>OX326966.1:26275567-27730567 GCA_946800305.1 Medicago arabica
ATTTATAATTGTGAATTTTGAAGTTTGTTGTCGTCGTAACATCTATTTCTAGAATACGTTTGTATATTCGCGCGTTTTACCGCTTAATAGGAATAAGGTGTTACAAGTTGGTATCAGAGCCGTGGTCGGTCTTGTCCGGACTAGTATTTGGTGAATTTCCTGTTTGTACACGAATGGTATTGAGTTACCTTCGGTACTTGTTTTGTTGTGCTGTTGTTTTCTTATCTGTTGGTTTGGTTAGTGTCGAGGTGAGATGGCGGGTGGTAGAGATGATACGGCGATTGCAGAGGCTTTGGCTGCAATGACACAGGTGTTGGCTCAAGCCAATGAGCAGGCGGCAGTTGGTCATCAGAATGAGGGAGAAGCTGAGGAGCGGAGGTGTAACACCCTATTTCTATTAAGCGGTAAAACGCGCGAACATACAATATATTCTAGAAACAGATGCTACGACAACAAACAATTTCATAATTCGCAAGTATATATTATCATGGTTCATAAAATATAGCAGCGGAATATATCAAATCTATAGACAACATGTCCAAGTTTCATGATAATAAATACATAAAACATCCTCAAGACATATGATATAAAATAATCATAGCATAACTCCTCAAATCAACATATGATTAAATAAGTTTAACAATAAAACGCTATCCTAGATCAGAGCCCCTAATCTAGACGCGCGCAAAAGACAAGGAGGATTCCTACTCCTCAGCAACATCAATCGAACAAGCTACTTATCCTACACTCCATCTACCCGTCCGCACGGAAAGGTAGGTGGTAAACCACTGAGGGTTAGAATTACATCACCATAATTCACAATCAATAATCAAGAATATAATATAAAGATTACTAAATAAAACAAACATCCTCATATATATATATATATATATATATTCACACAAAAATCCAATATCAATTCAATTCACCAATCAAGTTCGCATGAACCAAATGCATCAATCACACATCACGACTCAATGCAATTCACCAAACAATGTATGCAATGTTCTCGACTCATCTAGATGCATGTGGTACCAAATCACCTCAAGGTCGTCACCTTCGATGCAACAAAAACATCGTTTGTAAGGTTTCACACCCCGCCTTACAATGAACATAAGTTCGTCACCAAACAATGAATGCATGGACATATGACCCGACTCAATGCATATGTTCATACCATGGTCACCTCAACAATCAACATGCATATATCATCATGCAATCATCACCAAAACAATGCATATACAATTATGCAATCATCACCAAAACAATGCATATACGATTATGCAATCATCACGATCATTCAACAATACCATTTTATCCACGAGTGCCAAATCTTCCTTCTGACCACTCTTAATCTCTTCCAAAATGTTGCTTGTCAACTTCAACATACCAAACTTCACACTAACCACTCAAATCTCGAAACAACTCAATTAATTCTAACTCTTTAACCATCAAAGCAGACATATGCAAAGTCTTCCTACTCAAAGCATCTGCTACCAGATTATCCTTCCCAGGATGATAACTCAACTGAAAATCAAAATCCTTAAGATATTCCATCCATCTTCTCTGCCTCATGTTCAACTCTTTTTGATCAAACAAATACTTCAAACTCTTGTGATCGCTAAACACTTCAAACTTAGAACCATAAAGATAATGCCTCCAAATCTTCAAAGCATACACAACTGCCGCCAATTCCAAATCATGATTCGGATAATTCTTCTCATTCACTTTCAATTGCCTCGAAGCATAAGCTACCACTTGATAATTCTGCATAAGTACACCACCAAGACCCATCCTAGAAGCATCACAATACACAACAAACGATTCCTTCGGATTCGGCAAAATTAACACTGGAGCTGAAGTCAACCTCTTCTTCAAATCTTGGAAACTCTTCTCACACTTGGCATCCCAAACAAAAGCTTTCCCTTTCCGAGTCAACTGCGTCAATGGTAACGCTAACTTAGAGAATCCCTCAATGAACCTCCGATAGTAACCTGCCAATCCAAGAAAGCTTATAATCTCAAAAACAGACTTGGGTGATTCCCACTGTAACACTGCACCAACCTTCGCCGGATCTACGACAATACCTCCCTTAGAAATTACACGACCAAGGAAACTCACTTCCCGCAACCAAAACTCACACTTCGACATCTTGGCATACAACTTACTCTCCTTCAAGACATTCAACACCATCCTCAGATGCTCAGCATGCTCCTCCTCAGATTTAGAATACACCAAAATATCATCTATGAACACCACCACAAAATGGTCCATATAAGGATGAAATTTCCTATTCATATACTCCATGAAGACACCTGGGGCTTTAGACACTCCAAACGGCATCACAGAATACTCATAGTGTCCATACCTCGTTCGGAACGCGGTTTAGGATATATCTTCCGCCTTCACTCTAATCTGATGATATCCTGACCTCAAATCAATCTTACTAAACACCTCCGCACCAACCAACTGATCCATCAAATCATTGATCCTCGAAAGCGGATACCGATTCTTAATTGTCACTTTGTTCAACTGCCGATAATCCACACACAACCTCATGCTTCCATCCTTCTTCTTAACCAACAACAGAGGAGCACCCCACGGCGAAACACTCGGTCGAATAAACTGCTTCTCAAGCAACTCTTCCAACTGCCTCTTCAACTCACCCAACTCAGATGCAGACATCTGATACGGTGCAATCGAGATAGGATTCCTTCCTGGCACCAAGTCAATTGCAAACTCAACTTCTCTCTCCAGTGGCAACTCGGTAATGTCGTCCGAAAATACTTCTGGAAACTCTTGCACTACTGGCAAATCACCATTTCGCTTCTCCTTACTTTCCTTAAAGGAAGCAAACAACGTGAACACACTAGCTTCACCATCCAAGGACTTCTTCACTTGCTCCGTGGTTAACAAACCCCCACTTACCTCAGCTACCGGCTTCAAAAACGTTACACTCTTGGTTAAACAATTGATGCCAACACCAAAAGCTAACATCCAATCCATACCAAAGATCACATCCATATTCTCCAACGGAAGACACACAAGATCTAACTTGAAATCAACGTTACCAAAATTAACAGGACACTTAGCACACACCAAAGAAGTAGTCACTGAACCATTGGCCGGGGTATCAATGACCATTCCAAGCGACAACGGGGATACAACTAAACCCAAACACTCAACACAACTAACTTAGATAAAAGAATTCGTAGCACCAGTATCAATAATTGCAATCAAAGGAGTACTATTGATAAAACGCATACTTCAGATAAGATTATCCGGCTGCTCCACCTCCTCCGCATTCAAAGCAAAGACCTTTCCTGCCGCCTTCTTTGGCTTGACACACTTGGTACTAACATGACCCTTCTCACCACAATTGTAACAAGTAATCTCCTTCTTGCACTCAAAAGACTTGTGACCCTCTTGTCCACACTTGTAGCAACTATCGTTCTTCTTACAATCACTAGAGTAGTGACCCAAAGTTCCACACTTAAAACACTTGACATCTGCTAAATTCGGCTTGGAGCCTCCACCATTCACTTTCTTCTTTCCCTTGTCCTTGTCGTACGGCTTCCCGAAACCATGACCCTTTCCTCTCTTCTCATTCATCGCCTTGTAATGATTCGCCTTGGCTTTACTAGCATCATCAAACATCCGACACTTGTGCACCAAAGTATCGAAATCTCTAATCTCCTGAACACAAATATACTGATAGATGTCGGGCCTCAAACCGCTCTCAAACTTCACACACTTAGAAACCATGGCATCCTTCACATTGATGTAAGTTCAAGAATTCCACTTCCTTCTTGGTCCTCAAATCTTCTGGAAAGTACTTCCTCAAGAACTCACTCTTGAACCTAGCCCAAGTCACGACCTCATCACCAACCTCAAGTCTTCCCTTAGCATGTAGCCACCAAAACTCGGCCTCTTCAGCAATCATGTGCATAGCCAACCGCACCTTCTGATCATCACTTGTCACCATAGCACGGAAGATCCTCTCCATGCCTTGCACCCACGTCTGAGCCCCCTCAGGGTCAAACCTTCCCTTGAACATTGGCGGATTGTTCCTCAAGAAACGATCGATCCTCCGTTCCTCAGCTTCTCCCTCATTCCGATGACCGACTGCCGCCTGCTCATTGGCTTGAGCCAACACTTGTGCCATTGCAGCCAAAGCCTTTGCAATCGCCACATCATCTCTACCACCAGCCATCTCACTTCTACACTAAACCAAACCAACAGATAAGAAAAACAGCATAACAAAACAAGTATCGAAGGTAACTTAATACCATTCGTGCACAACAGGAAAATCTACCGAATACTAGTCCGGAGAAGACTGACCATGGCTCTGATACCAACTTGTAACACCCTATTTCTATTAAGCGGTAAAACGCGCGAACATACAATATATTCTAGAAACAGATGCTACGACAACAAACAATTTCATAATTCGCAAGTATATATTATCATGGTTCATAAAATATAGCAGCAGAATATATCAAATCTATAGACAACATCTCCAAGTCTCATGATAATAAATACATAAAACATCCTCAAGACATAGGATATAAAATAATCATAACATAGCTCCTCAAATCAACATATGATTAAATAAGTTTAACAATAAAACGCTATCCTAGATCAGAGCCCCTAATCTAGACACGCGCAAAAGACAAGGAGGATTCCTACTCCTCAGCAACATCAATCGAACAAGCTACTTATCCTGCACTCCATCTACTCGTCCGCACGGAAAGGTAGGTGGTAAACCACTGAGGGTTAGAATTACATCACCATAATTCACACGAAATAATACAAACATCCTCATACATATATATTCACACAAAAATCCAATATCAATTCAATTCACCAATCAAGTTCGCATGAACCAAATGCATCAATCACACATCACGACTCAATGCAATTCACCAAACAATTTATGCAATGTTCTAGATTCATCTAGATGCATGTGGTACCAAATCACCTCAAGGTCGTCACCTTCGATGCAACAAAAACATCGTTTGTAAGGTTTCACACCCTGCCTTACAATGAACATAAGTTCGTCACCAAACAATGAATGCATGAACATATGACCCGACTCAATGCATATGTTCATATCATGGTCACCTCAACAATCAACATGCATATATCATCATGCAATCATCACCAAAACAATGCATATACAATTATGCAATCATCACCAAAACAATGCATATACGATTATGCAATCATCACCATCATTCAACAAGTATGCACACACCGACATACAATCAACGTATATTATTCATGAACGAGTCTCCACTTAATCATATAAGATCAGTCACAAAAGGTTGCCACACCATTGGTCTTTAAGTTAAGTTTTCACAAGTTTTACATATAATTCACAACTTTGGAAATATTGAAGTAATGAATCAAAACCAACCAAACAAGGTTAATCGCCTAAGCCATGTATACTCTTAGGTCAAAAATGTGTGCAGTAGAGATTACATAAGCCTTTTATCGGCCAATCATGACTAATTCACAAAAATCACAAAGTTCGTCTCACTTTGTCATATTGCAAAACCAATTCATTAAGAGAAGAAAACTAAGTTTGATTCAACAATACATAGATTAGATACTATTAAACATCATAATTAAACTCATAATACTCATATTTGATGTTTGGAAGCAAACTAAAAGTTTTGGGTTGAGTTAGAAACGGTTATGCTGAATTTTTCGTAAAAGTCTTCCAAGACCCACTTGGAGTGTTTCTATCATAACGCAAAATCCACAAAACATTTTCAAGTGAAACCAAATCCATTGGAAATCTAACTCAATTATCTAAAACTTCCATGTTTACACCAAAGGCCAATTCAAAACATAAATGGGCGAAAAAGACGCAAGAATGCAAAACAGGGACTGCTGAAACTGTTTCTGAACATACTTCTGAAGAAGCTTCTGTAGTAGCTTCTGAAGTAGCTTCTGAAGGAGCTTCTGAAGTAGCTTCTGAAGCACTTCTGAAGTGGTTATGAACACTACAGTTTTCAACTCTTTTTCACCCAAAATTCCCAATTTTGATCTCCCAATGCCCAAATGTGTTTCCAAAGGTTGTTTATATTATTATGTACATAGAAGACACTCAAAACCATATAGAATTTGAAATCAAAACATCATTTCAACACAATTCAACAATTCAATTATTCTTCACGAAACTCTCAGCAACAACACAATTCCATAATTATGAACACCCATGGCATCAATCATCAACAAGAACATCTCATATCAACAACAACTGCTATCAGTCATGAATTCCTCAACATTCCAACAACAACAACATTATTCTTCATCAATTTTTCACATAAACCCAAATATTCATTTTCATACATTTTTGACATGTTAATTCAACAACGATTACACAATCATCATATAATTCATGTTTACAAACATAACATCAACATCCAAACACGAATTTACAGAATTAATGCAATCAATCAAATTCACAGAAATGGGTAGAAATGAGAAATTTGAAGATTATGTGTGAAAACTATCCCTCTTACCTCTAACACCAAGAATCCTAGCTCAAGCTTCAATTTATCTCCTAGATTCAATCTCCCCTTTAGCTTCAACCCTCTTCTCTTTCTCTTGTCTCTCTAGCCTCTATTTCTCTACTCTTTGTGTTATGTGTGAATGACAAAGTCTAACCCTATTTTCTGAAAGTTATGGGTCAAATATTCACAATCCTAATGGGCCTAACCCATCTCAACTAATTAGCTCAAATCTAATTACACCACACCGCTAACTCTAACTCACTAACGGTAATTAACTAGAAACCTTAGTCTTAATTGATTATATCGACAACTTAACTTCTTACAATTAATAACAATTCTAACTAGAACGCTAAAATAACTATTGTCATAAGGTTACTAAATTACCCTTCCTCGCAAAAGACTAAAATACCCTTAAATCTAAATTACCAAAATACCCTCCTAACACGAAAACTCATGAAAATGCACACATATATGAATAAACACACATAAAACAATTAAAATCAAATAATCGTAAAATAGGGCTGTTACAGGAGGCTCGATCGTTTCTTGAGAAACTATCCGCCAACGTTCAAGGGAATGTTTGACCCAGAGGGAGCTCAAACGTGGGTCCAAGGCATGGAGAGGATCTTCCGTGCTATGGTGACTAGTGATGATCAGAAGTTACGGTTGGCTACGCACATGCTTGCTGAAGAGGCCGAGTTTTGGTGGATGAATGCTAAGGGAAGACTTGAGATTGGTGATGAGGTCGTGACTTGGGCTAGGTTCAAGAGTGAGTTCTTGAGGAAGTACTTTCCGGAAGATTTGAGGACCAAGAAGGAAGTGGAATTCTTGAACTTGAAGCAAGGGAGTTCTTCTGTGGCTGAGTATGCTGCAAAGTTTAAGGAGCTTTCTAGGTTTTTCCCGTACATCAATGCGGAGGATGCCATGGTTTCTAAGTGTGTGAAGTTTGAAAGCGGTTTGAGGCCCGACATCTATCAGTATATGTGTGTTCACAAGATTAGAGATTTTGATACTTTGGTGCACAAGTGTCGGATGTTTGATGATGCTGGTAAGGCCAAGGCGAATCATTACAAGGTGATGAATGAGAAGAGAGGAAAGGGGCATGGTTTCGGAAAACTGTACAACAAGGACAAGGGAAAGAAGAAAGTGAATGGTGGAGGCTCCAAGCCGAATTTAGCGGATGTCAAGTGTTTTAAGTGTGGAACTTTGGGTCACTACTCTAGTGATTGTAAGAAGAACGATAGTTGCTACAAGTGTGGACAAAAGGGTCACAAGTCTTTTGAGTGCAAGAAGGAGATTACTTGTTACAATTGTGGTGAGAAGGGTCATATTAGTACCAAGTGTACCAAGCCCAAGAAGGTGAGGGGAAAGGTCTTTGTTTTGAATGCGGAAGAGGTGGAGCAGCCTGTAACAACCCGATTTTGCGATTTAATTGATTTTAACAACCCGACATCTATCGTGCTTAGATGTTGATGATATGTTGTGAGCAAGAATTACATGATAAATGTGTAGTTGTTGTTGAATTAACATGTCAAAATGTATTAATATAGTTATTTGGAGTTTATTTAAAAATTGATGAGAAATGAAGTTGTGATGTTGAGTTATGTATGAATTCATGTTGAGTTGATGTTATAAACGATTTGTGAACTGTTTATGGTTGATTTGTTGAACTGGAATCATTGTTATGGATTAAAGATGAAATTTGTGGTTGTTGTTGGTGTTTTGAAAAAATTATGAAATTTGATGAAATGAGCTAGATTGTTGTTTATGATGCATATTTGAGTTCCATTAGGTGTCTTATAATGATTGTGACCTATAAACACTTTCTGGAACACGTTTATGGGATTTGGGGGTTTAAAATTAGGTTTTTGAGTGAAGAAGGGTCAAGAACCCGTGAGCATCTGGTTTTCCCAGATGACTGTTCGCTTCAGCGAACATTCATTGAGATATTCAGTTCCCTTGAGCGTGCTGTAAGCGAGCTCCAAGCAAGCAGGACTTTTCTCTCGGCCTGCTGGTCGCTTAAGCGAACCATGCCCTGTTCAGCCCCATTTGATTTTTGATTTGTGAACCTTGGGACCTAATCGAGCATTCCTTAATGTTCCTTTCAACTCATATAAACACTGTGTGCATACTTAATCTCACTGGAACTTCTCCATGATCGAATTGAATTGAATTTTGTGAAATCGAACTTGATTTTCAATAATGCTCAAGAACATGAACTTTTCCGAGGTTGATCTCTTTCAAAGAAACAAAGTGAGATTAGGCTTGTACCTTTTTTATATGCACTCTAAAAATGATTTCAATTGGTTCTATTGGTTTATGTCTTGTTTTGTTTTGAAAACTTGGAATTTTGGAAAAATGACAAAGTGAGACAAACTTCATGATTTTTGTGAATTCATCGTATATGCATAATTGTATATGCATTGTTTTGTTGATGATTGCATAATTGTATATGCATTGTTTTGGTGATGATTGCATAATGTTATATGCATATTGATTGATGAGGTGACCGTTCTATGAACATATGCATTGAGTCGAGTCATATGTTCATGCATTCATTGTTTGGTGACGGACTTCTGTCCAACGTAAGGCGGGGCGTGAAACCTTACATATGATGTTTTTGTTGCATCAAAGGTGACGACATTTAGGAGACTTGGTACCACATGCATCTAGATGAGTCTAGAACATTGCATACATTTGTTTGGTGAATTGCATTGAGTCGTGATGTGTGGTTAATGTATTTGGTTCATGTGAACTTGAATTGATGAATTGGATTGATATTGAAATATTAAGTGATTGTATATAGATATATGAGGATGCTTATATTTTTTAGTATTCATCATATATGATATTCCAGATTATTTGCTTTGTGAATTATGTTGATGTAATGCTAACCCTCAGTGGTTTACCACCTACCTTTCCGTGCGGACGGGTAGATGGGGTGCAAGATTAGTAGCTTGTTTGCTTGATGCTGCTGAGGAGAAGGAGTCCTCTTTTTCTTTTGCGCGCGTCTAGATTAGGGCTCTGATCTATGATTACGTTTATATGTTGGACTTTGTTTATCATTATGTTGGTCCGAGGAGTTATAACATGATTTATTTATAACCGATGTTTGAGGATGAGATTTATGTATTTATTATCATGAGATTTGGAGATATTGTTTATATGCTTGATATATTCCGCGGCTATGTTTATGAATCATGATAATTTATAATTATCAATTTTGAAATTTGTTGTTGACGTAACATCTATTTCTAGAATACGTTAGTGTATTCGCGCGTTTTACCGTCTAATAGAAATAGGGCGTTACAAGTTGGCATCAGAGCCTGGTTATTCTTGTTTGGACTAGTATTCGTTGAATTTTCTGTTTGTACGCAAATGGTATTGAGTTACCTTCGGTACTTGTTTTGTTGTGCCGTTGTTCTTATCTGTTGGTTTGGTTTAGTGTAGAAGTGACATGGCTGGTGGTAGAGATGATGCGGCGATTAAGAGGCTTTGGCTGCAATGGCACAGGTGTTGGCTCAAGCCAATGAGTAGGCGGCAGTTGGTCATCGGAATGAGGGAGAAGCCGAGGAGTGGAGGGTCGATCGTTTCTTGAGAAATAATCTGCCAACGTTCAAGGGAAGGTTTGACCCAGAGGGAGCTCAGACGTGGGTGCAAGGCATGGAGAGGATCTTCTGTGCTATGGTGACTAGTGATGATAAGAAGGTGCGGTTGGCTACGCACATGCTTGCGGAAGAGGCCGAGTTTTGGTGGATGAATGTTAAGGGAAGACTTGAGATTGGTGAAGATGCCGTGACATGGGCTTGGTTCTAGAGTGAGTTCTTGAGGAAGTACTTTAAGGAAGATTTGAGGACTAAGAAGGAAGTGGAGTTCTTGAACTTGAAGGAAGGGAGTTCATCTATGGCTGAGTATGCTGCGAAGTTTGAGGAGTTTTCTAGGTTTTGCTCGTACATCAATGAGGAGGATGCCATGGTTTCTAAGTGTGTGAAGTTTGAAAGCGGTTTGAGGCCCGACATCTATCATGATATGTGTGTTCAGGAGATTAGAGATTTCGATACTTTGGTGCACAAGTGTCGGATGTTTGATGGTGCTGGTAAGGCCAAGGCGAATCATTACAATGTGATGAATGAGAATAGTGGGAAGGGTCATGGTTTACGAAAACCGTACAACAAGGACAGGGGAAATAAGAAAGTGAATGGTGGAGGCTCCAAGCAGAATTTAGCGGATGTCAAGTGTTTTAAGTGTGGAACTTTGGGTCACTACTCTTCTGATTGTAAGAAAATGAGAGTTGCTACAAGTGTGTATAGGAGGGTCGCAAGTCTTTTGAGTGCAAGAAGGAGATTACTTGTTACAATTGTGGTGAGAAGGGTCATATTAGTACCAAGTGTACGAAGTCGAAGAAGGCGGCGGGAAAGGTCTTTGCTTTGAATGCGGAAGAGGTGGAGCAGCCGGATAATCTTATTCGAGGTATGTGTTTTATCAATAGTACTCTTTTGATTGCAATTGTTGATATTGGTGCTACTCATTCTTTTATCTCGGTTAGTTATGTTGAACGTTTGGGTTTAGTTGTGTCTCCATTGCCGCGAGGAATGGTCATTGATACCCCGGCCAATGGTTCGGTGACTACTTCTTTGGTGTGTGCTAACTGTCCCGTTAATTTTGGTAACGTTGATTTCAAGTTAGATCTTGTGTGTCTTCCGTTGGAGAATATGGATGTGATCTTTGGTATGGATTGGATGTTAGCTTTTGGTGTTGGCATCAATTGTTTAACCAAGAGTGTAACGTTTTTGAAGCCGGTAGCTGAGGTAAGTGGAGGTTTCCTAACCGCGGAGCAAGTGATGAAGTCCTTGGATGGTGAAGTTCGTGTGTTCATGTTGTTTACTTCCTTGAAGGAAAGTAAGGAGAAAGGTGTTGGTGAATTGCCGGTAGTGCAAGAGTTTCCAGAAGTTTTTCCGGAGGACGTTACTGAGTTACCACCGGAGAGAGAAGTTGAATTTGCAATTGACTTGGTGCCAGGAACGAGTCCTGTCTCGATTGCACCGTATCGGATGTCTGCATCTGAGTTGGGTGAGTTGAAGAAGCAGTTAGAGGATTTGCTTGAAAAACAGTTCATTAGACCGAGTGTTTCACCATGGGGTGCTCCTGTGTTGTTGGTTAAGAAGAAGGATGGAAGCATGAAGTTGTGCGTGGATTATCGGCAGTTGAACAAGGTGACGATTAAGAATCGGTATCCGCTTCCGAGGATTGATGATTTGATGGATCAGTTGGTTGGTGCGAAGGTGTTTAGTAAGATTGATTTGAGGTCAGGATATCATCAGATTAGAGTGAAGGCGAAAGATATATCAAAAACTACGTTCCGAACGAGGTATGGACACTATGAGTATTCTGTGATGCCATTTGGAGTGTCTAATGCCTCAGATGTCTTAATGGAGTATATGAATAGGAAGTTTCATCCTTATTTGGACCGTTTTATGGTGGTGTTCATTGATGATATTTTGGTGTATTCTAAGTCTGAGGAGGAGCATACCGAGCATTTGAGGATTGTGCTACATGTGTTGAAAGAGAGCTAGTTGTATGCTAAGTTGTCGAAGTGTGAGTTCAGGTTGCAGGAAGTGAGTTTCCTTGGTCATGTGATTTCTAAGGGAGGTATTCCCGTAGATCCGGCGAAGGTTGGTGCAGTGTTGCAGTGGGAATCACCTAAGTCTGTTTTCGAGATTAGAAGCTTTCTTGGATTGGCAGGTTATTATCGGAGGTTTATTGAGGGATTCTCTAAGTTGGCGTTGCCGTTGACGCAGTTGACTCGGAAAGGACAAGCTTATGTTTGGGATGCTAAGTGTGAGAAGAGTTTCCAAGAGTTGAAGAAGAGGTTGACTTCAGCTCTAATGTTGATTTTGCCGAATCCGAAGGAATCGTTTGTTGTGTATTGTGATGCTTCTAAGATGGGTCTTGGTGGTGTGTTTATGCAGAATCGTCAAGTTGTGGCTTATGCCTCGAGGCAATTGAAAGTGCATGAGAAGAATTATCCAACTCATGATTTGGAATTGGCGGCAGTTGTGTATGCTTTGAAGATTTGAAGGCATTATCTTTATGGTTCTAAGTTTGAAGTGTTTAGTGATCACAAGAGTTTGAAGTATTTGTTTGACCAGAAAGAGTTGAATATGAGGCAGAGGTGATGGTTGGAATATCTTAAAGATTTTGATTTTCTGTTGAGTTATCATCCTGGAAAGGCTAATGTGGTAGCAGATGCTTTGAGTATGAATACTTTACATATGTCCGCTTTAATGGTCAAAGAGTTGGAGTTGATTGAGCAGTTTCAGGATTTGAGTTTGGTTAGTGAGTTGACACCGAATGGTGTGAGGTTGGGAATGTTGAAACTGACAAGCAATATTTTGGAAGAGATTAAGAGTGGTCAGAAGGAAGATTTGGAACTTGTAGATAAAGTGGTGTTGGTTAATCAAGGCAAAGGTGTGGATTTTAGATTGGATGAGAACGACATTTTAATGTTTCGCGATCGAGTTTGCGTACCGGGTGTACCTGATCTTAAGAAGAGGATTTTAGAAGAAGGTCACACGAGTAGTCTGAGTATTCATCCAGGAGCTACTAAGATGTATCAGAATTTGAAGAAGTTATTTTGGTGGCCTGAAATGAAGAAAGAGATCGCCGAGTTTGTTTATGCTTGTTTGGTTTGTCAGAAGTCGAAGATTGAACATCAGAGGCCGTCAGGTTTGATGCAACCGTTGTTAGTGCCTGAGTGGAAGTGGGATAGTATCTCTATGGATTTTGTTGGAGCTTTGCCGAAGACCGTTAAGGGTTTTGATTAGATTTGGGTAATCGTAGATCGTTTGACGAAGATGTCACATTTCATTCCTATCAAGACCAGTATGTCTGTGGCAAAGTTGGCTGAGATCTACATTGAGCAGGTTGTGAGGCTGCATGGAATTCCTTCTAGTATTGTGTCGGATCGGGATCCGAGGTTTACTTCTATGTTTTGGGAGAGTTTGCAAGCTTCTTTGGGAACCAAGTTGAGGTTGAGTTCTGCTTATCATCCCCAGACTGATGGGCAAACGGAAAGAACTATTCAGAGTTTAGAAGATTTGTTAAGGGCTTGTGTTTTGGAGCAAGGTGCCAGTTGGATCGAATGTTTAACGTTGATTGAGTTTACTTAAAACAACAGTTTTCATTCTAGTATCGGAATGGCGCCGTTTGAGGCTTTGTATGAAAGGAGGTGTAGGACGCCGTTGTGTTGGTATGAGTCAGGCGAGAGTGCCTTGATGGGACCGGAGTTGGTACAATAGATTATGGAAAAGGTTAGAATGATTCAAGAGAAGATGAGGGCTTCTCAGAGTAGACAGAAGAGCTATCATGACAAGAGGAGGAAGGATATTGAGTTTCAGGTTGGTGATCATGTGTTTTTGCGAGTGAATCCTGTAACTGGTGTTGGGAGAGCTTTGAAGTGTAGGAAGTTGACTCCTCGTTTTGTTGGACCGATTGAGATTGTAGAGAAAGTTGGGGTTGTAGCGTATCAGATTGCGTTACCACCGTCTTTGTCGTATCTTTATGATGTGTTTCATGTGTCTCTGTTGCGGAAGTATGTGTATGATGAGTCTCATGTGATTCAGGTGGATGATTTGGAGGTAAGAGACAATTTAACCGTTGAGACATGGCCGGCTAGAATCGACGATCGTGAGGTGAAGCGCTTGCATGGCAAGGAGATTGTTTTGGTTAAAGTGATTTGGGTTGGACTGACCGGTGAAAGTGCCACTTGGGAGTTGGAGAGTCAGATGAAGGTTTCTTTTCCAGAATTGTTTCTGTCAGGTAATTTTCAAGGGCGAAAATTCTTTTTTTAGGGGAGAGTTGTAACAGCCCGATTTTGCGATTAATTGATTTTAATTGTTTTATGTGTGTTTAATTATGTCTGTGTGCATTTTCATGAGTTTTCGTTTTAGAAGGGTATTTTGGTCATTTGGACTTAAGGGTATTCTAATCTTTTACGAGGAAGGGAAATTTAGTAACTTGTGGTAGTAGTTATTTACTTTTTGAGTTCTAGTCAGAACCGTTATTATTTGTAAGATATTAAGTCGTCGATATAAATTAGTTAGAGCCGAGGTTTCTAATTAGTTACCGTTAATAAGTTAGAGTTAGCAGTTTAGTGTATTTAGAATTGAGCCCAATTAGTTGTGTGGTTTAGGCCCATTAAGTGTAGTGAACATTTGACCCATGACTTTGAGCAAATAGGGTTAGAAACTTTGTCATTCACACAACACAAAAGAGTAGAGGAAAAGAGGCTAGAGAGAAGAACAAGAGAAGATGGTTGGAGGCTAAAGGGGAATTGATCCTAGGAGCTAAAGTGAAGCTTGGGTTAGGAATTCTTGGTGTTAGAGGTAAGAGGGATAGTTTTCACACATAATTCTCTAACTTTTCATTTCTACCCATTTTCATGATTTGATTGAATTTGATTCTGTAAATTCGTGCTTAGATGTTGATGATATGTTGTGAGCATGAATTACATGATAAATGTGTAGTTGTTGTTGAATTAACATGTCAAAATGTATGAATATGGATATTTTGAGTTATGTATGAATTCATGTTCAGTTGATGTTATGAACGATTTGTGAACTGTTTATGGTTGATTTGTTGAACTGGAATCATTATCATGGATTGAAGATGAAATTTGTGGTTGTTGTTGGTGTTTTGAGAAAATTATGAAATTTGATGAAATGAGCTAGATTGTTGTTTATGATGCATATTTGAGTTCCATTAGGTGTCTTATAATGATTGTGACCTATAAACACTTTCTGAAACACGTTTTTGGGATTTGGGGGTTTAAAATTGGGTTTTTGAGTGAAGAAGGGTCAAGAACCCGTGAGCATCTGATCTTCCTAGATGACTGTTTGCTCAAGCAAACCAGACTTCGCTTCAGCGAACCATGCCCTGTTCAGCCCCATTTGATTTTTGATTTGTGAACCTTGAGACCCAACCGAGCATTCCTTAATGTTCCTTTCAACTCATATAAACACTGTGTGCATACTTAATCTCACTGGAACTTCTCCATGATCGAATTGAATTGAATTTTGTGAAATCGAACTTGATTTTGTGAAACAAAGTGAGATTAGGCTTGTACCTTGTTTATATGCATTCTAAAAATGATTTCAATTGGTTCCATTGGTTTATGTCTTGTTTTGTTTTGAAAACTTGGAATTTTGGAAAAATGACAAAGTGAGACGAACTTCATGATTTTTGTGAATTCATCGTGTTTGGCCGATGAAAGGCTTATGTAACCTCTATTGCACACAATTGTTACTTAAGAGTATACATGGCGTAGGTAATTAATCTTGTTTGGTTGGTTTTGATTCATTGCTTCAATTATCATCAAAGTTATGAATTGTGAGTAGAACTTGTGAATGAAAGATATATGTTGATTGTATGTCGGAGTGTGCATACTTGTCGAATGATGGTCATGATTGCATAATTGTATATACATTGTTTTGGTGATGATTGCATAATTGTATATTCGTTGTTTTGGTCATGATTGCATAATTGTATATGCATTGTTTTGGTGATGATTGCATAATTGTATATGCATTGTTTTGGTGATGATTGCATAATGTTATATGCATATTGATTGATGAGGTGACCGTTGTATGAACATATGCATTGAGTCGAGTCATATGTTCATGCATTCATTGTTCAGTGACGGACTTATGTCCAACGTAAGGCGGGGCATGAAACATTACATATAATGTTTTTGCTACATCAAAGGTGACGACCTTGAGGAGACTTGGTACCACATGCATCTAGATGAGTCTAGAACATTGCATACATTTGTTTGGTGAATTTCATTGAGTCTTGATGTGTGGTTAATGCATTTGGTTCATGTGAACTTGAATTGATGAATTGGATTGATATTGGAATATTAAATGATTGTATATATATATATATGAGGATGCTTATACTTTTTAGTATTCATTATATATGATATTCCCGATTATTTGCTTTGTGAATTATGTTGATGTAATGCTAACCCTCAGTGGTTTACCACCTACCTTTCCGTGTGGACGGGTAGATGGAGTGCAGGAATAGTAGCTTGTTTGCTTGATGCTTCTTAGGAGCAGGAGTCCTCTTTTTCTTTTGCGTGCGTCTAGATTAGGGCTCTGATCTAGGATAACGTTTATATGTTGGACTTTGTTTATCTTTATGTTGGTCTGAGGAGTTATAACCGATGTTTGAGGATGAGATTTATGTATTTATTATCATGAGATTTGGAGATATTGTTTATATGCTTGATATTTTCCGCTGCTATGTTAATGAAACATGATAATTTATAATTATGAATTTTGAAGTTTGTTGTTGACGTAACATCTATTTCTAGAATATGTTAGTGTATTCGCGCGATTTACCGTCTAAAAGGAATAAGGTGTTACACAGCCGGATAATCTTATCTGAGGTATGCGTTTTATCAATAGTACTTCTTTGATTGCAATTGTTGATACTGGTGCTACTCATTCTTTTATCTCTGCTAGTTATGTTGAGCGTTTGAATTTGGTTGTAACCCCGTTGTTGAGAGGAATGGTCATTGATACCCCGACCAATGGTTCGGTGACTACTTCCTTGGTGTGCGCTAAATGTCCTGTTAATTTTTGTAATGTGGATTTCGAGTTAGATCTTGTGTGTCTTCCGTTGAAGAATATGGATATGATTTTTGGTATGGATTGGATGTTGACTTTTGGTGTTAACATTAATTGTTTGACTAAGAGTATCACGTTTTCTAAGCCGGTAGCCGTTGAAAGTGGGAGGTTCTTAACCACGGAGCGAGTTAAGAAGTCCTTGAATGGTGAAGCTAGTGTGTTCATGTTGTTTGCTTCCTTGAAGGAAAGTAAGGAGAAAGGAATTGGTGAATTGCTGGTAGTGCAAGAGTTTCCAGAAGTTTTTCCGGAGGACATTACTAAGTTGCCACCGGAGAGAGAAGTTGAGTTTGCAATTGACTTGGTGCCAGGAATGAGTCCTATCTCGATTGCACCGTATCAGATGTCTACATCTGAATGGGTGAGTTGAAGCAGCAATTGGAAGAGTTGCTTGAGAAACAGTTCATTAAACCGAGTGTTTCGCCGTGGGGTGCTCCTGTGTTATTGGTTAAGAAGAAGGATGGAAGCATGAGGTTGTGCGTGGATTATCGGTAGTTAAACAAAGTGACGATTAAGAATCGATATCCGCTTCCGAGGATTGATGATTTGATGGATCAGTTGGTTGGTGCGAAAGTGTTTAGTAAGATTGATTTGAGGTCAGGATATCATCAGATTAGAGTGAAGGCGGAACATATTTCCAAAACCGCGTTCCAAACGAGGTATGGACACTATGAGTATTCTGTGATGCCATTTGGAGTGTCTAATGCCCCAGGTGTCTTCATGGAATATATGAATAGGAAATTTCATCCTTATCTGGACCGTTTTGTGGTGGTGTTCATAAATGATATTTTGCTGTATTCTAAGTCTGAGGAGGAGCATGCTGAGCATTTGAGGATTGTGCTACGTGTCTTGAAAGAGAACAAGTTGTATGCTAAGTTGTCGAAGTGTGAGTTTTGGTTGTAGTAAGTGAGTTTCCTTGATCATGTGATTTCTAAGGGAGGTATTGTCGTGGATCCGGCGAACGTTGGTGCAGTGTTGCAGTGGGAATCACCTAAGTCTGTTTTCGAGATTAGAAGCTTTCTCGGATTGGCAGGTTATTATCGGAGGTTTATTGAGGGATTCTCTAAGTTGGCGTTGCCGTTGACGCAGTTGACTCGGAAAGGACAAGCTTATGTTTGGGATGCTAAGTGTGAGAAGAGTTTCCAAGAGTTGATGAAGAGGTTGACTTCAGCTCCAATGTTGATTTTACCGAATCCGAAGGAATCGTTTGTTGTGTATTGTGATGCTTCTAAGATGGGTCTGTGTTGTGTGCTTATGCAGAATCGTCAAGTTGCGGCTTATGCTTCGAGGCAATTGAGAGTGCATGAGAAGAATTATCCGACTCATGATTTGGAATTGGCGGCAGTTGCGTATGCTTTGAAGATTTGGAGGCATTATCTTTATGGTTCTAAGTTTGAAGTGTTCGCTGATCATAAGAGTTTGAAGTATTTGTTTGATCAGAAAGAGTTGAATATGAGGCAGAGGAGATGGCTGGAATATCTTAAGGATTTTGATTTTCAGTTGAGTTATCATCATGGAAAGGCTAATGTGGTAGCAGATGCTTTGAGTAGGAAAACTTTGCATATGTCTGCTTTGATGGTTAAAGAGTTGGAGTTGATTGAGCAGTTTCGAGATTTGAGTTTCGTTAGTGAGTTGACACCGGATGGTGTGAGCTTGGGAATGTTAAAACTGACAAGCAAAATTTTGGAAGAGATTAAGAGTGAAGGTAAGAAAAACACAAGAAAAGGGGGTTGAATTGTGTTAACTTTTTCGCAATTCTTAAAAAGTATGAATCTGTTTTCCAGGATCAGAGTCTGAACAAGTTCAGGACCTGATGGAAGATCAGAGTTTGTTGCAGCGGAAATAGTAAAGAGATAAGTGAAAGAGAGAACACAAGCAATTATACAGGTTCTTTCCACAAACCGAAAGTAGTCCTATCCCCCTTGCTCTTCCAAGGAGAGTTTCACTAAAATGTAATAACAATTACAAGTTGCTCAAACACACAGTAAGAGACTTCCAATGCTTAAGAACACAAGCAAGAGACTTCTTTGCTCAAGCACACAAGCAAGAGACTTCAAATACTCAAGCACGCAGGCAAGAGACTTCTAACTCAATTTACAGAAAATTGAAAGAGTGATTGAACACTTGATAAACAATCAGTGGTGTTCCAAAATACAAAACAATGAGAGACTCTGTTTTCTGTGATACTTAGAAATTCTAGGATAAACAAGTTTGTAAGAATTCTCTAAGTTGTTGATGTGTTTATATGACTCAGGGAGAATATCAAATAGCTTGATAAAAACATTCAGAGTAAGTAGTCTATTCTCTGAGTCTTCACTCCCTTTATATAGGCGTTGTAAAGAGACGTTAAGACAATTCAGCACATCACAGAGTCATCTAGAAGCTTGATCAAATACTGTTGATCTGTTGCTTGATATGGTAGTCGTCCTTCAATACAGATTTTGAATTCCATTCCATTTGAGGCGAGATACCGGTAGACACAGGTGCCAATTTGTACAAGGTAGTGGAGTAGTGGAAACACAGTTTGTACAAAGTACTCTGTCCTAATTCTGCATTCTTGTCGTTAAGCATCCCATGCTCAAGTTGACTTTGAAGCTAGCCCTTATACCATGTAAACGTTTCTTTGTAGTCGAAATACCATCAGAGATTCATATAACCAAATACTTGATTAGCAATCTTCAGACTCTCTGTAGACCATATAGACTCTGATGAGCTTCATACTCTCTTCAACTTCTTCAGACTCTCTTTGTTCTTCAGATGCTCTGGATCTTCAAAACCTCTTGCTTAACATTTCTTTGAACCAGCTTCTGCAGACTCTCCAAGTCTTGTACATCTTCGAGGCAACTTCTTCAGACTTTCTTTGTCTTCAAAACCTCTCGAAACAACTTGTGATGATTCTTTAGGCTTTTCTTCAGAATCACTTGCAACGAGCTTCTTTTAGGATTTTGCACTACATTTGTTATTGTAGGATACTTTCTAAGATTGACAACTTGAATTAAGATCCTGTACACTTGAACAAATATTAGCATATCCAATTTACAATTTTTAATACCTTGTTATCATCAAAACTTAAAGTGGTATTGATAAAGCCATTTGTTCCAACAATCTCCCCCTTTTTGATGATGACAAACATAAGTATTTAAAAGGTCAATTGTTGTTAATCTAATTAACAAGTTTACTTAAGGGTCTGAGGTTTGTAAGCTCATAGTCTGAGGTTTGTAAGTTGTGACTCCCCCTGAGTCTGATAGTCTTTAGGAGAGGTTTGTAAGCTCCCCCTGAGTCCTATTCAGGTTAATTAAATTCATATTAAATGAAAATTTCAGAATCAATTCTCACAAAAACTTAAAAGACTAGAGATGAGAAGAGATTCTCTTAAATTAAATTGCAAGAAATTTAATTTAATTGAGGGCTCAAAATCTAACGTGATAATCTATTGCAAACTTCCCTTTTCTTAGACTTAAAATACTTCAAATACTCCCCCTTTTGTCATTAACAAAAAGGTATCAAAGTTAAAAACTTTTCAAAGAAAACGAGAAGAGATAAGAAGATAAACGTAAAAACATAAACAGAGTCTAATAATACTTAGTTTTAAAAAGAATAAACAGAGTCAAATTATCATAATCAATATTAAAGACATGAGCAAATATATCAGAGTCAAAAAGGAACAGAGACATATTATAAAACAGAAGCAATATTGTTATCAGAAGCAAATAGTATTCAGGGGCTATGCAAAGACTTAAAAAAAATTACAACCAAAAAAAAATGTGTGCAGCTAAGGCTTAGTTTGGTTGGCAATCATATCCATTAACTTCTTCATATCCTCTGTTTGCTTCTTGACAATCTCCTCAAGAGCTTCTGTCCTCTTCAGGTGAGCTTCTTCCTTGATTTTGGCTTCCTCTTGTAAAGTCTGAATCTTCTTCTTCAAAGTCTCAAACACTAGAGTATCTCTTGACTTGTACTCAGCTTCTGAGAAGTAAGGTTCATTGGAGAGCATTAGAATTTCTCCTCGAGACTGTTCTTCCTTTCTTCGTAGCTCCTCAAGATGCTTGGCAAGAACTTCAGCTTGCTCCTTGGCACAAGCATTCTTGACAGTTGTTATGAACTTCTCTATGTCCTTCAAAACAATACCATACTGATCTTCATAGCTCACAGTCAGAACTAGAATATCCTTCAGTTTGACAAGCTCTTTTTTCTTTCTACACCTCTTTACAAAGAAGTCCTCTATGTAACCAGGATGAAGAAGGTCGGTCTTTTTGAGTAGTAGTGATGGTAAGAGTTTCTGGTTGAGATTCTGGTAGAATGGTTTCAGTTTGTTGTTCGGTTGTTTGTTGTTCAGGTTCAGCTTGGTGCTCAGGTTCAGAAACTGTGTTAACAGTGACAACAGGTTCTGACTCTACGATCTCAGGTTGTGAGGAACCTTGAGTCTAAGCTTTAAATTTGATGGGGGTGATAGGAAATTCTCCTCCTAGATATTTCTCAAGAGAATCTAGGGTTTCAGGAGAACCTATGTTTGATGATTCTGGCAGGGATGAGGGTTGTTGAGATTGAGTAGGTTCTTCAGGTTCTTCATTTGACTGAATCACCTGAAGTGGTTTAAGGAATTCTGGTTGAGATGGATGGTCAGATGGAAGGATTTGAGATATGGTGATAGCCTCTTGAATAGTTCTTTCAATTGTGGTATCAACATATTTGGTTATCCTTGGGTCAAGTGGGTCATATCATGAAATTGGTTGGATTGGTGAGGGGGTCTTTTTGCGTAAGGTTGAGATGGCTTTACTCAGAGGTGTATCATCTGAGTTGGTTTCAGAATCAGAAGAAGATGAATCCAGATCGTACATAGAGTCGTCTTGTAAAGAGTTACTTGAATTGGAAGCTTCAGGTGCTACAAGTGCTGAGGAGCCAGCTTCAATAACTCCTTGAGGTCCTGAAGTACCAACTTCTATGGACACTTCAGTAGCTTTGTCTTTAAGAGCAGTAACCAGCAGGTCAGTAGCTTCTTTCACAGCCAACTCTTGTAGTTCAGTAGCAACTACTTCAGCAGCTAAAACCTTGGCAAGCATATGTTGATCCATGACCATAGTTACTGAAGTACCTATCTTCTACGCTATCACTTCAGCAGCAGGAATAACATCTTTCTTTTTCCTGCTTAGAAGCTTCTCTTCTTCTTCAGCAGCTCTGTCATCCTCCTCGAAGCATTGTCTGATTTCTCTTTTCAGTTTCTTCATGCTTCTCTCAGCTTTACCCCTTTTCCTCTTGGGGACTTTTGATTCTTCCTTTGAAGCTTCTTTAGGAGCTTCCTTAGGAGCACCAATGTTGACTCTAGGAAGAGCAGGAGCAGTAGACTTGGTGGTTTTGGATTTCTTGGGAATGGGTTGCTAGTCTTCTTCTTCATTGACCGGCTTACTCCTTTTTCCTTTGACTCTTAGAGGGGCACCTCCTATAGTCTCAAGAATTGAACTATAGTTAATTATCTTCCCAGTTGGATATTGGAGGGATAACCATCATCAGATCAGATTGGACTAAGGACTCCTTCATATCCTCCTCAAGAGGCTCATGCTTCTTGATGATCTTCATGTACTGGAGAGTTTTGCCATTGATGATTATTCAAGTAACTGTTCCAAGATGAGCATCAGACACTATCCCGGTGTTACTCAAGACCTGAAGAAGACCACTCTGGTACAGGATCTCTGAAAGTAGTCTCCCATAAGGAATCTGTCTTCTTTGCTTTGATTGACTCTCCTCGATGGCCCAACATATGTTGTACATCACGTATCTTGGAAAATTAATCTTTTCCATGGTAGCCAAGAAGTAAAGAACCACCTTGTGGTCCAGAGAAAGAATGTCAGAACCTCCACCTTTCTGCAGTAGACAATTTGTGATGATATTCAGAAGCACCCTAGCTATGATCCTTGTGAATATCAACCAGCTTGGTTGAGGGTCTGTCCTTGAATAAGAATGAGTTACAGATCTCCACCCAGTCTGATTTCTTGCTTACGTTCCATTGGAACTTTCCTTCATTTGGCACTCTGCAGACCCTTGCAATAATTTCTTCATTAATGGTGATTGGAATCCCCATTACAGCCAATCTTACTTCCAAACCATTGTAGTGTTTCAAACCCATTTCTTCTCTCGTCTTTTCCACCAAAGACCGATTGTTATTCACTGACAGAACCTCTTCATACTTGGCTTCTTCTTTGTCGTAGACCTCTTCTCTAACCCAAAGATCTCTTATCAATTCCTGATATGTTGGTCCATTCAACATACCAAAGTAACTGTTCATGTAACACCCCGTTTTCCCAACATAAAATTTCATAACAAATAATCAGAGTTTTTTCCACATAAACGGAATGCTACACTTCTTTAAAAATCATAAATGGAATAAATAACAATTTATCCTTCATAAATTGATCAACATAAATATTCAAAACTTCGCAGCGGATTTTAATTCAACAATATAATTAGTCTTGGCACGAAGGCCTCATGAAAACATCTCGTAATAATCCAAAAACTAAATCATAGTCATGTAAAATCATAAGCAATACGTAAGGAATAGAAAATAGCCACAAAAGTTCCCATCCCGTTACGTATCAGAGCACCTAAAGACACAGTGAGAGATAGCCACTCACGACAGCAACCAACAACTACTTATTCTCGATCACCTGGAAGTTACTCATACGAAGAGCAACGTTTCCAAGAAGAAGGGGTGAGATTCACAAACAATAATTTTAAGCATATAATTCATCAATTATCATAACAATGGTCATGTAGCATCATTATCATCATCATAATCAACTTCGTAATCAACGTCAATATCAACTTCATAAATCAACTTAACAACTTGACTCGACAATGCAACTTAATTCGACTATGCAACTCTATCATTTTACTCATGCATGTGGTACCATTCTAGGCATAAGCCCTCGTCGCTTTTGAGCATAAATATACTCCTAGGGCATGAGCCCTCGTCGCTATTGAGCAAAAGCTTCTGGGGCATGAGCCTTCGTCTTTAAATGAGTATGCATGGACTCAACATCTTACAACTTAGACAACATGAACGTCTTATATGACTCCAATAATTTGGATCAACATCTCACATCTTAGACCGACACATGCAACTTTAATCAATAGTAAACAACAACATGGCAGCACATCAATAATCTCAAGATATAACAATGTCAAAATGTAATCGTCGTCTCAAAACATCACTTATAATTCACATAATGCATATACGATTATATATATCATCAGTAACAACATTAAATCATCTTATAACAACTTCACAAATCATCATTGTACTTTCAAAAAGTACGAGTAGTGAATACTAGAGTTTCCTCTGTCTATTAGGGTTTAGACTGATTATTGGATGCCTTGAGAATGCTCTCAAGGGTTGTATTTATAGCCTGCTGTGGGCTTGGGTTTCGGTGGCTTGGTCTCCAAGCCACAGGGGTATTTCGGTATTTTAGGCGAGTTCTAGATGTTTCTAGAAGCCTCTTGAGGCGGCGCCTAGGAAAGGACGCGCGTTGGGCCTTAGAACTCTTCTGGAGGGCGCTAAGACCTCTTGGAAGGGTCTACAGGCCCTTCTGGGGGTCTTCAGGACTCCTAGGAATATTATGACGGTCCATAGCCCAACAAGCACGAGTCTTGGGACAAGGCGAAGTGGTTTATATCTTGACAAGCATAGGAGTCCTTAGGAAGGATCCTCCTAGATGATTAGGAAATTCAATGACGGTCCATAGCCCAACAAGCACGAGTCTTGGGACAAGGCGAAGTGGTTTATGTTATCTTGATATTCCCTCATGATATTTCTGATTTGTTTGATAGCTTTTGAGGGTACATGTATTACCCTTAAGTCGTAGATCCCTCATGTATTGAAAGAAGTTTGCCCAATATGGGACTGTCCGCCTAGTTTCTTCGGTATAGGTTTCTTAAGATACGGCGTGATACCTCTCGCCTCGTCCTCTGGCGAGGCGAGACAAACATTCCTTTGAATGTTGGCGAGGACTCCGTATCTGCGAAAGAGATCGGACTGTGTAGATTCCTTTACTCTTCAGTAGTTGTGACGTGTTGTCATCCCAGCCTGCTACGCACGTGTTTCCGCTTATTGATGGAAAAAGCGTGAATTTCGAGGTGATTTTAACTATTCTGTTCCTATAAATTTGGGCTTCATTTCTTCTTTTAACCCTCATTTCATCTTTTCGCTCTTTCT
Organism: Medicago arabica; assembly: GCA_946800305.1. Classification (NCBI taxonomy): domain Eukaryota; kingdom Viridiplantae; phylum Streptophyta; class Magnoliopsida; order Fabales; family Fabaceae; genus Medicago; species Medicago arabica. The sequence goes on from OX326966.1 coordinate 26,300,983, forward strand.
ACTTTATCTGCTTCTTCGTCCTCTGGTTTTCGCGCAGACGTTTCCTCTGGTTTTCTATCTACCAAATCTTCGACTATTTCGAGGTAAACCCTAATCCTCTCACCTTTACTGTTTTTGAACTAGTTGTTTTAGGTTCTTTAGCGATGGTAGTTATTAAGGATTGTGATGAACAAGGCAGAGAGATCGTTCCCTCTGATCCTAAGGAACTTAACAAGTTAAGGATGGCCTGTTTAAATCATACAACCCGTCCTAATAGGCTCATAAACTGGGATTCCTACTTTCATAGTCTTCCAAACGAAACAACAACAGATGACTCGTTTGATAGTGATAGTAGTAGCGACAACAGTTCCGATAATGATTGTGTTTTGCTCTGTTCCACTTCAGGTTTGAATCGGAGCCGGGAGATTTGCTTATTTAGACCTCCCTCGAAAGAACGAAAAGACACAGTCAAAACGGGTGTGACGATGAAGTTTTTTCGCACAAGAAGTAACTGGTGTGGCCTCGCTGTATACAGGGGACGCCGCGATCAACTTTATAAGGAGTGAGATGGATATCTCGTCGACAGGCCATGAAGAAGATGTGGAACTGCTGCAATGTGGAGAGAGCGAGAGGGTGTGCTTACAGTCTTTGGTGGGCGAGGAGTACTTCATCTATGTGGCGGTTCTTGAAGAATTCGGCGTGAAGCTTCCACTCAGCTCTTTTGAGATGGACGTGTTGAGGTTTATGAATGTAGCGCCCACTCAAATCCGCCCGAATAGCTGGGCGTTTATCTGAGGTTTTGAGATTCTTTGTAAAGCGTTGGGTTTTGAGCCTTTAGTTGGTCCTTTTTTAGATTTCTATGGGACTAAGGATGTTAAAAGAGGGACATGGGTGACTATTTGCACTCATCCTGGTAAGAAGTTGTTCCCGCCTTACGCTTCTAACTATATAAAAGATTGGAAAGACACTTTTGTGAAGGCAAAAGGGGCGCCTCATTGTTTTGTGGCCTCTGTTTTGCTGGAAGGGAAACCAAAGTTTCCATTGGTTTGGACTGCGTCTCCAGCTGCCGTGATGGGCTACAATTTTGAGAAGACGACGCCTTATGAGCAAGGAATTGTTTGTTTCTTGGAAAAGATGTTACATTCCGATATCCATGATTTTTTGAATAAAGAGGGCGATACAGGAGATCTAGATAACTACTTGCGTGAGTGGCTTTCTAAAAGTTGTAAGCTTTATTATTATGTGATTGTCTTATAAAAACTGTTTGTTGACTTCATCTTAAACTTTTCTTCTTTTGTAGAATCGAAAATGTCGTCGCTTACTCCTGCCGAGAGGAAAAAGTATCTCGCCGAATTGAAGGCGAAAAAAACGGCTAAAGGCTATACAACAAGTGATCCTGCTAGCATGCAGCATCAGCAGGTAAAAAGTAAAGATCCTCCCTCAAAGACTTTTGTGGGTTTATCCTCAGAAGAGGCGGAACAAGTGGAGACGCCTGCTACTGAAGGCGTGGCTGTTGAGACCTCCGGCTCTCCTCCAAGGAAAAAGGGGGAAAGTGGAAGGGGCGATGGTCAGAAGCTTTAGATGATCGTGGAAGGATCGGAGAAAAGAACGCCGGTGACCACCTCTCTGAACGAAAACGTGGTGGAGTCTTTCTAGCATAAGGATTTTGACTTCCGGAAGTAAGTATATCCTGGCGGTTTGCTTCTTATCTTTCTTTTATTCTTTATGCATAATGTTGACGAAATATCTTCTTTTGATATTGTTAGGTATATGGGAGAGAACGTCCCCTTTTGCGAAGTTGATGTGGACGCTGGCTTAAAGAGCAAATTTGGCGACTTGGTGATGGATGCTGGATAGTCCGCCTTGAGAATCTTGATGCTGAATCATACTATGGAGAGAAAGTATGGTGATTTGGAGAAAAGATGTAAGGAAGCTGCCAAGGATGCTGAGAAATGGAAACATCAGGCCACTGGTTTGCAGACCCGCCTCGGCGAAGCTTTGGAGTCAAAACAAGTGGCGGAGAATTCGGCGAGAACTCTTGAAGTTAAAGCTGCTGACACCATTGCTGAACTTGAAGCTGTCAGACTAGAGCGAGATGCTTTCAAGGAGAAGAGCCTTAAATTGGAAGGATAAGTCGAAGAGTGTAAAAGCGCTCTTATGGAGTATTTTGATGATGGTTTAGAGAGAGCCCGTGCGCAAGCCGCACATTTTTATCCTGAAGGGAACTTTGCTGACATGGATGCAGCCAAAGTTATTTTTGATGGGCAGCTCATGTTTCAATGATTTTTTCTTTTCTTTGGGCGACCCTGTGTGGCGCCTTATTTTGCTTGTAATGAGGGCGACCTCTTATGGTGCCCTCCTGACTTTTTAAGGATGATCCTTACCAGATTATCCTTTGACATTAAGTTTCCAACTCTTTGTGCTGTTTCTAAACAGCTTTCTGCCATTGGTTTTTGTTTTTTGTGCTTCTTCGATGTTTGTTAGATAATTTGCTTAGCAATGTTTAACTAGCGTTGAAGCTATATTTTAGGATTCACCCACCTATCTTGAGCGATATTAGTCGTGAAATTTGTATTTAAATAACATGGGCTTTTTCTTTTAGCAATTTCGCAACTTGGTGAACTAATTTTAACCTTCGTGGATTTTTTAAAACTTCGCAACTTGGCGAACTACAGTTAACCTCCGTGGGTTGTCTGATTTGCGCTACATGGCGACTTAAATATAACCTCCGTGGGTGGTCTAATTTGCGCTACATGGCGACTTAAATATTACCTACGTGGGTTGTCTGATTTGTGCTACATGGCGACTTAAATATAACCTCCGTGGGTTGTCTGATTTGCGCTACATGGCGACTTAAATATAACCTCCGTGGGTGGTCTAATTTGCGCTACATGGCGACTTAAATATTACCTACGTGGGTTGTCTGATTTGTGCTACATGGCGACTTAAATATAACCTCCGTGGGTTGTCTGATTTGCGCTACATGGCGACTTAAATATAACCTCCGTGGGTTGTCTGATTTGCGCTACATGGCGACTTAAATATAACCTCCGTGGGTTGTCTGATTTCCCATGGTGCTTTATTCACCTTGCTACTAATGAGAAACATAAAAGTATAAGCAGTAGAAAAGTAAGCAACAGAGATAAGTCATCACGTATTTTTTGAAGAAGATAGGGTGCCTCGTTAAAAACCCTTGCCCTTGCATGGGAAAAGAGTGCTGCCCTATTCCTTTTTTATTAAACGAATAACAGAAGAAATAGCATATAGCTTGTCTAGTTGGAAAGGAAATACAAAATACGAAAAAATAAAAACAGGCCTATAAGGCTCTAACAATAATAATGACGTAGGTTGACCACATTCCAAGTACGTGGCACTGCTTCCCCGTTCATCTCTTCTAATTTATAGGCTCCATGAGGGAACTTCTCTTTGATCTTGTAATGACCTTCCCAGTTGGGAAGTAGCTTTCCAATTCTGGTTGGGGCGACAACTTTTTTCAGCACGAGGTCGCCTACCTTCATTTCTTTTGGAATGACTCTAGAGTTGTATCGGCGGGCTGCTCTCTGCTTGGCAGCGAACTCTCTAATGTGTGCCTGCTCTTTGACTTCATCGATCAAGTCCAAACTACATCGGACACCTACTTCGTTTGCTTCTCACAAGAAATTCGGTTGATAAGTTTAAACAGAAAAAAAAACAACCGAGATAACAGAAATTGACGAACACCTGCAAAAATTATTTGTTAATTTCCTTAGACTATTCCTAGAGTTACCTTCTTCAGAAAAATTATCGCGTCTCCATGTAGGAGTGTCTATCTCGACTGGAAGCATCGCATCGGTGCCATAGACCATTGAGAACGGTGCTTCCTTGGTTGTAGAATGTGGTGTTGTATGATAAGACCAAAGTACCTCATGAAGATGTTCTGCCCAAAGGCTTTTGGCGACTTCCAACTTTTTCTTGATTCCATTTAGGATTACTTTGTTTACTGATTCTGCCTGTCCGTTAGCCTGGGGGTGAACCACTGAGACGAATTTTGTTTGTATTCCCAGATGTTTGCAAAAATCCACCACTGTAGCACTAGCGAACTGAGTTCTATTGTCTGATACTTTGAACTTAAGAAGGCCAAAATGGCAAATAATCTTCTTCCAATAAAACTTTTTTACCCTTTCAGCTGTGATTTTGGCGACTTCTTCTGCTTCGATCCATTTGGTGAAATAGTCCACTCCTACAATAAGGAATTTCAACTGTCCTGGTGCTACGGAAAAGGTGCTACAATGTCGACCGCCCATTTGTGAAAAGGCCAAGGCGAGTATACTGAAGTCAATTCATGCGCCGGGGCGTGCTTCTTGTCGGAGAAACTTTGACACTTATCACACTTTCAAACATACTCACAGCTGTCTTGAAACATAGTAGGCCAGTAATATCCTGCATGGAGCAGCTTTGCAGCAAGAGCTCGTCCTCCGATTTGGTTTCCACAAACTCCTTCATGAACTTCCAAAATGACTAATTATGTCTCGCCTTCTGCCAGGCAGCGTAGCATTGGAGTAGCTTTTCCCATCTTGTACAGCTTCCCTGAGATGATGGTAAATTTGGAAGCCCTTTTTCGAACAATCTGCTCCTCGTCCTCATCCTTTGCTTTGAAAGATCATGTTAAGTACTTCAGTAGGGATGCCATCCACCCTTCACTCTCTTCTATTAACGAATTTACCTCTAAAGTTTCCGTACACGGAGAAGTGATTACCTCTTAGATGATGGTTCTGTTGTTACCTGGTCTCTTGGTGCTGGCGACCTTGGCTAGCAAGTCTGCTCAAGAGTTTTGCTCTCTCGGGACATGAATGGTCTCAAAGAATTTGAAAGTTGCTGCTAAACTCTAAACTTTGGCTAAATATTTGACAAGTTGGGCGTCCTTTGTTTGATACTCTCCTGTGATTTGGCTAGTTACTAACTGAGAATCGCTCTTTGCTCGTAAGTTCTCAGCTCCCATCTCTCTCGCCAAGGTCATTCCGGCGACGAGTGCTTCATACTCTGCCAGATTGTTGCTTGCTTTGACTCAAAACGAAGGGATTCCTTGATTAGAAGCTCATTGGGTCCTTCTAATGCTTGCTTTGAATTCAAAACGAAGGGATAACAACCATACATATGGAACTTCTTCTTCGAGTGGGGAGGCGAACTTGACGACGAAGTCTGCCAAAACTTGTAACTTGATAACGCCTCTTGGTACGAATTGAATGTCGTACTCTGATAACTCTATTGACCATGCTACCATCCTCCCTGCCAAATCTGGTTTACTGAGGACCTGTCTAACGGGGTAGTTTGACTTGACTACGACCTTGTGGCTCTGAAAGTACGGACGTAATTTCCTTGCTGTGGTTACGACGACCAAAGCCAGGCGCTCAATCTTCTGATATCTCAACTCTGCACCTTTGAGAACTCTGTTGACGAAATAGATTGGTTTCTCCCCCGTGTTCGAGTCCTCTACCAATAATGTACTTATAGCATTATCAGAGATTGCTAAATACAGAAAAAGGATAGCGCCTTTGCTGAGGCGATGTAGAACGGGCGGGCTTGATAGGAAAACTTTCAGCTGCTAGAAGGCGTCTTCGCATTCTGGAGTCCATTCGAACTTCTCCTTCTTCCTTATCAAAGCAAAGAACGAAAAAGCTTTATCGCCCGCAAAAGACAAAAATCTCGACAGAGCTGCAAGTCGCCTTGTTAACTGCTGAACTTCCGTTATGCTGGACGGGCTTCTCATGTTGATGATTTCCTGGCACTTATCTGGTTTGGCCTCAATGCCTCTGCTTGTTAATAGAAAACCCAAAAACTTTCCAGCCTGCACCCCAAAAGAGCATTTTGTTGGGTTCAGGCGTATGTTGTACTTTCTCACCTGCCCTTAAATTTCTTCAAGGTCATCAGTATGGTTGCAGCCCTCCTTGGTTTTTGCTACTAAATCATCGATGTATACCTCCAAGTTCCGTCCTATTTGTTTGGCGAAAGCCATGTCCATGCTTCTCTAAAAGGTTGCGCCTGCGTTCCTGAGGCCGAAAGGCATGACCTCATAGTGATAATTTTTGTTATTGGTCATGAAAGCTGTTTTGGGCGCATCCAAGGGATCCATTCTTATCTGATTATACCCGGAATAGGCGTCCATGAAACTCAGAGTTTTGAAACCGGATGTGTTGTCGATGAGATGGTCTATATTTAGTAATGGATATGGATCCTTGGAACAAGCCATGTTTAGATCGGTGTAATCCACGCACATTCACCACTTTCCATTTGACTTTTTTACCAGCACAGTGTTTGCCAACCATGTTGGATATTGGACTTTGCTTATGAAACGGGCGTCTACTAACTTGCCAACCTCTTCATCCACGGCTTTGCGCCTTTCCTCACCTAACTTTCTCTATCGTTGTACTACGGGTTTCACATTTGGGTTGACGGAGAGATGATGACAAGCGATATTTGGGTCTATTCCAGGCATTTCTGAAGGTTTCCAGGCGAACAAATCAAGGTTTCTCTGCAGAAGTGTGACGAGGGAGCCTTCCTCCATTGGATCTAGAGCTGTTCCAATTTTGGCCTTCTGATGATCTTCTAGACCAATAGATATTCCTTCAGATCCTCGGTTGGTTCCAGGCGTGGTTGCTGAAAATCTTCTCTTGGGTCGAGGTCTATCACATTTACGGTGTGATCCTTGTTAATAACTTCATCCTTCTTCTTCTTTTGTAGTTGTAGGCTGCTGTGATAACACTCTCTGGCGACTTTCTGGTCGCCCTTAACTGTTCCCACCTTCCCGTTATCTAGGGGATATTTCATTACCAAAAACTTTGATGAGGATGATGATGGTCTTTTTGATGAGAGGGAGGGTACCATTTACAGTCTTTTACCTAGGAACGAGGATAGTTGCTATAATTTGGATAGATATGATAGTGACTATCTGGACCGTCACTATGATAGCTATTTGGAGTTTTTAAGTATGGAGGATCCGATCCGTGAGGATATCATACCGAAAATAGACCGATATTTGATCACACTTCAATTCGAATTAGCAAAAGCAATGTCTCCTTGCATAATTTGGATTCCGAACATTCATGATCTGGATGGGATAGAGTCGAATGACTTATCCCTGTGTCTATTAGTGAACTCTCTTTCCAGGGATTCTAAAAAATCTTCTACTCGAAATATTCTTGTTATTGCTTCGACTCATATTCCGCAAAAAGTGGATCCCGCTCTAATAGCTCCGAATAAATTAAATACGTGTATTAAAATACGAAGGCTTCTTATTCCACAACAAAGAAAGCACTTTTTCAGTCTTTCTCGTACGCGGGGTTTTCACTTGGAAAAGAAACTCTTCGATACTAATGGATGCGGGTCCATAACTCTGGGTTCTAATGTACGAGATCTTGTAGCACTTACCAATGAGGCCCTATCAATTAGTATTATACAAAAAAAATCCATTATAGACACTAATATAATTAGATACGCTCTTCATAGACAAACTTGGGATTTTAGATCTCAGATAAGATCGGTTCAGGATCATGGTATACTTTTCTATCAGATAGGAAGGGCTGTTTCACAAAATCTACTTCTAAGTAATTTTTCCATCGATCCTATATCTATCTATATGAAGAAGAAATCATGTAAGGGCGGGGGATTCTGATTTGTACAAATGGTACGTGGAACTTGGAACAAGCATGAAGAAATTAACGATACTTCTTTATCTTTTGAGTTGTTCTGCCGGATCCGTCGCTCAAAACCTTTGGTCTCTAACCGGACCTAATGAAAAAAATGATGGTATCACTTCTTATAGACTTATTTATAATGATTCTGATCTAGTTCATGGCCTATTAGAAGTAGAAGGTGCTCTGCTGGGAACCACCTATGCCACTGATCATTAAACAAAGTGAAAAGCTTTATGAACGAAGTCTAAAGTTCTTCCTATTTGCCATTATTTTACATGTTTCATTTACCTAAAACTTGGCTCTAGTAGTGTTCAAAGTAAGTTACATTTAGAAATGATTATATATAAAGCTACAAATCTCAACAAAAGGATTTCCAGTCACCATTTGATTCAATTAATGAGAATTTTCCTGGTTTTGATGCCTAAACATTTGGAGGCCAAGGGTTGTCAGCAAAATTCCCATGAGTTTCTTCTCTCTCTTGTTCTCGTCTAAGCCCCTGCAACAAATTACACATGCATATTTAAAATACATTTTGTTGCATCATTGGTGAAATTTAATGTCTACAGAGAGTTATTAACCACTGTTCAAATTTAAAATAAGATTAATATAGGTATGCTTGAAATATGGTAACTACGAACTTCATGAATTAGACTGAACACAAATTCTAAGACACGCATTAATTAGTATACACAATAGCTGTTAGAAAGATAAAAAATATAGGAAAGATATTTTGTATACTTGTTTGGGTAGTCTCGCTCATTAATTCATTTATTGAGCCGATCTACAAAAGCACTATTAGTTTCTTCATCATTGAAATGTGACTCCAGTGTCTACAGCAACGCTGTTGTTTTAGCCCATGCTAGTCTCTCTAGAGACCTCTCAGGCTCAAATATGTTGGCAGCTGCAACATAATAACCAAACAATAGACTCTCTTTGCTCAATCCATACCTTTCCAGTTTTGATTCCATGTACCACCTACTACATATATATGCAATTGTAAATATTGAAATGATCAAAAGTTGTTACTATCATTTTGCGAAGCATGTTAGAGAGTGTTCTGTGGTTATTTCTCTTACCTTCGGATTTCTTCCCATTCATCAAAATGAATTGCTTAACAGTTGTTGTAATCATACTTTGCAAGCTCAAGATAAACATCATTGTCCATGTACGACATCCTATCAAAATAAATAGACAAAAGAAGTATGTAGTAATAAACTCTGAATCTTTTTGACAGTAAAGACTCCAGTACTTGGTTCAAAGATATTAGGTAAAGGTGAAATTGTTCTGCAGTCAATGATCCAAACCATCACATAATGAAAAATTAAGATTTTTACCTATAAAGGGTCATGCCAATCCAAACATCACTTTCACCACCGTAATGTTCAAGGTAAAACCTTGTCTCTAATCGGGGTAAGCCAGCATACCATGGCACGTCCAAAGCATAACCCACCTCTAGAATGTTTGTCACAATGTTAATGGGATAAATTTCTCAACATAAATTTATCAATTCTCAATTTAGTTCTTGTTTTTTATTGCATTCAGTGGTATGAAATGTCCGCAATAAACTCTGTGATACACTTTTTTTCCTTCAAAACATCGTTGAAATTTATATGGTCTCGTTATTTTGAAAATGTGTCACACGTAATTAAGTGTTTTCAAATAAACATCTTAAACTAATAATATAGTGTTTTGAAAAGAGTGTTTTTCTGTATTGATCTGTATGCATATTAAGTATAGATAGAGAGTTTAAACTTGGCAGCTGCATTTATACAACAACAACTTATTGAAAACTGACCTTGTTCGGAAGTATACACGCAGACGCCAATAAAACACAAATTTCTTTTGATTCAACCATCCAGACGTGAGAAGAATTTTTTTTAGAATTATGGGAAAAATCAATAGGAATGAAATTAGAACTCACCTCGCCAGGTAAATCTTTGGTTATGACCATTTATCTAAGGGCTCGTTAGCAGCACGTTTCTTAGTTAAATATTTGGCTGAGAAATTCTTCATATCCTCAAGAATCTTCTCTTCGTGAAATAGCACTTGAGAAGCTCTATATAGATTGTACATGTCAGTAACAACTTGATTTAGCTGTCCGGCAAAGCAGAAGAATTCACCACTTTTCTCAAATTGCTTGAACACATCTGCCAATTAGCAATCAAACTTAAAACATTTATTTATCCATTTGTGAAGATCATATATAAGTCTAGCAAGCAATGACAGAAGCAAAGAATTAAAAAAAATCATCAACTTTTGTGTTATGTAGTATGAAAAGCTTACTCCAATTTGAACAATTCACGTTATAGTCATAGTGAAGTACTGATTAATATCAATTATTGACGAAAATATTAATAATTGATATTATGCGCGCATACATAATAAATTATGATCAAATTGAAATATAAATTCTCTTACTTTCTCGTTTTACTCTTTATAAGGGGTGAAATCATTGAACTTACCAGATGAAACTTGGTGGCAATGCAACCTTAGGATTCTAAATCCCATTGCCGTGTCATCTATATCTTGGACCTCCGAATTTCTTGGCCAGCAAATACCTTTCTCAGTCCAATATATATAAATTTTAAATTACATTTATAAAGTGAATAATCATATAGAAGACAATGCACTTGGTATATATGTTTTCTCACAATCATACTTATTTTTTCCAACTATTTACAAATTGTAAATCAAGTTATCATATATGTACCTTGACACATAATTCACACACTCGTTGATCTCCTGTCGAAAATATCTCAAAATTCCAAGGCGTTCAAGCCGATCCACAACCCACATGTGTTCAAATAAGTCCATAGGAAAGACATTTGGAACTGACAAAATAAACAAATAAATAAATACTCAATGCAGACTTAATTATAAACAAAATTAACTAATTGAACACATTAAGAAAATAAGCATTTGGCAAGAAAATTTTACCTCCTCCATTGAACTTGTTGACAACATTGTCCAAGTAGTGGAGAGCATTTTCATCTTCGGTTTCCATATGAGCAAAAGTTGTAGAGGATGGCGAGAACAAGAATGACCCATCTTGAGACTGCAACTTTAGAATTTGTCTCCAATCCAAATTTTGCATTCTCTCTAAACTGTGTAGCAATGTTGTGGGCACCATTTGCAGCACATCTCTTGGTTTTCTGTTATCACATATATGTTATGTTTAATGATTATTAATAACTGCGATGCTAATAGTTAGGTTTGAAATGACTAGTGAAATTTAAACTATATTCGTTGAGGCAACATAGCCAAACTCTTAATACTGATATAAATATATATATATATATATATATATATATATATATTGTATTGTGTTATAAGAATACCAAATGGATACTTTTTGAGCTTTTGGTCTCACATTTCAAATATTTACTTTACGAAAGGAGAATCATCGGGGACTTCAATATTCAAACTTCAAGCTATATTGAGTAGTGAAGGAAAAGCAACTTTAAATCCGATTGGCATGTGCTTAGCATTCTCATCCTTACGCTTGTCAAGATTTTCCACAAAAAAATACATACCTGTAACATCATAAATCTCTATAAAAAGTTGGTAGAAAATTGGTTTTAGTATAATAAAAATATTGTTTTTTACTTTTTATTCCCAGAACAAAATGCTTGTAATTTTTCCATGTAATGTATAGAATTACCCTTTTGTCACATTTGAGGGTGCATATTCCATGATCTCAATGCTATAACACAAGCCAAAGTGTTGAGAATCCTGTCATGGGCCACAAATAATTCATCTCCCCATGAACCATCAGGAAGCTGATTATTGACATCAACATTTTTTATGAGAGCAACCCAGGCTAAGGCATAAGCTGATATAGTTATCTCGCCGTCTTCCATCAACCGCAACATCAATTTCACTGCATCTATCTTCTTCTTGATCTCCTTTGTCACCAAAACCTTCAAAGTAAATTGATAGTTAAGTACAATTAGATTTCTTGAAATAAAAGTTATTTTCCACAAAAATTGCTTTATCATTAATAGTCTCCCGTTTAAAGCTATTTTTGTCAGCTTTTAAAATCTTTCTATGTTGTTAACTTCTAATTGCTACATTTTTAATATGTCATATGAGGATGGACATCATATAAACTTATCAGCATTTTTTGACTTTGTCATCACACATGCTAGATAATCTTGTGAATCTATTGCATGTCAACATTTCCTTCCTCTACTACTTTGCAAACATAGTGATATTTTACACATATTGTACCTTCCTCTACTTCGCAAGTCATGATGAGTAGATATTTTATTTACACAAGATATGTTTCAGGTCTCCATAATGAGATTTTAAGTAAAAAAAATTATAAACATGAAGAAATGTTCATATTGTTAATAAAAGAGTGAAGGTGAGAAAAACACAAGAGGGGGGGGTTGAATTGTGTTTTCTTTTCGCAGCTCTTGAAGAGTGAGAATCTAATTCCTTTAAACTCAGAGTCTGAATGAGATCAGAGTCTGATAGGAGATTAGGTTCTGATTGCAGCGGAATAATCAAGAGATAGAGAGAAGAGAGAACACAAGCAATTATACAGGTTCCTTCCACAAACCGGAAGTAGTCCTGTCCCCCTTGTACTTCCAAGGAGAGTTCACTAAAATGTAATATCAAATTACAAGTTGCTCAAACACACAGTATGAGACTTCCTTGCTCAAGCACACAGGCGAGAGACTTCCTTGCTCAAAGACACAACTAAGAGACTTCCTTGCTCAATGGACGCAGCCAAGAGACTTCCTTTGCTCAAGCACAAAAGCAAGAGACTTTTACACAATTACAGAAAATTGAATAGAGTTGAAACACTTGACAACAATCAAAATGTGTTTCAATTACAACAAAGACAGACTTTGTTTTACACAAAAGACAGACTCTGTTTTTCTGTGAAACTTAGAAATTCTAGAATACTCAGTTTGTAAGAATCTAAGTTGATGATGTGTTTTTGTTAAGACTCAGTTGAATACGAAAGCAGCGCAATGTAACTTTTCAAGTTGTAGAGTCCCACAATTCTTCAAGTCTTCTATCCTTTATATAGGCGTAGGAAAGAGACGTTGAGTCATCCAGCACATCAGGATGATTTCTGAAGCTTGATCAATGACTGTTGATCTGTTGCTTGATTTGGTAATAGTCCTTCAATAGCATCATTTGAATTCCATTCCCTTTGAGGATTAATACCTGTAGACACAGTTGCCAAACTGTACGAGGTAGTGGAGTAGTGGAAACAGAGTTCGTACAACGTACTCTGTACTGGCCTGCATTCTTGTCTTTGTGCTTCCCACGCTTAAGTTGACTTTGAAGCTAGCCGTTACTCCATTTGAGAGTTTCTTTTGCATCGTAATGCAGTAGAAATCCTTGTCAGCAGATTATCAATTTTGTGGCTTCAGATTTACTGTAGCACTATGCTTCTGATAATCTTCAGACTCTCTTGGTTTTCAGATTCTGATGGTCTTCAGACTCTGATACAGTCTTCAGACTCTCTTTGGCACAGTCTTCAGACTCTCTTTGGCACAGTCTTCAGACTATCTTCGATGCAGTCTTCAGACTCTCTTCGATACAGTCTTCAGACTCTCTTCGATGCAGTCTTCAGACTCTCTTCGATACAGAATCACAAGCAACAAGCTTCTCTGGATTATTTGCTCTTTAACATTGCTCAAACATAATACTTTCTAAGATATAAATCTTAATTGATATCCTGCATACTTAAACAAATATTAGCAATATCCAATTGACAACTTTTTTAATACCTTGTTATCATCAAAACTCAAAACGTGGTATTGCTGAACACCTTTGTTCCAACAATCTCCCCCTTTTTGATGAAGACAAACATTAGTATTTAAAAGGTCAATTGTTGTTAATCTAATTAACAAGTTGACTTAAGGGATCTGAGGTTTGTAAGCTCAGAGTCTGAGGTTTGTAAGCTCTGACTCCCCCTGAGTCTGATAGTTCTTAAGTTGAGGTTTGTAAGCTCCTCTTAAGTTCTATCCAGGTTAATTAGATTCACTTTCATATGCAATCGAATTCATTCTTAGAATAATAAATGAAATTAGAAAACTTATTCTTAAATAGGGGCTCAGAGTCTAACTAAGCACCTTTTCGCAGATTTCCCTTTAACTTTTACGTATAACATGCAATGTAATTAAAAGAAATTTTCCCTTCTCCCTGACATAAATACTTTCCCTTCTCCCCCTTTTGTCATCAACAAAAAAAAGTTTAGAACAAGTTCCTCCCCCTTTTTAAATGACTTAAGGTAAGGGTGCAAACAAGTATTAAGGAAGAATGAGATTCAGAGGGAAAACACAGAAGATTCAGAGCATAAAAACAAATTTGAATGCAAATTGAATCAAAAAACAACTTGTATAAATTAAGCAAAATATAGATCAGAAGATAACAAACAAGAATTACAAAATAAAACAGAAAGAAAATAAACTAAGGTTGGTTTTGTTTGGCAAGATGATCCATCAATTTCTGGAGATCCTCTTGTTGTTTCTTTACCATCTCTTCCAGAGCCTCAGTTCTTCGCAAATGTGCTTCTCTTTCTTGTCTAGGTTCTTCTTGAACTCTATACAGTTTCCTCTTCAAAGAATTGTAAGCCACTGATTCTCTTGGAATATACTGATCTTCATCAAAGAAAGGTGTATCTCTAATCCTTCGAATCGGAGCTCTTTCCAAGATAATAGCTTTCTCAGCCTGCTTGACTTCTTCAACATGCTTAGCAGTGACAAGTGCTTGTTCCCTGGCAGCAGCCTTCTGAATTTTGGTGATAAAATCCAAGAATTCAGTCTTCACTGTAGAGAACTTGTCCTCATAGCTCACATTGAGGATTGGCACAAACCTTTGCTCAATAACTTCTTTGAGCTTATTGCTTGAAGAAGCATATAACTCATCTATCTTGTTTGAATCAAATAGGTCAATTTGAGGTTCAAAGGTTGAGGGTAGAGAAGCTCTCAAGGCTAGAAAAGTTTCAAAGCCCGGGAAAATGGTTATAGGATCACAAAGAGGTTGAGGAACACTTATGGTCTTAGCTCTACATTCTGTTACAGTTTCTGATACGATATCAGAAGCTTGTTCCAGATTTTCAGAAGCTGGTTCAACAACAGGTTCTGAAGGTTCAACAGAAGCTAAAGTCAGATTCTCTGTAGGTTCAGGTACAGGGTCTGGTTTGGAAACAGATGAAGTAGCTTTTGTTGATTTGGATTTTGCAGGGGTTTTTGGTAGTTCTCCTCCTAGATGTTTTTCAAGTGAATCTAAAGTGTCTGGAGAGTCTACACAAATGGTTTCAGTTTGGGGGGATGGCTGTTTAAATTGAATGGTTACTTCAGGCTTTTCAGAAGGTTGAATTACCTGAAGTGGTTTGAGAAATGAAGGTTGAGCAGGATGGTCAGCAGGAAGATTCATAGACACTGTGATTGTGTCTTGAATTACTCTGTCCATAGTTGAATCAACATAATCAACTACTGCAGGGTTTAGTGGGTTATGAGATGATATGGGTTTGATTGGTGAGGGAGATGAATTTTTGAGGGATGGAAGAATTTGGCTTAAGGGTTTGTTGTCAGATTCTGAATCTGATTCTGACTCTTGATTCAAAGATGAAGATGAGCTATATGCCACATTGCCAGAGGTGCCAATGCCAGCTTCTGGAGAAGCATAATGATCAGACACAGTAGCTTCTGATAACTCAGCTTCTGCAATAGCTAAAGGATTCTTCTGTTTAGGAGCAGAAGCAAGCAACTTAGCAGCTTCCTTGACAGTTTCTTCCTTTAATTCTTCAGCAACCACTTCTGCTGTTATTGCCTTGCCAGCAGCATGTTCATCCTCAATCATAGATACAGAAGTACCTATCTTCTGTGCTACATCCCTAGCCACAGGAATCACATTCATCTTTCTCTTCTTGATCTGACTCTCTTCACCTTCAGAGTCAGCATCAAGGTAGTCAGCAATATCTTGAGCCATACTGTCATAGTCTCTGTCAGCCTTGCCTTTCTTAGCTTTCTTCTCATCTTTCTTAGCCTTCTTCTCATCTTTCTTGGCTTTCTTTTCATCCTTGGTTTCTTTAATCCTATCCTTAATTTCACGAAGTGCAGAGGATGTTGATGAAGGCATAGGAGTTAAAGTCTTAGGGGAACCAATTGTCACTCCAAGAAGAGCAGTAGATTTGATCTTTTTCTTGAGAGGCTCCTGCTTCTCTTCCTCTTCCTTGAGAACCACGTCCTTGGTCCTTTTTCCCTTAACCTTAAGAGGTCCTCCTCCAGCAGTCTCAGGAATGGCAGAATAGTTGATTATTCTACCATTGTACAGTCTTAAACCCATTTGGTCTCTGTTCTTGCCAGCAAGACTGGGGTTGTTTGAGATTGCTACTGTTTCTTCCAAAGTAGCTTCAGCTTTGTCGTAGACTTCTGACCTAACCCAAAAATCTCTAACAAGCTCCTCATATGTTGGTCCATTCAACATACCAAAGTATCTCATCATTCCTTGTGATAAGAAATGAGGTGTAACGTCAACTCCATGACGACTGAGCGAACCAAAATTTACTGGAGATTCAACTTGAATTTCCAGAGTCTCCTTGATGATGTTCATTGTTCTGGGTTTGATAACGTAGGACCTTCCGAACTTGATTATGACACCAGATTGGATGAGATCACTTGCCATTAGGGTTTTCTAAGAGTTTGATTTGAGAACAAAAAAAGTTTTGCAAAGTATTGAAAAACAAGAAATTTGTTTAGAGAGAAAATCAAAGAGTGAAAAGAGAAGAGAGTTGTGTGTGTTATGTATTTATTGAGAAAAAGTTTGATAACCGTTTGGAAAGAATAGGGGACAAACAAACACAAACAATAAATACATATAGCATGCAGCCGTAAAAGTATTGGGACAATGCGAAGGTAACTTGTTCAACGTAATGAAATCATTGCCCTATGAGTTCTTACCCAATACAGACAGGCCACGTCTGAGAAACTGTAAAGTAACTGTCACCATAGTGGGGCAGGTGTTACTGAACTCAACAGTCACGCTTCCACTAATACGAGCTTCTGAGAGTCTAAAGATTCCTCACCAGAGTCTGAATAGTTTATCAGAGTCTCTAACAGAGGGTCTGATTCTCAAATAGCTTCTGAATATTTTCAGAGTCTGAATTCTGTTTTCAGAGGCGCACATTACCCAGAGACATAGCACATGTTCAAATTTTTCTTTATGAAATCAAATCTTTCAACAGATAAGGGTTTAGTAAATATATCAGCCCATTGATGATCAGTATCAATGAATAGAATATCTAAAATTCCTTTTTGAACATAGTCTCTTATAAAATGAAGTTTAATCTCAATGTGCTTTGCTCTTGAATGCAAAATTGGATTCTTAGACAAACATATAGCTGCCGTATTATCACAATAAATTGGGATATGGTTTTCAGTTATTTGATAGTCCTCAAGCTGATGTTTCATCCAGAGTAGCTGTGTACAACAACTAGCAGCTGAGATGTATTCTGCTTCTATTGTAGACAAAGCAATGGTTGCTTGCCTCTTGCTAGCCCAGGATATCAGATTCTCTCCCAAGAATTGACAATTGCCACTGGTAGATTTTCTTTCAATCCTGTCTCCAGCATAGTCAGCATCACAGAATCCAACTAGCTTGTAGTCAGAGGATTTCTTGTAAAGAAGTCCAAGATTAGTAGTTCCTTTCAGATATCTAAAGATTCTCTTAACAGCAGTTAAGTGAGACTCTCTAGGATCTGATTGAAACCTTGCACACAAACATACACTGTATAAAATATCTGGTCTGGATGCAGTTAGGTATAACAAAGAACCAATCATACCTCTATACAGCTTCTGATCAACTTTGGTTCCTTGATCTTCTTTGCTTAGAGTGCAGGTTGGATGCATTGGAGTATTCATTTCTTTGCAGTCCTCAAGATTGAACTTCTTCAGACTCCATCTTTGCATTGGTTGATTTGAATTCCAAGAAAGAACTTCAATTCTCCCATCATGCTCATTTCAAACTCATCCTGCATTACTTTCGAAAACTCTTTGCAAAGTGAACTATTTGTAGAACCAAAAATGATATCATCAACATAAAGTTGAACTATAAGAATGTCTTTCTTCAGAGTCTTTCTGAATAGAGTAGTGTCAACTTGTCCTCGTTCAAAGTTGTTTTGAATTAAGAAATTACTTAGTCTTTCATACCAAGCTCTGGGAGCTTGTTTCAAGCCATAGAGTGACATATACTTAGTCTTTCTGGATGCTTTAAATCTTCAAAGTCAGGAGGTTGTTTGACATATACTTCTTCAGAGATGACACCATTAAGAAATGCACTCTTAACGTCCATTTGATACAGGGTTGTGTTGTGATTAACTGCATAGGAAAGAAGCAACCTGATTGCTTCCAATCTTGCAACCGGAGCAAACGTTTCTGTGTAATCAATGCCTTCTTGCTGACTGTAGCCCTGCGCAACAAGTCTAGCCTTGTTTCTGATTACTTCTCCTTGTTCACTAAGCTTATTTTTGAACACCCACTTGGTTCCAATGATGTTCTTGTGATCAGGCTTAGCTACTAGATCCCATACTTCATTCCTTTTGAATTGATTCAGTTCTTCTTGCATTGCCAGAATCCATACCTTATCTCCAAGAGCTTCTTCAACAGAGGTTGGTTCAATAACAGATAATAATCCTAAAGCAGACTCTTCTTGTCTGAAATGCGATCTAGTTCTCATAGGACTTTCTTTATTGTCAATTATCTGATTTTCTGGATGTGAAGACTTGTATTTGAAAGATTGTTTGGATTGACTAGCTTGCAAAGAACCATCTTGAGCTTCATCAGAAGCTTCTTCATTAGGAACTTCAGGGGCTGTTCCAGTTTCTGAAGTATTTTCAGATTCTGGAATCTGATCAGATTCTGAGTTATCATTAGAATCTTGAGATTCTGCATGACTTTCATCTTGCACTAGAGTTTCACTACCAGGCACTTTGTCATCGAATCTGACATGCATAGAGCGTTCAGAGTAACCTAAAAAGATTCCCTTTTGAGCTTTGGCATCAAATTTATTTAGGTAGACTTTGTTGTTCAGGACATAACACGTACATCCGAACTGATGAAAATAAGATATGTAGGGTTTTCTTCCTTTAAAGAGTTCATAAGCTGTTTTGTTCAACAGAGGTCTAATATAGATTCTGTTCTGAACATAACACGCTGTGTTTACTGCTTCTGCCCAAAAATGCTTAGCCAGATTATTCTCATGGATCATGGTTCTAGCCATCTCTTGTAAGGTTCTGTTCTTTCTCTCTACGACTCCATTTTGTTGTGGAGTTCTAGGTGCAGAGAATTCATGAATAATTCCATGTTTTTCACAGAAAACCTCAAAAGGTTCATTTTCAAATTCTCCTCAATGATCACTTCTGACTTTCAAGATTTTCATTTCCTTCTCTGATTGAATTTGGATGCAGAATTTACTAAACACAGAATATGAATCATCTTTAGTTTTCAGAAATTTAACTCAACACCATCTGCTGTAGTCATCAACAATAACTAGTCCATATTTACTTCCATATAAGGATGCAGTGCTAACTGGTCCAAATAAGTCAATATGAAGTAACTCCAAGGGTCTGGAAGTTGAAACAATTTCTTTCGGCTTGAAGAGACTCTTGACAATTTTCCCTTTCTGACATGCTCTGCAAAGAGCATCTGAGTGATAGTCAATGTCTGGTAGGCCTTTGACAAGTTGCAACTTGCTAAGCTTAGAGATTAATCTCCAGTTAGCATGTCCCAAACGTCTATGCCACAACCACTTCTTATCACCCATTGACAAAAGGCACACTACCTTCTGATCAGTCAGTTCTGAGAATTTTATCTTGTATACATTGTTTCTTCGTTTTCCCTTAAAGACTATGGACTGATCATCCTTGTTAACCACTGTGCAGTTGTTCTTATTAAACAATACATCATAACCACTGTCACATAATTGACTTATGCTTAGTAAGTTATGTCTAAGTCCATCAACGAACCACACATTACTGATTGAGATCAGAAAGTTACCAATGGTTCCAGTACCAATGATTTTGCCAGTCTGGTTTCCTCCAAATCCCACAGTTCCTCCCTCTTTCATGGTTAGGGTTAGGAACATAGACCTTTCTCCCGTCATGTGACGCGAGCAACCACTGTCCAGGTACCAAGCCTTGTGCTTTTCTAGTCCTTTTAGACATACCTGCAACATCAATAATTTCAGACTTAGGTACCCATATTCTCATGGGTCCTTTTTGGTTAGTCTTAGAACCATTGAACTCCATTGGGTTTGGAACCGTTTGGTTTAGGTTTCAACTTGCCTTTCACAGTTTCTCTTCTTTGAAACATAGGCTTTAGTTTTTCAGACTCTGGCTTTTTCAGAGTCTGTTTATCAGACTTTGAATGTTTCAGAGTCTGAGACTTTAAAGCTTTGGGTTTAAAGTTTTTCAGACCCTTTGACTTAACATTCTGAGATTTTGACTTAGCCAGAATCTTAGAAGTAGAAGTTGTAGGTTATGAATGAGTCACTATGTTGACTTCATCAGACTCTCTTACAAAGTGATTTTTCAACGCCTCTCTGGCTCCATCAGGACCAGGTTTCAGAGTCATTTCATTTGAGTTTCCTCAAATGAATCCAAGACCCTGTCCTCTGTTCTGATACGTGCTATAGATCATGGATGCAACCCTTGATCTGTCAATTCCAGTAGCAATAAATTCTTGCAGAGCAACATCTTGCTCACTTAAGTATTTACAGCAACACTTCTTGATCAATAAAGAGATATTTTCTTCTTTTAAATCTTCTAATTCCAACAGAGTTGAATTATGTCTTTTTGACAGCTTATCAAGCTGTTGTTTGACTTTCTTCAACTCAGTGGTCTTAGCTTTAAAATGACCAAGAAGCTCTTTGACAGATTCTACAAGTTCAGATCTTGTGAGTTCAAAATATACCTCTGTTTCATTTTTAGAGTCTGCATCTAATTCTGCCTCAGGTGTCTCTTTAACAGATTTGGTTGTAGCCATTAGTCCAACAGCTACATTGGCTTCACCATCAGCATCATCATCCTCAGACCCTGACTCATTATCAAGATCTTCCCAAGTGGCCATCAGACTTTTTTTGATCTGCTTCTTAAACTTGCTTGACTTGAAGGTTGGCCTCTTTGACTTGGATTTCTCCTTCTGCAGTTCTGGACACTCATCAATAAAATGTCCAGTCTTCTTGCAGTAGAAGCAACCTTTTTGATCCTCCTTTTTGAACCCCTTCCCACTGCTCTTGCTCAGAAATCTCTTGTTCTTCTTAGCAAGGTACTGCATTCTGCTTGAAAGCATAGCCATTTCATTTGCAACATCATGATCCTCCTCTGAGCTTTCAAAAGCTGAAGACTCATTTTCAGACTCTTCAACCTTGAGAGCCTTTGAAGACCTTCCTTTTGATTTTAAGGCATTGGTTTTGGACTTTCTTGCAGAATCATGTTCATTGAGACTTAACTCATGAACCTTGAGTGAGCTTACAAGATCTTCAACACTTAAAGTGTTTAAATCTTTAGCCTCCTCAATTGCAGTGACCTTTGGTCTCCATCTAGAGGGTAAGCTCCTTAAAATCTTGCTAACATGATCAGAAGCTATGTAACTCTTCTTCAGTATCTGAAGACCAGATACTAGAGTTTGAAATCTTGAGTACATCTGCTTAATACTTTCATCCTCTTACATCTTAAATAGTTCATACTGATGAACTAACAGAAGAGCTTTAGCTTCCCTGACCTTTTTGCTTCCTTCGTAGTTAGCACAAAGAGAAGCAAACATGGCTCTAGCAGTAGATTTGTCACTCATCTTCATGTATTTCGTTTTAGGAATAGCAGTGACAAGAGCCCCTCTGATGATATGATGTTTCTTATAGATTTTCTTTTGAGCAGCAGTGTGAAGTTTGCGGTCAATAGCAGCACCTTCGTCATCAAGTTGTAAGTCACCAACACCATCTTCAAGTATGTCCCAGAGTTCTTCATCAAGACCCATGACATAACTATAGAAGTTGATTTTCCAGCAAGAAAATTCTTCAGGATCACCATTGAACTTAGGAATTTTTCCATAATCAGCCTTTCTACTGCTGTTATTGGATCCATAGTCATATGGTATAGCAGCAACAGAAGTAGCACCAGAAGAAGACGGTTCACTGGAAGACATGTTTTTCTCTGGATCTTTTCTGTTACACGGTTAAGTGTTATGACAACAGAGTCGGAGCTCTGATACCAACTGAAGGTGAGAAAAACACAAGAAGGGGGGGTTGAATTGTGTTTTCTTTTCGCAGCTCTTGAAGAGTGAGAATCTAATTCCTTTAAACTCAGAGTCTGAATGAGATCAGAGTCTGATAGGAGATTAGGTTTTGATTGCAGCGGAATAATCAAGAGATAGAGAGAAGAGAGAACACGAGCAATTATATAGGTTCCTTCCACAAACCGGAAGTAGTCCTGTCCCCCTTGTACTTCCAAGGAGAGTTCACTAAAATGTAATATTAAATTACAAGTTGTTCAAACACACAGTATGAGACTTCCTTGCTCAAGCACACAGGCAAGAGACTTCCTTGCTCAAAGATACAACTAAGAGACTTCCTTGCTCAATGGACGCAGCCAAGAGACTTCCTTTGCATAAGCACAAAAGCAAGAGACTTTTACACAATTACAGAAAATTGAATAGAGTTGACACACTTGACAACAATCAAAATGTGTTTCAATTACAACAAAGACAGACTCTATTTTACACAAAAGACAGACTCTGTTTTTCTGTGAAACTTAGAAATTCTAGAATACTCAATTTGTAAGAATCTAAGTTGATGATGTGTTTTTGTTAAGACTCAGTTGAATACGAAAGCAGCGCAATGTAATTTTTCAAGTTGTAGAGTCCCACAATTCTTCAAGTCTTCTATCCTTTATATAGGCGTAGGAAAGAGACGTTGAGTCATCCAGCACAGCAGGATGATTTCTAAAGCTTGATCAATGACTGTTGATCTGTTGCTTGATTTGGTAATAGTCCTTCAATAGCATCATTTGAATTCCATTCCCTTTGAGGATTAATACCGGTAGACACAGTTGCCAAACTGTACGAGGTAGTGGAGTAGTGGAAACAGAGTTCGTACAATGTACTCTGTACTGGCCTGCATTCTTGTCTTTGTGCTTCCCACGCTCAAGTTGAATTTGAAGCTAGCCGTTACTCCATTTGAGAGTTTCTTTTGCATCGTAATGCAGTAGAAATCCTTGTCAGCAGATTATCAATTTTGTGGCTTCAGACTCACTGTAGCACTATGCTTCTGATAATCTTCAAACTCTCTTGGTTTTCAGATTCTGATGGTCTTCAGACTCTGATACAGTCTTCAGACTCTCTTTGGCACAGTCTTCAGACTCTCTTTGGCACAGTCTTCAGACTCTCTTCGATACAGTCTTCAGACTCTCTTCGATGCAGTCTTCAGACTCTCTTCGATACAGAATCACAAGCAACAAGCTTCTCTGGATTATTTGCTCTTTAACATTGTTCAAACAGAATACTTTCTAAGATATAAATCTTGATTGATATCCTACATACTTAAACAAATATTAGAAATATCCAATTGACAACTTTTTTAATACCTTGTTATCATCAAAACTCAAAACGTGGTATTGCTGAACACCTTTGTTCCAACAAAGAGATGGGTTAATGGTGATAACATAAGTGATGAAAAGATTTCTCCTCTTTATTATCCGTCTCCAAAGACTCGATCCATTCGATAGAAGGCACAATATCTTTAAAATCTTCATTAACATATTTTGATAAATAGAGTCATTACATTAATTTTAATATTGCATTTTAATAATTAATTACTTAAAAGATAATGTGCAAAAATATGAATCTATTATCAAAATCCAAGTAAAAAGTATATCACCTTGAGAGCGTATTGAATGAAATCTGTCAAAATTCTGTTTTCCTACGATGATTCGGAAGGGATGCACACCTATACAAATATTTAGTAAATTAATCACTAAAAATTTAAAAGATAAATTTTATTATAGAAAAAAATTAACGAGAAAAATAATAATTAGAGGTCAATGGTTTTATTGAAAATATATCATCTTTTTTCCTTGAGATCCTAACACAAACATATATGTTAGATGAAAGACAAGATGAATGGTGTAAAGATAAATTTAAGGATAAAAAAAGAGTGTTACGGGAAGGGAAAAAATCAACAAATGTCTTCGATGAATTTTTAAATGAAACATAGTCTTTTTAGTTTTTAAGTTGAGAACGTTACTGTTGTGCCATGATAAAAGAGTAAAGGTAAATGATGCATAATAAAGAATAGGTATTTTAATATAAAACCTCTCATATGCAAGTAAGAAGATATTACTGGCTAGTAATGTATTAGACTATTGCCTATCTAACTTTTGTTTAGTTAATAAACACAATTCAATGAAAGTTATGACTTATGTGATTTTTTATTTAATTTAATTTAATTATTAGTAAAAGATATAGAATAAGAAGAGATAGCAAAGTTTTTTAAGAGGTGTTATGAGAAGCTTTTCTAGATGTGCGACGTAAGCACAATCCAAGCATTAGAATGAAGAAAGTTTCAAATTCAAAGAATCAGAAATAGCGATTACCACATTTGGGAAGACTTCTATAATGAGAGTGTTCCTCACTACTTTGTTAACATGATAAAAAAAATGGTCTCTTAGATTACAAGTTACTTATAACTGCTTCAAACCACTTTTTGAAATAGAACTTTATCAATATGAGAGTAAATGGTCTCTAGGTCAAAGTATGCTTCATAGTAAAAACTCT
The DNA here is from genome assembly GCA_946800305.1 of Medicago arabica. Lineage (NCBI taxonomy): Eukaryota > Viridiplantae > Streptophyta > Magnoliopsida > Fabales > Fabaceae > Medicago > Medicago arabica. The sequence continues at coordinate 26,325,422 of OX326966.1, forward strand.
TAGGGAGCAATTTGGAGAATTTTAAAGCACCAATTGCACAAGTTCCTGCATCTCCAACTCTATCTCGGGTGTATTGATACTAGCATGTGCCTGACAATAACATAAATGTACAAATATTCAGGATCCAGACGTCAGAGTATTGAATTAACCAAGTCACGATAGCCATACACTTCAAGTTTTTAATTAGAGTATGATTTTATCAGCATATTTATGAAACTTTTATAATTTGAATATTTTCTAAATATAAAAATCCCTATTAAACATCGTATAACTTCTATGAAATATCATATCTTCCTTTAAGTATCTTTGTGAATCTTATTGAATGTTTGTAAATTTCAGTGAGTTTGACAAAATCATTGTGACATATTGATTTTGAAGTTCCAAAGTGTAATTTTTACCAAAACCACGGCAACAAACGACAACAAAATAATGATGAGTTAGGCCCCAATTTTCAACGTGGTATCAGTGCTTGTCGAATTCAAGGGTCACCTACCGATTCACGCACCAAGCCCAAAGAGTGTTGGGAATTACGGGGGTATATTGGGAAAAACCCAAGTCCCACATCGGATAGATGAGACTCTAGATGAGAGTTTACAAAGAGGAGGCACTCCTCACTACACAAGCTGGTTTTTTGGGGTTGTGTTAGGCTCAACCACGATTTCTAAGAAAGAACCTAAGTGCCAGTCCAAACATGCACTTCGAAGCATAAAACTAGTATTCATTACTAACCTTGTTTCTTTGGTAAATGCGGAGGCCAATGCAGATTTTGTTTGTGACTTCAAGCAGTTTCTGGTACTCAGGATTGAGCAGTACATCTTTTGACCAATATCCAGCTGTTATATTTATGATTTGCACAAGTAATTCAGCTTTTCTTTTGGATCTGTTTCTTTCATTGACCTAGCTTGAAAACCACCTATGCCACTGATCATTAAACAAAATGAAAAGCTTTAGGAACGAAGTCTAAAGTTCTTCCTATTTGCCATTATTTTACATGTTTCATTTACCTAAAACTTGGCTCTAGCAGTGTTCAAAGTAAGTTACATTTAGAAATGAATATATATAAAGCTACAAGTCTCAACAAAAGGATTTCCACTCACCATTTGATTCAAATAATGAGAATTTTCCTCGCTTTGATGCCTAAACATTTGGAGGCCAAGGGTTGTCGGCGAAATTCCCATGAGTTTCTCCTCTCTCTTGTTCTCGTCGAAGCCACTGCAACAAATTACACATGCATATTTAAAACACATTTTGTTGCATCATTAGTGAAATTTAATGTCTACAGAGAGTTATTAACCAGAGTTCATATTTAAAATAAGATTAATATAGGTATGCTTGATATATGGTAACGACGAACTTCACGAATTAGACTGAACACAAATACTAAGACACGCATTAATTAGTATACACAATAGCTGTTAGAAAGATAAAAAATATAGGAAAGTTATTTTGTATACTTGTTTGGGTAGTGTCGTTCATTAATTCATTTATTGAACCGATCTACAAAAGCACTATTAGTTTCTTCATCATTGAAATGTGACTCCACTGTCTGCAGCAACGCTGTTGTTTTAACCCATGCTAGTCTCTCTAGAGACCTCTCAAGCTCAAATATGTTGGCAGCTGCAACATAATAAGCAAACAACAGACTCTCTTTGCTCAATCCATACCTTTCCAGTTCTAATTACATGTACCACCTAATACATATATATGCAATTGTAAATATTGGAATGATCAAAAGTTGTTACTTTCATTTTGCGAAGCATGTTAGAGAGTGTTCTGTGGTTATTTCTCTTACCTTCGGATTTCTTCCCGTTCATCAAAATGAATTGCTTAACAGTTGTTGTAATGCAACTTTGCAAGCTCAAGATAAACATCATTGTCCACGTACGACATCCTATCAAGATAAATAGACAAAAGAAGTATGTAGTAATAAACTCTGAAAGTTTTTGACAGTAAAGTCTCCAGTACTTAGTTCAAATATATTATGTAAAGGTGAAATTGTTCTGCAGTCAATGATCCAAAGTATCACATAATGAAAAATTAAGATTCTTACCTATAAAGGGTCATGATAATCCAAACATCACTTTCACCACCATAATGTACAAGGTAAAACCTTGTCTCTAGTCGGGGTAAGCCAGCATACCATGGCACGTCCAAAGCATAACCCACCTCCAGAATGTTTGTTACAATGTTAATGGGATAAATTTCTCAATAGAAATTTATCAATTCTCAATTTAGTTCTTGTTTTTTATTGCATTCACTGATATGAATTGTCCGCAATAAACTTTGTGATACACTTTTTTTCCTTCAAAACATCGTTGAAATTTATATGGTCTCGTTATTTTGAAAATGTGTCACACGTAATTAAGTGTTTTCAAATAAACATTTTAAACTAATAATATAGTGTTTTGAAAAGAGTGTTTTTCTGTATTGATCTGTATGCATATTAAGTATAGATAGAGAGTTTAAACTTGGCAGCTGCATTTATACAATAACAACTTATTGAAAACTGAACTTGTTCAGAAGTATACACGCAGACGCCAATAAAACACAAATTTCTTTTGATTCAACCATCCAGACGTGAGAAGAAATTTTTTAAGAATTATGGGAAAAATCAGTAGGAATGAAATTAGAACTCACCTCGCCAGGTAAATCTTTGGTTATGATCCATTTATCTAAGAGCTCGTTAGGAGCATGTTTCTTAGTTAAATATTTGGCTGAGAAATTCTTCATATCCTCAAGAATCTTCTCTTCTTAAAATAGCACTTGAGAAGCTCTATATAGATTGTACATGTCTCTAGAGACCTCTCAGGCTCAAATATGTTGGCAGTTGCAACATAATAAGCAAACAATAGACTCTCTTTGCTCAATCCATACCTTTCCAGTTCTGATTCCATGTACCACCTAATACATATATATGCAATTGTAAATATTAGAATGATCATAAGTTGTTACTATCATTTTGCGAAGCATGTTAGATAGTGTTTTGTGGTTATTTCTCTTACCTTCGGATTTCTTCCCATTCATCAAAATGAATTGCTTAACAGTTGTTGTAATCCAACTTTGCAAGCTCAAGATAAACATCATTGTCCACGTACGACATCCTATCAAAATAAATAGACAAAAGAAGTATGTAGTAATAAACTCTGAATCTTTTTGATAGTAAAGACTCCAGTACTTAGTTCAAAGATATTAGGTAAAGGTGAAATTGTTCTGCAGTCAATAATCCAAAGCATCACATAATGAAAAATTAAGATTCTTACTTGAGAAGCTCTGTATAGATTGTACATGTCAGTAACAACTTGATTCAGCTGTCCGGCAAAGCAGAATAATTCACCACTTTTCTCAAATTGCTTGAACACATCTGCCAATTAGCAATCAAACTTAAAACATTTATTTATCCATTTGTGAAGATCATATATAAGTCTAGCAAGCAATGACAGAAGCAAAGAATTAAAAAAAATCATCAACTTTTGTGTTATGTAGTATGAAAAGCTTACTCCAATTTGAACAATTCACGTTATAGTCATAGTGAAGTACTGATTAATATCAATTATTGACGAAAATATTAATAATTGATATTATGCGCGCATACATAATAAATTATGATCAAATTGAAATATCAATTATCTTACTTTCTCGTTTTACTCTTTTTAAGGGGTGAAATCTTTGAACTTACCAGGTGAAACTTGGTGGCCATGCAACCTTAGGATTCTAAATCCCATTGCTATGTCATCTATATCTTGAACCTCCAAATTTCTTCCCCAGAAAAAACCTTTCTCAGTCCAATATCTATAAAATTTAAATTACATTTATCAAGTGAATAATTATATAGAAGACAGTGCATTTTGTATATATGTTTTCTCACAATCAAACTTATTTATTCCAACTATTTGCAAATTGTAAATCAAGTTATCATATATGTACCTTGACACATAATTCACACACTCCTTGCATTCACTGGTATGAAATGTCCGCGATAAACTCTATGATACACTTTTTTTCCTTCAAAACATCGTTGAAATTTATATGGTCTCGTTATTTTGAAAATATGTCACACGTAATTAAGTGTTTTCAAATAAACATCTTAAACTAATAATATAGTGTTTTGAAAAGAGTGTTTTTCTGTATTGATCTGTATGCATATTAAGTATAGATAGAGTTTAAACTTGGCAGCTGCATTTATACTACAACAACTTATTGAAAACTGACCTTGTTCGGAAGTATACACGCAGACGCCAATAAAACACAAATTTCTTTTGATTCAACCATCCAGACGTGAGAAGATTTTTTTTAAGAATTATGGGAAAAATAAGTAGGAATGAAATTAGAACTCAGCTCGCCAGGTAAATCTTTGGTTATGATCCATTTATCTAAGAGCTCGTTAGCAGCACGTTTCTTAGTTAAATATTTGGCTGAAAAATTCTTCGCATCCTCAAGAATCTTCTCTTCTTGAAATAGCACTTGAGAAGCTCTATATAGATTGTACATGTCAGTAACAGCTTGATTTAGCTGTCCGGCAAAGCAGAAGAATTTACCACTTTCCTCAAATTGCTTGAACACATCTGCCAATTAGCAATCAAACTTAAAACATTTATTTATCCATATGTGAAGATCATATATAAGTCTAGCAAGCAATGACATAAGCAAAGAATTAAAAAAGATCATCAACTTTTGTGTTATGTAGTATGAAAAGCTTACTCCAATTTGAACAATTCACTTTATAGTCATAGTGAAGTACTGATTAATATCAATTATTGACAAAAATATTAATAATTGATATTATGCGCGCATACATAATAAATTATGATCAAATTGAAATATCAATTATCTTACTTTCTCGTTTTACTCTTTTTAAGGGGTGAAATCTTTGAACTTACCAGGAGAAACTTGGTGGCCATGCAACCTTAGGATTCTAAATCCCATTGCTATGTCATTTATATTTCAACCCTCGAATTTCTTGCCCAGCAAATACCTTTCTCAGTCCAATATCTATAAATTTTAAATTACATTTATCAAGTGAATAATCATATAGAAGACAATGCATTTGGTATATATGTTTTCTCACAATCATACTTATTTATTCAAACTATTTACAAATTGTAAATCAACTTATCATATATGTACCTTGACACATAATTCACACACTCCTTGATCTCCTGTCGAAAATATCTCGAAATTCCAAGGCGTTCTAGCCGATCAACAGCCCACATGTGTTCAAATAAATCCATAGGAAAGACATTTGGAACTGACAAAATAAACAAATAAATAAATACTCAATTCAGACTTAATTATAAACAAAATTAACTAATTGAACACATTATGAATTTAAGCATTTGGCAAGAAAATTTTACCTCCTCCATTGAACTTGTTGACAACATTGTCCATATGAGCAAAAGCTATGGAGGATGGTGAGAACAAGAATGACCCATCTTGAGACTGCAACTTTAGAATTTGTCTCCAATCCAAATTTTGAATTCCCTCTAAACTGTGTAGCAATGTTGTGGGCACCATCTGCAGCACATCTCTTGGTATCCTGTTATCACATATATGTTATGTTTAATGATTATAATAACTGCGATGCTAATAGTTAGGTTTGAAATGGCTAGTGAAATTTAAACTATATTCGTTGAGGCTACATAGCCAAACTCTTAATACTGATATAAATATATATATATATATATATATATATATATATATTGTATTGTGTTATAAGAAAACCAAGTGGATACTTTTTGAGCTTTTGGTCTCTCATTTCAAATATTTACTTCAAGAAAGGAGAATCATCGGGGACTTCAATATTCAAACTTCGAGCTATATTGAGTAGTGAAGGAAAAGCAACTTTAAATCCGATTGGCATGTGCTTAGCATTCTCATCCTTAGGCTTGTCAAGATTTTCCACAAAAAAATACATACCTGTAACATGATAAATCTCTATAAAAAGTTCGTAGAAACTTGGTTTTAGTATAATAAAAATATTGTTTTTTACTTTTTATTCCCAGAACAAAATGCTTGTAATTTTTCCATGTAATGTATAGAATTACCCTTTTGTCACATTTGAGGGTGCATATTCCATGATCTCAATGCTATAACACAAGCCAAAGTGTTGAGAATCCTGTCATGGGCCACAAATAATTCATCTCCCCATGAACCATCAGGAAGCTGATTATTGACAGTCCATTGAAGAGAAGATGGGAACTGTGTTGTTTTTTCCTCATCATCATTTTTTATGAGAGCAACCCAAGCTGTATCATAAGCTGATATAGTTATCTCTCCGTCTTCCATCAACCGCAACATCAATTTCACTGCATCTATCTGCTTCTTGATCTCCTTTGTCACCAAAACCTTCAAAGTAAATTGATAGTTAAGTACAATTAGATTTCTTAAAATATAAGTTATTTTCCACAAAACTGCTTTATCATTATTAATCTCCCGTTTAAAGCTATTTTTGTCAGCTTTTAAAATCTTTCTATGTTGTTAACTTCTAATTGCTACATTTTTAATATGTCATATGAGGATCAACATCATATAAACTTATCAGCATTTATTGACTTTGTCATCATACATGCTAGATAATCTTACTTGTGAATCTATTGCATGTCAACATTTCCTTCCTCTACTACTTCGCAAACATAGTGATATTGTACACATATTGTACCTTCCTCTACTTCGCAAGTCATGATGAGTAGCTATTTTATTTACACAAGATATGTTTCAGGATTCCATAATGAGATTTTAAGTAAAAAAAATTATAAACATGAAGAAATGTTCATATTGTAAATAAAAGAGATGGGTTAATGGTGATAACATACCTGATGAAAAGATTTCTCCTCTTTATTATCCGTCTCCAGAGACTCGATCCATTCGATAGAAGGCACAATATCTTTAGAATCTTCATTAACATATTTTGATAAATAGAGTCATTACATTAATTTTAATATTGCATTTTAATAATTAATTACTTAAAAGATAATGTGCAAAAATATGAATCTATTATCAAAATCCAAGTAAAAAGTATATCACCTTGAGAGCGTATTGAATGAAATCTGTCAAAATTCTGTTTTCCTACGATGATTCGGAAGGGATGCACACCTATACAAATATTTAGTAAATTAATCACTAAAAATTTAAAAGATATATTTTATTATAGAAAAAAATTAACGAGAAAAATAATAATTAGAGGTCAATGGTTTTATTGAAAATATATCATCTTTTTTCCTTGAGATCCTAACACAAACATATATGTTAGATGAAAGACAAGATGAATGGTGTAAAGATAAATTTAAGGATAAAAAAAGAGTGTTACGGGAAGGGAAAAAATCAACAAATGTCTTCGATGAATCTTTAAATGAAACATAGCCTTTTTAGTTTTTAAGTTGAGAACGTTACTGTTGTGCCATGATAAAAGAGTAAAGGTAAATGATGCATAATAAAGAATAGGTATTTTAATATAAAACCTCTCATATGCAAGTAAGAAGATATTACTGGCTTGTAATGTATTAGACTATTGCCTATCTAACTTTTGTTTAGTTAATAAACACAATTCAATGAAAGTTATGACTTATGTGATTTTTTATATTATTTAATTTAATTATTAGTAAAAGAGATAGAATAAGAAGAGATAGCAAAGTTTTTTAAGAGGTGTTATGAGAAGTTTTTCTAGATGTGCGACGTAAGCACAATCCAAGCATTAGAATGAAGAAAGTTTCAAATTCAAAGAATCAGAAATATTGATTACCACATTTGGAAAGATTTGAAGGTGAGAAAAACACAAGACGGGGGGGGGGGGGGGGGGGTTGAATTGTGTTTGCTTTTCGCAGCTCTTGAGGAGTGAGAATCTAATTCCTTTAAGCTCAGAGTCTGAAAGAGATCAGAGTCTGATAGCAGATTAGGTTCTGAATGCAGCGGAATAATCAAGAGATAGAGAGAAGAGAGAACACAAGCAATTATACAGGTTCCTTCCACAAACCAGAAGTAGTCCTGTCCCCCTTGTACTTCCAAGGAGAGTTCACTAAAATGTAATACCAAATTACAAGTTGCTCAAACACACAGTATGAGACTTCCTTGCTCAAGCACACAGGCGAGAGACTTCCTTGCTCAAAGACACAACTAAGAGACTTCCTTTGCTCAATGGACGCATCCAAGAGACTTCCTTTGCTCAAGCACAAAAGCAAGAGACTTTTACACAATTACAGAAAATTGAATAGAGTTGAAACACTTTGACAACAATCAAAATGTGTTTCAATTACAACAAAGACAGACTCTGTTTTACACAAAAGACAGACTCTGTTTTTCTGTGAAACTTAGAAATTCTAGAATACTCAATTTGTAAGAATCTAAGTTGATGATGTGCTTTTGTTAAGACTCAGTTGAATACGAAAGCAGCGCAATATAATTTCTCAAGTTGTAGAGTCCAACAATCCTCCAAGTCTTCTATCCTTTATATAGGCGTAGGAAAGAGACGTTGAGTCATCCAGCACATCAGGATGATTTCTGAAGCTTGATCAATGACTGTTGATCTGTTGCTTGATTTGGTAATAGTCCTTCAATAGCATCATTTGAATTCCATTCCCTTTGTGGATTAATACCGGTAGACACAGTTGCCAAACTGTACGAGGTAGTGGAGTAGTGGAAACAGAGTTCGTACAACGTACTCTGTACTGGCCTGCAATCTTTGTCTTTGTGCTTCCCACGCTCAAGTTGACTTTGAAGCTAGCCGTTACTCCATTTGAGAGTTTCTTTTGCATCGGAATGCAGTAGAAATCCTTGTTAGCAGATTATCAAATTTGTGGCTTCAGACTCACTGTAGCACTATGCTTCTGATAATCTTCAGACTCTCTTGGTTCTCAGATTCTGATGGTCTTCAGACTCTGATACAGTCTTCAGACTCTCTTCGATACAGTCTTCAGACTCTCTTCGATGCAGTCTTCAGACTCTCTTCGATGCCGTCTTCAGACTCTCTTCGATGCAGTCTTCAGACTCTCTTTGATGCATTCTTACAAGCAACAAACTTTCTAAGATATAAATCTTAATTGATATCCTGCATACTTAAACAAATATTAGCAATATCCAATTGACAACTTTTTAATACCTTGTTATCATCAAAACTCAAAACGTGGTATTGCTGAACACCTTTGTTCCAACAATCTCCCCCTTTTTGATGATGACAAATATTAGTATTTAAAAGGTCAATTGTTGTTAATCTAATTAACAAGTTGACTTAAAGGGTTCTGAGGTTTGTAAGCTCAGACTCCCCCTGAGTCTGATAGTTCTTAAGTTGAGGTTTCTAAGCTCATCTTTAAGTTATATCCAGGTTAATTAAATTCACTTTCATAGTCAATCAAATTCATTCTCAGAATAATAAATGAATTTAGAAATTGATTCTTAAACAGGGCTTAGAGTCTAACTAAGCACCTTTCGCAGATTTCCCTTTAACTTTTACGTATTACATGCAATTCCCTTCTTCCTGACATAAATACTTTCCCTTCTCCCCCTTTTGTCATCAACAAAAAAAGTTTAGAACAAGTTCCTCCCCCTTTTTAAATGAGATTCAGAGGGAAAACATAGAAGATTCAGAGCATAAAAAATAGAATTGAATGCAAATAGAATCAAAAACAACTTGTATAAATTGTAAGCAAAAGCAAGTTCTGAAACATGCTTGGCAGTAACAAGTGCTTGTACCCTGGCAGCAGTCTTCTGAATTTTTGTGATAAAATCCAAAAACTCAGTATTCACTGTAGAGAACTTGTCCTCAAAGCTCACATTAAGTATTGGCACAAACCTTTGCTCAATAACTTCTTTGAGCTTATTTCATGAAGAAGCATAGAACTCATCTATCTTACTTGAATCAAATAAGTCAATTTGAGGTTCAGAGGTTGAGGGTAGAGAAGCTCTCAAAGCTAGAAAAGTTTCAAAACCTGGGAAATAGGTTATGGGGTCACAGAGAGGTTGGGAAACTCTTCTGGTCTTAGCTCTACATTCTGTTACAGTTTCTGATACAATATCAGAAGCTTGTTCCAGATTTTCAGAAGCTGGTTCAACAACAGGTTCGGAAGGTTCAACAGAAGCTAAAGTCAGATTCTCTGTAGGTTCAGGTACAGGGTCTGGTTTGGAAACAGATGAAGTAGCTTTTGTTGATTTGGATTTTGCAGGGGTTTTTGGTAGTTCTCCTCCTAGATGTTTTTCAAGATAATCTAGAGTGTCTGGAGAGTCTACACAAATGGTTTCAGTTTGGGGGGATGGCTGTTTGGATTGAATGGTTGCTTCAGGCTTTTCAGAAGGTTGAATTACCTGAAGTGGTTTGAGAAATGACGGTTGAGCAGGATGGTCAGCAGGAAGATTCATAGACACTGTGATTGTGTCTTGAATTACTCTGTCCATAGTTGAATCAACATAATCAACTACTGCCGGGTCAAGTGGGTTATGGGATGATATGGGTTTGATTGGTGAGGGAGATGAATTTTTGAGGGATGGAAGAATTTGGCTTAAAGGTTTGTTGTCAATTCTGAATCTGATTCTGAATCTTGATTCAAAGATGATGATGAGCTATATGCCACATTGCCAGAGGTGCCAATGCCAGCTTCTGGAGAGGCATAGTGATCAGACACAGTAGCTTCTGATAACTCAGCTTCTGCAGTTGCTAAAGGATTCTTCTGTTTAAGAGCAGAAGCGAGCAAACAATCATAGATACAGAAGTACTTTAATTCTTCTGTTTTAGCAGCTTCCTTGACAGTTTCTTCCTTTAATTCTTCAGTCACTACTTCTGCTGCCATTGCCTTGCCAGCAGCATGTTCATTCTCAATCATAGATACAGAAGTACCTATCTTCTGTGCTACATCCCTAGCCACAGGAATCACATCCACCTTTCTCTTCTTGATCTGACTCTCTTCACCTTCAGAGTCAGCATCAAGGTAGTCAGCAATATCTTGAGCCATTCTGTCATAGTCTCTGTCAGCCTTGCCTTTCTTCGCTTTCTTCTCATCTTTCTTAGCCTTCTTCTCATCTTTCTTAGCCTTCTTCTCATCTTTCTTGGGTTTCTTTTCATCCTTGGTTTCTTTAATCCTATCCTTAATTTCACGAAGTGCAGAGGATGTTGATGAAGGCATAGGAGTTAAAGTCTTGGGGGAACCAATTGTCACTCCAGGAAGAGCAGAAGATTTGATCTTTTTCTTGAGAGGCTCCTGCTTCTCTTCCTCTTCCTTGAGAACCACTTCCTTGGTCCTTTTACCTTTGACCTTAAGAGGTCCTCCTCCAGCAGTTTCAGGAATGGCAGAATAGTTGATTATTCTACCAGTCTCCTTGAAGTAATCCACCACAAATCTAGCAAGGACTTCAGGATTATCTTCTTTGGATATGGGAGGGAAGTCCATCATTAAGTCAGATTGTACATAGGATTCTCTCATATCATGCTTAGAGGGGTTGAATCTCTTGACAATCTTCATGTACTGCAGAGTCTTGCCATTAATGATTCTTCCGGTCACAGTTCCTAGATGAATATCTGGTACCACACCAGATTCTGATAAGACCTTCAAGAGGCCTCCTTGATACAGAATCTCAGATATTAATCTTCCAAAAGGAACTTGCCTCCTGGTTTCTGATTGACTCTTCTTGATGGCCCAACACATGTGGTGCATCACATATCTGGGAAAGTTGATCTTTATTTTGTTGATAAGAAAATAAAGAAGAACTTTGTGATCCACAGACAATGTATCTGTTCCTCCTCCTTTCTGAAGCATACTGTCCAGTATAATCTTCAGAAGCACCCTATGCTCAGGATGCATATCCACCAATTTATTTGAGGGTCTCCCTTCAAATAACAACTTGTTGCAGATAACAGCCCATTCACTCTTCTTGTTGACATTCCACTGAAATTTACCAGCGCTCTCCATTTGACAAGCCCTGGCTACCACCTCTTCAGTGATAACTATTGGTATTCCCATCACAGCAGACCTTATTTCAAGACCATTGTACGGTCTTAAACCCATTTGGTCTCTGTTCTTGCCAGCAAGACTGGGGTTGTTTGAGATTGCTACTGTTTCTTCCAAAGTAGCTTCAGCTTTGTCGTAGACTTCTAACCTAACCCAAAAATCTCTAACAAGCTCCTGATATGTTGGTCCATTCAACATACCAAAGTACCTCATCATTCCTTGTGATAAGAAATGAGGTGAAACGTTAACTCCATGTTGACTGAGTGAACCAAAATCTACTGGAGATTCAACTTGAATTTCCAGAGTCTCCTTGATGATGTTCATTGTTCTGGGTTTGATAACATAGGACCTTCCGGACTTGATTATAACACCAGATTGGATGAGATCACTTGCCATTATAGGGGTTTCTAAATGTTTGATTTGAGAACAAAAAGTTTTGCAAAGTATTGAAAACAAGAAATTTGTTCAGAGAGAAAATCAAAGAGTGAAAAGAGAAGTGAGTTGTGTGTGTTATGTATTTATAGAGAAAAAGTTTGAAAACTGTTTGGAAAGAGTAGGGGACAAACAAACACAAACAATAAATACATATAGCATGCAGCCGTAAACGTATTGGGACAAAGCGAAGGTAACTTGTTTAACGTAATGAAATCATTGCCCTTTGAGTTCTTACCCAATACAGACAGGCCACGTCTGAGAAACTGTAAAGTAACTGTCACCATAGTGGGGCAGGTGTTACTAAACTCAACAGTCACGCTTCCACTAATACGAGCTTCTTAGAATCTAAAGATTCCTCACCAGAGTCTGAATAGTTTATCAGAAGCTTTCATCAGAGTCTCCAAAAGAGAGTCTGATTCCCAAATAGCTTCTGAATATTTTCAGAGTCTGAATTCCGTTTTCCGAGGAGCACATTACCCAGAGACATAGCACATGTTCAAATTTTTCTTTATGAAATCAAATCTTTCAACAGATAAGGGTTTAGTAAATATATCAGCCCATTGATGATCAATATCAATGAATTGAATATCTAAAATTCCCTTTTGAACATAGTCTCTTATAAAATGATGTTTAATCTCAATATGCTTTGCTCTTGAATGCAGAATTGGATTCTTAGACAAACATATAGCTGCCGGATTATCACAATAAATTGGGATATGGTTTTCAATTATTTGATAGTCCTCAAGCTGATGTTTCATCCAGAGTAGCTGTGTACAACAACTAGCAGCTGAGATGTATTCTGCTTCTGCTGTAGACAAAGCAATGGTTGCTTGCCTCTTGCTAGCCCAGGATATCAGATTCTCTCCCAAGAATTGACAATTGCCACTGGTAGATTTTCTTTCAATCCTGTCTCCAGCATAGTCAGCATCACAGAATCCAACTAGCTTGTAGTCAGAGGATTTCTTGTAAAGAAGTCCAAGATTAGTAGTTCCTTTCAGATATCTAAAGATTCTCTTAACAGCAGTTAAGTGAGATTCTCTAGGATCTGATTGAAACCTTGCACACAAACATACACTGTATAAAATATCTGGTCTGGATGCAGTTAGGTATAACAAAGAACCAATCATACCTCTATACAGCTTCTGATCAACTTTGGTCCCTTGATCTTCTTTGCTCAGAGTGCAGGTTGGATGCATTGGAGTATTCATTTCTTTGCAGTCCTCAAGATTAAACTTATTCAGAAGCTCTTTCGTATACTTGGACTGATGAACGTAGACTCCATCTTTGCATTGGTTGATTTGAATTCCAAGAAAGAACTTCAATTCTCCCATCATGCTCATTTCAAATTCATCCTGCATTACTTTTGAAAACTCTTTGCAAAGAGAGCTATTTGTAGAACCAAAAATGATATCATCAACATAAATCTGAACTATAAGAATGTCTTTCTTCAGAGTCTTTCTGAATAGAGTAGTGTCAACTTGTCCTCGTTCAAAGTTGTTTTGAATTAAGAAATTACTTAGTCTTTCATACCAAGCTCTGGGAGCTTGTTTCAAGCCATAGAGTGATTTCTTTAATTTATAAACATGCTCTGAGTGCTTTAAATCTTCAAAGCCAGGAGGTTGTTTGACATATACTTCTTCAGAAATGACACCATTAAGAAATGCACTCTTAACGTCCATTTGATACAGGGTTATGTTGTGATTAACTGCATAGGAAAGAAGTAACCTGATTGCTTCCAATCTTGCAACTGGAGCAAACGTTTCTGTGTAATCAATGCCTTCTTGCTGACTGTAGCCCTGCGCAACAAGTCTGGCCTTGTTTCTGATTACTTCTTCTTGTTCACTAAGCTTATTTCTGAACACCCACTTGGTTCCAATGATGTTCTTGTGATCAAGCTTAGCTACTAGATCCCATACTTCATTCCTTTTGAATTGATTCAGTTCTTCTTGCATTGCCAGAATCCATCCTTCATCTCCAAGAGCTTCTTCAACAGAGGTTGGTTCAATAACAGATAATAATCCTAAAGTAGACTCTTCTTGTCTGAAATGTGATCTTGTTCTCATAGGACTTTCTTTATTGCCAATTATCTGATCTTCTGGATGTGAAGACTTGTATTTGAAAGATTGTTTGGATTGACTAGCTTGCAAAGAACCATCTTGAGCTTCATCAGAAGCTTCTTCATTAGGAACTTCAGGGGTTGTTCCAGCTTCTGAAGTATCTTCAGATTCTGGAATCTGATCAGATTCTGAGTTATCATCAGAATCATGAGATTTTGCATGACTTTCATCTTGCACTGGAGTTTCACTTCCAGGCATTTTGTCATCGAATCTGACATGCATAGATTCTTCCACACATTGTGTTTCTGAATTATACAGCCTGTATGTCTTAGAGCGTTCAGAGTAACCTAAAAAGATTCCCTTTTGAGCTTTAGCATCAAATTTCTTTAGGTAGACTTTGTTGTTCAGGACATAACACGTACATCCGAATTGATGAAAATAAGATATGTTAGGTTTTCTTCCTTTAAAGAGTTCATAAGTTGTTTTGTTCAACAGAGGTCTAATATAGATTATGTTCTGAACATAACAAGCTGTGTTTACTGCTTCTGCCCAAAAATGCTTAGCTAGATTGTTCTTATGGATCATGGTTCTAGCCATCTCTTGTAAGGTTCTGTTCTTTCTCTCTACAACTCCATTTTGTTGTGGAGTTCTAGGTGCAGAGAATTCATGAATAATTCCATGTTTTTCACAGAAAACCTCAAACGGTTCATTTTCAAATTCTCCTCCATGATCACTTCTGACTTTCAAGATTTTCATTTCCTTCTCTGATTGAATTTGGATGCAGAATTTACTGAACACAGAATATGAATCATCTTTAGTTTTCAGAAATTTAACCCAACACCATCTGCTGTAGTCATCAACAATAACTAGTCCATATTTACTTCCATATAAGGATGCAGTGCTAACTGGTCCAAATAAGTCAATATGAAGTAACTCCAAGGGTCTGGAAGTTGAAACAATTTCTTTCGGCTTGAAGGGACTCTTGACAATTTTCCCTTTCTGACATGCTCCGCGAAGAGCATCTGAGTGATAGTCAATGTCTGGAAGGCCTTTGACAAGTTGCAACTTGCTAAACTTAGAGATTAATCTCCAGTTAGCATGTCCCAAACGTCTATGCCACATCCACTTCTTATCATCCATTGACAGAAGGCACATTACCTTCTGATCAGTCAGTTCTGAGAATTTTATCTTATATACATTGTTTCTTCGTTTTCCCTTGAAGACTATGGACTGATCATCCTTGTTAACCACTGTGCAGTTGTTCTTATTAAACAATACATCATAACCACTGTCACATAATTCACTTATGCTTAGTAAGTTATGTCTAAGTCCATCAACGAACCACACATTACTGATTGAGATCAGAGAGTTACCAATGGTTCCAGCACCAATGATTTTGCCAGTCTGGTTTCCTCCAAATCCCACAGTTCCTCCCTCTTTCATGGTTAGGGTTAGGAACATAGACCTTTCTCCCGTCATGTGACGTGAGCAACCACTGTCCAGGTACCAAGCCTTATGCTTTTCTACTCCTTTTAGACATACCTGCAGCATCAATAATTTCAGACTTAGGTACGCATATTCTCATGGGTCCTTTTTGATTAGTCTTAGAACCATTGAACTCCTTTCGTAAGTTACGTCTTGAAGTCATTGGCAATGTTTTCTACCATACCTTGGGTTTGGAACCGTTTGGTTTAGGTTTCAACTTGCCTTTCACAGTTTCTCTTCTTTGAAACTTAGGCTTTGGTTTTTCATACTCTGGCTTTTTCAGAGTCTGTTTATCAGACTTTGAATGTTTCAGAGTTTGAGACTTTAAAGCTTTGGGTTCAAAGTTTTTCAGACCCATTAACTTAACATTCTGAGATTTTGACTTA
This sequence comes from Medicago arabica, assembly GCA_946800305.1. Taxonomy (NCBI): domain Eukaryota; kingdom Viridiplantae; phylum Streptophyta; class Magnoliopsida; order Fabales; family Fabaceae; genus Medicago; species Medicago arabica. The sequence goes on from OX326966.1 coordinate 26,341,709, forward strand.
GTCAGAATCTTAGAAGTAGAAGTTGTAGGTTCTGAATGAGTCACTGTGTTGACTTCATCAGACTTTCTTACAAAGTGATTTTTCAACGCCTCTTGGGCTCCATCAGGACCAGATTTCAGAGTCATTTCATTTGAGTTTCCTCCAATGAATCCAAGACCCTGTCCTCTGTTCTGATACGTGCTATAGATCATGGATGCAACCCTTGATTTGTCAATTCCAGTAGCAATAAATTCTTGCAGAGCAACATCTTGCTCACTTAAGTATTTACAGCTACACTTCTTGATCAATAAAGAGATATTTTCTTCTTTTAAATCTTCTAATTCCAACAGAGTTGAATTATGTCTTTTTGATAGCTTATCAAGTTGTTGTTTGACTTTCTTCAACTCAGTGGTCTTAGCTTTAAAATGACCAAGAAGCTCTTTGACAGATTCTACAAGTTCAGAATATACCTCTGTTTCATTTTCAGAGTCCGCATCTGATTCTGCCTCAGGTGTCTCTTTAACAGATTCGGTTGTAGCCATTAGTCCAACAACTTCATTGGCTTCACCATCAGCAGCATCATCATCCTCAGATCCTGACTCATTATCAAGATCTTCCCAGGTGGCCATCAGACTTTTCTTGATCTGCTTCTTAAACTTGCTTGACTTAAAGGTTGGCCTCTTTGACTTGGATTTCTCCTTCTGCAGTTTTGGATACTCAGCAATAAAATGTCCAGTTTTCTTGCAGTTGAAGCAACCTTTCTGATCCTCCTTTTTGAACCCCTTCCCACTGCTCTTGCTCAGAAATCTCTTGTTCTTCTTAGCAAGGTACTGCATTCTGCTTGAAAGCATAGCCATTTCCTTTGCAACATCAGGATCCTCCTCTGAGCTTTCAGAAGCTGAAGACTCATTTTCAGACTCTTCAACCTTGAGAGCCTTTGAAGACCTTCCTTTTTATTTTAAGGCAATGGTTTTGGATTTTCTTGCAGAATCATGTTCATTGAGACTTAACTCATGAACCTTGAGTGAGCTTACAAGATCTTCAACACTTAAAGTGTTTAAATCTTTAGCCTCCTCAATTGCAGTGACCTTTGGTCTCCATCTAGAGGGTAAGCTCCTTAAAATCTTGCTAACATGATCAGAAGCTATGTAACTCTTCTTCAGAATCTGAAGACCAGATACTAGAGTTTGAAATCTTGAGTACATCTGCTCAATACTTTCATCCTCTTTCATCTTAAATAGTTCATATTGATGAACTAACAGAAGAGCTTTAGCTTCCCTGACCTTTTTGCTTCCTTTGTAGTTAGCACAGAGAGAAGCAAACATGGCTCTAGCAGTAGATTTGTCACTCATCTTCAAGTATTCCGTTTTAGGAATAGCCCATCTGATGATATGATGTTTCTTATATATTTTCTTTTGAGCAGCAGTGTGAAGTTTGCGGTCAATGACAGCACCTTCGTCATCAAGTTGTAAGTCACCAACACCATCTTCAAGTATGTCCCAAAGTTCTTCATCAAGACCCATGACATAACTATAGAAGTTGGTTTTCCACCAAGAAAATTCTTCAGGATCACCATTGAACTTAGGAATTTTTCCATAATCATCCTTTTTACTGCTGTTATTGGATCCATAGTCACATGTTTTTCTCTGGATCTTTTCTGTTACACGGTTAAGTGCTATGACAACAGAGCCGGAGCTCTGATACCAACTAAAGGTGAGAAAAACACAAGAAGGGGGGGGTTGAATTGTGTTTGCTTTTCGCAGCTCTTGAGGAGTGAGAATCTAATTCCTTTAAGCTCAGAGTCTGAAAGAGATCAGAGTCTCATAGGAGATTAGGTTCTGAATGCAGCCGAATAATCAAGAGATAGAGAGAAGAGAGAACACAAGCAATTAAACAGGTTCCTTCCACAAACCGGAAGTAGTCCTGTCCCCCTTGTACTTCCAAGGAGAGTTCACTAAAATGTAATACCAAAGTACAAGTTGCTCAAACACACAGTATGAGACTTCCTTGCTCAAGCACACAGGCGAGAGACTTAAAGACCTCCAGAAGGGCCTGTAGACCCCCCCAGGAGGCCTTAGCGCCCTCTAGAAGAGTTCTAAGGCCCAAGGCGCGTCCTTCCCAGGGCGCCGCCTCAGGTAGCTTCTAGAAACATCTAGAACCCGCCAAATATACTAAAATACCCCCATGGCTTGGAGACCAAGCCACCAAAACCCAAGCCCACAGCAGGCTATAAATACAACCCTTGAGAGCATTCTCATGGGATCGAATAATCAGTCTAAACCCTAATAGACAGAGAAAAAGGATGAAGCTGTTAACAAGGATCACACCGTAAACGTGATAGACCTTGACCCAAGAGACGATTTCCAGCAAGCACGCCTAGAACCAACCGAAGACTTGAAGGAAGTATCTATTGGCACAGAAGATCATTAGAAGACCAAAATTGGAACAACTCTAGATCCAATGGAGGAAGGCGCCCTCATCGCACTTCTGCAAAAGAATCTTGATTTGTTCGCCTGGAAACCTTCAGAGATGCCTGGGATAGACCCAAAGATAGCTTGTCATCATCTGTCCGTCAACCCAAACGTGAAACCAGTCGTACAACGGAAGAGAAAGTTGGGTGAAGAAAGGCGTAAAGCAGTGGACGAAGAGGTTGGTAAGCTAGTAGACGCCCGTTTTATAAGCGAAATCCAATATCCAACATGGTTGGAAAACACTGTGCTGGTAAAGAAATCAAATGGCAAGTGGCGAATGTGTGTGGATTATACTCATCTAAACATGGCTTGTCCCAAGGATCCATATCCATTACCAAATATAGACCATCTGATCGACAACGCATCCGGTTTCAAAACCCTGAGTTTCATGGACGCCTATTCTGGGTATAACCAGATAAGAATGGATCCCTTGGACGCACCCAAGACAACTTTCATGACCAACAACAAAAATTATCATTATGAGGTCAGGCCTTTCGGCCTCAGGAACGGAGGTGCAACTTTTCAGAGAAGCATGGATATGGCTTTCGCCAAGCAAATAGGGCGGAACTTGGAGGTATACATCGACGACTTAGTAGCTAAAACTAAGGAAGGCTGCAACCATACTGACGACCTTGAAGAAATTTTAGGGCAGGTGAGAAAGTACAACATACGCCTGAACCCAATAAAATGCTCTTTTGGGGTCCAGGCGGGAAAATTTTTGGGATTTCTATTAACAAGCGGAGGTATTGAGGCCAACCCAGATAAATGCCAAGCAATCATCAACATGAGAAGCCCATCCAGCTTAAAGGAGGTTCAGTAGTTAACAGGGCGCCTTGCAGCTCTGTCAAGTTTTCTGTCTTGTGCGGGCGATAAACTTTTTCTTTCTTTGCTTCAATAAGGAAGAAGGAGAAGTTTGAGTGGACTCCGGAATGCGAAGACGCCTTCCAACAACTGAAAGTCTTCCTCTCAAGCCCGCCTGTCCTACATCGCCCCAGTAAAGGCGCCATCCTTTTTCCTATATTTAGCAATCTCTGATAATGCCATAAGTACGGTGTTGGTGGAAGACTCAGACACGGGGGAGAAACCAGTCTATTTCGTCAGTAGAGTTCTCAAAGGTGCAGAGTTGCGATATCAGAAAATTGAACGCCTGGCTTTGGCCGTTGTAACCACAGCAAGGAAATTACGCCCATACTTTCAAAGCCACAAGATCGTAGTCAAATCAAACTACCCCGATAGGCAGGTACTCAGTAAGCCGGACTTGGCAGGGAGGATGGTAGCATGGTCAATAGAGTTGTCAGAGTACGACATTCAATTCGTACCAAGAGGCGTAATCAAGTCACAAGTTTTGGCAGACTTCGTCGTGGAGTTCGCCCCCCCAATCGAAGAAGAAGTCCCATATGTATGGCTGTTGTCAGTTGACGGCTCTTCTAATCTAAAAGGAAGTGGAGCAGGAATAGTGTTAGAAGGACCCATCGAGTTTAGCAGCAGCTTTTAAATTCTTTGAGGCCATTCACGTCCCAAGAGAGCAAAACTCTCGAGCAGACTTACTCGCCAAGCTTGCCAGCACCAAGAAACCAGGCAACAACAGAACCGTCATCCAAGAGGTAATCACAGCTCCGTGTACGGAAATTTTAGAGGTAAATTCGTTAACAGAAGAGAGTGAAGGGTGGATGACACCCCTACTGAAGTACTTAACAGGATCTTTCAAAGCAAATGATGAGGATGAGGAGCAGATTGTTCGGAAGAGGGCCTCTAAATTCACCATCATATCAGGGACGCTTTACAAAATGGGAAAGGCTACCCCAATGCTACGCTGCCTGGCAGAGGGCGAGACAAAGTTAGTTCTTTTAGAGGTTCACGAAGGAGTTTGTGGAAGTCACATCGGAGGACGAGCTCTTGCTGCAAAGTTGCTCCGTGCAGGATATTACTGGCCTACTATGCTTCAAGACAGCTGTGAGTATGTTCAAAAATGTGATAAGTGTCAAAGGTTCTCCGACAAGAAGCACGCCCCAGCACATGAATTGACTTTAGTATATTCGCCTTGGCCTTTCCACAAATGGGCGGTCGACATTGTAGGACCTTTTCCGCTAGCAACAGGTCAGTTGAAATTCCTTATTGTAGGAGTGGACTACTTCACTAAGTGGATTGAAGCAGAAGCAGTCGCCAAACTCACAACTGAAAGGGTAAAAAAGTTTTACTGGAAGAAGATCATATGCCGTTTTGGCCTTCCTAAATTCATAGTATCAGACAATGGAACTCAGTTCGCTAGTGCTACAGTGGTGGATTTTTGCAAACAGCTAGGAATACAAACAAAATTCGTCTCAGTGGTCCACCCCCAGGCTAATGGACAGGCAGAATCAGCAGACAAAGTAATCCTAAATGGAATCAAGAAAAAGTTGGAAGTCGCCAAAAGTCTTTGGGCGGAATATCATCATGAGGTAATTTTTACACCTATTTCTTTTCCTTTATAAAAATCCTCCAATAGTAAGGATCACATAATGACAGCATGACAAGTGCAAATTATTCGACATGATAAGTACAGGTACTATGGTCTTATCATACAACACCACATTCTACAACCAAGGAAGCACCATTCACAATGGTTTATGGCATCGATGCGATGCTTCCAGTCGAGATAGACACTCCTACATGGAGGCGCGATAATTTTTCTGACGAAGGTAACTCTAAGAATAGTCTAAGGAAATTAACAAGTGATTTTTGCAGGTGTTCATCAATTTCTGTTATCTTGTTTTGTTTTTTCTATTTAAACTTATAAACCGCATTTCTTATAAGAAGCAAACGAAGTAGGCGTCCGATGTAGCTTGAACATGATCGATGAAGTCAGAGAACAAGCTCACATCAGAGAGTTCGCTGCCAAGTAGAGAGCAGCTCGCCGATACAACTCTAGAGTCATTCCCAGAGAAATGAAGGTAGGTGACCTCGTGCTGAAAAAAGTTGTCGCCCCAACCAGAATTGGAAAGCTACTTCCAAACTGGGAAGGTCCTTACAAGATCAGAGAAAAGTTCCCTCACGGAGCCTATAAATTAGAAGAGATGAACGGGGAAGCAGTGCCACGCACCTGGAATGTGGTCAACCTACGTCACTATTATAGTTAGAACCTTATAGGCCAGCTTTTTATTTTCTTTTCATATTGTTATTTCTTTTTCAACTGGACAAGCTATATGCTTTTCTTTCTGTTATTCATTTAATAAAAAGGGATAGGGCAACACTCTTTTCCCCTGCAAGGGCAGGGGTTTTTAACGAGGCACCCTATCTCCTTCAAAAAATATGTGCTGATTTATCTCTCTTGTTTAATTCTCTACTGCTTACACTATTTTATTTTTCATTAGTAACTAGGTGAATGAAGCATCATGACAATCCTGTAAGACGCCTTGTGGCGCAATCCTGTAAGACGCCTTGTGGCGCAATCCTGTAAGATGCCTTGTCGCGCAATCCTGTAAGACGCCTTGTAGCGCAATCCTGTAAGACGTCGTGTAGCGCAGTCCTGTAAGACGCCTTGTAGCGCAATCCATTAAGACGCCTTGTAGCGCAATCCTGTAAGACGCCTTGTAGCGCAATCCAGTAAGACGCCTTGTAGCGCAATTCAGACAACCCACGGAGGTTAACTGTACTTTGCCAAGTTGCGAAGTTTTAAAAGGAAGAAGGACCATGATGCTAAATACAAATGACATGACTAATCTCATTCAAGATAGGCAAGCGAAGCCTAAAATGTAACTTCAACACTAGTTGAACACTGCTAAGTAGATTATTTAGAAATCATCGAAAAAGCACGTAAAAACAAGCACCAGTAACACAACTAAAGGCGAGATAGAAATAATGCAACGAAAAGGTATATTAAAGTGTCGAAGCATCCAGTAAGGATCACTTTTAAAGAAAAGTCAGCAGGGCACCATAAGTGGTTGCCCTCAATACAAGTAAAATAAGGCGCCACGCAGGGTCGCCATAAAAAAAATCATCATTAAAGAGACAAAAGAAAACGTTAAGTTTGGAGTCATTCCTCACCTACGAGTTGTCCGTCAACGATAACTTTAGCCGCATCCATATCAGCAAAATTCCCTTCAGGATAAAAGTGGGCGGCTTGCGCACGAGCTCTCTCGAAAACATCGTCAAAATACTCCATAAGAGCGCTCTTGCACTCTTCAACTTCTCCTTCCAGCTTAAGGTTCTTCTCCTTGAACGCATCTCGCTCCAGTTTGACAGCTTCAAGCTCAGCAATGGCGTCGGCAGCTTTAACTTTAAGAGTTCTCGCCGAGTTCTCCGCCATTTGTTTTGACTCCAAAGCTTCGCCGAGGCGGGTCTGCAACCCAGTAGCCTGATGTTTCCACTTCTCCGCATCCTCGTCAGCTTCCTTACACCTTTTCTCCAAATCAAGATTCTCAAGGCGGATTCCCCAACATCCATCACCAAGTTGCCAAATTTGCTCTTTAAGCCGGCGTCCACATCAACTTCGCAAAAGGGCACGTTCTCGCCCATATACCTGATAATACCAAAAGAAGATATTTCGTCAACTTTGTGCATAGAGGAATAAAGAAGAGAATAGCAAGCAAACCACCAAGAAATACTTACTTCCGGAAATTAAAGTCCTTATGCCAGAAGGACTCTATCACCTTTTCGTTCAGAGAGGTGGTCGTCGGCGTTCTTCTCTCCGTCCCTTCCACGATCATGTGAAGCTTCTGACCGTCGCCCCTTCCACTTTTTCCTTTCTTTCGTGGAGGAGAACCGGAAGTCTCAACAGCCGCGCCTTCAGTAGCAGGCGTCTCCACTTGCTCCGCCTCTGCTGAAGACGAACCGACAGAGGTTTTCGAGGGAGGATTTTTCCTTTTCACCTGCCGATGATGCACGCCAGCAGCGTCACTGGTTGTATAACCTTCAACATTTTTCTTCGCCTTCAACTCGGCGAGATACTTTTTCCTCTCAGCAGGAGTAAGTGGCGGCATTTTCGATTCTGCAAAAGAAGAAAAGTTAAGGATGTTGGAACAAAGGTGTTCAGCAATACCTCGTTTTGAGTTTTGATGATAGCAAGGTATTAAAAATTGTCAATTGGATATGCTAATATTTGTTTAAGTATGCAGGATATTAATCAAGATTTGTATCTTAGAAAGTATTTTGTTTGAACATTTTGAGAGCAAGACCAAGAGAAGCTTGTTGCTTGTGATTCTGACGATCTGAAGAGTGTGAAGAATCATCAGAAGCTATTTCTAGAGAGCCTGAAGACTTTCAGAACCTGAAGTTCAAGAGAGTCTGAAGACTAAGCTGAAGAGAGTCTGAAGACTATCAGAACCTGAAGTTCAAGAGAGTTTGAAGTCTATCAGAACCTGAAGACCAAGAGAGTCTGAAGATCATCAGAAGCTAAAGTGCTACAGTGAGTCTGAAGCCTGCAATCTGAAGATCTGCTTAGAAGGTTTTCTAAAGGCATTACGATGCGCAAGAAACTCTCATTTGGAGTAACGGCTAGCTTCAAAGTCAACTTGAGCGTGGGATGCTCAACGACAAAGAATGCAGAATAGTACAGAGTACGTGTGTACGAACTCTGTTTCCACTACTCCACTACCTCGTACAGTTTGGCAACTGTGTCTACCGGTATTAAGCTTCAAAAGGAATGGAATTCAAAATATGCATTTGAAGGACTATTACCATATCAAGCAACAGATCAACAGCCATTGATCAAGCTTCCAGAATTCTCTTGATGTGCTGGATTGTCTCAACGTCTCTTTCCAACGCCTATATAAAGGATAGAAGACTTGAAGAATTGTTGGACTCCACAACTGAAAAACTATGCTGCTAAGCTATTGTATTCTTACTGAGTCAAACCAGAAACACATCAACAACTTACATTATTCTTACAAACTGTGTATTCTAGAATCTCTAAGTTAAGCAGAAAAACAGAGTTTGTCTTTGTTTAAAACAGAGTCTGTCTGTGTCTTGTAATTGGAACACATTTGATTGTTTATCAAGTGTTTCAACTCTATTCAATTTTCTGTAAATTGTGTCAGAAGTCTCTTGCTTGTGTGGTTGAGCAAAGAAGTCTCTTTGTTGCGTCTTTGAGCATTGGAAGTCTCTTGCCTGCATGCTTGAGCATTGGAAGTCTTTTACTTTGTGTTTGAGCAACTTGTAATTGATATTACATTTTAGTGGAACTCTCCTTGGAAGTGCAAGGGGGACAGGACTACTTCCGGTTTGTGGAAGGAACCTGTATAATTGCTTGTGTTCTCTCTTTCTCTCTATCTCTTGTTTATATCCGCTGCAACAGAATCTGATCTCCCATCAGACTTTGAATCCATTCAGACTCTGATCCTGACGAATCAGATTCTTACTCTTCAAGAGTTGCGAAAAGTTAACACAATTCAACCCCCCCCTTCTAGTGTTTTTCTCACCTTCAGTTGGTATCAGAGCTCCGGCTCTGTTGTCATAGCACTTAACCATGTGACAGAAAAGATCCAGAGAAAAACATGTCTTCCAGTGAACCTTCTTCTTCTGGTGCTGCTATACCATATGACTATGGATCCAATAACAACAGTAAGAAACCTGATTATGGAAAAATTCCAAAGTTCAATGGTGATCCTGAAGAATTTTCTTGGTGGAAAACCAACTTCTACAGCTATGTCATGGGTCTTGATGAAGAACTCTGGGACATACTTGAAGATGGTGTTGGTGACTTACAACTTGATGACGAAGGTGCTGCCATTGACCGTAAACTCCACACTGCTGCTCAAAAGAAGATCTACAAGAAACATCATATCATCAGAGGAGCTCTTGTCACTACTATTCCTAAATCTGAATACATGAAGATGAGTGACAAATCTACTGCTAGAGCCATGTTTGCTTCTCTTTGTGCAAACTATGAAGGGAGCAAAAAGGTCAGGGAAGCTAAAGCTCTTCTATTAGTTCATCAGTATGAATTGTTCAAGATGAAAGAGGATGAAAGTATTGAGCAGATGTACTCAAGATTTCAAACTCTAGTATTTGGACTTCAGATACTAAAGAAGAGTTACATAGCTTCTGACCATTTTAGCAAGATCCTAAGGAGCTTACCCTCTAGATGGAGACCAAAGGTTACTGCAATTGAGGAAGCTAAGGATTTAAACACTTTAAGTGTTGAAGATCTTGTAAGCTCTCTCAAAGTTCATGAGTTAAGTCTCAATGAACATGAATCTTCAAGAAAGTCTAAAACCATTGCTTTAAAATCAAAGGGAAGATCCTCAAAAGCTCTCAAGGTTGAAGAGTCTGAAAATGAATCTTCTGCCTCTGAAAGCTCTGAGGAAGATCCTGATGTTTCTAAAGAAATGGTTATGCTTTTAAGCAGAATCAGATGCAGACTTTGAAAGTGAAACAGAGGTATTTTCTGAACTCACAAGATCTAAATTAGTAGATTCTATCAAAGAACTTCTTGAACATTTTAAAGCTAAAACCACTGAGTTGAAGAAAGTCAAACAGTAGCTTGATAAGCTGTCAAAAAGGCATAATTCAACTCTGTTGGAGTTAGAAAGTTTAAAGAAGAAAATGATTCTTTGTTAATCAAGAAGTGTAGTTGTAAATACTTGAGTGAGCAAGATATTGCTTTACAAGAATTTATTGCTACTGGAATTGATAGATCTAGGGTTGCATCCATGATCTATAGCACATATCAGAACAGAGGACATGGTCTTGGATTCATTGGAGGTAGCTCAAATGAAGTGATTCTGAAACCATAGTCTTCAAGGGAAAGAGAAGAAACAATGTCTACAAGATAAAGTTCTCTGAACTAACTGATCAGAAGGTAGTTTGCCTTTTGTCAATAGGTGATAAGAAATGGTTGTGGCATAGACGGTTGGGACATGCAAACTGGAGGTTAATCTCTAAGCTTATCAAGTTGCAATTAGTCAAAGGCTTACCAGACATTGACTATCATTCAGATGCTCTTTGTGGAGCATGTCAGAAAAGGAAAATTGTTAAGAGTTCTTTCAAACCGAAAGAAATTGTTTCTACAACCAGACCCTTGGAGTTACTTCACATTGATTTATTTGGACCAGTTAGCACTGCATCCTTATATGGAAGTAAGTATGGACTAGTCATTGTTAATGATTACAGCAGATGGAGTTGGGTTAAGTTTCTAAAAACTAAAGATGACTCATATTCTGTGTTTAGCAAATTCTGCATCCAAATTCAATCTGAAAAAGAATTGAAAATTTTGAAAGTCAGAAGTGATCATGGAGGAGAATTTGAAAATGAGCCTTTTGAGGTTTTCTGTGAAAAACATGGAATTATTCATGAATTCTCTGTGTCATACCCCATTTTTTGACCACTTTTGAAAATTTTACTCGTTTTAAAAAGCCGAGAAGTTTTGTCGTCTCAGACGAAATTTCGGCAGAGAGGTATTTTGAAATACCTCATTTTTTTGGTTCCGAAGGGACATTTTTTCAAGTGTAATTACTTTTATCTTGATTCTTATTTTTATTTTTTATATTTCTATTTTATCTCAATTAATTTTCTTCTTTTTAAAGCAATTTTCGTTTTTATCTTTTATCTAATATTTTATTTTAGTTTTTTTGTCTACTTGGCCTTTTAGTCTTTTTTTTCCAGGTCTTTGGAGTGCTGTCCAAGCCAGGGGCATTTTGGTCCAGTCATAGTTTCAGGTCCAACCCTAATTTGTCACTATTTATAGTCTGTCCAATCAGTGAGTGAAGGGGGCTGACACACGTTCCAAGGGGTCAGAAATGCGTCAGAGTCAAAAGTCAGTCCCAAATCAAATCAAAAAAAACCCTAATCCCTTTCTTCTCTCCACTCTTTCGGATCAAAACTATAAAAAATCAAAAACCATGAAGAACGCATCATGAATCTTCAGAAACAACCGTATAGGCACGGATTTCCACACAAACACCAATTCCCTCATCTTTTCTATTTTTTTCAAATCAAACATAAAAAAACTCAAGAACACATCAAGAACATCCTGAACAAAATTTCAGCAACTCATTTCTTTTTGGAGTTTTCACTATGAATCCTCCAAATAACCAACAAATCCAAACATGTAAACAACAATCATTCAACAACAATAATATTTCGGCCAACGAAGCATTCACAACAACGGATCCGGATTAACATCAAGTTTCAAAAATCCGAATCTAAGTAACAAGAAGAAAGAAGAACACGTGAAAATGAAGGTGAAGCCGAGCTGAGTTTTCGCAAGGTAGAAGGAAACAAAGTTCTCACCAGTACATCACAACAGGATCAAAAGGAAGAAGAGAGGTAGGAGTTTTTTTTCTTTGTTTTTTTTTCGAACTAGTGATGTAGATCTAGGGCAAACTGTTAAGCTTTTCGAAAATCCGAAGCCATATTTGAACTCTACGTGAAAAAGGATATTTGAATATAAAAAAAAATTCAAGTTTGGAGCTGTTTGGAACTCCGGCACGGTGGTGCACCACCGGCCACCGTGCGGGAACTGTTGCTCTCGCCGGAGAAAGGGGAGTTGGGCCGGCGCTGGATTTCTAGAGAGAAGGAGGAGGGTTTAAGGTTAGAGAGAGAAGTGGGTATTGAAAAATGATTTTAAAACCAGATTTTTGTTTTATACCCTCTCAACCGGTCCGGTTCGCCTGAACCGAACCGGTTCACTCTCCCTAAGCCCACTGCCTTTGCTTTCAGGGCCCATTCCTTTCTTTTGGTTTTCCAATTTTTACTATTTACACCCCAGTTTTATTTCCTGCACCCCCTCCCAGCATATATTTTTACAGCATTTCTTTATCATTTCATGCATTATTTTTTATTTTCATATGACCTTTGAACTATGCTTCATGCATTTTTTTTAGTGTCTTAATTTTCATGTCATGCATTTTTATTTGGTCTATTTAAATTTTATTTCTTATATCTTAGTTCATTTTAGGCTTTGAAGTAACATTTCATACTTTTCTATTTTTGTCTAAATTATCATGCATTTATTATCTTTTAATTTATTTAATAGTTTAATTCCTATCTTATGCATTTTGTTTGGTTAGCATTTCAAATATCATGCATTGTATAGTTTACCTGTTGATTTAATTTCAAACTCATGCATTTTTCTAACTAATATTTTCTTTTCGAAAACTTGCGTTTAATATTTTTTTTTTTAAAAAAACATACTTAATGTCATGCATTTTATTTGGTAGTTATTCTAGTATGTGATGTTCTTTTTATACTTAATATTTCGGTATATTTCGTTTTGCATTATCTCTAGTATAATCTCATACATCTTTTTAATTTTTGTTATGTATTTATTTTATCTTACTTAATATGTATAATTAGGAAATGATGTAATTTATTTCTTACGCATTTTTTCCTCTTGAGACCATAGAATGTATATAGGGTATGTAATATGTAACTGGCACACGCACTGACACGCGCACCGACACTCCACTTTATTTATCGCTTTACGCTTTATTTATTTTTCTGCCGTTACGCGATTTCATCGTTAGTTTAGAAAAAATATTTTCTTCAAAAAAATCAAATTCAAATTTCTTTTAAGTAAACCTTGGCTTGTAACCCAAGTGTTTTTCCTTTTATTTTTCTTAATCAAATCTTAATCAATTTAATATCCACATTAGACATGGATTTCCTGCAATTAAAATTAACCAACTTCATCGTATTTTCTTCTTATGCCTTGAGGCCTCTCATCTCTTAAAATCTTTCTTTCAAAACATGTTAAAATCAGTTCAACTCATCAAATAAGTTCTTTAGCCGAACTACTTGATTTTGATCCCGATTTATTTGGGTAAGTAGGCAAAGGGTTTCGACCCTTCCAAATCAATAAAAATAACCAAAAACATGCTTCATCTTCCTCCTTTCTTTCACTTAAACTCTTAAACATTTTTTTTAATAAGTAAAATTAATTTAGCGCAAGATTAAGAATAGGTAGAAGGTTCCTATGGGATACCATAGTCGATTCGGGTGCCTAACACCTTCCCCAATCGAAACCAACCCCCGAATCCAAGGTCTTATAAGGGTTTTTACTCGCTTTTTCCCTTCCCGCGAATAAAAGTTGAGAGTTCAATGATTAAAGGTTCAAATCCGATTAATGATTTTGATACCCGAAAATCGAGAGCACACTCTACACCTAGAACTCCACAACAAAATGGAGTTGTAAAGAGAAAGAACAGAACCTTACAAGAAATGGCTAAAACCATGATCCATGAGAACAGTCTGGCTAAACATTTTTTGGCAGAAGCAGTAAATACAGCATGTTATGTTCAGAACAGGATCTATATCAGACCTCTGTTGAACAAAATAGCATATGAACTCTTTAAAGGAAGGAAACCTAACATCTCTTATTTTCATCTGTTTGGATGTACATGTTATATCCTAAACAATAAAGTCTATCTAATGAAATTTGATGCCAAAGCTCAGAAGGGAATCTTTTTAGGTTACTCTGAACATTCTAAGGCATACATACTGTATAATTCAGAAACACAATGTGTTGAAGAATCTATGCATGTCAAATTTGATGACAAAGTGCCTGGAATTGAAACTCCAGAGCAAGAAGAAAGTTGTGCAGGATCTCAAGATTCTGATATCAACTCAGAATCTGATCAGATTCCAGAATCTGAAGATACTTCAGAAGCTGGAGCATTCCCTGAAGTTCCTAATGAAGCAAGTTTCGACAAAGAAGGCTCGTCGCCATGAATGTCAAAAAGTGGCCTTGTGCTCAAACATATGTTATCTGATTTTTACCAGACTCCAGGGGCAAAGGAATTCTCGATTACAAAGAATGGTGATGAACTTGTACGTCCTGTGAACACCGATGCAGTCAAGAAATACTTTGTTAAAATGAAAAAGCTCGATAAGTCGCAAACCTGAAAAGGAAGCTTAGGCAAAAAAGAGCGTCTCGGTGGACTAAACACTCGAATGGGCGGTCCATGCAAAAGTTAGAGACATGTAAAAAAGAGGATGATGAAAAAATGAAAAATGTATGTCCTGATAGGTTGAAACCCGCAAGGGCGATCTATGAAAAAGTTATGGATTGTGACGAAGTAACTGCATCTGTTTGGACATGAATCACTTGTGGCAAAGCAACTGCATCAAGTCAGATATAGTTCACTTGGGGCATCTTAATTGTTAGAAGACCTCCGATATAAAGCCTGCAAATCAAGTACTTGGAACAGTGGAATTCAAAGTTGTTAGGGAGAACCGTGGTTTTTGTGTTCAATGTACCCTTCCCATATAATTACCATTTTCCAAAATTTTCAAAATTCGTGGAGCCACGCTTTTGGCGGGCCACCACTCCATTCACATTAATTTGAGACTGTGCCCATTTATTTGAAATTCTCATTTATTCCTTGTTTGCAAAATTTTCTTCTACTTTTGATGTTAATATTTAAAGCAAAAAATTCAAAAAAATATAATTTCCATGTCTTTTGAAATGCATAAACAACAGGTACATCTTCTTTGAACTTATGAGTAGTTGAAGCATACATCAACATCCGTCTCAAGGACAGTTGAACTCTGCAAGTTAAGTGTGACTAAAGGCTATGAGATGACCTTTGTCAAAAAAGAAAAAGTGAAAAAAAAAGCTCGCTAAGTCGAAAACCTGAAAGGGAGGTTTAAGCCAAAAATGAGCGTCCCGGTGGATTGAAAACCCGAAAGGGCGATCCAGGCAAAAATTAGGGACATGCAAAAAAGAATATATTCCCGGTGGATTGAAAACCCGAAAGGGCGATCCAGGCAAAAATTAGGGATTCAAAAAAAAAAAAACAATACAAAAATGATGAAAAGAAAACAAAGACAGAAACATTACAATTCAAGTAGGCCAAATGGAAGAATGCACTTCATGCTGGTTTACGAATGGCGACTTCTGCCAATTTGTTGATTGATGGATTTTGTTCCCAGTGAATGACGACTTCTGCCTAATTGTTGTTTGATGGACTTGGTTCCTAGTGAATGGCGACTTCTGCCAATTTGTTGATTGATGGATTTTGTTCCCAGTGAATGACGACTTCTGCCAAATTGTTGTTTGATGGACTTGGTTCCTAGTGAATGTCGACTTCTGCCAATTTGTTGATTGATGGATTTTGTTCCTAGTGGATGACGACTTCTGCCAAATTGTTGTTTGATGGACTTGGTTCCTAGTGAATGGCGACTTCTGCCAATTTTTTGATTGATGGACTTTGTTCCCAGTGAATAGCGAACTTCTGCCTGTGGTTTGATTATTGGTTACTTCTGCCAGAATGTTTGGTTAGTGGGTCGTCACCCTTCAATGGTTTGATTAACGGGTTGTTACCTTTTAGTGGTTTGATTATTGGGCTTTTCTCTATCAATGGTTTGATTATGGAGCTTTACCCCAACAGTGGTTCGGTTAGCGGGCTGTACCCCGATAGTGTTTTGATTCATCTCCAGTAATGATATCCCCATTGAAGATTGCCGAGTGTTTGTACTGCGATGTCGGTCCACCTCATATCTTACTTTCCCAGTCTTGTTTCATCAAGTTATATACAGTCATTTGGTCGTACAAGTTTCCTGCATATATTCATACATTCATTCATATACATATTCATGCATATAAACATTCATGCATATAACATGCACAATATCATTTATACATTATTGCATTGACCATCTTGTGTCTTATTTCAAGTGTATCGCATAAAAGTGTCATCCCCAATGTGTCTGATCAGTGATGTCACCCTTAGTCTTGATGGGTCATATCCCTTCAGTTTGGTCCTTTTTCATCATTGTGTGTCAAGCGAATAGCTTGCAAACCTCTTTTGTTACCTGTGTGTCAAGCGAATAGCTTGCAGACCTTTTTTGTTGCCCATGTGTCAAGCGAATAGCTTGCAAATGCCTTTTATGTTACCCGTGTGTCAAGAGAATAGCTTGCAAACACTTTTTGTTCCGTGTGTGTCAAGCGAATAGCTTGCAGACCTTTTTTTGTGCCATGTACGTTAAGCGAATAGCTTGCAAACATATTTCGTTACCTGTGTGTCAAGCGAATAGCTTGCAACCTTTTTTGTTACCGTGTGTCAAGCGAATAGCTTGCAGTACCTTTGAAGTTGGGTTTGGTATCCTGCCTAATGCCTTTGAATCAGGTTAATACCCTGCAAATGCTTTGAATCAGGATAATAGATCACAATTACTTGGGTGTCAAACAACCATTTTACCAATGTCTTTTCAATCTCCCCGAGTGACTATTCCAAAAGTGTCCTTTGTTAAATCCTATCCTGATCGTCGTTACCCCAGTAAAGGTAATAGACAGTTTTACCCTTCGCATGTTCGTCTTTACCCCAGTAAAGCTAATAGGCAGTTTTACCCTTCGTATGTTCGCCATTACCCCAGTAAAGGTAATAGACTGTATTTCATTTCATTTTGTTCGTCTTTATCGCAGTAACGGTAACATACATCTTTTCCTCCCTAGTAACACTTATTATTTGGTCTTCGAGTTAGTATTTTTTGTCGTCCTTGCATTCGTACTTTCATAACAGACAACTCATATCATTACATCCACAGAGTTAATTTGATTTCTGAGTTGGTCAAAAATTGGTGTACTTAATATTTAAGTCTCTCTGACCCGTCGATTCAAAAAATTTCGTCTTTTTAAATCCTCGTGACGGAGAAACTTAAATAGAGGCATCTGTCATACCCCATTTTTTGATCACTTTTGAAAATTTTACTCGTTTTAAAAGTTTTGTCGTCTCAGACGAAATTTCGGCAGAGAGGTATTTTGAAATACCTCATTTTTTTGGTTCCGAAGGGACATTTTTTCAAGTGTTATTACCTTTATCTTGATTCTTATTTTTATTTTTTATATTTCTATTTTATCTCAATTAATTTTCTTCTTTTTAAAGCAATTTTTCGTTTTTATCTTTTATCTAATATTTTATTTTAGTTTTTTTGTCTACTTGGCCTTTTAGTCTTTTTTTTTCAGGTCTTTGGAGTGCTGTCCAAGCTAGGGGCATTTTGGTCTTCTGTATAAGAAACTACTAATCTTGGACTTCTGTATAAGAAATTTTCAGATTATAAGCTAGTTCGATTCTGTGATGCTGACTATGCTGGAGACAGGATTGAAAGAAAATCAACCAGTGGCAATTGTCAATTTCTGGGAGAGAATCTGATATCCTGGGCTAGCAAGAGGCAGGCAACAATTGTTTTGTCTACAGCAGAAGCAGAATACATCTCAGCTGATAGTTGTTGTACACAACTACTCTGTATGAAACATCAGCTTGAGGATTATCAAATAACTGAAAACAGTATCCCAATTTATTGTGATAATACAGCAGCTATATGTTTATCTAAGAATCCAATTATGCATTCAAGAGCAAAGCACATTGAGATTAAACATCATTTTATAAGAGACTATGTTCAAAAAGGAATTATAGATATTCAATTCATTGATACTGATCATCAATGGGCTGATATATTTACTAAACCTTTGTCTGTTGAAATATTTGATTTGATAAAGAAAATTTTGAACATGTGTTACGTCTCTGGTTAATGTGCGCTTCTGAAAACAGAATTCAGACTCTGAAAGATACTCAGAAGCTAATTGAGTATTAGACTCTCTTTTGGAGACTCTGGTGAACATAAGCTTCTAAAAGACTCTCAGACTCTATTAAGGAATCTTAGACTCTCAGAAGCTCGTATTTGTGGAAGCATGACTGTTGAGTTTAGTAACACCTGCCCCACTACGGTCACAGTTACTTTTTTAGTTCTCAGACATGGCCTGTCTGTATTGGGTAAGAACTCAAAGGGCAATGATTTTATTACGTTGAACAAGTAACCCTCGCGTCTTCCCAACACTTTTACGGCTGCATGCTCACTAGTCTTTATTACTCTTGTTTGTTTGTCCCCTTCTCTTTCCAAACGGTTTTCTACTCTATCATTATAAATACCAATCACACACAACTCACTTCACTTTTCACACTTTGATTTTTCTCTGAACATTTCTCTTGTTTTCAGTCTCTGAAAAACTTTTTGTTCTCAAAATCAAAATCTAGAATCCTTTATATGGCAAGTGATCTTATTCAATTTAGTCTGATAATCAAAACCGGCAAATCATACGTGATTAAACCCAGGACCATGAACCTCATTAAAGAAACTTTGGAAGTTCAAGTTGAATCTCCAGTAGATTTCGGTTCCCTCATCAGACATGGTGTAGATGTCTCTTCTCATTTCTTATCACAAGGAATGATGAGTTATTTCGGTATGTTGAATGGACCAACATATCAGGAGTTGGTGAGAGACCTTTGGGTCAGAGCAGAAGTTTTCGACAAAGACGACGCTACCATTGAAGAAACTACCGCAATCATGAACAACCCCTCTTTGGTTGGCAAAAATAGAAAGCAAATGGGTTTGAGACCTTTCAAAGGTCTTCAAATCAGGTCTGCTGTGATGGGGATTCCAATCCTTATCACTGAAGAAGTAGTTGCCAGAGCCTGCAGGGTAACTAATGAAGGAAAATTCCAATGGAATGTGGATAAAAAGAGTGAATGGATGAGTATATGCAACAAAGTCTTATTTGAAGGAAGACCCTCAAATAAGTTGGTAGACATGCATCCTGAGCATAGGGTGCTTCTGAAGATCATACTGGATAGTATGCTTCAGAAAGGTGGAGGAACAGACACTCTTTCTGTTGATCAGAAGGTGCTTCTGTACTTTCTGATTAAGAAGCACAAGATAAACTTTCCAAGGTACGTGATGTACCACATGTGCTGGGCTATCAGGAAAAGCCAAATTGAATCCAGAAGACAAGTTCCTTTTGGAAGGTTAATCTCTGAGATTCTGTATCAAGGAGGCCTCTTGAAGGTCTTGACAGAATCTGGTTATGTATCAGACGCTCACCTTGGAACAGTGACTGGGAGAATCATCAATGTCAAGACTCTCCAATACATGAAGATTGTCAAAAGATTCAATCCTTCTAATCAAGATATGAAGGAATCTTATGTTCAATCAGACTTGATGATGGACTTCCCTCCTATTTCCAAAGAAGACAATCCTGAAGTCCAGGCAAGATTTGTAGTAGATTACTACAATGAAACTGGTAGTATAATCAACTATTATGCCATTCCTGAGACTGCTGGAGGAGGACCTCTTAAGGTTAAAGGCAAAAGGACCAAGGAAGTTAATCTAGAGGAAGAGGAAGAGAAGCAAGAGCCTCCCAAGAAGAAGAAGAAGAAGTCTACAGCTCTTCTAGGAGTGACTATTGGTGCCTCTGAGACCATAGCTCCTATGCCTCTGTCTGTCTCTTCTGCATCCAAGGAAATTAAGGAAAGGATAAAGAAACCCAAGGATGAGAAGAAAGCGAAGAAAGACGAGAAGAAGGCAAAGAATGGGAAGAAAGCCAAGAAAGGCAAAGCTGACAGAGATTACAAGAAGCTGGCTGAAGAAATTGCTGAATACCTTGATACTGACTCTGATGGTGAAGAAAGTCAGATCAAGAAAAGAAAGATGGAAGTGGTTCATGTGGCTATGGATGTAGCACAGAAGATAGGTACTTCTGTATCTATGATTGAAAATGAACATGTTGCAGGTAAGGCAATGGCTGCAGAAGTTGTAGCTGAAGGACTTAAGGAAGAAACTGTAAAAGAAGCTGCCAAGTTACTTGTAGCAGCTCTGAAACAGAAGAGTCAGGTTGCCCCTGCAGAAGCTGATCTATCAGAAGCTACTCTGTCTGATGCTTCTGATCAGCAAGCTTATCCAGAAGCTGGGATTGGCGCCTCAGGTAACATTGCACTCAACTCACCTACCTCTTCTACGAATCAATAGTCCTCATCTGATACTGAATCAGATAACATACCCTTGAGCCAAGTTCTTCCATCCCTCAGAAATAAAAGCCCCTCTTCAATCAAACCTATATCAACCTTTGACCTACTTGATCCCAGAATAGTTGAATATTGTCATACCCCAAATTTTGACCAATTAAAACTGTTTACTTCGTATATCGTTCGTATTTTAATAGCATTTCGTTCGCATTCTATTTCCCATGATATATGTATGATATTCACATTTTGATCGCATATTATTCATATTTTAATTTTCACTTCATTTACATTTTAATGTCACTCGCATTTTAATTTTTCAGTTTTATCCGCGTTTTACTTGTATTTTATTTATCGTATAATTTGCATTGTTAAAACCCATTTTGTTCACATCTTTGATTTACCATTTTATTAGCGTTTTAAAAAAGCCGTGTAATTCCGTCGTCTCAGACGAAATTTCGGCAGAGAGGTATTTTAAAATACCTCATTTTTTTGGTTCCGAAGGGACATTTTTTTATTTAGTCATGATTGTTATTTCTTTTTATTATTTGTTTTAATTTTCGTTTTATTTATTTATTTATTTGGTTTTTTTTATTTTAAAGTCTTTTAGTCCAAGTTTGGTCCAGTCCATGTGTCAGTTTGCTATTGGTCATGTGTGTCTTTCTATCCAAGTCTGATCCAACAGGGGTATTTTAGTCTTTTCTTCGTACCAAAGAAACCCTAGTTTTTTTTACTATTTAAAGTCAGCATTGATTGTTGTGCCAGAGGTCCCATCAGTCAGAAAAGTAAGAATTAGAAAATTGGCAGAAATATTTTATTACAAACACTAGTCTCTTTTCTCTCTCTTATCTTTTCGGATCAAATCCACCAAAATCAACAAAAAATTATGAAAGAACTCATGAACATGAAGAACACTCATACATTCCAGAACCACAAATTCCAATAATCTTTTTCAAATTCAATACAAACAAATCCGAATTTCATCTACTTTCTTTTCGGATCCGAACGCGTTCAAATCCAACAAAGCCGAACCGGTTCATCAATTCAAACCAACAGAACCGAAAACAAAAGTAAGAGAGGTGAGTTGAAGTCTTTGTTCATTTTGTGTTTGAGATTTCAAAGCTAGATCTAGAACTTTTGGTTGGTTTCTTCGAAAATCTAAGGTTAGATTCGGATTTAAAATGAAAAAGGATGTCTAAAAACATGAAAATATTTTGATTTGACGGAGTTTTGAAACTCCGGCACGGTGGTGCACCACCGGCCATCGTGCCGGAAAGTTGCTTCTCGCCGGAGAAGACAACTAAAAGGGGAGGCGCTGGTTTTTATGTTTAGAAAGAGAAGGGAGTAAAATAGTTTAGTAAGAGAAAGAGAATTGTAAAATGATTTGCGTTTCCTGTTGTTTACATTTACATACTCCTTTCCGTTTTATCCTGTGCACGCTACACTTGCTCTTATCATGCTCCTTCACTCTCTTTTCCCTTTGATTTCTCATCTAATGGTTGTTGTATGTTGCTACCTCTAATCATGTGCATGCTTTCTTTCTCTCTTACTGTATACCCTAATCTTCTGATTCTAATCATGTGGCTGTGATGAGCCTGTGTAGTGTTTGAATGTGGACCCCTTGATGCATCAAGTGGTCCAGATTTATTCCAGCTGAGCCAACTTTTTTTTTATTTATTTCTTCACTATTTTATTATATTCTACACTTTTTTTTGCTACGTTAATGTCTCTTTTCATTCTTAAAAATTTATTTTCCTCTTTTTAAACTTCCTAGCTTTAAATATGCTTTTGATCGCTTATTTTCACTACTTTCTTGATATTTGCTTGTTTATTATTAATTGTGGTTTGTTTCATGCTCAATTCCTTTCATGCTTACTTTTAGTTTAATTTTGCTTAGAATTATTGCATGCATATTTAATTTTCGTCATTCATTTTATTATTGCCATTGGTTTAGTGTGTATAATTAGGGAAATAATATAATTTTATTTTTGCTCATTTTTATTTCTCGCCATCATATTTCTCTTGAGACCGTAGAATGTATTTAGGGTATGTAATATGTAACCGACACACGCACCGACACTTCACCATTTTATTTACCGCTTTACGCTCATTTATTTTTCGCCGTTACGCTAGTTCACCGTTAGTTTAGAAAAATATTTTATCTTGAAAAATCAAAAAGGTCAAATTTCAAAATTCTTTAAAGTAAACCTTGGCTTGTAACCCAAGTGTTTTCCATTTATCTTTCTTAATCAAACGTTTAATCAATTTAATATCCACATTAGACATGGATTTCTTGCAATTAAAATTAACCAACTTCACCATATTTTTTTTCTCTCACGCCTTGAGGCCTCTTATCTCTTCTTAAAATCTTTTTTCCAAAAAATGTTAAAATCAATTCAACCCACTAAAGAAGTTCTTTAGACGAACTACTTGATTTTGATCCCGATTTATTTGGGTAAGTAGGCAAAGGGCTTTGGCCTTTCCAAATCAAATAAAAATAACCAAAAACATGCTTCATCTTCCACCATTCTTTCATTTAGACTCTTAGGCAATAATTTTTGAATAAGTAAAAATAATTCAGCGCAAGATTAAGAATAGGTAAAAGGTTCCTATGGGATACCATAGTCGATTCGGGTGCTTAACACCTTCCCCAATCGAAACCAACCCCCGGATCCAGGTCTTCTAAGGGTTTTTACTCACTTTTTCCCTTCCCACGAATAAAAGTTGAGAGTTCAAAGATTAAAGGTTCAAATCCAGTTAATGGTTTGGTACCCGAAAATCGAGAGCACAAATATGTTGATTCAACTATTGACAAGGTTGTTCAAGACACCATCACAGTGTCTCTGAACTTACCTTCTGACCACCCTGCTCAACCATCTTTTCTCAAACCACTTCAGGCAATTCAACCTACTGAAAAACCTGAAGTAACCATTCAATCAACTCAACCATCCCCCCAACATGAGTCTATTTGTGTAGACTCTCCAGACACCCTAGATTCTCTTAAAAGACACCTAGGAGGAGAACTTCCAAAGACCCCCGCAAAATCCAAAATAACAAAGGCTGTAGAATCTGTTTCAAAACCAGACTCTGTACCCCAACCTTCAAAAAATCTAACCCTAGCTTCAACTGAATCAAACTCTGAAAGTGTAGAGGAACCAGTCTCTGAGATTCTGGAACAAGCTTCTAGTGTCATACCAGAACCTATAACAGAATGCATAGCAGAGCCTATGTCTGAAACAGTTACTGAACCTCTTACCGAACCTCAAACTGTTGTAACAGGCTTCCGAACCTTACAAGCAATAGTAGCCTCTGAACCTTCAACTTCTGAACCTCACAACCTCTTTGATTCGTTAAAGATAGATGAGTTTTATGGAATGTCAAACTCTAAGCTCAAGGACATTATTGAGCAAAGGTTTGTGTCTATCCTCAATGTAAGCTATGAGGATAAGTTCTCCAATCTGAAGACTGAATTTGTGGATTTTGTCACCAAAATTCAAAAGGCTGCTGTAAAAGAACATGTTGTTGTTCTTGCCAGACATGTGGAAGATGTTACGAAAGCTGAGGAAGGAAAATCTAAGAAGAAAGCTCCTATTCTACGGTTGGAATATAAACCATTCTTTGATGCTGATCAATACAATCCAAGGGAAACAGTGGTTTATGATTCACTAAGGAGAAGACTTCACAGAGTTCAGGAAGAAGCAAGACTTGAGAGAGAAGCTCATCTCAGAAGAATTGAAGCTCTAGAAGAGATGGTCAAGAAACAACAAGAGGATCTCCGAAAATTGATGGATCACATTGCCAAACAAAACCAACCTTAGTTGCACACTTTTAATGTTTTGTTTTGTTTTGCTTGTAACTTTATTCTGCTGTTTTCTATCATCTTCTGAACTTTTATTCTATGGTTATTCAAGTTTTTCCTTCTGATATATTTTTTTGCTCTGAATCTTATATGTTTTCGCTCTGAATCTTGTTTCTTATTTTCTATAAAAAAAAAATTTACCCTCACTTGAAGTCATTTAAAAAGGGGGAGAAACTTGTTTCTAAACCTTTTTGTTGATGACAAAAGGGGGAGAAAGATTAGTGACTTTTACAAACTGTATGGAGAAAGATCAGTGAGTTCTATGTAAAAGTTAAAGGGAAATTTGCGAAAGGTACTTAGTTAGATTCTGAACCCCCCATTAGAAAGATCTTTTATCAAATTCGTTTATTATTCTGAGATTTGATTCAGCTATTTGCGTAACATGAATTTAATTAACTTGGATAGAACTTAGGGGGAGCTTACAAACCTCAACGTAAGAACTATCAGACTCAGGGGGAGTCAAAGATTACAAACCTTAGACTCTGAGCTTACAAACCTCAGACCCTTTTAGTCAACCTGTTAATTAAATTAACAACAATTGACCTTTTAAATACTGATGTTTGTCATCATCAAAAAGGGGGAGATTGTTGGAACAAAGGTGTTCAGCAATACCACGTTTTGAGTTTTGATGATAAACGGGTATTAAAAATTGTCAATTGGATATGCTAATATTTGTTTAAGTATGCAGGATATTAATCAAGATTTGTATCTTAGAAAGTATTTTGTTTGAACATTTTGAGAGCAAGACCAAGAGAAGCTTGTTGCTTTTGATTCTGACGATCTGAAGAGTTTGAAGAATCATCAGAAGCTATTTCAAGAGAGTCTGAAGACTTTCAGAACCTGAAGTTCAAGAGAGTCAGAAGACTAAGCTGAAGAGAGTCTGAAGACTATCAGAACCTGAAGTTCAAGAGAGTCTGAAGTCTATCAGAACCTGAAGACCAAGAGAGTCTGAAGATCATCAGAAGCTAAAGTGCTACAGTGAGTCTGAAACCTGCAATCTGAAGATCTGCTTAAAAGGTTTTCTAAAGGCATTACGATGCGCAAGAAACTCTCATTTGGAGTAACGGCTAGCTTCAAAGTCAACATGAGCGTGGGATGCTCAACGACAAAGAATACAGTATAGTACAGAGTACGTTGTACGAACTCTGTTTCCACTACTCCACTACCTCGTACAGTTCGGCAACAGTGTCTACCTTTATTAAGCTTCAAAAGGAATGGAATTCAAAATATGCATTTGAAGGACTATTACCATATCAAGCAACAGATCAACAACTATTGATCAAGCTTTTAGAATTCACTTGATGTGCTGGATTGTCTCAACGTCTCTTTCCAACGCCTATATAAAGGATAGAAGACTTGAAGAATTGTTGGACTCCACAACTGAAAAACTACGCTGCTAAGCTATTGTATTCTTACTGAGTCAAACCAGAAACACATCAACAACTTAGATTATTCTTACAAACTGTGTATTCTAGAATCTCTAAGTTAAGCAGAAAAACAGATTCTGTCTTTGTTTAAAACAGAGTCTGTCTGTGTCTTGTAATTGGAACACATTTGATTGTTTATCAAGTGTTTCAACTCTATTCAATTTTCTGTAAATTGTGTCAAAAGTCTCTTGCTTGTGTGGTTGAGCAAAGAAGTCTCTTAGTTGTGTCTTTGAGCATTGGAAGTCTCTTGCCTACGTGCTTGAGCATTGGAAGTCTCTTACTTTGTGTTTGAGCAACTTGTAATTGATATTACATTTTAGTGGAACTATCCTTGGAAGTGCAAGGGGGACATGACTACTTCCGGTTTGTGGAAGGAACCTGTATAATTGCTTGTGTTCTCTCTTTCTCCTTATCTCTTGTTTATATCCGCTGCAACAGAATCTGATCTCCCATCAGACTCTGAATCCATTCAGACTCTGATCCTGACGAATCAGATTCTTACTCTTCAAGAGTTGCGAAAAGTTAACACAATTCAACCCCCCCTTCTTCTGTTTTTTTCACCTTCAAAGGAGGAAATCAACAAACAGGTTTCATAAGATAATCACATGATAATAATAAAACTTAGAGCTTTTAGAAAGCCACTCACGCAAGTTGTTATCTAGATCTCCTATATCGCCCTCTTTATTCAAGAGGTCATGAATATCAGAATGTAGCATCTTCTCTAAGAAACAAACAATCCCTTGTTCATAGGGTGTCATCCTTTCAAAATTGTATCCTATCACAGCAGCTGGAGACGCAGTCCAAACCAGTGGAAACTTTGGTTTTCCCTCCAGCAAAACAGAAGCCACAGAACAGTGAGGCGCCCCCTTTACCTTGACGAAAGTGTCTTTCCAATCTTTTTTAAAGTTAGAAGCGTAAGGCGGGAACAACTTCTTACCAGGATGAGCGAAAATAGTCACCCATGTCCCTCTGTTAACATCCTTATTCCCATAGAAATATAAAAAGGGACCGACTAAAGGCTCAAAACCCAACGCTTTACATAGAATCTCAAAACCTCGGATAAATGCCATGCTATTCGGGCGAATTTGAGAAGGCGCTACGTTCATAAACTTCAGCACGTCCATCTCAAAAGAACTGAGTGGAAGCTTCACACCAAATTCTTCAATAACCACCGCATACATGAAGTACTCCTCGCCCACCAAAGATTGTGAGCACACCCTATCGCCCTCGCCACACTGCAGCAGTTCGACATCTTCTTCATGACCCGTCGATGAGATATCCATCTCACTCCTTATGAAGATGATCGTCGCATCCCCTGTATACAGCGAGGCCACACCCGTTACTTCTTGAGAAAAAAACTTCATCGTCACATCCGTTTCAACCGCGTCTTTACTTTCTATCGAGGGAGCCCTAAAAAAGCAAATCTCTTGGCTCCGATTCAAACCTGAAGTAGAACAAAGAAAAACGCAGTCACTATCGGAACTGATGTCGCTACTACTATCACTATCAGACGAGTCATCTGTGGTAGTTTCGTTCGGAAGACTACGAAAGTAGGCATCCCAGTCTATGAGGCCATTAGGACGGATCGCGTGTTTCAAACAGGCCATCCTTAACTTGTTAAGTTCTCTAGGATCACAGGGAACGATCTCTCTGCCTTGTTCATCGCAATCCTTAATAACTACCATCGCTAAAGAGCCTAAAACAACTAGTTCAAAAAACAGTAAAGGAGAGAAGATTAGGGTTTACCTGGAAGGAGTCGGAGATTTGATAGATTGAAAACCAGAGTAAACGGCTGTGCGGAAATCAGAGGAAAAAGGAAACAGAGAAAATAGAAGGAGCGGAAAAATGAAATGAGGGTTTAAAGAAGAAATGAAGCGCTAATATATAGGAACAGAAGAGTTAGAGTCGCCTCGAAAAACGCGCTTTCTACATAAAAAGCGGAAACGCGTGCGTGGCAGGCCGAGATGATAACACGTCACGACTACTGAAGAGTCAAGGAATCTACACCGTCCGATCTATTTCGCAGATGCGGAGTCCTCGCCAGCATTCAAAGGAACATCTATCTCGCCCCTCCAGAGGACGAGGCGAGACGTATAACGTCGTAGCTTAAGAAACCTGTACTGAGGAAACTAGGCGATCAGTCCTGTATGAGGCAAACTTCTTTCAATACAGGAGGGATCTACGACTTAAGGGTAATACATCCACCCTCAAAAGCTATCAAACAAATGTCAAGATAACATAAACCACTTCGCCTTGTCCCAAGACTCGTGCTTGTTGGGCTATGGACCGTCGTTGAATTTCCTAAACAGCTAGGAGGATCCTTCCTAAGGACCCCTACGCTTGTCAAGATAACATAAACCACTTCGCCTTGTCCCAAGACTCGTGCTTGTTGGGCTATGGACCGTCATTGAATTTCCTAAATAGCTAGCAGGATCCTTCCAAAAGGACTCCTGCGCTTGCCAAGATATAAATCACTTCGCCTTGTCCCAAGACTCGTGCTTGTTGGGCTATGGACCGTCATAATATTCCTAGGAGTCTTAAAGACCTCCAGAAGGGCCTGTAGACCCCCTAGGAGGCCTTAGCGCCCTCTAGAAGAGTTCTAAGGCCCAAGGCGCGTCATTCCCAGGGCTCCGCCTCAGGTAGCTTCTAAAAACATCTAGAACTCGCCAAATATACTAAAATACCCCCGTGGCTTGGAGACCAAGCCAACAAAACCCAAGCCCACAGCAGGCTATAAATACAACCCTTGAGAGCATTCTCAAGGGATCCAATAATCAGTCTAAACCCTAATAGACAGATAAAACCCTAGTATTCACTACTCGTACTTTTTGCAAGTACAGAGAGTAAATGGTCTCTAGGTCAAAGTATGCTTCATAGTAAAAACTCTTAGGGAGCAATTTGGAGAATTTTAAAGCACCAGCTGCACAAGTTCCTGCATTTCCGACTCTATCTCGGGTGTATTGATACTAGCATGTGCCTGACAATAACATAAATGTACAAAAATTCAGGATCCAAACGTCAGAGTATTGAATCAACCAAGTCACGATAGCCATACACTTCAAGTTTTTAATTAGAGTATGATTTTATCAGCATATTTATGAAACTTGTATAATTTGAATAGTTGCTAAATATAAAAATCCCTATTAAACATCATCTAACTTCTATGAAATATCATATCTTCCTTTAAGTATCTTTGTGAATCTTACTGAATGTTTGTAAATTTCAGTGAGTTTGACAAAATCATTGTGACATATTGATTTTGAATTTCCAAAGTGTAATTTTTACCAAAACCATGGCGACAAACGACAACAAAATAATGATGAGTTAGGCCCCAATTTTCAACATGGTATCAGTGCTTGTCGAATTCAAGGGTCACCTACCGATTCACGCACCAAGCCCAAAGAGTGTTGGGCATTACGGGGGTGTATTGGGAAAAACCCAAGTCCCACATCGGATAGATAAGACTCTTGATGAGAGTTTACAAAGAGGAGGAACTCCTCACTACACAAGCTGGTTTTTTGGGGTTGTGTTAGGCTTAACCACGATTTCTAAGAAAGAACCTAACCGCCAGTCCAAACACGCACTTCGAAACTAGTATTCATTACTAACCTTGTTGCTTTGGTAAATGCGGAGGCCAGTGCAATTTTTTTTTATGACTTCAAGCAGTTTCTGGTACTCAGGATTGAGCAGTACATCTTTTGACCAATATCCAGCTTCTCTTTTGGATCTGTTTCTTTCATTGACCTAGCTTGAAAACCACCTATGCCACTGATCATTAAACAAAATGAAAAGCTTTAGGAACGAAGTCTAAAGTTCTTCCTATTTGCCATTATTTTACATGTTTCATTTACCTAAAACTTGGCTCTAGAAGTGTTCAATGTAAGTTACATTTAGAAATGAATATATATAAAGCTATAAGTCTCAAAAAAAAGATTTCCACTCACCATTTGATTCAAATAATGAGAATTTTCCTTTTGACACATCTGATATACTACAACAACTTATTGAAAACTGACCTTGTTCGGAAGTATACACGCTGACGCCAATAAAACACAAATTTCTTTTGATTCAACCATCTAGACGTGAGAAGAATTTTTTTAAGAATTATGGGAAAAATCAGTAGGAATTAAATTACAAAATGCTTGTAATTTTTCTTATGTATAGAATTACCCTTTTGACACATTTGAGGGTGCATATTCCATGATCTCAATGCTATAACACAAGCCAAAGTGTTGAGAATCTTGTCATGGGCCACAAATAATTCATCCCTCCATGAACCATCAGGAAGCTGATTATTGACAGTCCATTGAAGAGAAGATGGGAAATGTGCAGTTTTTTCCTAATCAACATTTTTTATGAGAGCAACCCAAGCTGTCTCATAAGCTGATATAGTTATCTCTCCGTCTTCCATCAACCACAACATCAGTTTCACTGCATCTATCTGCTTCTTGATTTCCTTTGTCACCAAAATCTTCAAAGTAAATTGATAGTTAAGTACAATTAGATTTCTTGAAATAAAAGTTATTTTCCACAAAAGTGCTTTATCATTAATAATCTCCCGTTTAAAGCTATTTTTGTCAGCTTTTAAAATCTTTCTATGTTGTTAACTTCTTATTGCTACATTTTTAATATGTCATATGAGGATCGACATCATATAAACTTATCAGCATTAATTGACTTTGTCATCACACATGCTAGATAATCTTACTTTTGAATCTATTGCATGTCAACATTTCCTTCCTCTACTACTTCGCAAACATAGTGATATTTTACACATATTGTACCTTCCTCTACTACTTCGCAAACATAGTGATGTTGTACACATATTGTACCTTCCTCTACTTCACAAGTCATGATGAGTTGATATTTTATTTACACAAGATATATTTCAGGTCTCGATAATGAGATTTTAAGTAAAAAAAAATTATAAACATGAAGAGATGTTCATATTGTTAATAAAAGAGATGGGTTAATAGTGATAACATACCTGTCAAAATTCTGTTTTCCTACGATGATTCGGAAGGGATGCACACCTATACAAATATTTAGTAAATTAATCACTAAAAATTTAAAAGATATATTTTATTATAGAAAAAATTTAATGAGAAAAATAATAATTAGAGGTCAATGGTTTTATTGAAAATATATCATCTTTTTTCCTTAAGATCCTAACACAAACATATATGTTAGATGAAAGAGAAGATGAATGGTGTAAAGATAAATTTAAGGATAAAAAAAGAGTGTTACGGGAAGGGAAAAAATCAACAAATGTCTTCGATGAATCTTTAAATGAAACATAGCCTTTTTAGTTTTTAAGTTGAGAACGTTACTGTTGTGCCATGATAAAAGAGTAAAGGTAACTGATTCATAAAAAAGAATAGGTCTTTTATTATAAAACTTCTCATGTGCAAGTGAGAAGATATTACTGACTTGTAATGTATTAGACTATTGCTTATCTAACTTTTGTTTGGTTAATAAACACAATTCAATGAAAGTTATGACTTATGTGATTTTTTATTTAATTTAATTTAATTATTAGTAAAAGAGATAGAATAAGAAGAGATAGCAAAATTTATTTAGAGGTGTTATGAGAAGCTTTTTTAGATGTGCCAGATAAGCACAATCCAATCATTAGAATGAAGAAAGTCTCAAATTCAAAGAATCCTAAATACTGATTACCACATTTAGGAAGACTTCTATAATGAGAGTGTTCCTAACTGCTTTGTTAACATGATAAAAAAAATGGTCTCTTGGATTACGAGTTACTACTAACTACTTCAGACCTCTTTTTGAAAGAGAACTTTATCAATATGAGAGTAAATGGTCTCTGGGTCAAAGTATGCGTCATAGTAAAAACACTTAGGGAGCAATCTGGAGAATTTTGAAGCACCAATTGCACAAGTTCCTGCATTTCCGACTCTATCTCGGGTGTATTGATACTAGCAAGTGCCTGACAATAAGATAAATGTACAAAAATTCCGGATCTAGACGTCGTAGTATTGAATCAACCAAGTCACGATAGCCATGCACTTCAAGTTTTTAATTAGAGTATGAATTTATCAGCATATTTATGAAACTTGTATAATTTGATTAGTTGCTAAATATAAACGTCCCTATTAAACATCATATAACTTCTATGAAATATTATAACAGCCCGATTTTCATTAGTATTATTTTAATTGTGCTTGTATGTAATTAATTGTCTATGTGTGCATTTTGGTTGGGATTATCGGAATTCGGTGTTAGAAGGGTATTTTAGTCATTTTATACTAAGGGGTATTTTGGTCATTTACTAGGAGAACATTTTTAATAAACTTAGAATTAGCATTATTCTAGTGTTTGAGGTGAATAGTTATTTTGTTAAGACTAGAGGCACTTTTAGTAATTAATTGGTTACGGTGATAATTAGATATTTTACTAACTTAATTGAGTAGTAACATTTCTAATTAGATGGGGGAGTGTTAGGCCCATTAAGAGGAGTTGTACCCTAAACCATTTAGAGGGTGACTATATAAGCTTAACTTAGAGAGGCGAGGTTAACTTTTCATTCATTTCACCTAAGAGGCTAGAGGTAGAAAAAAGGGTTAGAGAGAAGATTCAAGGGGAATCAAGCTAGGAGCAAGGAGGAGTGAATAATTGGCTTAGCTTTGTGAAGATAAGAGGTAAGGGGGCTAGTCTTCATTCATAATCAATTGTTTATTCTCCTCTTCTTTTCCATCTCATAAGTGATTATTTGAACTTAATTGTTGAAATTCGTGTTCTTGTTATGATGATATTTTGAGTACATGAATTTGATGATGATTGAATTGTTGTTGATGAAATTGCTTGCTCATGATATGTATAAATGGATATATTGTGAATTGTGTGAAATTGGTGAAGATTGATGTGTTGTTGTTGATTGATGGTTAGATCATGATTAAATGATGTTGTTGCTATTGTAATATGTTGTTGTTGTTGATTGAACCTATGGGTGCTCACAACCATGGAGTCTTGTTGTGAATTTTGTGTTGTTCTTGAGATTTTCATGAAAATGGGTCAAATTATTATTTTGTTGAATTGATGTTTTGATTCAAGTTTCAAATGGTTTTAAGAATCCGTTTATGTCTAGAAATGTTTATACAAACTTTGGAAACCAATTTGGGCTAAGGGGAACTAAAATTGGGAGTTTTTGGGTGAAAATGGAGTTTTCCTGTGTACAGGACTGATGCAACTCGCAACGGCGAGTTGCTGGCGAGCTGGAGGCGAGTTGAGGGTCACTCCCTGTGACCAACTCGCCATGGCGAGTTGCACAGTGTAGTCACCCTCAATTCGTCGTTTTTAGGGTTTTGGGTCGATTCGAACCATTCCAAACTGATTCTTTTGATGTAGTTAAATATAATTGAGCTTTTAAACCTCTGTAAACATCAATCGAATGAGAAATGGGACTTGGTTTGGGAATTGTACCTCAAGCTTTGAAAATGTCAAAAACATCGAAATGTTCCGAAACTTGTTTCTCTTAAGAAAAAAGGTTAAGATTATGTTGTATACTAAGTACATGATTTTCTGAAAACAGTTGTGAATGAATTCTTTAGAGTTAACTTATCTTGCTTTGAGAATGGGATTCTTTTGAAAATGATAAGAGGAACAAACTTTGTAATTTCGATAATCTTGTTGTAATTAGCCGATGAAATGCATATGTATGCTCAACTGCACACATATGTGATCCAAGAGCATACATAGTCGAGGTATTAGTGTTGTTATACTTTGAAAAGTATATGTTGGTTGTTTTGTTTAATCATAGACGAACTTTGTCAAATTTAATCTTTGAGACCGATTATATTGGAAACCTTTTGTAAATGACATTGTATGAATATTTGAGGATACGCGAACGATTGCTAAATGTTGGATATGATGATTATCTTGGATTGGTGGATTTTCTCCTTTACTTTAATTGTGAGAAACTATATGAAGTGGTGATGATGTTTGTTGATAGTTGAGATAACAATCATGTTGAATTGTTGGTAAATGTATACATGTTGGTGGGAATTCATATATGCTAATTAATGTTGATTGTTGGTGGTGATGAATTCTATTTAAATTGTGACTTGTTGATTGTATGGATGTAAATTCTTGATAATGCAATTGTTGTTAAAGTTGTTCAATGTAAATGGAGGTGAACTTTTATATTGTTGTTGTTGAGGTGATTTGCATTGTCAAGTCTTTGCTTGTATGTCCATGCATCATAGTCTCATATGTGATGTAAGGGGAGGACCCTTACGTAGGTGTTAATGTAAGAGGAGGTGTACTATTACATATGATGTGCAGTTGGCATCATGGGCGACGACCTTTATTGAGGTAATTGGTACCACATGCATATAGAAGTCGAGTTTAGGTGCATAGCATGAATTGACATGAGTCCTATTTTGTTTATGTGTTGATGATGGTTGTGTTGGTGATAAGTGTGATTGATGCATACATACTTGAGATAATTGGACTTGTTGTGTTGATGTGTATGTTGAGGTTGAATGCTCTCGTTAATTAATTGAAGCTTAATTTGATTAATTTATGTTTAGTCGTTCATGTTTGATTATATGTTGGTGAACTTTGGTGAATTGTACACTTGGTGATATTTGGTGAATATGTGGAGATGTGTACTTGTTGATGTTTGTTGTTAATGGTGATACTTATAAACTTGATGATCTTAATTGATGACTTTCTTGCTTATACTTGAAATGATGGATTGCATTGTTGAGTTGATTAGGCTAAATGAAATAAGGTGAGTAATCCTTTCATTGATTGATGTTGATAAATGATGAGCTTATGTTGATGACTTGATTAAAGGTTGAATATGCTTTGCTATGCTATGTTAGAATTATGATAGCATGTTATGTATGGAATGGGAGACGGTATTCATGTGATGCTAGTATTTTAAGAGGGATGATTATGTATATATGTTGTGCATGAATTCCTTGAATGCTTATGTTTGTTTATTGTTGATTATTATTAATGTAAAGCTAACCCACAGTGGTTTTGACCGCCTACCTTTCCGTATGGACGGGTAGACGGAGTGCAGGATTAGTTTGCTTGCTTGGTGAGTTGATTCGAGGATAGCGGATGCTTCCTCTTTATTTCTGTCGAGTCTAGATTTGGGCTCTGATTAGGACGTTGTCTTTATATTTATTATTTTGACTTATGTTGTTGATTATTGCCCACATGTTGGGACTTGGAGACTTATATATTTATATGTTGGACTATCTGGTGTATGAATTATATCCGCTGCGACTGTTGAGATTTTTGTATATGCATGCGTGTTGTTTTTGGAAATTTGTTGAAGACGTAGCGTCTATTTCTTGAATATTATTTATATTCGCGTGTTTTATCGCTTTAATATAAGTAGGGAATTACAAATATCATATATTCCTTTAAGTATCTTTGTGAATCTTAGTGAATGTTTGTAAATGTTGGTATAAGCCCTAGAGGCCAATAGTTTATGTGAAACTTATCTTATGTATCATGACTTTTATTATTAAATAATATATGGCACTCTTTATTATATATTTATAGTAATGTTAATAAAGTCCTTAGAATAGATAGTTCATGTAATAATATATTAAGTGTGACTTAATCATGAGATTACATTATCATAAAGAACGCTATTCTTAAATGTATTCGTAGTCAAGCTTTAATATGAATTAGGATAATAATAAAGCGTCGAGACTATTATGTATGAAGACTGATGACCGCATCTCATGGGTCATAGATATGAGATATCAAGTCTATACATAGGTATAAATGTTAGGAGTAATATTTATACTGGATAGACCCATCGTGAAATTACTACATAGTAAGTTATGAGATTGTCATAAGATATTATCACAATGATAATAGTGTACATGGCTCTTTGACCTGAAACCACTATGATCCCTAGATGTGGACTCGAATGCTTTGTTGCCATTCTGACGTTGTCTGTAAAAGGATAACCATAACGTTGGTTGATGGGTACTTGATGAATCATGCTGAGGGGCATGAGTGTCCTAGATGGGATTTGTCCCTCCTCATAAACAGGAGATATATCTATAGACCTCTTGATGAAATATGACTGTAAAACTGCATGGCCATGCCGAACTAAGTCGATATAGGATATTGGACTTATTCGTTATTCAGTATATTTTGGAATCAAGAAATATAAATATTGATCTACACAATGGTGACAAAATCTATGCATTGAGATCAATAAAGATATTAGGACAAAGGAGTAATCGTATACATAAGTATTATCATGGAAACAGGTTTCGTTAGATCACTTGACATTCTTGTCACTTGGGTAGCAATGATGTGTTGCTAGATACCGCTCATTGTTTATAGTATCAAATATTAGATTTAATATTATTGCCAACGTGACTAGAACCTATAGGGTCACATACAAAGAACAGTCAAAAGAGAAATATATAAGTATGACTTATATAAGGGGTGCGTTTAGTAAATAACGCTAATTAGTTAGCAGAATTACTAAACTCGTTATTGGTCTTACAGAAGCCCAATAGTGACTTCTGAACTTGCAGAGCACACTAAGAGTTCTATAAATAGAAGCCTAGTGCTGAAGTTTGAGGTTACACGTTTTGAAACCCTTAACTCTCTGAAACTTCTAATTCATTGGCTAGCACCGAGTTTTGGAGGAGCACTGTTCGTGTGGACTTGCTAGAGGTTTTGCTGCTTGCTGCTTGCTTTGCTGTGATCGTGCTTCCAGTTTCCAGCTTTCAGATTTCACACTTCGAGGTAACAATCGAATCACTGATTCATGTGTAATTCGTAATGATCCAAGGAAAGAAAATCGAATTTTTTTTATCCGCTGCTTATTCTGTTCATTATCGATTTTCCTTCAGTGGTATCAGAGCCAATTATGAAACCTTGAATCGGATTTCTTTGTTACTGCTTTATGTTTTAATTTGATTAAACATATTGAATGAAATTAAATAATAAAGAGAATTAAAATTAGCATCATATCATATTATGTTTTCTGTGCATGGCTCTTCGATTTGATTCGATGTTTCAGAAACCGTTTCTGGTGAAACATCGACGTTTCGAATATACATATCGACAGAAACATGATTGATCGATCATAAAACGCAAATAATAAATATCAATCACATGTATGTGCATGGACGATCAATTTGTTTGAAGCTTCGTAACCGATTCTATGTACTCTGGTGAAGCATCAATATTTTGATTATACATATCGACATAAGTGTGATTGGTAAATTCTGTATAACAACAGTATATATGATATACTGGATTTGATTGTAGTTTAAATAAGTCAGATGATATTTGTTCATATTAATTGATCTGATGTATGGAGCTTCGTAACTGATTCTGGTGAAGCATCCTAGACTCGATCATGATACTTGAATAAACAATCAGAGTACTTGTTTAATAAGATCAGATTGTTGTGACAGAATTAGGGTTTGCCGAAACGGTTAGGGTAATCAGAAACGTGTCAAGTGTTGATGCGAAATACAGTGCTAATTCAAAGTGAAACCCCCGGCTAATCTGCGTAGTGTGATCATATGTCGAATTTTAATTTAATTTGTTTAATTATAAGGTATAATTAATAATAATAAAAGTATGTTTGTTATTATTATCATGTGAACGATTATGGCCTTAGTCCTTTTATTTATTTCTTTTGGATATTGAAATACAGCCTGCGTGTCGTGCCTCTCTCTTATGTCTCTATTCTACATTCTCTTCTCATCCACTCCCTCGTATGTAAAACGAGTTTCTTTAATATGTAATGTAAATAGAATACAAGGAGGTAATAGGACTCAAGACGTTAGGATAGTCCTGGAAGTCAAGCTTGGAGAAGCAAGGTCGTTTCTAGGATTAGTTTAGATTCTCTCATTGGCTTGAGAGAATCATAGCGTTAGGATGGCCATAATCATGTCACTTTTACTTTGTATAATTGTTATGCATGTTATGATTGGAGTGCGAATATATATGATATATAAGCCGTGGTGAGGTGAGATCAACTTTAATAAAAATCCTTCAAATTTGAAATATTAAGTTTAATGCTTTCCAAAAGTTTAACACCCTTCAAGACTAATATCGAATATGTGGGTTTTGCCTCCGTGAAGCGCATATTTTATACTAGTAAGTTGCGGTGCGGTAATCCAATTTACCCAAGTGTTATTCTTTTGGGTTTAACTTAACTAAATTAATTTTAATAAGATTAGAATAAATTTAGAAGCAATAATTAGGTAATGTCTATATGATAGACTTGATTAAGAGTTATTCACCTAATTGATTTGAAAGTTGTATAAGATACAATTGGAAATGTTCCTACATAAATAACTAAGTTTTAAGTACAGCCCCCGTTGACTTAAAGCAAAGTGAAATAAGGATTTCAATCCACTAGAAAATCTTCCAACGGAATTTTCCGAGTCAAGTGTTTGAAGGTCATTTGATTTGAGTAAAATAGTGGGAGCGTATTTAATTAAAGGCCAAATTAAATATGTTATTTCATTATACTTATTTTGTATATTTTAAAATTGTAGATGGCCAATAACACATCAACAAACATTTTGCGATCTCTCATTGAAAAGGAAAAATTGACTGAAACTAATTTTTTGGACTGGTTCCGTAACATGAGGATTGTCCTCACCCACGAAAAAAAGCTGTATGTGCTGGATGAACCCATTCCTGAGGCACCACCTGCTGGAGCTTCTGTGGCTCTGAGAAATGCTCATACCAAGCATCTCAATGATTCCGTGGAAGTCTCATGCATCATGCTAGCAACCATGACTCCCGAGCTGCAAAAACAGCATGAAGGGATGACCGCGTTCGATATGATCGGACATCTTAAGACTCTTTATGAAGAGCAGGCAAGGCATGAGAGGTTTGATGTCTCTAAAGCCCTTTTCTCTACCAAGCTGTCAGAAGGAAGTCCTGTAGGACCTCATGTACTCAAAATGATTGGGTATTCTGAGAACCTAGCCCGATTGGGATTTGTCCTTGAGCAGGAACTGGTTGTTGATCTTGTCTTGCAATCGTTGCCTGAAAGCTTCAGCAGTTTTGTCCAGAATTTTCTAATGAATGATATGGACAAAACACTTCCACAGCTTGCAGCTATGTTGAGAACTGTTGAGAAAAACATGAAAGGAAAGGGAAAGGCCATTTTGATGGTTAATAATGGCAAGTCCAAAAAGCACAATAAGAAGCCTAATAAGTCTAAGGGAAATGGCAAGGGCAAAGTTGTTGCGAAGCCATCAACCAAAGCTTTGAAGCCTACTGGAGGCGTGGCTAAGGAGGGCAAGTGCTTCTATTGCAACAATAAGGGGCACTGGAGGCGAAACTGCCCAAAGTATCTGGAAGATAAGAAGAATGGAAATGTTCCTACTACTTCTACAGGTATTTTTGTTATAGAAATTAATATGTCTACTTCTACATCATGGGTATTAGATACTGGATGTGGTTCTCATATTTGTACTGATGTGCAGAGGCTGAGAACGAGTAGAGCATTGGCAAAAGGCGAGGTCGATCTTAGACTTGGCAATGGAGCAAAGGCTGCTGCTTTAGCTGTTGGAACTTATGTATTGACCTTACCTAGTGGTCTTTTATTGAATTTAGAAAACTGCTATTATGTACCTGCCATTAGCAGGAATATTATTTCAATTTCTTGTTTGGACAAGGCTGGTTTTTATTTTACCATTAAGAACAAATGTTGTTCCGTTTATTTGGATAATATTCTATATGCTAATGCAATTTTGATTAATGGACTTTATATCCTGGATCTTGATATGCCTATCTATAACATTAATGCTAAAAGGATGAAACCTAATGAGTTGAATCCGACTTACCTTTGGCATTGTCGTTTAGGCCATATAAATGAAAATCGCATTTCCAAACTCAATAAAGATGGACTTTTGGACTCTTTTGATTTTGAATCATATGAGACATGTCGATCTTGTTTATTAGGAAAGATGACAAAGGCCCCTTTTTCCGGTCAAGGTGAAAGGGCTAGTGATCTCTTAGGACTCATACATACTGATGTGTGTGGACCCCTAAACATAACTTCTAGAGGAGGTTTTCACTACTTCATTACATTCACTGATGACTTTAGTAGATTTGGATATGTGTATCTAATGAAACATAAATCTGAATCATTTACTTTATTCAAAGAATTTCAAAATGAAGTAGAAAACCAACTAGGCAAGAAAATCAAAATGCTTCGATCTGATCGAGGTGGAGAGTATTTGAGCTTAGAGTTTGACAATCATCTAAAAGAATGCGGGATCTTATCCCAACTCACACCTCCTGGAACGCCACAATGGAATGGTGTTTCTGAAAGGAGAAATCGAACCTTATTAGACATGGTCCGATCAATGATGAGTCATGTTGAACTTCCAAATTCCTTATGGGGATACGCCTTATTAACTGCAGCTTATACGCTTAACCGAGTTCCATCCAAAGCGGTAGAAAAGACACCATATGAGATATGGAACGGTCGAAAACCCAATGTGGGACATTTAAATATTTGGGGTTGTGAAGCTTATATAAAACGACTTATGTCTACTAAGCTTGAACAAAGATCTGATAAATGTTTCTTTGTGGGATATCCTAAAGAAACTAGAGGATACTACTTTTACAAACCTTCTGAGGGCACAATTGTTGTTGCCAGAAATGGAGTCTTCCTTGAAAAGGATTTTGTCTCCAAAAGAATCAGTGGGAGCAAAGTAGATCTTGAAGAAATTCAAGACCCACAAAGTAATGAAATACCGATGGAGGAACAGGAACAGGATACACAAACTATTATGATAGAAAATCCTATTCCAGTAACACAAGAACCACGTAGGTCTAGCAGGATACATCAAGAACCCGAGAGATATGGGTATCTCATATCACAAGAGGGTGATGTATTGCTCATGGACCACGATGAGCCTGTAACTTACATGGAGGCCATTACTGGCCCTGATTCTGAGAAGTGGCTTGAAGCCATGAAATATGAAATGGATTCCATGTACACGAAACAAGTTTGGAACTTGATTGAAGCACCTGAAGGAATTAATCCTATAGGATGCAAGTGGGTTTTCAAAAAGAAAATTGACATGGACAGAAAGGTTAATACCTACAAAGCGCGGCTGGTTGCTAAAGGCTTCAAACAAATTCATGGTGTGGATTATGATGAAACCTTTTCACCAGTTGCAATAATTAAATCCATTCGGATCTTACTTGCTATCGCTGCATACCATGATTATGAAATCTGGCAAATGGATGTCAAAACTGCTTTCCTTAATGGAAATCTTCTTGCGGATGTGTACATGACACAACCTGAAGGATTTGGCGACCCTAAAGCAACCAAGAAAGTATGCAAATTACAGCGATCAATCTATGGATTGAAGCAAGCTTCTAGGAGTTGGAATCTTCGTTTTGATGAAACTGTACAACAATATGGATTCATTAAAAATGAAGATGAGGCTTGTGTTTACAAGAAGGTTAATGGGAGCATAGTCTCATTTCTGGTTTTATATGTGGATGACATATTATTAATCGGAAATGACATCCCTACATTACAAGAAAAAAAAACTTGGTTAGGGAAATGCTTTTCTATGAAAGACTTAGGTGAAGCCTCCTATATATTAGGAATCAGGATCTATAGAGATAGAATACAAAGATTGCTTGGCTTAAGTCAGGGTACATATATAGATAAAGTCCTGAGACATTTCAATATGCATGATTCCAATTGGGTCTATCATGTATGCCATGATATGTACTCGACCAGATGTCTCGTATGCTTTAAGTGCTACGAGCAGATACCAGTCTAATCCTGGCAACGATCATTGGATTGCTGTCAAGAATATCCTTAAATACTTGAGAAGAACTAAGGATACTTTCTTGATCTATGGAGGTCAAGAAGAGCTCTCTGTAATTGGTTACACTGATGCTAGTTTTCAGACAGATCATGATGATTTCAAATCGCAATCTGGATATGTGTTTTGCTTAAATGGCGGTGCTGTGAGCTGGAAGAGTTCAAAGCAAGAAACAATCGCTGATTCTACAACATAAGCCGAGTACATTGCTGCATCTAATGCCGCAAAGGAAGCTGTTTGGATTAAGAAATTCATTTCTGATCTTGGAATAGTTCCAAGCATTGCGGATCCCATTGAATTACTATGTGATAACAATGGAGCAATCGCACAAGCCAAAGAACCTAGATTTCACCAGAAATCCAAACACATAAAAAGGCGCTATCATCTTATTCGAGAGATTATCGAAAGAGGAGATGTTAAAATATGCAAAGTACCAACATTAGACAATGTTGCTGATCCACTTACTAAAGCTCTTGCCCAGCAGAAGCATGATGGTCATACTAGATCTATGGGTATTAGGTTTATGCCTGATTGGCTCTAGTGCTAGTGGGAGATTGTTGGTATAAGCCCTAGAGGCCAATAGTTTATGTCAAACTTATCTTATGTATCATGACTTTTATTATTAAATAATATATGGCACTCTTTATTATATATTTATAGTAATGTTAATAAAGTCCTTAGAATAGATAGTTCATGTAATAATATATTAAGTGTGACTTAATCATGAGATTACATTATCATAAAGAACGCTATTCTTAAATGTATTCGTAGTCAAGCTTTAATATGAATTAGGATAATAATAAAGCGTCGAGACTATTATGTATGAAGACTGATGACCGCATCTCATGGGTCATAGATATGAGATATCAAGTCTATACATAGGTATAAATGTTAGGAGTAATATTTATACTGGATAGACCCATCGTGAGAATACTACATAGTAAGTTATGAGATTGTCATAAGATATTCTCACAATGATAATAGTGTACATCACTCTTTGACCTGAAACCACTATGATCCCTAGATGTGGACTCGAGTGCTTTGTTGCCATTCTAACGTTGTCTGTAAAAGGATAACCATAACGTTGGTTGATGGGTACTTGATGAATCATGCTGAGGGGCATGAGTGTCCTAGATGGGATTTGTCCCTCCTCATAAACAGGAGATATATCTATAGGCCTCTTGATGAAATATGACTGTAAAACTGCATGGCCATGCCGAACTAAGTCGATATAGGATATTGGACTTATTCGTTATTCAGTATATTTTGGAATCAAGAAATATAAATATTGATCTACACAATGGTGACAAAATCTATGCATTGAGATCAATAAAGATATTAGGACAAAGGAGTAATCGTATACATAAGTATTATCATGGAAACAGGTTTCGTCAGATCACTTGACATTCTTGTCACTTGGGTAGCAATGATGTGTTGCTAGATACCGCTCATTGTTTATAGTATCAAATATTAGATTTAATATTATTGCCAACGTGACTAGAACCTATAGGGTCACACACAAAGAATAGTCAAAAGAGAAATATATAAGTATGACTTATATAAGGGGTGCGTTTAGTAAAT
Source organism: Medicago arabica (assembly GCA_946800305.1). NCBI lineage: Eukaryota > Viridiplantae > Streptophyta > Magnoliopsida > Fabales > Fabaceae > Medicago > Medicago arabica. The sequence goes on from OX326966.1 coordinate 26,384,576, forward strand.
AACGCTAATTAGTTAGCAGAATTACTAAACTCGTTATTGGTCTTACAGAAGCCCAATAGTGACTTCTGAACTTGCAGAGCACACTAAGAGTTCTATAAATAGAAGCCTAGTGCTGAAGTTTGAGGTTACACGTTTTGAAACCCTTAACTCTCTGAAACTTCTAATTCATTGGCTAGCACCAAGTTTTGGAGGAGCACTGTTCGTGTGGACTTGCTAGAGGCTTTGCTGCTTGCTGCTTGCTTTGCTGTGATCGTGCTTCCAGTTTCCAGCTTTCAGATTTCACACTTCGAGGTAACAATCGAATCACTGATTCATGTGTAATTCGTAATGATCCAAGGAAAGAAAATCGAATTTTTTTTATCCGCTGCTTATTCTATTCATTATCGATTTTCCTTCAGTAAATTCCAATGAGTTTGACAAAATCATTGTGACATATTGATTTTGAAGTTCCAAAGTGTAATTTTTAGCAAAACCATGGCAACAAACGACAACAAACTGAAGATGAGTTAGGCCTCAAATTTCAACATGGTATCAACGCTTGTCGAATTCAAGGGTCACCTATCGATTCACGCACCAATCCCAAAGAGTGCTGGGCGTGACGGGGGTGTATTGGGAAAAACCCAACTCCCACATCGGATAGATGAGACTCTTGATGAGAGTTTACAAAGAGGAGGCACTCCTCACTACAGAAGCCGGTTTTGTGGGGTTGTGTTATGTAACAGCCCGATTTTACGATTATTTGATTTTAATTGTTTTATGTGTGTTTATTCATGGCTGTGTGCATTTTCATGAGTTTTCGTGTTAGGAGAGTATTTTGGTAATTTAGACTTAAGGGTATTTTAGTCTTTTGCGAGGAAGGGTAATTTAGTAACCTTATGACAATAATTATTTTAGCGTTCTAGTTAGAATCGTTATTAATTGTAAGAAGTTAAGTTGTCGATATAATCAATTAAGATTGAGGTTTTTAGTTAATTACCGTTAGTGGTTAGAGTTAGCGGTGTGGTGTAATTAGATTTGAGCCAATTAGTTGGGATGGGTTAGGCCCATTAGGGTTGTGAATATTTGACCCATAACTTTGAGAAAATAGGGTTAGACTTTGTCATTCACACATAACACAAAGAGTAGAGAAATAGAGGCTAGAGAGACAAGAGCAAGAGAAGAGAGTTGAAGCTAAACGGGAGGTTGAATCTAGGAGCTAATTGAAGCTTGAGCTAGGATTCTTGGTGTTAGAGGTAAGAGGGATAGTTTTCCCACAAAATCTTCAAATCTCTCATTTCTATCCATTTCTATGAATTTGATTGATTGCATTAATTCTGTAAATTTGTGGTTGGATGTTGATATTATGTTTGTAAACATGAATTATATGATGATTGTGTAATCGTTGTTGAATTAACATGTCAAAAATGTATAAAAATGAATATTTGGGTTTATGTGAAAAATTGATGAAGAATAATGTTGTTGATGTTGGAATGTTGGGGAATTCATGACTGATAGTTGTTGTTGTTGTTATGAGATGGTGTTGTTGATGATTGATGCCATGGGTGTTCATAATTATGGAATTGTGAAGTGAATTGTGTTGTTGTTGAGAGTTTTGTGAAGAATAATTGAATTGTTGAGTTGTGTTGAAATGATGTTTTAATTTCAAGTTCTATATGGTTTTGTGTGTCTTTTATGTACTTAATAATATAAACAACCTTTGGAAACACATTTGGGCATTGGGAGATCAAAATTGGGAATTTTGGGTGAAAAAGAGTTGAAATCCGCAGTGTTCATAACCACTCCGAGAGCTTCTCAGAAGCTGCTACAGGAGCTTCTCAAGAAGCTGCTCCAGGAGCTTCTCAGAAGCTGCTACAGGAGTTTCTCAAGAAGCTGCTCCAGAAGCTGCTACAGGAGCTTCTCCAGAAGCTACTTCAGAAGCTTCTTAAGAAGCATGTTCAGAAGCAGTTTTAGCAGTCCCTGTTTTGCATTCTTGCGTCTTTTTCGACCATTTTTGTTTTGAATTGATCTTTGGTGTAAACATGAAAGTTTTAGATAATTGCGTTAGCTTTGTAATGGAATTGGTTTCACTTGAAAATGTTTTGTGGATTTTGAGTTATGATAGAAACACTCCAAGTGGGTCTTGGAAGACTTTTATGAAAAATTTAGTATAACCGTTTCTAACTCAACCCAAAACTTTTAGTTTGCTTCCAAACATCAAATATGAGTATTGTGAGTTTAATTATGATATTTAATAGCATCTAATCTATGCCTTGTTGAATCAAACTTAGTTTTCTTCTCTTAATGAATTGGTTTTGCAATATGACAAAGTGAGACGAACTTTGTGATTTTTGCGAATTGGTCATGATTGGCCGATGAAAGGCTTATATAATCTCTAGTGCACACAAATGTGACTTAAGAGTATACATGGCTCATTTGACCTTGTTTGGTTGGTTTTGGTTCATTACTTAGATATTTTCAAAGTTGTGAATTATGAGTAGAACTTCATGAAAACTTAGCTTAAAGACCAATTGTTTGACAAACCTTTTGTGACTGATTTTATATGATTAAATGGAGACTTGTGAATGAATGATAGATGTTGATAATAGTATATATATTGTTATGGTATACGCGTCTCTGTTATCCGAATTTGTGAAAGACATGTATGTTTATAACGAAGTATGCAAATGAGATGAAATTGTTGAATGCATATATATTGATTGTATGTTGGTGTGTGCATACTTGTTGAATGATGGTGATGATTGCATAGTTGTATATGCATTGTTTGGTGATGATTGCATAGTTCTATATGCATTGTTTGGTGATGATTGCATAAGGTTATATGCACGTTGATTGATGAGGTGATCTTTGTGTGAACATATGCATTGAGTCGAGTCATATGTTCATGCATTCATTGTTTGGTGACAGACTTATGTCCAAATGTAAGGCGGGGTGTGAAACCTTACATACGATGTTTTTGTTGCATCGAAGGTGACGACCTTGAGGTGATTTGGTACCACATGCATCTAGATGAGTATAGAACATTGCATACATTGTTTGGTGAATTGCATTGAGTCGTGATGTGTGATTGATGCATTTGGTTCATGTGAACTTGATTGGTGAATTGAATTAATATTGGATTATTGTGTGGATATATATGTATAAGGATGTTTATCTTAATTGGTAATCTTTATACATGATATTCTTGAATACTTGATTGTGGATTATGTTGATGTAATGCTAACCCTCAGTGGTTTACCACCTACCTTTCCGTGCGGACGAGTAGATGGAGTGCAGGATAAGTAGCTTGTTCGATTGATGTTGCTGAGGAGTAGGAATCCTCCTTATCTTTTGCGCGCGTCTAGATTAGGGGCTCTGATCTAGGATAGCGTTTTATTGTTAAACTTATTTAATCATATGTTGATTTTGAGGAGTTATGTTATGATTATTTCATATCCTATGTCTCGAGGATGTTTTATGTATTTATTATCATGAGACTTGAAGATGTTGTCTATAGATTTGATATATTCCGCTGCTATGTTTATGAACCATGATAATTTATACTTGTGAACTTGAATTTGTTGTTGGCGTAGCATCTATTTCTAGAATATATTTGTATGTTCGCGCGTTTTACCGCTTAATAGGAATAGGGTGTTACATGTTAGGCTCAACCATGATTTCTAAGAAAGAACCTAACCGCCAGTCCAAACATGCACTTCGAAGCATAAAACTAGTATTCATTACTAACCTTGTTTCTTTGGTAAATGCGGAGGCCAATGCAGATTTTGTTTGTGACTTCAAGCAGTTTCTGGTACTCAGGATTGAGCAGTACATCTTTTGACCAATATCCAGCTGTTAAATTTATGATTTGCCCAAGTAATTCAGCTTTTCTTTTGGATCTGTTTCTTTCATTGACCTAGCTTGAAAACCACCTATGCCACTGATCATTAAACAAAATGAAAAGCTTTAGGAACGAAGTCTAAAAATTTAAAATTACATTTATCAAGTGAATAATCATATAGAAGACAGTGCATTTGGTATATATGTTTTCTCACAATCATACTTATTTATTCCAACTATTTGCAAATTGTAAATCAAGTTATCATATATGTACCTTGACACATAATTCACACACTCGTTGATCTCCTGTCGAAAATATCTCGAAATTCCAAGGCGTTCAAGCCGATCCACAACCCACATGTGTTCAAATAAGTCCATAGGAAAGACATTTGGAACTGACAAAATAAACAAATAAATAAATACTCAATGCAGACTTAATTATAAACAAAATTAACTAATTGAACACATTAAGAAAATAAGCATTTGGCAAGAAAATTTTACCTCCTCCATTGAACTTGTTGACAACATTGTCCAAGTAGTGGAGATCATTTTCATCTTCGGTTTCCATATGAGCAAAAGTTGTAGAGGATGGCGAGAACAAGAATGACCCATCTTGAGACTGCAACTTTAGAATTTGTCTCCAATCCAAATTTTGCATTCTCTCTAAACTGTGTAGCAATGTTGTGGGCACCATTTGCAGCACATCTCTTGGTTTTCTGTTATCACATATATGTTATGTTTAATGATTATTAATAACTGCGATGCTAATAGTTAGGTTTGAAATGACTAGTGAAATTAAACTATATTCGTTGAGGCAACATAGCCAAACTCTTAATACTGATATAAATATATATATATATATGTATATATGTATATATATATATATGTATATATATATATATATATATTGTATTGTGTTATAAGAATACCAAATGAATACTTTTTGAGCTTTTGGTCTCACATTTCAAATATTTACTTTAAGAAAGGAGAATCATCGGGGACTTCAATATTCAAACTTCAAGCTATATCGAGTAGTGAAGGAAAAGCAACTTTAAATCCGATTGGCATGTGCTTAGCATTCTCATCCTTAGGCTTGTCAAGATTTTCCACAAAAAAATACATACCTGTAACATCATAAATCTCTATAAAAAGTTGGTAGAAAATTGGTTTTAGTATAATAAAAATATTGTTTTTTACTTTTTATTCCCAGAACAAAATGCTTGTAATTTTTCCATGTAATGTATAGAATTACCCTTTTGTCACATTTGAGGGTGCATATTCCATGATCTCAATGCTATAACACAAGCCAAAGTGTTGAGAATCCTGTCATGGGCCACAAATAATTCATCTCCCCATGAACCATCAGGAAGCTGATTATTGACATCAACATTTTTTATGAGAGCAACCCAGGCTGTGGCATAAGCTGATATAGTTATCTCGCCGTCTTCCATCAACCGCAACATCAATTTCACTGCATCTATCTTCTTCTTGATCTCCTTTGTCACCAAAACCTTCAAAGTAAATTGATAGTTAAGTACAATTAGATTTCTTGAAATAAAAGTTATTTTCCACAAAAATTGCTTTATCATTAATAGTCTCCCGTTTAAAGCTATTTTTGTCAGCTTTTAAAATCTTTCTATGTTGTTAACTTCTAATTGCTACATTTTTAATATGTCATATGAGGATGGACATCATATAAACTTATCAGCATTTTTTGACTTTGTCATCACACATGCTAGATAATCTTGTGAATCTATTGCATGTCAACATTTCCTTCCTCTACTACTTTGCAAACATAGTGATATTTTACACATATTGTACCTTCCTCTACTTCGCAAGTCATGATGAGTAGATATTTTATTTACACAAGATATGTTTCAGGTCTCCATAATGAGATTTTAAGTAAAAAAAATTATAAACATGAAGAAATGTTCATATTGTTAATAAAAGAGTGAAGGTGAGAAAAACACAAGAGGGGGGGGGGGGTTGAATTGTGTTTTCTTTTCGCAGCTCTTGAAGAGTGAGAATCTAATTCCTTTAAACTCAGAGTCTGAATGAGATCAGAGTCTGATAGGAGATTAGGTTCTGATTGCAGCGGAATAATCAAGAGATAGAGAGAAGAGAGAACACAAGCAATTATACAGGTTCCTTCCACAAACCGGAAGTAGTCCTGTCCCCCTTGTAATTCCAAGGAGAGTTCACTAAAATGTAATATCAAATCACAAGTTGCTCAAACACACAGTATGAGACTTCCTTGCTCAAGCACACAGGCGAGAGACTTCCTTGCTCAAAGACAAAACTAAGAGACTTCCTTGCTCAATGGACGCAGCCAAGAGACTTCCTTTGCTCAAGCACAAAAGCAAGAGACTTTTACACAATTACAGAAAATTGAATAGAGTTGAAACACTTGACAACAATCAAAATGTGTTTCAATTACAACAAAGACAGACTCTGTTTTACACAAAAGACAGACTCTGTTTTTCTGTGAAACTTAGAAATTCTAGAATACTCAGTTTGTAAGAATCTAAGTTGATGATGTGTTTTTGTTAAGACTCAGTTGAATACGAAAGCAGCGCAATGTAACTTTTCAAGTTGTAGAGTCCCACAATTCTTCAAGTCTTCTATCCTTTATATAGGCGTAGGAAAGAGACGTTGAGTCATCCAGCACATCAGGATGATTTCTGAAGCTTGATCAATGACTGTTGATCTGTTGCTTGATTTGGTAATAGTCCTTTAATAGCATCATTTGAATTCCACTCCCTTTGAGGATTAATACCGGTAGACACAGTTGCCAAACTGTACGAGGTAGTGGAGTAGTGGAAACAGAGTTCGTACAACGTACTCTGTACTGGCCTGCATTCTTGTCTTTGTGCTTCCCACGCTCAAGTTGACTTTGAAGCTAGCCGTTACTCCATTTGAGAGTTTCTTTTGCATCGTAATGCAGTAGAAATCCTTGTCAGCCGATTATCAATTTTGTGGCTTCAGACTCACTGTAGCACTATGCTTCTGATAATCTTCAGACTCTCTTGGTTTTCAGATTCTGATGGTCTTCAGACTCTGATACAGTCTTCAGACTCTCTTTGGCACAGTCTTCAGACTCTCTTTGGCACAGTCTTCAGACTCTCTTCGATACAGTCTTCAGACTCTCTTCGATGCAGTCTTCAGACTCTCTTCGATACAGAATCACAAGCAACAAGCTTCTCTGGATTATTTGCTCTTTAACATTTTTCAAACAGAATACTTTCTAAGATATAAATCTTAATTGATATCCTGCATACTTAAACAAATATTAGCAATATCCAATTGACAACATTTTTAATACCTTGTTATCATCAAAACTCAAAACGTGGTATTGCTGAACACCTTTGTTCCAACAATCTCCCCCTTTTTGATGATGACAAACATTAGTATTTAAAAGGTCAATTGTTGTTAATCTAATTAACAAGTTGACTTAAGGGATCTGAGGTTTGTAAGCTCAGAGTCTGAGGTTTGTAAGCTCTGACTCCACCTGAGTCTGATAGTTCTTAAGTTGAGGTTTGTAAGCTCCTCTTAAGATCTATCCAGGTTAATTAGATTCACTTTCATAAGCAATCGAATTCATTCTTAGAATAATAAATGAAATTAGAAAACTTATTCTTAAATAGGGGCTCAGAGTCTAACTAAGCACCTTTTCGCAGATTTCCCTTTAACTTTTACGTATAACATGCAATGTAATTAAAAGAAATTTTCCCTTCTCCCTGACATAAATACTTTCCCTTCTCCCCCTTTTGTCATCAACAAAAAAAAGTTTAGAACAAGTTCCTCCCCCTTTTTAAATGACTTAAGGTAAGGGTGCAAACAAGTATTAAGGAAGAATGAGATTCAGTGGGAAAACACAGAAGATTCAGAGCATAAAAACAAATTTGAATGCAAATTGAATCAAAAAACAACTTGTATAAATTAAGCAAAATATAGATCAGAAGATAAAAAACAAGAATTACAAAATAAAACAGAAAGAAAATAAACTAAGGTTGGTTTTGTTTGGCAAGATGATCCATCAATTTCTGGAGATCCTCTTGCTGTTTCTTTACCATCTCTTCCAGAGCCTCAGTTCTTCACAAATGTGCTTCTCTTTCTTGTCTAGGTTTTTCTTGAACTCTATACAGTTTCCTCTTCAAAGAATTGTAAGCCACTGATTCTCTTGGAATATACTAATCTTCATCAAAGAAGGGTGTATCTCTAATCCTCAGAATCGGAGCTCTTTCCAAGATAATAGCTTTCTCAGCCTGCTTGACTTCTTCAACATGCTTGGCAGTGACAAGTGCTTGTTCCTTGGCAGCAGCCTTCTGAATTTTGGTGATAAAATCCAAGAATTCAGTCTTCACTGTAGAGAACTTGTCCTCATAGCTCACATTGAGGATTGGCACAAACCTTTGCTCAATAACTTCTTTGAGCTTATTGCTTGAAGAAGCATATAACTCATCTATCTTGTTTGAATCAAATAGGTCAATTTGAGGTTCAGAGGTTGAGGGTAGAGAAGCTCTCAAGGCTATAAAAGTTTCAAAGCCCGGGAAAATGGTTATAGGATCACAAAGAGGTTGAGGAACACTTCTGGTCCTAGCTCTACATTCTGTTACAGTTTCTGATACGATATCAGAAGCTTGTTCCAGATTTTCAGAAGCTGGTTCAACAACAGGTTCTGAAGGTTCAACAGAAGCTAAAGTCAGATTCTCTGTAGGTTCAGGTACAGGGTCTGGTTTGGAAACAGATGAAGTAGCTTTTGTTGATTTGGATTTTGCAGGGGTTTTTGGTAGTTCTCCTCCTAGATGTTTTTCAAGTGAATCTAAAGTGTCTGGAGAGTCTACACAAATGGTTTCAGTTTAGGGGGATGGCTGTTTAGATTGAATGGTTACTTCAGGCTTTTCAGAAGGTTGAATTACCTGAAGTGGTTTGAGAAATGAAGGTTGAGCAGGATGGTCAGCAGGAAGATTCATAGACACTGTGATTGTGTCTTGAATTACTCTGTCCATAGTTGAATCAACATAATCAACTACTGCAGGGTCCAGTGGGTTATGAGATGATATGGGTTTGATTGGTGAGGGAGATGAATTTTTGAGGGATGGAAGAATTTGGCTTAAGGGTTTGTTGTCAGATTCTGAATCTGATTCTGACTCTTGATTCAAAGATGAAGATGAGCTATATGCCACATTGCCAGAGGTGCCAATGCCAGCTTCTGGAGAAACATAATGATCAGACACAGTAGCTTCTGATAACTCAGCTTCTGCAATAGCTAAAGGATTCTTCTGTTTAGGAGCAGAAGCAAGCAACTTAGCAGCTTCCTTGACAGTTTCTTCCTTTAATTCTTCAGCAACCACTTCTGCTGCCATTGCCTTGCCAGCAGCATGTTCATCCTCAATCATAGATACAGAAGTACCTATCTTCTGTGCTACATCCCTAGCCACAGGAATCACATTCATTTTTCTCTTCTTGATCTGACTCTCTTCACCTTCAGAGTCAGCATCAAGGTAGTCAGCAATATCTTGAGCCATACTGTCATAGTCTCTGTCAGCCTTGCCTTTCTTAGCTTTCTTCTCATCTTTCTTAGCCTTCTTCTCATCTTTCTTGGCTTTCTTTTCATCCTTGGTTTCTTTAATCCTATCCTTAATTTCACGAAGTGCAGAGGATGTTGATGAAGGCATAGGAGTTAAAGTCTTAGGGGAACCAATTGTCACTCCAAGAAGAGCAGTAGATTTGATCTTTTTCTTGAGAGGCTCCTGCTTCTCTTCCTCTTCCTTGAGAACCACGTCCCTGGTCCTTTTTCCCTTAACCTTAAGAGGTCCTCCTCCAGCAGTCTCAGGAATGGCAGAATAGTTGATTATTCTACCAGTCTCCTTGAAGTAATCCACCACAAATCTTGCAAGAACTTCAGGATTATCTTCTTTGGATATGGGAGGGAAGTCCATCATCAAGTCAGATTGTACATAGGATTCCCTCAGATCATGCTTAGAGAGGTTGAATCTCTTGACAATCTTCATGTACTGCAGAGTCTTGCCATTAATGATTCTTCCGGTCACAGTTCCTAGATGAATATCTGATACCACACCAGATTCTGATAAGACCTTCAAGAGGCCTCCTTGATATAGAATCTCAGATATTAATCTTCCAAAAGGAACTTGCCTCCTGGTTTCTGATTGACTCTTCTTGATGGCCCAACACATGTGGTGCATCACATATCTGGGGAAGTTGATCTTTATTTTGTTGATAAGAAAATAAAGAAGAATTTGTGATCCACAGACAATGTGTCTGTTCCTCCTCCTTTATGAAGCATACTGTCCAGTATAATCTTCAGAAGCACCCTATGCTCAGGATGCATATCCACCAGTTTATTTGAGGGTCTCCCTTCAAATAACAATTTGTTGCAGACAACAGCCCATTCACTTTTCTTGTTGACATTCCACTAAAATTTACCAGCGCTCTCCATTTGACAAGCCCTGGCTACCACTTCTTCAGTGATAATTATTGGTATTCCCATCACAGCAGACCTTACTTCAAGACCATTGTACAGTCTTAAAATCATTTGGTCTCTGTTCTTGCCAGCAAGACTGGGGTTGTTTGAGATTGCTACTGTTTCTTCCAAAGTAGCTTCAGCTTTGTCGTAGACTTCTGACCTAACCCAAAAATCTCTAACAAGCTCCTCATATGTTGGTCCATTCAACATACCAAAGTATCTCATCATTCCTTGTGATAAGAAATGAGGTGAAACGTTAACTCCATGTTGACTGAGTGAACCAAAATCTACTGGAGATTCAACTTGAATTTCCAGAGTCTCCTTGATGATGTTCATTGTTCTGGGTTTGATAACGTAGGACCTTCCGAACTTGATTATGACACCAGATTGGATGAGATCACTTGCCATTAGGGTTTTCTAAGAGTTTGATTTGAGAACAAAAAAAGTTTTGCAAAGTATTGAAAAACAAGAAATTTGTTCAGAGAGAAAATCAAAGAGTGAAAAGAGAAGTGAGTTGTGTGTGTTATGTATTTATAGAGAAAAAGTTTGATAACCGTTTGGAAAGAATAGGGGACAAACAAACACAAACAATAAATACATATAGCATGCAGCCGTAAAAGTATTGGGACAATGCGAAGGTAACTTGTTCAACGTAATGAAATCATTGCCCTATGAGTTCTTACCCAATGTAGACAGGCCACGTCTGAGAAACTGTAAAGTAACTGTCACCATAGTGGGGCAGGTGTTACTGAACTCAACAGTCACGCTTCCACTAATACGAGCTTCTGAGAGTCTAAAGATTCCTCACCAGAGTCTGAATAGTTTATCAGAGTCTCTAACAGAGGGTCTGATTCTCAAATAGCTTCTGAATATTTTCAGAGTCTGAATTCTGTTTTCAGAGGCGCACATTACCCAGAGACATAGCACATGTTCAAATTTTTCTTTATGAAATCAAATCTTTCAACAGATAAGGGTTTAGTAAATATATCAGCCCATTGATGATCAGTATCAATGAATAGAATATCTAAAATTCCTTTTTGAACATAGTCTCTTATAAAATGATGTTTAATCTTAATGTGCTTTGCTCTTGAATGCAGAATTGGATTCTTAGACAAACATATAACTGCCGTATTATCACAATAAATTGGGATATGGTTTTCAGTTATTTGATAGTCCTCAAGCTGATGTTTCATCCAGAGTAGCTGTGTACAACAACTAGCAGCTGAGATGTATTCTGCTTCTACTGTAGACAAAGAAATGGTTGCTTGCCTCTTGCTAGCCCAGGATATCAGATTCTCTCCCAAGAATTGACAATTGCCACTGGTAGATTTTCTTTCAATCCTGTCTCTAGCATAGTCAGCATCACAGAATCCAACTAGCTTGTAGTCAGAGGATTTCTTGTAAAGAAGTCCAAGATTAGTAGTTCCTTTCAGATATCTAAAGATTCTCTTAACAGCAGTTAAGTGAGACTCTCTAGGATCTGATTGAAACCTTGCACACAAACATACACTGTATAAAATATCTGGTCTGGATGCAGTTAGGTATAACAAAGAACCAATCATACCTCTATACAGCTTCTGATCAACTTTGGTTCCTTGATCTTCTTTGCTTAGAGTGCAGGTTGGATGCATTGGAGTATTCATTTCTTTGCAGTCCTCAAGATTGAACTTCTTCAGACTCCATCTTTGCATTGGTTGATTTGAATTCCAAGAAAGAACTTCAATTTTCCCATCATGCTCATTTCAAACTCATCCTGCATTACTTTCGAAAACTCTTTGCAAAGTGAACTATTTGTAGAACCAAAAATGATATCATCAACATAAATCTGAACTATAAGAATGTCCTTCTTCAGAGTCTTTCTGAATAGAGTAGTGTCAACTTGTCCTCGTTCAAAGTTGTTTTGAATTAAGAAATTACTTAGTCTTTCATACCAAGCTCTGGGAGCTTGTTTCAAGCCATAGAGTGATTTCTTTTATTTATAAACATGCTCTGGATGCTTTAAATCTTCAAAGTCAGGAGGTTGTTTGACATATACTTCTTCAGAGATGACACCATTAAGAAATGCACTCTTAACGTCCATTTGATACAGGGTTGTGTTGTGATTAACTGCATAGGAAAGAAGTAACCTGATTGCTTCCAATCTTGCAACCGGAGCAAACGTTTCTGTGTAATCAATGCCTTCTTGCTGATTGTAGCCCTGCGCAACAAGTCTGGCCTTGTTTCTGATTACTTCTCCTTGTTCACTAAGCTTATTTCTGAACACCCACTTGGTTCCAATGATGTTCTTGCGATCAGGCTTATCTACTAGATCCCATACTTCATTCCTTTTGAATTGATTCAGTTCTTCTTGCATTGCCAGAATCCATCCTTCATCTCCAAGAGCTTCTTCAACAGAGGTTGGTTCAATAACAGATAATAATCCTAAAGCAGACTCTTCTTGTCTGAAATGCGATCTAGTTCTCATAGGACTTTCTTTATTGCCAATTATCTGATTTTCTGGATGTGAAGACTTGTATTTGAAAGATTGTTTGGATTGACTAGCTTGCAAAGAACCATCTTGAGCTTCATCAGAAGCTTCTTCATTAGGAACTTCAGGGGCTGTTCCAGTTTCTGAAGTATCTTCAGATTCTGGAATCTGATCAGATTCTGAGTTATCATTAGAATCTTGAGATTCTGCATGACTTTCATCTTGCACTGGAGTTTCACTTCCAGGCACTTTGTCATCGAATCTGACATGCATAGATTCTTCCACACATTGTGTTTCTGAATTATACAGCCTGTATGCCTTAGAGCGTTCAGAGTAACCTAAAAAGATTCCCTTTTGAGCTTTGGCATCAAATTTATTTAGGTAGACTTTGTTGTTCAGGACATAACACGTACATCCGAACTGATGAAAATAAGATATGTATGGTTTTCTTCCTTTAAAGAGTTCATAAGCTGTTTTGTTCAACAGAGGTCTAATATAGATTCTGTTCTGAACATAACACGCTGTGTTTACTGCTTCTGCCCAAAAATGCTTAGCCAGATTATTCTCATGGATCATGGTTCTAGCCATCTCTTGTAAGGTTCTGTTCTTTCTCTCTACGACTCCATTTTGTTGTGGAGTTCTAGGTGCAGAGAATTCATGAATAATTCCATGTTTTTCACAGAAAACCTCAAAAGGCTCATTTTCAAATTCTCCTCCATGATCACTTCTGACTTTCAAGATTTTCATTTCCTTCTCTGATTGAATTTGGATGCAGAATTTACTAAACACAGAATATGAATCATCTTTAGTTTTCAGAAATTTAACCCAACACCATCTGCTGTAGTCATCAACAATAACTAGTCCATATTTACTTCCATATAAGGATGCAGTGCTAACTGGTCCAAATAAGTCAATATGAAGTAACTCCAAGGGTCTGGAAGTTGAAACAATTTCTTTCGGCTTGAAGGGACTCTTGACAATTTTCCCTTTCTGACATGCTCCGCAAAGAGCATCTTAGTGATAGTCAATGTCTGGTAGGCCTTTGACAAGTTGCAACTTGCTAAGCTTAGAGATTAATCTCCAGTTAGCATGTCCCAAACGTCTATGCCACAACCACTTCTTATCACCCATTGACAAAAGGCACACTACCTTCTGATCAGTCAGTTCTGAGAATTTTATCTTGTATACATTGTTTCTTCGTTTTCCCTTAAAGACTATGGACTGATCATCCTTGTTAACCACTGTGCAGTTGTTCTTATTAAACAATACATCATAACCACTGTCACATAATTGACTTATGCTTAGTAAGTTATGTCTAAGTCCATCAACGAACCACACATTACTGATTGAGATCAGAGAGTTACCAATGGTTCCAGTACCAATGATTTTGCCAGTCTGGTTTCCTCCAAATCCCACAGTTCCTCCCTCTTTCATGGTTAGGGTTAGGAACATAGACCTTTCTCCCGTCATGTGACGCGAGCAACCACTGTCCAGGTACCAAGCCTTGTGCTTTTCTAGTCCTTTTAGACATACCTGCAGCATCAATAATTTCAGACTTAGGTACCCATATTCTCATGGGTCCTTTTTGGTTAGTCTTAGAACCATTGAAGTCATTGGCAATGTTTTATCCCATACCTTGGGTTTGGAACCGTTTGGTTTAGGTTTCAACTTGCCTTTCACAGTTTCTCTTCTTTGAAACATAGGCTTTAGTTTTTCAGACTCTGGCTTTTTCAGAGTCTGTTTATCAGACTTTGAATGTTTCAGAGTCTGAGACTTTAAAGCTTTGGGTTCAAAGTTTTTCAGACCCTTTGACTTAACATTCTGAGATTTTGACTTAGCCAGAATCTTAGAAGTAGAAGTTGTAGGTTATGAATGAGTCACTGTGTTGACTTCATCAGACTCTCTTACAAAGTGATTTTTCAACGCCTCTCTGGCTCCATCAGGACCAGGTTTCAGAGTCATTTCATTTGAGTTTCCTCCAATGAATCCAAGACTCTGTCCTCTGTTCTGATACGTGCTATAGATCATGGATGCAACCCTTGATCTGTCAATTCCAGTAGCAATAAATTCTTGCAGAGCAACATCTTGCTCACTTAAGTATTTACAGCTACACTTCTTGATCAATAAAGAGATATTTTCTTCTTTTAAATCTTCTAATTCCAACAGAGTTGAATTATGTCTTTTTGACAGCTTATCAAGCTGTTGTTTGACTTTCTTCAACTCAGCGGTCTTAGCTTTAAAATGACCAAGAAGCTCTTTGACAGATTCTACAAGTTCAGATCTTGTGAGTTCAGAATATACCTCTGTTTCATTTTCAGAGTCTGCATCTGATTCTGCCTCAGGTGTCTCTTTAACAGATTTGGTTGTAGCCATTAGTCCAACAGCTACATTGGCTTCACCATCAGCATCATCATCCTCAGACCCTGACTCATTATCAAGATCTTCCCAAGTGGCCATCAGACTTATCTTGATCTGCTTCTTAAACTTGCTTGACTTGAAGGTTGGCCTCTTTGACTTGGATTTCTCCTTCTGCAGTTCTGGACACTCATCAATAAAATGTCCAGTCTTCTTGCAGTAGAAGCAACCTTTCTGATCCTCCTTTTTGAACCCCTTCCCACTGCTCTTGCTCAGAAATCTCTTGTTCTTCTTAGCAAGGTACTGCATTCTGCTTGAAAGCATAGCCATTTCATTTGCAACATCATGATCCTCCTCTGAGCTTTCAGAAGCTGAAGACTCATTTTCAGACTCTTCAACCTTGAGAGCCTTTGAAGACCTTCCTTTTGATTTTAAGGCAATGGTTTTGGACTTTCTTGCAGAATCATGTTCATTGAGACTTAACTCATGAACCTTGGGTGAGCTTACAAGATCTTCAACACTTAAAGTGTTTAAATCTTTAGCCTCCTCAATTGCAGTGACCTTTAGTCTCCATCTAGAGGGTAAGCTCCTTAAAATCTTGCTAACATGATCAGAAGCTATGTAACTCTTCTTCAGTATTTGAAGACCAGATACTAGAGTTTGAAATCTTGAGTACATCAGCTTAATACTTTCATCCTCTTTCATCTTAAATAGTTCATACTGATGAACTAACAGAAGAGTTTTAGCTTCCCTGACCTTTTTGCTTCCTTCGTAGTTAGCACAGAGAGAAGCAAACATGGCTCTAGCAGTAGATTTGTCACTCATCTTCATGTATTCCGTTTTAGGAATAGCAGTGACAAGAGCCCCTCTGATGATATGATGTTTCTTATAGATTTTCTTTTGAGCAGCAGTGTGAAGTTTGCGGTCAATAGCAGCACCTTCGTCATCAAGTTGTAAGTCACCAACACCATCTTCAAGTATGTCCCAGAGTTCTTCATCAAGACCCATGACATAACTATAGAAGTTGGTTTTCCACCAAGAAAATTCTTCAGGATCACCATTGAACTTAGGAATTTTTCCATAATTAGCCTTTCTACTGCTGTTATTGGATCCATAGTCATATGGTATAGCAGCACCAGAAGTAGCACCAGAAGAAGACGGTTCACTGGAAGACATGTTTTTCTCTGGATCTTTTCTGTTACACGGTTAAGTGCTATGACAACAGAGCCGGAGCTCTGATACCAACTGAAGGTGAGAAAAACACAAGAAGGGGGGGTTGAATTGTGTTTTCTTTTCGCAGCTCTTGAAGAGTGAGAATCTAATTCCTTTAAACTCAGAGTCTGAATGAGATCAGAGTCTGATAGGAGATTAGGTTTTGATTGCAGCGGAATAATCAAGAGATAGAGAGAAGAGAGAACACAAGCAATTATATAGGTTCCTTCCACAAACCGGAAGTAGTCCTGTCCCCCTTGTACTTCCAAGGAGAGTTCACTAAAATGTAATATCAAATTACAAGTTGTTCAAACACACAGTATGAGACTTCCTTGCTCAAGCACACAGGCGAGAGACTTCCTTGCTCAAAGACACAACTAAGAGACTTCCTTGCTCAATGGACGCAGCCAAGAGACTTCCTTTGCATAAGCACAAAAGCAAGAGACTTTTACACAATTACAGAAAATTGAATAGAGTTGAGACACTTGACAACAATCAAAATGTGTTTCAATTACAACAAAGACAGACTCTATTTTACACAAAAGACAGACTCTGTTTTTCTGTGAAACTTAGAAATTCTAGGATACTCAGTTTGTAAGAATCTAAGTTGATGATGTGTTTTTGTTAAGACTCAGTTGAATACGAAAGCAGCGCAATGTAATTTTTCAAGTTGTAGAGTCCCACAATTCTTCAAGTCTTCTATCCTTTATATAGGCGTAGGAAAGAGACGTTGAGTCATCCAGCACAGCAGGATGATTTCTGAAGCTTGATCAATGACTGTTGATCTGTTGCTTGATTTGGTAATAGTCCTTCAATAGCATCATTTGAATTCCATTCCCTTTGAGGATTAATACCGGTAGACACAGTTGCCAAACTGTACGAGGTAGTGGAGTAGTGGAAACAGAGTTCGTACAACGTACTCTGTACTGGCCTGCATTCTTGTCTTTGTGCTTCCCACGCTCAAGTTGACTTTGAAGCTAGCCGTTACACCATTTGAGAGTTTCTTTTGCATCGTAATGCAGTAGAAATCCTTGTCAGCAGATTATCAATTTTGTGGCTTCAGACTCACTGTAGCACTATGCTTCTGATAATCTTCAGACTCTCTTGGTTTTCAGATTCTGATGGTCTTCAGACTCTGATACAGTCTTCAGACTCTCTTTGGCACAGTCTTCAGACTCTCTTTGGCACAGTCTTCAGACTCTCTTCGATGCAGTCTTCAGACTCTCTTCGATACAGAATCACAAGCAACAAGCTTCTCTGGATTATTTGCTCTTTAACATTGTTCAAACAGAATACTTTCTAAGATATAAATCTTAATTGATATCCTGCATACTTAAACAAATATTAGCAATATCCAATTGACAACATTTTTAATACCTTGTTATCATCAAAACTCAAAACGTGGTATTGCTGAACACCTTTGTTCCAACAAAGAGATGGGTTAATGGTGATAACATAAGTGATGAAAAGATTTCTCTTCTTTATTATCCGTCTCCAAAGACTCGATCCATTTGATAGAAGGCACAATATCTTTAAAATCTTCATTAACATATTTTGATAAATAGAGTCATTACATTAATTTTAATATTGCATTTTAATAATTAATTACTTAAAAGATAATGTGCAAAAATATGAATCTATTATCAAAATCCAAGTAAAAAGTATATCACCTTGAGAGCGTATTGAATGAAATCTGTCAAAATTCTATTTTCCTACGATGATTCGGAAGGGATGCACACCTATACAAATATTTAGTAAATTAATCACTAAAAATTTAAAAGATATATTTTATTATAGAAAAAAATTAACGAGAAAAATAATAATTAGAGGTCAATGGTTTTATTGAAAATATATCATCTTTTTTCCTTGAGATCCTAACACAAACATATATGTTAGATGAAAGACAAGATGAATGGTGTAAAGATAAATTTAAGGATAAAAAAAGAGTGTTACGGGAAGGGAAAAAATCAACAAATGTCTTCGATGAATCTTTAAATGAAACATAGCCTTTTTAGTTTTTAAGTTGAGAACGTTACTGTTGTGCCATGATAAAAGAGTAAAGGTAAATGATGCATAATAAAGAATAAGTATTTTAATATAAAACCTCTCATACGCAAGTAAGAAGATATTACTGGCTTGTAATGTATTAGACTATTGCCTATCTAACTTTTGTTTAGTTAATAAACACAATTCAATGAAAGTTATGACTTATGTGATTTTTTATTTAATTTAATTTAATTATTAGTAAAAGAGATAGAATAAGAAGAGATAGCAAAGTTTTTTAAGAGGTGTTATGAGAAGCTTTTCTAGATGTGCGACGTAAGCACAATCCAAGCATTAGAATGAAGAAAGTTTCAAATTCAAAGAATCAGAAATAGCGATTACCACATTTGGGAAGACTTCTATAATGAGAGTGTTCCTCACTACTTTGTTAACATGATAAAAAAAATGGTCTCTTAGATTACAAGTTACTTATAACTGCTTCAAACCACTTTTTGAAATAGAACTTTATCAATATGAGAGTAAATGGTCTCTAGGTCAAAGTATGCTTCATAGTAAAAACTCTTAGGGAGCAATTTGGAGAATTTTAAAGCACCAATTGCACAAGTTCCTGCATCTCCAACTCTATCTCGGGTGTATTGATACTAGCATGTGCCTGACAATAACATAAATGTACAAATATTCAGGATCCAGACGTTAGAGTATTGAATTAACCAAGTCACGATAGCCATACACTTCAAGTTTTTAATTAGAGTATGATTTTATCAGCATATTTATGAAACTTTTATAATTTGAATAGTTTCTAAATATAAAAATCCCTATTAAACATCATATAACTTCTATGAAATATCATATCTTCCTTTAAGTATCTTTGTGAATCTTATTGAATGTTTGTAAATTTCAGTGAGTTTGACAAAATCATTGTGACATATTGATTTTGAAGTTCCAAAGTGTAATTTTTCCCAAAACCACGGCAACAAACGACAACAAAATAATGATGAGTTAGGCCCCAATTTTCAACGTGGTATCAGTGCTTGTCGAATTCAAGGGTCACCTACCGATTCACGCACCAAGCCCAAAGAGTGTTGGGAATTACGGGGGTATATTGGGAAAAACCCAAGTCCCACATCGGATAGATGAGACTCTAGATGAGAGTTTACAAAGAGGAGGCACTCCTCACTACACAAGATGGTTTTTTGGGGTTGTGTTAGGCTCAACCACGATTTCTAAGAAAGAACCTAAGCGCCAGTCCAAACATGCACTTCGAAGCATAAAACTAGTATTCATTACTAACCTTGTTTCTTTGGTAAATGCGGAGGCCAATGCAGATTTTGTTTGTGACTTCAAGCAGTTTCTGGTACTCAGGATTGAGCAGTACATCTTTTGACCAATATCCAGCTGTTAAATTTATGATTTGCACAAGTAATTCAGCTTTTCTTTTGGATCTGTTTCTTTCATTGACCTAGCTTGAAAACCACCTATGCCACTGATCATTAAACAAAATGAAAAGCTTTAGGAACGAAGTCTAAAGTTCTTCCTATTTGCCATTATTTTACATGTTTCATTTACCTAAAACTTGGCTCTAGCAGTGTTCAAAGTAAGTTACATTTAGAAATGAATATATATAAAGCTACAAGTCTCAACAAAAGGATTTCCACTCACCATTTGATTCAAATAATGAGAATTTTCCTCGCTTTGATGCCTAAACATTTGGAGGCCAAGGGTTGTCGGCGAAATTCCCATGAGTTTCTCCTCTCTCTTGTTCTCGTCGAAGCCACTGCAACAAATTACACATGCATATTTAAACACATTTTGTTGCATCATTAGTGAAATTTAATGTCTACAGAGAGTTATTAACCAGAGTTCATATTTAAAATAAGATTAATATAGGTATGCTTGATATATGGTAACGACGAACTTCACGAATTAGACTGAACACAAATACTATGACACGCATTAATTAGTATACACAATAGCTGTTAGAAAGATAAAAAATATAGGAAAGATATTTTGTATACTTGTTTGGGTAGTCTCGTTCATTAATTCATTTATTGAACCGATCTACAAAAGCACTATTAGTTTCTTCATCATTGAAATGTGACTCCACTGTCTGCAGCAACGCTGTTGTTTTAGCCCATGCTAGTCTCTCTAGAGACCTCTCAAGCTCAAATATGTTGGCAGCTGCAACATAATAAGCAAACAACAGACTCTCTTTGCTCAATCCATACCTTTCCAGTTCTAATTACATGTACCACCTAATACATATATATGCAATTGTAAATATTGGAATGATCAAAAGTTGTTACTTTCATTTTGCGAAGCATGTTAGAGAGTGTTCTGTGGTTATTTCTCTTACCTTCGGATTTCTTCCCGTTCATCAAAATGAATTGCTTAACAGTTGTTGTAATGCAACTTTGCAAGCTCAAGATAAACATCATTGTCCACGTACGACATCCTATCAAGATAAATAGACAAAAGAAGTATGTAGTAATAAACTCTGAAAGTTTTTGACAGTAAAGTCTCCAGTACTTAGTTCAAATATATTATGTAAAGGTGAAATTGTTCTGCAGTCAATGATCCAAAGTATCACATAATGAAAAATTAAGATTCTTACCTATAAAGGGTCATGCCAATCCAAACATCACTTTCACCACGATAATGTTCAAGGTAAAACCTTGTCTCTAATCGGGGTAAGCCAGCATACCATGGCACGTCCAAAGCATAACCCACCTCCAGAATGTTTGTTACAATGTTAATGGGATAAATTTCTCAATAGAAATTTATCAATTCTCAATTTAGTTCTTGTTTTTTATTGCATTCACTGATATGAATTGTCCGCAATAAACTTTGTGATACACTTTTTTTCCTTCAAAACATCGTTGAAATTTATATGGTCTCGTTATTTTGAAAATGTGTCACACGTAATTAAGTGTTTTCAAATAAACATTTTAAACTAATAATATAGTGTTTTGAAAAGAGTCTTTTTCTGTATTGATCTGTTTGCATATTAAGTATAGATAGAGAGTTTAAACTTGGCAGCTGCATTTATACTACAACAACTTATTGAAAACTGAACTTGTTCGGAAGTATACACGCAGACGCCAATAAAACACAAATTTCTTTTGATTCAACCATCCAGACGTGAGAAGAAATTTTTTAAGAATTATGGGAAAAATCAGTAGGAATGAAATTAGAACTCACCTCGCCAGGTAAATCTTTGGTTATGATCCATTTATCTAAGAGCTCGTTAGGAGCATGTTTCTTAGTTAAATATTTGGCTGAGAAATTCTTCATATCCTCAAGAATCTTCTCTTCTTAAAATAGCACTTGAGAAGCTCTATATAGATTGTACATGTCTCTAGAGACCTCTCAGGCTCAAATATGTTGGCAGCTGCAACATAATAAGCAAACAATAGACTCTCTTTGCTCAATCCATACCTTTCCAGTTCTGATTCCATGTACCACCTAATACATATATATGCAATTGTAAATATTAGAATGATCATAAGTTGTTACTATCATTTTGCGAAGCATGTTAGATAGTGTTTTGTGGTTATTTCTCTTACCTTCGGATTTCTTCCCATTCATCAAAATGAATTGCTTAACAGTTGTTGTAATCCAACTTTGCAAGCTCAAGATAAACATCATTGTCCACGTACGACATCCTATCAAAATAAATAGACAAAAGAAGTATGTAGTAATAAACTCTGAATCTTTTTGACAGTAAAGACTCCAGTACTTAGTTCAAAGATATTAGGTAAAGGTGAAATTGTTCTGCAGTCAATAATCCAAAGCATCACATAATGAAAAATTAAGATTCTTACTTGAGAAGCTCTGTATAGATTGTACATGTCAGTAACAACTTGATTTAGCTGTCCGGCAAAGCAGAATAATTCACCACTTTTCTCAAATTGCTTGAACACATCTGCCAATTAGCAATCAAACTTAAAACATTTATTTATCCATTTGTGAAGATCATATATAAGTCTAGCAAGCAATGACAGAAGCAAACAATTAAAAAAAATCATCAACTTTTGTGTTATGTAGTATGAAAAGCTTACTCCAATTTGAACAATTCACGTTATAGTCATAGTGAAGTACTGATTAATATCAATTATTGACGAAAATATTAATAATTGATATTATGCGCGCATACATAATAAATTTAGATCAAATTGAAATATCAATTATCTTACTTTCTCGTTTTACTCTTTTTAAGGGGTGAAATCTTTGAACTTACCAGGTGAAACTTGGTGGCCATGCAACCTTAGGATTCTAAATCCCATTGCTATGTCATCTATATCTTGAACCTCCGAATTTCTTGCCCAGCAAATACCTTTCTCAGTCCAATATCTATAAAATTTAAATTACATTTATCAAGTGAATAATTATATAGAAGACAATGCATTTTGTATATATGTTTTCTCACAATCATACTTATTTATTCCAACTATTTGCAAATTGTAAATCAAGTTATCATATATGTACCTTGACACATAATTCACACACTCCTTGCATTCACTGGTATGAAATGTCCGCGATAAACTCTATGATACACTTTTTTTCCTTCAAAACATCGTTGAAATTTATATTGTCTCGTTATTTTGAAAATATGTCACACGTAATTAAGTGTTTTCAAATAAACATCTTAAACTAATAATATAGTGTTTTGAAAAGAGTGTTTTTCTGTATTGATCTATATGCATATTAAGTATAGATAGAGTTTAAACTTGGCAGCTGCATTTATACTACAACAACTTATTGAAAACTGACCTTGTTCGGAAGTATACACGCAGACGCCAATAAAACACAAATTTCTTTTGATTCAACCATCCAGACGTTAGAAGAATTTTTTTAAGAATTATGGGAAAAATAAGTAGGAATGAAATTAGAACTCAGCTCGCCAGGTAAATCTTTGGTTATGATCCATTTATCTAAGAGCTCGTTAGCAGCACGTTTCTTAGTTAAATATTTGGCTGAAAAATTCTTCGCATCCTCAAGAATCTTCTCTTCTTGAAATAGCACTTGAGAAGCTCTATATAGATTGTACATGTCAGTAACAGCTTGATTTAGCTGTCCGGCAAAGCAGAAGAATTCACCACTTTCCTCAAATTGCTTGAACACATCTGCCAATTAGCAATCAAACTTAAAACATTTATTTATCCATATGTGAAGATCATATATAAGTCTAGCAAGCAATGACATAAGCAAAGAATTAAAAAAGATCATCAACTTTTGTGTTATGTAGTATGAAAAGCTTACTCCAATTTGAACAATTCACTTTATAGTCATAGTGAAGTACTGATTAATATCAATTATTGACAAAAATATTAATAATTGTTATTATGCGCGCATACATAATAAATTATGATCAAATTGAAATATCAATTATCTTACTTTCTCGTTTTACTCTTTTTAAGGGGTGAAATCTTTGAACTTACCAGGAGAAACTTGGTGGCTATGCAACCTTAGGATTCTAAATCCCATTGCTATGTCATTTATATTTCGACCCTCGAATTTCTTGCCCAGCAAATACCTTTCTCAGTCCAATATCTATAAATTTTAAATTACATTTATCAAGTGAATAATCATATAGAAGACAGTGCATTTGGTATATATGTTTTCTCACAATCATACTTTTTTATTCCAACTATTTGCAAATTGTAAATCAAGTTATCATATATGTACCTTGACACATAATTCACACACTCCTTGCATTCACTGGTATGAAATGTCCGCGATAAACTCTATGATACACTTTTTTTCCTTCAAAACATCGTTGAAATTTATATGGTCTCGTTATTTTGAAAATATGTCACACGTAATTAAGTGTTTTCAAATAAACATCTTAAACTAATAATATAGTGTTTTGAAAAGAGTGTTTTTCTGTATTGATCTATATGCATATTAAGTATAGATAGAGTTTAAACTTGGCAGCTGCATTTATACTACAACAACTTATTGAAAACTGACCTTGTTCGGAAGTATACACGCAGACGCCAATAAAACACAAATTTCTTTTGATTCAACCATCCAGACGTTAGAAGAATTTTTTTAAGAATTATGGGAAAAATAAGTAGGAATGAAATTAGAACTCAGCTCGCCAGGTAAATCTTTGGTTATGATCCATTTATCTAAGAGCTCGTTAGCAGCACGTTTCTTAGTTAAATATTTGGCTGAAAAATTCTTCGCATCCTCAAGAATCTTCTCTTCTTGAAATAGCACTTGAGAAGCTCTATATAGATTGTACATGTCAGTAACAGCTTGATTTAGCTGTCCGGCAAAGCAGAAGAATTCACCACTTTCCTCAAATTGCTTGAACACATCTGCCAATTAGCAATCAAACTTAAAACATTTATTTATCCATATGTGAAGATCATATATAAGTCTAGCAAGCAATGACATAAGCAAAGAATTAAAAAAGATCATCAACTTTTGTGTTATGTAGTATGAAAAGCTTACTCCAATTTGAACAATTCACTTTATAGTCATAGTGAAGTACTGATTAATATCAATTATTGACAAAAATATTAATAATTGTTATTATGCGCGCATACATAATAAATTATGATCAAATTGAAATATCAATTATCTTACTTTCTCGTTTTACTCTTTTTAAGGGGTGAAATCTTTGAACTTACCAGGAGAAACTTGGTGGCTATGCAACCTTAGGATTCTAAATCCCATTGCTATGTCATTTATATTTCGACCCTCGAATTTCTTGCCCAGCAAATACCTTTCTCAGTCCAATATCTATAAATTTTAAATTACATTTATCAAGTGAATAATCATATAGAAGACAGTGCATTTGGTATATATGTTTTCTCACAATCATACTTTTTTATTCCAACTATTTGCAAATTGTAAATCAAGTTATCATATATGTACCTTGACACATAATTCACACACTCCTTGCATTCACTGGTATGAAATGTCCGCGATAAACTCTATGATACACTTTTTTTCCTTCAAAACATCGTTGAAATTTATATGGTCTCGTTATTTTGAAAATATGTCACACGTAATTAAGTGTTTTCAAATAAACATCTTAAACTAATAATATAGTGTTTTGAAAAGAGTGTTTTTCTGTATTGATCTATATGCATATTAAGTATAGATAGAGTTTAAACTTGGCAGCTGCATTTATACTACAACAACTTATTGAAAACTGACCTTGTTCGGAAGTATACACGCAGACGCCAATAAAACACAAATTTCTTTTGATTCAACCATCCAGACGTTAGAAGAATTTTTTTAAGAATTATGGGAAAAATAAGTAGGAATGAAATTAGAACTCAGCTCGCCAGGTAAATCTTTGGTTATGATCCATTTATCTAAGAGCTCGTTAGCAGCACGTTTCTTAGTTAAATATTTGGCTGAAAAATTCTTCGCATCCTCAAGAATCTTCTCTTCTTGAAATAGCACTTGAGAAGCTCTATATAGATTGTACATGTCAGTAACAGCTTGATTTAGCTGTCCGGCAAAGCAGAAGAATTCACCACTTTCCTCAAATTGCTTGAACACATCTGCCAATTAGCAATCAAACTTAAAACATTTATTTATCCATATGTGAAGATCATATATAAGTCTAGCAAGCAATGACATAAGCAAAGAATTAAAAAAGATCATCAACTTTTGTGTTATGTAGTATGAAAAGCTTACTCCAATTTGAACAATTCACTTTATAGTCATAGTGAAGTACTGATTAATATCAATTATTGACAAAAATATTAATAATTGTTATTATGCGCGCATACATAATAAATTATGATCAAATTGAAATATCAATTATCTTACTTTCTCGTTTTACTCTTTTTAAGGGGTGAAATCTTTGAACTTACCAGGAGAAACTTGGTGGCCATGCAACCTTAGGATTTTAAATCCCATTGCTATGTCATTTATATTTCGACCCTCGAATTTCTTGCCCAGCAAATACCTTTCTCAGTCCAATATCTATAAATTTTAAATTACATTTATCAAGTGAATAATCATATAGAAGACAGTGCATTTGGTATATATGTTTTCTCACAATCATACTTATTTATTCCAACTATTTGCAAATTGTAAATCAAGTTATCATATATGTACCTTGACACATAATTCACACACTCCTTGCATTCACTGGTATGAAATGTCCGCGATAAACTCTATGATACACTTTTTTTCCTTCAAAACATCGTTGAAATTTATATGGTCTCGTTATTTTGAAAATATGTCACACGTAATTAAGTGTTTTCAAATAAACATCTTAAACTAATAATATAGTGTTTTGAAAAGAGTGTTTTTCTGTATTGATCTATATGCATATTAAGTATAGATAGAGTTTAAACTTGGCAGCTGCATTTATACTACAACAACTTATTGAAAACTGACCTTGTTCGGAAGTATACACGCAGACGCCAATAAAACACAAATTTCTTTTGATTCAACCATCCAGACGTGAGAAGAATTTTTTTAAGAATTATGGGAAAAATAAGTAGGAATGAAATTAGAACTCAGCTCGCCAGGTAAATCTTTGGTTATGATCCATTTATCTAAGAGCTCGTTAGCAGCACGTTTCTTAGTTAAATATTTGGCTGAAAAATTCTTCGCATCCTCAAGAATCTTCTCTTCTTGAAATAGCACTTGAGAAGCTCTATATAGATTGTACATGTCAGTAACAGCTTGATTTAGCTGTCCGGCAAAGCAGAAGAATTCACCACTTTCCTCAAATTGCTTGAACACATCTGCCAATTAGCAATCAAACTTAAAACATTTATTTATCCATATGTGAAGATCATATATAAGTCTAGCAAGCAATGACATAAGCAAAGAATTAAAAAAGATCATCAACTTTTGTGTTATGTAGTATGAAAAGCTTACTCCAATTTGAACAATTCACTTTATAGTCATAGTGAAGTACTGATTAATATCAATTATTGACAAAAATATTAATAATTGTTATTATGCGCGCATACATAATAAATTATGATCAAATTGAAATATCAATTATCTTACTTTCTCGTTTTACTCTTTTTAAGGGGTGAAATCTTTGAACTTACCAGGAGAAACTTGGTGGCCATGCAACCTTAGGATTCTAAATCCCATTGCTATGTCATTTATATTTCGACCCTCGAATTTCTTGCCCAGCAAATACCTTTCTCAGTCCAATATCTATAAATTTTAAATTACATTTATCAAGTGAATAATCATATAGAAGACAGTGCATTTGGTATATATGTTTTCTCACAATCATACTTATTTATTCAAACTATTTACAAATTGTAAATCAAGTTATCATATATGTACCTTGACACATAATTCACACACTCCTTGATCTCCTGTCGAAAATATCTCGAAATTCCAAGGCGTTCTAGCCGATCCACAGCCCACATGTGTTCAAATAAATCCATAGGAAAGACATTTGGAACTGACAAAATAAACAAATAAATAAATACTCAATTCAGACTTAATTATAAACAAAATTAACTAATTGAACACATTATGAATTTAAGCATTTGGCAAGAAAATTTTACCTCCTCCATTGAACTTGTTGACAACATTGTCCATATGAGCAAAAGCTATGGAGGATGGTGAGAACAAGAATGACCCATCTTGAGACTACAACTTTAGAATTTGTCTCCAATCCAAATTTTGAATTCCCTCTAAACTGTGTAGCAATGTTGTGGGCACCATCTGCAGCACATCTCTTGGTATTCTGTTATCACATATATGTTATGTTTAATGATTATAATAACTGCGATGCTAATAGTTAGGTTTGAAATGGCTAGTGAAATTTAAACTATATTCGTTGAGGCTACATAGCCAAACTCTTAATACTGATATAAATATATATATATATATATATATATATATATATATATATATATTGTATTGTGTTATAAGAAAACCAAGTGGATACTTTTTGAGCTTTTGGTCTCTCATTTCAAATATTTACTTCAAGAAAGGAGAATCATCGGGGACTTCAATATTCAAACTTCGAGCTATATTGAGTAGTGAAGGAAAAGCAACTTTAAATCCGATTGGCATGTGCTTAGCATTCTCATCCTTAGGCTTGTCAAGATTTTCCACAAAAAAATACATACCTGTAACATGATAAATCTCTATAAAAAGTTCGTAGAAACTTGGTTTTAGTATAATAAAAATATTGTTTTTTACCTTTTATTCCCAGAACAAAATGCTTGTAATTTTTCCATGTAATGTATAGAATTACCCTTTTGTCACATTTGAGGGTGCATATTCCATGATCTCAATGCTATAACACAAGCCAAAGTGTTGAGAATCCTGTCATGGGCCACAAATAATTCATCTCCCCATGAACCATCAGGAAGCTGATTATTGACAATCCATTGAAGAGAAGATGGGAACTGTGTTGTTTTTTCCTCATCATCATTTTTTATGAGAGCAACCCAAGCTGTATCATAAGCTGATATAGTTATCTCTCCGTCTTCCATCAACCGCAACATCAATTTCACTGCATCTATCTGCTTCTTGATCTCCTTTGTCACCAAAACCTTCAAATTAAATTGATAGTTAAGTACAATTAGATTTCTTGAAATATAAGTTATTTTCCACAAAACTGCTTTATCATTATTAATCTCCCGTTTAAAGCTATTTTTGTCAGCTTTTAAAATCTTTCTTTGTTGTTAACTTCTAATTGCTACATTTTTAATATGTCATATGAGGATCGACATCATATAAACTTATCAGCATTTATTGACTTTGTCATCATACATGCTAGATAATCTTACTTGTGAATCTATTGCATGTCAACATTTCCTTCCTCTACTACTTCGCAAACATAGTGATATTGTACACATATTGTACCTTCCTCTACTACTTCGCAAACATAGTGATATTGTACACATATTGTACCTTCCTCTACTTCGCAAGTCATGATGAGTAGCTATTTTATTTACACAAGATATGTTTCAGGGTTCCATAATGAGATTTTAAGTAAAAAAAATTATAAACATGAAGAAATGTTCATATTGTTAATAAAAGAGATGGGTTAATGGTGATAACATACCTGATGAAAAGATTTCTCCTCTTTATTATCCGTCTCCAGAGACTCGATCCATTCGATAGAAGGCACAATATCTTTAGAATCTTCATTAACATATTTTGATAAATAGAGTCATTACATTAATTTTAATATTGCATTTTAATAATTAATTACTTAAAAGATAATGTGCAAAAATATGAATCTATTATCAAAATCCAAGTAAAAAGTATATCACCTTGAGAGCGTATTGAATGAAATCTGTCAAAATTCTGTTTTCCTACGATGATTCGGAAGGGATGCACACCTATACAAATATTTAGTAAATTAATCACTAAAAATTTAAAAGATATATTTTATAATAGAAAAAAATTAACGAGAAAAATAATAATTAGAGGTCAATGGTTTTATTGAAAATATATCATCTTTTTTCCTTGAGATCCTAACACAAACATATATGTTAGATGAAAGACAAGATGAATGGTGTAAAGATAAATTTAAGGATAAAAAAAGAGTGTTACGGGAAGGGAAAAAATCAACAAATGTCTTTGATGAATCTTTAAATGAAACATAGCCTTTTTAGTTTTTAAGTTGAGAACGTTACTGTTGTGCCATGATAAAAGAGTAAAGGTAAATGATGCATAATAGAGAATAGGAATTTTAATATAAAACCTCTCATATGCAAGTAAGAAGATATTACTGGCTTGTAATGTATTAGACTATTGCCTATCTAACTTTTGTTTAGTTAATAAACACAATTCAATGAAAGTTATGACTTATGTGATTTTTTATTTAATTTAATTTAATTATTAGTAAAAGAGATAGAATAAGAAGAGATAGCAAAGTTTTTTAAGAGGTGTTATGAGAAGCTTTTCTAGATGTGCGACGTAAGCACAATCCAAGCATTAGAATGAAGAAAGTTTCAAATTCAAAGAATCAGAAATATTGATTACCACATTTGGAAAGATTTGAAGGTGAGAAAAACACAAGAGGGGGGGGGGGGGGGGGGTTGAATTGTGTTTGCTTTTCGCAGCTCTTGAGGAGTGAGAATCTAATTCCTTTAAGCTCAGAGTCTGAAAGAGATCAGAGTCTGATAGGAGATTAGGTTCTGAATGCAGGGGAATAATCAAGAGATAGAGAGAAGAGAGAACACAAGCAATTATACAGGTTCCTTCCACAAACCGGAAGTAGTCCTGTCCCCCTTGTACTTCCAAGGAGAGTTCACTAAAATGTAATACCAAATTACAAGTTGCTCAAACACACAGTATGAGACTTCCTTGCTCAAGCACACAGGCGAGAGACTTCCTTGCTCAAAGACACAACTAAGAGACTTCCTTTGCTCAATGGACGCATCCAAGAGACTTCCTTTGCTCAAGCACAAAAGCAAGAGACTTTTACTTAATTACAGAAAATTGAATAGAGTTGAAACACTTTGACAACAATCAAAATGTGTTTCAATTACAACAAAGACAGACTCTGTTTTACACAAAAGACAGACTCTGTTTTTCTGTGAAACGTAGAAATTCTAGAATACTCAGTTTGTAAGAATCTAAGTTGATGATGTGCTTTTGTTAAGACTCAGTTGAATACGAAAGCAGCGCAATATAATTTCTCAAGTTGTAGAGTCCAACAATCCTCCAAGTCTTCTATCCTTTATATAGGCGTAGGAAAGAGACGTTGAGTCATCCAGCACATCAGGATGATTTCTGAAGCTTGATCAATGATTGTTGATCTGTTGCTTGATTTGGTAATAGTCCTTCAATAGCATCATTTGAATTCCATTCCCTTTGAGGATTAATACCGGTAGACACAGTTGCCAAACTGTACGAGGTAGTGGAGTAGTGGAAACAGAGTTCGTACAACGTACTCTGTACTGGCCTGCAATCTTTGTCTTTGTGCTTCCCACGCTCAAGTTGACTTTGAAGCTAGCCGTTACTCCATTTGAGAGTTTCCTTTGCATCGCAATGCAGTAGAAATCCTTGTTAGCAGATTATCAAATTTGTGGCTTCAGACTCACTGTAGCACTATGCTTCTGATAATCTTCAGACTCTCTTGGTTCTCAGATTCTGATGGTCTTCAGACTCTGATACAGTCTTCAGACTCTCTTCGATACAGTCTTCAGACTCTCTTCGATGCGGTCTTCAGACTCTCTTCGATGCCGTCTTCAGACTCTCTTCGATGCAGTCTTCAGACTCTCTTCGATGCATTCTTACAAGCAACAAGCTTCTCTGGATTTTTTGCTCTTTAACTTTGTTCAAACAGAATACTTTCTAAGATATAAATCTTAATTGATATCCTGCATACTTAAACAAATATTAGCAATATCCAATTGACAACTTTTTAATACCTTGTTATCATCAAAACTCAAAACGTGGTATTGTTGAACACTTTTGTTCCAACAATCTCCCCCTTTTTGATGATGACAAACATTAGTATTTAAAAGGTCAATTGTTGTTAATCTAATTAACAAGTTGACTTAAAGGGTTCTGAGGTTTGTAAGCTCAGACTCCCCCTGAGTCTGATAGTTCTTAAGTTGAGGTTTGTAAGCTCATCTTTAAGTTATATCCAGGTTAATTAAATTCACTTTCATAGTCAATCAAATTCATTCTCAGAATAATAAATGAATTTAGAAATTGATTCTTAAACAGGGCTCAGAGTCTAACTAAGCACCTTTCGCAGATTTCCCTTTAACTTTTACGTATTACATGCAATTCCCTTCTTCCTGACATAAATACTTTCCCTTCTCCCCCTTTTGTCATCAACAAAAAAAGTTTAGAACAAGTTCCTCCCCCTTTTTAAATGACTTAAGGTAAGGGTGTAAACATGTGTTAAGGAAGAATGAGATTCAGAGGGAAAACATAGAAGATTCAGAGCATAAAAAATAGAATTGAATGCAAATAGAATCAAAAACAACTTGTATAAATTGTAAGCAAAAGCAAGTTCAGAAGATAGCAAACAAGAATTACAAAAAAATAAACAAAACGAAATTAAACTAAGGTTGGTTTTGTTTGGCAAGATGATCCATCAGTTTTTGGAGATCCTCTTGTTGTTTCTTTACCATCTCTTCCAAAGCCTCAGTTCTTCGCAAATGCGCTTCTCTTTCTTGTCTAGCTTCTTCTTGAACTTTATACAGTCTCATCTTCAAAGAATTGTAAGCCACTGATTCTCTAGGAATATACTGATCCTCATCAAAGAAGGGTGTATCTCTAATCCTCAGAATGGGAGCTCTTTCCAAGATAACAGCTTTCTCAGCCCGTTTGATTTCTTCAACATGCTTGGCAGTAACAAGTGCTTGTACCCTGGCAGCAGTCTTCTGAATTTTTGTGATAAAATCCAAAAACTCAGTATTCACTGTAGAGAACTTGTCCTCATAGCTCACATTAAGTATTGGCACAAACCTTTGCTCAATAACTTCTTTGAGCTTATTTCATGAAGAAGCATAGAACTAATCTATCTTACTTGAATCAAATAAGTCAATTTGAGGTTCAGAGGTTGAGGGTAGAGAAGCTCTCAAAGCTAGAAAAGTTTCAAAACCTGGGAAATAGGTTATGGGGTCACAGAGAGGTTGGGAAACTCTTCTGGTCTTAGCTCTACATTCTATTACAGTTTCTGATACAATATCAGAAGCTTGTTCCAGATTTTTAGAAGCTGGTTCAACAACAGGTTCTGATGGTTCAACAGAAGCTAAAGTCAGATTCTCTGTAGGTTCAGGTACAGGGTCTGGATTGGAAACAGATGAAGTAGCTTTTGTTGATTTGGATTTTGCAGGTGTTTTTGGTAGTTCTCCTCCTAGATGTTTTTCAAGAGAATCTAGAGTGTCTGGAGAGTCTACACAAATGGTTTCAGTTTGGGGGGATGGCTGTTTGGATTGAATGGTTGCTTCAGGCTTTTCAGAAGGTTGAATTACCTGAAGTGGTTTGAGAAATGAAGGTTGAGCAGGATGGTCAGCAGGAAGATTCATAGACACTGTGATTGTGTCTTGAATTACTCTGTCCATAGTTGAATCAACATAATCAACTACTGCCGGGTCAAGTGGGTTATGGGATGATATGGGTTTGATTGGTGAGGGAGATGAATTTTTGAGGGATGGAAGAATTTGGCTTAAAGGTTTGTTGTCAATTCTGAATCTGATTCTGACTCTTGATTCAAAGATGACGATGAGCTATATGCCACATTGCCAGAGGTGCCAATGCCAGCTTCTGGAGAGGCATAGTGATCAGACACAGTAGCTTCTGATAACTCAGCTTCTGCAGTTGCTAAAGGATTCTTCTGTTTAAGAGCAGAAGCGAGCAAACAATCATAGATACAGAAGTACTTTAATTCTTCTGTTTTAGCAGCTTCCTTGACAGTTTCTTCCTTTAATTCTTCAGTCACTACTTCTGCTGCCATTGCCTTGCCAGCAGCATGTTCATTCTCAATCATAGATACAGAAGTACCTATCTTCTGTGCTACATCCCTAACCACAGGAATCACGTCCACCTTTCTCTTCTTGATCTGACTCTCTTCACCTTCAGAGTCAGCATCAAGGTAGTCAGCAATATCTTGAGCCATTCTGTCATAGTCTTTGTCAGCCTTGCCTTTCTTCGCTTTCTTCTCATCTTTCTTAGCCTTCTTCTCATCTTTCTTGGCTTTCTTTTCATCCTTGGTTTCTTTAATCCTATCCTTAATTTCACGAAGTGCAGAGGATGTTGATGAAGGCATAGGAGTTAAAGTCTTGGGGGAACCAATTGTCACTCCAGGAAGAGCAAAAGATTTGATCTTTTTCTTGAGAGGCTCCTGCTTCTCTTCCTCTTCCTTGAGAACCACTTCCTTGGTCCTTTTACCTTTGACCTTAAGAGGTCCTCCTCTAGCAGTTTCAGGAATGGCAGAATAGTTGATTATTCTACCAGTCTCCTTGAAGTAATCCACCACAAATCTAGCAAGGACTTCAGGATTATCTTCTTTGGATATGGGAGGGAAGTCCATCATTAAGTCAGATTGTACATAGGATTCTCTCATATCATGCTTAGAGGGGTTGAATCTCTTGACAATCTTCATGTACTGTAGAGTCTTGCCATTAATGATTCTTCCGGTCACAGTTCCTAGATGAATATCTGATACCACACCAGATTCTGATAAGACCTTCAAGAGGCCTCCTTGATACAGAATCTCAGATATTAATCTTCCAAAAGGAACTTGCCTCCTGGTTTCTGATTGACTCTTCTTGATGGCCCAACACATGTGGTGCATCACATATCTGGGAAAGTTGATTTTTATTTTGTTGATAAGAAAATAAAGAAGAACTTTGTGATCCACAGACAATGTATCTGTTCCTCCTCCTTTCTGAAGCATACTGTCCAGTATAATCTTCAGAAGCACCCTATGCTCAGGATGCATATCCACCAATTTATTTGAGGGTCTCCCTTCAAATAACAACTTGTTGCAGATAACAGCCCATTCACTCTTCTTGTTGACATTCCACTGAAATTTACCAGCGCTCTCCATTTGACAAGCCCTGGCTACCACCTCTTCAGTGATAACTATTGGTATTCCCATCACAGCAGACCTTATTTCAAGACCATTGTACGGTCTTAAACCCATTTGGTCTCTGTTCTTGCCAGCAAGACTGGGGTTGTTTGAGATTGCTACTGTTTCTTCCAAAGTAGCTTCAGCTTTGTCGTAGACTTCTGACCTAACCCAAAAATCTCTAACAAGCTCCTGATATGTTGGTCCATTCAACATACCAAAGTACCTCATCATTCCTTGTGATAAGAAATGAGGTGAAACGTTAACTCCATGTTGACTGAGTGAACCAAAATCTACCGGAGATTCAACTTGAATTTCCAGAGTCTCCTTGATGATGTTCATTGTTCTGGGTTTGATAACATAGGACCTTCCGGACTTGATTATAACACCAGATTGGATGAGATCACTTGCCATTATAGGGGTTTCTAAATGTTTGATTTGAGAACAAAAAGTTTTGCAAAGTATTGAAAACAATAAATTTGTTCAGAGAGAAAATCAAAGAGTGAAAAGAGAAGTGAGTTGTGTGTGTTATGTATTTATAGAGAAAAAGTTTGAAAACTGTTTGGAAAGAGTAGGGGACAAACAAACACAAACAATAAATACATATAGCATGCAGCCGTAAACGTATTGGGACAAAGCGAAGGTAACTTGTTTAACGTAATGAAATCATTGCCCTTTGAGTTCTTACCCAATACAGACAGGCCACGTCTGAGAAACTGTAAAGTAACTGTCACCATAGTGGGGCAGGTGTTACTGAACTCAACAGTCACGCTTCCACTAATACGAGCTTCTGAGAGTCTAAAGATTCCTCACCAGAGTCTGAATAGTTTATCAGAAGCTTTCATCAGAGTCTCCAAAAGAGACTCTGATTCCCAAATAGCTTCTGAATATTTTCAGAGTCTGAATTCCGTTTTCAGAGGCGCACATTACCCAGAGACATAGCACATGTTCAAATTTTTCTTTATGAAATCAAATCTTTCAACAGATAAGGGTTTAGTAAATATATCAGCCCATTGATGATCAGTATCAATGAATTGAATATCTAAAATTCCCTTTTGAACATAGTCTCTTATAAAATGATGTTTAATCTCAATATGCTTTGCTCTTGAATGCAGAATTGGATTCTTAGACAAACATATAGCTGTCGTATTATCACAATAAATTGGGATATGGTTTTCAGTTATTTGATAGTCCTCAAGCTGATGTTTCATCCAGAGTAGCTGTGTACAACAACTAGCAGCTGAGATGTATTCTGCTTCTGTTGTAGACAAAGTAATGGTTGCTTGCCTCTTGCTAGCCCAGGATATCAGATTCTCTCCCAAGAATTGACAATTGCCACTGGTAGATTTTCTTTCAATCCTGTCTCCAGCATAGTCAGCATCACAGAATCCAACTAGCTTGTAGTCAGAGGATTTCTTGTAAAGAAGTCCAAGATTAGTAGTTCCTTTCAGATATCTAAAGATTCTCTTAACAACAGTTAAGTGAGATTCTCTAGGATCTGATTGAAACCTTGCACACAAACATACACTGTATAAAATATCTGGTCTGGATGCAGTTAGGTATAACAAAGAACCAATCATACCTCTATACAGCTTCTGATCAACTTTGGTCCCTTGATCTTCTTTGCTCAGAGTGTAGGTTGGATGCATTGGAGTATTCATTTCTTTGCAGTCCTTAAGATTAAACTTCTTCAGAAGCTCTTTCGTATACTTGGACTGATGAACGTAGACTCCATCTTTGCATTGGTTGATTTGAATTCCAAGAAAGAACTTCAATTCTCCCATCATGCTCATTTCAAATTCATCCTGCATTACTTTTGAAAACACTTTGCAAAGAGAGCTATTTGTAGAACCAAAAATGATATCATCAACATAAATCTGAACTATAAGAATGTCTTTCTTCAGAGTCTTTCTGAATAGAGTAGTGTCAACTTGTCCTCGTTCAAAGTTGTTTTGAATTAAGAAATTACTTAGTCTTTCATACCAAGCTCTGGGAGCTTGTTTCAAGCCATAGAGTGATTTCTTTAATTTATAAACATGCTCTGGGTGCTTTAAATCTTCAAAGCCAGGAGGTTGTTTGACATATACTTCTTCAGAAATGACACCATTAAGAAATGCACTCTTAACGTCCATTTGATACAGGGTTATGTTGTGATT
Source organism: Medicago arabica (assembly GCA_946800305.1). NCBI lineage: Eukaryota > Viridiplantae > Streptophyta > Magnoliopsida > Fabales > Fabaceae > Medicago > Medicago arabica. Next base: position 26,421,577 of record OX326966.1, read on the forward strand.
AACTGCATAGGAAAGAAGTAACCTGATTGCTTCCAATCTTGCAACTGGAGCAAACGTTTCTGTGTAATCAATGCCTTCTTGCTGACTGTAGCCCTGCGCAACAAGTCTGGCCTTGTTTCTGATTACTTCTCCTTGTTCACTAAGCTTATTTCTGAACACCCACTTGGTTCCAATAATGTTCTTGTGATCAAGCTTAGCTACTAGATCCCATACTTCATTCCTTTTGAATTGATTCAGTTCTTCTTGCATTGCCAGAATCCATCCTTCATCTCCAAGAGCTTCTTCAACAGAGGTTGGTTCAATAACAGATAATAATCCTAAAGTAGACTCTTCTTGTCTGAAATGTGATCTTGTTCTCATAGGACTTTCTTTATTGTCAATTATCTGATCTTCTGGATGTGAAGACTTGTATTTGAAAGATTGTTTGGATTGACTAGCTTGCAAAGAACCATCTTGAGCTTCATCAGAAGCTTCTTCATTAGGAACTTCAGGGGTTGTTCGAGCTTCTGAAGTATCTTCAGATTCTGGAATCTGATCAGATTCTGAGTTATCATTAGAATCATGAGATTCTGCATGACTTTCATCTTGCACTGGAGTTTCACTTCCAGGCATTTTGTCATCGAATCTGACATGCATAGATTCTTCCACACATTGTGTTTCTGAATTATACAGCCTGTATGCCTTAGAGCGTTCAGAGTAACCTAAAAAGATTCCCTTTTGAGCTTTGGCATCAAATTTCCTTAGGTAGACTTTGTTGTTCAGGACATAACACGTACATCCGAACTGATGAAAATAAGATATGTTGAGTTTTCTTCCTTTAAAGAGTTCATAAGCTGTTTTGTTCAACAGAGGTCTAATATAGATTCTGTTCTGAACATAACAAGCTGTGTTTACTGCTTCTGCCCAAAAATGCTTAGCCAGATTGTTCTCATGGATCATGGTTCTAGCCATCTCTTGTAAGGTTCTGTTCTTTCTCTCTACAACTTCATTTTGTTGTGGAGTTCTAGGTGCAGAGAATTCATGAATAATTCCATGTTTTTCACAGAAAACCTCAAACGGTTCATTTACAAATTCTCCTCCATGATCACTTCTGACTTTCAAGATTTTCATTTCCTTCTCTGATTGAATTTGGATGCAGAATTTACTAAACACAGAATATGAATCATCTTTAGTTTTCAGAAATTTAACCCAACACCATCTGCTGTAGTCATCAACAATAACTAGTCCATATTTACTTCCATATAAGGATGCAGTACTAACTGGTCCAAATAAGTCAATATGAAGTAACTCCAAGGGTCTGGAACCTGAAACAATTTCTTTCGGCTTGAAGGGACTCTTGACAATTTTCCCTTTCTGACATGCTCCGCAAAGAGCATCTGAGTGATAATCAATGTCTGGTAGGCCTTTGACAAGTTGCAACTTGTTAAGCTTAGAGATTAATCTCCAGTTAGCATGTCCCAAACGTCTATGCCACAACCACTTCTTATCACTCATTGACAAAAGGCACATTACCTTCTGATCAGTCAGTTCTGAGAATTTTATCTTGTATACATTGTTTCTTCGTTTTCCCTTGAAGACTATGGACTGATCATCCTTGTTAACCACTGTGCAGTTGTTCTTATTAAACAATACATCATAACCACTGTCACATAATTGACTTATGCTTAGTAAGTCATGTCTAAGTCCATCAACGAACCACACATTACTGATTGAGATCAGAGAGTTACCAATGGTTCCAGTACCAATGATTTTGCCAGTCTGGTTTCCTCCAAATCCCACAGTTCCTCCCTCTTTCATGGTTAGGGTTAGGAACATAGACCTTTCTCCCGTCATGTGACGTGAGCAACCACTGTCCAGGTACCAAGCCTTGTGCTTTTCTAGTCCTTTTAGACATACCCGTAGCATCAATAATTTCAGACTTAGGTACGCATATTCTCATGGGTCCTTTTTGATTAGTCTTAGAACCATTGAACTCCTTTCGTAAGTTACGTCTTGAAGTCATTGGCAATGTTTTCTACCATACCTTGGGTTTGGAACCGTTTGGTTTAGGTTTCAACTTGCCTTTCACAGTTTCTCTTCTTTGAAACTTAGGCTTTGGTTTTTCAGACTCTGGCTTTTTCAGAGTCTGTTTATCAGACTTTGAATGTTTCAGAGTTTGAGACTTTAAAGTTTTGGGTTCAAAGTTTTTCAGACCCATTAACTTAACATTCTGAGATTTTGACTTAGTCAGAATCTTAGAAGTAGAAGTTGTAGGTTTTGAATGAGTCAATGTGTTGACTTCATCAGACTTTCTTACAAAGTGATTTTTCAACGCCTCTTTGGCTCCATCAGGACCAGATTTCAGAGTCGTTTCATTTGAGTTTCCTCCAATGAATCCAAAGACCCTGTCCTTTGTTCTGATACGTGCTATAGATCATGGATGCAACCCTTGATCTGTCAATTCCAGTAGTAATAAATTCTTGCAGAGCAACATCTTGCTCACTTAAGTATTTACAGCTACACTTCTTGATCAATAAAGAGATATTTTCTTCTTTTAAATCTTCTAATTCCAACAGAGTTGAATTATGTCTTTTTGATAGCTTATCAAGCTGTTGTTTGACTTTCTTCAACTCAGTGGTCTTAGCTTTAAAATGACCAAGAAGCTCTTTGACAGATTCTACAAGTTCAGATCTTGTGAGTTCAGAATATACCTCTGTTTCATTTTCAGAGTCTGCATCTGATTCTGCCTCAGGTGTCTCTTTAACAGATTCGGTTGTAGCCATTAGTCCAACAACTACATTGGCTTCACCATCAGCATCATCATCCTCAGATCCTGACTCATTATCAAGATCTTCCCAGGTGGCCATCAGACTTTTCTTGATCTGCTTCTTAAACTTGCTTGACTTGAAGGTTGGCCTCTTTGACTTGGATTTTTCCTTCTGCAGTTCTGGATACTCAGCAATAAAATGTCCAGTTTTCTTGCAGTTGAAGAAACCTTTCTGATCCTCCTTTTTGAACCCCTTCCCACTGCTCTTGCTCAGAAATCTCTTGTTCTTCTTAGCAAGGTACTTCATTCTGCTTGAAAGCATAGCCATTTCCTTTGCAACATCAAGATCCTCCTCTGAGCTTTCAGAAGCTGAAGACTCATTTTCAGACTCTTCAACCTTGAGAGCCTTTGAAGACCATCCTTTTTATTTTAAGGCAATGGTTTTGGATTTTCTTGCAGAATCATGTTCATTGAGACTTAACTCATGAACCTTGAGTGAGCTTACAAGATCTTCAACACTTAAAGTGTTTAAATCTTTAGCCTCCTCAATTGAAGTGACCTTTGGTCTCCATCTAGAGGGTAAGCTCCTTAAATTCTTGCTAACATGATCAGAAGCTATGTAACTCTTCTTCAGTATCTGAAGACCAGATATTAGAGTTTGAAATCTTGAGTACATCTGCTCAATACTTTCATCCTCTTTCATCTTAAATAGTTCATATTGATGAACTAACAGAAGAGCTTTAGCTTCCCTGACCTTTTTGCTTCCTTTGTAGTTAGCACAGAGAGAAGCAAACATGGCTCTAGCAGTAGATTTGTCACTCATCTTCATGTATTCCGTTTTAGGAATAGCAGTGACAAGAGCCCCTCTGATGATATGATGTTTCTTATATATTTTCTTTTGAGCAGCAGTGTGAAGTTTGCGGTCAATGACAGCACCTTCGTCATCAAGTTGTAAGTCACCAACACCATCTTCAAGTATGTCCCAGAGTTCTTCATCAAGACCCATGACATAACTATAGAAGTTGGTTTTCCACCAAGAAAATTCTTCAGGATCACCATTGAACTTAGGAATTTTTCCATAATCATCCTTTTTACTGCTGTTATTGGATCCATAGTCATATGGTATAGCAGCACCAGAAGTACCGCCAGAAGAAGACGGTTCACTGGAAGACATGTTTTTCTCTAGATCTTTTCTGTTACACGGTTAAGTGCTATGACAATAGAGCCGGAGCTCTGATACCAACTGAAGGTGAGAAAAACACAAGAAGGGGGGGGGTTGAATTGTGTTTGCTTTTCGCAGCTCTTGAGGAGTGAGAATCTAATTCCTTTAAGCTCAGAGTCTGAAAGAGATCAGAGTCTGATAGGAGATTAGGTTCTGAATGCAGCGGAATAATCAAGAGATAGAGAGAAGAGAGAACACAAGCAATTATACAGGTTCCTTCCACAAACCGGAAGTAGTCTTGTCCCCCTTGTACTTCCAAGGAGAGTTCACTATAATGTAATACCAAAGTACAAGTTTCTCAAACACACAATATGAGACTTCCTTGCTCAAGCACACAGGCGAGAGACTTCCTTGCTCAAAGACACAACTAAGAGACTTCCTTTGCTCAATGGACGTAGCCAAGAGACTTCCTTTGCTCAAGCACAAAAGCAAGAGACTTTTACACAATTACAGAAAATTGAATAGAGTTGAAACACTTTGACAACAATCAAAATGTGTTTCAATTACGACAAAGACAGACTCTGTTTTACACAAAAGACAGACTCTGTTTTTCTGTGAAACTTAGAAATTATAGAATACTCAGTTTGTAAGAATCTAAGTTGATGATGTGCTTTTGTTAAGACTCAGTTGAATACAAAAGCAGCGCAATATAATTTCTCAAGTTGTAGAGTCCAACAATCCTCCAAGTCTTCTATCCTTTATATAGGCGTAGGAAGAGACGTTGAGTCATCCAGCACATCAGGATGATTTCTGAAGCTTGATCAATGACTGTTGATCTGTTGCTTGATTTGGTAATAGTCCTTCAATAGCATCATTTGAATTCCATTCCCTTTGAGGATTAATACCGGTAGACACAATTGCCAAACTGTACGAGGTAGTGGAGTAGTGGAAACAGAGTTCGTACAACGTACTCTGTACTGGCCTGCAATCTTTGTCTTTGTGCTTCCCACGCTCAAGTTGACTTTGAAGCTAGCCGTTACTCCATTTGAGAGTTTCTTTTGCATCGCAATGCAGTAGAAATCCTTGTTAGCAGATTATCAAATTTGTGGCTTCAGACTCACTGTAGCACTATGCTTCTGATAATCTTCAGACTCTCTTGGTTCTCAGATTCTGATGGTCTTCAGACTCTGATACAGTCTTCAGACTCTCTTCGATACAGTCTTCAGACTCTCTTCGATGCGGTCTTCAGACTCTCTTCGATGCCGTCTTCAGACTCTCTTCGATGCAGTCTTCAGACTCTCTTCGATGCATTCTTACAAGCAATAAGCTTCTCTGGATTTTTTGCTCTTTAACTTTGTTCAAACAGAATACTTTCTAAGATATAAATCTTAATTGATATCCTGCATACTTAAACAAATATTAGCAATATCCAATTGACAACTTTTTAATACCTTGTTATCATCAAAACTCAAAACGTGGTATTGCTGAACACCTTTGTTCCAACAAGATTTCTATAATGAGAGTGTTCCTCACTACTTTGTTAACATGATAAAAAAAATGGTCTCTTAGATTACAAGTTACTTCTAACTGCTTCAGACCACTTTTTATAATAGAACTTTATCAATATGAGAGTGGACCGTCATAATATTCCTAGGAGTCTTAAAGACCTCCAGAAGGGCCTGTAGACCCCCAGGAGGCCTTAGCGCCCTCTAGAAGAGTTCTAAGGCCGAAGGCGCGTCCTTCCCAAGGCGCCGCCTCAGGTAGCTTCTAGAAACATCTAGAACCCGCCAAATATACTAAAATACCCCCATGGCTTGGAGACCAAGCCACCAAAACCCAAGCCCACAGCAAGCTATACATACAACCCTTGAGAGCATTCTCATGGGATCGAATAATCAGTCTAAACCCTAATAGACAGAGAAAAAGGATGAAGCTGTTAACAAGGATCACACCGTAAATGTGATAGACCTTGACCCAAGAGACGATTTCCAGCAAGCACGCCTAGAACCAACCGAAGACTTGAAGGAAGTATCTATTGGCCCAGAAGATCATTAGAAGACCAAAATTGGAACAACTCTAGATCCAATGGAGGAAGGCGCCCTCATCGCACTTCTGCAAAAGAATCTTGATTTGTTCGCCTGGAAACCTTCAGAGATGCCAAGGATAGACCCAAAGATAGCTTGTCATCATCTGTCCGTCAACCCAAATGTGAAACCAGTCGTACAACGGAAGAGAAAGTTGGGTGAAGAAAGGCGTAAAGCAGTGGACGAAGAGGTTGGTAAGCTAGTAGACGCCCGTTTTATATTGATCTAAACATGGCTTGTCCCAAGGATCCATATCCATTACCAAATATAGACCATCTGATCGACAACGCATCCGGTTTCAAAACCCTGAGTTTCATGGACGCCTATTCTGGGTATAACCAGATAAGAATGGATCCCTTGGACGCACCCAAGACAGCTTTCATGACCAACAACAAAAATTATCATTATGAGGTCAGGCCTTTCGGCCTCAGGAACGGAGGTGCAACTTTTCAGAGAAGCATGGATATGGCTTTCGCCAAGCAAATAGGGCGGAACTTGGAGGTATACATCGACGACTTAGTAGCTAAAACTAAGGAAGACTGCAACCATACTGACGACCTTGAAGAAATTTTAGGGCAGGTGAGAAAGTACAACATACGCCTGAACCCAATAAAATGCTCTTTTGGGGTGCAGGCGGGAAATTTTTTGGGATTTCTATTAACAAGCAGAGGTATTGAGGCCAACCCAGATAAATGCCAAGCAATCATCAACATGAGAAGCCCATCCAGCTTAAAGGAGGTTCAGCAGTTAACAGGGCGCCTTGCAGCTCTGTCAAGGTTTCTGTCTTGTGCGGGCGATAAACTTTTTCTTTCTTTGCTTCAATAAGGAAGAAGGAGAAGTTTGAGTGGACTCCGGAATGCGAAGACGCCTTCCAACAACTGAAAGTCTTCCTCTCAAGCCCGCCTGTCCTACATCGCCCCAGTAAAGGCGCCATCCTTTTTCCTATATTTAGCAATCTCTGATAATGCCATAAGTACGGTGTTGGTGGAAGACTCAGACACGGGGGAGAAACCAGTCTATTTCGTCAGCAGAGTTCTCAAAGGTGCAAGGTTGCGATATCAGAATATTGAACGCCTGGCTTTGGCCGTTGTAACCACAGCAAGGAAATTACGCCCATACTTTCAAAGCCACAAGATCGTAGTCAAATCAAACTACCCCGTTAGGCAGGTACTCAGTAAGCCGGACTTGGCAGGGAGGATGGTAGCATGGTCAATAGAGTTGTCAGAGTACGACATTCAATTCGTACCAAGAGGCGTAATCAAGTCACAAGTTTTGGCAGACTTCGTCGTGGAGTTCGCCCCCCCAATCGAAGAAGAAGTCCCATATGTATGGCTGTTGTCAATTGACGGCTCTTCTAATCTAAAAGGAAGTGGAGCAGGAATAGTGTTAGAAGGACCCATCGAGCTTTTAATCGAGCAATCCATTCGTTTTGAGTTCAAAGCAAGCAACAAGCAGGCAGAGTATGAAGCACTCATCGTCGGAATGACCTTGGCGAGAGAGATAGGAGCTGAGAACCTACGGGCAAAGAGCGATTCTCAGTTAGTAACTAGCCAAATCACAGGAGAGTATCAAACAAAGGACGCCCAGCTTGTCAAATATTTAGCCAAGGTTCAGAGTTTAGCAGCAGCTTTTAAATTCTTTGAGGCCATTCACGTCCCAAGAGAGCAAAACTCTCGAGCAGACTTGCTCGCCAAGCTTGCCAGCACCAAGAAACCAGGCAACAACAGAACTGTCATCCAAGAGGTAATCACAGCTCCGTGTACGGAAATTTTAGAGGTAAATTCGTTAACAGAAGAGAGTGAAGGGTGGATGACACCCCTACTGAAGTACTTAACAGGATCTTTCAAAGCAAATGATGAGGATGAGGAGCAGATTGTTCGGAAGAGGGCCTCTAAATTCACCATCATATCAGGGACGCTTTACAAAATGGGAAAGGCTACCCCAATGCTACGCTGCCTGGCAGAGGGCGAGACAAAGTTAGTTCTTTTAGAGGTTCACGAAGGAGTTTGTGGAAGTCACATCGGAGGACGAGCTCTTGCTGCAAAGTTGCTCCGTGCAGGATATTACTGGTCTACTATGCTTCAAGACAGCTGTGAGTATGTTCAAAAATGTGATAAGTGTCAAAGGTTCTCTAACAAGAAGCACGCCCCGGCACATGAACTGACTTTAGTATATTCGCCTTGGCCTTTCCACAAATGGGAGGTCGACATTGTAGGACCTTTTCAAAAACATGCTTCATCTTCATCCTTTCTTTCACTTAAACTCTTAAACATTTTTTTTAATAAGTAAAATTAATTTAGCGCAAGATTAAGAATAGGTAGAAGGTTCCTATGGGATACCATAGTCGGTTCGGGTGCCTAACAGCTTCCCCAATCGAAACCAACCCCCGAATCCAAGGTCTTATAAGGGTTTTTACTCGCTTTTTCCCTTCCCGCGAATAAAAGTTGAGAGTTCAATGATTAAAGGTTCAAATCCAATTAATGATTTTGATACCCGAAAATCGAGAGCACACTCTGCACCTAGAACTCCACAACAAAATGGAGTTGTAGAGAGAAAGAACAGAACCTTACAAGAAATGGCTAAAACCATGATCCATGAGAACAGTCTGGCTAAACATTTTTGGGCAGAAGCAGTAAATACAGCATGTTATGTTCAGAATAGGATCTATATCAGACCTCTGTTGAACAAAATAGCATATGAACTCTTTAAAGGAAGGAAACCTAACATCTCTTATTATCATCTGTTTGGATGTACATGTTATATCCTAAACAATAAAGTCTATCTAATGAAATTTGATGCCAAAGCTCAGAAGGGAATCTTTTTAGGTTACTCTGAACATTCTAAGGCATACATACTGTATAATTCAGAAACACAATGTGTTGAAGAATCTATGCATGTCAGATTTGATGACAAAGTGCCTGGAATTGAAACACCAGAGCAAGATGAAAGTTGTGCAGGATCTCAAGATTCTGATATCAACTCAGAATCTGATCAGATTCCAGAATCTGAAGATACTTCAGAAGCTGGAGCATTCCCTGAAGTTCCTAATGAAGAAGCTTCTAAAGAAGCTCAAGATGGTTCTCAGCAAGCTAGTCAATCCAAACATTCATTCAAATACAAGTCTTCACATCCTGAGGATCAAATAATTGGCAATAAAGATAGTCCCAGAAGAACTAGATCGTATTTCAGACAAGAAGAGTCTGCTTTGGGATTATTATCTGTTATTGAACCAACCACTATTGAAGAAGCACTTGGAGATGAAGGACGGATTCTGGCAATGCAAGATGAACTTAATCAATTCAAAAGGAATGAAGTGTGGGATCTAGTAGCTAAGCCTGAACACAAAAACATTATTGGAACTAAATGGGTGTTCAAAAATAAGCTTAGTGAACAAGGAGAAGTAATCAGAAACAAGGCCAGACTTGTTGCGCAGGGCTACAGTCAACAAGAAGGCATTGATTACACAGAAACATTTGCTCCAGTTGCAAGATCGGAAGCAATCAGGTTACTTCTTTCCTATGCAGTGAATCACAACATAATCTTGTATCAAATGGACGTTAAGAGTGCGTTTCTTAATGGTGTCATTTCTGAAGAAGTCTATGTCAAACAACCTCCTGGCTTTGAAGATTTAAAACATCCAGAGCATGTCTATAAATTGAAGAAATCACTATATGGCTTGAAACAGGCTCCTAGAGCTTGGTATGAAAGACTAAGTAATTTCTTAATTCTAAATGACTTTGAAAGAGGACAAGTTGACACTACTCTATTCAGAAAGACTATGAAGAAGGACATTCTTATTGTTCAAATTTATGTTGATGATATCATTTTTGGTTCAACTAATAGTTCACTTTGCGAAGAGTTTTCTAAGGTAATGCAGGATGAATTTGAAATGAGCATGATAGGAGAATTGAAGTTCTTTCTAGGAATTCAAATCAACCAATGCAAAGATGGAGTCTATGTTCATCAGTCCAAATATACGAAAGAGCTCTTGAAGAAGTTCAATCTTGAGGACTGCAAAGAAATGAACACTCCAATGCATCCAACCTGCACTCTGAGCAAAGAAGATCAATGAACCAAGGTTGGTCAGAAGCTGTATAGAGGTATGATTGGTTCTTTGTTATACCTAACTGCATCCAGACCAGATATTTTATTCAGTGTATGTCTGTGTGCAAGGTTTCAATCAGATCCTAGAAAGTCTCACTTAATAGCTGTTAAGAGAATCTTTAGATATCTGAAAGGAACTACTAATCTTGGACTTCTGTACAAGAAATCCTCTGACTATAAGCTAGTTAGATTCTGTGACGCTGACTATGCTGGAGACAGGATTGAAAGAAAATCAATCAGTGGCAATTGTCAATTTTTGGGAGAGAATCTGATATCCTGGGCTAGCAAAAGGCAAGCAACTATTGCTTTATCTACAGCAGAAGCAGAATACATCTCAGCTGCTAGTTGTTGTACACAGCTACTTTGGATGAAACATCATCTTGAGGATTATCAAATAACTGAAAACAGTATCCCAATTTATTGTGATAATACAGCTGCTATATGTTTATCTAAGAATCCAATTCTGCATTCAAGAGCAAAGCACATTGAGATTAAACATCATTTTATAAGAGACTATGTTCAAAAAGGAATTATAGATATTCAATTTATTGATATTGATCATCAATGGGCTGATATATTTACTAAACCTTTGTCTGTTGAAAGATTTGATTTGATAAAGAAAAATTTGAACATGTGTTACGTCTCTTGTTAATGTGCGCTTCTGAAAACAGAATTCAGACTCTGAAAGATACTCAGAAGCTAATTGAGTATCAGACTCTCTTTTGGAGACTCTGGTGAACATAAGCTTCTGAAAGACTCTCAGACTCTATTAAGGAATCTTAGACTCTCAGAAGCTCGTATTTGTGGAAGCATGACTGTTGAGTTTAGTAACACCTGCCCCACTACGGTCACAGTTACTTTTTTAGTTCTCAGACATGGCCTGTCTGTATTGGGTAAGAACTCAAAGGGCAATGATTTTATTACGTTGAACAAGTAACCCTCGCGTCTTCCCAACACTTTTACGGTTGCATGCTCACTAGTCTTTATTACTCTTGTTTGTTTGTCCCCTTCTCTTTCCAAACGGTTTTCTACTCTTTCATTATAAATACCAATCACACACAACTCACTTCACTTTTCACACTTTGATTTTTCTCTGAACATTTCTCTTGTTTTCAGTCTCTGAAAAACTTTTTGTTCTCAAAATCAAAACCTAGAATCCTTCATATGGCAAGTGATCTTATTCAATTTAGTGTGATAATCAAAACCGGCAAATCATACGTGATTAAACCCAGGACCATGAACCTCATTAAAGAAACTTTGGAAGTTCAAGTTGAATCTCCAGTAGATTTCGGTTCCCTCATCAGACATGGTGTAGATGTCTCTTCTCATTTCTTATCACAAGGAATGATGAGTTATTTCGGTATGTTGAATGGACCAACATATCAGGAGTTGGTGAGAGACCTTTGGGTCAGAGCATAAGTTTTCGACAAAGACGACGCTACCATTGAAGAAACTACCGCAATCATGAACAACCCCTCTTTGGTTGGCAAAAATAGAAAGCAAACGGGTTTGAGACCTTTCAAAGGTCTTGAAATCAGGTCTGCTGCGATGGGGATTCCAATCCTTATCACTGAAGAAGTAGTTGCCAGAGCCTGCAGGGTAACTAATGAAGGAAAATTCCAATGGAATGTGGATAAAAAGAGTGAATGGATGAGTATATGCAACAAAGTCTTTTTTGAAGGAAGACCCTCAAATAAGTTGGTAGACATGCATCCTGAGCATAGGGTGCTTCTGAAGATCATACTGGATAGTATGCTTCAGAAAGGTGGAGGAACAGACACTCTTTCTGTTGATCAGAAGGTGCTTCTGTACTTTCTGATTAAGAAGCACAAGATAAACTTTCCAAGGTACGTGATGTACCACATGTGCTGGGCTATCAGGAAAAGCCAAATTGAATCCAGAAGACAAGTTCCTTTTGGAAGGTTAATCTCTGAGATTCTGTATCAAGGAGGCCTCTTGAAGGTCTTGACAGAATCTGGTTATGTATCAGACGCTCACCTTGGAACAGTGACTGGGAGAATCATCAATGTCAAGACTCTCCAATACATGAAGATTGTCAAAAGATTCAATCATTCTAATCAAGATATGAAGGAATCTTATGTTCAATCAGACTTGATGATGGACTTCCCTCCTATTTCCAAAGAAGACAATCCTGAAGTCCAGGCAAGATTTGTAGTAGATTACTACAATGAAACTGGTAGAATAATCAACTATTATGCCATTCCTGAGACTGCTGGAGGAGGACCTCTTAAGGTTAAAGGCAAAAGGACCAAGGAAGTTAATCTAGAGGAAGAGGAAGAGAAGCAAGAGCCTCCCAAGAAGAAGAAGAAGAAGTCTACAGCTCTTTCAGGAGTGACTATTGGTGCCTCTGAGACCATAGCTCCTATGCCTCTGTCTGTCTCTTCTGCATCCAAGGAAATTAAGGAAAGGATAAAGAAACCCAAGGATGAGAAGAAAGCGAAGAAAGACGAGAAGAAGGCAAAGAATGGGAAGAAAGCCAAGAAAGGCAAAGCTGACAAAGATTACAAGAAGCTGGCTGAAGAAATTGCTGAATACCTTGATACTGACTCTGATGGTGAAGAAAGTCAGATCAAGAAAAGAAAGATGGAAGTGGTTCATATGGCTATGGATGTAGCACAGAAGATAGGTACTTCTGTATCTATGATTGAAGATGAACATGTTGCTGGTAAGGCAATGGCTGCAGAAGTTGTAGCTGAAGGACTTAAGGAAGAAACTGTAAAAGAAGCTGCCAAGTTACTTGCATCAGCTCTGAAACAGAAGAGTCAGGTTGCCCCTGCAGAAGCTGATCTATCAGAAGCTACTCTGTCTGATGCTTCTAATCAGCAAGCTTATCCAGAAGCTGGGATTTGCGCCTCAGGTAACATTGCACTCAACTCACCTACCTCTTCTACGAATCAATAGTCCTCATCTGATACTGAATCAGATAACATACCCTTGAGCCAAGTTCTTCCATCCCTCAGAAATAAAACCCCCTCTTCAACCAAACCTATATCAACCTTTGACCTACTTGATCCTAGAATAGTTGAATATTGTCATACCCCAAATTTTGACCAATTAAAACTGTTTACTTCGTATATCGTTTGTATTTTAATAGCATTTCGTTCGCATTCTATTTCCCATGATATATGTATGATATTCACATTTTGATCGCATATTATTCATATTTTAATTTTCACTTCATTTACATTTTAATGTCACTCGCATTTTAATTTTTCAGTTTTATCCGCGTTTTACTTGTATTTTATTTATCGTATAATTTGCATTGTTAAAACCCATTTTGTTCACATCTTTGATTTACCATTTTATTAGCGTTTTAAAAAAGCCGTGTAATTCCGTCGTCTCAGACGAAATTTCGGTAGAGAGGTATTTTAAAATACCTCATTTTTTTGGTTCCGAAGGGACATTTTTTTATTTAGTCATGATTGTTATTTCTTTTTATTATTTGTTTTAATTTTCGTTTTATTTATTTATTTATTTGGTTTTTTTTATTTTAAAGTCTTTTAGTCCAAGTTTGGTCCAGTCCATGTGTCAGTTTGCTATTGGTCCTGTGTGTCTTTCTATCCAAGTCTGATCCAACAGGGGTATTTTAGTCTTTTCTTCGTACCAGAGAAACCCTAGTTTTTTTTACTATTTAAAGTCAGCATTGATTGTTGTGCCAGAGGTCCCATCAGTCAGAAAAGTAAGAATTAGAAAATTGGCAGAAATATTTTATTACAAACACTAGTCTCTTTTCTCTCTCTTATCTTTTCGGATCAAATCCACCAAAATCAACAAAAAATTATGAAAGAACTCATGAACATGAAGAACTCTCATACTTTCCAGAACTACAAATTCCAATAATCTTTTTCAAATTCAATACAAACAAATCCGAATTTCATCTACTTTCTTTTCGGATCCGAACGCGTTCAGATCCAACAAAGCCGAACCGGTTCATCAATTCAAACCAACAGAACCGAAAACAAAAGTAAGAGAGGTGAGTTGAAGTCTTTGTTCATTTTGTGTTTGAGATTTCAAAGCTAGATCTAGAACTTTTGGTTGGTTTCTTCGAAAATCTAAGGTTAGATTCGGATTTAAAATGAAAAAGGATGTCTAAAAACATGAAAATATTTTGATTTGACGGAGTTTTGAAACTCCGGCACGGTGGTGCACCACCGGCCACCGTGCCGGAAAGTTGCGTCTCGCCGGAGAAGACAACTAAAAGGGGAGGCGCTGGTTTTTATGTTTAGAAAGAGAAGGGAGTAAAATAGTTTAGTAAGAGAAAGAGAAAGAGAATTGTAAAATGATTTGCGTTTCCTGCTGTTTACATTTACATACTCCTTTCCATTTTATCCTGTGCACGCTACACTTGCTCTTATCATGCTCATTCGCTCTCTTTTCCCTTTGATTTCTCATCTAATGGTTGTTGTATGTTGCTACCTCTAATCTTGTGCATGCTTTCTTTCTCTCTTCCTGTATACCCTGATCTTCTAATTCTAATCATGTGGCTGTGATGAGCCTGTGTAGTGTTTGAATTTGGACCCCTTGATGCATCAAGTGGTCCAGATTTATTCCAGCTGAGCCAACTTTTTTTTTATTTATTTCTTCACTATTTTATTATATTCTACACTTTTTTTTTGCTACGTTAATGTCTCTTTTCATTCTTAAAAATTTATTTTCCTCTTTTTAAACTTCCTAGCTTTAAATATGCTTTTGATCGCTTATTTTCACTACTTTCTTGATATTTGCTTGTTTATTATTAATTGTGGTTTGTTTCATGCTCAATTCCTTTCATGCTTACTTTTAGTTTAATCTTGCTTAGAATTATTGCATGCATATTTAATTTTCGTCATTCATTTTATTATTGCCATTGGTTTAGTGTGTATAATTAGGGAAATGATATAATTTTATTTTTGCTCATTTTTATTTCTCGCCATCATATTTCTCTTGAGACCGTAGAATGTATTTAGGGTATGTAATATGTAACCGACACACGCACCGACACTTCACCATTTTATTTACCGCTTTACGCTCATTTATTTTTCGCCGTTACGCTAGTTCACCGTTAGTTTAGAAAAATATTTTATCTCGAAAAATCAAAAAGGTCAAATTTCAAAATTCTTTAAAGTAAACCTTGGCTTGTAACCCAAGTGTTTTCCATTTATCTTTCTTAATCAAACGTTTAATCAATTTAATATCCACATTAGACATAGATTTCTTGCAATTAAAATTAACCAACTTCACCATATTTTTTTTCTCTCACGCCTTGAGGCCTCTTATATCTTCTTAAAATCTTTTTTCCAAAAAATGTTAAAATCAATTCAACCCACTAAAGAAGTTCTTTAGACGAACTACTTGATTTTGATCCCGATTTATTT
Organism: Medicago arabica; assembly: GCA_946800305.1. Classification (NCBI taxonomy): domain Eukaryota; kingdom Viridiplantae; phylum Streptophyta; class Magnoliopsida; order Fabales; family Fabaceae; genus Medicago; species Medicago arabica. The sequence goes on from OX326966.1 coordinate 26,437,048, forward strand.
GGGTAAGTAGGCAAAGGGCTTTGGCCTTTCCAAATCAAATAAAAATAACCAAAAACATGCTTCATCTTCCACCATTCTTTCATTTAGACTCTTAGGCAATAATTTTTGAATAAGTAAAAATAATTCAGCGCAAGATTAAGAATAGGTAAAAGGTTCCTATGGGATACCATAGTCGATTCGGGTGCTTAACACCTTCCCCAATCGAAACCAACCCCCGGATCCAGGTCTTATAAGGGTTTTTACTCACTTTTTCCCTTCCCACGAATAAAAGTTGAGAGTTCAAAGATTAAAGGTTCAAATCCAGTTAATGGTTTGGTACCCGAAAATCGAGAGCACAAATATGTTGATTCAACTATTGACAAGGTTGTTCAAGACACCATCACAGTGTCTCTGAACTTACCTTCTGACCACCCTGCTCAACCATCTTTTCTCAAACCACTTCAGGCAATTCAACCTACTGAAAAACCTGAAGTAACCATTCAATCAACTCAACCATCCCCCCAACATGAGCCTATTTGTGTAGACTCTCCAGACACCCTAGATTCTCTTAAAAGACACCTAGGAGGAGAACTTCCAAAGACCCCCGCAAAATCCAAAACAACAAAGGCTGTAGAATCTGTTTCAAAACCAGACTCTGTACCCCAACCTTCAAAAAATCTAACCCTAGCTTCAACTGAACCAAACTCTGAAAGTGTAGAGGAACCAGTCTCTGAGATTCTGGAACAAGCTTCTAGTGTCATACCAGAACCTGTAACAGAATGCATAGCAGAGCCTATGTCTGAAACAGTTACTGAACCTCTTACCGAACCTCAAACTGTTGTAACAGGCTTCCAAACCTTACAAGCAATAGTAGCCTCTGAACCTTCAACTTCTGAACCTCACAACCTCTTTGATTCGTTAAAGATAGATGAGTTTTATGGAATGTCAAACTCTAAGCTCAAGGACATTATTGAGCAAAGGTTTGTGCCTATCCTCAATGTAAGCTACGAGGATAAGTTCTCCAATCTGAAGACTGAATTTGTGGATTTTGTCACCAAAATTCAAAAGGCTGCTGTAAAAGAACATGTTGTTGTTCTTGCCAGACATGTGGAAGATGTTACGAAAGCTGAGGAAGGAAAATCTAAGAAGAAAGCTCCTATTCTACGGTTGGAATATAAACCATTCTTTGATGCTGATCAATACAATCCAAGGGAAACAGTGGTTTATGATTCACTAAGGAGAAGACTTCACAGAGTTCGGGAAGAAGCAAAACTTGAGAGAGAAGCTCATCTCAGAAGAATTGAAGCTCTAGAAGAGATGGTCAAGAAACAGCAAGAGGATCTCCGAAAATTGATGGATCACATTGCCAAACAAAACCAACCTTAGTTGCACACTTTTAATGTTTTGTTTTGTTTTGCTTGTAACTTTATTCTGCTGTTTTCTATCATCTTCTGAACTTTTATTCTATGGTTATTCAAGTTTTTCCTTCTGATATATTTTTTTGCTCTGAATCTTATATGTTTTCGCTCTGAATCTTGTTTCTTATTTTCTTTAAAAAAAAAATTTACCCTCACTTGAAGTCATTTAAAAAGGGGGAGAAACTTGTTTCTAAACCTTTTTGTTGATGACAAAAGGGGGAGAAAGAATAGTGACTTTTACAAACTGTATGGAGAAAGATCAGTGAGTTCTATGTAAAAGTTAAAGGGAAATTTGCGAAAGGTACTTAGTTAGATTCTGAGCCCCCCATTAGAAAGATCTTTTATCAAATTCGTTTATTATTCTGAGATTTGATTCAGCTATTTGCGTAACATGAATTTAATTAACTTGGATAGAACTTAGGGGGAGCTTACAAACCTCAACTTAAGAACTATCAGACTCAGGGGGAGTCAAAGCTTACAAACCTTAGACTCTGAGCTTACAAACCTCAGACCCTTTTAGTCAACCTGTTAATTAAATTAACAACAATTGACCTTTTAAATACTGATGTTTGTCATCATCAAAAAGGGGGAGATTGTTGGAACAAAGGTGTTCAGCAATACCACGTTTTGAGTTTTGATGATAAACGGGTATTAAAAATTGTCAATTGGATATGCTAATATTTGTTTAAGTATGCAGGATATTAATCAAGATTTGTATCTTAGAAAGTATTTTGTTTGAACATTTTGAGAGCAAGACCAAGAGAAGCTTGTTGCTTTTGATTCTGACGATCTGAAGAGTCTGAAGAATCATCAGAAGCTATTTCAAGAGAGTCTGAAGACTTTCAGAACCTGAAGCTCAAGAGAGTCAGAAGACTAAGCTGAAGAGAGTCTGAAGACTATCAGAACCTGAAGTTCAAGAGAGTCGGAAGTCTATCAGAACCTGAAGACCAAGAGAGTCTGAAGATCATCAGAAGCTAAAGTGCTACAGTGAGTCTGAAACCTGCAATCTGAAGATCTGCTTAAAAGGTTTTCTAAAGGCATTCCGATGCGCAAGAAACTCTCATTTGGAGTAACGGCTAGCTTCAAAGTCAACATGAGCGTGGGATGCTCAACGAAAAAGAATGCAGTATAGTACAAAGTACGTTGTACGAACTCTGTTTCCACTACTCCACTACCTCGTACAGTTCGGCAACAGTGTCTACCTTTATTAAGCTTCAAAAGGAATGGAATTCAAAATATGCATTTGAAGGACTATTACCATATCAAGCAACAGATCAACAACTATTGATCAAGCTTTTAGAATTCACTTGATGTGCTGGATTGTCTCAACGTCTCTTTCCAACGCCTATATAAAGGATAGAAGACTTGAAGAATTGTTTGACTCCACAACTGAAAAACTACGCTGCTAAGCTATTGTATTCTTACTGAGTCAAACCAGAAACACATCAACAACTTAGATTATTCTTACAAACTGTGTATTCTAGAATCTCTAAGTTAAGCAGAAAAACAGATTCTGTCTTTGTTTAAAACAGAGTCTGTTTGTGTCTTATAATTGGAACACATTTGATTGTTTATCAAGTGTTTCAACTCTATTCAATTTTCTGTAAATTGTGTCAAAAGTCTCTTGCTTGTGTGGTTGAGCAAAGAAGTCTCTTAGTTGTGTCTTTGAGCATTGGAAGTCTCTTGCCTACGTGCTTGAGCATTGGAAGTCTCTTACTTTGTGTTTGAGCAACTTGTAATTGATATTACATTTTAGTGGAACTCTCCTTGGAAGTGCAAGGGGGACAGGACTACTTCCGGTTTGTGGAAGGAACCTGTATAATTGCTTGTGTTCTCTCTTTCTCTCTATCTCTTGTTTATATCCGCTGCAACAGAATCTGATCTCCCATTAGACTCTGAATCCATTCAGACTCTGATCCTGACGAATCAGATTCTTACTCTTCAAGAGTTGCGAAAACTTAACACAATTCAAACCCCCCTTCTTCTGTTTTTTTCACCTTCAAAGGAGGAAATCAACAAACAGGTTTCATAAGATAATCACATGATAATAATAAAACTTAGAGCTTTTAGAAAGCCACTCACGCAAGTAGTTATCTAGATCTCTTATATCGCCCTCTTTATTCAAGAGGTCATGAATATCAGAATGTAGCATCTTCTCTAAGAAACAAACAATCCCTTGTTCATAGGGTGTCATCCTTTCAAAATTGTAGCCTATCACAGCAGCTGGAGACGCAGTCCAAACCAGTGGAAACTTTGGTTTTCCCTCCAGCAAAACAGAAGCCACAGAACAGTGAGGCGCCCCCTTTACCTTGACGAAAGTGTCTTTCCAATCTTTTTTAAAGTTAGAAGCGTAAGGCGGGAACAACTTCTTACCAGGATGAGCGAAAATAGTCACCCATGTCCCTCTGTTAACATCCTTATTCCCATAGAAATATAAAAAGGGACCGACTAAAGGCTCAAAACCCAACGCTTTACATAGAATCTCAAAACCTCGGATAAATGCCATGCTATTCGGGCGAATTTGAGAAGGCGCTACGTTCATAAACTTCAGCACGTCCATCTCAAAAGAACTGAGTGGAAGCTTCACGCCAAATTCTTCAATAACCACCGCATACATGAAGTACTCCTCGCCCACCAAAGATTGTGAGCACACCCTATCGCCCTCGCCACACTGCAGCAGTTCGACATCTTCTTCATGACCCGTCGATGAGATATCCATCTCACTCCTTATGAAGATGATCGCCGCATCCCCTGTATACAGCGAGGCCACACCCGTTACTTCTTGAGAAAAAAACTTCATCGTCACATCCGTTTCAACCGCGTCTTTACTTTCTATCGAGGGAGGCCTAAATAAGCAAATCTTTTGGCTCCGATTCAAACCTGAAGTAGAACAAAGCAAAACGCAGTCACTATCGGAACTGATGTCGCTACTACTATCACTATCAGACGAGTCATCTGTGGTAGTTTCGTTCAGAAGACTACGAAAGTAGGCATCCCAGTCTATGAGGCCATTAGGACGGGTCGCGTGTTTCAAACAGGCCATCCTTAACTTGTTAAGTTCCCTAGGATCACAGGGAACGATCTCTCTGCCTTGTTCATCGCAATCCTTAATAACTACCATCGCTAAAGAGCCTAAAACAACTAGTTCAAAAAACAGTAAAGGAGAGAAGATTAGGGTTTACCTGGAAGGAGTCGGAGATTTGATAGATTGAAAACCAGAGTAAACGGCTGTGCGAAAATCAGAGGAAAAAGGAAACAGAGAAAATAGAAGGAGCAGAAAAATGAAATGAGGGTTTGAAGAAGAAATGAAGCGCTAATATATAGGAACAGAAGAGTTAGAGTCGCCTCGAAAAACGCGCTTTCTACATAAAAAGCGGAAACGCGTGCGTGGCAGGCCGAGATGATAACACGTCACGACTACTGAAGAGTCAAGGAATCTACACCGTCCGATCTATTTCGCAGATGCGGAAACCTCGCCAGCATTCAAAGGAACATCTATCTCGCCCCTCCAGAGGACAAGGCGAGACGTATCACGTCGTAGCTTAAGAAACCTGTACTGAGGAAACTAGGCGATCAGTCCTGTATGAGGCAAACTTCTTTCAATACAGGAGGGATCTACGACTTAAGGGTAATACATCCACCCTCAAAAGCTATCAAACAAATGTCAAGATAACATAAACCACTTCGCCTTGTCCCAAGACTCGTGCTTGTTGGGCTATGGACCGTCGTTGAATTTCCTAAACAGCTAGGAGGATCCTTCCTAAGGACCCCTACGCCTGTCAAGATAACATAAACCACTTCGCCTTGTCCCAAGACTCGTACTTGTTGGGCTATGGACCGTCATTGAATTTCCTAAATAGCTAACAGGATCCTTCCAAAAGGACTCCTACGCTTGCCAAGATATAAATCACTTCGCCTTGTCCCAAGACTCGTGCTTGTTGGGCTATGGACCGTCATAATATTCCTAGGAGTCTTAAAGACCTCCAGAAGGGCCTGTAGACCCCCCCAGGAGGCCTTAGCGCCCTCTAGAAGAGTTCTAAGGCCCAAGGCGCGTCATTCCCAGGGCGCCGCCTCAGGTAGCTTCTAAAAACATCTAGAACCCGCCAAATATACTAAAATACCCCCGTGGCTTGGAGACCAAGCCACCAAAACCCAAGCCCACAACAGGCTATAAATACAACCCTTGAGAGCATTCTCAAGGGATCCAATAATCAGTCTAAACCCTAATAGACAGAGAAAACCCTAGTATTCACTACTCGTACTTTTTGCAAGTACAGAGAGTAAATGGTCTCTAGGTCAAAGTATGCTTCATAGTAAAAACTCTTAGGGAGCAATTTGGAGAATTTTAAAGCACCAGCTGCACAAGTTCCTGCATTTCCGACTCTATCTCGGGTGTATTGATACTAGCATGTGCCTGACAATAACATAAATGTACAAAAATTCAGGATCCAAACGTCAGAGTATTGAATCAACCAAGTCACGATAGCCATACACTTCAAGTTTTTAATTAGAGTATGATTTTATCAGCATATTTATGAAACTTGTATAATTTGAATAGTTGCTAAATATAAAAATCCCTATTAAATATCATATCTTCCTTGAAGTATCTTTGTGAATCTTACTGAATGTTTGTAAATTTCAGTGAGTTTGACAAAATCATTGTGACATATTGATTTTGAATTTCCAAAGTGTAATTTTTACCAAAACCATGGCGACAAACGACAACAAAATAATGATGAGTTAGGCCCCAATTTTCAACATGGTATCAGTGCTTGTCGAATTCAAGGGTCACCTACCGATTCACTCACCAAGCCCAAAGAGTGTTGGGCATTACGGGGGTGTATTGGGAAAAACCCAAGTCCCACATCGGATAGATAAGACTCTTGATGAGAGTTTACAAAGAGGAGGAACTCCTCACTACACAAGCTGGTTTTTTGGGGTTGTGTTAGGCTTAACCACGATTTCTAAGAAAGAACCTAACCGCCAGTCCAAACACGCACTTCGAAGCATAAAACTAGTATTCATTACTAACCTTGTTGCTTTGGTAAATGCGGAGGCCAGTGCAATTTTTTTTTATGACTTCAAGCAGTTTCTGGTACTCAGGATTGAGCAGTACATCTTTTGACCAATATCCAGCTTCTCTTTTGGATCTGTTTCTTTCATTGACCTAGCTTGAAAACCACCTATGCCACTGATCATTAAACAAAATGAAAAGCTTTAGGAACGAAGTCTAAAGTTCTTCCTATTTGCCATTATTTTACATGTTTCATTTACCTAAAACTTGGCTCTAGAAGTGTTCAATGTAAGTTACATTTAGAAATGAATATATATAAAGCTATAAGTCTCAACAAAAAGATTTCCACTCACCATTTGATTCAAATAATGAGAATTTTCCTTTTGACACATCTGATATACTACAACAACTTATTGAAAACTGACCTTGTTCGGAAGTATACACGCAGACGCCAATAAAACACAAATTTCTTTTGATTCAACCATCTAGACATGAGAAGAATTTTTTTAAGAATTATGGGAAAAATCAGTAGGAATTAAATTACAAAATGCTTGTAATTTTTCTTATGTATAGAATTACCCTTTTGACACATTTGAGGGTGCATATTCCATGATCTCAATGCTATAACACAAGCCAAAGTGTTGAGAATCTTGTCATGGGCCACAAATAATTCATCCCTCCATGAACCATCAGGAAGCTGATTATTGACAGTCCATTGAAGAGAAGATGGGAAATGTGCAATTTTTTCCTAATCAACATTTTTTATGAGAGCAACCCAAGCTGTCTCATAAGCTGATATAGTTATCTCTCCGTCTTCCATCAACCACAACATCAGTTTCACTGCATCTATCTGCTTCTTGATTTCCTTTGTCACCAAAATCTTCAAAGTAAATTGATAGTTAAGTACAATTAGATTTCTTGAAATAAAAGTTATTTTCCACAAAAGTGCTTTATCATTAATAATCTCCCGTTTAAAGCTATTTTTGTCAGCTTTTAAAATATTTCTAGGTTGTTAACTTCTTATTGCTACATTTTTAATATGTCATATGAGGATCGACATCATATAAACTTATCAGCATTAATTGACTTTGTCATCACACATGCTAGATAATCTTACTTTTGAATCTATTGCATGTCAACATTTCCTTCCTCTACTACTTTGCAAACATAGTGATATTTTACACATATTGTACCTTCCTCTACTACTTCGCAAACATAGTGATGTTGTACACATATTGTACCTTCCTCTACTTCACAAGTCATGATGAGTTGATATTTTATTTACACAAGATATATTTCAGGTCTCAATAATGAGATTTTAAGTAAAAAAAAATTATAAACATGAAGAGATGTTCATATTGTTAATAAAAGAGATGGGTTAATAGTGATAACATACCTGTCAAAATTCTGTTTTCCTACGATGATTCGGAAGGGATGCACACCTATACAAATATTTAGTAAATTAATCACTAAAAATTTAAAAGATATATTTTATTATAGAAAAAATTTAATGAGAAAAATAATAATTAGAGGTCAATGGTTTTATTGAAAATATATCATCTTTTTTCCTTAAGATCCTAACACAAACATATATGTTAGATGAAAGAGAAGATGAATGGTGTAAAGATAAATTTAAGGATAAAAAAAGAGTGTTACGGGAAGGGAAAAAATCAACAAATGTCTTCGATGAATCTTTAAATGAAACATAGCCTTTTTAGTTTTTAAGTTGAGAACGTTACTGTTGTGCCATGATAAAAGAGTAAAGGTAACTGATTCATAAAAATGAATAGGTCTTTTATTATAAAACTTCTCATGTGCAAGTGAGAAGATATTACTGACTTGTAATGTATTAGACTATTGCTTATCTAACTTTTGTTTGGTTAATAAACACAATTCAATGAAAGTTATGACTTATGTGATTTTTTATTTAATTTAATTTAATTATTAGTAAAAGAGATAGAATAAGAAGAGATAGCAAAATTTATTTAGAGGTGTTATGAGAAGCTTTTTTAGATGTGCCAGATAAGCACAATCCAATCATTAGAATGAAGAAAGTCTCAAATTCAAAGAATCCTAAATACTGATTACCACATTTAGGAAGACTTCTATAATGAGAGTGTTCCTAACTGCTTTGTTAACATGATAAAAAAATGGTCTCTTGGATTACGAGTTACTACTAACTACTTCAGACCTCTTTTTGAAAGAGAACTTTATCAATATGAGAGTAAATGGTCTCTGGGTCAAAGTATGCGTCATAGTAAAAACACTTAGGGAGCAATCTGGAGAATTTTGAAGCACCAATTGCACAAGTTCCTGCATTTCCGACTCTATCTCGGGTGTATTGATACTAGCAAGTGCCTGACAATAAGATAAATGTACAAAAATTCCGGATCTAGACGTCGTAATATTGAATCAACCAAGTCACGATAGCCATGCACTTCAAGTTTTTAATTAGAGTATGAATTTATCAGCATATTTATGAAACTTGTATAATTTGATTAGTTGCTAAATATAAACGTCCCTATTAAACATCATATAACTTCTATGAAATATTGTAACAGCCCGATTTTCATTAGTATTATTTTAATTGTGCTTGTATGTAATTAATTGTCTCTGTGTGCATTTTGGTTGGGATTATCGGAATTCGGTGTTAGAAGGGTATTTTAGTCATTTTAGACTAAGGGGGTATTTTGGTCATTTACTAGGAGAACATTTTTAATAAACTTAGAATTAGCATTATTCTAGTGTTTGAGGTGAATAGTTATTTTGTTAAGACTAGAGGCACTTTTAGTAATTATTTGGTTACGGTGATAATTAGATATTTTACTAACTTAATTGAGTAGTAACATTTCTAATTAGATGGGGGAGTGTTAGGCCCATTAAGAGGAGTTATACCCTAAACCATTTAGAGGGTGACTATATAAGCTTAACTTAGAGAGGCGAGGTTAACTTTTCATTCATTTCACCTAAGAGGCTAGAGGTAGAAAAAAGGGTTAGAGAGAAGATTCAAGGGGAATCAAGCTAGGAGCAAGGAGGAGTGAAGAATTGGCTTAGCTTTGTGAAGATAAGAGGTAAGGGGGCTAGTCTTCATTCATAATCAATTGTTTATTCTCATCTTCTTTTCCATCTCATAAGTGATTATTTGAACTTAATTGTTGAAATTCGTGTTCTTGTTATGATGATATTTTGAGTACATGAATTTGATGATGATTGAATTGTTGTTGATGAAATTGCTTGCTCATGATATGTATAAATGGATATATTGTGAATTGTGTGAAATTGGTGAAGATTGATGTGTTGTTGTTGATTGATGGTTAGATCATGATTAAATGATGTTGTTGCTATTGTAATATGTTGTTGTTGTTGATTGAACCTATGGGTGCTCACAACCATGGAGTCTTGTTGTGAATTTTGTGTTGTTCTTGAGATTTTCATGAAAATGGGTCAAATGATTATTTTGTTGAATTGATGTTTTGATTCAAGTTTCAAATGGTTTTAAGAATCCTTTTATGTCTAGAAATGTTTATACAAACTTTGGAAACCAATTTGGGCTAAGGGGAACTAAAATTGGGAGTTTTTGGGTGAAAATGGAGTTTTCCTGTGTATAGGACTGATGCAACTCGCAACGGCGAGTTGCTGGCGAGCTGGAGGCGAGTTGAGGGTCACTCCCTGTGACCAACTCGCCATGGCGAGTTGCACAGTGTAGTCACCCTCAATTCGTCGTTTTTAGGGTTTTGGGTCGATTCGAACCATTCCAAACTGATTCTTTTGATGTAGTTAAATATAATTGAGCTTTTAAACCTCTGTAAACATCAATCGAATGAGAAATGGGACTTGGTTTGGGAATTGTACCTCAAGCTTTGAAAATGTCAAAAACATCGAAATGTTCCGAAACTTGTTTCTCTTAAGAAAAAAGGTTAAGATTATGTTGTATACTAAGTACATGATTTTCTGAAAACAGTTGTGAATGAATTCTTTAGAGTTAACTTATCTTGCTTTGAGAATGGGATTCTTTTGAAAATGATAAGAGGAACAAACTTTGTAATTTCGATAATCTTGTTGTAATTAGCCGATGAAATGCATATGTATGCTCAACTGCACACATATGTGATCCAAGAGCATACATAGTCGAGGTATTAGTGTTGTTATACTTTGAAAAGTATATGTTGGTTGTTTTGTTTAATCATAGACGAACTTTGTCAAATTTAATCTTTGAGACCGATTATATTGGAAACCTTTTGTAAATGACATTGTATGAATATTTGAGGATACGCGAACGATTGCTAAATGTTGGATATGATGATTATCTTGGATTGGTGGATTTTCTCCTTTACATTAATTGTGAGAAACTATATGAAGTGGTGATGATGTTTGTTGATAGTTGAGATAACAATCATGTTGAATTGTTGGTAAATGTATACATGTTGGTGGGAATTCATATATGCTAATTAATGTTGATTGTTGGTGGTGATGAATTCTATTTAAATTGTGACTTGTTGATTGTATGGATGTAAATTCTTGATAATGCAATTGTTGTTAAAGTTGTTCAATGTAAATGGAGGTGAACTTTTATATTGTTGTTGTTGAGGTGATTTGCATTGTCAAGTCTTTGCTTGTATGTCCATGCATCATAGTCTTATATGTGACGTAAGGGGAGGACCTTTACGTAGGTGTTAATGTAAGAGGAGGTGTACTATTACATATGATGTGCAGTTGGCATCATGGGCGACGACCTTTATTGAGGTGATTGGTACCACATGCACATAGAAGTCGAGTTTAGGTGCATAGCATGAATTGACATGAGTCCTATTTTGTTTATGTGTTGATGATGGTTATGTTGGTGATAAGTGTGATTGATGCATACATACTTGAGATAATTGAACTTGTTGTGTTGATGTGTATGTTGAGGTTGAATGCTCTCGTTAATTAATTGAAGCTTAATTTGATTAATTTATGTTTAGTCGTTCATGTTTGATTATATGTTGGTGAACTTTGGTGAATTGTACACATGGTGATATTTGGCGAATATGTGGAGATGTGTACTTGTTGATGTTTGTTGTTAATGGTGATACTTATAAACTTGGTGATCTTAATTGATGACTTTCTTGCTTATACTTGAAATGATGGATTGCATTGTTGAGTTGGTTAGGCTAAATGAAATAAGGTGAGTAATCCTTTCATTAATTGATGTTGATAAATGATGAGCTTATGTCGATGACTTGATTAAAGGTTGAATATGTTTTGCTATGCTATGTTAGAATTATGATAGCATGTTATGTATGGAATGGGAGACGGTATTCATGTGATGCTAGTATTTTAAGAGGGGTGATTATGTATATATGTTGTGCATAAATTCCTTGAATGCTTATGTTTGTTTATTGTTGATTATTATTAATGTAAAGCTAACCCCCAGTGGTTTTGACCGCCTACCTTTCCGTATGGACGGGTAGACGGAGTGCGGGATTAGTTTGCTTGCTTGGTGAGTTGATTCGAGGATAGCGGATGCTTCCTCTCTATTTCTGCCGAGTCTAGATTTGGGCTCTGATTAGGACGTTGTCTTTATATTTATTATTTTGACTTATGTTGTTGATTATTGCCCACATGTTGGGACTTGGAGACTTATATATTTATATGTTGGACTATCTGGTGTATGAATTATATCCGCTGCGACTGTTGAGATTTTTGTATATGCATGCGTGTTGTTTTTGGAAATTTGTTGAATACGTAGTGTCTATTTCTTGAATATTATTTATATTCGCGTGTTTTATCGCTTTAATATAAGTAGGGAATTACAAATATCATATATTCCTTTAAGTATCTTTGTGAATCTTAGTGAATGTTTGTAAATGTTGGTATAAGCCCTAGAGGCCAATAGTTTATGTGAAACTTATCTTATGTATCATGACTTTTATTATTAAATAATATATGGCACTCTTTATTATATATTTATAGTAATGTTAATAAAGTCCTTAGAATAGATAGTTCATGTAATAATATATTAAGTGTGACTTAATCATGAGATTACATTATCATAAAGAACGCTATTCTTAAATGTATTCGTAGTCAAGCTTTAATATGAATTAGGATAATAATAAAGCGTCGAGACTATTATGGATGAAGACTGATGACCGCATCTCATGGGTCATAGATATGAGATATCAAGTCTATACATAGATATATATGTTAGGAGTAATATTTATACTGGATAGACCCATCGTGAGAATACTACATAGTAAGTTATGAGATTGTCATAAGATATTATCACAATGATAATAGTGTACATCGCTCTTTGACCTGAAACCACTATGATCCCTAGATGTGGACTCGAGTGCTTTGTTGCCATTCTAACGTTGTCTGTAAAAGGATAACCATAACGTTGGTTGATGGGTACTTGATGAATCATGCTGAGGGGCATGAGTGTCCTAGATGGGATTTGTCCCTCCTCATAAACAGGAGATATATCTATAGACCTCTTGATGAAATATGACTGTAAAACTGCATGGCCATGCCGAACTAAGTCGATATAGGATATTGGACTTATTCGTTATTCAGTATATTTTGGAATCAAGAAATATAAATATTGATCTACACAATGGTGACAAAATCTATGCATTGAGATCAATAAAGATATTAGGACAAAGGAGTAATCGTATACATAAGTATTATCATGGAAACAGGTTTCGTTAGATCACTTGACATTCTTGTCACTTGGGTAGCAATGATGTGTTGCTAGATACCGCTCATTGTTTATAATATCAAATATTAGATTTAATATTATTGCCAACGTGACTAGAACCTATAGGGTCACACACAAAGAACAGTCAAAAGAGAAATATATAAGTATGACTTATATAAGGGGTGCGTTTAGTAAATAACGCTAATTAGTTAGCAGAATTACTAAACTCGTTATTGGTCTTACAGAAGCCCAATAGTGACTTCTGAACTTGCAGAGCACACTAAGAGTTCTATAAATAGAAGCCTAGTGCTGAAGTTTGAGGTTACACGTTTTGAAACCCTTAACTCTCTGAAACTTCTAATTCATTGGCTAGCACCGTGTTTTGGAGGAGCACTGTTCGTGTGGACTTGCTAGAGGCTTTGCTGCTTGCTGCTTGCTGCTTGCTTTGCTGTGATCGTGCTTCCAGTTTCCAGCTTTCAGATTTCACACTTCGAGGTAACAATCGAATCACTGATTCATGTGTAATTCGTAATGATCCAAGGAAAGAAAATCGAATTTTTTTTATCCGCTGCTTATTCTGTTCATTATCGATTTTCCTTCAGTGGTATTAGAGCCAATTACGAAACCTTGAATCGGATTTCTTTGTTACTGCTTTATGTTTTAATTTGATTAAACATATTGAATGAAATTAAATAATAAAGAGAATTAAAATTGGCATCATATCATATTATGTTTTCTGTGCATGGCTCTTCGATTTGATTCGATGTTTCAGAAACCGTTTCTGGTGAAACATCGACGTTTCGAATATACATATCGACAGAAACATGATTGATCGATCATAAAACGCAAATAATAAATATCAATCACGTGTATGTGCATGGACGATCAATTTGTTTGAAGCTTCGTAACCGATTCTGTGTACTCTGGTGAAGCATCAATATTTTGATTATACATATCGACATAAGTGTGATTGGTAAATTCTGTATAACAACAGTATATATGATATACTGGATTTGATTGTAGTTTAAATAAGTCAGATGATATTTGTTCATATTAATTGATCTGATGTATGGAGCTTCGTAACTGATTCTGGTGAAGCATCCTAGACTCGATCATGATACTTGAATAAACAATCAGAGTACTTGTTTAATAAGATCAGATTGTTGTGACAAAATTAGGGTTTTCCGAAACGGTTAGGGTAATCAGAAACGTGTCAAGTGTTGATGCAAAATACAGTGCTAATTCAAAGTGAAACCCCCGGCTAATCTGCGTAGTGTGATCATATGTCGAATTTTAATTTAATTTGTTTAATTATAAGGTATAATTAATAATAATAAAAGTATGTTTGTTATTATTATCATGTGAACGATTATGGCCTTAGTCCTTTTATTTATTTCTTTTGGATATTGAAATACGGCCTGCGTGTCGTGCCTCTCTCTTATGTCTCTATTCTACATTATCTTCTCATCCACTCCCTACTCGTATGTAAAATGAGTTTCTTTAATATGTAATGTAAATAGAATACAAGGAGGTAATAGGACTCAAGACGTTAGGATAGTCCTGGAAGTCAAGCTTGGAGAAGCAAGGTCGTTTCTAGGATTAGTTTAGATTCTCTCATTGGCTTGAGAGAATCATAGTGTTAGGATGGCCATAATCATGTCACTTTTACTTTGTATAATTGTTATGCATGTTATGATTGGAGTGCGAATATATATGATATATAAGCCGTGGTGAGGTGAGATCAACTTTAATAAAAATCCTTCAAATTTGAAATATTAAGTTTAATGCTTTCCAAAAGTTTAACACCCTTCAAGACTAATATCGAATATGTGGGTTTTGCCTCCGTGAAGCGCATATTTTATACTAGTAAGTTGCGGTGAGATAATCCAATTTACCCAAGTGTTATTCTTTTGGGTTTAACTTAACTAAATTAATTTTAATAAGATTAGAATAAATTTAGAAGCAATAATTAGGTAATGTCTATATGATAGACTTGATTAAGAGTTATTCACCTAATTGATTTGAAAGTTGTATAAGATACAATTGGAAATGTTCCTACCTAAATAACTAAGTTTTAAGTACAGCCCCCGTTGACTTAAAGCAAAGTGAAATAAGGATTTCAATCCACTAGAAAATCTTCCAACGGGATTTTCCGAGTCAAGTGTTTGAAGGTCATTTGATTTGAGTAAAATAGTGGGAGCGTATTTAATTAAAGGCCAAATTAAATATGTTATTTCATGATACTTATTTTGTATATTTTAAAATTGTAGATGGCCAATAACACATCAACAAACATTTTGCGATCTCTCATTGAAAAGGAAAAATTGACTGAAACTAATTTTTCGGACTGGTTCCGTAACATGAGGATTGTCCTCACCCACGAAAAAAAGCTGTATGTGCTGGATGAACCCATTCCTGAGGCACCACCTGCTGGAGCTTATGCGGCTCTGAGAAATGCTCATACCAAGCAACTCAATGATTCCGTGGAAGTCTCATGCATCATGCTAGCAACCATGACTCCCGAGCTGCAAAAACAGCATGAAGGGATGACCGCGTTCGATATGATCGGACATCTTAAGACTCTTTATGAAGAGCAGGCAAGGCATGAGAGGTTTGATGTCTCTAAAGCCCTTTTCTCTACCAAGCTGTCAGAAGGAAGTCCTGTAGGACCTTATGTACTCAAAATGATTGGGTATTCTGAGAACCTAGCCCGATTGGGATTTGTCCTTGAGCAGGAACTGGTTGTTGATCTTGTCTTGCAATCGTTGCCTGAAAGCTTCAGCAATTTTGTCCAGAATTTTCTAATGAATGATATGGACAAAACACTTCCACAGCTTGCAGCTATGTTGAGAACTGCTGAGAAAAACATGAAAGGAAAGGGAAAGGCCATTTTGATGGTTAATAATGGCAAGTCCAAAAAGCACAATAAGAAGCCTAATAAGTCTAAGGGAAATGGCAAGGGCAAAGTTGTTGCCAAGCCATCAACCAAAGCTTTGAAGCCTACTGGAGGCGTGGCTAAGGAGGTCAAGTGCTTTTATTGCAACAATAAGGGGCACTGGAGGCGAAACTGCCCAAAGTATCTGGAAGATAAGAAGAATGGAAATGTTCCTACTACTTCTATAGGTATTTTTGTTATAGAAATTAATATGTCTACTTCTACATCATGGGTATTAGATACTGGATGTGGTTCTCATATTTGTACTAATGTGCAGAGGCTGAGAACGAGTAGAGCATTGGCAAAAGGCGAGGTCGATCTTAGAGTTGGCAATGGAGCAAAGGTTGCTGTTTTAGCTGTTGGAACTTATGTATTGACCTTACCTAGTGGTCTTTTATTGAATTTAGAAAACTGCTATTATGTACCTGCCATTAGCAGGAATATTATTTCAATTTCTTGTTTGGACAAGGCTGGTTTTTATTTTACCATTAAGAACAAATGTTGTTCCGTTTATTTGGATAATATTCTATATGCTAATGCAATTTTGATTAATGGACTTTATATCCTGGATCTTGATATGCCTATCTATAACATTAATGCTAAAAGGATGAAACCTAATGAGTTGAATCCGACTTACCTTTGGCATTGTCGTTTAGGACATATAAATGAAAATCGCATTTCCAAACTCCATAAAGATGGACTTTTGGACTCTTTTGATTTTGAATCATATGAGACATGTCGATCTTGTTTATTAGGAAAGATGACAAAGGCCCCTTTTTCCGGTCAAGGTGAAAGGGCTAGTGATCTCTTAGGACTCATACATACTGATGTGTGTGGACCCCTAAACATAACTTCTAGAGGAGGTTTTCACTACTTCATTACATTCACTGATGACTTTAGTAGATTTGGATATGTGTATCTAATGAAACATAAATCTGAATCATTTACTTTATTCAAAAAATTTCAAAATGAAGTAGAAAACCAACTAGGCAAGAAAATCAAAATGCTTCGATCTGATCGAGGTGGAGAGTATTTGAGCTTAGAGTTTGACAATCATCTAAAAGAATGCGGGATCTTATCCCAACTCACACCTCCTGGAACGCCACAATGGAATGGTGTTTCTGAAAGGAGAAATCGAACCTTATTAGACATGGTCCGATCAATGATGAGTCATGTTGAACTTCCAAATTCCTTATGGGGATACGCCTTATTAACTGCAGCTTATATGCTTAACCGAGTTCCATCCAAACCGGTAGAAAAGACACCATATGAGATATGGAACGGTCGAAAACCCAATGTGGGACATTTAAAGATTTGGGGTTGTGAAGCTTATATAAAACGACTTATGTCTACTAAGCTTGAACAAAGATCTGATAAATGTTTCTTTGTGGGATATCCTAAAGAAACTAGAGGATACTACTTTTACAAACCTTCTGAGGGC
The DNA here is from genome assembly GCA_946800305.1 of Medicago arabica. NCBI lineage: Eukaryota > Viridiplantae > Streptophyta > Magnoliopsida > Fabales > Fabaceae > Medicago > Medicago arabica. The sequence continues at coordinate 26,454,511 of OX326966.1, forward strand.
ACAATTGTTGTTGCCAGAAATGGAGTCTTCCTTGAAAAGGATTTTGTCTCCAGAAGAATCAGTGGGAGCAAAGTAGATCTTGAAGAAATTCAAGACCCACAAATTAATGAAATACCGATGGAGGAACAGGAACAAGATACACAAACTATTATGATAGAAAATCCTATTCCAGTAACACAAGAACCACGTAGGTCTAGCAGGATACGTCAAGAACCCGAGAGAAATGGGTATCTCATATCACAAGAGGGTGATGTATTGCTCATGGACCACGATGAGCCTGTGACTTACATGGAGGCCATTACTGGCCCTGATTCTGAGAAGTGGCTTGAAGCCATGAAATCTGAAATGGATTCCATGTACACGAAACAAGTTTGGAACTTGATTGAAGCACCTGAAGGAATTAATCCTATAGGATGCAAGTGGGTTTTCAAAAAGAAAATTGACATGGACGGAAAGGTTAATAACTACAAAGCGCGGCTGGTTGCTAAAGGCTTCAAACAAATTCATGGTGTGGATTATGATGAAACCTTTTCACCAGTTGCAATAATTAAATCCATTCGGATCTTACTTGCTATCGCTGCATACCATGATTATGAAATCTGGCAAATGGATGTCAAAACTGCTTTCCTTAATGGAAATCTTCTTGAGGATGTGTACATGACACAACCTGAAGGATTTGGCGACCCTAAAGCAACCAAGAAAGTATGCAAATTACAGCGATCAATCTATGGATTGAAGCAAGCTTCTAGGAGTTGGAATCTTCGTTTTGATGAAACTGTACAACAATATGGATTCATTAAAAATGAAGATGAGGCTTGTGTTTACAAGAAGGTTAATGGGAGCATAGTCTCATTTCTGGTTTTATATGTGGATGACATATTATTAATCGGAAATGACATCCCTACATTACAAGAAATAAAAACTTGGTTAGGGAAATGCTTTTCTATGAAAGACTTAGGTGAAGCCTCCTATATATTAGGAATCAGGATCTATAGAGATAGATCACAAAGATTGCTTGGCTTAAGTCAGGGTACATATATAGATAAAGTACTGAGACATTTCAATATGCATGATTCCAAGAAAGGATTCATCCCTATGTCGTCAGGAATAAATCTATCAAAGACTCAATCCCCTTCGACTAATGAAGAAAGGGATCGAATGCGTGAAATTCCATATGCTTCGGCAATTGGGTCTATCATGTATGCTATGATATGTACTCGACCAGATGTCTCGTATGCTTTAAGTGCTACGAGAAGATACCAGTCTAATCCTGGCAACGATCATTGGATTGCTGTCAAGAATATCCTTAAATACTTGAGAAGAACTAAGGATACTTTCTTGATCTATGGAGGTCAAGAAGAGCTCTCTGTAATTGGTTACACTGATGCTAGTTTTCAGACAGATCATGATGATTTCAAATCGCAATCTGGATATGTGTTTTGCTTAAATGGCGGTGCTGTGAGCTGGAAGAGTTCAAAGCAAGAAACAATCGCTGATTCTACAACAGAAGCCGAGTACATTGCTGCATCTAATGCCGCAAAGGAAGCTGTTTGGATTAAGAAATTCATTTCTGATCTTGGAATAGTTCCAAGCATTGCGGATCCCATTGAATTACTATGTGATAACAATGGAGCAATCGCACAAGCCAAAGAACCTAGATCTCACCAGAAATCCAAACACATACAAAGGCGCTATCATCTTATTCGAGAGATTATCGAAAGAGGAGATGTTAAAATATGCAAAGTACCAACATTAGACAATGTTGCTGATCCACTTACTAAAGCTCTTGCCCAGCAGAAGCATGATGGTCATACTAGATCTATGGGTATTAGGTTTATGCCTGATTGGCTCTAGTGCTAGTGGGAGATTGTTGGTATAAGCCCTAGAGGCCAATAGTTTATGTGAAACTTATCTTATGTATCATGACTTTTATTATTAAATAATATATGGCACTCTTTATTATATATTTATAGTAATGTTAATAAAGTCCTTAGAATAGATAGTTCATGTAATAATATATTAAGTGTGACTTAATCATGAGATTACATTATCATAAAGAACGCTATTCTTAAATGTATTCGTAGTCAAGCTTTAATATGAATTAGGATAATAATAAAGCGTCGAGACTATTATGTATGAAGACTGATGACCGCATCTCATGGGTCATAGATATGAGATATCAAGTCTATACATAGGTATAAATGTTAGGAGTAATATTTATACTGGATAGACCCATCGTGAGAATACTACATAGTAAGTTATGAGATTGTCATAAGATATTCTCACAATGATAATAGTGTACATCGCTCTTTGACCTGAAACCACTATGATCCCTAGATGTGGACTCGAGTGCTTTGTTGCCATTCTAACGTTGTCTGTAAAAGGATAACCATAACGTTGGTTGATGGGTACTTGATGAATCATGTTGAGGGGCATGAGTGTCCTAGATGGGATTTGTCCCTCCTCATAAACAGGAGATATATCTATAGGCCTCTTGATGAAATATGACTGTAAAACTGCATGGCCATGCCGAACTAAGTCGATATAGGATATTGGACTTATTCGTTATTCAGTATATTTTGGAATCAAGAAATATAAATATTGATCTACACAATGGTGACAAAATCTATGCATTGAGATCAATAAAGATATTAGGACAAAGGAGTAATCGTATACATAAGTATTATCATGGAAACAGGTTTCGTCAGATCACTTGACATTCTTGTCACTTGGGTAGCAATGATGTGTTGCTAGATACCGCTCATTGTTTATAGTATCAAATATTAGATTTAATATTATTGCCAACGTGACTAGAACCTATAGGGTCTCACACAAAGAATAGTCAAAAGAGAAATATATAAGTATGACTTATATAAGGGGTGCGTTTAGTAAATAACGCCAATTAGTTAGCAGAATTACTAAACTCGTTATTGGTCTTACAGAAGCCCAATAGTGACTTCTGAACTTGCAGAGCACACTAAGAGTTCTATAAATAGAAGTCTAGTGCTGAAGTTTGAGGTTACACGTTTTGAAACCCTTAACTCTCTGAAACTTCTAATTCATTGGCTAGCACCGAGTTTTGGAGGAGCACTGTTCGTGTGGACTTGCTAGAGGCTTTGCTGCTTGCTGCATGCTTTGCTGTGATCGTGCTTCCAGTTTCCAGCTTTCAGATTTCACACTTCGAGGTAACAATCGAATCACTGATTCATGTGTAATTCGTAATGATCCAAGGAAAGAAAATCGAATTTTTTTTATCCGCTGCTTATTCTGTTCATTATCGATTTTCCTTCAGTAAATTCCAATGAGTTTGACAAAATCATTGTGACATATTGATTTTGAAGTTCCAAAGTGTAATTTTTAGCAAAACCATGGCAACAAACGACAACAAACTGAAGATGAGTTAGGCCCCAAATTTCAACATGGTATCAATGCTTGTCGAATTCAAGGGTCACCTATCGATTCACGCACCAATCCCAAAGAGTGTTGGGCGTGACGGGGTGTATTGGGAAAAACCCAACTCCCACATCGGATAGATGAGACTCTTGATGAGAGTTTACAAAGAGGAGGCACTCCTCACTACAGAAGCCGGTTTTGTGGGGTTGTGTTATGTAACAGCCCGATTTTACGATTATTTGATTTTAATTGTTTTATGTGTGTTTATTCATGTCTGTGTGCATTTTCATGAGTTTTCGTGTTAGGAGAGTATTTTGGTAATTTAGACTTAATGGTATTTTAGTCTTTTGCGAGGAAGGGTAATTTAGTAACCTTATGACAATAATTATTTTAACGTTCTAGTTAGAATCGTTATTAATTGTAAGAAGTTAAGTTGTCGATATAATCAATTAAGATTGAGGTTTTTAGTTAATTACCGTTAGTGGTTAGAGTTAGCGGTGTGGTGTAATTAGATTTGAGCCAATTAGTTGGGATGGGTTAGGCCCATTAGGGTTGTGAATATTTGACCCATAACTTTGAGAAAATAGGGTTAGACTTTGTCATTCACACATAACACAAAGAGTAGAGAAATAGAGGCTAGAGAGACAAGAGCAAGAGAAGAGCGTTGAAGCTAAAGGGGAGGTTGAATCTAGGAGCTAATTGAAGCTTGAGCTAGGATTCTTGGTGTTAGAGGTAAGAGGGATAGTATTCACACATAATCTTCAAATCTCTCATTTCTATCCATTTCTATGAATTTGATTGATTGCATTAATTCTGTAAATTTGTGGTTGGATGTTGATATTATGTTTGTAAACATGAATTATATGATGATTGTGTAATCGTTGTTGAATTAACATGTCAAAAATGTATGAAAATGAATATTTGGGTTTATGTGAAAAATTGATGAAGAATAATGTTGTTGATGTTGGAATGTTGGGGAATTCATGACTGATAGCTGTTGTTGTTGTTGTTATGAGATGTTGTTGTTGATGATTGATGCCATGGGTGTTCATAATTATGGAATTGTGGAGTGAATTGTGTTGTTGTTGAGAGTTTTGTGAAGAATAATTGAATTGTTGAGTTGTGTTGAAATGATGTTTTAATTTCAAGTTCTATATGGTTTTGTGTGTCTTTTATGTACTTAATAATATAAACAACCTTTGGAAACACATTTGGGCATTGGGAGATCAAAATTGGGAATTTTGGGTGAAAAAGAGTTGAAATCCGCAGTGTTCATAACCACTCCGAGAGCTTCTCAGAAGCTGCTACAGGAGCTTCTCAAGAAGCTGCTCCAGGAGCTTCTCAGAAGCTGCTCCAGAAGCTGCTACAGGAGCTTCTCCAGAAGCTACTTCAGAAGCTTCTCCAGAAGCTACTTCAGAAGCTTCTTAAGAAGCATGTTCAGAAGCAGTTTCAGCAGTCCCTGTTTTGCATTCTTGCGTCTTTTTCGACCATTTCTTTTTTGAATTGATCTTTGGTGTAAACATGAAAGTTTTAGATAATTGAGTTAGCTTTCTAATGGAATTGGTTTCACTTGAAAATGTTTTGTGGGTTTTGAGTTATGATAGAAACACTCCAAGTGGGTCTTGGAAGACTTTTATGAAAAATTTAGTATAACCGTTTCTAACTCAACCCAAAACTTTTAGTTTGCTTCCAAACTTCAAATATGAGTATTATGAGTTTAATTATGATGTTTAATAGCATCTAATCTATGCCTTGTTGAATCAAACTTAGTTTTCTTCTCTTAATGAATTGGTTTTGCAATATGACAAAGTGAGACGAACTTTGTGATTTTTGCGAATTGGTCATGATTGGCCGATGAAAGGCTTATGTAATCTCTACTGCACACAAATGTGAATTAAGAGTATACATGGCTTAGGCATTTGACCTTGTTTGGTTGGTTTTGGTTCATTACTTAGATATTTTCAAAGTTGTGAATTATGAGTAGAACTTCATGAAAACTTAGCTTAAAGACCAATTGTTTGACAAACCTTTTGTGACTGATTTTATATGATTAAATGGAGACTTGTGAATGAATGATAGATGTTGATAATAGTATATATATTGTTATGGTATACGCGTCTCTTTTATCCGAATTTGTGAAAGACATGTATGTTTATAACGAAGTATGCAAATGAGATGAAATTGTTGAATGCATATATGTTGATTGTATGTTGGTGTGTGCATACTTGTTGAATGATGGTGATGATTGCATAGTTGTATATGCATTGTTTGGTGATGATTGCATAGTTCTATATGCATTGTTTGGTGATGATTGCATAAGGTTATATGCACGTTGATTGATGAGGTGATCTTTGTGTGAACATATGCATTGAGTCGAGTCATATGTTCATGCATTCATTGTTTGGTGACGGACTTATGTCCAAATGTAAGGCGGGGTGTGAAACCTTACATACGATGTTTTTGTTGCATCGAAGGTGACGACCTTGAGGTGATTTGGTACCACATGCATCTAGATGAGTATAGAACATTGCATACATTGTTTGGTGAATTGCATTGAGTCGTGATGTGTGATTGATGCATTTGGTTCATGTGAACTTGATTGGTGAATTGAATTGATATTGGATTATTGTGTGGATATATATGTATAAGAATGTTTATCTTAATTGGTAATCTTTATACACTTGAATACTTGATTGTGGATTATGTTGATGTAATGCTAACCCTCAGTGGTTTACCACCTACCTTTCCGTGCGGACGGGTAGATGGAGTGCAGGATAAGTAGCTTATTCGATTGATGTTGCTGAGGAGTAGGAATCCTCCTTATCTTTTGCGCGCGTCTAGATTAGGGGCTCTGATCTAGGATAGCGTTTTATTGTTAAACTTATTTAATCATATGTTGATTTTGAGGAGTTATGTTATGATTATTTCATATCCTATGTCTCGAGGATGTTTTATGTATTTATTATCATGAGACTTGAAGATGTTGTCTATAGATTTGATATATTCCGCTGCTATGTTTATGAACCATGATAATTTATACTTGTGAACTTGAATTTGTTGTTGGCGTAGCATCTATTTCTAGAATATATTTGTATGTTCGCGCGTTTTACCGCTTAATAGGAATAGGGTGTTACATGTTAGGCTCAACCACGATTTCTAAGAAAGAACCTAACCGCCAGTCCAAACATGCACTTTGAAGCATAAAACTAGTATTCATTACTAACCTTGTTGCTTTGGTAAATGCGGAGGCCAGTGCAGATTCTGTTTGTGACTTCAAGCAGTTTCTGGTACTCAGGATTGAGCAGTACATCTTTTGACCAATATCCAGCTGTTAAATTTATGATTTGCACAAGTAATTCAGCTTTTCTTTTGGATCTGTTTCTTTCATTGACCTAGCTTGAAAACCACCTATGCCACTGATCATTAAACAAAATGAAAAGCTTTAGGAACGAAGTCTAAAGTTCTTCCTATTTGCCATTATTTTACATGTTTCATTTACCTAAAACTTGGCTCTAGCAGTGTTCAAAGTAAGTTACATTTAGAAATGAATATATATAAAGCTACAAGTCTCAACAAAAGGATTTCCACTCACCATTTGATTCAAATAATGAGAATTTTCCTCGTTCTGATTCCTAAACATTTGGAGGCCAAGGGTTGTCAGCAAAATTCCCATGAGTTTCTCCTCTCTCTTTTTCTCGTCTAAGCCCCTGCAACAAATTACACATGCATATTTAAAACACATTTTGTTGCATCATTGGTGAATTTTAATGTCTACAGAGAGTTATTAACCAGAGTTCAAATTTAAAATAAGATTAATATAGGTATGCTTGATATATGGTAACTAAGAAGTTCAGGAATTAGACTGAACTCAAATTCTAAGACACGCATTAATTAGTATACACAATAGTTGTTAGAAAGATAAAAAATATAGGAAAGATATTATGTATACTTGTTTGGGTAGTCTCGTTCATTAAAGCATTTATTGATCCGATCTACAAAAGCACTCCTAGTTTCTTCATCATTGAAATGTGAATCTAGTGTCTGCAGCAACACTATTGTTTTAGCCCATGCAAGTCTCTCTAGAGACCTCTCAGGCTCAAATATGTTGGCAGCTGCAACATAATAAGTAAACAACAAACTCTCTTTGCTCAATCTAAACCCTTCTAGTTCTGATTCCATGTACCACCTAATACATATATATGCACTCGTAAATATTGGAATGATCATTAGTTGTTTCTTTTGATTTGCGAAGCATGTTAGAGAGTAATCTGTGGTTATTACTCTTACCTTCGGATTTCTTCCCATTCATCAAAATAAATTGCTTGACAGTTGTTGTAATCCAACTTTGCAAGCTCAAGATAAACATCATTGTTCACGTACGGCATCCTATCAAAATAAATAGACAAAAGAAGTATGTAGTAATAAACTCTGAATCTTTTTGACATTAAAGACTCCAGTACTTAGTTCAAAGATATTAGGTAAAGGTGAAATTGTTATGCAGTCAATGATCCAAGCCATCACATAATGAAAAATTAAGATTCTTACCTGTAAAGAGTCATGCCAATCCAAACATCACTTTCACCACCATAATGTTCAAGGTAAAACCTTGTCTCTAATCATTGTAAGCCAGCATACCATGGCACGTCCAAAGCATAACTCACCTTCACAATGTTTGTTACAATGTTAATGGGATAAAATTCACAACAGAAATTTATCAATTCTCAATTTAGTTCTTGTTTTTTATTGCATTCACTGATATGAAATGTCTGCAATAAACTTTGTGATACACTTTTTTTCCTTCAAAACATCGTTGAAATTTATATGGTCTCGTTATTTTGAAAATGTGTCACACGTAATTAAGTGTTTTCAAATAAACATCTTAAACTAATAATATAGTGTTTTGAAAAGAGTGTTTTTCTGTATTGATCTGTATGCATATTAAGTATAGATAGAGAGTTTAAACTTGGCAGCTGCATTTATACTACAACAACTTATTGAAAACTGAACTTGTTCGGAAGTATACACGCAGACGCCAATAAAACACAAATTTCTTTTGATTCAACCATCCAGACGTGAGAAGAATTTTTTTAAGAATTATGGGAAAAATCAGTAGGAATGAAATTAGAACTCACCTCGCCAGGTAAATCTTTGGTTATGATCCATTTATCTAAGAGCTCGTTAGGAGCATGTTTCTTAGTTAAATATTTGGCTGAGAAATTCTTCGCATGCTCAAGAATCTTCTCTTCTTGAAATAGCACTTGAGAAGCTCTATATAGATTGTACATGTCTCTAGAGACCTCTCAGGCTCAAATATGTTGGCAGCTGCAACATAATAAGCAAACAATAGACTCTCTTTGCTCAATCCATACCTTTCCAGTTCTGATTCCATGTACCACCTAATACATATATATGCAATTGTAAATATTAGAATGATCATAAGTTGTTACTATCATTTTGCGAAGCATGTTAGATAGTGTTTTGTGGTTATTTCTCTTACCTTCGGATTTCTTCCCATTCATCAAAATGAATTGCTTAACAGTTGTTGTAATCCAACTTTGCAAGCTCAAGATAAACATCATTGTCCACGTACGACATCCTATCAAAATAATAGACAAAAGAAGTATGTAGTAATAAACTCTGAATCTTTTTGACAGTAAAGACTCCAATACTTAGTTCAAAGATATTAGGTAAAGGTGAAATTGTTCTGCAGTCAATAATCCAAAGCATCACATAATGAAAAATTAAGATTCTTACTTGAGAAGCTCTGTATAGATTGTACATGTCAGTAACAACTTGATTTAGCTGTCCGGCAAAGCAGAATAATTCACCACTTTTCTCAAATTGCTTGAACACATCTGCCAATTAGCAATCAAACTTAAAACATTTATTTATCCATATGTGAAGATCATATATAAGTCTAGCAAGCAATGACAGAAGCAAAGAATTAAAAAAAATCATCAAATTTTGTGTTATGTAGTATGAAAAGCATACTCCAATTTGAACAATTCACGTTATAGTCATAGTGAAGTACTGATTAATATCAATTATTGACGAAAATATTAATAATTGATATTATGAGCGCATACATAATAAATTATGATCAAATTGAAATATCAATTATCTTACTTTCTCGTTTTACTCTTTATAAGGGGTGAAATCATTGAACTTACCAGATGAAACTTGGTGGCAATGCAACCTTAGGATTCTAAATCCCATTGCCGTGTCATCTATATCTTGGACCTCCGAATTTCTTGCCCAGCAAATACCTTTCTCAGTCCAATATCTATAAAATTTAAATTACATTTATCAAGTGAATAATTATATAGAAGACAGTGCATTTTGTATATATGTTTTCTCACAATCATACTTATTTATTCCAACTATTTGCAAATTGTAAATCAAGTTATCATATACGTACCTTGACACATAATTCACACACTCCTTGCATTCACTGGTATGAAATGTCCGCGATAAACTCTATGATACACTTTTCTTCCTTCAAAACATCGTTGAAATTTATATGGTCTCGTTATTTTGAAAATATGTCACACGCAATTAAGTGTTTTCAAATAAACATCTTAAACTAATAATATAGTGTTTTGAAAAGAGTGTTTTTCTGTATTGATCTGTATGCATATTAAGTATAGAGAGAGTTTAAACTTGGCAGCTGCATTTATACTACAACAACTTATTGAAAACTGACCTTGTTCGGAAGTATACACGCAGACGCCAATAAAACACAAATTTCTTTTGATTCAACCATCCAGACGTGAGAAGAATTTTTTTAAGAATTATGGGAAAAATCAGTAGGAATGAAATTAGAACTCACCTCGCCAGGTAAATCTTTGGTTATGATCCATTTATCTAAGAGCTCGTTAGCAGCACGTTTCTTAGTTAAATATTTGGCTGAAAAATTCTTCGCATCCTCAAGAATCTTCTCTTCATGAAATAGCACTTGAGAAGCTCTATATAGATTGTACATGTCAGTAACAGCTTGATTTAGCTGTTCGGCAAAGCAGAAGAATTCACCACTTTCCTCAAATTGCTTGAACACATCTGCCAATTAGCAATCAAACTTAAAACATTTATTTATCCATTTGTGAAGATCATGTATAAGTCTAGCAAAGAATGATAGAAGCAAAGAATTAAAAAAAATCATCAACTTTTGTGTTATGTAGTATGAAAAGCTTACTCCAATTTGAACAATTCACGTTATAGTCATAGTGAAGTACTGATTAATATCAATTATTGACGAAAATATTAATAATTGTTATTATGAGCGCATACATAATAAATTATGATCAAATTGAAATATCAATTATCTTACTTTCTCGTTTTACTCTTTTTAAGGGGTGAAATCTTTGAACTTACCAGGTGAAACTTGGTGGCCATGCAACCTTTGGATTCTAAATCCCATTGCTATGTCATCTATATCTTGAACCTCCGAATTTCTTGCCCAGCAAATACCTTTCTCGGTCCAATATCTATAAATTTAAATTTACATTTATCAAGTGAATAATCATATAGAAGACAGTGCATTTGGTATATATGTTTTCTCACAATCATACTTATTTATTCCAACTATTTGCAAATTGTAAATCAAGTTATCATATATGTACCTTGACACATAATTCACACACTCCTTGATCTCTTGTTGAAAATATCTCGAAATTCCAAGGCGTTCTAGCCGATCCACAACCCACATGTGTTCAAATAAGTCCACAGGCAAGACATTTGAAATTGACAAAATAAACAAATAAATAAATACTCCATGCAGACTTAATTTTAAACAAAATTAACTAATTGAACACAAATTAAGAAAATGAGCATTTGGCAAGAAAATTTTACCTCCTCCATTGAACTTGTTGACAACATTGTCCAAGTAGTGGAGAGCATTTTCATCTTCGGTTTGCATATGAGCAAAAGCTGTGGAGGATGGCGAGAACAAGAATGACCCATCTTAGGACTGCAACTTTAGAATTTGTCTCCAATCCAAATTGTGTATTCCCTCTAAACTGTGTAGCAATGTTGTGGGCACCATGTGCAACACATCTCTTGGTATTCATTTATCACATATATGTTATGTTTAATGATTATAATAAATGCGATGCTAATAGTTATTTTAGAAATGGCTAGTGAAATTTAAACTATATTCGTTGAGGCTACATAGCCAAATTCTTACTACTGACATATATATTGTATTGTGTTATAAGAATACCAAATACATACTTTTTGAGCTTTTGGTCTCTCATTTCAAATATTTACTTCAAGACAGGAGAATCATCGGGAACTTCGATATTCGAACTTCGAGCTATATTAAGTAGTAAAGGAAAAGCAACTTCAAATCTGATTGGCATGTGCTCGGTGTTCTCATCCTTTAGCTTGTCAAGATTTTACACAAAAAAATCCATACCTGTAATATGATAAATCTCTATAAAAAGTTTGTAGAAACTTGGTTTTAGTATAATAAAAATATTTTTTTTTACTTTTTATTCCCAGAACAAAATGCTTGTAATTTTTCCATGTTATGTATAGAATTACCCTTTTGACACATCTGAGGGTGCATATTCCATGATCTCAATTCTATAACACAAGCCAAAGTGTTGAGAATCCTGTCATGGGCCAAAAATAATTCATCTCCCCATGAACCATCAAGAAGCTGATTATTGACAGTCCATTGAAGAGAAGATGGGAACTGTGCTGTATTTTCCTCATCAACATTTTTTATGAGAGCAACCCAAGCTGTGGCATAAGCTGATATAGTTATCTCTCCGTCTTCCATCAAGCGCAACATCACTTTCACTGCATCTATCTGCCTCTTGATCTCTTTTGTCACCAAAACCTTCAAAGTAAATTTATAGTTAAGTACAATTAGATTTCTTGAAATAAAAGTTATTTTCCACAAAATGCTTTATCATTCATAATCTTTCTAAGTTGTTAACTTCTAATTGCTACATTTTTAATGTGTCATATGAGGATCGACCTCATATAAACTTATCAGCACTAATTGACTTGTCATCACACATGCTAGATAATCTTACTTGTGAATCTATTGCATGTCAACATTTCCTTCCTCTACTACTTCGCAAACATAGTGATATTGTACACATATTGTACCTTCCTCTACTTTGCAAGTCATGATGAGTTGATATTTTATTTACACAAGATATATTTCAGGTCTACATAATGAGATTATAAGTAAAAAAAATTATAAACATGAAGAAATGTTCATATTGTTAATAAAAGAGATGGGTTAATAGTGATAACATACCTGATGAAAAGATTTATCCTCTTTATTATCCGTCTCCAGAGACTCGATCCATTCAATAGAAGGCACAATATCTTTAGAATCTTCATTAACATATTTTGATAAATAGAGTCATTACATTAATTTTTATATTGCATTTTAATAATTAATTACTTAAATGATAATGTGCAAAAATATGAATCTATTATCAAAATCCAAGTAAAAAGTATATCACCTTGAGAGCGTATTGAATGAAATCTGTCAAAATTCTGTTTTCCTACGATGATTCGGAAGGGATGCACACCTATACAAATATTTAGTAAATTAATCAGTAAAAATTTAAAAGATATATTTTTTAATAGAAATAATTTAATGAGAAAAATAATAATTAGAGGTCAATGGTTTTATTGATAATATATCATCTTTTTTCCTTGAGATCCTAACACAAACATATATGTTAGATGAAAGAAAAGATGAATAGTTTAAAGATAAATTTAAGGATAAAAAAAGAGTGTTACGGGAAGGGAAAAAATCAACAAATGTCTTCGATGAATCTTTAAATGAAACATAGTCTTTTTAGTTTTTAAGTTGAGAACGTTACTGCTGTGCCATAATAAAAGAGTAAAGGTAACTGATGCATAATAAATAATAGGTCTTTTAATATAAAACCTCTTGTATGCAAGTGAGAAGATATTACTAGCTTGTAATTTATTAAACTATTGCCTATCTAACTTTTGTTTGGTTAATAAACACAATTCAATGAAAGTTATGACTTACGTGATTTTTTATTTAATTTAATTATTAGTAAAAGAGATAGAATAAGAAGAGATAGTAAAGTTTTTTTAGAGGTGTTATGAGAAGCTTTTCTAGATATGCGACGTAAGCACAATCCAAGCATTAGAATGAAGAAAGTTTCAAATTCAAAGAATCAGAAATACTGATTACCACATTTGGGAAGACTTCTATAATGAGAGTGTTCCTAACTGCTTTGTTAACATGATAAAAAAAATGGTCTCTTGGATTACAAGTTAATACTAACTGCTTCAGACCACTTTTTGAAATAGAACTTTATCAATATGAAAGTAAATGGTCTCTGGGTCAAAGTATGCTTCATAGTAAAAACTCTTAGGGAGAAATCTAGAGAATTTTGAAGCACCAATTGCATAAGTTCCTGCATTTCCGACTCTATCTCGGGTGTATTGATACTAGCATGTGCCTTACAATAACATAAATGTACAAAAATTCAGGATCTAGACGTCAGAGTATTGAATCAACCAAGTCATGATAGCCATGCACTTCAAGTTTTTAATTAGAGTATGAATTTATCAGCATATTTATGAAACTTGTATAATTTGAATAGTTGCTAAATATAAACATCCCTATTAAACATCAAATAACTTCTATGAAATATCATATCTTCCTTTAAGTATCTTTCCGAATCTTAGTGAATGTTTGTAAATTCCAGTGAGTTTGACAAAATCATTGTGACATATTGATTTTGAAGTTCCAAAGTGTAATTTTTACAAATACCATGGCAACAAACGGCAACAAATTGATGATGAGTTAGGCCCCAAATTTCAACATGGAATCAGTGCTAGTGGAATTCATGGGTCACCTACCGATTCACGCACCAAGCCCAAAGAGTGTTGGGCGTGACGGGGGTGTATTGAGAAAAACCCAAGTCCCACATTGGATAGATGAGACTCTTAATGAGAGTTTACAAAGAGGAGGCACTCCTCACTACACAAGCTGGTTTTGTGGGGTTGTGTTAGGCTCAACCACGATTTCTAAGAAAGAACCTAACCGCTAGTCCAAACATGCACTTCGAAGCATAAAACTACTATTCATTACTAACCATGTTGCTTTGGTAAATGCGAAGGCCAGTGCAGATTCTGTTTGTGACTTCAAGCAGTTTCTGGTACTCAGGATTGAGCAGTACATCTTTTGACCAATATCAAGGTGTTAATTTTATGATTTGCACAAGTAATTCAGCTTCTCTTTTGGATCTGTTTCTTTTATTGACCTAGCTTGAAAACCACCTATGCCACTGATCATTAAACAAAATGAAAAACAAAATGAAAAGCTTTAGGAACGAAGTCTAACGTTCTTCCTATTTGCCATTCTTTTACATGTTTCATTTACCTAAAACTTGGCTCTAGCAATGTTTAAAGTAAGTTACATTTAGAAATGAATATATATAAAGCTACAAGTCTCAACAAGAGGATTTCCATTCACCAATTGATTCAAATAATGATAATTTTCCTCGCTCTGATGCCTAAACATTTGGAGGCCAATGGTTGTCAGAAAAATTCTCATGAGTTTCTCCTCTCTCTTGTTCTCGTCTAAGCCCCTGCAACAAATTACACATGCATATTTAAAACACATTTTGTTGCAATATTTGGTGAATGTTAATGTCTACAGAGAGTTATTAACCATAGTTCAAATTTAAAATAAGATTAATATAGGTATGCTTGATACATGGTAACTATGAACTTCATGAATTAGACTGAACACAAATTCTAAGACACGCATTAATTAGTATACCTAATAGTTGTTAGAAAGATAAAAAATAAAGGAAGCTGATTATTGACAACGCATTCAAGAGAAGATGGGAATTGTGCTGTATTTTCCTCATCGACATTTTTTATGAGAGCAACCCAACCTGTCTCATAAGCTGATATAGTTATCTCTCCGTCTTCCATCAACATATTTTTAATAAAAGAGATGGGTTAATAGTGATAATATACCTGATGAAAAGATTTCTCCTCTTTATTATCCGTCTCCAGAGTCTCGATCCATTCGATAGAAGGCACAATATCTTTAGAATCTTCATTAACATATTTTGCTAAATAGAGTCATTACATTAATTTTAATATTGCATTTTAATAATTAATTACTTTAATGATAATGTGCAAAAATATGAATCTATTATCAAAATCCAAGTAAAAAGTATATTACCTTGAGAGCGTATTGAATGAAATGTCAAAATTCTGTTTTCCTACGATGATTCGGAAGGGATGCACACCTATACAAATATTTAGTAAATTAATCACTAAAAATTTAAAAGATATATTTTATTATAGAAAAAATTTAATGAGAAAAATAATAATTAGAGGTCAATGGTTTTTTTAAAAATATATCATCTTTTTTCCTTGAGATCCTAACACGAACATATATGTTAGATGAAAGAGAAGATGAATAGTTTAAAGATAAATTTAAGGATAAAAAAAGAGTGTTACGGGAAGGGAAAAAATCAACAAATGTCTTCGATGAATCTTTAAATGAAACATAGTCTTTTTAGTTTTTAAGTTGAGAACGTTATTGCTGTGCCATGATAAAAGAGTAAAGGTAACTGATGCATAATAAAGAATAGGTCTTTTAATATAAAACCTCTCATATGCAAGTGAGAAGATATTGCTAGCTTGTAATGTTTTAGACTATTGCATGTTAATAAAAACAATTCAATGGAAGTTATGACTTATGTGATTTTTTATTTAATTTAATTATTAGTAAAAGAGATAGAATAATTGTTGGCTGATATTTGTACTTTCAATATTCTCATTAATTGTTGGCTGAAATGAATTTTGCCTTTTCTATCTTGGCCAAGATTCTTTAGATGGGTTATGCACCGGTTACCATTACCTTTAATACGCTTATCAAAGGTTTTTGTCTTAATGGTAAGGTGAAGGAAGCTTTGCACTTTCATGACCATGTGCTTGAACTTGGATTTCACTTGGACCAATTTAGCTATGGGACCTTGATCAATGGGTTGTGTAGAATAGGGGAACAAGAGAAGCCTTGAAAATATTGAGAAAGATTGAAGTGAAATTGGTAAAGATCAATGTGGTAATGTATAACACAATCATTGATAGTTTGTGTAAAGATAAATTGGTAATTGATGCCTATGCGTTATATTCTGAAATGATTACAAAGAAAATTTCTCCTGATGTTGTCACTTTTAGTGCTCTAATTTATGGATTTTGCATTGTTGGTCAACTGAAAGAAGCATTTGGTTTGTTCCATTAAATGGTATTGAAAAACATCAACCCAAATGTTTATACTTTTAATATATTGGTTGATGCTCTTTGTAAGGAAGGAAATGTGAACGGATCCAAGACTATATTTGCCATGATGATGAAAGAAGGTGTACTACCGGATGTTGTTACCTACAATTCAATAATGGATGGATTGCCTTGTTAGTGAAGTGCATAAGGCCAAACAAGTGTTAAGTAATATTTCTCGAATGGGAATGACTCCTAATTCTCATAGCTATAGTATCATGATTAATGGATCCTGTAAGATGAAAATGGTTAATAAAGCCATGAGTCTCTTTAATGAAATAATAGATCTTAGAGTTCTCTGTTTTCTTGTTAAAGAATAACTATAGAAATTCATTTGGCTGAGTGGATGACAATTGACAATCAACAACCTCCTCGCTATTTAATGAATGAATTTATTCCGTAGACATGAAAATCAAAAGATTAGATGTTACTTTTTTGGACATCTTGTGTGTAACGCCCACACTAAACGTATCTAGAAAGTATAGCATGTGCATTATCTATAGTACCGGATACATTAAAATTTACAACATACATTCTTCGAATGAATATTATATACAACAATATGTGGTTATACATAGAGTAATACAACACTATCTATCCATAACATAGTAAAACACTATTGAATCCAAAAGCCCATCCTGCATGCGGGTACGAACGAGTCCTTGCTGATTATCCATTCGGCCACAAGCTTGTTACCTAATGTCTCAGTGAGTTCTACCTAATCCTAGGCTAGAGGTAACCTCGGGAAAAACCTAGGGTTATCACGTGTCTACAATACAACTTGTCGGTTGATTATACGTGTGTGGAACATGCTTACCTAGACGATTGTGCATACTAGGCCGTCATAAGGTTCATCGTATCATAGGATAAAAGTCTTATCTTATACTCTACATGTCATAGCGATCAAGGGAACCTAAGACCGCTATGTCATTATACGATACATGCATCAAGACCTAATCATTAGTCATTCATGACATGTTCCTGAACTGGATGATCGGGGAGATACCAAGACCATCGACAATATATCTTCATAACTTGTTCTATTGCATAAGCTCGTACATGTCTAATAACATATCATAATCGTATTTATATCATGTTCATAGTCATTCATTA
Source organism: Medicago arabica (assembly GCA_946800305.1). Classification (NCBI taxonomy): domain Eukaryota; kingdom Viridiplantae; phylum Streptophyta; class Magnoliopsida; order Fabales; family Fabaceae; genus Medicago; species Medicago arabica. Next base: position 26,472,325 of record OX326966.1, read on the forward strand.
TGTTAGAAGTTAACGTGTAACAAACAACATTATTTTGGTTCATTTTACGGATTGTATCAAGTGGAGTAACCCCGAGTACAATCCCTTACTTTACCGATAAAATCCTAGCTAAGGTACATCGACTCCCTCAGTGTCGTGCGGGCCTACCTTGCGGAGCGTATCCTGTCATGATAACTTATCTTAGATCATACATTTTGAAAAAGGAATGTGTTGAAGATAATGTAATGAGGACTAGAGCCTCTGCATACGCAAAGGCCTCAACTTGGGGCATCCTGAAATTGGATTCTCACCATCTGAGTGGGAAGATGTCAGCGTCGATGATGACTCAACCCAATGTTTGGGAAAATATCACGGCCTATGTGGCCGAGAATAGCAAAAAAGCGTCATTACAAACCGAAATCGAACAAGAAGAATCAATTAGGGATGCTAATGATGATTTTCAATTCAGTTCAATTGAAAGTCAGAGGTTTGATTGCATTTATGATGATGAACCTTTCTGTTTCGAATAAGATCCAATGGTATCAGCCGAGAAAATTAAGGCTCAGGACCATTTGGAAGAAGTTGATCTGGGTGATGGTTCAATAAAGAGAACAACTTACATTAGTGTAACGCCCGTCTCAATTATTTAATTAATTTGTCGAGTTAGAATATATTTATGTGATTTATGTGTTATGTTGTGATTGTATTAGGTGGTCTATTTTATTATTTAATAGAATAAGGGTTGAAAATAAAACAAATATTAAGTTGTGGGGCTGTTTTCGAATTAAGTAGAATTATGAGGGATTAAGTGAAATAAGATAAAATAAAATAGAAGTGGTTCAAAAAGGAAAATTAGGTTTAGAATTGTACAGTACGTACAATTCAGTTTTTGGGAGAAAAAGGGAGAAAGCAGGAGAGAAGAACAAGAGAGGCTGCTGCTCAATTTTCCAAGGTAAGGGTGAGCCTAGCATTGCAATTCATTAAGCTTATGATTCATGATTGTAGTTAACATGTTTAGGAATTTTTCATGAGAATTTAAGAACTAAGAAATAGGTAAAAAAGTGATGAATTGGTGACTAGATGGTGAGAAACTGTACCGATGACGTAGAAAACTGTTTACAGACCTTAGAATAACCCCTGTACATCATTATAGTCGAAATTTGGAAGGTTTAGGATGAAATTTGGGGTTTTGGGTGAAAACCCTCGTAACCCCGTATCTGTTCTTTCGCAGCTCGCCACAGCGAGCAGTCAACTCGCCACGGCGAGTGCTCTCCACCAACTCGCGAGGCGAGCAACCCACTCGCCATAGCGAGTTACCCCTAGCGGGCTCGCGAGGCGAGCAATCCACTAGCCATAGCGAGCAACCTTTGAGAAGGCTCGCGAAGCGAGCAACCCAACTCGCCATAGCGAGTTACCCCTGATGGTTCGCGAGGCGAGGGTTCCTACTCGCCATAGCGAGTAGTCCTGTATCAGACTATCTTTCGAATAATGCGACTCTTGTCGCACAATTGATTATGAGATTAACCCTGGTTTAGATTAAAACTGAGATATTAAGAATAAATGTAGAGCTGTTAACTGATACTTGATCTGTTATTGTGACCTATGCATTAGTATAAGTTTTCCTTGAATTATACAATATGATGTATGTGAATGCTTGTGATGATTCGTTGCTGCCATGTTGCTATGTTGTTAAAAATAAAAGATGCATGTGTCGTTAAAGATTTATGATGTTATGGTCCAAACTATTGGAGTCCATTTGAGATGTCTAAGAGTTAAGAAGTTGAGTCCATGCATATGCATCCAGAGACGAGGGCTCATGCCCTAGGAGCTTTTGCTCAATAGCGACGAGAGCTTATGCTCTAGGAGTATTTTTATGCTCAATAGCGACGAGAGCTTATGCTCTAGGAGTATTTTTATGCTCAAATAGTGACGAGGGCTTATGTCCTAGGAGTATATTTATACTCAATATGGTACCACATGCATGATTAAGATGTCTAAGTTGCATTGTCGAGTCGAGGGCGCATTACCGAGTCGTACTAAGATTGTTGACTAAGATGTTGAACATGATGTTGATTATGATTATGATGTGGATTTATGACGTTGTCTACGATTAAGATGTTACTTGACTGTTGTTGTGATATTATGATAATGAAGTTATGTTGTTAAATATAATTGTTGAACTATATGTTTAATGTTTTGTTTTGTGAATCTCACCCTTTCTGTTGGAATTGCCGCCTCGTGGGCAAGTGCAGGTGACCAAGCGTTGGATTGACGATGTGAGAGGTCCTGGTGGAGTCTTAGGAGCTCTGATACGTAACGGGATGGGGATTATCATTTGTTTCTATTCCTTTATGTATCGTTTTTGAATTAATTATGACATTGGTGTGAAGAACTAATCTTTTTAAAGAGTTTGAATTATGATTCCGCTGCTCCGTTTTGAATAAAGATGAGGAATAAACTATTATTCATTTTGTTTAAAGATTTTATGAAATGTGACATCCTGAATATTGCGATATACTCTAATTATTTAAATGAATTTTTAAGTTGGGATTTCGGGGTGTTACAATTGGTATCAGAGCAGGTCGGTCCGTCCGGCCAATTAGAGAGTCGAGTGGCGATGTCTTAGAGTTAGAATACTAGAGTTATATTATTCTAACTTATGTTTGCTTGTAGAGGAACAAGATGGCTGGAAGAAACGATGCTGCCCTCGCTGCTGCTTTGCAAGCAATGGCTCAAGCTGTTGGGCAACAACCTAACGCTGGTGGTAACAATGGAGTTCGGATGTTGGAGACGTTTCTGAGGAATCATCCACCTACCTTCAGAGGCAGATATGATCCTGATGGAGCTCAGACTTGGCTCAAGGAGATTGAAAGAATTTTCTGAGTAATGGAGTGCACTGCACCTCAAATGGTTCGTTTTGGTACGCATTGTTTGGCCGAGGAAGCTGATGACTGGTGGGTCAGTGTTCGTCCGAATCTAGAAAACGAGGGTGAAGTTACTTGGGATGTGTTCAGGAGGGAATTCCTGAATAGATACTTTCCAGAGGATGTTCGCGGAAAGAAGGAGATTGAGTTTCTGGAGCTGAACGAGCAATGTGGTCTCAGACCACTATAACTTGAGTTTTAGAACTCTGTTTTGAGCGGGGCTTTGAGGGTAGACTTTTGGATAGTATTGGAGATGTTTAAGACCTAATTAGAACCTGTAATGACGCTGTAAGATGATTTTAAGACGTTGGCGTTAATCTATGATTTAAATGGTTATTAAGTGAGGTTTATGAACGAAGTACAAATGATGTTGTGATGATAACTATGTGCTGTGAATATATATGTTAAGTGTGCTGAGCTGCTGCCATGTATTGTATATTTGCATGTGTCGATAAAGAGTCGTATTTGAGGTTAAGACGTTGTAATATCTTGTTTAAGAATTAAAGAGTCGAGTCCATGCATTTGCATATTTTGAGACGGTGGAGCTTATGCTCAAAGCGACGGTGGAGCATTTGCTCAAAGCGACGGTGAAGCTTATTAAAGCTAAAATATTGGTACCACATGCATGATGTTAAGATGTTAGAGTTGCATTTAGTCGAGTCCAGTGTATGAGATGTTATGAGACGTTTGTTATGTGAAGATGTCCTGAGATGATTTTATTATACGCAGATGTCTGAGATGTTCTTAGTTATATGTGACGGTTATTATTGTTGTTGATGTTAAGCATAAATATTTGAATTATATGTTAATATAATTGTTGTGAATCTCACCCCTTCTGTTGGAATTGCCGCCTTGTGGGCAAGTGCAGGTGACCAAGCTTAGGTTCGTCGACGTGAGAGGTTCTTGTGGAGTCTTAGGAGCCCTGATACGTAACGGGATGGGGATTATTATTATTTCTATTCCTTTTATGTATCATGTTGATTAATTATGATGTTTGCGACGTAACTTGATTTGAGATGTTTTATGAGGCTTTTGTGCCGAGACTTATTTATTTAAGATTTTGAGAAGTTTATGAATTCCGCTGCTATGTTTGAATATTGTTTAAGAATAAATTATTATTCAATTTGATTTTAAAGATTTTATGAAATGTGACATCCTGATTTATGTGTTATACTCTGATTATTTGAATGAATCTTTTAAGTCGGGATTTCGAGGTGTTACAATTGGTATCAGAGCAGGTCGGTCCGTCCGGCCAATTAGAGAGTCGAGTGACGATGTCTTAGAGTTAGAATAATATAGTTATATTATTCTAACTTATGTTTGCTTTGTAGAGGAATAAGATGGCTGGAAGAAATGATGCTGCTCTTGCTGCTGCTTTGCAAGCAATGGCCCAAGCTGTGGGAAATCAGAACAATGCTGGTGGAAACGACGGGACGAGAATGTTAGAAACTTTTATGAGGAACCACCCGCCTACCTTCAAAGGGCGATATGATCCTGATGGGGCTCAGACGTGGCTCAAGGAAGTTGAGCGGATCTTTAGGGTGATGCAGTGCGAAGATGGACAGATGGTACGGTTAGGTACCCATATGTTGGCAGAGGAGGCTGATGACTGGTGGGTTGGTATTCGACCTATCCTTGAAGAAGGAGGTGCTGCTATGACTTGGGCGGTGTTTAGGAGGGAATTCCTGAACCGTTACTTTCCTGAGGACGTTCGGGGAAAGAAGGAGATCGAGTTCCTTGAGTTGAAGCAAGGAAATATGTCTGTGACTGAGTATGCTTCGAAGTTTGTGGAACTGGCAAAGTTCTACCCCCATTATACTGCTAAGAATGCTGAGTTTTCCAAGTGCATCAAGTTTGAGAATGGCTTGCGTCCTGAGATTAAGAGGGCAATTGGTTACCAGAAGATTCGGAATTTCTCTGAGCTGGTGAGTAGTTGCAGGATTTATGAGGAGGATACCAAGGCTCACTACAAGGTAGTGAATGATAGAAAAGCTAAGGGTCAGCAGAGTCGACCCAAACCTTATGATGCTCCTAGAGATAAGGGTAAGCAAAGAGTGAATGATGAGAGGCGACCTCAGAAGAAGGATGCTCCTGCTGAGATTACCTGTTATAATTGCGGGCAGAAAGGCCACAAGAGTAATGCGTGTCCTGTTGATGTGAAGAGGTGTTACCGGTGCGGACAGAAAGGGCATATTACCCCAGACTGCAAGTTTGATGATGTTGTGTGTTTCAACTGTGATGAGCAGGGACATATTGGCTCGCAGTGCAAGAAGCCAAAGAAAGTTAGGACTACTGGAAGGGTTTTCGCGTTGACCGGCACTCAGACTGAGAACGAGGATCGTTTGATCAGAGGTACTTGCTATATTAATGATATACCTCTAGTTGCTATTATTGATACTGGCGCTACGCATTGTTTTGTTGCTTATGATTGTGCTGTTAAGTTGGGTCTTGTTATGTCTGATATGAATGGAGAGATGGTTGTCGAAACTCCATCTAAGGGTTCGGTGACTACTTCTCGTGTGTGTTTAAGTTGTCCGTTGTCTATGTTTGATCGTAATTTTGAGATAGATTTAGTCTGCCTACCTTTGACTGCTATGGATGTAATTCTCGGGATGAATTGGTTAGAGTACAACCGTGTACTTATCAACTGTTTTCGCAAGACGGTGTATTTCTTGTCTGAAGAGGATGAAAGTGGAGCAGAATTTTTATCTACCAAGAAGCTGAAACAATTAGAACGAGATGGAATTTTAATGTTTTCTCTGATGGCATCCTTATCTATTGAGAACCAAGAGAAGATTGACGAATTGCAAGTGGTGTGTGACTTTCCTGAAGTATTTCCTGATGAAATTCCTGATGTGCCTTCTGAAAGAGAAGTTGAATTTGCGATTGATCTTGTTCCTGGAACGAAGCCTGTGTCTATGACACCTTACCGTATGTCAGCTTCTGAGTTAGCTGAGTTAAAGAAGCAATTGGAGGATCTGCTTGAGAAGAAGTTTATAAGACCAAGTGTTTCACCTTGGGGAGCGCCTGTATTGCTAGTGAAGAAGAAAGATGGGAGTATGAGGTTGTGTATTGACTACCGTCAGTTAAACAAGGTAACTATAAAGAATAGGTATCCACTTCCGAGAATTGACGATTTGATGGACCAGTTAGTGGGTGCACGTGTGTTTAGCAAGATTGACTTAAGGTCGGGTTATCATCAGATAAAAGTGAAGGATGAAGATATGCAGAAGACGGCCTTTAGAACTCGATATGGTCATTATGAGTATAAAGTGATGCCTTTCGGTGTTACGAACGCGCCGGGAGTATTTATGGAGTATATGAATCGGACCTTCCAGGCATTTTTGGATCGTTTTGTGGTGGTGTTTATTGACGACATTTTGATATATTCCAAATCCGAAGAAGAACATGCTGAACATTTGAAGATTGTCTTGCAAGTATTGAAAGAAAAGAAGTTGTATGCTAAATTGTCTAAATGTGAGTTCTGGTTGAAGGAAGTTAGTTTTCTTGGTCACATTATTTCCGGTGGTGGAATAGCAGTTGATCCATCTAAAGTTGAAGCAGTGTCGCAATGGGAGACTCCGAGGTCGGTTACGGAGATTAGAAGCTTTTTGGGATTGGCTGGTTACTATAGAAGATTTATAGAAGGATTTTCTAAGTTGGCACTTCCGTTAACGCAGTTGACGTGTAAAGGTAAAGCCTTTGTGTGGGATGCTCAATGTGAGAGTAGCTTCAATGAGTTGAAGAAGCGGTTGACGACAGCTCCAGTTTTAATTTTGCCAAAGCCTGAGGCACCTTTTGTGGTGTATTGTGATGCGTCTAAGTTGGGCTTAGGTGGTGTGCTGATGCAAGACGGTAAAGTGGTTGCTTATGCATCCAGGCAGTTGAGGATTCATGAACGAAATTATCCCACCCATGATCTTGAGTTGGCTGCAGTGGTGTTTGTGTTGAAAATTTGGAGACACTATTTGTACGGTCCGAGGTTTGAAGTGTTTAGTGATCACAAGAGCTTGAAGTACCTGTTTGATCAGAAAGAATTAAATATGAGACAGAGGAGATGGCTCGAGTTATTGAAGGATTATGATTTTGATATGAGTTACCATCCGGGTAAAGCTAACGTAGTTGCTGATGCCTTGAGTAGGAAAACGCTGCATATGTCTGCTATGATGGCGGAAGAGTTCGAACTATTGGAACAATTCAGAGATTTGAGTTTGGTTTGTGAAAGATCACATCAAAGTGTAAAGCTAGGAATGTTGAAGATTGACAATGAGTTTCTGAAAAATATTAAGGAAGCGCAGAAAGAAGATGTTAAGTCTGTGGATTTGCTTGTTGCGAGTAACCAGACTGCAGATGGTGATTTTAGAGTCGATGATCACGGTGTGTTGAGGTTCCGAGGTAGAATTTGTATTCCGGACAACGATGAGATGAAGAAGGGAATCCTTGAAGAGAGCCATAGAAGTAGCTTGAGTATTCACCCAGGAGCTACGAAGATGTATCATGATTTGAAGAAGTTGTTTTGGTGGTCTGGAATGAAACGTGATGTGGCACAGTTTGTATATTCTTGCCTAGTTTGTCAGAAATCGAAGATAGAACATCAGAAACCTGCGGGTATGATGGTACCGTTGGATGTGCCAGAGTGGAAATGGGATAGCATATCCATGGATTTTGTGACGAGTTTGCCAACTACTCCAAGAGGGAACGATGCTATTTGGGTGATTGTTGATAGGTTAACCAAGTCAGCTCATTTTCTACCGATCAATATCACTTTTCCTATGGTTCAGTTAGCCGAGATTTACATTCAAGAGATAGTAAGATTGCATGGTGTTCCTTCGAGCATTGTGTCAGATAGAGATCCGAGATTTACTTCTAGATTTTGGAAAAGTTTGCAAGAGGCTTTAGGGTCGCAGTTGAAGTTGAGCTCGGCGTATCATCCGCAGACAGATGGTCAATCCGAGAGGACGATTCAATCGTTGGAAGATTTGTTGAGGGTGTGTGTACTCGAACAAGGAGGAGCTTGGGATAATCATCTCCCGTTGATTGAGTTCACTTACAATAACAGTTACCATTCTAGTATTGGAATGGCACCTTTCGAGGCGTTGAACGGAAGAAGATGTAGAACCCCGTTGTGTTGGTTTGAGTCGGGTGAAAGTGTGGTTTTAGGACCAGAGATTGTGCAACAAACCACTGAGAAGGTAAGAATGATCCAAGAGAAGATGAAAGCGTCGCAGAGTCGACAAAAGAGTTATCATGACAAGCGTAGAAAGGACCTTGAGTTCCAAGAAGGAGATCATGTGTTTTTGCGAGTTACTCCGATGACTGGTGTAGGTCGTGCCTTGAAGTCAAAGAAGTTGACTCCAAAGTTTATTGGTCCGTATCAGATATCAGAGAGGATTGGGACGGTGGCTTATCGTGTTGGATTACCACCGCATTTATCGAATTTGCACGATGTTTTTCACGTGTCACAATTGAGGAAGTACGTTCCGGATCCATCCCATGTGATCCAAAGTGACGATGTACAAGTAAGAGACAACCTTACGGTTGAGACTCTACCCTTGAGGATCAATGATCACAAAGTGAAGTTGTTGAGAGGCAAGGAGATACCTCTAGTGAGGGTGGTTTGGAGTGGAGCGACTGGTGAAAGCTTAACTTGGGAGCTTGAAAGTAAGATGCGGGAGTCGTATTCAGAGTTGTTTAATCGAGGTAAGATTTTCGAGGACGAAAATCCTTTAAGTGGGGGAGAGTTGTAACGCCCACTTTATTTATTTAATTATTTTATTAGAGTATATAGTATATTATTATATATTATATGATTTTATTGATGTTTGTGACGTATGAGATGATGTTGTGGTGTGACGTTTATTTTATTGTTTAATAAAATAAAATATGTGATGAAAATTAAGATGTGATATAATAACAAATATTTTGAGAGATGGGGTTGTTTTCATAAATAAGATAGAGTTGTGGGGATAAGTGAGAATATGAAGAATTATAAAAGGGAATTAGGTTTAGAGAGAAACAGTCAGTACGTTACAGACTTTTGCAAAAGAAGAGAAAAGTGGCCGGAGAAGAGAGAACCTCAATTCTGCGAACATACCAGGTAAGGGTGAGCCTGGCCTCAATTGTATTTATTGTAATTCATCTAATTGTGATTAACAAAGGAATTGAAAGAGAGTTTTGAGAGATTTCACAAGTTAGGGTTTTGGTAGATTTTGTGATGAATTGATGAGAGAATGATGTGAATGGATGTAGAAAACTGTTACAGAACCTAGATTAATCACTAGGACATTAATTCTGAATGATTAGAGCCATAGTATGAGAGAGTGGATGAGTTTTGGTGAGGTTTGGAGCGAACCCGCAGTCTGTTCTGCGACAGCTCGCCGTGGCGAGCGGACCTACTCGCCGTGGCGAGCAGAACAGTTTAACTCGCGAGGCGAGCAACATCACTCGCCGTGGCGAGCAACCCATTAGTGCTCGTGAGGCGAGCAACATCACTCGCCGTAGCGAGCAAGTGGCAGAACGCAATTTAAAGTAGCTCGCCGTGGCGAGCAGTCCCACTCGCCACAGCGAGCAGTCCCGCTCGCCACAGCGAGCAATGTGGTCTCAGACCACTATAACTTGAGTTTTAGAACTCTGTTTTGAGCGGGGCTTTGAGGGTAGACTTTTGGATAGTATTGGAGATGTTTAAGACCTAATTAGAACCTGTAATGACGCTGTAAGATGATTTTAAGACGTTGGCGTTAATCTATGATTTAAATGGTTATTAAGTGAGGTTTATGAACGAAGTACAAACGATGTTGTGATGATTACTATGTGCTGTGAATATGTATGTTAAGTGTGCTGAGCTGCTGCCATGTATTGTATATTTGCATGTGTCGATAAAGAGTCGTATTTGAGGTTAAGACGTTGTGATATCTTGTTTAAGAATTAAAGAGTCGAGTCCATGCATATGCATATTTTGAGACGGTGGAGCTTATGCTCAAAGCGACGGTGGAGCATTTGCTCAAAGCGACGGTGAAGCTTATTAAAGATAAAATATTGGTACCACATGCATGATGTTAAGATGTTAGAGTTGCATTTAGTCGAGTCCAGTGTATGAGATGTTATGAGACGTTTGTTATGTGAAGATGTCCTGAGATGATTTTATTATACGCAGATGTCCTGAGATGATTTTAGTTATATGTGACGGTTATTATTGTTGTTGATGTTAAGCATAATTATTTGAATTATATGTTAATATAATTGTTGTGAATCTCACCCCTTCTGTTGGAATTGCCGCCTTGTGGGCAAGTGCAGGTGACCAAGCTTAGGTTCGTCGACGTGAGAGGTTCTTGTGGAGTCTTAGGAGCCCTGATACGTAACGGGATGGGGATTATTATTATTTCTATTCCTTTTATGTATCATGTTGATTAATTATGATGTTTGCGACGTAACTTGATTTGAGATGTTTTATGAGGCTTTTGTGCCGAGACTTATTTATTTAAGATTGTGAGAAGTTTATGAATTCCGCTGCTATGTTTGAATATTGTTTAAGAATAAATTATTATTCAATTTGATTTTAAAGATTTTATGAAATGTGACATCCTGATTTATGTGTTATACTCTGATTATTTGAATGAAACTTTTAAGTCGGGATTTCGGGGTGTTACATTATGGTCCAAACTATTGGAGTCCATTTGAGATGTCTAAGAGTTAAGAAGTTGAGTCCATGCATATGCATCCAGAGACGAGGGCTCATGCCCTAGGAGCTTTTGCTCAATAGCAACGAGAGCTTATGCTCTAGGAGTATTTTTATGCTCAATAGCGACGAGAGCTTATGCTCTAGGAGTATTTTTATGCTCAAATAGTGACGAGGGCTTATGCCCTAGGAGTATATTTATACTCAATATGTTACCACATGCATGATTAAGATGTCTAAGTTGCATTGTTGAGTCTAAGTTGCATTGTCGAGTCGAGGGCGCATTACCGAGTCGTACTAAGATTGTTGACTAAGATGTTGAACATGATGTTGATTATGATTATGATGTGGATTTATGACGTGACTATGATTAAGATGTTACTTGACTGTTGTTGTGATATTATGATAATGAAGTTATGTTGTTAAACATAATTGTTGAATTATATGTTTAATGTTTTGTTTTGTGAATCTCACCCCTTCTGTTGGAATTGCCGCCTCGTGGGCAAGTGCAGGTGACCAAGCGTTGGATTGACGATGTGAGAGGTCCTGGTGGAGTCTTAGGAGCTCTGATACGTAACGGGATGGGGATTATCATTTGTTTCTATTCCTTTATGTATCGTTTTTGAATTAATTATGACATTGGTGTGAAGAACTAATCTTTTTAAAGAGTTTGAATTATGATTCCGCTGCTCCGTTTTGAATAAAGATGAGGAATAAACTATTATTCATTTTGTTTAAAGATTTTATGAAATGTGACATCCTGAATATTGCGATATACTCTAATTATTTAAATGAATTTTTAAGTTGGGATTTCGGGGTGTTACAATTAGCACCAAAATTGACCAAGACTTCAAGGTTTAAATTGTTGACTACAATGAGATGCCAGGTTTGAGTCGAGGTATAGAGAAACTTAAGTCACCAATTCGACTGGACAAAAAGCCAGTGAAACAGACGCCAAGGAGGTTTTAACCACAAATCCAGTCGAAGATCAAAGAAGAGATCGAAAGATTGTTGAAATGCGGCTTCATCAGAACTGCAAGGTATGTAGATTGGCTAGCTAATATTGTTCCTGTTGTTAAGAAAAATGGGACTCTTAGAGTCTGCATAGATTTTAGGGATTTAAATTTAGTTATCCCAAAAGATGAATACCCTATGCCAGTGGCAAGACCAAAGTTTTCTCGCCATTGCTTCGACTGAAGAAAGAAGACGTGTTCAAATGGGAACCAGAGCATAAGAAAGCATTTGATGACATCAAGGCTTACTTGATGAACCCTCCTATTTTGTTACCTCATCTTAGGGATAAAGTAATGAAATTGTATATAGCTGCTTCAGATAATACTATAGGAAGTATGCTAGCACAAGTAGATTAAAATGGCGTCGAAAGGATAATTTATTATCTTATTAGGGTTTTAAATGATACTGAAACAAGGTATCATCCGAGTGAAAAATTGTGCCTTTGTTTGTACTTTTCATGTATTAAACTTAAGCAATACATAAATCCAGTTTATGTTTATTCCCACTTTGACATAATCAAGCATATGTTGTCGAAGCCAATATTACACAACAGAGTTGGTAAATGGGCTTTGGCACTTACAGAATGTTCATTGACCTATCAGTCTTTAAAATCTGTGAAAGGTCAAATTATTTCTGATTTCATTGTTGATCATTCAGTAATTGAGGAATCATTAAACTTCGTGGATGTTCAACCTTGGAAGCTCTATTTCGATGGTTCCAGCCATAAAAATGGCACTGGAGTTGGAATTTTAATCATTTCACCCGAAAATATTCCAACCAAACTTAAGTTTCGACTTAATAAGTTTTGCTCTAACAATGAGGCTGAATATGAAGCCCTAATAGCAGGACTTGAGATTTTGCTTGAACTGGGGGAAAAAGATGTCGAAATTAAAGGCGATTCCGAGTTAGTCATAATGCAATTAACAAAAGAGTATAAATGTGTTAAAGAAAATTTGATTATTTACTTTGCCACTGCTATTGCTTTATTAAAACGATTCGATCGGGCAAACATTTGACATGTGCTTAGGATTGAAAACCAAGAAGCTAATGACTTAGCGCATATTGCTTCAGGGTAAAAAATCACTGAGTTAAGGTTTGAAGAACTCGTCAAAATAAGAGAAAAACTTGCCTAAAAAGTATCTGGTTCAGATAAATTATCAACGCCAAAACTTGGGGGGGCAAGGGATGGTGAAATTTCTAAAAATTTTGCTGAAATTTTTGCCATTGACAATTTGTCAAACAATGGTTGGCGAACACCAATTGTCGAATATTTGCATAATCCTGCAGGGACCATTAATAGAAAGACTAAGTACAAAGCACTAAGCTATGTGATTATTGGAAATGAGTTGTTTAAAAAATCTCCAAAAGGGGTTTTACTTAAATGCCTCAGTGAAGTTGAAGCATATTTAGCAATTTCTGATACTCACAGTGGTGCATGTAGATCTCATCAAGCGGGACACAAGATGAAATGGCTTTTGTTTCAACAAGGTGTGTACTGGCCAACTATGTTAAAAGATTGCATAAAATTCGCAAAAAGTTGTCAGGAATGTCAACTACATGCAGGAATCCAAATTGTGCCTGCTAGTGAATTACATTCGATAATAAAGCCTTGGCCATTTAGAGGATGGGCTCTGGACGTCATTGGTGAAATTAAGCCAGGCTCGTCAACGAGGCACAAAAACATATTGGTTGGAATAGATTACTTCACCAAATGAGTAGAGGCCAGCCCATTAAGAGAAGTCACTCAAGATGTGGTTATTAGTTTCATTCGAAATCATATTTTGCATAGATTTGGAATTCCAGAAACTATCACAGCTGATCATGGATCAGTTTTTATCGACCAAAAAATGGTGCGATTTGCTGACCGAACAGGCTTCAAATTGTTAAGTTCGACACCATACTATGCTCAAGCAAATGGTCAAGTCGAAGCAGCCAACAAAAACCTTATCACTTTGATTAAAAAGAAGTTTGAAGAAAATCCAAGAGGTTGGCACAAAGCCCTTGATCAAGCTCTATGGACTTACAGAACTTCTCCTAGGGAGTCATCTAAAACTACTCCTTTTAGGCTTACATTTGGACATGATGTTGTGTTACCTGCAGAAATTTGTCTTCAATCGACCAGAGTTCAAAGACAACATGAAATTCCAATGGACCATTATTGGAACATGGTTTTTGAAGAATTGGTTGATCTAGATGAAGAAAGATTTAAGGCATTAGACGTCCTTATAAGGAAAACTGATAGGAAAACAAAGTTTTATAACAAAAAAGTTAAATCAAAAACTCCTAAGACATCCTTACGAGGCAAAAGGAGAGGTTAACCAAGTTTTATAACAAAAAAGTTAAATCAAAAACATTTGGCGTAAATGACTTGGTTTTGTAACTTATCCTACCTATGGATAAAAGAAACATAACCTTAGGTAAATGGGCACCTGGTTGGGAAGGACCATGAAAAATCCTAAGGGTCTTTTCGAATAATGCATATGAAATCGAAGAGTCGAATGACGACAACCGAATCATGTGCATAAATGGAAAATATTTGAAAAAATATAAATCATTACTACAAGAAGTCAAAATAACTATAGACTAATTCAGAAAGAAAACAAAAGATGGCATTAAGAAATCAAAGCCAGCTAATGGGCAATTTACAAAAGTGTCAACTGATTACATTTTTGGTTCGAAGTCTTTGAACATTCACTTGACACATATACTACAAAATCAAAAGCCCTAAAACCAGATTAGGGATTATGAAAGAGGGGACCAAGACAGAACGTCCCCCTAAAAAAGTGCAGCTCGCTATCGAACCTACAAAGGTTGCAAACTCAGTCTGGGAGTATTGATGATTGACCCCAGGTGCAGGTTGTAACACCCCGTTTTCCCAACATAAAATTTCATAACAAATAATCAGAGTTTTTTTTTCTTCACATAAACGGAATGCTACACTTCTTAAAAATCAAAAATGGAATAAATAACAATTTATCCTTCATAAATTGGTCAACATAAATATTCAAAAATTCGCAGCGGATTTTAATTCAACAATATAATTAGTCTTGGCACGAAGGCCTCATCAAAACATCTTGTAATAATCCAAAAACTAAATCATAATCATGTAAAGTCATAAGCAATACGTAAGGAATAGAAAATTGCCACAAAAGTTCTCATCCCGTTACGTATCAGAGCACCTAAAGACACAGTGAAAGATAGCCACTCACGACAGCTACTTATTCTCGATCACCTGCAAGTTACTCATACGAAGAGCAACGTTTCCAAGCAGAAGGGGTGAGATTCACAAACAATAATTTTAAGCATATAATTCATCAATTATTTTTAACGACATAAACATCATCAACATATCATAACAATGGTCATGTAGCATCATTATCATCATCAATATCAACTTCATAAATCAACTTAACAACTTGACTCGACAATGCAACTTAACTCGACTATGCAACTCTATCATTTTACTCATGCATGTTGTAACACCCCGTTTACCCAACATATAAATAATACTTAAAATTTATCAGAGTTCAGCATAAAACAGGATGTCACACTACTTTTATTCCAAAATCATTTCAACGTAAGTGGAGTTAAAACTCACTATTTCAAATAAAACACCTGCTTATAAAACTTACCAATTATCAATGAATTACAACAACAACTATTCAACAATGCAACAATGACGACTCGACAATGCAACAACAACAACAACAACTCAACAATACAACGACACAACAACAACTCAACAATATGCAATATATTTATGCATGTGGTACCAACAGAGCATCAAGCTCTCAACAGGATATCGTAATTCGACTAAACAAGGCATCAAGCCCCCAACTTAACAACTTAATAGGGCATCAAGCCCTCAACTTAGACCAATGGTTATGCGACATGACAACTTTTATGCAATGACATAATGATTATTATGCAACAACAGCAACTACAACTTCGCAACTAATCAATGTAATATTTTCGACAACTTCACAATTAAACAACAACATCAATTAAATCATATCAATTATTCCATACAATATTTTCGCACCATTTTAAAGCTACTGAGTATAGGTCATATACATCAATAATTTTTGTATTTAAGCCTAAGGCCAACTCCGAACAGAAACAACTAAAAATGACACAAGAGTTTGAAATGTGGCAGTTTGCCACTGAACAACTCGCCACGGCGAGTACAACTACTCGCCGTGGTGAGTTCAACTTTTGGGCACTCGCTGTGGCGAGCAAAAACTGTTGCTCTCGGCTTTTGACCAATTTTCACCCAAAAATCCAATTTTTAACTTTCCTATGTCCAAATTTGATTCTGCAAAATGGTCTAATCATCCCTACACATTTAAAGGCATTCATTTTCATATAAAACTTGACCCAAAAAAATCATTAAGGCAATTCATTCAATATACTCATGATATTATAGAAATATATATCTAAAAATATATAGATACGATATATTAGTTTATATATAGAAATATATATAAAAGACCATATATGATATATGAATATCGTATGACTCACCATTGACTATTATTATGGATTACTAAAAGATTACTATCTTTAGACTATCTACAACGATTTCAGAACGAAATTGTTTATATCCCTCACACGTTCCCCAACACATTAAAAAAATAAACCAACCGGGAGGTTAAAATTTATGTTTACATCTGTACTAAATTCAGCCATAGTGGCTGGAATTTATTTTGGATTTCTGACCACATTCTCTGTAGGGCCATCTTATATCTTCCTTATTCGAGCCTGGGTTATGCACAAAGGCACCGAGACGAAAATAGCAGCAACAACGGGGTTTATTACGGGACAACTTATGATGTTCATATCGATCTATTATGTGCCTTTCCATTTGGCTTTGAGTAGACCTCATACAATAACGACCCTAACTCTACCCTATCTTTATTTTAATTTCATATACAAAAATGAGAAACAGTATTATTCAGCGGATTATTACTATTATGGATACGACAAGTTGCATTCCGGATACAAGAATCCAAATTCAATACGACAATTTCATATTTGCAAAGTATTCTTAAATAATCTTTTTTTTCAGTTATCGAACCCCTTTCTTTTCCCAAGTTCAATCTTACTAAGATTAATGAACATTTATCTATTTCGATCCAATAATCCATTTGTATTCTTAACAAGTAGTTTTATTGGTTGGTTAATTGGTCATATCTTTTTGAAGAACCTGACTTTTACTCGCCATTGCGAGCGATAACAGGGTTACTCGCTATGGCGAGTGGGTTTACTAGCCTCGCGAGGACTGTGTTACTCGCTATGGCGAGTGGGTTTACTCGCCTCGCGAGTGGCGACATGCACCACTACGAACAGCACGAACAGACATTAGTTTTTCAACCCCAATTCCCTAATTTAACATCCCAAAACTCAATTTTGATGAAAAACATTACCTATTAACATTCTATCATCAGAACAGCAACTGTAAACACAATTCATATGATTATCCATTAATTTCAACCACTTTATACAACTCAACCTAATTCTCTACAATTTTTTAATTCAACCACAACAATTCAGAATTCATGTTTATGATTAATGAGAGTTATTCTCACCCTTACCTTGGATTTTGTTGGTTTTACATAACTCTACAGTTTTCTCCCAAAAGCTGCACTTTCACGTTCTCTCTGTTTCTCTGATTCTGGTTTTCTAACCTAATCTTCTACTACTCCCTCCTATTTATAGCCTCTCCTAATCTTTCCTAACAAACTCATCTAATTACCAAATTATCCTCACTTAAATTATTTTATTTTTCTTAAACAAACCTTATTATATTTCTTCACCAAATATAACAAAACAACTTAATAATAATTATCAACATCAACACACCACATCACATATCAACAAATATCACAATTAATTAAATAATTAACAAAAGACTCCAAACTTAATAAAATATTAAATTAAATAAAATAGGGCGTTACACATGTGGTACCATTCTAGGGCATAAGCCCTCGTCGCTTTTGAGCATAAATATACTCCTAGGGCATGAGCCCTCGTCGCTGTTGAGCAAAAGCTCCTAGGGCATGAGCCCTCGTCTTTATTGAGCAAAAGCTCCTAGGGCATGAACCCTCGTCTTTAAATGAGTATGCATGGACTCAACATCTTACAACTTTGACAACATGAACGTCTTATATGACTCCAATAATTTGGATCAACATCTCACATCTTAGACCGACACATGCAGCTTTAATCAATAGTAAACAACAACATGGCAGCACATCAATAATCTCAAGATATAACAATGTCAAAATGTAATCATCGTCTCAAAACATCACTTATATTTCACATAATGCATATACGATTATATATATATATATATATATCATCAGTAAAAACATTAAATCATCTTATAACAACTTCACAGATCATCATTAATATTATATTCAAACATCAACAATTCATCATATAACATTGTATTCAAACATCAACAATTCATCATGCGTTTTTGTGAAAACATAATAAATAATACATAACATATTTCCATGTCAAACCAATGATACTAGAAAGATATCACAATTATCAACAACTTTCATGTTTATACCAAAAACCAATTTAAAACATAGACGTGTGAAAAAGACGCAAAAACATGAAACAGAGAATGATGTCACAGTACAATTTCGCTAAGACCTCCTTGGAGTATTTTCATCATAACTCAAAACATAAATGTCATTTTTACGTCAAACCAAAGCCACTCGAAAGCTAACAAAATTATCTAAAACTTTCATGTTTACTTCCAAGGCCAATTCTGTACCGATCAATACCAGTTTTCGTTTCAAATTTGAAAAAGTTGTGCAGAAAGTCCATAAAAATTCACTGTGACCTACGTGCAGTAATTTGACCATAAGTCAAGTTTTATAAATCGTTTTGATGTCAGACTAACGGCATTAGAAAAACATTATCCATACCTACAACTTTCGTGTTTACACCTAAGACCAATTCTGTACCGATCAATACCAGTTTTGATTTATAATTTCGGGACAGAGATAAAAAAATCAGAAAAAGCAACTTATATTATTCAAACTTCACATTCATTCAAAATCATCACAATCATCAACAACAACTCAACATAATTCATACCCAATTCATAATATGACATTAATAACAATAATCATCAACAACCACAACTCATAATCATGAATCCAACCACAAATCGACAACAACATAACATAAATCATCAATTATCACTCTTAACCCTAATTCTCCAATTCTCAAAAATTAAACCTATAACATGTTAAATGAAATTTTCAGAATCATAGACTCAAGATTATTGAATGATAGTCCCACCCTTACCTTAGGATTATCGATTGGCAGCCTCTCCCCTTGGTTCTTCTCTCCTCTTGTTCTCCCTTTTTCCAAAACTTATTTCACGTGTTCTCCTTTTTTTTCTTCTAAGTTCTGACTCTTCCTATTTATATAACCCTAATCCACTTTATCTTATTCCCTCTTATTTCCACTAAACTCTATAAATTCACAAAACAACCCCTCATCTCGATATTTATTTTATTTTCAAATCTTATTCTATTGAATAATAAAATAAGCCACTTAATAAATCCACAACACATCACGTAATTATTTAAATCACATAAATCATACAAATATACTCTAAACTCAACAAATTAATCAAATAATCAAAGAGGGCGTTACACAGGCCAGGGAAATCTAGGTAACCTCCCTTCCCCAAGGAACATATCTTTAGAAGGACAGAGAGTCCAAAGCACCAAGCCTCTAGGCATGGGTTGGTCCCATTTGAAACAGAGGGCACGGACCCAGTAAGGGACTCGCCAACAGACCATATAGAGTCGTAACGCATGGAGCTTTTGCGCATTGAAGAACTTGTCGAAAGTGGAAATAGCACCATCAATGTTTTCACCTCCCTCAGAACAGGCATCCAACATCCACTACTAGAAACATAGCAATTTGACAGGGGTTTGAAACCCCTGGCAAATTTGCCAGGGAAAATACCAGGGAGAACCCCTGGCATAAAACACAAGGGTATTCCCTCGGTTAAGCCGTCGCATTATTTGTGGCGCCAATTTGAAATTCAAAAAGCTGATGAAATCAATGCAATGTCAGAAATATCCGACGGAAAAAACCAGGGAATGTCCCTCGCATGGCAAAAATTCAAAAGATTCCCTGCAATGTCAGAAATATGCGACGGAAAAAACCAGGGAATGTCCCTCGCATGGCAAAAAGTCAAAAGATTCCCTGCTCAGCTGACCACTTGATTGGATTGACTTGACAAGGCGCTGCAAAAGGTGGCCGGTTCAGGCATGCCAGGGGCCAACCCCTGGGAAATTCCGTCGTATTTTCCTGCAAAAGCTGAACCTATCCCTGCGCCTAGCTATGCTAGGATTTGACCAGA
The DNA here is from genome assembly GCA_946800305.1 of Medicago arabica. Classification (NCBI taxonomy): domain Eukaryota; kingdom Viridiplantae; phylum Streptophyta; class Magnoliopsida; order Fabales; family Fabaceae; genus Medicago; species Medicago arabica. The sequence goes on from OX326966.1 coordinate 26,492,315, forward strand.
AATGTGAGGGAAATGCCCCTCGCAAAATCCCTGGTTTTTTCCCCCTCCCTATATAAGTCATGCACCGGTCTGTTACATGTTACAACACTTAGAAAAAAATTCTTCACTTAAAACACAACACATTCCCACAACAAATTCTTCACACTTAATTTATTTGGTAAGAAATTCTTCATTTGTTATATGTTTTATCATAATATTAATATTTACTACTTATTAATGTTATTTATTTTGTATGTTATTTGTAGTTGCTGCCTCCTGTTGTTAGCTATTGCTCCTACTCTTGGTGGTTTTGGATTGCATTGCAGATCTTATATTGTAAAGCTTCAACAAGTTAGTGAATGTTGATTTATTTTTGTTTTTTCATATTATTATTCATGAATGTTGATTTATTTATTCGAATTTGCAAAATATATGCATGTTTTATTTTTTGTGATAAAATGAAATATATGCATGCTGTTTTTTTTTTTGTGATAAAATGAAAATATATGCATGTTGTTATTTAATTTTGTGATAAAATGAAACATATGCATGTTGTTTTTATTGTGAGAAATTGAAATATATGCATGTTGTAGTATACTGTTAAAAAAAATTGGTCAAAAAGTAAGCTTTATAGTATATTCTGTATTTTTTTAATAATAAATTGTAATTTTTTTAAAGAAATATAGGAGTTGTTTCATAAGACATGTACGTACTGTTTGTTAAAAAAGAAAAAATTCATTTCGGGCCATAACATTTCGGGGACTGTTTTTATATTTAAAAATATGTTTAATAAATTTAAATTAAAACTATGTTATAATTATTAGTTTTTAAACTGAAATATGTTTTTAATTTATTAAAAACAGTTTATAAATTAAAACTAATCAACTTCATAAAAATCTGTTTTTTTTTTAAATTAAAACTTTGTTAAAATCTGTTTTTTTAATAAATAAAATCTGTTATTATATTTTATCAAATTATAAAATAAAACAATATAATATAACAATGTCTATTGTTTAAAAATAGTATAGTACAAAGTTGTTTATTTAAATTAAAACTATGTTACAAATTACCCTAAAAAAAACTATGTTATAATTTTTTTTGTTAAATTAAAATCTGTCTTTTGATAAACTAAGAGTTTTTTAATTAAAACTAATAATAAAAAAGCGATAAACTAATAAGCCCTTTTATTGGAAATAATTATTATATGTTTGCACGTATATTGGTTATTTGTTGTCTACACGTAAAATAATTATTAGGCGTAAAAAATTTTTTATTGTTTGGGCGTAAAGTTTATTTTTGTTCGCGCGTAAAGTCAGTTTTCTCGGTTGAGTAATCACTCTTTTTGACGTGGAATATGTCAATGAAGTTGGTGAACACGCAGAAGATGGACTATTATCAATATTTTCGGAGTTGGATGTATGATAGGACGTTTCCTGGAAGAACGCGACTAAAACCGCAATTTGTGGAAGGAGTTGACGGTTTCATTTCATGGGCATGGGCGCAAGAAATTTGTAGAGATGAGGGAAGAATTAGATGTCCGTGTCTAAAATGTAGGTGCAGACACATAATTACCGATCCTGGAGATGTGAAGAAACACTTGAGAAGAGTTGGTTTTATGCCTAATTATTGGCTTTGGACATATAATGGTGAAATTTTTCAGAATTTTGGAGTAGGGGTCAATGCACAAGCTTCTACTAGCCATGGTGGAACAAATGTGGAAACAAATGTGGAATACAATGAAGATGTCAACATAGAACAATTTAACTTGATGGATGATATGGTTGCAGACGCTTTAGGGGTGGAATTGTCTTACGGTGATGATGTTCAAGATAATGAAGAGGAACAACCCCCAAATGAGAAGGCGCAGAGATTTTACCGATTTTTGAGTGAAATGAATACACCTTTGTATGAAGAGTCTTCGCACTCTAAGCTATCTATTTGTGTGTGGCTTTTAGCTCATAAGTCGAATTATCTTAATCCTGATGATGGTTTGGATGATATTACGAAGATGTTGAAGGCCGTAACTCCGTTCAAAGATAATCTGCCAACTTCTTATTATGATGTCAAGAGGTTGGTAATGAAGTTGGGATTATCAGTTAAAAAGATTGATTGTTGTAGAAATGGATGCATGTTGTTTTATGACAACGAGTTTGGGATAAATGATGGAGCATTGGAGGAATGTAAATTTTGTCAAAACCCGAGGTACATGTAACGCCCGTCTCAATTATTTAATTAATTTGTCGAGTTAGAATATATTTATGTGATTTATGTGTTATGTTGTGATTGTATTAGGTGGTCTATTTTATTATTTAATAGAATAAGGGTTGAAAATAAAACAAATATTAAGTTGTGGGGCTGTTTTCGATTTAAGTAGAATTATGAGGGATTAAGTGAAATAAGATAAAATAAAATAGAAGTGGTTTAAAAAAGGAAAATTAGGTTTAGAATTGTACAGTACGTACAATTCAGTTTTTGGGAGAAAAAGGGAGAAAACAGGAGAGAAGAACAAGAGAGGCTGCTGCTTAATTTTCCAAGGTAAGGGTGAGCCTAGCATTGCAATTCATTAAGCTTATGATTCATGATTATAGTTAACATGTTTAGGAATTGTTCATGAGAATTTAAGAACTAAGAATTAGGTTAAAAAGTGATGAATTGATGCTTAGATGATGAGAAATTGTACCGTTGACGTAGGAAACTGTTTACAGACCATAGAATAGCCCTTGTACATCATCATAGTCGAAATTTGGAAGGTTTAGGATGAAATTTGGGGTTTTGGATGAAAACCCTCGTAACCCCGTATCTGTTCTGTCGCAGCTCGCCACAGCGAGCAGTCAACTAGCCACGGCGAGTGCTCTTCACTAGCTCGCGAGGCGAGCAACCCACTCGCCATAGCGAGTTACCCCTAGCGGGCTCGCGAGCCGCGAGCTACGGGGGTTAACTGCTCGCCTGGCGAGTGGGTCTGCTCGCCGTGGTGAGCTACACAGGCAATGCTCGCCTGGCGAGTGGGTTTGCTCGCCGTGGCGAGTGGCGACTGACAGAACTACGAACTGTACGAACATACTTCTCCTCTTCAACCCCAAACCCCATTTTCGACACCTAAAAACTCAATTTTAATGAATTGCATTACTTCTATGCATATTAACATCAGAACAACAATAAACAACAACAATTTCATGAATTAATCAAGTTATTACCATCAATTCATCTTTAACCTAACTTAATTCATCAACCCTAACAATCCAACATTAATCAATGAATCATAGTACCTAAAGTTGAGAGTTAGCCTCACCCTTACCTTAAATTATCTTCCTGAATTCAAAGCTGCGTTCTTCTCTCCTCTTGCTTCTTCTCTCTTGTTCTAGGTTTTTCTCCCTTTTCTCTGTTTCTCTCTGTTTCTACGTGAAAACTGTTTTCTGACTTTCCCTTCCTTCTAACTCCTATTAATTCTAATTAATTCCACTTATTTCTAATTAACTCCTATTAAAATATTATTCAATTCATTTTAATCCCCAACTTTCTTATAATTATAATTCTCACCTATTTTAATTAAATAATCAAAACAATCATATAATAAAATACATCACACTATAAAATCAACATAAATTATTTAAAATCATATAAACTTATTAAAATTAACCGAAATTAAATAAATAACAACTAGGGCGTTACAAATTGCCCTCTTGATATCAGCACGTAAGCCATTCTCGAACTTGATACACTTGGAGAACTCGCCAGTCTCAGCAGTATAATGTGGATAAAATTTAGCCAGCTCCACAAACTTAGCAACATACTATGTCACCGATGTCGTACCCTAATTTTTGACCAATTTATTTTTTATTTTTATTCGTACGTTGATCGTTTTTCAGTCGTTTGTTCGCGCACTAATTCCCGTAATATCTTCTTTTGTTCGTATTTGTGCTCGCATTTATTTTTCTTTCGTCGTTTATATTTTAATGCCGCTCGCGTTTTAATTTCGTAATTTTTACTCGCGTTTTGTGCGTATTTTAGTGTAGCGTAATGTTTGCGTTCTTAAAGTTCATTTTATTCACGTCGTCGTTTTATTGTTTTAATTAGCGTAAAAAAGCCGCGTATCTCAGTCGTATCAGACGAAATTTCGGCAGAGAGGTATTTTAAAATACCTCATTTTTTGGTTCCGACGGGACATTTTTTTTATTTATTATTTAATTTTCGTTTTTATTATTTAATTATTTATTTAGTTATTTCTTTTTCCATTTATTTAATCTGTTATTATTTATTTATCTGTTTTATTATTTTTTAAGTCATTTGGTACATTTGTCATTTTGTCATTGGTCCTGTCCAACTTTTTCTCCAAGAAACTGCAGGGGTATTTTTGTCATTTTCAGCGTATCAGTGAACAGTACTATAAGAGTACTGTTCACGCGTCAGAATGGTCCCCCAAGGTGTCAGAATCAGTCACACTCAGTCAGAAAAATCATCAAATCCTCAAAAACACCAATCTTTTCTCTCTCTCTCATTTTTTAGAATCAAAACCACCAAAAAATTAAAAAAACTCATGAATGTTCATCATGCACATCAACCACAAATCCATAACACATGAACAAAATCCATAACTCATAAACATAACCACAAATCCAAACCCACAACATCACAAATCCATAACCACCATAACATTTTTTTCGACCAAAAACAGCCCTAACACACAAATCCGAAAACGCAAAAGTAACAACAAAACCAAATCCATACCTCACAATTTATTTTCGGCCAAAACCAACACATAATCAAATCAAAACCGAACGTGAGCAAGGCAAAACAACAAAAACCGAATGTGAAGAAAGAAGAAGGAACAACACGCAAAATAGAAGAATAACGTGAAAGAAGGACAAAAAAAAACAGCAGCAAGGCGAAGGGAAGAACAAGGAAGAACAAAGGTAATTTTCATGGCCGTTTGTGTGTTTTTCTTGTTGTTTTCTTTCGTAGATCTAGGACTGTTTGTGCATTTCTTTTGAAAACTAAGTGTAGATCCGTATAGAGGAGAAAGAAACGGAGGTTTGGGTGAATTTTTTTTTTAAAAAGGATGAGTTTAGAACTCCGGCGCGGCGGCGCTACGGCCGACCACCGCGCCGGAGGCGTTCGGCCACCGCACCACCTCCTTCTTTCTCTCGCCGGCGAGGCAAATGTTAGAGAGAGGGGAGAGCAATATTTTCATGTTATTTTTTTAGAGAGAGGTAGAAGATGAGAAATGTGAAGAAACCCCTTTGAAAAAACCTTTTATACTCATTAATGAGTTGGGGCGGGTCACCCATGGGTTGACCCAGTACCCGCCTCAGCTCTTGCATCCATGACCCAGCCCATTGTTGCTACTGTTTTGCTGTTTACACCCCTATCCTTGCTGCTTGCACCTCCCTGCATATTTTGTTTAGTAACTTTCTTATATAATTTCATGCTTTTATTTTTTTTGATTTCATATCACATTTAAACCATGTTCCATGCATTTTAATCAATGTTTTCATTTTTTTTTTATCATGCATTTTTGGTTTATTTAATAGTTAAGTTTCTACATCACATAACTTTCGTTTATTCAAGCATTTAAAAAATCCTCTCATGCATTTTTGTTTCTTTTAATTTTGTTTACTTTGCATTTTTGCTTATTTCATATGTTTACATTTTATTGTCTTGATTTGTTTAAATTGCATTTTAGTTTATGGAAATAATTCTCATTAGAAATATTGCATGCATATTTAAATTTCTTGTCATTTATTTTATTTTATTTTTTGGTTTAGTTTGTAATTAGGAAATGATGTAATTTATTTTTACGCATTTTTTTCTTTTGAGACCATAGAATGTACTTGGGGTATGTAATATGTAACCGGCACACGCACTGACACATGCACCGACACTTTATCACTTTATTTATCGCTTTATGTTTATTTATGTTCCGTCGTTACGCGATTTCGTCGTTAGTTTAGAAAATATTTTCTTCAAAAAAATCAAAAAAATGAAATTCAAATTTCTTTTAAGTAAACCTTGGTTTGTAATCCAAGTGTTTTTCTTTTTATTTTCTTTAATCAAATGTTAATCAATTTAATATCCACATTAGACATGAATTTCGTACAATTAAAATTAACCAACTTCATCGTATTTTCTTCTCATGACTTGAGGCCTCTCATCTCTTCTTAAAATCTTTTTTTTCAAAAAATGTTAAAATCAATTCAACTCATCAAATAAGTTCTTTAGCCGAACTACTTGATTTTGATCCCGATTTACTTGGGTAAGTAGGCAAAGGGTTTCAACCCTTCCAAATCAATAAAAATAACCAAAAACATGCTTCATCTTTCTCCTTTCTTTCATTTAAACTCTTAAACTTTTTTAATAATAAGTAAAATTAATTTAGCGCAAGATTAGAGAATAGGTAGAAGGTTCCTATGGGATACCATAGTCGGTTCGGGTGCTTAACACCTTCCCCAATCGAAACCAACCTCCGAATCCAAGGTCTTACAAGGGTTTTTACTCACTTTTTCCCTTCCCGCGAATAAAAGTTGAGAGTTCAATGATTAAAGGTTCAAATCCAATCAATGATTTTGATACCCGAAAATCACGAGCACAGAAATGGCGACTTCACTGGGGAACTTTTAAAGGGTTAAGCCTATTTTATCTTTCTTTACTTTTTGCGCTTTATTATTTGCTTATACCTTTGTAAATACGTGCCTACTTGTTTATTTTCCTTTTTTACGTGAGTGGCGAGATAAGTCCTACACCCGGGCTTGAGCGAAATATAAGATAGGAGTGGTAGAATCATAGTGACATGCCGAGAGTATTCTCGTGTGGTGGAACATGTGATATAACCACACTTAGCGGAGGATCTTGAAGTGATATACGTCGGCGTGTGTTGTCGTGCTTAGACATTATTGCTTTTAAGTTTCCGTCGAAGCTAAGGACCTTAGTTACCTTTAACCCATCTTGGCCTTTAGGATGTAGTGCGGTGGCTAACCAAGTGTTGTCTTGGTCTTAGTCGACACGCGATGCTACACTCAAACTAGACTCTCCTACGGATGCTATTGGACCGGGTGTCGTCCCGGGAATCCAATAAAGTTCGGAGGGGGTTGTAATTTGGGAACTGTGTTAGAACCTTGGTTACAAGTGCATCTGAAACCTTAGTCCTTACCAAATGACGTGTTTACCCTCAGCTCCAACTTTGTGTACTTAACCTCACCATGTTTTCTATGTTCTTTAGCATAATCATGCATACATGCATTCATACATAGATACTTTTTTTGCATCCATTAAAACATCGAAGGACTCATGTAATCTTTTTTTGTAAACATATTAGATATGGAGGGTGTTGTGAAGAAAATTGTGAAGAGGACTAAGAAGTATGATTTCAAGAAACCGGATTTGGAGAATTTAAGGAAGCTAGCAAGGAGGTTGACTAGCCCGGACCACTTTCGTGAGCGGTATGGTTATTTGCTTAGTATTCTCAAGACGGATGTCGATGAAGGACTCCTCCATACTTTGGTCCAGTTTTATGACCCACTTTATCACTGTTTTACTTTCCCGGATTATCAGCTTATGCCTACACTTGAAGAGTACTCCTATTGGATCGGTTTACCCATACTCGACAAAGTACCTTTCCATGGTCTTGAACCCGCACCCAAGTTTCCAACCATTGCGGCTGCTCTTCATCTTGAAATCTCCGAGATAAAACCCAATCTCACCCTTAAAGGAGGTCTCCAATGCCTACCCTTCAACTTCCTTTACCAAAAAGCCACTACTTTCTCCGAGAGATCCAATGCCGATGCCTTTGAGGCCATCCTTGCTTTACTTATCTATGGTATTGTGCTTTTCCCGAATGTTGACAATTTCGTTGACATGAATGCTATCCAGATTTTCATTACTCAGAACCCTGTCCCTACCTTGCTTGCTGATACCTACTTGTCCATCCATGACCGTACATCTAAAGGACGTGGAGTTATCATTTGTTGTACACCCTTGCTCTATACCTGGTTTACCTCACATTTACCTCGCCCTAAAATTCGATTTGAGTTCATTCCATGGTCGGAGAAACTCATGGCTCTCACCCCAGATGATATAGTGTGGTACAACTCGGTTTATGATACTGGAGTAATTATTTACCATTGTGGGGAGTTCTCCAATGTGCCTCTTCTTGGTATACACGGGGGCATCAGTTATAACCCACCTCTTGCCAGACGTCAGTTCGGGTACCCTATGAGGATGAGACCTTCTTACCTCTTCTTATCCAGCGAGTTTTTCCTGTACAAGGAGGATGTTAATGATAAGAGAATGCAGTTTGTACAAGCTTGGCGATCCATCATCAGGTTGAACAAGAGCCAGTTGAAGTATAAGTCAAATGTAACTCATGAATCTTATATCGATTGGGTCATTGATAGAGCTGCTCAGATAGGGATGCCTTACCCCCTGCTAAGGTCTCTAACTGCAACTATTCCAACAATACCAGTACCTTTACCTCCTAAGACCATGGAGGAGTATCAGGCACGTTTGGTTGAGTCAGAGCGTGAAAGTGCCGATTGGAAAGAGAAATATCATGCAGCTAAGCGTGAGAATGACACTCTCATGGGTCTTTTAGAAGAAGAGAATTGGAAAAATCACAAGAAAGATCAAGAGATTGCTGAGCTGAAAGAGCGTATCAGGGTGAAGGATGCTATACTCGAACAGGTTCCCAGGAGTAAGAAGAAACGCATGGATTTCTTCGCTGGCCCGCATTCAGATTTGGAGGAGTAGTCTACTTCAAGAGCTTGAAATCTTCACTTTTGTTTCCTTTTATGTATTTTCCTAGTTTTCTACTATGTACTTTGAAGTCTATCCTTTGGCTCAGTGTGTTAAAAAGGGAATTATCTTGTATTTGTTTTTTATTGTGTAATGAATGTTTAAGGTTGTTATGTTTACAAAAAAAAATTGTCCTTATAAGTTCTTCGATGATTTAAAAAAATTGCATTGTTTTTGCATTTAGCATATCATGCATCATACTGCATTCTTAAAATGTCAAAACCGAGTCTCATAATTCTCTCCTTTCTGCCTCAGTCAAGGAAAGTGGCCCGGCGTATTCAGTACAAGCCTTCTCGCATCCACAACACTCGGGCAATTGTTAAAAAGAAGATGAATTTGACGGAACAAGAGAACAGGGATCTCAAAGAACAGGTTATTACGCTCAGAGAAGGGATGGATAAGTTAACAGTTATGATGGAAGCTATAATGGCCACTCAGGCACAAGCGGCAGCTGCCCAACCGGTTCTTGATGTTATCCCAGTCCAACCAGTTCTTGATGCTCAGCCGATTCCTGTTGTTGTTTCTGCTGCACCTAATTCTCCTGTGGTTGTTTCGTCTTCCCATACTGGTCCTACACAACCAATCTCTACTGCTGTGATTTCTGCTACGTCTGCTGGTACTGCACAGCCCACCCCGGCTGGTTTTTCTTTTGGAGATGCATCAAATATGTACAATGAAGGTCTTCGTCCTCCCGGATTTGCTTATCACCCTCAGAACTACATGTCCAGAGAGTATCCTTGGAGTATGCCTCTTACAGCTAATGAAGGTGTTCGCTTTGCCGGCCCAGAAATGCCAACTCCTTATGGACAACAGGCAACACCACTCTTCCATCCTGGACAATCTTTCCCTCAAGCTGTCTTGAATCACACGGCACCCATTGTGCATACTGCCCAGCAAGAGGTAGGACCAATCTATCATTCGGGTAGTGTAGTAGGAGATGACAGAATGGTAAGTCTGGAAGAGAAGTATGACGTAGTGCAGAAAGAACTGAGGGCTCTTCGTGGTAAAGACATCTATGGTCAGAATGTGCACGATCTTTGTTTGGTCCCAAATGTGGTACTGCCTCCCAAGTTCAAAACACCGGATTTCGTCAAATATGAGGGGAACACTTGCCCACACAGTCATCTGGTTATGTATGTGAGGAAGATGACAGCTTACAAGGATAATGAACCTTTGCTCATTCATTGTTTCCAAGACAGTTTGGCTGGTCCCGCACAAATATGGTACATGAATCTGAAAGGTATCACCACCTTCGAAGAACTGGCCAGGGCTTTCATACAGCAATACCGGTATAACATACACCTGGGGCCCACTCGAATGGAACTGCAAGCTATGGCTCAAAAGGATAAAGAGTCTTTCAAGGAGTATGCTCTCCGCTTTATTCAAAAATCGGCCCAAATCCGCCCTGCTCTGGAGGAAAGAGAAATGGCTGATTTGTTCTTTGAAACTTTGAGTCCTTACTACTCGGAGAAAATGATTGGTTGCGCGTCGCAGAAGTTTACTGAGATGGTTGACGCGGGGGTTCGCATTGAAGATTTGGTCCGTAAAGGAATTTTGGCCAAAGAAGGTAGCGTGTCAAGTGCTTCGTCAGGTGGGTCGTCTAATGGATCCAAGAAATTTGGAAATGGTTATCCAAAGAAGAGTGCTCAGGAAGTCAGTATGGTAGCCCAGGGTGGATCCCAGCCAATATATCCAAACTACCCCTTCATTGTCAATATTCCACCACCTTTTCCAGCTCCACAAAATCAACCTTACCACCCACAAACGCCCCAAAGTCCTCCACCATTCTATCCACCACTATACCAACAACCGTATCCGCAACCTTTTTACCAACAACCATACTACCCACCACCACCTCAACAACAACAACCTCGTAATCGAGCTCCACAACAGCAAAACCGCCTTTCCAGAAAAGAGTTTCCCCTCATACCCATGTTGTATGCAGACTTGCTACCCTATTTACTAGCAAGAAATCTTGTGCAGACTAGGCAGCCCCCTCGCCTACAAAATCCATTACCTCCATGGCACCGTGCTGACCTTACCTGTGTCTTTCACCAAGGGGCACCTGGGCATGATGTTGAGCATTGCTACCCGCTCAAAGAAGAAGTTCAGAGGTTGATTCAAAGCAGAGAGTTGTCCTTCGAGGACACCAATCCCAGCACTCAGAATAATCCTTTGCCACCTCATGGACCGGCTGTTAATATGATTCAAGAGGATCAAGATTTGAGTCTAATTCTCAGGGCTCAAGATGTCAGAACTCCTTTGGTCCCGATTCACGCAAGGATGTGCGAAGTAAACATGTTTAACCACGATCACGATGCTTGTGAAGTGTGTTCTGTGGATCCCCGAGGGTGTGGGCGAGTCCAGGAGGATATACAAGGACTGATTGACAGAAAAGAGCTGATCGTCAAGAAGGAAACCAGGAATGTTTGTGTTATTACCCCGATGTTTAAGAATCTTGAGGTAGCCCGTGATAGTGTGAAGTCAGACGTCACTCCTCTAGTGATCCGCTTGCCAGGACCTGTTCCCTATACTTCTCAGAAGGCCATACCCTACAGGTATGAGGCAACGATCGTGGAGAATGGTAAAGAGATCCCTCTGCACTCTGTAGATGCTGTCGTAAATATAGCAGGTGTGGGAAAAGTAATGAGAAGCGGGCGTATTCTCCCCACTGTTGTGCGCAACGAGAGTATTGCTCCGAATGTGCCAGTGCAAAATCTTGATAAAGGTAAACGTGCCAGCCAACCTGAGGGGATCATTCAGGAAGATAGTGATGAGATCTTGAAGCTGATCAAAAAGAGTGAATACAAGATAATCGATCAGCTGTTGCAAACCCCGTCCAAAATTTCCATAATGTCTTTACTAATGAACTCTGGAGCTCATAGAGACACTCTGATGAAGATTTTGGCTCAAGCATATGTGGATCCCGATGTTACTCTGGGGCAATTCGGGAGCATAGTTGGGAATGTAACTGCGTGTAATAACCTGAGCTTTAGTGATGAAGACCTCCCGGCGGAGGGAAGAAACCATAACTGGGCTTTGCACATCTATGTCCTTTGCAAATCAGACTCGATGTCGAATGTGTTGATAGACACCGGTTCCGCCCTCAATGTGATGGCAAAGACTACCTTGGAAAGGCTGGCATACCGTGGCGCTCAGTTGAGGCCGAGTGCAGTAATGGTAAAAGCATTTGATGGATCTAGGAAGTCGGTGATTGGGGACATAGACTTGCCTATCACTGTGGGCCCTCATACCTTCAAGGTCACATTCCAAGTCATGGACATCCAAGCTTCATACAGTTGCTTACTTGGAAGACCGTGGATCCATGAGGCTGGAGCAGTGACCTCGACTCTTCATCAGAGGCTAAAGTTTGTAAGTTGTGGAAAGCTAATAACGGTAATTGGTGAATCAGCTTTGTTGGTTAGTCATTTGTCTGCTTTTTCCTATATTGGTGCTGATGATGTGGAAGGAACTTCTTTTCAGGGGTTCTCTGCGGAAGAAGGAACTGCTAAGAAAGGTGAGACTTGTATGGCCTCTTTGAAGGATGCCCGAAAGCTTGTACAAGGTGGTAAAGCAGGAGGCTGGGGTCAGTTGGTACAGCTGCCTGAGAACAAGCGGAAAGAAGGTCTCGGTTTCTCTACCAGTCAGTCGAGCGCAATTTTCAAGCCAGCTGAGGGCATTTTTCATAGCGCTGGGTTTATTCATGCTCCACCGGAAACCAATGCTATCCTTGAAGATCAGTCGGAAGAGGTTACACCTGTCTTTGTGACACCCGGAGGAGCCTGCTGTAATTGGATCGCTGTGGATATTCCTTCTGTGATGCATGTGTCTAAGTAATATGTTTGTCTACTTTTTGTTTTTTTAAGAAAACTCTTTTCGTCCTGCCCCAGACGAAAATGAAATCTTGTAGGGCTTTTGGTTTTATCTTCAAGTATTGTCGTTATTAATGAAAAAACATCGTTTCTATCATGACTGTTTTATTTTTATTTACTATTTTTTCTGGAAAAAATGGTAATAGAAAAATCCCAAAAAAACTTTCATTCTCTTTTTCTTTTAAAATCAATCAAATTCAAAAGTCTGCATTTACTCATTTACCAAAGTCAATCATAAATCATGTGCAGACTGAACATACATAAGCCCGTTGAACACAGTGACCCTATGCTTCTGCTCAACTTTGAATCCTCTGTTTACGAGGCTATGGTAGAGGAGGATGATGAGATTCCTGACGAGATCAGATGGATGTTAGAGCAAGAGAAAAAGATCATTCAGCCTCATGAAGAAGAGTTAGAATTGATCAATCTGGGTACCGAGGAGGATAGAAAAGAGATCAAGATTGGAGCGTCATTGGAGATTACTGTCAAAGAAAAGGTAATTGAACTGCTCAGGGAGTACGCTGACATATTTGCTTGGTCATACAAAGACATGCCAGGATTAGATCATGAAGTTGTAGAACATCGCTTGCCTTTGAAACCTGAGTATCCTCCGGTCAAACAGAAGCTTAGAAGATCACATCCTGATATGGCCCTCAAGATCAAAGAAGAAGTGCGGAAGCAGATTGATGCAGGCTTCCTAGTTACATCTGTGTATCCTCAGTGGTTGGCCAATATTGTGCCTGTTCCAAAGAAAGATGGTAAGGTTCGAATGTGTGTTGATTACCGAGATTTGAACAAGGCAAGTCCGAAGGATGATTTCCCTCTACTTCATATTGATGTATTGGTTGATAGTACTGCTCAATGCAAAGTTTTCTCCTTCATGGATGGGTTCTCTGGTTACAATCAGATCAAGATGGCTCCTGAAGATAGAGAAAAGACATCTTTCATCACGTCGTGGGGCGCTTTCTGCAATGTAGTAATGCCATTTGGTTTGATAAATGCTGGTGCCACTTATCAGAGGGGTATGACCAAGATATTCCATGATATGATGCACAAAGAGATAGAAGTTTACGTGGATGATATGATCGTCAAGTCTGGTACTGAAGAAGAACATGTTGAGTATCTGTTGAAGATGTTCCAGCGGTTGAGAAAGTACAAGCTTCGTTTGAATCCTAATAAATGTACTTTCGGTGTCCGATCAGGGAAACTTTTGGGCTTCATTGTTAGTCAGAAGGGTATTGAAGTAGATCCCGACAAAGTCAGAGCCATCAGGGATATGCCCGTTCCAAAAACAGAGAAACAAGTCAGAGGTTTCCTCGGAACACTGAATTATATCTCCAGGTTTATCTCTAATATGACTGCTACTTGTGGGCCGATATTCAAATTACTCCGCAAAGATCAAGGGATCATTTGGACGGACGATTGTCAGAAAGCCTTCGACAGTATCAAGGAGTATTTGTTAGAACCTCCAATTCTTGTCCCTCCAATTGAAGGAAGACCGTTGATCATGTACTTGACTGTGTTAGAAGATTCCATGGGTTGTGTACTCGGACAACAAGATGAAACTGGTAGAAAGGAGCATGCAATCTATTACTTAAGCAAGAAGTTCACAGATTGTGAATCCCGGTACTCGGCTCTTGAGAAGACTTGTTGTGCTTTAGCCTGGGCTACCAAACGTCTTCGGCACTATATGATCAATCATACCACTTGGTTGATATCCAAAATGGATCCAATCAAGTATCTCCTGGAGAAGTCTTCAATATCAGGAAGAATTGCTCGTTGGCAGATGTTGTTGGCCGAATTTGATATTGAATACCATACTCAGAAAGCAATCAAAGGGAGTGTCCTTGCAGATCACTTGGCTCATCAACCGGTTGAAGATTACCAACCTGTTAAGTTTGATTTCCCTGATGAAGAGGTCATGTATTTGAAGATGAAAGATTGTGATGAACCATTATTTGGTGAAGGTCTAGATCCTGAATCTAAATGGGGTTTGATATTTGATGGGGCCGTTAATGCTTATGGCAATGGAGTAGGGGCAATCCTCGTCACACCTGAGGGTACTCACATCCCTTTTACTGCAAGGCTACGATTTGACTGTACAAACAATATTGAAGAATATGAAGCTTGCATTATGGGCATTGAAGAAGCAATCAATATGAGGATTAAGAACATTGATATATGTGGAGATTCAGCTTTGGTGATTAATCAGATCAAAGGGAAGTGGGAAACTCACCATGATGGTTTGATCCCTTACAGAGATTATGCAAGACGGTTGTTAACTTTCTTTAACAAAGTGGAGTTGCGTCACATTCCCCGTGATGAGAATCAGATGGCAGATGCTTTGGCCACCTTGTCTTCGATGATCAAAGTAAACCGTCACAATGATGTACCATTAATCAGTGTCCAGTTCCTTGAAAGGATTGCTTACGTGTTTGCAGTTGAAGTACTTGCTGATGGTAAGCCATGGTTTCATGATATCAAGGTTTTCCTTCAAACTCAAGAGTATCCACTTGGAGCATCTCACAAAGACAAGAAGACTTTAAGAAGACTGTCTGGTAATTTCTTTCCGAATGAAGATGTATTGTACAAAAGAAACTTTGATGCAATGTTGCTCAGGTGTGTGGATGAACGTGAAGCAGATTTATTGATGCATGAGATACATGAAGGTCCATTTGGCACCCATTCCAGTGGACATGCAATGGCTAAGAAAGCATTGAGGGCAGGTTATTACTGGATAACGATGCAAGCTGATTGTTATAATCATGCCAAGAAGTGCCACAAATGTCAGATATATGCAGATAAGAGCCATGTACCACCATCTATGCTCAATGTTATCTCTTCTCCGTGGCCTTTCTCCATGTGGGCATTGATATGATTGGCCGGATTGAGCCAAAAGCTTCTAATGGACATCGCTTCATACTAGTGGCTATTGATTACTTTACGAATTGGGTTGAAGCGGCATCTTTCGCAAATGTGACCAAGCAAGTAGTGGTTTAGTTCATCAAGAATAATATCATCTGCCGGTATGGTATTCCTAACAAGATTATCACGGATAATGGTACAAATTTGAACAACAACATGATGAAAGAATTGTGCGATGACTTCAAGATTGAACATCACAACTCTTCTCCATACAGACCTCAGATGAATGGTGCGGTTGAGGCTGCAAATAAGAATATCAAGAAGATTGTGCAAAAGATGGTGGTTACCTACAAGGATTGGCATGAAATGTTACCCTATGCTTTACATGGGTATCGTACCTCAGTGCGTACTTCAACAGGGGCAACCCCGTTCTCCTTGGTATATGGTATGGAAGCAGTGCTCCCTGTGGAGGTAGAAATCCCATCTTTGAGAGTCTTGATGGAAGCTGAATTAACTGAAGCTAAGTGGTGCCAGAGTAGGTATGATCAATTGAATTTGATTGAAGAGAAACGCATGACCGCTTTGTGTCACGGACAACTATATCAATCAAGGATGAAACAGGCGTTTGACAAAAAGGTTCATCCCCGTGAATTCAAAGAAGGAGACCTTGTGATCAAGTGCATCAAATCTTTTCAACCGGACCCCAGGGGCAAGTGGTCTCCCAATTATGAAGGTCCTTATGTGGTCAAGAGAGCGTTCTCTGGTGGTGCTTTAATCCTTACAACTATGGATGGAGAAGATTTACCTCGTCCTGTGAACTCAGATGCAGTCAAGAAATACTTTGTCTAAAGATATATGAAAAGAACAGCTCGGTAGGTCGAAAACCCGAAAGGGCGGCCTAAACCAAAAAAGAGCGTCTCGGTAAGTCGAAAACCCGAAAGGGCGGCTTAGGCAAAAATTAGAGACACAAAAAAAAAAAAAGAAAAAAAGAATTGAAAAAAAGAGTTTATCCTGATAGGTCGAAAACCCGGAAGGGCGGCCTATGCAAAAGTTAAGGATTATGACAAAGTAACTGCATCAGATCAAGCATCACCCGTTTGGGGCACCTTAGCTGTCAGAAGTCCTCCGACACTAAAGCATCTAAACAGTGGTTCAAAGTTGTTAGGAAATGTAGTGGTTATTGTGTTCAATGTACCTTCCCATGTAATTACCATTTTCCAACTTTTGTAATCCGTGGAGCCATGCCTTTGG
The DNA here is from genome assembly GCA_946800305.1 of Medicago arabica. Lineage (NCBI taxonomy): Eukaryota > Viridiplantae > Streptophyta > Magnoliopsida > Fabales > Fabaceae > Medicago > Medicago arabica. The sequence goes on from OX326966.1 coordinate 26,509,066, forward strand.
CCGGTTACCACCTTATTACATTAATTTGAGCCGGTGCACTCTTTTGGAATTCTTGTTTATTCTATATGCAAATTTTCTTCTTCCATTTTTAATGTCAATACTTGAAGTAAAAACTTTGAATTTTTTTTACTTTTTATGTTTTCTTTTGAAAAAACACAAAAAAAATGACAAACATATTATCTGTAGGTTCATATATCATGGAAACATATGTCAACATCCATTCAAACACAGGTGAATTCAACAGGGAGGATCATAGTCTTGCAAAAAAAAAAAAAAGAAGCAAAAAAAAAGAAAAAAGAATATATTCCCGTTGGATTGAAAACCCGAAAGGGCGGTCCAGGCAAAAATTAGGGACATACAAAAAAAGGATATATTCCCGGTGGATTGAAAACCCGAAAGGGCGGTCCAGGCAAAAGTTAGGGATTCAAAAAAAAAGAGAATACAAAAAAAGCAATGACTATGTGAAGCGCGATTTTGAGAAGGTACTTTAGTTTAGTTCAGAAATGGCGACCTCAGCCAAGTTGTTGTGTTATGTGTTCCTTACCCAGCTTTGGTTCGGTTAACGGGTGGTACCCCGATTGTGGTTTGATTCATCCAGCTAAGTGTTGGCACTGTAATGCCGGGTCATTACCCTTACGACCTGCCCAATCTTGTCTCATCAGTTTCACTAATATATTTTCATACATATTCATTCATTCATGCATACATGTCATGCATACTGATATCATTCATACGCATTTTACCTGTGTGTCTTACTCTGTGTGTACCCAGTAAGTATGTCATCACCAATGTGTTCGATCCATTCCTCACCAATCAAGTTTACTTCAAGTGGCAGGTCCCACCTTTCATTTTCCCCAGTATCTTGATTAGTCTACATTTCGTACGAAGAGTATTCGTTTGTACCCTGTTTTTTGTTTGGCTAAGTTGCCTCAGTAATAGTAACGCATCACCAGTTTTACCCTTTCGTATGCTCGTCGTTACCCCAGTAAAGGTAATTGACAGTTTTACCCTTTCGTATGCTCGTCGTTACCCCAGTAAAGGTAATTGACAGTTTTACCCTTCATATGTTCGTCTTTACCCCAGTAAAGGTAATCGACAGTTTTACCCTTTCGTATGCTCGTCGTTACCCCAGTAAAGGTAATTGACAGTTTTACCCTTCGTATGTTCGTCATTACTTCAGTAAAGGTAATTGACGGTTTTACCCTTCGTATGTTCGTCGTTACCCCAGTAAAGGTAATTGACAGTTTTACCCTTCGTATGTTCGTCTTTACCCCAGTAAAGGTAATTGACAGTTTTACCCTTCGTATGTTCGTCTTTACCCCAGTAAAGGTAATTGACAGTTTTACTCTTCGTATGTTCGTCGTTACCCCAGTAAAGGTAATTGACAGTTTTACCCTTTTGTATGTTCGTCATTACTTCAGTAAAGGTAATTGACGGTTTTACCCTTCGTATGTTCGTCGTTACCCCAGTAAAAGTAATGATCGGTTTGTCAGTTCGTATGTTCGTCGTTACCCCAGTAAAAGTAATGACCGGTTTGTCAGTTCGTATGTTCGTCTTTACCCCAGTAAAGGTAATGACCAGTATTTCATTTCGTATGTTCGTCTTTACCCCTGTAAAGGTAATAGACATTTTTTTTCTCCCCAGTAATACACTTTATTTGGTCCTCGAGCTAGTATTTTAGTCGTCATGGCATTCGTACTTGCATAACAGACAACTCATATCATTACATCCATAGAGCTTTCTCGATTTCTGAGTTGGTCAAAAATTGGTGTACTTGATATTTAAGTCTCTCCAACCCGTTGTTTCAAAAATCTTCGTCTTTTTAAATCCTCGCGACGGAGAAACTTAAATAGGGGCATCTGTCGTACCCTAATTTTTGACCAATTTATTTTTTATTTTTATTCGTACGTTGATCGTTTTTCAGTCGTTTGTTCGCGCGCTAATTCCCATAATATCTGCTTTTGTTCGTATTTGTGCTCGCATTTATTTTTCTTTCGTCGTTTATATTTTAATGCCGCTCGCGTTTTAATTTCGTAATTTTTACTCGCGTTTTGTGCGTATTTTAGTGTAGCGTAATGTTTGCGTTCTTAAAGTTCATTTTATTCACGTCGTCGTTTTATTGTTTTAATTAGCGTAAAAAAGCCGCGTATCTCAGTCGTATCAGACGAAATTTTGGCAGATAGGTATTTTAAAATACCTCATTTTTTGGTTCAGACGGGACATTTTTTTTTTATTTATTATTTAATTTTCGTTTTTATTATTTAATTATTTATTTAGTTATTTCTTTTTCCATTTATTTAATCTGTTATTATTTATTTATCTGTTTTATTATTTTTTAAGTCATTTGGTACACTTGTCATTTTGTCATTGGTCCTGTCCAACTTTTTCTCCAAGAAACTACAGGGGTATTTTTGTCATTTTCAGTGTATCAGTGAACAGTACTATAAGAGTACTGTTCACGCGTCAGAATGGTCCCCCAAGGTGTCAGAATCAGTCACACTCAGTCAGAAAAATCATCAAATCCTCAAAAACACCAATCTTTTCTCTGTCTCTCATTTTTTAGAATCAAAACCACCAAAAAATTAAAAAAACTCATGAACATTCATGAATGTTCATCATGCACATCAACCACAAATCTATAACACATGAAAAAAATCCATAACTCATAAACATAACCACAAATCCAAACCCACAACATCACAAATCCATAACCACCATAACATTTTTTCTCGACCAAAAACAGCCCTAACACACAAATCCGAAAACGCAAAAGTAACAACAAAACCAAATTCATACCTCACAATTTATTTTCGGCCAAAACCAACACATAATCACATCAAAACCGAACGTGAGCAAGGCAAAAGAACAAAAACCGAATGTGAAGAAAGAAGAAGGAACAACACGCAAAATAGAAGAATAACGTGAAAGAAGGACAAAAAAAAAACAGCAGCAAGGCGAAGGGAAGAACAAGGAAGAACAAAGGTAATTTTCATGGCCGTTTGTGTGTTTTTCTTGTTGCTTTCTTTCGTAGATCTAGGACTGTTTGTGCATTTCTTTTGAAAACTAAGTGTAGATCCGTATAGAGGAGAAAGAAACGGAGGTTTGGGTGAATTTTTTTTTAAAAAGGATGAGTTTAGAACTCCGGCGCGGAGGCGCTAAGGGCGACCACCGCGCCGGAGGCGTTCGGCCACCGCACCACCTCCTTCTTTCTCTCGCCGGCGAGGCAAATGTTAGAGAGAGGGGAGAGCAATATTTTCATGTTATTTTTTTTGAGAGAGGTAGAAGATGAGAAATGTGAAGAAACCCCTTTGAAAAAACCTTTTATACTCATTAATGAGTTGGGGCGGGTCACCCATGGGTTGACCCAGTACCCGCCCCAGCTCTTGCATCCATGACCCAGCCCATTGTTGCTACTGTTTTGCTGTTTACACCCCTATCCTTGCTGCTTGCACCTCCCTGCATATTTTGTTTAGTAACTTTCTTATATAATTTCATGCTTTTATTTTTTTTGATTTCATATCACATTTAAACCATGTTCCATGCATTTTAATCAATGTTTTCATTTTTTTTATCATGCATTTTTGGTTTATTTAATAGTTAAGTTTCTACATCACATAACTTTCGTTTATTCAAGCATTTAAAAAATCCTCTCATGCATTTTTGTTTCTTTTAATTTTGTTTACTTTGCATTTTTGCTTATTTCATATGTTTACATTTTATTGTCTTGATTTGTTTAAATTGCATTTTAGTTTATGGAAATAATTCTCATTAGAAATATTGCATGCATATTTAAATTTCTTGTCATTTATTTTATTTTATTTTTTGGTTTAGTTTGTAATTAGGAAATGATGTAATTTATTTTTACGCATGTTTTTCTTTTGAGACCATAGAATGTACTTAGGGTATGTAATATGTAACCGGCACACGCACTGACACATGCACCGACACTTTATCACTTTATTTATCGCTTTATGTTTATTTATGTTCCGTCGTTACGCGATTTCGTCGTTAGTTTAGAAAATATTTTCTTCAAAAAAATCAAAAAAATCAAATTCAAATTTCTTTTAAGTAAACCTTGGTTTGTAATCCAAGTGTTTTTCTTTTTATTTTCTTTAATCAAATGTTAATCAATTTAATATCCACATTAGACATGGATTTCGTACAATTAAAATTAACCAACTTCATCGTATTTTCTTCTCATGCCTTGAGGCCTCTCATCTCTTCTTAAAATCTTTTTTTTCAAAAAATGTTAAAATCAATTCAACTCATCAAATAAGTTCTTTAGCCGAACTACTTGATTTTGATCCCGATTTACTTGGGATGACAAAGATACAAACTCATCCAATAAATCATCATATTCATGTTTCGTGGCAAATCATGATGAAGATGAGGTAAACTTTGTTGAATCTGAATATGACTTAACTTATGATGAGTTGTTTACTATTTGTAAAGAATTAAATGATGAGTCAACTAAGCTTAGAAAAATTGTTTCTTCCTCTAAGAAAACTATTTCCACTCTTGAATCAAAAATTGATATTTTAAACAAGGAAATAGAAATTCTTAAAGAGAAACAAATTTTTGTTAGTGAAGTTTCTTCTTGCACCTCTTGTGAAAATAAAAAGGAAAATATTTTCAAGTGTGATGATTGCAATATTTTGAAAATTGAAATTGAGGATTTGAAAAACATTCTTGCAAAATTCACAATGGGAAGAGAAAAACTTGACATCATTTTGAAAAATCAAAAGGGAAGTTTTAATAAAGCAGGTTTGGACTATCATCCAAAAAATCATGAAAAATATTTTACAAAATTCTTTCGCCCAAACAAGACATCAAGTACCCCTTTTGTTAAATGTTTTTATTGTGAAAGAGAAGGTCATACATCCTCTATTTGTAATATAAGAAAGAACAATGATAAAAATATTAAATTGAAGTGGATTCCAAAGGGCACATTACCTATTGCTAACTCTCAAGGACCCAAAATGATTTGGGTACCAAAAGTCAAAACTTGAATTTGTTTTGTAGGTGTGCTTGAAGACCAAAAAAATTAAAAATTGGTACAATTATGAAGTTATTCAAAGCACATGAAAATGGGAGAAAAAGATTTTATCCTTATTATCACCAAGAGAGTGGATATGCATCAAGTGGAGACTTTATAAAAATACTCTTCTCCAAAAATAAATTGTAAATTCAAGAGAAGCAAAAATGGTTTACACTTTTCACTTAATTCTCTTTATTTTTTGCTTTATATTTTCCTGAATATATGCCTTGCCATGATTATTTCTTTCCCGCTTTTTGATAATGCCAAAAGGGGGAGAGTTATGTGATTTGCATGTTTTAGGGGGAGTGAATTTTAATTGTTTGCATATAGTAAGGGGGAGCAAAATCTGCGCTTATCTCTGTCATATATTTTATTATTTGATTATTATTGTACTAACCCTTTCATTGAGCAAATCACTCCAAGAGATGTTTGTCATCATCAAAAAGGGGGAGAATGTGAATATATACCTTGACTTGCAACTTACAGTCAAAATCTCTTTCTCCCTCTCAAACTTGCATTGCTATTTTCTCACTTGATCACTTCTATTTTATCTGAGAGCTTTTATACTATATAGTTTACTTTGTAATCTTTTGAGCTTCAAGTTGTTTTTATCTACACATTTGGTGTAATCATTTAAATTGTTATATTTCTTTGTATTGGGTGTGATCCCATAATTTCAAGAGAGGTGATATCCCTTGGTTTAGAGACTCTTCTACAAAGGCTTGTTTTGTTTGGAGAGTGCTCGTTATTTGTAAAGGTTACTAGCTTATCCCGGTTAAAAGCTAGGTTAGTGAAAATCTCAAGGGGCTTTTCCTTGGGGACTAGACGTAGGCCTTGGTGTTTTAGGCCGAACTAGGATAAATCTTTTGGTGTCTTTTCTCTCATCCCTTATCTCTTTTACTTTATTTATTATTTATTTTAGCAAAATTTCTCTAGTTTTCATCTTTATTAAAAACCTTTATAATCACTTTATTTTATTTGGTTAAAATCTTTTTAAGTGCTTATTTAAATTGATTTTTAAAGAAACACAATTCACCCCCCCTCTTGTGTGTTTGAAGTCACTTGTTCAACACCCCTATCCTTGCTGCTTGCACCTCCCTGCATATTTTGTTTAGTAAATTTCTTATATAATTTCATGCTTTTATTTTTTTTGATTTCATATCACATTTAAACCATATTCCATGCATTTTAATCAATGTTTTAATTTTTTTTTTATCATGCATTTTTGGTTTATTTAATAGTTAAGTTTCTACATCACATAACTTTCGTTTATTCAAGCATTTAAAAAATCCTCTCATGCATTTTTGTTTCTTTTAATTTTGTTTACTTTGCATTTTTGCTTATTTCATATGTTTACATTTTATTGTCTTGATTTGTTTAAATTGCATTTTAGTTTATGGAAATAATTCTCATTAGAAATATTGCATGCATATTTAAATTTCTTGTCATTTATTTTATTTTATTTTTTGGTTTAGTTTGTAATTAGGAAATGATGTAATTTATTTTTACGCATTTTTTCTTTTGAGACCATAGAATGTACTTAGGGTATGTAATATGTAACCGGCACACGCACTGACACATGCACCGACACTTTATCACTTTATTTATCGCTTTATGTTTATTTATGTTCCGTCGTTACGCGATTTCGTCGTTAGTTTAGAAAATATTTTCTTCAGAAAAATCAAAAAAATCAAATTCAAATTTCTTTTAAGTAAACCTTGGTTTGTAATCCAAGTGTTTTTCTTTTTATTTTCTTTAATCAAATGTTAATCAATTTAATATCCACATTAGACATGGATTTCGTACAATTAAAATTAACCAACTTCATCGTATTTTCTTCTCATGCCTTGAGGCCTCTCATCTCTTCTTAAAATCTTTTTTTTCAAAAAATGTTAAAATCAATTCAACTCATCAAATAAGTTCTTTAGCCGAACTACTTGATTTTGATCCCGATTTACTTGGGTAAGTAGGCAAAGGGTTTCAACCCTTCCAAATCAATAAAAATAACCAAAAACATGCTTCATCTTTCTCCTTTCTTTCACTTAAACTCTTAAACTTTTTTAATAATAAGTAAAATTTGAAGGTGAGAAAAACACAAGAAGGGGGGGGGGGGGGTTGAATTGTGTTTTCTTTTCGCAACTCTTGAAGAGAGAGAATCTAATTCCTTTAAACTCAGAGTCTGAATGAGATCAGAGTCTGATAGGAGATTAGGTTCTGAATGCAGCGGAATAATCAAGAGATAAAGAGAGAAGAGAGAACACAAGCAATTATACAGGTTCCTTCCACAAACTGGAAGTAGTCCTGTCCCCCTTGTACTTCCAAGGAGAGTTCACTAAAATGTAATATCAAATTACAAGTTGCTCAAACACACAGTATGAGACTTCCTTGATCAAGCACACAGGCGAGAGACTTCCTTGCTCAAAGACACAACTAAGAGACTTCCTTTGCTCAAGGACGCAGCCAAGAGACTTCCTTTGCTCAAGCACAAAAGCAAGAGACTTTTACACAATTACAGAAAATTGAATACAATTGAAACACTTGATAACAATCAAAATGTGTTTCAATTACAACAAAGACAGACTCTGTTTTACACAAAAGACAGACTCTGTTTTTCTGTGAAACTTAGAAATTGTAGAATACTCAGTTTGTAAGAATCTAAGTTAATGATGTGCTTTTTGTTAAGACTCAGTTGAATACGAAAGCAGTGCAATGCAATTTTTCACGTTGTAGAGTCCTTTTTTTTTTTCAAGTCTTCTATCCTTTATATAGACGTAGAAAAGAGATGTTGAGTCATCCAGCACACCAAAATGATTTCTGAAGCTTGATCAATGACTGTTGATCTGTTGCTTGATTTGGTAATAGTCCTTCAATAGCATCATTTGAATTCTATTCCCTTTGAGGATTAATACCGGTAGACACAGTTGCCAAACTGTACGAGGTAGTGGAGTAGTGGAAACAGAGTTCGTACAACGTAATCTGTACTGGCCTGCAATCTTTGTCTTTGTGCTTCCCACGCTCAAAGTTGACTTAGAAGCTAGCCGTTACTCCATTTGAGAGTTTCTTTGTGCATCGCAATGCAGTAGAAATCCTTGTAAGCAGATTATCAAATTTGTGGCTTCAGACTCACTGTAGCACTAAGCTTCTGATAATCTTCAGACTCTCTTGGTTTTCAGATTCTAATGGTCTTCAGACTCTGATAAAGTCTTCAAACTCTCTTCGAAACAGTCTTCAGACTCTCTTGAGCACAGTCTTCAGACTCTCTTCGATACAGAATCACAAGCAACAAGCTTCTCTGGATTTATTGCTCTTTAACATTGTTCAAACAGAATACTTTCTAAGATACAAATCTTAATTGATATCCTGCATACTTAAACAAATATTAGCAATATCCAATTGACAACTTTTTAATACCTTGTTATCATCAAAACTCAAAACGTGGTAACACCTTTGTTCCAACAAAATTAATTTAGCGCAAGATTAGATAATAGGTAGAAGGTTCCTATGGGATACCATAATCGGTTCGGGTGCTTAACACCTTCCCCAATCGAAACCAACCTCCGAATCCAAGGTCTTACAAGGGTTTTTACTCACTTTTTCCCTTCCCGCGAATAAAAGTTGAGAGTTCAATGATTAAAGGTTCAAATCCAATCAATGATTTTGATACCCGAAAATCACGAGCACAACCGACATGTTCCCTTGTTTTAGCTCAAGGAACTCAATCTCTTTCTTCCCGCGAACATCTTCCGGAAAGTATCGGTTCAAGAACTCTCTCTCCTAAACACAGCCCAAGTAACAGCATCACCTCCATTCTCTAAAACCGGTTGAACACTCACCGACCATTCATCAGCTTCTTCTGCCAACATGTGCGTGCCAAAACGCACCATCTAAATATCAGTGCATTGCATAAATTTGAAAATCCTCTCGACCTATCCATTGTATTATCAACATATTCAGCAATTTTTGGGTCAAGTGGATCATATGTTGAAGTTTGTTTAGTTGGTGAGGGGGTAGTCTTTTTGCAAAGAGTGGGGATAGCTTTGCTCAAAGGTATATTGTTAGAATCTGTTTTTGTTTGAGATGAGGAGGGTGAATCTAAATTTAAGTACATGTCATATTCATTGTGAAAACTACCTAAAGCGCAAGCTTTCTGTAGCAGTTGGTCCTGAAGCATCAACTTTTGTAACTCTTGTTCCTGAAGCACCAGCTTCTGCAGGGTCTGCCACTAGATCCTTGTGCTTGAGAGCTTTCATAAGCATTTCAGTAGCTTCCTTCACTGCATGTTCCTTGATTTCTGTTGTAATCACTTCAACAACTAATGCTTTTGCAGGAGCATGTTGGTTAGTAACTATAGACACTGAAGTATCCAACTTCAATGTTATCTCCTTAGCAGCAGGAACATAATTTCTTTTCTTCTTTGTTAGACCCTATTCTTCTTCATCCTCTTCCCCAAAGCATTTGCTCACAGCCTTTTTCAATTTCTTCATACTTCTTTCTCCTTTGCCTCTCTTTCTCTTAGGGACCTTAGGAACTTTAATAGTTAGAACAGGAGCTTCTGACTTGATTGATTTAGATTTCTTAGGAGCTGGTTTAGACTCATCATCTTCTTCTTAACAGATTTGCTCCTTTTTCCTTTAACTCTTAATGGGGCACCTGTAATGCCCGTTTTAATTATTTAAATTATTTTATATAGTATAGAGAATATTTTTATGATTTTGTGTGAATTAAGTGATATGTAGGATATTATGTGATTTATGCGATTTTATGAAGGTTGTGACTTATTTTATTGTTTAATAAAATAAGATTTGAAAATAAAACAAATAATAAGTTGTGGGGTTGTTTTTAGAATTAGATAGAGTTGGGAGGAAATAAGATAAAATAAAACAAAAAGTGATTAAAAAGGGAAAACCTAAGTTTAGAAACTGTCAGAACGTACAATTCAGAGTTTGGGAGAAAAAGGGAGAAAACAGAAGAGAAGAACCAGAGAGGCTGCTGCTCAATTTTCTTAAGGTAAGGGTGAGCCTATCATTAAAATTTCATTAGAACATGTAATTCATGATTATGCTTAACAAATTATAGGTTTAATTCATGAGAATTGGGGATTTGAGAATTAGGTCAAAAGTGAGGAATTGAGGTTTAGATGATGAAAAACTGTACCAATGTTGTAGAAAACTGTTTACAGATCATAGGGTAACCTTTATACATCACCTTAGGCGAATTTAGAGATTAACATGACGAAATTTGGGGTTTTGGGTGAAAATCCTCGTAAACCCGTAACTGTTCTGTCATCGCTCGCCACAACGAGCAACCAACTCGCCACGGCGAGTGTTCTTCATCAGCTCGCGAGGCGAGCAACCCACTCGCCCTAGCGAGCAACCCCTAGGAGACTCGCGAGGCGGGCAACCCACTCGCCATAACGAGCAAACCTTGAGAAGGCTCGCAAAGCGAGCAACCCAACTCGCCATAGCGAGCTACCCGTGAAGGCTTGCAAGGCGAGCAGTTCAGCTCGCCGTAGCGAGTAACCCCTGATGGCTCGCAAGGAGAGAGATTCCACTCGCCATAGCGAGTTTTTCTATATCAGGCTGCCTTTTAGAATAATGCGACTCTTGTCGCACGATTATTTATGAGACTACCCCTGGATTGAAGATAGAAGTTACTGCATGATTAAAAATGACTGGTGAAATGATTAATTAATGTTTGATTTTGTTAATAGTGACATATACAATTGTGTATGCTTTCTTTTGAACTATAAGAGATGAATTATGTGAATGTTTATAATATTATTATATCCTGAGATGTTTGATGTTCTGCCATGCTGCCATTGTTAATGATTAAAAGTTGCATGTGTCATTCTAAGATTTATGAGTCGTAATCCAATTTATTGGATTTTACTTGAGATGTCTAAAATTTAAGAAGTTGAGTCCATGCATATTCATCCAGAGACAAGGGCTCATGCCCTAGGAGCTTTTGCTCAATAGCGACGAGAGCTTATGCTCTAGGAGTATTTTTATGCTTAATAGCGACGAGGGCTTATGCCCTAGGAGTATATTTATACTAATTATGGAACCACATGCATGATTATGATTGTTGGAACAAAGGTGTTCAACAATACCACGTTTTGAGTTTTGATGATAACAAGGTATTAAAAACTGTCAATTGGATATGCTAATATTTGTTTAAGTATGCAGGATATTAATCAAGATTTATATCTTAGAAAGTATTCTGTTTGAACATTTTGAGAGCAAAGATCTAGAGAAGCTTGTTGCTTGTGATTCTGACTATCGAAGAAGTGTCTAAAGACTGTATCGAAGAGAGTCTGAAGACTGTATCGAAGAGATTCTGAAGACTGTGTCGAAGAGAGTCTGAAGACTATCAGAACCTGAAGACCAAGAGAGTTTGAAGATCATCAGAAGCTGGAATGCTACAGTGAGTCTGAAGTCTGCAATCTGAAGATCTGCTTAGAAGGATTTCTAAAGGCATTACAATGCTCAAGAAACTCTCATTTGGAGTAACGGATAGCTTTAAAGTCAACTTGAGCGTGGGATGCTCAACGACAAAGAATGCAAAATAGTACAAAGTACGTGTGTACGATGTAACACCCCGTTCTCCCAACATTAATAATTAACAAATTAAATTAGAGTTTTTCACCAAAAACGGAATGCTACATTTTCGTTCAAATAAAATCTCCAAATTAACGGATGAATAAATATTCTCCAATAAATCAGTCAATAAAAATCAACCTTCAAACTTCGCAGCGGAATTAATTTAAAACAACTAAATAAGTCTTTGCACGCAGGCCTCATCAAAAGTTTCATAAATCATTATTAATACATAAGGAAAGAGAAAACAAGCAACAAATCTCCGTCCCGTTACGTATCAGAGCCCTAAGACACCCTTACCTTAGATTATCTTCCTGAATTAAAAGCAGCGTTCTTCTCTCCTCTTGCTTCTTCTCTCTTCTTCTAGGTTTTTCCCCCTTTTCTTGTTTTCTCACTATTTCTACGTAAAACTGGTTCTGACTCTTTCTTCCCTTATTAATACCTATTAACTTCTCCTTAATTCTAATTAACTCCTATTAAATTATTAAATAATTCATTTTAATCCCCAACCTTCTAATAATTATAATTCTCACCTATTTTAATTAAATAATTCAAAATAATCATATATAAAATATAACACACCAAAAATCAACATAATTATTTAAAATCATAAAAACTTATTAAAATTAACTGAAATAAAATAATCGACAACTAGGGCGTTACAACTCTCCCCCACTTAAAGAATTTCGTCCTCGAAATATTACCTCAAGCAAACAACTCAGGATAAGACTCTAGCATCTTACTCTCCAGCTCCCAAGTCAAGCTTTCACCAGTTACTCCACCCCAGACAACTCTCACCAGAGGTATCTCCTTGCCTCTCAACTTCTTCACCTTACGATCATCAATTCTCAACGGTAAAGTTTCCACCGTAAGGTTGTCTCTAACTTGCACGTCATCCCTTGGTATAACATGCGAAGGATCTGCTACGTACTTCCGCAGCTGCGACACATGAAACACATCATGCAGATTCGAAAGATGTGGTGGCAAACCTATTCGATATGCCACTGGCCCAATCCTCTCCGATATCTGATAAGGACCAATAAACTTCGGAGTCAACTTCTTCGACTTAGACTTCGACTTCTTCGACTCTCAAGAACACATGATCACCCTCTTGAAACTCAAGTTCCTTTCTACGCTTGTCATGGTAACTCTTTTGCCGACTCTGCGACGCTTTCATCTGTTCTCTTATCAGCTTAACTTTCTCTGTAGTCTGCTGGACTAATTCTGGTCCCAACACTGTACTTTCTCCCGATTCAAACCAACACAATGGAGTTCTACACCTCCGACCATACAAAGCTTCAAATGGTGCCATGCCAATACTCGAATGATAACTGTTGTTGTACGTGAACTCAATCAACGGTAGATGACTATCCCAAGCTCCACCTTGCTCAAGTACACATACTCTTAGCAAATCTTCCAGCGACTGAATCGTCCTCTCCGACTGACCATCTGTTTGAGGATGATAAGCCGAACTCAACTTCAACTTAGAACCCAAAGCCTCCTGCAAACTCTTCCAAAACCTTGAAGTAAACCTCGGATCTCTATCCGACACAATACTCGATGGAACACCATGCAACTTCACAATACTATGAATATAAATCTCTGCCAACTGAGCTACTGGATAATTGATATTGATCGGAATAAAATGTGCTGACTTGGTTAACCTGTCAAAAACTACCCAAATGGCATCATGCCCCTTCGGAGTATTCGGTAAGCTCGTTGCAAAATCCATGGATATGCTATCCCACTTCCACTCTGGCACATCTAATGGTGTCAACAATCCTGCAGGCTTCTGATGTTCATCTTTAGATTTCTGACAAGTTAAACATGCATAAACAAATTGCGCGACATCTCGCTTCAATCCAGACCACCAGAACATCTTCTTCAAGTCGTGGTACATCTTCGTAGCTCCCGGATGAATACTTAAGCTACTCCTGTGACTTTCTTCCAAAATCATCTTTTTCAACTCGTCATTATCAGGAATACAAATTCTGCCTCGGAATATTAACACACCTTTATCATCAACCTGGAAATCACTACCTTCCGCTTCATTACTAGCAACCATCAAGTCTACAAACTTAACATCAGCTTCTTGCGCTTCCTTGATACTATTCAAGAATTCATTATTGATCTTCAACATACCCAACTGCACGCTCTGAGGTGCCAATTCACAAACTAAGCTCAAGTCTCTAAATTGCTCAAGTAACTCGAACTCTTTTATCATCATAGCAGACATGTGCAACGTCTTTCTGCTCAAGGCATCTGCAACCACATTAGCTTTACCCGGATGGTAATTCAAACTAAAATCATAGTCCTTCAACAAATCGAGCCATCTTCTCTGCCTCATATTCAACTCCTTCTGATCAAACAAGTATTTCAAACTCTTATGATCATTGAACACCTCAAATCTGGAACCGTACAAATAATGCCTCCAAATTTTTAACACAAAAACTACAGCAGCCAACTCTAAATCATGTGTAGGATAGTTCTTCTCATGTATCCTCAACTGCCTCGAAGCATAAGCTACCACCTTACCATCCTGCATAAGTACACCACCTAAGCCCAACTTGGACGCATCACAATAAACAACAAAAGGTTCATCTGGCTTCGGTAAAATCAAAATCGGAGCAGTCGTCAACCGTTGCTTCAACTCATTGAAACTATTCTCACACTTAGCATCCCACACAAAAACTTTACCCTTACAGGTCAAATGTGTCAAAGGAAGTGCCAACTTCAAAAATCCTCGATAAATCTTCGATAATAACCTGCTAAGCCCAGAAAACTTCTAATCTCTGTAACGGACCTCGGAGTCTCCCATTGCGATACCGCTTCAACTTTCGACGGGTCAACCGCAATACCACTACCAGAAATAATGTGGCCAAGAAAACTTACTTCACTTAACCAGAACTCACATTTGGATAACTTGGCATACAACTTCTTTTCTTTCAACACTTGCAAAACAATCTTCAAATGCTCTGCATGCTCTTCTTCAGTCTTAGAATAAATCAGAATATCATCAATAAAAACAACAACAAATCTATCCAAGAAGTCATGGAAAATTCTGTTCATATACTCCATAAATACACCAGGTGCATTAGTAACACCGAAAGGCATCACCTTATACTCATAGTGACCATATCGCGTCCTGAACGCCGTCTTCTGCATATCTTCATCCCTCACCTTGATCTGATGGTAACCTGATCTCAATTCAATCTTACTAAACACACGGGCACCCACTAGCTGATCCATCAAGTCATCAATTCTCGGAAGTGGATACCTATTCTTTATCGTCACTTTATTCAACTGACGGTAATCTATACACAGCCTCATGCTACCATCTTTCTTCTTAACCAATAATACCGGCGCTCTCCAAGGTGAAACACTTGGTCTTACAAACTTCTTATCAAGTAGGTCCTCCAACTGCTTCTTCAACTCTGCCAACTCAGCTACTGACATACAGTAAGGAGCCATCGACACAGGCTTCGTACCCGGAACAAGATCAATTGAAAATTCAACTTCTCTTTCTGGCGGCACATCGGGAATCTCATCAGGAAAAACTTCTGGGAATTCATTCACGACTGGTAGGCCATCAATCACTACTTGATTCTCTACTGACAAATATGCTAAAAAGGAAAACATCATAATTCTGTCGCGCTCAATCTGCTTCAACTGCTTAGTACTCAAGAAATCAACTTCACTCTCTTCTTCAGCGGAAGAGAAACGTACTGTCTTACTAAAACAATTGATGAGGACATGGTTATACTCTAACCAGTTCATCCCAAGGATTACATCCATACCCGTCAACGGTAAACATACAAGATCAACTTCAAAATCTCTACCAAACACAGACAGTGGACAGCTTATACAAACATGAGAAGTAGTCACTGAACCCTTAGTTAGAGTTTCAACAATCATTTCTCCATCCATTTTAGACATAGTAAGTCCCAACTTAGAAGCACAATTAACAGCAATAAAACAATGCGTAGCACCTGTATCTATAATAGCAATTAAAGGAGTATCATCAAAATAACAAGTACCTCAAATAAGTCGATCCTCATTGTCCGTCTGTGTACCAGACAATGCAAACACTTTCCCTCCAAACTGAGCCTTCTTAGGCTTCTTGCATTGTGAACTAAGATGACCCTCTTCATCACAATTGAAACAGACAATATCACCACGTTTGCATTCAGCTATTGTATGTCCTTTCTTCCCACATCGGAAGCATTTCTTCTCATCACGGTGGCAAGCATTACTCTTGTGGCCTTTCTCACCACACTTGTAGCAGACAACTTCAGCAGGAGTCTCATTCTTCATGGGCCTCCTCTCATCATTTACCCGTTGTTTCCCCTTATCAACAGGAGCACTGTAAGGCTTAGGACAGTTCTGCTGGCTCTTACTCTTCCTTTCATTAAGCACTTTATAGTGAGCTTTCGTATCCTCTTCGTAAATCCTGCAGCTACTCACCAAATCAGAAAAATTGCGGATCTTCTGATAACCAATGGCCCGCTTAATCTCAGCACGCAGACCATTCTAAAACTTGATACACTTAGAGAACTCAGCAGTCTCAGGAGTGTAATGCGGGTAAAACTTTGCCAACTCAACAAACTTGGCAGCATACTCTGTTACTGACATATCACCTTGCTTCAGTTCCAGAAATTCAATCTCCTTCTTACCTCGGACATCTTCCGGAAAATACCTATTCAGAAACTCTCTTCTGAACACAGCCCAAGTGATCACAGCTCCTTCATTCCCTAGCACTGGTTGCACACTCACCCACCAATCATCAGCCTCCTCAGCCAGCATATGTGTGCCAAATCGCACCATCTGAACATCAGTGCATTGCATCACTCTGAAGATTCTTTCAATCTCCTTCAACCATGTCTGCGCCCCATCAGGGTCATACCTACCCTTGAACGTTGGTGGATGGTTCCTCAGGAAGGTTTCCAACATACGAACACCGTCGTTACCACCAGCATTATTCTGTTGACCCACAGCTTGAGCCATCGCTTGCAAAGCAGCAGCAAGTTCAACATCTTCCTTCCAGCCATCGTGAAAATCTACACTACAACAACAACCAGGACATCAAAGACAATACAAAATTGTCACACGACTCTACTAGGCTCGACTCGACTCTACTACTTGGCCGGACGGACCGACCTGCTCTGATACCAATTTGTAACACCCTGTTCTCCCAACATTAATAATTAACAAATTAAATTAGAGTTTTTCACCAAAAACGGAATGCTACATTTTCGTTCAAATAAAATCTCCAAATTAACGGATGAATAAATATTCTCCAATAAATCAGTCAATAAAAATCAACCTTCAAACTTCGCAGCGGAATTAATTTAAAACAACTAAATAAGTCTTTGGCACGCAGGCCTCATCAAAAGTTTCATAAATCATTATTAATACGTAAGGAAAGAGAAAACAAGCAACAAATCCCCGTCCCGTTACGTATCAGAGCCCTAAGACACTTGAGCCGACGTCTCTACTAATCTTCGTTACCTGCACTTGCCCACAAGGCGGCAATTCCAGCAGAAGGGGTGAGATTCACAAACAACAATAGATAACATAATTCATCAATCAAATTCAACAACAACAATATAATGAATAATAAATTTTCATTTATAATTTGGACAATTCAACAACATGGTCAACAACGACACCGACAACTCAGCCAACAACAACAACTATGACAACAGCTACGACGACAACAATGCGACTAATGCAAATGCATGTGGTACCATTTTACGCGCGTTGAATGCTAAGCATTCTGGGGCATAAGCCCCCAACGGTTGAATGAAATAACATTCCAGGGCATAAGCCCTCAACAATTGAGTGATAAACACTCCAGGGCATAAGCCCTCAACGATTGAGTGGAAACACTCCAGGGCATGAGCCCTCAACAAGGTATGAGTATGAATGGACTCAATGGTGTATATCTACATACAACCCAACGACAGCAACGACAACTACAGTATGCATAATCTACTATGACATAAGACTCCAACTCAATTGATAGGACACAACAAAGGGCACAACAAAGCCACACAACAAAAATTCAACAACTTAGGTAACCTACAGCATTACTCGCCGTGGCGAGTTCACAAAATTGGGCTACTCGCCGTTGCGAGTTACTTACTCGCCGTGGCGAGTTCAGAAAATTGAGCTCCTCGCCGTGGCGAGTTGGGGGCGAGCTCAATGCGAGCAAAAGTGGTTGCTCTCGGCGTTTTTGACATTTTTCACCTAAAATCTTCATTTTTAAGTTCCCAAAACCCAAATTTAATTCTGTAAAAAGGTGCCATTCATCCCTAAACATATTAAGGCACTCAAATTGATATAAAAATTCACCCAAAAACCTCATTAAGACAATTAACCACTTTTTAATTAGGCAACTCGCCGTGGCGAGTGCATCTGCTCGCTGTGGCGAGCTACGGGTGTTTCATTGCTCGCCTCGCGAGTGGGTCTGCTCGCTGTGGCGAGTTACATAGGCACTGCTCGCCTGGCGAGTAGGTTTACTCGCCGTTGCGAGCGGCGATTGACAGAACTACGAACTGTACGAACAGACTTATACTTTTCAACCCTAAACCTCAAATTCAACACCCAAAGGCTCAATTTTGATGAATTTCATCATCCCTATGCATTCTAACATCAGAACAGCATAAAACAACAACAATTACATGAATTCATTAAGTTATTAGCATCAATTCATCTTTACCTAATTCAATTCATCAACCCTACCAACTCTACATTCATCAACGAATTAAGAACCTAAAGTTGAGAGTTAGTCTCACCCTTAACTTAGATTATCTTCCTGAATTAAAAGCAGCGTTCTTCTCTCCTCTTGCTTCTTCTCTCTTCTTCTAGGTTTTTCCCCCTTTTCTTGTTTTCTCACTGTTTCTACGTAAAACTGGTTCTGACTCTTTCTTCCCTTATTAATACCTATTAACTTCTCCTTAATTCTAATTAACTCCTATTAAATTATTAAATAATTCATTTTAATCCCCAACCTTCTAATAATTATAATTCTCACCTATTTTAATTAAATAATTCAAAATAATCATATATAAAATATAACACACCAAAAATCAACATAATTATTTAAAATCATAAAAACTTATTAAAATCAACTGAAATAAAATAATCGACAACTAGGGTGTTACATACGAACTCTGTTTCCACTACTCCACAACCTCGTACAGTTTGACAACTGTGTCTACCGGTATTAAGCTTCAAAAGGAATGAAATTGAAAATATGCATTTGAAGGACTATTACCATATCAAGCAACAGATCAACAACTATTGATCAAGCTTCCAGAATCATCTTGAAGTGCTGGATGACTCAACGTCTCTTTCCAACGCCTATATAAAGGATGGAAGACTTGAAGAATTGTTGGACTCTACAACTGAAAAACTACGCTGCTAAGCTATCGTATTTAAACCGAGTCTTAACAGAAACACATCAGCAACTTAGATTATTCTTACAAACTGAGTATTCTAGAATTTCTAAGTTAAGCAGAAAAACAGAGTCTGTCTTTGTTTAAAACAGAGTTTGTCTTTGTTTTGTAATTGGAACACGTTTGATTGTTTATCAAGTGTTTCAACTCTATTCAATTTTCTGTAAATTGTGTCAGAAGTCTCTTGGATGCGTCCTTGAGCAAAGAAGTCTCTTAGTTGTGTCTTTGAGCATTGGAAGTCTCTTGCCTGCGTGCTTGTGTAACACCTCATTTTAATTCTATTATTTTAAATTATGTTTGAATATTGGTTATATGATTTTGCATGACTTATTTGATATATATATGATTTTATGCGAAAATATATGATTCATGTGAGATATATATATATATATATATATATTATGTATTATTTTATTATATAGTTGTTTTATTATTTAAATAAAATATGAGAAATAGAAATAAGTAGTAATAATATTTATTTAGAATTAAGGGGGATTAATTGTAATTATGTGGATTAAGTGGGAGTTAAGGGAAAGAAAAAGGGGGTTATGTTTTGGGAGTTAGTAAGGAAAGAGTCAGACAAACATTTTCACGTACAGTAGAGAAAAAGAGAGTTTTTGAGAAAAAGAGGAGAAAAACCAAGAGGGCTAGAAGGAGAGCTAGGAAGGGATCAAATTGTTGTAGGCTTTACATTGTTGCTGAATTAAGGTAAGGGTGGGATTCCTTTCACTAATAATGTATATAATTCTGAAAATTTATGAATTGTGGTGTTCTTGGTTTTCTAGGTTTTAGAATTTTGTGTAATTTCTAAAATGGATGAATTGTGTTGTTTGATGCATGTTCCTATGTTGTTTTGATTGCTATATTGCCTATTTGACCTGAAAACAACACTGTAAATCATTTTGGGAGATTAAGGGATCAAAATTTGGGTTTTTGGGTGAAAAATGGTGAGAAATCGTCAAAAAACGGGGCCCAGTTCGCTTAAGCAAGCCCCAAGCAAATTCACAAGCAAAATTGGGGTTTCTCTCGGCGTGAATCTCGCTTAAGCGAGATTTGTCTCGCTTAAGCGAGATACTCTCTGACAGCATTTCCTGTTTCGCGTTCTTGTGTCTTTTTCACACGTTTCTGTTTTGAATTAGCTTTCGGTGTAAACAGGAAAATTGTAGATAATTGAGTTAGCTTTCTAATGGCCTTGGTTTGACGTGTAAAATATTTTTAGATTTTGAGTTATGACGAAAATAGTCCAAGAGGGTATTCAGAAAATTTTAAGAAAACTTAGCATAGCTAATTCTGAGTTAGTCCGAAACTTATGGTTGGTTTCCCAACTTCAAACTTAGGTATTAGGGATTTAGTTGAAGTGTTTTATGAGTATTTGGCTTATGCCTTATTGATCACACTTGCTTGTTTTTGAAGAATGTTTTGGTCTGATATAAATGTAGTTGATTAATGTATGTGTGTTATGTTGACGAATTCTGTCGTAAGAGTTGTTGTGTCAGATTTTGACTAAGTTGTGGAGTGTGTCATAAATGATTAGGCACATATGTTGTTGTCGTAGATGTGGTTTTAGTTGTATGTTGATATACACAAGTCGAGTCCATTTGCATACTCATAACTGTTGGGGGTTTATGCCCTAGAATGCTTAGCATTCACACCCGTTGGTTTTTGTCGTTGTCGATGTTGCATTGTCGTAGTCGTTGTCGTCGGTCATGTCGTGGGTGTTCATTGCTGATAATGACATTGTTGTTGCTGTTGTTTAATGTTGTTGAAGGTAATTATGTTGCTATTATACATGTGTACATTTATTCACATTATATATGAATTGAATAATGCCTGTTGTAAGATGTTGTTGTTTCATTGATTTGATGAATTATATATATTTATTATTGATCGTGTATCTCACCCCTTCTGCTTGAAAACGTTGCCTTCCCTATGGGTAACTTGCAGGTAACGAAGATTAGTAGGATGATTGGCTCTGTGTCTAGGGTTCTGATACATATTAGGATGGGGGATCATCGCGATGTTTTCCTTTCATTCCTTTATGTATCAAACTTCGATTATGTTGTTGAATTTTCATGTCGTTTAATGAGACTTTCAACGTGGAATAATAAATAGTATAATTTCTATTTATGAGATTTTGAAAAGTAGTGTAATACTCCGTTGTTGAATTACTCTGATATAATTATATTTATTATTACGACTGTTGGGAGAACGGGGTGTTACAGCTTGAGCATTGGAAGTCTCTTGCCTGCGTGCTTGAGCATTGGAAGTCTCTTACTGTGTGTTTGAGCAACTTGTAATAGATATTACAATTTAGCGGAACTCTCCTTGGAAGTGCAAGGGGGACAGGACTACTTACGGTTTGTGGAAGGAACCTGTATAATTGCTTGTGTTCTCTCTTCTCTCTATCTCTTGTTTATATCCGCTGCAACAGAATCTGATCTCCCATCAGACTCTGAACTCATTCAGACTCTGATCCTTCGGAATTAGATTCTCACTCTTCAAGAGTTGCGAAAAGCTAACACAATTCAACCCCCCCTTCTTGTGTTTTTCTCACCTTCAGTTGTTATCAGAGCTCCGACTCTGTTGTCATAGCACTTAACCGTGTGACAGAAAAGGTCCAGAGAAAAACTTGTCTTCCAGTGAACCTTCTTCTTCTGGTGCTGCTATACCATATGACTATGGATCCAATAACAGCAGTAAGAAAACTGATTATGGAAAAATTTCAAAGTTCAATGGTGATCCTGAAGAATTTTCTTGGTGGAAAACCAACTTCTACAGCTATGTCATGGGTCTTGATGAAGAACTCTGGGACATACTTGAAGATGGTGTTGGTGACTTACAACTTGATGACGACGGTGCTGCCATTGACCGTAAACTTCACACTACTGCTCAAAAGAAGATCTACAAGAAACATCATATCATCAGAGGAGCTCTTGTCACTGCTATTCCTAAATCTGAATACATGAAGATGAGTGACAAATCTACTGCTAGAGCCATGTTTGCTTCTCTTTGTGCAAACTATGAAGGGAGCAAAAAGGTCAGGGAAGCTAAAGCTCTTCTATTATTTCATCAGTATGAATTATTCAAGATGAAAGATGATGAAAGTATTGAGCAGATGTACTCAAGATTTCAAACTCTAGTATCTGGACTTCAGATACTAAAGAAGAGTTACATAGCTTCTGACCATGTTAGCAAGATCCTAAGGAGCTTACCCTCTAGATGGAGACCAAAGGTTACTGCAATTGAGGAAGCTAAATATTTAAACACTTTAAGTGTTGAAGTACTTGTAAGCTCTCTCAAAGTTCATGAGTTAAGTCTCAATGAACATGAATCTGCTAGAAAGTCTAAAACCATTGCTTTAAAATCAAAGGGAAGATCCTCAAAAGCTCTCAAGGTTGAAGAGTCTGAAAATGGCTATGCTTTCAAGCAGAATGCAATACCATGCTAAAAAGAACAAGAGGTTTCTGAGCAAGAGCAGTGGGAAGGGTTTCAAAAAGGAGGAACAGAAAGGTTGCTTCAACTGCAAGAAGCCTGGACACTTTATTGCTGATTGTCCAGAGTTGCAGAAAGAGAAATCCAAGTCAAAAAGGCCAGCCTTCAAGTCAAGCAAGTTTAAGAAGCAAATCAAGAAAAGTCTGATGGCTACCTTGGAAGATCTTGATAACGAGTCATGGTATGAATCTTGATAAGATCTTGAAGATGATGATGATGCTAATGTAGCTGTTGGATTAATGGCTACAACTGAATCTGTATAGGAGACACCTGAGGCAGAATCAGATGCAGACTCTAAAAGTGAAACAGAGGTATTTTCTGAACTCACAAGATCTGAATTAGTAGATTCTGTCAAAGAACTTCTTGGTCATTTTAAAGCTAAAACCACTGAGTTGAAGAAAGTCAAACAACAGCTTGATAAGCTGTCAGAAAGGCATAATTCAACTCTGTTGGAGTTAGAAAGTTTAAAAGAAAAAAATGATACTTTATTGATCAAGAAGTGTAGTTGTAAATACTTGAGTGAGCAAGATATTGCTTTACAAGAATTTACTGCTACTGGAATTGACAGATCTAGGGTTGCATCCATGATCTATAGCACATATCAGAACAGAGGACAGGGTCTTGGATTCATAGGAGGTAGCTCAAATGAAGTAATTCTGAAACCTGGTCCTGATGGCGCCAGAGAAGCATTGAAAAATCACTTTGTAAGTGAGTCTGATGAAGTCAACACAGTGACTCATTCAGAACCTATAACTTCAAGTTCTAAAGTTTTGACTAAGTCAAAATCTCAGAATGCAAAGTCGAAAGTTCTGAAAAACTTTAAACCTAAGGCTTCAATGATTCAGACTCTAAATCATTCTGAGTCTGATAAACGGACTCTGAAGAAGCCAGAGTCTGAAAAACAAAAGCCTAAGTTTCAAAGAAGAGAAACTATGAAAGGCAAGTTGAATCCTAAACTGAACGGTTCTAAACCCAAGGTGTGGAGGAAAACAATGCAAATGACTTCAAGACACACCTTACGAAAGGAATTCAATGGTTCAAGGACTAACCCAAGAGGACCCATGAGAATATGGGTACCTAAGTCTGAAATTGTTGATGCTGCAGGTATGTCTAAAAGGACTAGAAAAGCAGAAGGCTTGGTACCTGGACAGTGGTTTCTCGCGACACATGACGGGAGAAAAGTCTATGTTCCTAACCCTAACCATGAAAGAGGGAGGAACTGTGGGATTTGGAGGAAACAAAACTGGCAAAATCATTGGTAGTGGAACCATTGGTAACTCTCTTATCTCTACTTGTAATGTGTGGTTTGTTGATGGGCTTAGACATAACCTACTGAGCATAACTCTCTTATCTCTTATGATGTTTTGTTTAATAAGAACAACTGCACTGTAGTTAACAAGGATGATCAATCCATAGTCTTCAAGGGAAAGAGAAGAAACAATGTCTACAAAATAAAGTTCTCTGAACTGACTGATCAAGAGGTAGTTTGCCTTTTGTCAATGGGTGATAAGAAATGGTTGTGGCATAGACGGTTGGGACATGCAAACTGGAGGTTAATCTCTAAGCTTAGCAAGTTGCAACTAGTCAAAGGCTTACCTGACATTACCTATCATTCATATGCTCTTTGCGGAGCATGTCAGAAAGGGTAAATTGTTAAGAGTTCCTTTAAACCGAAAGAAATTGTTTCTACAACCAGACCCTTGGAGTTACTTCACATTGATTTATTTGGACCAGTTAGCACTGCATCCTTATATGGAAGTAAGTATGGACTAGTCATTGTTGATGATTAGAGCAGATGGAGTTAGGTTAAGTTTCTGAAAAATAAAGACGACTCATATTCTATGTTTAGTAAATTCTGCATCCAAATTCAATCTGAAAAAGAATTGAAAATTTTGAAAGTCAGAAGTGATCATGGAGGAGAATTTGAAAATGAGCCTTTTGAGGTTTTCTTTGAAAAACATGGAATTATTCATGAATTCTCTGCACCTAGAACTCCACAACAAAATGGAGTTGTAGAGAGAAAGAACAGAACCTTACAAGAAATGGCTAGAACCATGATCCATGAGAACAGTCTGGCTAAACATTTTTGGGCAGAAGCAGTAAATACAACATGTTATGTTCAGAACAGAATCTATATCAGACCTCTGTTGAGCAAAACAGCATATGAACTCTTTAAAGGAAGGAAACCTAATATATCTTATTTTCATCAGTTCGGATGTACATGTTATATCCTGAACAATAAAGTCTATCTAAAGAAATTTGATGCCAAAGCTCAGAAGGGAATCTTCTTAGGTTACTCTGAACGATCTAAGGCATACAGACTGTATAATTCAGAAACACAATGTGTTGAAGAATCTATGCATGTCAGATTTGATGACAAAGTGCCTGGAAGTGAAACTCCAGAGCAAGATGAAAGTTGTGCAGGATCTCAAGATTCTGATATCAACTCAGAATCTGATAAGATTCCAGAATCTGAAGATACTTCAGAAGCTGGAGCATCCCTTGAAGTTCCTAATGAAGAAGCTTCTGAAGAAGCTCAAGATGGTTCTCAGCAAGCTAGTCAATCCAAACATTCATTCAAAGACAAATCTTCACATCCTGAGGATCAGATAATTGGCAATAAAGATAGTCCCAGAAGAACTAGATCGTATTTCAGACAAGAAGAGTCTGCTTTGGGATTATTATCTGTTATTGAACCAACCACTATTGAAGAAGCACTTGGAGATGAAAGATGGATTCTAGCAATGCAAGACAAACTTAATCAATTCAAAAGGAATGAAGTGTGGGATCTAGTAGCTAAGCCTG
This sequence comes from Medicago arabica, assembly GCA_946800305.1. Lineage (NCBI taxonomy): Eukaryota > Viridiplantae > Streptophyta > Magnoliopsida > Fabales > Fabaceae > Medicago > Medicago arabica. Next base: position 26,534,457 of record OX326966.1, read on the forward strand.
AACACAAAAACATTATTGGAACTAAATGGGTGTTCAGAAATAAGCTTAGTGAACAAGGAGAAGTAATCAGAAACAAGGCTAGACTTGTTGCGCAGAGCTACAATCAACAAGAAGGCATTGATTACACAGAAACATTTGCTCTAGTTGAAAGATTGGAAGCAATCAGGTTACTTCTTTCCTATGCAGTGAATCACAACATAATCTTGTATCAAATGGACGTTAAGAGTGCGTTTCTTAATGGTGTCATTTCTGAAGAAGTCTATGTCAAACAACCTCCTGGCTTTGAAGATTTAAAACATCTAGAGCATATTTATAAATTGAAGAAATCACTATATGGCTTGAACAGGCTCCCAGAGCTTGGTATGAAAGACTGAGTAATTTCTTAATTCAAAATGACTTTGAACGAGGGCAAGTTGACACTACACTATTCAAAAAGACTCTGAAGAAAGACATTATTATTGTTCAGATTTATGTTGATGATATCATTTTTGGTTCAACTAATAGTTCACTTTGCAAAGAGTTTTCCAAGGTAATGCAGGATGAATTTGAAATGAGCATGATGGGAGAATTGAAGTTCTTTCTAGGAATTCAAATCAACCAATGCAAAGATGGAGTCTATGTTCATCAGTCCAAATACACGAAAGAGCTCCTGAAGAAGTTCAATCTTGAGGACTGCAAAGAAATGAACACTCGAATGCATCCAACCTGCACTCTGAGCAAAGAAGATCAAGGAACCAAAGTTGATCATAAGCTGTATAGAGGTATGATTGGTTCTTTGTTATACCTAACTGCATCCAGACCAGATATTTTATTCAGTGCATGTCTGTGTGCAAGGTTTCAATCAGATCCTAGAGAGTTTCACTTAACAGCTGTTAAGAGAATCTTTAGATATCTAAAAGGAACTACTAATCTTGGACTTCTGTACAAGAAATCCTCTGACTATAAGCTAGTTGGATTATGTGACGCTGACTATGCTGGAGACAGGATTGAAAGAAAATCAACCAGTGGCAATTGTGAATTTTTGGGAGAGAATCTGATAGCCTGGGCTAGCAAGAGGCAAGCAACTATTGCTTTGTCTACAGCAGAAGCAGAATACATCTCAGCTGCTAGTTGTTGTACACAGCTACTCTAGATGAAACATCAGCTTAAGGATTATTAAATATTTGAAAACTGTATCCCAATTTATTGTGATAATACAGCAGCTATATGTTTATCTAAGAATCCAAATCTACATTCAAGAGCAAAGCACATTGAGATTAAACATCATTTTATAAGAGACTATGTTCAAAAAGGAATTCTAGATATTCAATTCATTGATACTGATCATCAATGGGCTGATATATTTACTAAACCTTTGTCTATTGAAAGATTTGATTTTATAAAGAAAAATTTGAACATGTGTTATGTCTCTGGTTAATGTGCGCCTCTGAAAACAAAATTCATACTCTGAAAGATACTCAGAAGCTAATTGAGAATCAGACTCTCTTTTGGAGACTCAGGTGAACATAAGCCTCTGATAGACTTTCACTATAAATACCAATCACACACAAATCACTTCACTTTTCACACTTTGATTTTTTCTCTGAACATTTATCTTGTTTTCAGTCTCTGAAAAACTTTTTGTTCTCAAAATCAAAACCTAGAAACCTTCAAATGGCAAGTGATCTTATTCAATCTGGTGTGATAATCAAAACTGGTAAATCATACGTGATTAAACCCATGACCATGAACCTTATTAAAGAAACTCTGGAAGTTCAAGTTGAATCTGCAGTGGATTTCGGTTCCCTCATTCGACATGGTGTAAATGTCTCTTCTCATTTCTTATCACAAGAAATGATGAGTTATTTCGGTATGTTGAATGGACCAACATATCAGGAGTTAGTGAGAGACCTATGGGTTAGGGCAGAAGTTTTCGACAAGTAAGATGCTACCATTGAAGAAAGTGCTGCAATCATGAACAACCCTACATTGGCTGGCAAGAATAGAAAGGAAATGGGTTTAAGACCGTACAAAGGTCTTGAAATCAAGTCTGTTGTGATGGGGATTCCAATCCTTATCACTGAAGAAGTGGTTGCCAGAGCCTGCAGAGTAGTGAATGAAGGGAAATTCCAATGGAATGTTGATAAGAAGAGTGATTGGATGGGTATTTGCAACAAACTCTTATTTGAAGGAAGACCCTCAAATACGTTGGTGGACATGCATCCTGAGCATAGGGTGCTTCTGAAGATCATACTGGATAATATGCTTTAGAAAGGTGGAGGAACAGACACTTTGTCTGTTGATCACAAGGTGCTTCTGTACTTTCTGATAAAGAAAAAGAAGATAAAATTTCCTAGGTATGTGATGTACCACATGTGCTGGGCTATTAGGAAAAGCCAATCTGAATCCAGAAGACAAGTTCCTTTTGGAAGGTTAATCTCTGAGATTCTGTATCAAGGAGGCCTCTTGAAGGTCTTGACAGAATCTGGTGTAGTATCAGACGCTCACCTTGGAACAGTGACTGGGAGAATCATCAATGGTAAGACTCTTCAATACATGAAGATTGTCAAAAGATTCAATCCTTCTAATCAAGATATGAGTGAATCTTATGTGCAATCAGACTTGATGATGGACTTCCCTCCCATTTCCAAAGACAATCCTGAAGTCCCAGCAAGATTTGTAGTAGATTACTACAATGAAACTGGTAGAATAATCAACTATTCTGCCATTCCTGAGACTGCTGGAGGAGGACCTCTTAAGGTTAAAGGGAAAAGGACCAAGGAAGTTATTCTAAAGGAAGAGGAAGAGAAACAAGAGCCTCCCAAGAAGAAGAAGAAATCATCAGCTCTTCCAAGAGTGACTATTGGTGCCTCTGAGAACATAGCTCCTATGCCTTTTTCCGTATCTTCTACATCCAAGGAAATTAAGGAAAGGATAAAGAAACCCAAGGATGAGAAGAAAGCTAAGAAAAACGAGAAGAAGGCAAAGAATGAGAAGAAAGCCAAGAAAGGCAAGGCTGACAGAGATTGTGAGAAGTTGGCTGAAGAGATTGCTGAATTCCTTGATACTGACTCTGATGGTGAAGAAAGTGAGGTCAAGAAAAGAAAGATGGAAGTGGTTCCTGTGGCTAAGGATGTAGCACAGAAGAAAGGTACTTATGTATCTATGATTGAGGATGAACATGCTGCTGACAAGGCAATGGCAGCAGAGGTTGTGGCTGAATAACTTAAGGAAGAAACTGTTAAAGAAGCTGCTAAGTTACTTGCATCAGCTCTGAAACAGAAGAGTCAGGTGGCCCCTGCAGAAGATGATCTATTAGAAGTTACTCTGTCTGATGCTTCTGATCATCATGCATCTCCAGAAGCTGGGATTGGCACCTCAGGTAACGTTGCATTTAACTCACCTTCTTCTACGAATCAAGAGTCCTCATCTGATACTGAATCAGATAACAAACCCTTGAGCCAAGTTCTTCCCTCCCTCAGAAATTCATCCCCCTCTCCTATCAAACCTTTATCATCCTTTGACCCACTTGACCCCAGAATAGTTGAATATGTTGATTCAACTATGGACAGAGTTATTCAAGACACCATCACAGTGTCTATGAACTTACCTGCTGACCACCCTGCTCAACCATCTTTTCTCAAACCATTTCAGACAATTCAACCTTCTGAAGAGCCTAAAGTAACCATTCAATCAACACAACCATCCCCCCAACATGAGCCTATTTGTGTAGACTCTCCAGACACCCTAGACTCTCTTGAGAAACACCTAGAAGGAGAACTACCAAAAACCCCCGCAAAATCCAAATCAACAAAAGCTACAAAATCTGTTTCAAAACCAGACTCTATACCCCAACCTTCAGAAAATCTAACTTTAGCCTCTGTTGAACCTTCAGAAACTGTAGAGGAACCAGTCTCTGAGATTCTGGAACAAGCTTCTGATATCATACCAGAACCTGTAACAGAATGCATAGCAGAGCCTGTGTCTGAAACGGTTCCTGAACCTCTTACTGAACCTCAGACTGTTGTAACATGCCTCCAAACCTTACAAGCAATAGTAGCCTCTCAACCTTCAACTTCTGAACCTCACAACCTCTTTGATTCGTTAAAGATAGATGAGTTCTATGCTATGTCAAACTCTAAGCTCAAGGACATTATTGAGCAAAGGTTTGTGCCTATCCTCAATGTAAGCTATGGGGATAAGTTCTCCACTTTGAAGACTGAATTTTTGGACTTTGTCACCAAAATTCAGAAGGCTGCTGTCAAAGAACAAGCTGTTGTTATTGCCAAACATGTGGAAGAAGTTAAGAGAGCTGAGAAAGCAAAAGCTAAGAAGAAAGCTCCTATTCTGCGGATGGAGTATAAACCATTCTTTAATGAAGATCAATACAATTCCAGAGAAACAATGGTTTTTGATTCATTGAGGAGGAGACTTCATAGAGTTCAGGAAGAAGCAAGACTTGAGAGAGAAGCTCATCTGAGAAGAACTGAAGCTTTGGAAGAGATTGTTAAGAAGCAGCAAGAGGATCTCCAGAAATTGATGGATCACCTTGCCAAACAAAACCAACCTTAGTTGCATTTTTTTTGTTTTGTTTTGCTTGTAACTTGATTCTGCTGTTTTCTATTATCTTCTTAACCTTCTTTCTAAGATTATTCAAGTTTTTACTTCATCTATGTGCCTCTGATATATATTTTGCTTTGAATCTTATATGTTTTTTGCTCTGAATCTTGTTTTTCATTTTCCTTAAAAAACATTTTACCCTCACTTGAAGTCATTTAAAAAGGGGGAGAAACTTGTTTCTAAACCTTTTTGTTGATGACAAAAGGGGAAGAAGGAGAAAGATTAGTGACTTTTACAAACTGTATGGAGAAAGATCTGTGAGTTCTATGTAAAGTTAAAGGGAAATTTGCGAAAGGTACTTAGTTAGATTCTGAGCCCCCATTAAAAGAATCTGTTCTCTAATTCGTCTATTATTCTGAGATTTGATTCAACTGTTTGCGTAACTTGAATTTAATTAACTTGGATAGAACTTATGGGGAGCTTACAAACCTCAACTTAAGAACTATCAGACTCAGGGGGAGTTAGAGCGTACAAACCTCAGACTCTGAGCTTACAAACTTCAGACCCTATAAGTCAACATGTTAATTAGATTAACAACAATTGACCTTTTAAATATTGATGTTTGTCATCATCAAAAAGGGGGAGATTGTTGGAACAAAGGTGTTCAACAATACCACGTTTTGAGTTTTGATGATAACAAGGTATTAAAAACTATCAATTGGATATGCTAATATTTATTTAAGTATGCAGGATATTAATCAAGATTTATATCTTAGAAAGTATTATGTTTGAACATTTTGAGAGCAAAGATCTAGAGAAGCTTGTTGCTTGTGATTCTGACTATCGAAGAAGAGTCTGGAGACTGTATCGAAGAGAGTCTGAAGACTGTATCGAAGAGATTCTGAAGACTGTGTCGAAGAGAGTCTGAAGACTATCAGAACCTGAAGACCAAGAGAGTCTGAAGATCATCAGAAGCTGGAATGCTACAGTGAGTCTGAAGTCTACAATCTGAAGATCAGCTTAGAAGGATTTCTAAAGGCATTACAATGCTCAAGAAACTCTCATTTGGAGTAACGGCTAGCTTCAAAGTCAACTTGAGCGTGGGATGCTCAACGACAAAGAATGCAGAATAGTACAGAGTACGTGTGTACGAACTCAGTTTCCACTACTCCACTACCTCTTACAGTTTGGCAATTGTGTCTACCGGTATTAAGCTTCAAAAGGAATGGAATTCAAAATATTCATTTGAAGGACTATTACCATATCAAGCAACAGATCAATAGCTATTGATCAAGCTTCCAGAATCATCTTGATGTGATGGATGACTCAACGTCTCTTTCCAACGCCTATATAAAGGATTGAAGACTTGAAGAATTGTTGGACTCTACAACTGAAAAACTACACTGCTAAGCTATCGTATTTAAACTGAGTCTTAACAGAAAAACATCAACAACTTAGATTATTCTTACAAACTGAGTATTCTAGAATTTCTAAGTTAAGCAGAAAAACAGAGTCTGTCTTTGTTTAAAACAGAGTTTGTCTTTGTTTTGTAATTGGAACACGTTTGATTGTTTATCAAGTGTTTCAACTTTATTCAATTTTCTGTAAATTGTGTCAGAAGTATCTTGGCTACTTCCTTGAGCAAAGAAGTCTCTTAGTTGTGTCTTTGAGCATTGGAAGTCTCTTTCCTGCGTGCTTGAGCATTGGAAGTCTCTTGCCTGCGTGCTTGAGCATTGGAAGTCTCTTGCCTGCGTGCTTGAGCATTGGAAGTCTCTTACTGTGTGTTTGAGCAACTTGTAATAGATATTACATTTTAGTGGAACTTTCCTTGGAAGTGCAAGGGGGACAGTACTACTTACGGTTTGTGGAAGGAACCTGTATAATTGCTTGTGTTCTCTCTTATCTCTATCTCTTGTTTATATCCGCTGCAATAGAATCTGATCTCCCATCAGACTCTGAACTCATTCAGACTCTGATCCTTTGAAATTAGATTCTCACTCTTCAAGAGTTGCGAAAAGCTAACACAATTCAACCCCCCCCCCCCTTCTTGTGTTTTTCTCACCTTCAATGATGTCAAAGTTGCATAAGTCGTGTCGAAGTTGCATTGTCGAGTCAAACTATTAAGTTGAACTATGATGTTGAATTATGATGTTGATTAGGATGTTACTTGACTAATGTATGATATATGATGATGAAGTTATGCTGTTAAATATAATTGTTGAATTATATGTTTAATGTTTTGTTTTGTGAATCTCACCCCTTCTGCTTGGAAATGTTGCCTTCCCTATGGGTAACTTGTAGGTGATTAAGCTTAGCTGCTGTTTGCTGTTGTGAGTGGCTACCCTTACTGTGTTCTTAGGTGCTCTGATACGTAACAAGATGGGAACTTTTATAGCTATTTTCTATTCCTTACGTATTGATTATAATTTAAGTTTTCAGTTGATTTATGTTGAGACGTTTTATGAGGCCTGCGTGCCAAAACTATTTGTTAACATTGAATTTTATCCGCTGCGATGTTTGAATAATTTTGACTAGAATAAATTAATATTTATTCCATTTGGAGGATTTAAGAAATGTAGCATTCCGTTCATGTGATACTCTGATTTAATTATGAAATTTTTAATTTGGGAAAACGGGGTGTTACAGCACCTCCCATTGTTTCAGCAAATGAGTTGAAGTTGATGATCTCACCAGTTTCTTGGAAGTGTTGAACAACGAACCTTGCCAAGACCTCTGAATTTTCTTCTTTAGAAATGGGAGGGAAATCCATCATCAGATCAGATTGAATTGATGATTCCCTCATGTCCTGCTCAGAGGGTTCACATTTTTTCATTATCTTCATGTATTGAAGAGTTTTTCCGTTTATGATCCTGCCTATAACAATAACCAACTGTTTATTGTAACAACCCGATTTTCGCTAGATTTATTTTAATTTATTTTAATTGTGTTTAATTGTGCTTGTACGTGATTAATTGTCTCTGTGTGCATTTTGGTTGGGATTATCGGAAATCGATGTAAGAAGGGTATTTTAGTCATTCTATACTAAGGGGTATTTTGGTCATTTACTAGGATAACATTTTTAGTAAACTTAGAATTAGCATTATTCTAGTCTATTGAGGTGAATAGTTTCTTTTGCTAAGATTAGAAGGGCTTAGTAGTAATTATTTGGTTATGGTGATAATTAGATATTTTACTAAGTTAATTGAGTAGTAACATTTCTAATTAGTTGCGAGAGTGTTAGGCCCATTAAGAAGAGTTATACCCTAACACATTTAGATGGTGACTATATAAGCTTAGCTTAGAGAGGCTAGGTTAACTTTTCATTCATTTCATCAAGAGGCTAGAAATAGAGAAAAGGGTTAGAGAGAAGATTCAAGAGGAATCAAGCTAGGAGCAAGGGGGAGTGGAGGATTTGCTTAACCTGTGAAGATAAGAGGTAAGGGGGCTAGTCTTCATTCATAATCAATTGTTTAATCTCTTTTTATTCTCCATCTCATAAGTGTTTATTGAATAAGTGATTATTTACACTTAATTGTTGAAATTTGTGCTCTTGTTATGATGATGTGTTAGAGCATGTGAAATTGATGATAACTGAATTGTTGTTGATGAAATTGCATGCTCATGATATGTATGAATGGATATATTGTGAATTATGCTTAAATGATGAATATTGGTGTGTTGTTGTTGATTCATGGCTGAAATCATGATTAAATGATGTTGTTGCTGTTGTAAGATGTTGTTGTTGTTGATTGAACCCATTGGTGTTCATAACCACGGAGTCTTGTTTTGAATTGGTGTTGTTCTTAAATATTTTTATGAAAATGGGTCAAATGATTATTTTGATGGAATGATGTTGTGATTCAAGCTTTATATGGAATTGAATGTCTGTTTATGTCTAGAAATTTTTATACAAACTTTGGAAACCAATTTGGGCTATGGGAAACTAAAATTGGGAGTTTTTGGGTGAAAAATGGAGTTTTCCCGTGTACTGTACTAATGCAACTCGCCATGGCGAGTTGGGGGTCACTCCCTGTGACCAACTCGCCATGGCGAGTGGGGTTACTCGCCATGGCGAGTTGCACAGGTCAGTCACCCCTCTATTTGAATTGTGACTTGTTGATTGAATGGGTGTAAATTCTTGATAATGCAATTGTTGTTGAAGTTGTTCAATGTAAATGGAGGTGTACTTTAACATTGTTGTTGTTGAGGTGTTCTGCATTGTCGAGTCTTTGCCTGTATGTCCATGCATCATAGTCTCATATGTTGTGTAAGGGGAGGACCCTTACGTAGGTGTTAATGTAAGACGGGTGTGAAATCTTACATATGATGTATCAATTGGCATCATGGGGCGACGGCCTTTGTTGTTGGTGACGGTACCGCATGCATATAGAAGTTGAGTCTAGGCGCATAGCGTGAATTGACTTGAGTCCTACTCTGCTTATGTGTTAATGATGGTTGTGTTGGAGATAAGTGTTCTTGATGCATACATACTTGTGGTGATTGAATTTGTTGTGTTGATGTGTATGTTGAGGTTGAATGCTCTTGTTATTTAATTGAAGCTTAATTTGACTAATTTATGTTTAGTCGTTCATATTTGATTATATGTTGGTGAACTTTTGTGAATTGTACACTTGATGATATTTGGTGAACATGTGAAGATGTGTACTTGTTGATGTTTTTTGTTAATGGTGATACTTGTAAATTCGATGATCTCAATTGATGATATCTATTTCGGTGAAAACAATGAAGTTTGATTTCTATGAATGTGACTTTATGATCTCCTGGTGATGATGACTTTCTTGCTTATACTTGAAATGATGAATTGTATTTGTGGCGTTGATTAGGCTAAATGAAATAAGATGAGTAATCCTCTCATTTGTTGATGTTGATATATGATGAGCTTATGCCGATGACTTGATTAAAGTTTGAATATACTTAGCTATGCTTTTTTAGAATTATGATAGCATGTTATGTATGGAATAGGGGACAATAGTCATGTGATGCTAGTATTCTAAGAGGGATGGTTATGTATATATGTTGTGCATGAATTCCTTGAATGATTATGTTAGTTTATTGTTGATTATTATTGATGTAAAGCTAACCCCCAGTGGTTTTGACTGCCTGCCTTTCCGTATGGACGGGTAGACGGAGTGCAAGATTAGTTGTTTGCTTGGTGAGTTGATTCGAGGATAGCGGATGCTTCCTCTTCTTTTCAGTCGAGTCTAGATTTAGGCTCTGATTAGGACGTTGTCTTTATATTTATTGTTTTGGATCATGTTGTTATTTGCCCATATGTCGGGACTTGGAGACTTATATATTTATATGTTAGATTATTTGATGTATGATTTATATCCGCTGCGACTGTTGATAATGTTATATATATGCATGCATGTTGTTTTTAAAAACTTGTTGAAGACGTAGCGTCTATTTCTTGAATATTTATTATATTCGCATGTTTTTTTGCTTTAATAGAAATAGGGCGTTACAAGTTGGTTTTAGAGCCGTGGTCAGTCTTGCCCGGACTAGTATTCAGTAAATTCCCTGTTTGTATGCAACATGTACGGAAGTACTGTTGGTACTTGTTGTTTTGTTCCGTTCTTTTAGGTGGGTTTTTGCGTAGTGGGGGAGTAGCAGGTTGTTTCTAGTGTGTTAGTCTGGAAAGGGAGGTATCTTTGGCTGCTGAGCCTCAGTTGGTTGTGGTTTGTATTAAGGTTTTCGTTGATTTTGAGTTGGATGATTTTTGCTTCGTTGAAGGAAAGTAGTGAGAAATGAATTGGTGTTTTCCCTGTAGTGCAAGAGTTTCCTTGATCATGTGATTTCGAAGGGTGGCATTGCGGTGGATCAGTCGAAGGTCGATGCAATGTTGTAGTGATAGTCGCCGAAGTCAGTTTTTGAGATTAGGAGCTTTCTTGGGTTGGCAGATTAAGGGATTCTCTAAGTTAGCATTGCTATTGACGCAATTGACTCGGAAAGGACAAGCTTATGTTTGGGATGCTAAGTGTGAGAAGAGTTTCCAAGAGTTGAAGAAAAGGTTGACTTCAGCGCTAGTGTTGATTTTGCCGAATCCAAAGGAATCATTTGTTGTGTATTGTGATGCTTCTAAGAAGGGTCTTAGTGGTGTGTTAATGCAGAATCGTCAGGTTGTGGCTTATGCATCGAGGCAGTTGAAAGTTCATGAGAAGAATTATCCGACTCATGATTTGGAATTAGCTGCAGTTGTGTATGAGTTGAAGATTTGGAGGCATTACTTGTATGGATCTAAGTTTGAAGTGTTCTGTGATCACAAGAGTTTGAAGTATTGGTTTGATTAAAAAGAGTTGAATATGAGGCAGAGGAGATGGTTGGAATACCTTAAGGATTTTGATTTTCAGGTGAGTTATCATCCTGGGAAGGCGATTGTGGTAGCAAATGCCTTGAGTAGGAAGACTTTGCATATGTTTGTTTTGATGGTAAAAGGGTTGGAGTTGATTGAGCAATTTCGAGATTTGGTTTTGGTTAGTGAATTGAAGTCGGATGGTGTGAGAATGGGTATGTTGAAGTTGACGAGTAATATCTTGGAAGAGATTAAGATTGGTTACAAGGCAGATTTGACACTTGTTGATCGAGTGGTGTTGGTTAATCAAGGTAAAGGTGCGGATTTCAGATTGGATGAGAACTGTATTTTCATGTTCCGTGATCGAGTTTGTGTACCAGATGTACCTAATCGTAAGAAGAGAATTTTGGATGAAGGTCACATGAGTAGTGTAACGCCTCCTTTTTATTTAATTATTTTTAGTTAATATTTGAATACTTTTACATGATTTTATATTTCATAAGTGATAATATGTTTGTTATTTTGTTTAGAAATATATTTGTTATAAATATGTTTGTTATTTTGTTTAGAAATATATTTGTTATAAATATATTTGATATTTGTTATGGAAGTAATTTATATATATTTTTAAATAGAATATTAAGTTGTGGGGCTGTTTTTGAATTAGTTAGAATTATGAGGGAATAAGTGAAATAAGATAAAACAAATAGAAGAGGTATAAAAGGTAAAACCTAGGTTTAAGAACAGACAGTACGTACAATCAGTTTTGGGAGAAAAAGGGAGAAAACTAGAAGTGGAGAACCAAGAGGCTGCTGCTCCAATTTTATTAAGGTACGGGTGGGATTTCCTTCAATAATCATAGTATATAATTCTAAAATTTGATGAATTGTTGTGTTCTTGAGTTAGGGTTAGAAAGTTTATGTTAATTGATAAAATGAGATGAATTGTGTTGTTTGATGCATGTTCCTATGTTGTTTTGATTTCTATATTGCCTATTTGACCTGTAAACATCATTGTAAATCATTTTGGGTGATTAAGGGATCAAAAATTGGGTTTTTGGAGTGAAAACTGTTCTTTCCCGTAAGCGAATTCGGCCACCGATTTTCTGAAAGCCAAAACTGGAAAAACACTCACTTTTCACTTGTTTCTGTTTTGAATTAGCTTTCGGTGCAAACACAAAAGTTGTAGGTATGGATGTTAGCTTTTTAATGCCGTTGGTTTGACTTCTAAATGATTTATAGAACTTGAGTTATGGTTAAATTACTGCACATAGGTCACAGTGAATATTTATGAATTTCAGCACAACCTTTCCCGAATTTGAAATGAAAACTGATATTGATTGGTACAGAATTGGTCTTTGGTGTAAACATGAAAGTTGTAGATAATTGTGTTAGCTGTCCGTTGGCTTTGGTTTGACTTGAAAATGATTTTTGGTTTTTGAGTTATGATGAAAATACTCCAAAGAGGCTTTAGTGAATTATTATATGAATGTATATGTTGATGATAAAATATGATGTTTTTCCATGATTAATGGATTATTATAAGAATGTGTATGTTGATGAATATGATGTTGTTCATGGTTGATGAATTATTATATGAATGTATATGTTGATGATAATATATGATGTTTTTCCATGATTAATGGATTATTATAAGAATATGTATGTTGATGAATATGATGTTATATGATGTTGTTCATGGTTGATGAATTATTATATGAATGCGTATGTTGATGAATATGATGTTATATGATGTTGTTCATGGTTGATGAATTATTATATGAATGTATAAGATGTTACATGATGTTGTTCATAATTGATGAATTGTTGTTGTTAATACGATGTTATATGATATTGTTTATGACTGATGAATTATGATATTATGATGTGAAGTCGTTGTCGTTGTCATTGCCACTGTTGTCGTCAATGTCGTTAAAGTTGCAAGTGTTGGTCTAAGTTGTCTGAGTTGTAAGTGGTTGTTCCAAAGTATTGGAGTCTTATAAGTTGTTGACGTTGTCTATGTTGTAAGTTGTTGAGTCCATGCATACTCATTTCAGTTGGGGGCTTGATGCCCTGTGAGTTTTTACTCTACACGTTGAGGGCTTGATGCCCTGGAGCTTTAGCTCATTTGCGATGAGGGCTTGATGCCCTGGAAGTATATTAATACTTATTACGTTGAGAGCTTTAGCTCATTTGCGATGAGGGCTTGACGCCCTGGAAGTATATTAATACTTATTACGTTGAGGGCTTGATGCCCTGGATTGGTACCACATGCATGAATAAGATGTCTAAGTTACATTGTCGAGTTGAAGTTGCGTAGTCGATGTCGAAGTTGCTGAGTTGTCTAAAGTTGTCGAGTTGTCTAAGTTGTCGAGTTGATAATTATCAATGAATCGTTAATGAAGAGTTTTATGTTGTTGTTTATGTTGTTTATGTGAAGTATCGTTAAAGATGATTTGAAGTTGATTGTTGTTTATGTTGCTTATATTGTTATATGAAGTATTATTAAAGATGAACTACGTGGTTATTTGTATTACTAATTGATGTTGTTATGATGATTACATGATGTTGCTTATGAGTTGTTAAAGAAGTACTATATGAAGAATTATTATTATTAATTGATGATGTCTATGTTGTTAAATGCATTTGATGAATTATATGCTTATTATTATTGTTTCTGAAATCTCACCCCTTCTGTTGGAATTGCCGCCTTGTGGGCAAGTGCAGGTGATTAAGCTTAGGTACGACGATGTGAGAGGTCCTTGTGGTGTCGTAGGAAATGCTCTGATATGTAACGGGATGGGGTTTTATTGAATTCTATTCCTTTATGTATCATGTTGAACTAATTATGATGTTTACGATCTATCTTTGAATTTTTGAGATGCTTTTGAGGCCTAGTGCCAAGAACTAATTATTTTAAGGATTTTGAAATTATGATTCCGCTGCAAAGTTTTTGAAAAGATTTATGTTAATGAATTTTGAAGGATAAAGAATTATTATTCTTTTTATTTTAAGGATTTTTATGATGTGTGACATCCCATTTGTGTTATACTCTGATAATTATGTATGAATTTTTATGTTGGAAATTTGGGGTGTTACAAGTAGTCTGAGTATTCATCCAGGAGCGACTAAGATGTATCTGGATTTGAAGAGGTTGTTTTGGTGGCCTGGAATGAAGAAGGAGATTGCAAAGTTTGTTTATGCTTGTTTGGTTTGTCAGAAGTCGAAGATTGAACATCAGGAACCGTCGAGTTTGATGCAATCGTTGTTTGTGCCGGAGTGGAAGTGAGATAGTATCTCTGTGGACTTTGTTGGAGCGTTGCCGAAGAGTGTTAAGGGTTTTGATTCGATTTGGGTGATTGTTGATCGGTTAACGAAGTCGGCTCATTTTATCCCTATCAAGGCCGGTATGTATGTGGCGAAGTTGGCTAAGATATGCATTGAGCAGATTGTCAGGTTGCATGGTATTCCTTCTAGCATTGTGTCGGATCGGGATCCGAGGTTTACTTCTAAGTTTTGGGAGAGTTCGCAAGCTTATTTGGGAACTAAGTTAAGGTTAAGTTCTGCTTATCATCCGCAGATGGATGGGCAAACTGGGAGGACTATTCAGAGTTTGGAAGATTTGTTAAGAGCTTGTGTTTTGGAGCAAGGTGTCAGTTGGGTCGAATGTTTACCGTTGATTGAGTTTACTTACAACAATAGTTTTCATTCTAGTATCGGTATGGCACCGTTTGAGGCTTTGTATGGTAGGAGGTGTAGAACTCCGTTGTGTTGGTATGAGTCAGGTGAAACTGCTTTGTTAGGACCGGAAGTTGTGCAAGAGACTACGGAAAAGGCTAAGATGATTCGAGAGAAGATGAAAGTGTCTCAGAGTAGGCAGAAGAGTTATCATGATAAGAGGAGAAGGGATATTGAGTTTCAAGTTGGTGATCATGTGTTCTTGAGAGTGAATCCTGTAACTGGTGTTTCACGTGCTTTGAAGTGTAGGAAGTTAACTCCTCGTTTTGTTGGACCGTTTGAGATTGTTGAGAATGTTTCGGTTGTAGCGTATCGGATTGCGTTACCACCATCTTTGTCGAATCTTCATGATGTGTTTTATGTGTCTCAGTTACGGAAGTATGTGTATGACGCGTCTCATGCGATTCAAGTGTATGATATGGAAGTAAGGGATAATTTGACCGTTAAGACTTGGCTAGTTAGGATTAAGGATCGCGAGGTGAAGCGTTTACGAGGCAAAGAGATCGTTTTGGTGAAGGTCATTTCGGTTGGACCAACTGGTGACAGTGCTACTTGGGAATCGGAGAATAGGTTGAAGGTTTCGTATCCGGAGTTGTTTACTTTAGGTAATTTTCGAGGGCAAAAATTCTTTTTAGGAGGGGAGAGTTGTAAACGCCCGATTTTCGCTAGATTTATTTTAATTGCTTTTAATTGTGCTTGTATGTGGTTAATTGTCTCTGTGTGCATTTTGGTTGGGATTATCGGAATTCGATGTTAGAAGGGTATTTTAGTCATTCTAGACTAAGGGGTATTTTGGTCATTTACTATGAGAACATTTTTAGTAAACTTAGAATTAGCATTATTCTAGTGTTTTGAGGTGAATAGTTTCTTTTGCTAAGATTAGAAGGGCTTAGTAGTAATTATTTGGTTATGGTGATAATTAAATATTTTACTAAGTTAATTGAGTAGTAACATTTCTAATTAGTTGGGAGAGTGTTAGGCCCATTAAGAAGAGTTATACCCTAACCCATTTAGATGGTGACTATATAAGCTTAACTTAGAGAGGCTAGGTTAACTTTTCATTCATTTCATCAAGAGGCTAGAGATAGAGAAAAGGGTTAGAGAGAAGATTCAAGAGGAATCAAGCAAGGAGCAAGGGGGAGTGGACGATTAGCTTAACTTGTGAAGATAAGAGGTAAGGGGGCTAGTCTTCATTCATAATCAATTGTTTAATCCCTTTTTCATCTCCATCTCATAAGTGCTTATTGAATAAGTGATTATTTACACTTAATTGTTGAAATTTGTGCTCTTGTTATGTTGATGTGTTTGATCATGTGAAATTGATGATAACTGAATTGTTGTTGATGAAATTGCATGTTCATGATATGTATGAATGGATATATTGTGAATTATGCTTAAATGATGAATATTGGTGTGTTGTTGTTGATGCATGGCCGAAATCATGGTTAAATGATGTTGTTGCTGTTGTAAGATGTTGTTGTTGTTGATTGAACCCATGGGTGTTCATAACCATGGAGTCTTGTTGTGAATTGGTGTTGTTCTTAAATATTTTTATGAAAATGGGTCAAATGATTATTTTAATGGAATGATGTTGTGATTCAAGCTTTATATGGAATTGAATGTCTGTTTATGTCTAGAAATGTTTATATAAACTTTGGAAACCAATTTGGGCTATGAGGAACTAAAATTGGGAGTTTTTGGGTGAAAAAT
Source organism: Medicago arabica (assembly GCA_946800305.1). Classification (NCBI taxonomy): domain Eukaryota; kingdom Viridiplantae; phylum Streptophyta; class Magnoliopsida; order Fabales; family Fabaceae; genus Medicago; species Medicago arabica. The sequence continues at coordinate 26,550,756 of OX326966.1, forward strand.
GGAGTTTTCCCGTGTAATGTACTGATGCAACTCGCCATGGCAAGTGCATGGCGAGTTGGAGGCGAGTTGGGGGTCACTCCCTATGACCAACTCATTATGGCGAGTGGGGTTACTCGCCATGGCGAGTTGCACAAGACAATCACTCCTCTCTGGTCGTTTTTAGGGCTTTTGGGGCGATCCAAACCATTCCGAACTGATTCTTTGATGTAGTTAAATGTAATTGAGCTTTTAAACCTCTGTATACATCAATCGAATGAGAAATAGGACTTTTGTTTGGGAATTGTACTTCAAGTTTAAAAATGTCAAAGACGTCGATTATTCTGAAACTTGTTTCTCTTAAGATAAAGGGTTAAGATTATGTTGTATACTAAGTACATGATTTTCTGAAAACAGTTGTGAATGAATTCTTTAGAGTTAATTTATCTTATTTTGAAAATGAGATTCTTTTGAAAATGATAAGAGGAACAAACTTTGTGATTTCGATGATCTTGTTGTAATTAGCCGATGAAATGCATATGTATGCTCAACTGCACACATATGTGATCTAAGAGCATAAATAGTCGAGGCATTAGTAACGTTTTACTTTGAAAAGTATATGTTGGTTGTTTTGTTTAATCATAGACGAACTTTGTCAAATTTAATCTTTAGGACCGATTATCTCGGAAGCCTTTTGTAAATGGCTTTGTATGAATAATTGAGGATACATGAATGATTGCTAGATGTCGAATATGATGATTATCTTGGATTGATGGATTTTCTCCTTTACTTTAATTGTGAGAAGCTATATGAAGTTGTGATGATGTTTGTTGATAGATGAGATAACAATCATGTTGAATTGTTGATAAATATATACATGTTGAATGGTTGATGAATGTATACATATTGATATTGTTGGTGAGTCCTTGTGAACATGTTGAATTGTTGGTAAATGTATACATGTTGATATTGTTGGTGATGAATTCATATATGATAATTAATGTTGATTGTTTGTGGTGATGAATTCTATTTGAATTGTGACTTGTTGATTGTATGGATGTAAATTCTTGATAATGCAATTGTTGTTGAAGTTGTTCAATGTAAATGGAGGTGTACTTTTACATTGTTATTGTTGAGGTGTTTTGCATTGTCGAGTCTTTGCTTGTATGTCCATGCATCATAGTCGCATATGTTGCGTAAGGGGAGGACCCTTAGGTAGGTGTTAATGTAAGACGGGTGTGAAATCTTACATATGATGTATCAATTGGCATCATGGGGCGACGACCTTTGTTGTTGGTGACGGTACCGCATGCATATAGAAGTTGAGTCTAGACGCATAGCATGAATTGGCTTGAGTCCTACTTTGCTCATGTGTTAATGATGGTTGCGTTGGTGATAAGTGTGTTTGATGCATACATACTTGTGGTGATTGGATTTGTTGTGTTGATGTGTATGTTGAGGTTGAATAGTCTTGTTAACTAATTGAAGCTTAATTTGACTAATTTATGTTTAGTCGTTCATATTTGATTATATGTTGGTGAACTTTGGTGAATTGTACACTTGATGATATTTGGTGAACATGTGAAGATGTGTACTTGTTGATGTTTGTTGTTAATGGTGATACTTGTAAATTCGATGATCTCAATTGAAGATATATATTACGGTGAAAATAATGAAGTGTGATTTCTATGAATGTGACTTTATGATCTTCTGGTGATGATGACTTTCTTGCTTATAATTGAAATGATGAATTGTATTTGTGGCGTTGATTAGGCTAAATGAAATAAGATGAGTAATCATTTCATTTGTTGATGTTGATATATGATGAGCATATGCCGATGACTTGATTAATGTTTGAATATACTTAGCTATGCTATGTTAGAATTATGATAGCATGTTATGTATGAAATGAAGGACAATATTCATGTGATGCTAGTATTCTAAGAGGGATGGTTATGTATATATAATGTGCACGAATTCCTTGAATTCTTATGTTTGTTTATTGTTGATTATTATTAATGTAAAGCTAACCCCCAGTGGTTTTGACCGCCTGCCTTTCCGTATGGACGGGTAGACGGAGTGCAGGATTAGTTGTTTGCTTGGTGAGTTGATTCGAGGATAGCGGATGCTTCCTCTTATTTTCAGTCGAGTCTAGATTTAGGCTCTGATTAGGACATTGTCTTTATATTTATTGTTTTGGATCATGTTGTTATTTTCCTATATGTCGGGACTTGGAGATTTATATATTTATATGTTGGATTATTTGATGTATGATTTATATCCGCTGCGACAGTTGAGAATGTTATATATATGCATGCATATTGTTTTTGGAAACTTGTTGAAGACGTAGCATCTGTTTCTTGAATATTTGTTATATTCGCATGTTTTATTGCTTTAATAGAAATAGGGTGTTACATTTATCAGACACTACGCCAGAGCTCCTCAGGGTCTCCAGCAATCCTCCTTGGTAGAAGATCTTAGATAGAAGCCTCACATAAGGAACTTGCTTCCTCTGCTTTGTTTGACTTTCTTTGATGGCCCAGCACATGTGGTACATCACATATTTGGGGAAGTTAATCTTCTCCATTGCTGCCAAGAAATAAAGAACTATTCTGTGGTCCAATGACAGAGTATTAGAACCTCAACCTTTCTGAAGCAGGCATTCCGTAATCAGTTTCAGAAGCACCTTGTGATCCTTATGCATATCCACCAACTTGTTTGATGGTCTTCCCTTGAAGAAAAGTTCATTGCACCTCTCTGCCTAGTCACTTTTCTTGTTGACGTTCCACTGAAATTTACCCTCATTAGCCACCCTGCAGGCCCTGGCTATGATTTCTTCATTGATGGAAATAGGGATTCCCATCACTGCTGATCTGACTTCCAAGCCTCTATACGACTCAAGACCCATCGATGCCCTTGTCTTTCCAACCAAGGACGGATTGTTGTTCACTGCTTGAACTTCTTCATATGCTGCAGCTTCCTTGTCATATACCTCAGCCCGTACCAAGAAGTCTCTTACTAATTCTTAATATGTTGGTCCATTCAACATACCAAAGTATTCACCCATTCCTTGACAAAGAATGTGCGTATGAATATCTATTCCATGTATGTGTAAAGCACCGAAATCCACTGGAGATTCCACTTGAACTTCTAGCATTTCTTTAACCATAGACATGGTTCTGGGTTTAATCACGTAAGATTGACCAGGAGTGATCTTCAGAATAGGTGTATTGCTTGAAGTTGCCATTTGTGAATGGTTCTAGATTTTTTGAGATTTCAAAATTTTCAGAGAGTGAGAGAGAGTTTAGAACGAGGAAAGTGTAGGTAGTGAATTGTGAAGTAGTGTGTGACTGACGTAGTTTATTTTTTCAAACTTTTGCAATTCAGAGGGGACAAACAGACAATAACATTAAAGACAGACAGCATGCAGTCACTAAAGCGAAGGGAAGGCGCGAGGATACATGTTAAGACAATTACTATCATTTCCCATTGAGTTATCACCCAATACAGACAGACCACGCTTGAGAATCAAAAAGTAATTGTTACTGTAGTGGGGTAGGTGTCGTTAGTTATAACTGCCACCTTACCACTAATACAAGCTACTCAAAGTCTAACTTCAGAGGAAAGCATTTCACAGAGACAAAACACATGTTCAAATTTCTCTTAATAAAATCAAATCTTTCAACATTTAAAGGCTTAGTAAATATGTCAGCCCATTGATGATCAGTATCAATGAATTGAATATCTAAAATTCCTTTTTGAACATAGTCTCTGATAAAATGATGTTTAATTTCAATGTGCTTGACTCTTGAATGTAGAATCAGATTCTTAGACAAACATATAGCAGTTGTATTATCACAATAGATTGGGATACAATTTTCATTTATTTGATAGTCCTCTAACTGATGTTTTACCAAAGTAGTTGTGTACAACAACTAGCAGCTGAGATGTATTATGCTTCTGCTGTTGACAAAACAATAGTTGATTGTCTCTTGCTAGCCCATGATATCATATTTTCTCCCAGAAATTAACAATTGCCACTAGTTGATTTTCTTTCAATCCTATTACCAGCATAGTCAGCATCGCAGAATCCAACTAGCTTATAATCTAAAGATTTCTTATAAAGAAGTCCAAGATTAGTGGTTCCCTTCAAATATCTAAAGATTCTCTTAACAGCAGTTAAGTGAGACTCTCTAGGATCTGATTGAAACCTTGCACACACTGAATAAAATATCCGGTCTAGATGTAGTGAGATATAAGAGAGAACTTATCATACCTCTATACAGCTTCTGGTCAACTTTTGTTCTGTGATCTTCTTTGCTCAGAGTACAGGTTGGATGCATTGGAGTGTTCATTTCCTTACAATCTTCAAGATTGAATTTCTTCAGAAGCTCTTTAGTGTACTTGGATTGATGAACATAGACTCCATCTTTGCATTGGTTGATTTGAATTCCCAGAAAGAATTTCAATTCTCCCATCATGCTCATTTCAAATTCATCCTGCATTGAATTAGAAAATTCCTTGTAAAGAGAACCATTAGTTGAACCAAAAATTATATCATCAACATAAATTTGAACAATTAGAATATCTTTTTTAAGAGTCTTCCTGAACAGTGTAGTGTCTACTTGACCTCTTTCAAAATCATTTTTAATTAAGAAATTACCCAGTCTATCATACCAAGCTCCGGGAGCTTGTTTCTAGCCATATAGTGATTTCTTCAGTTTATAAACATGGTCAGGATGTTTTAAATCCTCAAAACCAGGAGGTTGTTTGACATACACTTCTTCAGTAATGACACCATTAAGAAAGGCACTCTTAACACCCATTTGATACAGAATTATGTTGTGATTAACTGCGTAGGAAAGAAGTAACATGATTGCTTGCAATCTTGAAACTGGAGCAAATGTTTCAGTGTAATCAATGCCTTCTTGTTGACTATAGCCTTGAGCAACAAGTCTGGCTTTGTTTCTGATTACTTCTCCCTGCTCACTAAGCTTGTTTCTAAACACCCATTTAGTTCCAATAATTCTTGTGCTCAGGCTTAGCTACTAGATCCCATACATCATTCCTTCCAAATTGATTGAGCTCATCTTGCATAGCTAGGATCCATCCTTAATCTGTAAGCTCTTCATCAACTGATGCAGGTTCAATTGTTGATAACAATGCCAAAGCAGTCTTTTCTTGTCTAAAATGTGATCTAGTTCTTCTGGGACTTTCTTTGTTGCCAATAATTTGATCCTCAGGATGCGAAGACTTGTATTTGAATGCGTGTTTGGATTGATTAGCTTGCTGAGAATCATCTTGAGCTTCTTCAGAATCTACTTCATCAAGAACTTCAGGGGATGCTACAACTTCTGGAGTATCTTCAGACTCTGGAGTCTGATCAGGTTCTGAGTTGTCATCAGACTCTTGAGAACCTACAAAACTTTCATCCTGCTCTAGAGTCTTACTTCCAGGCTCCTCGTCATCAAATTTGACGTGCATAGATTCTTCAACACATTGTGTTTCTTAATTATACAGTCTGTATGCCTTAGACATTTCAGAGTAACCTAAGAAGATTCCCTTCTGGGCTTTGGCATCAAATTTCTTTAGATAGACTTTGTTGTTTAGAATATAACATATACATCCAAACTGATGAAAGTAAGATATGTTAGGTTTCCTACCTTTAAAGAGTTCATATGCTGTTTTGTTCAACAAAGGTCGGATATAGATCCTGTTTTGAACATAACATGTTGTGTTTACTGCTTCTGCCCAAAAATGTTAAGCCAGATTGTTTTCATGAATCATGGTTCTTGCCATTTCTTGTAAAGTTCTATTCTTTCACTCTACAACCTCATTTTGCTGTGGAATTTTAGGAGAAGAGAATTCATGGATGATTCCATGTTTTTCACAATATATTTCAAATGGCTCATTTTCAAATTTTCCTCCATGAAGAATTCTGACTTTTAAGATATTCAATTCTTTTTCAGATTGTACTTGAATGCAGAATTTACTAAACACAGTATAGAATAATCTTTACACTTCAGAAACTTAACCCAACTCCATCTACTGTAATATGGAGAAGCTCCAATGGTCTGGAGGTAGAAACAATTTCTTTTGGTTTAAAAGAAGTTTTAATAATTTTACCTTTCTGGCACACTCCACAGACAGCGTCTGAATGATAATCAATGTCTGGTAAGCCTCTGACCAGTTGTAACTTGCTAAGCATAGAGATTAACCTCCAGTTAGCATGTCCTATCCTTTTGTGGCACAACCATTTCTTATCACTCATTGATAGAAGACAAACTACCTTCTGATCAGCCAGTTTAGAAAATTTTATTTTGTAAACATTGTTTCTTCTCTTTCCCTTGAAGATAATGGATTGATCATCTTTGTTGACTACTGTGTAGTTGTTCTTATTAAACAAAACTTCATAACCACTATCACACAATTGACTTATGCTAAGTAGGTTATGTCTTAGTCCATCTACAAACCACACATTATTGACTGAGATTAAGGAGTTACCAATGGTTCCAGTACCAATAATTTTTCTAGTTTGGTTTCCTCCAAATCCCACAGTTCCTCCCTATTTGATGGTCAGGATTAGGAACATAGACTTTTCTCCCATCAAAAATTTCAGATTTAGGTACCCATATCTTTATGGGTCCTTTAGGGTTAGTCCTTGAACCATTGAATCTCTTTTGTGTCTTGTATCTGGAAGTCTGAGGCATTGTTTTCCTCCAGACTTTAGGTTTAGAACCTTTTAATCTAGAGTCCAACTTACCACACACAGCTTCTCTTCTTTGAATTCTAGGCTTCTGATTTTCAGACTCTGTTTTCTTCAGAATCTATTTACCAGACTCTAGTTTCCTTAGAATCTGAACTTTTGGAGCCTTTGATTCAAAGTTGTTCAGTACCTTTGGCTTTATGTTCTTTGGCTTTGACTTAGTCATTGCCTTAGAGCTTGAAGCATTAGGTTCTGAATGAGTCACTATGTTGACTTTTTCAGGCTCTGACACAAAATGTTTTTCAAATGCTTCTTTGGCGCCATCAGAACCAGGTTTAAGAATCACTTCAATATAGTTACCTCCTGTGAATCCAAGACCTTTTCCTTTGTTCTGATAACTGCTATAAATCATGGATTACACTTTGGTTTTATCAATCCTTGTGGCAATAAACTCTTGTAGAGCAGCATCCTGCTCATTCAAGTGTCTACTGTCACACTTCTTAGCCATTAAGTTTTCATTTTAATTCTTTAAAACATCCATCTCCATCATAATTGAGTCATGTTGTTTCAACAACTTACTGTGGTGTTGTTTAACTTTCCTCAACTCTGTGGCGTTGTTTAACTTTTCTCAGTTCAGATCTAGTGAGTTTAGAATATACCTCTGTTTCACTTTCAGAGTCTGTATCAGATTCTGCATTGGATGATTCTTTTTCTGGTTCAATTGTTGCTACCAGACCCACAAGTATATTAGCTTCATCCTCAACATCATCCTCATCAGACTATGACTCATTGTCTAGATCTTCCCAAGTAGCCATAACACTCTTTTTGATCTGCTTCTTGAACTTGTTGGACTTGAAGGTTGGATTCTTTGACTTGGATTTATCTTTTTGAAAATCTGGACAATCAGCAATGAAATGCCCAGGCTTCTTGTAGTTGAAGCAACCTTTCTGATCTTCTTTCTTGAATCCTTTACCACTCCTTTTACCCAAGAACTTCTTGTTCTTTCTAGCTAAGTACTGTTATGTGATGACTTTTAGTATTTATTAGTAGGTTGTTAAGATATAAATAGTGAAGGAATCTAATTAGATTAGATTTAATGAGGCATGAGGGTAGTTTGGTAAATGGAGGGATTTGTTAGGTTAAAAAGATTTAGTGATAAACAAACTCTTGGTTGTTATAAATAGAGGAGAACATTAGAGAATTAGGGTTAGAAGCAAAAAGCAGAGAACTGAAAACATAGAGCACGTAGAGTTCTATAAATCAACCAATCTAAGGTAAGGGTGGGACTAACCTTCTTTAATCATAAGCATATAGTTCTGAAAAGATTAATCTTTTGTTGTTGAATAATTGTTGTTGTGAAATTAGGTTTTGCATTGAATTAAATTGTTAAGAACATAGGTAATCACATGAATTAAGTGTAGAAGTTGATGTTTAGGTTGTAGAGTAACCCTAGGTAATGTTTCCTATCAAATCGGGATCAAATGGGGTCAAAAATTGGAACAAAACAAGAAAACACTGTTTTATTTTTCTGAACCTGCAACAATTCGGGCGCCGAATTTTGTCGCGACTGCTACCTCCAAAACAGGCAGATTTTGCCAGTTCGGGCCCCGATTTTGGCTTTTCTAGCGCTGAATTTTGGAAACTTCAAAAATTCATAACTTGAGTTCCGGGAGTCTGATTTGTACGCCGTTTGAAGCGTTGGAAAGATAACAAGATGAACTACATTATAATATTAGTCTCTGACTCAGAATGTGAGTTTTATATTAATGGAATAACTTAAAAATGGAACTGCACAGTAACATCATAACCTGTTTCGTGTTTTGCATCTTTTTAACACGTTCCTGTTTTGAATTGGCCTTTGGTGTAAACGTGAAAATTTTAGATAATTGAGTTAGCTTTCCAATGGCTCTGGTTTGACTTGAAAATGTTTTGTTGATTTTGAATTATTATAGAAACACTCCAAGAAGGTCTTGAAAGACTTTTAAGAAAATGTAGCATAACCTCTTCTAAATCAACCCAAAACTTTTGGTTTGTTTCCAGACATCGAATCCTAAATATTATGAGTTCAATTAGAATGTTTAAGAGTATTTAATCTAGGTCTGGACGAGTCAAACTTAGTTTTCTTTTGATAATGAACCGGTGAATCATATTGATATGTTGTTGTTGATTTATGGTTGAATCTATGATTATATGAAAGTTGTCTATGCGATGTTTATATGGAAGTTATATGATGTTTATATGAAGGTTGTTTATATGATGTTTATATGAAAGATGTTATTGTTGTTGTATTTGAAGTTATGTTTTTGTATAATAATTCTTAAAAATTGAGGGCTTGATGCTCTGTTTAGTCGAATTATGACATTAAAGTTGAAGGATTGATGCCTTGTTAAAGTTGAGAGCTTGATGCCCTGTTTAGTCGAATTACGACATTAAAGTTGAAGGCTTGATGCCTAGTTAAAGTTGAGGGGTTGATGCCCTGTTTAGACGAATTACGACCTTGTGTTGAGAGCTTGACGCTCTGTTGGTACCACATGCATAACTATATTAAATTTTGATAAGTTGTTGTTGTTACGTTTTTAAGTTGTTGTTGTTACGTTGTTAATTAGTTGTTGCTATGTTGTTGAGTTGTTGTCGTACATTGTTGAGTTGTTGTTGTTACGTTGTTGAATCGTTGTTGTTTCATTGATAAATGAAGTTAATTGATAATTGTATCTGAAATTACATGAAGTAATTGTTGATGATTAGTTGTTGATGTCCTATGTTGATTGATTCCTTTATGTGAATTAATTGTTGATGATTACTTGTTGTTGTTCTATGTTGATTGATTCCTTTATGTAAATTAATTGTTGATGATTAATTGTTGTTGTTTTATGTTGATTAATCCTTCTTTATGAATTGTTGCTTATTATTAAGGAATGAGAAATCTTACCCCTTCTGCTTGAATGTTGCCTCTACGTGGGTAACGTGCAGATAACCAGGAGTCACCGCTGATGTGAGTTGATCCTCGTGTCGTCATTGGAGTCTTGCTCTGATTTGTAACGGGATGGGGATATCTATTTGCATTGTTTTTCTTTGATTACGTAAACTTTCTAAGATGTTGTTGTTGAACCTTTTTAATTGGAATTTTATCATGTTGATGACGTTGAGGCCTAGCGCCAAGTTTTGATTTATATGTCGAATATATTCCGCTGCGACATTATTTAATTTACTGAAAGCAGGTGTTTATTCAAATAGTGGATTTTAATCCTATTTGTGTTAAATGATTTTTTTGGAAAATGTAGATGTGACATCCTGTTTTACGATGCACTATGATATATTTCATGTTTATTTACATTTTGGGAAAACGGGGTGTTACAGTTGGTATCAGAGCAGGTCAGTCCGTCCGGCCAAGTAGTAGAGTCGTTAGTGTCGCATGATGGTTGAATAATGTCGTTGTGTTTGCTTTGTTTCCTAATCATTGTTCGTTGTGTTTTCTTTGTTTCATAATCATTGTTCGTTGTGTTTGCTTTGTTTCCTAATAATTGCTCGTTGTGTTTGCTTTAGCTAGTACTTAGATATGAATGAGGTACATTTTCGAGGACGAAAATATTCTAAGTGGGGGAGAGTTGTAACGCCCCATTTTTATTATTTATTTATTATATCGAATTTAGTGTTATTTTAAATATTTTATTTGAATATTTGCTATGTGATGATTTTTAGTATTTATTAGTAGGTTGTTATGATATAAATAGTGAAGGAATCTAATTAGATTAGATTTAATGATGCATGAGGGTAGTTTGGTAAATGGAGGGATTTGTTAGGTTAAAAAGATTTAGTGAGAAACAAACTCTTGGTGGTTATAAATAGAGAAGAACATTAGAGAATTAAGGTTAGAAGCAGAAAGCAGAGAACTGAAAACATAGAGCACGTAGAAGCAGTTTTTGGGAGATTAAGAGGAGAAGTTTGTAGAATTCTGTAAATCAACCAATCTAAGGTAAGGGTGGGACTAACCTTCTTTAATCATAAGCATATAGTTCTGAAAAGATTAATCTTTTGTTGTCGAATAAATGTTGTTGTGAAATTAGCTTTTGCATTGAATTAAATTGTTAAGAACATAGGTAATCACATGAATTAAGTGTAGAAGTTGATGTTTAGGTTGTAGAGTAACCCTAGGTAATGTTTCCTATCAAATTGGGATCAAATGGGGTCAAAAAAAACAAGAAAACACTGTTTTATTTTTCTGAACCTGCAACAATTCGGGCGCCGATTTTTAGACTTTGGGCGCCGAATTTTGTCGCGATTGCTGCCTCCAAAACAGGCAGAATTCGAGTCCCGATTTTGCCAGTTCGGGCCCCGATTTTGGCTTTTCCAGCGCTAAATTTTGGAAACTTCAAAAATTCATAACTTGAGTCCCGGGAGTCTGATTTGTACGCCGTTCGAAGCGTTGGAAATATAACAAGATGAACTACCTTATAATATTAGTCTCTGACTCAGAATGTTAGTTATGTTATTGTTGAATAACTTAAAAATGGAACTGCACAGTAACAACATACCTTGTTCCAAGTTTTGCATCTTTTTAACACGTTCCTGTTTTGAATTGGCCTTTGGTGTAAACATGAAAGTTTTAGATAATTGAGTTATCTTTCCAATGGCTCTGGTTTTACTTGAAAATGTTTTGCAGATTTTGAATGATGATAGAAACACTCCAAGAAGGTCTTGAAAGACTTTTAAGAAAATTTAGCATAACCGCTTCTAAATCAACCCGAAACTTTTGGTTTTTTCCAGACTTCGAATCCTAAGTATTATGAGTTCAATTATAATGTTTAAAAGTATTTAATCTATGTCTTGATGAATCAAACTTAGTTTTCTTTTGATAATGAACCGGTGAATCATATTGATATGTTGTTGTTGATTTATGGTTGAATCTAAGATTATATGATGATTATATGAAAGTTGTCTATGTGATATTTATATGGAAGTTATAGGATGTTTATATGAAGGTTGTTTATATGAAAGATGTTATTGTTGTTGTATTTGAAGTTATGTCTTTGTATAATGATTGTTAAAAGTTGAGGGTTTCATGCTCTGTTTAGTCGAATTACGACATTAAAGTTGAAGGCTTGATGCCTTGTTAAAGTTGAGGGCTTGATGCTCTGTTTAGTCGAATTACGACATTAAAGTTGAAGGCATGATGCCTTGTTAAAGTTGAGGGGTTGATGCCTTGTTTAGTCGAATTACAACCTTGTGTTGAGAGCTTGACGCTCTGTTGGTACCACATGCATAACTATATTAAATTTTGATAAGTTGTTGTTGTTACGTTTTTAAGTTGTTGTTGTTACGTTGTTAATTAGTTGTTGCTACGTTGTTGAGTTGTTGTTGTTACGTTGTTGAGTTGTTGTTGTTACGTTGTTGAATCGTTGTTGTTGCATTGATAAATGAAGTTAATTGATAATTGTATCTGAAATTACATGAAGTAATTGTTGATGATTAGTTGTTGCTGTCCTATGTTGATTGATTCCTTTACGTGAATTAATTGTTGATGATAAATTGTTGTTGTTTTATGTTGATTAATCCTTCTTTATGAATTGTTGCTTATTATTAAGGAATGTGAAATTTCACCCCTTTTGTTTGAATGTTGCTTCTACGTGGGTAACATGCAGATAACCAGGAGTCACCGCTGATGTGAGTTGATCCTCGTGTCGTCATAGGAGTCTTGCTCTGATATGTAACGGGATGGGGATATCTATTTGCTTTGTTTTTCTTTGATTACGTAAACTTTCTAAGATGTTGTTGTTGAACCATTTTAATTGCAATTTTATCATGTTGATGACGTTGAGTCCTAGCGCCAAGTTTTGATTTATACGTCGTATATTTTCCGCTGCGACATTATTTAATTTACTGATAGCAGGTGTTTATTTAAATAGTGGATTTTAATCCTATTTGTGTTAAATGATTTTATTGGAAAATGTAGATGTGACATCCTGTTTTACGATGCACTATGATATATTTCATGTTTATTTACATTTTGGGAAAACGGGGTGTTACTCTATCCACACAATACAAGGTGTGCCAAAGGTTATAGCTAATAATTACAACAATGTTTTGAAAATAATAGCAAAGGTTAGCCTATACCCACACGTGGGAAGGGATTTTGGCATCATTCATGAAACTTAGATAACTCACAAAATTTTCTTTCTACCACGAATAAGAAAGCAATCTAATGTTCTCCAAGAGCTTAACTGGTGAGCATTCTTTGGCTCGGAAAAGTTTGTCGTTCCAAACTGCAGTTTACCCCGGTTCTTAGTAAACAAACGCTGGTTTCCATAAACGGTAAACTTGAGAGATCAACCAGTAAATCTCGGGGCATATTGTGTTTGTGCTTGACAGAAATTGCGAACGTTCTTGACGTAAACCAAAAAAGTGTAAGAATCGGGACCTAACACACGTCGGATCCTTAAAGTAGATTGCTAAGAAAAAAGGATAAATTGCAAGGAATTTAAGGGAAAGGTTAAAATTGCATAAATGAATTAAAAGTGGTACATAGATTCATACATTGGCAACTTGTATACTCGTTTCTCCTATAGTGCGGATAGTTTGAGCGTGTAAGTCTTGTGTGTATGCGAATTGTGACCCGTTTTCCCTATGGAAAACTCTTATTTATACTAAGTAACTGCCTATACAGAAACTGTCGGATATTACGTCTAGAAACTACCTAGGTATCATTTGAATTTCAAGTAATATCTCTTCGACAATAACTGCTTCTGGCTCGTCTATTTGGTATCAACTTCTCTTCGATGTTCGGCTTGCTTGTCGAAGCCTTTCCATCGAACGGCAAAATCTCTTTAAGTTCTCAAATCTTGGGTCAAACTTGATTGACTGTATTTATTGTAGCCTGTCAAAAATACAAGCTAACAAATTGACTGTATTTATTATAGCCTAGTCGACCGTGTCTTTTCGTCGTTTTGACAGTGAGCTTCATTGTTTCCGAATAACATTCAGTTTTGGCCCAATTTTCTTTGGCTACAATTGATATTTTTAGGGCTTCTTATTTCTGTAGCATTTTGTCGAATGTTGTATGTGGAACTTTATGCTTAAAGTTTTAACATTCGAAGCTTTTGTATTTTGCCCGTTACTGGCTTTAATCTATTAATGCCATCTTTTATGTTTTTGAATTAATCTTGCGTTATATTGATTTCCTGTAGAAATGGTTTATATTTTTTCAAATACTTCCTACTTATGCGGATGATCCAATTGTCATCTGCTAGTTCTTCGAAGTCGTACGCATTGTTCGTAAACACTTTCAAGACTTTCCATGGTCCCTCCCAACTAGGTGACCATTTACCAAGAACTTGATCTCTCCTACCCATAGGTAAGATCACTTCCCAAACCAAAACATTTACAGCGAAAGTCTTGGATGTAACTCTTTTGTTGAAATACTTCGTTATTCTCTCCATTTGCCTTATAAGTGTTGGAACAAGGGTGTTCAGCAATACCACGTTTTGAGTTTTAATGATAACAAGGTATTACAAATTGTCAATTGGATATGCTAATATTTGTTTAAGTATGCATGATATTAATCAAGATTTTAATCTTAGAAAGTATTATGTTTGAACATTTTGAGAGCAAGACCAAGAGAAGCTTGTTGCTTGTGATTCTGAAGATCTGGAGAGTCTGAAGAATCATCAGAAGTTGTGTCAAGAAGTCCTGAAGACTAAAAGAATTTGAAGTTCATATAAGTCTGAAGATGATCAGAACCTAAAAGTTCAAGAGAGTCTAAAGACTATCAGAACCTGAAGACCAAGAGAGTCTGAAGATCATCAGAAGCTGAAGTGCTACAGTGAGCCTGAAGCCTACAATCTGAAGATTTGCTTAGAAGGATCTCTAAAGGCATTACGATGCATAAGAAACACTCACTTGGAGTAACGGCTAGCTTCAAAGTCAACTTGAGTGTGGGATGCTCAACGACAAAGAATGCAGAATAGTACAAAGTACGTGTGTACAAACTCTGTTTCCACTACTCCACTACCTCGTACAGCGTGGAAACTGTGTCTACCGGTATTAAGCTTCAAAAGGAATGGAATTCAAAATATGCATTTGAAGGACTATTACCATATCAAGCAACAGATCAACACCTATTGATCAAGCTTCCAGAATTCTCTTGATGTGCTGGATTGTGTCAACGTCTCTTTACAACGCCTATATAAAGGATAGAAGACTTGAATAATATGTTGGACTCTACAACTTAAAAACTACGCTGTTAAGCTATTGTATTCTCACTGAGTCAAACCAGAAACACATCAACAACTTAGATTATTCTTACAAACTGTGTATTCTAGAATCTCAAAGTTTATCAGAAAAACAAAGTCTATCTTTGTTTAAGTTATTGGAACACATTTGATTGTTTATCAAGTGTCTCCAACTTTATTCAATTTTCTATAAATTGTGTCAGAAGTCTTTTGCTTGTGTGCTTGAGCAAAGAAGTCTCTTAGTTGTGTCTTTGAGCAATGGAAGACTCTTGCTGTGTGTTTGAGCAACTTGTAATTGAAATTACATTTTAGTGAAACTCTCCTTGGAAGTGCAAGGGGGACAGGACTACTTCCGGTTTGTGGAAGGAACCTGTATAATTGCTTGTGTTCTCTCTTTCTCTCTATCTCTTGTTATTTTCCGCTGCAACAGAATCTGGTCTCCCATCAGACTCTGAATCCATTCAGACTCTGATCCTGTAGAAACAGATTCTTACTCTTCAAGAGTTTCGAAAAAGAAAACACAATTCAACCCCCCCCCCCCCTCTTGTGTTTTTCTCACCTTCAGTTGGTATCAGAGCTCTGGCTCTGTTGTCATAGCACTTAACCGTGTAATAGAAAAGATCCAAAGAAAAACATGTCTTCCAGTGAATCTTCTACTTCTGGTGCTAATTCTGGTGTTGCTATACCATACGACTATGGATCCAATAACAGTAGTAAGAAAACTAATTATGGGAAAATTCCAAAGTTCAATGGTGATCCTGAAGAATTTTCTTGGTGGAAAACCAACTTCTATAGCTATGTCATGGGTCTTGATGAAGAACTCTGGGATATACTTGAAGATGGTGTTGGTGACTTACAACTTGATGACACTGCTGCTCATAAGAAGATCTACAAGAAACATCATATCATCAGAGGAGCTCTTGTCACTGCTATTCCTAAATCTGAATACATGAAGATGAGTGACAAATCTACTGCTAAAGCCATGTTTGCTTCTCTTTGTGTGCAAACTATGAAGGGAGCAAGAAGGTCAGGGAAGCTAAAGCCCTTCTATTAGTTCATCAGTATGAATTATTCAAGATGAAAGAGGATGAAAGCATTGAGTAGATGTACTCAATATTTCAAACTCTAGTATCTGGACTTCAGATACTAAAGAAGAGTTACATAGCTTCTGACCATGTTAGCAAGATTCTAAGGAGCTTACCCTCTAGGTGGAGACCAAAGGTTACTGCAATTGTGGAAGCTAAGGATTTAAACACTTTGAGTGTTGAAGATCTTGTCAAATCTCTCAAAGTTCATGAGTTAAGTCTCAATGAACATGAATCTGCAAGAAAGTCTAAAACCATTGCTTTAAAGTCAAAGGGAAGATCCTCAAAAGCTCTCAAGGTTGAAGAGTCTCAAAATGAATCTTCTGCTCCTGAAAGCTTTGAGGAAGATCCTGATATTGCTAAAGAAATGGCTATGCTTTCAAGCAGAATGCAATACCTTGCTAAAAAGAACAAGAAGTTTCTGAGTAAGAGCAATGGTAAGGGTTTGAAAAAGGAAGAACAAAAAGGTTGCTTCAACTGCAAGAAGCCTGGGCACTTTATTGCTGATTGTCCAGAGTTGCAACAAGAGAAATCCAAATCAAAAAGGCCAACCTTTAAGTCAAGCAAGTTTAAGAAGCAAATCAAGAAAAGTCTGATGGCTACCTGGGAAGATCTTGATAATGAGTAAGGGTCTGAAGATGATGATGCTGATGGTGAAGCTAATGTAGCTGTTGGATTAATGGCTACAACTGAATTAGTAAAGGAGGCACCTGAGGAAGAATCAGATGCAGACTTTGAAAGTGAGACTGAGGTATGTCTAAAAGGACTAGAAAAGCAGAAGGCTTGGTACCTGGACAGTGGCTGCTCGCGACACTTGACAGGAGAAAAGTCTATGTTCCTAACCCTAACCATGAAAGAGGGAGGAACTGTGGGATTTCGAGGAAACCAGACTGGCAAAATCATTAGTACTGGAACCATTGGTAACTCTCTAATCTCTATTAGTAATGTGTGGTTTGTTGATGGGCTTAGACATAACCTACTGAGCATAAGTCAATTGTGTGACAGTGGTTTTGATGTTTTGTTTAATAAGAACAACTGCACTGTAGTTAATAAGGATGATCAATCCATAGTCTTCAAGGGAAAGAGAAGAAACAATGTCTACAAAATAAAGTTCTTTGAACTGACTGATCAGAAGGTAGTTTGCCTTTTGTCAATGGGTGATAAGAAATGGCTGTGGCATAGACGGTTGGGACATGCAAACTGGAGGTTAATCTCTAAGCTTAGCAAGTTGCAACTAGTCAAAGGCATACCAGACATTGACTATCATTCAGATGCTCTTTGTGGAGAATGTCAAAAAGGGAAAATTGTTAAGAGTTCTTTTAAACCTAAGGCATACAGACTGTATAATTCAGAAAGACAATGTGTTGAAGAATCTATGCATGTCAGATTTGATGACAAAGTGCCTGGAAGTGAAACTCCAGAGCAAGATGAAAGCTGTGCAGGATCTCAAGATTCTGATATCAACTCAGAATCTGATCAGATTCCAGAATCTAAAGATACTCGAGAAGCTGGAGTATCCCCTGAAGTTCCTAATGAAGAAGTTTTTGAAAAAGCTCAAGATGGTTCTCAGCAAGCTAGTCAATCTAAACATTTGTTCAAATACAAGTCTTCACATCCTGAGGATCAAATAATTGGCAATAAAGATAGTCCCAGAAGAACTAGATCATATTTCAGACAAGAAGAGTCTGCCTTGGGATTATTATCTGTTATTGAACCAACCACTGTTGAAGAAGCACTTGGAAATAAAGGATGGATTCTGGCAATGCAAGATGAACTTAATCAATTCAAACGGAATGAAGTGTGGGATCTAGTACCTAAGCCTGAACAGAAGAACATTATTGGAACTAATAGGGTGTTCAGAAATAAGCTTAGTGAACAAGGAGAAGTAATCAGAAACAAAGCCAGACTTGTTGCACAAGGCTACAGTCAACAAGAAGGCATTGATTACAGTGTAACATTTGCTCTAGTTGCAAGATTGGAAGCAATCAGGTTACTTATTTCCTATGCAGTCAATCACAACATAATCTTGTATCAAATGGATGTTAAGAGTGCTTTTCTTAATGGTGTCATTTCTGAAGAAGTCTATGTCAAACAACATCCTGGCTTTGAAGATTTAAAACATCCAGAGCATGTTTATAAATTGAAGAAATCACTATATGGCTTGAAACAGGCTCCTAGAGCTTGGTATGAAAGACTAAGTAATTTCTTAATTCAAAATGATTTTGAAAGAGGACAAGTTGACACTTCACTATTCAAAAAAACTCTGAAGAAGGACATTCTTATAGTTTAAATCTATGTTGATAATATCATTTTTGGTTCAACTAATGGTTCACTTTGCAAAGAGTTTTCTAAGGTAATGCAGAATGAATTCGAAATGAGCATGATGGGAGAATTGAAGTTCTTTCTAGGAATTCAAATCAACCAATGCAAAGATGGAGTCTATGTTCATTAGTCCAAATACACTAAAGAGCTCTTGAAGAAGTTTAATCTTGAGGACTGCAAAGAGATGAACACTCCAATGCATCCAACCTGCACTCTGAGCAAAAAGATGAAGGAATCAAAGTTGATCAGAAGTTGTATAGAGGTATGATAGGTTCTTTGTTATACCTAATTGCATCCAGACCAGATATTTTATTCAGCGCATGTCTGTGTGCAAGGTTTCAATCAGATCCTAGAGAGTCTCATTTATTAGCTGTTAAAAGAATCTTTAGATATCTGAAAGGAACTACTAATCTTGGACTTCTGTATAAGAAATCTTCTGATTATAAGCTAGTTGGATTCTGTGACGCTGACTATGCTGGAGATAGGATTGAAAGAAAATCAACCAGTGGCAATTGTCAATTTTTAGGAGAGAATCTGATATCCTGGGCTAGCAAGAGGCAAGCAACTATTGCTTTGTCTACAGCAGAAGCAGAATACATCTCAACTGCTAATTGTTGTACACAGTTAATCTGGACGAAACATCAGCTTGAGGATTATCAAATAACTGAAAACTGTATCCCAATTTATTGTGATAATACAACTGCTATATGTTTATCTAAGAATCCAATTCTCCATTCAAGAGCAAAGCACATTGAGATTAAACATCTTTTTATAAGAGACTATGTTCAAATAGGAATTCTAGATATTCAATTCATTGATACTGATCATCAATGGGCTGATATATTTACTAAACCTTTGACTGTTGAAAGATTTGATTTTATAAAGAAAAATTTGAACATGTGTTATGTCTCTAGTTAATGTGCGCTTCTGAAAACAGAATTCAGACTCTGAAAGATACTCAGAAGCTAATTGAGAATCAGACTCTCTTTTGGAGACTCTGATGAACATAAGCTTCTGAAGACAATCAGACTCTGTTAAGGAAACTTAGACTCTCAATAAGCTCGTATTAGTGGAAGGATGACTGTTGAGTTTAGTAACACCTGCCCCACTACGGTGACAGTTACTCTTTTACTTCTCAGGCCTGTCTGTATTGGGTAAGAACTCAAAGGGCAATGATTTTATTACGTTTAACAAGTAACCCTCGTGTCTTCCCAACACTTTTACGGCTGCATGCTCACCAATCTTTATTGCTTATGTTTGTTTGTCCCCTTCTCTTTTCCAAACGGTTTTCCATTTTTCACTATAAATAGCAATCACACACAACCCACTTCACTTTTTACACTTTGATTTTTTCTCTGAACATCTCATTCGTTTTCAGTCTCTGAAAAATTTTGTTCTCTAAATCAAACCCAGAACCTTACAAATGGCAAGTGATCTCGTTCAATCTGGTGTGATCATCAAAACTGGAAAATCCTATGTGATTAAAACGAGAACTATGAATATCATCAAAGAGACTCTAGAATTTCAAGTTGAATCTCCAGTTGATTTCGGATCCCTGATAAGGCATGGTATCGACGTCTCTTCTCATTTCTTATCACAAGGAATGATGAGTTACTTTGGTATGTTGTATGAACCAACATATCAAGAGTTGGTTAGAGACCTCTGGGTAAGGGCAGAAGTTTTTGACAAGGACGACGCAACCATAGAAGAAACTGCTGCAATCATGAACAACCCCTCCTTGGTTGGCAAGAATAGAAAGAAAATGGGTCTGAGACCGTACAAAGGTCTAGAGATAAGGTCTGCTGTGATGGGGATTCCAATCCTTATCAATGAAGAAATAGTTGCCAGGGCATGCAGGGTAACAAATGAAGGAAAATTTCAGTGGAATGTGGACAAGAAGAGTGAATGGATGGGCATCTGCAACAAACTCTTATTTGAAGGAAGACACTCAAATAAGTTGGTAGACATGCATCCTGAACATAGGATGCTTCTGAAGATCATTCTGTACTTTTTGATTAAAAAGAAGAAAATCAACTTTCCAAGATATGTGATGAATCACATGTGGTGGGCCATCAGGGAATGCCAAATCAAATACAGAAGACAAGTTACTTTTTGATACTGATTCTGATGAAGAAGAAAGTCAGGTCAAGAAAAGGAAGATAGAATCTGTTCCTGTGGCTAAGGATGTAGCACATAAGATAGGTACTTCTGTATCTATGATTGAAGATGATCATGTTGTTGGCAAGACAATGGCAGCAGAAGTTGTGACAGAATGATTTAAAGATGAGACTGTGAAGGAAGCTGCTAAGTTGCTTGCAGCAGCTTTGAAACAGAAGAGTCAGGTTGCCCCTGCAGAAGCTGATCAATCAGAAGCTACTCTATCTGATGCTTCTGACCAACAAGCTTCTCCAGAAGTTGGCATTGGTACATCAGGTAACATTTCATTGGACTCACCTTTCTCTTCTACGAATCAAGAGTCTTCACCCTCATCTAAAACTGAATCAGATAACATACCCCTGAGCAAAGTCCTTCCATCCCTTCGAAATAAAACCCCCTCTCCAATCAAACCTATCTCATCATTTGATCCACTTGACCCAAAAATAGGTGAATATGTTGATTCAACTATTGACAGGGTTATTCAAGACACCATCACAGTGTCTCTGAACTTACCCTCTGACCATCCTGCTCAACCATCATTTCTTAAACCACTTCAGGCAATTCAGCCTACTGAAGAACCTGAAGAACCCATTCAATCTGCTCAACCATCCCCTCAACATGAAACTATCTTTGTAGACTCTCCAGACACCCTAGATTCTCTTGAAAGACACCTAGGAGGAGAACTACCAAAGACCCCTGCAAAATCCAATACAACAAACACTACAGAATCTGTTTCAAAACCAGACTCTTTACCCAACCTGAACCAGAAATTCAAACCTTAGCTTCATCTGAACCAGTTACTGTAACTGTAGAGGAACCAGTCTTTGAGACTCTGGAACAAGTTTCTAATGTCATACCTGACCCAAAACCTGTAACAGAATGCATAGCAGAGCCTGTGTTTGAAACAGTTACTGAACCCCTAAACCAAACTGTGGTAATTGGCCTTGAAACCTTACAAGCTATCGTAGCTTCTGAACCTTCAACTTCATCTGAGCCAAATCAAACTCTTATTCCTCACAACCTCTTTGATTCGTTGAGAATAGATCAGTTTTATGGAGTGTCCAACTCAAAGCTCAAGGATATTATTGAGCAAAGATTTGTGCCAATCCTCAATGTAAAGCTGTTGTTCTTGCCAAACATTTGAAAGAAATCAAGAAAGCTGAGACAACAAAGGCTAAGAAGAAGACTTATATTCTGCAGTTGGAAAATAAACCATTCTTTGATGCTGATCAATACAATCCAAGGGAAACAGTGGTTTCTGATTCGCTTAAGAAGAAGCTTCACAGAGTTCAAGAAGAAGCTAGACTTGAAAGAGAAGCTCATCTCAGAAGAACAGAAGCTCTCGAAGAAATTGTCAAGAAACAACAAGAGGATCTCCAGAAATTGATGGATCACATTGCCAAACAAAACAAACCTTAGTTGCACACCTAGTGTTTAATCTGTTTTATTTTGCTTGTACTCTTAATTGCTGATTTCTATTATCTTCTAAACTTTTACTTCATGATTATTCAATGTTTTACTTGAACTATATGTGCTTCTGATATATCTTGCTTTATTTATCTTAGTGCATCTGAAGTCTAACTACCGAATTCTACTTAGAATCTGTCCTGTTTCAGACTTTAATATGTTTTTGCTCTGAATTTTCTTTTCTCATTTTCTTTAAAAAAAAATTTCCCTCACTTGAAGTCATATAAAAAGTGGGTGAAACTTGTTTTTAAACCTTTTTGTTGATGACAAAAGGGGGAGAAAGACCAGTGAGTGTGTAAAGTTAAAGGGAAGTTTGCGAAAGGTACTTCGTTAGATTCTGAGCCCAATTAAGTTAAATTCTTCAATTTAATTTAAAAAGAATCTTCTCTCATATTCGTTTATTATTCTGAGATTTGATTCAGCTACTTATGCTAAACATGAATTTAATTAACTTGGATAGAACTTAGGGGGAGCTTACAAACCTCAACTTAAGGACTATCAGACTCAGGGGGAGTCAGAGCTTACAAACCTCAGACTCTGAGCTTACAAACCTCAGACCCTTTAAGTCAACCTGTTAATTAGATTAACAACAATTGACCTTTTAAATACTGATGTTTGTCATCATCAAAAAGGGGGAGATTGTTGGAACAAGGGTGTTCAATAATACCACGTTTTGAGTTTTGATGATAACAAGGTATTAAAAATTGTCAATTGGATATGCTAATATTTGTTTAAGTATGCATGATATTAAGCAGGATTTTAATCTTAGAAAGTATTTTGTTTGAACATTTTGAGAGCAAGACCAAGAGAAGTTTGTTGCTTGTGATTCTGATGATCTGGAGAGTCTGAAGAATCATCAGAAGCTGTGTCAAGAAGTCCTGAAGACTAAAAGAATTTGAAGTTCATATAAGTCTGAAGATGATCAGAACCTAAAAGTTCAAGAGAGTCTGAAGACTATCAGAACCTGAAGACCAAGAGAGTCTGAAGATCATCAGAAGCTGAAGTGCTACAGTGAGCCTGAAGCCTACAATCTGAAGATCTGCTTAGAAGGATTTCTAAAGGCTTTACGATGCATAAGAAACACTCACTTGGAGTAACGACTAGCTTCAAAGTCAACTTGAGCGTGGGATGCTCAACGACAAAGAATGCAGAAAAGTACAGAGTACGTGTGTACGAACTCTGTTTCCACTACTCCACTACCTCGTACAGCTTGGCAACTGTGTCTACCCGTATTAATCTTCAAAAGGAATGGAATTCAAAATATGCATTTGAAGGACTATTACCATATCAACCAACCGATCAACAACTATTGATCAAGCTTCCAGAATTCTCTTAATGTGCTGGATTGTCTCAACGTCTCTTTCCAACGCCTATATAAAGGATAGAAGACTTGAAGAATATGTTGGACTCTACAACTTAAAAACTACGCTGTTAAGCTATTGTATTCTCACTGAGTCAAACCAGAAACACATCAACAACTTAGATTATTCTTACAAACTGTGTATTCTAGAATCTCTAAGTTTATCAGAAAAACAGAGTCTGTCTTTGTTTAAGTTATTGGAACACATTTGATTGTTTATCAAGTGTTCGAACTCTATTCAATTTTCTATAAATTGTGTCAGAAGTCTCTTGCTTGTGTGCTTGAGCAAAGAAGTCTCTTAGTTGTGTCTTTGAGCATTGGAAGACTCTTGCCTGTGTGCTTGAGCATTGGAAGTCTCTTACTGTGTGTTTGAGCAACTTGTAATTGAAATTACATTTTAGTGAAACTCTCCTTGGAAGTGCAAGGGGGACAGTACTACTTCTGGTTTGTGGAAGGAACCTGTATAATTGCTTGTGTTCTCTCTTTCTCTCTATCTCTTGTTATTTTCCGCTGCAACAGAATCTGGTCTCCCATCAGACTATGAATCCATTGAGACTCTAATCATGTAGAAACAGATTCTTACTCTTCAAGAGTTTCGAAAAAGAAAACACAATTCAACCCCCTCCCTTCTTGTGTTTTTCTCACCTTCAATAAGAACATCTAAGGCTTTCACCCTTTCTTCATCTAAATCAACCAAACAGTCTAAAATCATATTCCAATAATGATCGACGGGGATTTAGTATATTCTTTGGATTTTGGTTGATCGAAGACAAATTTCTGTCGGTAATACCACATCATGCCCAAATGTAAGCCTAAAAGGAGTAGTTTTGGTAGATTCTCTAGGAGAATTTAGATATGCCCATAAGGCTTGATCGATGACATAATGCCAACTCTTTGGGTTTTCTTTTACCTTCTTTTTGATTAAGGTAATAATTCCTTTGTAGGCTGCTTCGACTTGACCATTTGCTTAAGCATAGTATGGTGTCGTACTCAACAGTTTTAATCTTGTTTAATTGGCAAACTGCACCATCTTTTGGCCGGTAAAGACCGATCCTTGATCAGTAGAAATCGTCTTTGGGATTCCAAATCTATATGCAATATGATTCTGAATGAAACAAATCACTGCATCTTGATTAACCTCACGTAAAGGGATGGATTCTATCCATTTGGTGAAATAATCTATCCCAACTAGGATATGTTAATGTTCTTCTGATGCGCCAGGTTTTATTTAACCAATTACATCTAAGGCCCGTCCTTTAAATGGCCAAGGTTTTATGATTGAATGCAATTCGCTAGAAGGGACATGTTGAATTTCCACATGTGTTTGGCATTCTTGACACCCTTTTGCAAAAACTATGCAGTTTTTTAACATGGAAGGCCAATACACGCCTTATCGAAACAAAAGCCATTTCATTTTGTGGCATTCCTGACGAGAGCCACATTCTCCGCTATGAGTGTTGGACACTGCTAGATATGCCTCAGTTTCATTAAGACACTTAAGTAAATCTCCTTATGGATTCTTTTTAAACAGTTCGTTTCCAATAATCACATAACTTAAGGCTCTACACCTAGTTTTCCTACTGCTACTCCCTGTGGGATTTTGAAAATATTCAACAATTGGTTTACGCCAATCATTATTTGATAAATTGTCAATGGAAAACATTTTAGCATAAATTTCACCGTCATAATCATCACCATTTTGATTCGACTCTCTAGCCCCCCCCCCCCTCCCAAGTTTTGGTTTTGACAATTTATCTGGAGCAGAATTTTTTGCGTCAAGTTTTTCTCTTATTTTAATAAGTCCCTCAAATTTTAATTTAGAGATTCTATAACCTGATGCAATTTGAGCTAGATCGTTTGCTTCTTGGTTCTCAATCCGTGGCACATGTTGAATGTTTGCAAGATCGAAACGTTTTAACAACGCTTTATCAGTAACAAAGTAAATGATTAAATTTTGTTTAGCACACTTATACTCCTTTGTGAACTACTTGACGACCTGTTCGGAATTGATGAGTCATTATTTAATGATTTTTTATATAATATTTAAGTCTGTTTTATTTAGATTTGATTTCGTTTTATTTAATATTATTTCTTTTAGATTTATTTTACTTCAATTGCAAGATATTTAATTTCAGGAACAAATATTTTGAAGATTCAATCTTGGAGCAAAAGAAAGAGGATTCAGAGCTGATTCGGTCAAGAAAATACGATTATTCGGCACAAAAATATAAATCCACCAAGTCAGAAGCTTGGCACGACCTGTGCCACCAGCCACATGGCCGTGCGAACCCTCAAGATGCTCTTATGTTGCTTTTGCTTCATGAAGAAGCTACCTATTAGTTTATTTCTGACCTAAAAGCCTGTGGTTTCTTGTGGAACATTCTAGTGATATATTTTCTTATGGCTTAAGTCATTGTAAACTATAAATAGAGTAGCTAGCTATCACAACAATTGATCTTTTGTTCTTGGAATTCAATAGTGACAATTGTTTTTCTTAATAAAAGTTCCTTCTTTTATTTTCTTATTATATTTATGTTCTTCTTCTTCTCCCCTATGCCTGATTCAACCATGAGTGAGTAGACCCTTCTTTGACTTCGGATTGTTGGGTAAGTCTTAATGACATAATCCTAACAAACCAAATCATGAACCCTAATTTTATATAAATCTACTTTCTCTTCTAATTTCACCGGTTTAATAGTGAATAACAATTACCAACTCATAAAGCAAACGTGGAGGGTTAGTAATCGATAATTCATCATCTTAAATATCAATTCATAAAGCGAACGCGAAGTTTTGATATTGGAACAAGTGAAATTAGACAAGGATTGCGAAGCATGAGAATAGCCTAGCAAACCTTGAGACATATAAAGTTTCGACCTTCAAGGATTCTAATAACAACCAACCATGAGAATAGGCTTGGTTGTTAGAGGAACACACTCAATGACTTCGAGAGAAGCTTTTATTTTTTTCTTTTACTTCTTTCTTTTTTCTCTTACTACTAAACCTCTTGTTTACTTTCTCTTTTATGTGAAGAACTAAAAGCCTAGGTGAATTTGTTCCCGAGATCGAAAGATATTTGCGTAAAAGAAATAAAAATGCAGAAAAAGATATTACTATGGCTGAACGATCCCTCAAGGATTATGGAACACCATCTACAGATTAGACACAAGCCATTATTGTGAACCCAACAGTTGAGGGTAACAACTTTGAGATTAAACCTGCACTACTCAACTTGGTGCAACAAAATCAGTTTTATGGATCACCCGCTGAGGATCCCAATCTCCATATCTCAACCCTTTTAAGACTCAGTGAACCCTAAAAGCTAACCAAGAAGCCGTTAGGCTACACCTCTTCCCTTTCTCCTTAAGAAATAGAGCTAGTGCCTGGTTCCACTCATTAGAGGTTGGTTCCATTACCTCATGGGATCAAATGAGGCAAGCATTCCATGCCCGATTCTTTCCCCCCTCTAAAACTGCTAAGCTTAGAGACCAAATCACACGGTTCAACCAAAAGGATGGGGAATCCCTTTATAATTGCTTGTATGCTCTCTTTCCTTTATCTCTTTATTATTTCCGCTGCGACAGACTCTGGTCTTCCATCAGGTCCTGAACTCTTTCAGACTCTGATCCTGGAAAACAGATTCTTACTCTTCAAGAGTTGCAAAAAAGTTAACACAACCCACCCCCCCCCCCCCCCCCCTTCTTGTGTTTTTCTCACCTTCAGTTGGTATCAAAGCTCCGGCTCTGTTGTCATAGCACTTAACCGTGTAACAGAAAAGATCCAGAGAAAAACATGTCTTCCGGTGAACCTTCTACTTCTGGTGCTAATACTGGTGCTGCTATACCATATGACTGTGGATCCAGTAACAGCAGTAAGAAAGCTGATTCTGGAAAGATTCCAAAGTTTAATGGTGATCCTGAAGAATTTTTTTGGTGGAAAACCAACTTCTACAGCTATGTCATGGGTCTTAATGAAGAACTTTGGGACATACTAGAAGATGGTGTTGGTTACTTAGAACTTGATGACGAAGGTGCTGCTATTGACCGTAAGAAACACACTGTCGCTCAGAAGAAGAGCTACAAGAAACATCATATCATCAGAGGAGCTCTTGTCACAGCTATTCCAAAGTATGAATACATGCAGATGAGTGACAAATCCACTGCTAAAGCCATGTTTGCTTCTCTTTGTGCAAACTATGAAGGCAACAAGAAGGTCAGGAAAGCTAAAGCTCTTTTATTGGTTCATCAGTATCAGTTATTCAAGATGAAGAAGGATGAAAGCATTGAGCAGATGTACTCAAGGTTTCAAACTCTAGTATCTGGACTTCAGATACTGAAAAAGAGTTATATAGCTTCTGACCATGTTAGCAAGATACTTAGGAGCCTACCCTCTAGATGGAGACCAAAAGTTACTGCAATTGAGGAAGCTAACGATTTAAACACCTTGAGTGTTGAAGATCTTGTCAGTTCTCTCAAAGTTCATGAGTTAAGTCTCAATGAATATGGATCTGCAAGAAGGTCAAAAAACCATTGTTTTAAAGTCAAAGGGAAGATCCTCAAAGGCTCTCAAAGTTGAACAGTCTGAAAATGAATCTTTTTATTCTGAAAGCTCTGAGGAAGATGTTGATGTTGCTAAAGAAATGGCTATGCTTTCAAGCAGAATGCAATACCTAGCCAAGAAGAACAAGAAGTTTTTGAGTAAGAGCAGTGGTAAGGGTTTCAAGAAGGAAGAACAGAAAGGTTGCTTCAACTGCAAGAAGCCTGGGCACTTTATTGCTGATTTTCCAGAGTTGCAGAAAGAGAAATCCAAGTCAAAGAAGCCAACCTTCAAGTCAAGCAAGTTTAAGAAGCAAATCAAGAAAAGTTTGATGGCTACCTGGGAGGATCTTGATAATGAGTCAGGGTCAGATGAAGATGATGTTGATGGTGAAGCTAATGTAGCTGTTGGATTAATGGCTACAATTGAACCAGTTGAAGAAGCACCTGATGCAGAATAAGACACAGACTCTAAGAATGAGACTGAGGTATTCTCTAAACTCACAAGAATTGAATTAGTTGATTCTATCAAAGAACTTCTTAGGCACTAACCAAATCCACTGAGTTGAAGAAAGTCAAACAACAGCTTGATAAGTTGTTGAAAAAGCATGACTCAACTATGTTGGAGATGGACGGTTTAAAGAAAGAAAATGACTCTTTACTAATCAAGAAGTGTAGCTGTAAATACTTGAGTGAGCAGGATGTTGCTCTACAAGAATTTATTGCTACTGGAATTCATAGATCCAGGGTAGCATCTATGATCTATAGCACATATCAGAATAGAGGACAGGGTCTTGGATTCATTGGAGGCAACTCAAATGAAGTGATCCTGAAACCTGGTCCTGATGGCGCCAGAGAAGCATTGAAAAGTCACTTTGTGAGTGAGTCAGAAGAAGTCAACACGGTGACTCATTCAGGACCTAAAGCTTCAAGTTCTAAAGTAATGACAAAGTCAAAACCACATAACCTAAAGCCAAAGGTACTGAACAACTTTGAACCTAAGGCTTCAAGGATTCAGATTCTAAAGAACAACTGCACAGTAGTCAACAAGGAGGATCAATCCATAGTTTTCAAGGGGAAGAGAAGAAACAATGTTTACAAAATTAAATTCTCTGAGCTGTTTGAGCAGAAGATAGTTTGTCTTCTATCAATGGCTGTGGCACAGACGGTTGGGACATGCAAACTGGAGGTTAATCTCTAAGCTCAGCAAGTTGCAACTAGTCAAAGGCTTACCAGACATTAACTATCATTCATATATTCTCTGTGGAGCATGCCAGAAAGGGAAAATTGTTAAAAGCTCTTTAAAACCAAAAGAAATTGTTTCTACCTCCAGACCCTTGGAACTACTTCACATTGACTTATTTGGACCAGTCAGTACCGCGTCCTTATATGGAAGTAAATATAGATTAGTCATTGTTGATGATTACAGTAGATGGATTTGGGTTAAGTTTCTGAAATCTAAAGATGATTCATATTCTGTGTTTAGTAAATTCTACATCCAAATACAATCTGAAAAAGAATTGAAAATTTTGAAAGTCAGAAGTGATCATGGAGGAGAATTTGAAAATGAGCCATTTGAACTTTTTTGTGAAAAACATGGAATTATCTATGAATTCTCTGCTCCTAGAACTCCACAACAAAATGAGGTTGTAGAAAGAAAGAACAAAATCTTACAAGAAATGGCAAGAACCATGATTCATGAGAACAATATGGCTAAACATTTTTGGGCAGAAGCAGTAAACACATCATCTTATGTTCACAACAGGATCTACATCAGACCCTTGTCGAACAAAACAACATATGAACTCTTTAAAGGCAGGAAACCTAACATATCTTACTTTCATCAGTTTGGATGTACATGTTACATTCTAAACAATAAAGTCTATCTAAAGAAATTTGATGCCAATGCTCAGAAGGGAATCTTCTTAGGTTACTTTGATAGATCTAAGGCATACAAATTGTATAATTCAGAAACACAATGTGTTGAAGAATCTATGCGTGTCAGATTTGATGACAAAGTGCCTGGAAGTGAAACTCCAGAGAAGGATAAAAGTTTTGCAGGTTCTCAAGATTCAGATGATAACTCAGAACCTGATCAGATCTTAGAATCTGAAGATACTCCAGAAGTTATAGCATCCCTTGAAGTTCCTGATGAAGAAGCTTTTGAAGAGGCTCAAAATGGTTCTCAGTAAGCCAATCAATCCAAACATGCATTCAAATACAAGTCTTCACATCCTGAGGATCAAATCATTGGCATCAAAGAAAGTCCCAGAATAACTAGATCACATTTCAGACAAGAAGAGTCTGCTTTGGGATTATTATCTGTTGTTGAACCTACCTCTATTGAAGAAGCACTTGGAGATGAAGGATGGATTCTAGCAATGCAAGATGAACTTCATCAAGAAACAAGCTTAGTGAACTAAATAGGTGTTCAGAAACAAGCTTAGTGAACAAGGAGAAGTAATCAGAAACAAGGCCAGACTTGTTGCTCAAGGCTACAGTCATCAAGAAGGCATTGATTACACTAAAACATTTACTCCAGTTGCAAGATTGGAAGTAATCAGGTTACTTCTTTCCTACGAAGTTAATCACAACATAATCCTGTATCAAATGGATGTTAAGAGTGTCTTTCTTAATGGTGTCATTACTGAAGAAGTGTATGTCAAACAACCTCATGGTTTTGAGGATCTGAAACATCCTAAACATGTTTATAAATTGAAGAAATCACTATATGGCTTGAAACAGGCTCCCAGAGCTTGGTATGAAAGACTAAGTAATTTCTTAATTCAAAATGATTTTAAAAGAGGACAAGTTTATACTACACTATTCAGAAAGACTCTGAAGAAGGACATTCTTATAGTTCAAATTTATGTGGATGATATTATTTTTGGTTCAACTAATGGTTCACTTTGCAAGGAGTTCTCTAAGTCAATGTAGGATGAATATGAAATGAGCATGATGGGAGAGTTGAAGTTCTTTCAGGGAATTCAAATCAACCAATGCAAAGATGGAGTCTATGTTAATCAGTCCAAATACACTAAAGAGCTCCTGAAGAAGTTCAATCTTGAGGACTGCAAGGAAACGAACACTCCAATGCATCCAACCTGCACTCTGAGCAAAGAGGATCAAGGAACCAAAGTTGACCAGAAGCTGTATAGAGGTATGATAGGTTCTCTGTTATACCTAACTGCATCCAGACCAGATATTTTATTCAGTGTATGTCTGGGTGCAAGGTTCCAATCAGATCCTAGAGAGTCTCACTTAACTGATGTTAAGAGAATCTTTAGATATCTGAAAGGAACCACTAATCTTGGACTTCTGTATAAGAAATCTGCAGATTATAAGTTAGTTGGATTCTGTGATGTTGACTATGCTGGAGACAGGATTGAAAGAAAATCAACCAGAGGCAATTGTCAATTTCTGGGAGAGAATCTGATATCCTAGGATAGCAAGAGGCAAGCAACTATTGCATTGTCAACAACAGAAGGAAAATACATCTCAACTGCTAGTTGTTGTACACAACTACTCTAGATGAAACATCAGCTTGAGGATTATCAAATAACTGAAAATTGTATCCCAATTTATTGTGATAATACAACTTCTATATGTTTATCTAAGAATCCAATTCTGCATTCAAGAGCAAAGCACATTGAAATTAAACATCATTTTATTAGAGACTATGTTCAAAAAGGAATTTTAGATATTCAATTCATTGATACTGATCATCAATGGGCTGATATATTTACTAAACCTTTAACTGTTGAGAGATTTGATTTTATAAAGATTAATTTGAACATGTGTTATGTCTCTGTGTAATGTGAGCTCCTGAAGATAGAATTCAGACTCTGAAAGTTACTCAGAAGCTACTTGAGTATCAGACTCTTTCTTGGAGACTCTGAGGAATATAAGCTTCTGAAGACACTCACACTCTGTTAAGGAAACTTAGACTCTGAAGAAGCTCGTATTAGTGGAAGGGTAACTGTTGAGTTCAATAACACCTGTCCCACTACGTTGACAGTTACTTTTGAGGTTCTCAAACGTGGTCTGTTTGTATTGGGTAGAAACTCAAAAGGCAATGATTTTATTCTTTTCAACAAGTAACCCTCGCGTCTTCCCAACACTTTTACGACTGCATGCTTATTTGCCTTAAATGCTTATGTTTGTTTGTCCCCTTTTGCATTTCAAACGTTTTCAACTTTTCACATAAATAGCAATCACACACAACTCACTTCACTTTCTACACTTTACATTTTCTAAACTCTTCTCTCTCGCTCTTTCTCTCTGAAAAATCTTTTTCATAAACTCAAACCTAGAAAACCTTTCAATGGCAAGTTCATCAGTTCAATCACGTGTGATCATCAAATCTGGACAGTCTTACGTCATCAAACCCAGAACGATGAATATTATCAAAGAAACCCTGGAAGTTCAAGTTGAATCTCCAGTGGATTTTGGGTCTCTTTTGAAACATGGGGTTGATGTCTCTACACACTTTCTGTCACAAGGGATGATGAGTTACTTTGGTATGTTGAATGGACCAACATATCAGGAACTGATAAGAGATCTCTGGGTTAGAGCAGAGGTCTACGACAAGGATGAAGCTACTCTTGACGAAACTACTGCTATTATGAACAACCCTTCACTTGTTGGTAAAACTAGAAAACAAATGGGTCTGAAACCTTACAACGATTTAGAAGTCAGATCAGCAGCGATGGGGATTCCAATCCTCATCAATGAAGAAATTGTTGCTAGGGTGTGCAGGGTGACCAACACTCGTAAATTTTAATGGAACGTCAACAAGAAAAGTGGATGGGCTAATATCTACAATAAGTTTCTGTTTGGAGGAAGACCTTCAAATAAGTTGGTGGACATGCACTAGGATCATAGGGTGCTTCTAAAGATCATATCAGACAGTCTGCTTCAGAAAGGTGGAGGATTTGATACTCTCTCAGTTGATCACAAGGTGCTTCTGTACTTCCTGATCAACATGGAAAAGATCAACTTTCCAAGATATGTGATGCACCATATGTGTTGGGCTATCAAGGAAAGCCAAAACAAATCCAGAAGACAAGTTCCTTATGGTAGATTGCTTTCTGAGATTCTGTATCAGGGAGGACTCTTGAAGATCCTAACAGAATCTGGAGTAGTGTCTGATGCTCAACTTGGAACAGTAACAGGGAGGATTATTGATGGCAAGACTCTTCAATACATGAAGATTGTTAAGAAGTATATACCTTCTGATGAAGATATGAAGGAGTCTTCTGTTCAATCTGACCTGATGATAGACTTCCCTCCTATTTCCAAAGAAGACAATCCTGAGGTCCTTGCTAGATTTGTAGTGGATCACTACAATGAGACTGGCAGAATAATCAACTATTCTGCTATTCCTAAGTCTCTAGGAGGAGGTCCTCTAAAGGTAAAGGGCAAAAGGACAAAGCAGATTGTTCAAGAAGAGGAGGAAGAGAAGCAAGAACCTCCTAAGAAGAAGAAGAAGTCTATGTCAGCAGCTCTACCAGGAGTGATTATTGGTGCTTCTGAGGCCATAGCTCTTGTGCCTCAATCTGCTGCTGCTCATGCATCCAAGGAAATTAAGGAGAGGGTTAAGAAAACCAAGGATGAGAAGAAAGCCAAGAGAGGCAAAGGTGATAGGAATCAGAAGAAGCTTGAGAGGGAAGTCAAGCAGTATCTTGATGCTGAGATAGCCGAAGAAGAAAGTCAGACCAAGAAAAGGAAGAAAGAAGTTGTTCCTGTGGCTGAGGATTTGGCACAGAAAATAGGTACGTCAGTATCTATGGTGGAGGATGAACATGTTGCTGGCAAGGCTATGGCAGCAGATGTAGTGACTGAGGAACTGAGAGATGAGACTGTGAAGGACGCAGCTAAATTGCTTGCAGCAGCTCTGATGTAGAAAGGACGTGCTAAGCCTGCAGAAGCTGATCTACCAGGATCTGCTTTAACAACTGCTCCTGAACAACCAGCTTCTCCAGAAGTTGATGTCTTAGGTAACATTTCTAATGACTCACCTTTCTTTTCAACGAATCAAGAGTCACACTCTTCATCTGAAACATAATCAGATAATACCCCTCTCAGCAAAGCCATTCCATCTCTACGCAAAAAGACCCCCTCACCAATCAAACCAACCACATCATTTGAGCCACTTGATCCAAAAATTATGAAATATGTTGATACCACAATGGAACGAACTGTTCAAGAAGCTATCACCATATCTCAAATTCTTCCACCTGACCATCCAGCTCAACCTTCATTTCTTAAACCACTTCAGGTAATTCAGCCTAATGAAGAACCTGAAGAACCCATCCAATCTCAACAACCTTCATTCCAACAAGAAACAACACATATAGGCTCTCCTGATACCCTAGATTCTCTTGAGAAACACCTAGGAGGAGAATTGCCTAAAACCCCTGCAAAATCCAAAACAACAAAGACTGTAGAATCTGTATCACAACCAGAATCTGTAACCCAACTAGAACCAGTATCTGAAAAGGAACCAGTATCTGAGACTCTGGAGCAAGACTCTGATGTCATTCCTGACCCAGATCTTGTAACAGAATCTGTTACAGAGACTGCTTCTGAAACAGTTACTGAACCACTTCAACAACCTCAAACCATACCTACTAAAACCTTACAAACAACCATAATTTGTGAACCATCCACTTCTACTGAGCCAACCCAAACTCAAATATTTCCCAACCCTTTTGATTCGTTGAGAATAGATGAGTTTTATAGAATGTCAAGCTCAAAGCTCAAGGAAATTACTGAGCTAAGATTTGTTCCAGTCCTCAATGTCAGTTTTGAGGATCAATACTCTGGTTTGAAGAATGAGTTCCTAGAATTTGTCACTAAGATTCAGAAAGTGGCAGTAATGGAACAAGCTGTGATTCTTGCTAAGCACATCGAAGAGATCAAAAAAGCTGAGGAAGAAAAGGCTAAGGAGAAGGTTCCTGTTCTGGCATTGGATAATAAACCGTGGTTTGAATCAGATGAATATAATCACAAGGATTTAATGGTGTTTGAGACCTTGAAGAAGAAGCTACATAAGGTTCAAGAGGAAGCTAGAATTGAAAGACAAGCTCATCTTAAGAGAACAAAAGCTCTTGAGGAAATTGTCAAGAAACAAGCTGAGGATCTGAAGAAACTGATGGATCATATTTCCAAACAAAACCAGCCTTAGTTGCACACCTAGTTTTCCTGTGTTTTGTTTTGCTTGTATTTTACTGCTTCTGTTTCTTTTCTTCTGAACTTTAAATTCTTTAATGAATATCATTCTATGAATCTTTGCTTCTGGATAGTTTTTAGCTTCTGTTTGTTTGTGCTCCTGATATATCTTGATATATTTATTTGAGTACTTCTGAAGTCTAACTATCTTATCGTATTTAGAATCTGTTTATTTGGTTTTATTAAACTCTTGTGTTTTTTATAAAACTTTGTTTTAAAACAAACTCTAACAAGTTTTCGCTCTGAATCTTCTCATCTCATTTTCTCTAAAATTGTTTTTCCTCAATTGGAGTCTTGTAAAAAGGGGGAGAAACTTGTCTTTAAACCTTTTTGTTAATGACAAAAGGGGGAGAAAGAACAGTAAGTATTTTAATACTTTATTCATGCTAAGTCTGAATAAAAGGGAAGTTGCGATAGGTAATTAGTTAGATTCTGAGCCCCTTAAATTAAATTTTCGCAATTTAATTTAAGAGAATCTTCTCTCATATCTTATCGTTTATTCTTTGTGAGATTTGATTCTGATATTTTTGTTAAAAATGAATTTAATTAACCTGGATAGAACTTAGTGGGAGCTTACAAAACTTACCTTAAAGACTCTCAGACTCAGGGGGAGTCAGAGCTTACAAACCTCAGACTCTGAGCTTACAAACCTCAGACCCTTTAGTCAACTTGTTAATTAGATTAACAACAATTGACCTTTTAAATACTTATGTTTGTCATCATAAAAAAGGAGGAGATTGTTGGAACAAGGGTGTTCAGCAATACCACTTTTAAGTTTTGATGATAACAAGGTATTAAAAATTGTCATGTGTGCAGGATCTTAATCAAGATTTCAATCTTAGAATGCATTTTGTTAGAACAAATTAAGAGCAAAATTCCTGAGAAGCTTGTTGCTTGTGATTCTGAAGTTCTAGAGAGTCTGAAGAATCATCAGAAGCTGTTTCGAGAGGTTCTGAAGACTCAGAGAATCTAAACAACGAAAAGAGTCTGAAGTTCTGAAGAGAATCTGAAAGCTCATCAGAGTCTGAAGTTCATCAGAGTCTGAAGTTTGAAGACTGCAAATTGAAGATTTGATTAGAAGGATTTCTTAAGGCATTTCGATGCATAAGAAACGTTCATTTGGCGTAACGGATAGCTTCAAAGTCAACTTGAGCATGGGATGCTCAACAACAAGAATGCAGAATAGGACAGAGTACGTTGTACGAACTCTGTTTGCACTACTCCACTACCTCGTACATTTGGCAGCTGTGGCTACCGGTATTTCGCCTAAAAAGGAATGGGATTCAAAATCTGTATTTTAAGGACTATTACCATATCAAGCAACAGATCAACAGCTATTGATCAAGCTTCCATAAGACTCTCTGATGTGCTGGATTGTCTCAACGTCTCTTTCCAACGCCTATATAAAGGATAGAAGACTTGAAGAATATGTTGGACTCTACAACTGAAAAACTACGCTATCAAGCTATTGTATTCTCTCTGAGTCAAGCCAAAAACACATCAATAACTTAGGAAATTCTTTCAAACTGTATATCGTAGAATTTGTAAGTTAATCAGAAAACAGAGTCTCTTTGTTTTGTAATTGGAACACGTTTGATTGTTTATCAAGTGTTCAAACTTTATTCAATTTTCTGTAAACTGTGTAAGAAGTCTCTTGGTTGTGTCCTTGAGCAAAGAAGTCTCTTAGTTGTGTCTTTGAGCATTGGAAGTCTCTTGCCTGCGTGCTTGAGCATTGGAAGTCTCTTAGAGAAACTTGTAATTGTTAATTACATTTTAGTGAAACTCTCCTTGGAAGTGCAAGGGGGACAAGACTACTTCCGGTTTGTGGAAGGAACCTGTATAATTGCTTGTGTTCTCTATTCCCTTTATTTCTTTATTATTTCCGCTGCGACAGACTCTGGTCTTCCATCAGGTCCTGAACTCTTTCAGACTCTGATCCTGAAAAACAGATTCTTACTCTTCAAGAGTTGCGAAAAAGTTAACACAATTTAACCCACCCACCCCCCCCCCCCCCCCCTCCCCTCCCTTCATGTATTTTTCTCACCTTCACAATCTTGGGTAGAAAAGAGTTGGGAAAAACTAGGATAGATGAACTCTTCATTTTGTGGGCTATGTTGAATAATGAACCTGTAAACACCTGTTATTACTTGCTTTATAATCTTGCTTCTGTAGGTACAAGGTCTGACAGTAAGGGTGAGATAATAGTGGGTGGTATTATCACCTATATAGCTAGGAAGTTTGAAGTGGGTGAGAACCAAAAGATAAACCGGATTGAGGGCAATGTGCCCTTATGTTTGATTATACTTCCTAACCCATCTCGGACTAACACCGAGGTGGAAGAAAATTTGTTGTATGTTGGTGATGATCCACAGGTACATGAAGAGGACAATGTTGGAGAAGAGGACAGTGCAAACTTGCACCATGATGAGGAGCACCATGGCCATGAAGCCAATGAGAAACATAATGAAGATAATGACCGGTGGTCATGGATGCAAAATGAGGTTAAACGAATAAGCACCGAGCAACAAAGACAAGGTGTAGAAATCTTCGGGCTAAGAAACGATGTCCAAAGAGGCAATCGAGTAAATGATGAAAACAACTGAATGCTACGGATGATGATGCAACACTTTCATCTCCAAGGTCCACCTTATGGACCTCAATAAATTGTGAGCTTTCCTCTTCCTCTCTTCCTCTCTTCCTATTTCTTCTCCTTTCTTTCTAATTTTGAATCATTGAGGACAATGCTTCTCGCAAGTGTGGGGGGGTTCAAATAAAGTGTCTTGAGTCGTAGTGTTCCAAATCCCTTGAACTTTAAATCTTTCATTATGTTTTGTTGCGAAAGGCATGTTAAGCAGCTTGTTTTTATTATGAATCGTGGCATAATTTTTTTGTTAAAGTCTCCTCCAATTGGTTATTTCTTGTACATGAAAGTAATTTCTTGTGTTTTAAGTATTCTTGCTATACCCACATCTTGTTTTATTGTGAATCTTCTCTATGAGAAAAGCACAAAATGCATCCTTTAAGTAAGTGTATAAGTAGGTATTTTAAGGAGCAAGTTCTAACTCTAAAGGTAAATTAACCCTTCAAATATTTTTTCAAGTAGTATAAGTTAGTGTATGGGAATACAAAGCCAAATTAATTTTAATGCGCATCATCGAATCTAGATTGGGGAAGGAGGTAGGCCCTCCGCCTTCCTACTTGAAGATGATTTTATCTTGAAAAGCTTAAGGGGGCAGAACAATTATAATCATAAAAGCATCACTAAATCTAGATTGGGGAAGGGGGTAGGCCCTCCGACTTCCTACGTGAAGATGGTTGTCTCCAATGAAAATTCTGCAAAAAAAAACCCCAAAGGTATACAATTGGCAAAGATCCAATGATCAAAAGTACTCCCATCTCTCTTATATGAATTGAAGAAAGAACTTTTCTCGGTTGGTTTAGTCTTAAGGTTAGAACCTATTTTCCTCAAAATATCTATCTTATACAGGAGCTAGAAGAGGTTGAATTGCACACACACACCCACTTGAAACTTCTTGTCAGGTTGAATAGGTTCACAAGGGATACTTGAAGTTGTGATTAGTGTACGCTTGAAATAAAACCTTAGAGGAGACATGAGTTTTTAATTTTATTGCCAAATGTTAAATCTTGTTTATGCAGTTATGTTTATGCCTTTTGCTTGAGGACAAGCAAAGATTCAAGAGTGGGGGAGTTTGATAAATCATTATTTAGTGATTTTTTATATAATATTTAAGTCTGTTTTATTCAGATTTGATTTCGTTTTATTTAATATTATTCCTTTTAGATTTATTTTACTTCAATTGCAAGATATTTAATTTCAGGAACAAATATTCTGAAGATTCAGTCTTGGAGCAAAAGAAAGAGGATTCAGAGCTGATTCGGTCAAGAAAATACGATGATTCGGCAAAAAAATATAAATCCACCAAGTTAGAAGCTTGGCACGGCCCGTGCCACCAGCCACATGGCCGTGCCAACCCTCAGGATGCTCTTTTGCTGCTTTTGCTTCATGGACAAGCTACCTATTAGTGTATTTCTGACCTAAAAGCCCGTGGTTTCTTGTGGAGCATTCTAGTGATATATTTTCTTAGGGCTTAAGTCATTGTAAACTATAAATAGAGTAGCTAGCTATCACAACAATTGATCTTTTGTTCTTGGAATTC
The DNA here is from genome assembly GCA_946800305.1 of Medicago arabica. NCBI lineage: Eukaryota > Viridiplantae > Streptophyta > Magnoliopsida > Fabales > Fabaceae > Medicago > Medicago arabica. The sequence continues at coordinate 26,590,000 of OX326966.1, forward strand.
AATAGTGACAATTGTTTTTCTTAATAAAAGTTCCTTCTTTTATTTTTTGTTCTTCTTCTTCTCCCTTATGTCTGCTTCAACCATAAGTGAGTAGACTCTTCTTTGTCTTGGGATTGTTGGGTAAGTCTTAATGACATAATCCTAGCAAACCAAACCATGAACCCTAATTTTATATAAATCTACTTTTTCTTCTAATTTCACCGGTTTAATAGTGAATTAACAATTACCAACTCATAAAACGAACACGGAGGGTTAGTAATCGTTAATTCATCATTTTAAGTATCAATTCATAAAGCGAACGCGGAATTTTGATATCGGAACAAGGGAAATTAGACAAGGATTGTGAAGCATGAGAATAGCCTAGCAAACCTTGAGACATATAAAGTTTCGACCGTCAAGGATTCTAATAGCAACCAACCATGAGAATAGGCTTGGTTGTTAGAGGAACACACTCAATGAATTCGAGAGAAGCTTTGATACGCTTAAGAGAAACTTGTCTTTAGAAAGTAGATCCAATGTAAAATTAGCGGTTTAGGGTTTGTTTGTGAAGGACTTGTTATTAAGATGGACCAATAAATCCCAAGGCGCTTTTTATTATTATTTTTATTCAAAACTAAAAATCAAACCTTTTTACTGAACTTTCTTCTATTGCTCTTCCAAAAAGTTAATTGAATTAAAACAACTCCATGTCGGAATGATACTCTATTTTTACTACTTCGGTAGAACCGTACACTTGCGGTTTTACTCATCAGGAATCTCCTTTGCTTTCGACATGTTTTGCCCCCACTTCCAGTAGGATCTCAAGGCCAGCAATTAGAGCTTCATATTCAGCCTCATTGTTGGAACAAAGCTTATCAAGCCGAAACTTAAATTTACTAGGAATATTTTCAGGCGAAATAATTAAAATTCCCACTCCAGTGCCATTTTTATGGCTGGAAACGTCGAAATAAAGTTTCCATGGTTAAACATCCACAAAATTTAATGATTCTTCAACCACATAATGGTCAACAATGAAATCAGCAACAATTTGGCCCTTTAAAGATTTTAACATTTGATAAGTCAAAGAATATTCTATAAGCGCCAAATCCCATTTACCAACTCTACTGTGTAGTATTGGTTTCGATAGCATATGTTTGACTATGTCAAAGTGAGAATAAACATAAACATCAATAGGCTTTATATATTGCTTAAGTTTAATACAAGAGAAACACAAACAGAGGCACAATTTTTCACTTGGGTGTTACCTTGTTTCAGCATCATTTATAACCCTACTAAGATAATAAATGGCTTTTTCTACGCCATTTTCATCTTCTTGAGCTTGCATACTTCCAACAGTATTGTCCAAAGCAGCTATATACAAATTTATTACTTTATCCCTAAGATGAGGTAACAAAACAGGTGGATTCATTAAATAAGCTTTAATCTCTTCCAAAGCTTTTTGATGGTGTGGTTCCCATTTGAACACATCTTCTTTCTTGAATTGAAGTAATGGAGAAAATGCTTCAGCTCTGCCACTTAGTTTTGAAATAAATCTTCTAAGAAAGTTGATTTTCCCCAACAAGGATTGGAGTTCTTTCTTCGTCGATGGCGGCTTTGTCTCCAAAACCGCTTTTGTTTTGTTTTGATTTATTTTAATGCCTTTTTTATGCACAACAAAACCTAAGAAGTCACATGCGCGAACACCTAAGGCACATTTCAGTGGATTCATTTTCAAACCATATTTTCTCATTCTTTTGGATGATCGCTGAAGGTGATGTAAATTATCTTTTTCAGTAGAAGATTTGACAACAATGTCGTTTATGTACACCTACATAAAATTTCCTATGAAGTCGTGAAATATAGAGTTCAGTGCTCTTTGATATTACTTACCAGCATTTTTTAATCCAAAAGGCATCATTATCCATACATAACAACCTAGAGCCCCTGGACACCTAAAAGCAGTTTTTGATATGTCTTCTTCAACAATATAAATTCGTTTATAGCCAGAATAACCATCCAGCATACACTATTAAAAAAGCAAAAATTAGTGAGGGGATTTTAGAGAGGGAAAACGTGAAATCCCTCTTTAATTCCGTCACTAAATTTTGCGACCAACGAATTTGTGAGGAATTTTATTTTTTCCGTCGCTAATTTCCCTCTCTAATTTTGCTTTTTCTAGTAGTGATACTTAAATATTCAAAATCTGCTGCCGAATCGACGAGCATTTCTGTCACCGGCATAGGATACTCATCATTAGGTGTAGCTTGGTTCAAGTCTCTAAAATCAATACAGGCTCTAAGAGTCCCATTTTTCTTAACGACGGGAACTATATTAGCTAACCAATCTACGTACCTCGCAGTTCTGATGAAGCCGCATTTCAATAGCCTTTCGATTTCTTCCTTGATCTTCGACTGGATTTCTGGCGCAAATCTTCTTGGAGTTTGTTTCATTGGTTTTTTTCCAAGTTTGATAGGTACCTTGAGTTCTACAACGTCTCGTGTAACACCCCAATTTTTATTATTAATTGTCAGTATTATTAATAGATAATATTAATATTATTATCGGGTAAAATAAGTATTATTGTTATTATTATCATTGAGGTTTGATATTATTAAATTAAATCCTTTGTGGTTATAGCTGTTACGAATAATGAGGAAGTAAGGAGGAGTTAACTAGTCGAGTGAGTAATGTGAGAAACAATTTTTAGGGTAAAAATAGTGTGTCATTGTTGATATTTTAGGGAGATTTGGTGGTTATTAATATTTTATGTGAATTTAAATTATAAAGAGAGGAATGATATGATAAATAATAAAGATAAGATGTGAGAAATAGAAGCAATAAAATAAGTGGGGGAGGAGGGAGTAAATTATGATAGGTGGAGGGGAGAAAGTAATAATAATAAGAATTTAATCTAATTTCCTAGTATAAATAGAGGAATAGAAATTCATAAAACATTATTTCTGAACGTTTGAACCAGAGAGAAGTATAGAGGAAAGGAGACAAACCCAAACTAAGGAGAATTGAACCAAAAGCTGCGTTACCAGAGAATTCGAGGTAAGGGGGAGAATCTTTGCACTATAGGGTATCTTAATCTATGATGGGAGGGTTGTCTTAAATTTTAATACATTGTTGCTGTTATGATGTCAATTTTGATAAGAGAATGATGATAAACGAATTGAAAGATGAAGTTGAAATAGACAATTGAGGAAGACTAGTTTAGGTTTTTGAATTGAGTTTTAGTTTTAAAAAGGAGTGGATAATCAGGTTAGTTAACGAAGAATTAGTGTTTGAATGATAGGGTAGTCATGAAGTGAAGATTAGGGTTGAGTTTGGCGAGTTTAGGGTCGAAAACGGAGTTAGGAAAGGTCCCATAAGGCTAAATCGCATATGCGAAATCGCAGAAAATCTGTGATTTCTGTAACCGAAAAAAACAAATACAAACTGGCACTTTTCTGTTTAGAATTAGGTTTTGGTGTCTTCATAAAAGTTTTATATATGAATGTTAGCTTTAATTGGGCGTTGGTTTGACCTCATTCCAATGTATAGAACTCAAGATATGGTCAAAATACTACACATAGGTCAGCAGGGTCGTACTCTTTTCTGAGGCTTAGAAAATCCAACTTTCGACTCTTTTATGTTCTGAACTAGGTTTTGATGTAAACATGAAAGTTATAGATATTGACGTTAGATTTAATGTGGCTTTTGAGTGACTTCAATAAGACGTCTAAAACTTGAGTTATGATCAAAACACTACACATAGATCAGCAAGATCGTGCACTCTGCCTAGGTTTAGGAAAACCAATCTTTGCACCCCTCTCTGTATTGAATTGGATTTAGGTTCCTTCATGAAAGTTTTATATATGGGTGTTATCTTTATTTTAGCTTTGGTTTGATCTCATTAATACATTCCTAAGTTGAGTTATGATTAAAATGTCGCACGTGGGTCATGCTGCATTTTTCATGAAGTTTCAGCACCACCGTTGAGGTAACTCTAAACCATCCATGATAGTATTAGTGATTTTAAGAAATCAATTAACATGTAAAGTAAAGGTGATGATCCTTAAGCTTTACATCTAAATGAGGGGGTGTGATCAGGCATAAATAGAAGTGATTACCTCAAGATAATAGCAAGTCTAAAACATAAGTCGGTGATAGTGATCTAAATGAATTTAATGATGTTAAAAGAAGACTTGATAATAGGACGTGAAAAATAATGAGCTAAATTGAGTATTGATTATTGGAGAGTGAGATATCCAAGGTAATTAACTAACTTATGGCAAATGTTATTAGGAACGTTTAAAGTGTGAAAACAAATAAAGGTTATAGTGTAGTCGAGTTAGATGATCGTAGGCGAGATGTAAAGAAAGATAGGGAGTTGTGAATTAGGTAATGAAAGATAATAGAGATGAAAAGGACGGGAAACAATTAGAGAGAGCAAGATGAGTAGTAAATCGGATAAGTGGGAATAGTTATAATGTTTAGCGATAATACTAATAACCGGTATAGAGAGAATAAAATCTCGAATTATAATGCAGCCTTAGTGAGGAAAGTTTCTGAAGTCGAAGGTACTGATGAAGTGAGATAATAACTTTAAATTAGGATTAAGTTAAGATTAGGAGAATAGTCGATGTATAGATGACCACGAAGATGAGAAAAAGGTAATAAGATATAAAGTCGTTTTAAATGAGAAGAATAATTACAAAAGAGTTAATGATGATGGTGGGGAAGAACCTAGTTGTATAGAGAGGACACATTATATGTAATGATAATGAATTAGAATACATCTTGAGACTAAGAATGTTTGATAGGTTATGCTATCATAAGTAAAGTATATAGAGAACCTAGAATAGATGATGGGATAAAGTATCTCTGTAAAATGAATAATAAAATAAAATAGAGCGATGTTGATGTAGAAATGAGTCACGTGTAAGGGTTGAATTAATGAGGAGAATAAGTGGTGATATAAACTGTCGATAGAGAGTGTCGATGATTAATATTAAATATATATATATATATATATATGATTAAATGAATAAGATGAGAGTGATGATGAAGATGAGGATGACAATATTTATATTTTAGTGGTGATGAGGATGACGATAACTATATCATTATGATGATGAAGGTGATGATGCTTGTCTATGATGATGATGGGAATGATGTATATAATGATGAAAGTGATATATATACAACGATGCCGAGAGTGATATATGATGATGATGAGTATGTTGATGATTTGTGTGCTTGCATTAGAGTCGTGCATTTTAGTGAGAGTCATGCATTAATATGTGAATTATTTGAATATGTGTATACTTGTGTTACTTGTCGAATTTATTTCTATACATTCATATAGAGTCTAAGACTGATGGAGTGCATGACTGATGGAGAAGTCCAGTAACATATCTCTGGCAAACTATGATGAGAAAAGTTCAGTAACATAACTCTGGAAAAATGATGAGTAGGAGTGTTACCACAATCATATAGGTCGTTAGGAGAGTCCATATGCATATATATGATTATTTTGCATTGGGTGTTTGAGTGTGAAGATGACGTGCTGCTATGATATGTGAAATGAAGAGATTATACATAGTAAGTAACTGCTAAGAGTGATGAGATAGTGGAGACTATATTCTTTTGATATTTATTTAATGTGCATGCTTTCCTAATAATATTTTATGGCTGGATTTCTCACCCCTTTCTTATTGTTGTATTTACGGTGTCTATACATGTGGGGTACAGATACTTAGGACGAAGAGATCTATTGCGGGAAGCCTGATCTATTGCGGGAAGCCTAGTAGGATACGACGACAATTGTCTTCCGTCAATTTTATTTTAGCAATGATTAGATATGTAGTTGAGTACGAGCTCTTATATGTAACACCATGGGTTAGGGTTAACGTTTAAATTAATTTGATATTGAGTTTGAATCTTGGAACTAAGATCATTTCAATTTATGATCTTGAATGACAATGATAAGATTTATTGATGAGAATAGTGAAATGTTTCCGTTGCTGAAATTTTTAAATAACAAGAAAATTATATTATTTTTGTGATATAAAGTCTAGTTGTGTAATATCCTTATTATTAAATATATTATTATTATTTAATATATATATCGACGGAATTAGGGTGTTACATCTTGACTCAGACCTGGCATCTCATGATAATCCCAAGCGAAACAATCTTTGTACTTTTTCAAGAGCTTGACAATTTGAGCCTTGAACTCTTTGTCAATCTTGGTGCTAACGTATGTGGGTCTCTTGACCGTGCCATCACCTAGATCAACTTCTTCCAAAGGGTTTTGTGCCTGCATTTTCTTGGCTGGTCCCATTGGATCTTTCTCGAAACCAAAAGGTTCATCATCATAGATGTAATCTAACCTTTTGTTTTCCATCGAACTATACTGAAAATTATCATTAACGTTTTTGATATATTCTTCTTGTTCGATCTCGGCTTCCAAAGCCGGTATTTCATTGATTTCGGATACATATACCGTAATCTTATCCCAAACATTCGGCTTAGACATGATCAGTCATCATTGTCTTACCACCCAATTGTTGGAATTCCAGGGCGTCCCCAAATTGAAGCCTTTAAGTAGGAAGAGGCCCTGGTTCTGAGTACACCTCCTTCATTAGTAACTTTTTTCTTCCAAGTGAAACCATCTTCAGGGTGAAGTTTCATGGAACAAATAAAGTTGTATTGGTCTTCATAACCATGTCCGGAAATAGCACATGGCGTAATCTTCGCCAATTGTTTGTCAAAAGTCTTTTTAGTAATAGTGTCGACTTCAGCCAGAAAGTAACTTTGGTCAGCCTCTATGTTTTCCAGCACACCATCTTCCTTCCAGAGGGTTAGTCTTTGATGCATAGTTGAAGGGACAACACCGACACCATGTATCCACTCTCTTCCTAGTAGCATATTGTAGTTAGCTTTATAGGCAACCACCAAGAAATGTGTTGATCTTTTCACAGTCCCTACCACCAAGTCAACCTCGACAGCCCCAAAGGTACATCCGGACTTTCCTTCACAGTTAAAAAGTATGACATTGTGTGGTTTCAAATCAGACTCTGACAAACCAATCTTCTTCATGAGAAACTGTGGCAGTAAATTTACAGCAGCACCACCATCAATATGTCTTTGTTGATCCCAGCATCAATGATTTCGGCTTGGATAAACAAAGGCATAAGATGAATTTTCATGTGATGATCAAGTTTCTCAAACATTGCTTGTTCACCTTCGATGCAACCATTATCCATAACATAATAGCATAGCGGTTTGTGAACAACCATTTCTTCAATGAAATTTCCCTCATCCTCGGTAATTTCTGATGTTACATAATTCTCAATAGGGAGAATTGACATGACGCAGATAACATCGAAATCCGCTTCAAAACTATTGAAGTTCGATGTCATTTTGTCATCCTCTTTTGTAAAGTTCTCTTTTACTACAGAAAGAGGAGGAAAAATCCTTTCAGTGGCAGGTTTTCTCGTTACATCAAAAGCAGCCACTTGCTTTTCTTTTCCATTCTCAGTATTGGTAATGTCCTTCAAAACATTAGCCTTTTTCTGGTGTTGGAACCTACACCATTGAATCTTAGTCATGGGATTTGTCCCTTTGTAATTATTACTATAGGCGAATTAATACTGGTAACTTTCTTCATCCACTTTGCAGGTGGAGCATTGTAGTTTGACTTTCTTCCGCCAGAGAATAACCATTTTTCAGCAGGGGACCTCGAAGGAAGAGTAAAAGTCCTCATTTGACTTTTCTTTGAAAATGTCTTCTGAGTTTAAGCCTTGTAAGTTAAGTCACTTCTATCAAAATCAAACTTAGGCTTTCTATCAACCCATTTTCCTTTCTTCTTCGACTGAGGTCTGAAGCCTTCAAATGTTTTTTGCAGCTTCTTTGTCAAAGATGGCACTACACCTTGGGCATATCATGGTTGCTGAATTTGAGATCTTACATCTCTTCGGAAAATCAACCAAATCCTCTTCTGATGTTGGATATGCAACCTTCATCTTTTCACCGTACTGGTCTTCAATGACCATTTCGTCATTAGAAATATGGTCGTCAATAACCATCTACACATCATTCTTTTCATAATTGTTAACATTTTTGGGTTTCCCTAAACTTTCAGCAGTCTCGATTACATTGACATCAGCTATCTCAACGTACATAGAGTCTGCATGTTTGAGAGGATCTGCATCTATGTGCATAGGCTTGTTTGATTTGTCTCCATACTTTAGCCTTCCTTCATCAAGTACTTTTTGCACTGAATCCCTAAAAGAGACACAACGAGAAGTATTATGGCCTAAATAATCATGAAATTTACAAAAACCCCTCTTTTTCCGTTGTTCTATTGGATGCATCTTAAAACCTTTTGGCACTACTATTATGCCCTCATTAACTAAAAGGTAGAAAATTTCATCTCTTTGAGTAACGTCAAATGAGTAAATTTTTTACGGATATTTCTCATTTATTGGTTCCTTAGGATTTTTACCATTGGATGGCCTTAAAACCTTACAAGTAAAGGGAGGGCCAGGTTTTAATTCCGCGAGATTAACCTCACTATTTTCAACATCATCAAGATTCAAATCAAATCCTAGATCAATGTCGTCAGTGTCGACATAAGCGACTTTCTCTTTTTTACTGAATTTGCTGGTCCTTGCTTTCTCCGCTTTAAGTCTTTCGACATGTCGGACCCTATCAGCTAACTGTGCCATATCCCTTAAGTATTGGGTATCTAGTTTCATTCGAATAGAATAATCTATACCACCAGTAGCCATTTCGACTAACTCATGTTCAGACGCTTGGGTAAAGCATCTAGCATTTAGGAGTCGGAATCTATCAAAGTAATCATCAATCGATTCTGACGTTTTACGTCGAACACTAGCCAATTCCTTGAGACTAATTTTAAATTGGCCCATGTAAAACTGTTCATGGAATGCCTTTTCCAACAGACTCCATGTAAATATAGAGTGTGAAGGCGTTTTTGGTTAAAGAACTTGGGAAATATTTCAATCTTAAATTCTCGTTGTTTGCAATATCGCCAGTCTCAATTAGATAATGAGCGATATGTTCAACTGTAGACTCATTTGTCTCTCCACCAAACTTGGTGGATTTAGGGATTTTCCACCCCTTAGGCAACTCTTCTGCTAAGACATAATCTGACAAAGCAGACACAAATTTAACCCTATGCAAGCCCATATTGAAACTGTTTTGTACTAACAAGGTTTCAACTATGTTGGCTATGTTATTTCTTCCATCAAAATTATTTTGCTGAACTTGTCGAACTACTTGATCAGCATCTTGGTTCCTTAGAATCAACATTGGGACTCTTTCAGGTTCCTCTTATGGTTGTGGTTCGACAACCGGTTATTTGGGCCATGGGGGCTCCATTGTTCAGTCTTTCGACAGGTATTTGGACGGGTCTTCGATTTAGATTCTTAGGCATTGGCCTGTTTTGTATAGGCGGTGCACCAAAGAAATCAATAATCTTTCTCATTTGGTCAGTTAACGTTCGGTAACTGTTACGGGTTTGTTGGATTAGGGGGCTAAACACTGTACCTATTTGTTGGGTTAACATACTGACCATTTCATGATTAGTATCTTCCATTTGTTGTCTTAAAACCATTAAGGAGGCATTGGTCAATGATTGTTGAGGGTTTGAACCGGGAAGGCCTACTCCAGGATGAAACAACGAAGAATGCATCACGTTCAAACTCTCTGAAAAAGATAATGGATTAGTATGGAGGCCTGCCATAAAAGATGACGACATGCTATACGGTTGGTTCTATCGAAAAGTGCTTTACAAATACTGAAGAAGAGTTATGTTGTTTCTGATCATGTTAGTAAGATACTAAGAAGCTTGCCTGCTAGACGGAGACCTAAGGTTACTGCTATTGAGGAAGCTAAATATTTAAACACTTTATGTGTTGAAGATCTTGTCAGCTCTCTCAAGGTTCATGAGATAAGTCTAAATGAACATGAGCCTGCTAAGAAGAGTAAATCTATTGCTCTACCATCTAAAGGGAAGTCATCAAAAGTTCTTAAAGTTATTGAATCTGAAGAAGAGTCACCTAATGGATACTCTGATGAAGATCCTACTGAGAAGATGGCTATGCTTTCCAACAAGCTTGAGTATCTGGCAAGGAAGAACAGGAAGTTTCTGAGTAAGTGTCTCCAACTCTATTCAATTTTCTGTAAATTGTGTCAGAAGTCTCTTGCTTGTGTGCTTGAGCAAAGAAGTCTCTTAGTTGTGTCTTTGAGCATTGGAAGACTCTTGCATGTGTGCTTGAGCAATTGGAAGTCTCTTACTGTGTGTTTGAACAACTTGTAATAGATATTACATTTTAGTGAAACTCTCCTTGGAAGTGCAAGGGGGACAGGACTACTTCCGGTTTGTGGAAGGAACTTGTATAATTGCTTGTGTTTTCTCTTTCTCTCTATCTCTTGTTATTTTCCGCTGCATCAGAATCTGATCTCCCATCAGACTCTGATCCTGTAGAAACAGATTCTTACTCTTCAAGAGTTTCGAAAAAGTAAACACAATTCAACCCCCCCACGCCCCCCCCCCCCTTCTTGTGTTTTTCTCACCTTCAATTATTAGTCTCAAGATATAACAATATCAACATTTAAACATCGTCTTAAAGCATCACTTAAAATTCGCATAATAAAATACCTATAAAAGATTTTCATGTCAAACCAAAGCTACTTGAAACATAATTTAATCATCAACAACTTTCATATAAACATCATATAAATAACTTCCATATAAACATCATATAAATAACTTTCATATAAACATCAAATAAATATCATATAAACAACTTTCATATAAACATCATATAAATAACTTCCCTATACACATCATATAATTAACTTTCAAATAAACATCATATATTTAACTTTCATATAAACATTATATAAATAACTTTCATATAAACATCATATAAATAACTTTCATAAAAACGTCATATAAATAACATATAAACAACTTTCATATAAATATCATATATACAACCTTCATATAAATAACATATAAAAAACTTTCATATAGATATCATATAAATAACATGTAAACAACTTTCATATAAATATCATATAAATATAACATAAACAACTTTCATATAAATATCATATGATTATCTATACTCTTAACAACCTAATTCAATTCAAAACCTAACTTCTACAACCACAACAAAATTCAACAACAACAAGATTAAACCTTTTTCAGAATTATATGCTTATGATTAAAGAAGGTTAGTCCCACCCTTACCTCAGATTGATTGATTGCAAGGATTCTACAGACTTCTCTCCTCTGACTCTTCTCTTTCTCTAGGTTTCTCCTCTTTCTCCAAAACAGTTTGCACGTCATATTATTTTCTAACTCTAACTCTCCTTTTTATAATAACCCTAATTTCTCTTACAATCCAAAACTATTCTTTTCCTCATAATCTTATTTATTTCTAAATTAAATATATCTCTCCCCCACTTAATAATAATAATACGCCAAATAACAAATAAATCTCTACACAAAATAACAAATATATTTCTATACTAGATAACATATATATTTCCACAGAAAATAACCAATATATTTCTATACTAGATAATATATATTTCCACATAAAATAACAAATATACTTCTACACAAAATAACAAATATATTATACAAATAAATTACCAACATATAACATAACAAAATCTCACTTCATCAAAATAAATCGACTAAATTATAAAAAGGCATCTAATCTCAATAAATTAATAAATAATAAAAGTAGGGCGTTACAATCTCCCCCTTTTTGATGATGACAAAAATAAGTATTTAAAATGTCAATTGTTGTTAATATAATTAACAAGTTGACTAAAGGGTCTGAGGTTTGCAAGCTCAGAGTCTGAGGTTTGTAAGCTCTGACTCCCCCTGAGTCTGATAGTCTTTAAGGTGAGATTTGTAAGCTCCCCCTAAGTCCTATCCATGTTAATTAAATTCATTTTCAACACAAATAACTTAATCAAATCTTAGAGAATAAACAAAAGACATGAGAGAAGATTCTTTTTAAATTTAATTGCAAGAATTTAATTTAAGGGACTCGGAATCTAACGAAGTACCTATCGTAAACTTCCCTTTTCTTCAGACTTAGTATGATCAAATAAAAAAATACTCACTGTTCTTTCTCCCCCTTTTGTCATCAACAAAAAGGCTTAAAGACAAGTTTCTCCCCTCTTTTTCAAGACTCCAATTTAGGGAGAAAAAAAAAATTGGGAAATTTAGAAGAGAAGATTCAGAGCAAAAAAACTAATTAGAGTCTGTTTTTAAAACAAAAGAGTTGTAAACAAGACAGATTCTAAATAAGATAAGATAGTTAGACTTCAGAAGTACTCAGATAAATATATCAAGATATATCAGGAGCACAAATAAATAGAAGTTAAGAACTATCTAGAAGCAAAGATTCAAACGCTTGATAAATTCAAAAGAGTAAAAGTTCAGAAGCCAAAGAATAACAACAGATAAAAGTACAAGCAAAACCAAACTAAAATAAAAACTAGGTGTGCAACTAAAGCTAGTTTTGTTTGGCAATGTGATCCATCAATTTCTTCAGATCCTCTTGCTATTTCTTAACCATTTCCTCAAGAGCTTCTGTTCTCCTGAGATGAGCTTCTCTTTCAATTCTAGATTCTTCTTGAACCTTGTCAAGCTTCTTCTTCAGAGTCTCATAAACCATTGATTCCCTTGGATTGTACTGATCAGAATCAAAGAATGGTTTATTATCCAATGCCAGAACATGAGCTTCCTTCTTAGCCTTTGCTTCCTCAGCTTTCTTGATTCTTGGCCATATGCTTGGCAAGAACGATAGCTTGTTCTTTTACTGCAGCCTTCTGAATTGTAGTGATAAAATCCACAAATTCATTCTTTATGTAACACCCCGTTTTCCCAACATAAAAATTTCGTAAATAAAATCAGAGTTTCCACTTAACGGAATGCTACATTTTCTTTCAATAAAATCTCCGATGAATAAATAACTATTTATTCTTCATAAAAGTAGTCAATAAAAATTAACAATATACTTCGCAACGGAAATCAATTCAGTCAACAAAGTTAAACTTCGGCACGCAGGCCTCATCAAAAGTTTTCATAATTCAAGAACAATACGTAAGGAAAGAGAAACAAGTAATAAGATCCCCATCCCGTTACGTATCAGAGCCCTAGTACACTTTGAGCCGACATCTCTACTAATCTTCGTTACCTGCAAGTTACCCATACGGAAGGCAACATTTTCAAGCAGAAGGGGTGAGATTCACAAACAACAGTAGATATTATAATTCATCAATTAAATTCAACAACAACAATATAATGATAATTCAACTGTCAGTTTATAATTAAAACAAATCAACAACATCCTCATCAAGCTACAACATCGACGACTCAACCAACAACAACGACAACGACAACAACAACAACAACGACAACAACAACATTGAGGATTGGCACAAATCTTAGCTCAATAATTTCCTTGAGCTTTGAGCTTGACATTCCATAGAACTCATCTATTCTCAATGGATCAAAGAGGTTGGGAAGTATTTGAGTTTGGGTTGGCTCAATTGAAGTTGAAGGTTCAGAAGTTAAGGTTGTTTGTAAGGTTTCTGAAACAATGGTTTGAGGTTGTTGAAAAGGTTCAGCAACTGTTTCAGACACAGCCTCTGCTACACATTCTGTTACAAGTTCTGGGTCAGGAATGACATTAGATTCTTGTATCAGAGTCTCAGAGACTGGTTCCTTTTCAGTTACAGTTTATGGTTTGTTTGTAGCTTCGGGTTGATTTTCTGGTTCAGGTTGAGGTACAGAGTCTGGTTTTGATACAGATTATGTAGTCTTGGTTGTTTTGGATTTTGCAGGGGTCTTAGGCAGTTCTCCACCTAGATGTTTCTCAAGAGAATCTAGGGTATCTGGAGAGACTACATGGGTTGTTTCTTGTTGAGGAGATGGTTGTGAAGATTGGATGGGTTCTTCAGTAGGCGGAATTGCCTGAAGTGGTTAAAGAAAGGATGGTTGAGCAGGATGGTCGTGTGGAAAATTCTGAGACACTATGATGGTGTCTTGGAAAACCCTGTCAATAGTTGAATCAATATATTCACCTATTCTTGGGTCAAGAGGATCAAGAGATGAGATTGGTTTGATTAGAGAGGGGGTTTTATTGCGAAGGGATGGAATGGCTCTGCTAAGGGGTATTTTATTTGATTCAGTTTCAGATGAGGATGGTGACTCTTGATTCGTACAAGAGAAAGGTGAGTCATATGAAATGTTACCTGAGACATTAGCTTCTGGAGAAGCTGGTTGTTCAGAAGCATCAAACAGAGCAGCTCTTGATTGGTCAGCTTCTGCAGGGATAGCAGGACCTTTCTGTTTCAAAGCTACTGCAAGCAACTTAGCAGCTTCCTTCACAGTCTCATCTCTCAGATCTTCTGTCACAACTTCTACTGCCATAGCCTTGTCAGCAGCATGTTCATCTTCAACCATAGATACAAAAGTACCTATCTTCTGTGCTAGATCCTTAGCCACAAGAATAACTTCTTTCTTTCTTTTCTTGATCTGACTTTCTTCTTCATCAGAATCAGCATCAAGATACTCAGCAATTTCTTCCACAAGCCTTTTGTGATCTCTATCAGCTTTGCCTTTCTTCGCTTTCTTCTCATTATTTGCCTTCTTCTCGTCCTTTACCTTCTTCTCATCCTTGGTTTTCTTTATCCTTTCCTTAATTTCCTTGGATGCAAGAGCGGAAGATAAAGGCATAGGAGCTATGGTTTCAGAGGCACCAATAGTCACTCCTGGAAGAGCTGCTGATTTATGAAGGTGAGAAAAACACAAGAAGGGGGGGGGGTTGAATTGTGTTAGCTTTTCGCAGCTCTTGAAGAGTGAGAATCTAATTCCTTTAAACTCAGAGTCTGAATGGGATCAGAGTCTGATGGGAGATTAGGTTCTGATGCAGCGGAATAATCAAGAGATAGAGAGAAGAGAGAACACAAGCAATTATACAGGTTCCTTCCACAAACCGGAAGTAGTACTGTCCCCCTTGTACTTCCAAGGAGAGTTCACTAAAATGTAATATCAAATTACAAGTTGCTCAAACACACAGTATGAGACTTCCTTGCTCAAGCACGCAGGCAAGAGACTTCCTTGCTCAAAGACACAACTAAGAGACTTCCTTGCTCAATGGACGCAGCCAAGAGACTTCCTTTGCTCAAGCACAAAAGCAAGTGACTTCTTACACAATTACAGAAAATTGAATAGAGTTGAAACACTTGACAGCAATCAAAATGTGTTTCAATTACAACAAAGACAGACTCTGTTTTACACAAAAGACAGACTCTGTTTTTCTGTGAAACTTAGAAATTCTAGAATACTCAGTTAGTAAGAATCTAAGTTGATGATGTGTTTTTGTTAAGACTCAGTTGAATACGAAAGCAGCGCAGTGTAATTTTTCAAGTAGTAGAGTCCCACAATTCTTCAAGTCTTCTATCCTTTATATAGGCGTAGGAAAGAGATGTTGAGTCATCCAGCACATCAGGATGATTTCTGAAGCTTGATCAATGACTGTTGATTTGTTGCTTGATTTGGTAATAGTCCTTAAATTTCATCATTTGAATTCCATTCCCTTTGAGGATTAATACCGGTAGACACAGTTGCCAAACTGTACGAGGTAGTGGAGTAGTGGAAACAGAGTTCGTACAACGTACTCTGTACTGGCCTGCATTCTTGTCTTTGTGCTTCCCACGCTCAAGTTGACTTTGAAGCTAGCCGTTACTCTATATGAGAGTTTCTTTGGCATCGCAATGCAGTAGAAATCCTTGTTAGCAGATTATCAGATTTTTGAGCTTCAGACTCACTGTAGCACTAAGCTTCTGGTAATCTTCAGACTCTCTTGGTTTTCAGATTCTGATGGTCTTCAGACTCTGATACAGTCTTCAGACTCACTTTGGCACAGTCTTCAGACTCTCTTCGATACAGTCTTCAGACTCTCTTCGATGCAGTCTTCAGACTCTCTTTGATACAGAATCACAAGCAACAAGCTTCTCTGGATTTTTGCTCTTTAACATTGTTCAAACAGAATACTTTCTAAGATATATAAATCTTGATTGATATCCTGCATACTTAAACAAATATTAGCAATATCCAATTGACAACTTTTTAATACCTTGTTATCATCAAAACTCAAAACGTGGTATTGCTGAACACCTTTGTTCCAACAATCTCCCCCTTTTTGATGATGACAAAAATTAGTATTTAAAAGGTCAATTGTTGTTAATCTAATTAACAAGTTGACTTAAAGGGTTCTGAGGTTTGTAAGCTCAGAGTCTGAAGTTTGTAAGCTCTGACTCCCCCTGAGTCTGATAGTTCTTAAGTTGAGGTTTGTAAGCTCCTCTTAAGTTCTATCCAGGTTAATTAAATTCATTTTCATAAGAAATCAAATTCATTCTCAGAATTATAAATGAATTTAGAGAACTGATTCTTAAACAGGGGCTCAGAGTCTAACTAAGCACCTTTCGCAGATTTCCCTTTAACTTTTACGTAGAACATGCATTGTAAATAAAAGAAATTTTCCCTTCTCCCTGACATAAATACTTTCCCTTCTCCCCCTTTTGTCATCAACAAAAAAAGGTTTAGAACAAGTTCCTCCCCCTTTTTAAATGACTTAAGGTAAGGGTGTAAACATGTTATAAGGAATAATGAGATTCAGAGGGAAAACATAGAAGATTCAGAGCATAAAAACAGAATTGAATGCAAATATAATCAAAAACAACTTGTATAAATTGTAAGCAAAACAGAATTGAACAAGTTCAGAAGATAGCAAACAAGAATTACAAAACAAAACGAAATTAAACTAAGGCTGGTTTTGTTTGGCAAGATGATCCATCAATTTCTGGAGATCCTCTTGCTGTTTCTTTACCATCTCTACCAGAGCCTCAGTTCTTCTTAAATGCACTTCTCTTTCCAGTCTTGCTTCTTCTTGAACTCTATACAGTCTCCTCTTCAAAGAATTATAAGCCACTGATTCTCTTGGAATATACTGATCTTCATCAAAGAAGGGTGTATCTCTAATCCTCAGAATAGGAGCTCTTTCCAAGATAATAGCTTTCTCAGCCCGCTTGACTTCTTCAACATGCTTGGCAGTGACAAGTGCATGTTCCCTGGCAGCAGTCTTCTGAATTTTGGTGATAAATTCCAAGAACTCAATCTTCACTATAGAGAACTTGTCCTCATAGCTCACATTGAGGATTGGCACAAACCTTTGCTCAATAATGTCTTTGAGCTTATTGCTTGAAGAAGCATAAAATTCATCTATCTTGCTTGAATCAAATAAGTCAATTTGAGGTTCAGAGGTTGAGGGTAGAGAAGCTCTCAAGGCTAGAAAAGTTTCAAAACCTGGGAAAAAGGTTATAGGGTCACAAAGAGGTTGGGGAACTCTTCTAGTTTCTGCTCTACATTCTGTTACAGTTTCTGATACGATATCAGAAGCTTGTTCCAGATTTTCAGAAGCTGGTTCAACAACAGGTTCTAAAAGTTCAACAGAAGCTAAAGTAAAATTCTCTGTAGGTTCAGGTACAAGGTCTGGTTTGGAAACAGATGAAGTAGTTGTTGTTGATTTGGATTTTGCAGGGGTTTTCGGTAGTTCTCCTCCTAAATGTTTTTCAAGAGAATCTAGAGTGTCTGGAGAGTCTACACAAATGGTTTCAGTTTGGGTGGATGGCTGTTTAGATTGGATGGTTACTTCAGGCTTTTCAGAAGGTTGAATTACCTGAAGTGGTTTGAGAAATGAAGGTTGAGCAGGATGGTCAGTGGGAAGATTCATAGACACTGTGATTGTGTCTTGAATTACTCTGTCCATAGTTGAATCAACATAGTCAACTACTGCAGGGTCCAGTGGGTTAAGGGATGATATGGGTTTGATTGGTGAGGGGGATGAATTTTTGAGGGATGGAAGAATTTGGCTTAAAGGTTTGTTGTCTGATTCTGAATCAGATTCTGACTCTTGATTCAAAGAGGAAGATGAGCTATATGCTATGTTGCCAAAGGTGCCGATGCCAGTATCTGGAGAGGCATAGTGATCAGACACAGTAGCTTCTGATAACTCAGCTTCTGCAGTAGCTACAGGATCCTTTTGTTTAAGAGCAGAAGCAAGCAACTTAGCAGCTTCTTTGACAGTCTCTTCCTTTAATTCTTCAGTCACTACTTCTGCTGCCATTGCCTTGCCAGCAGCATATTCATCCCCAATCATTGATACAGAAGTACCTATCTTCTGTGCTACATCCTTAGCCACAGGAACCACATCCACCTTTCTCTTCTTGATCTGACTCTCTTCACCATCAGAGTCAGCATCAAGGTAGTCAGCAATATCTTGAGCCATTCTGTCATAGTCTCTGTCAGCCTTGCCTTTCTTCGCTTTCTTCTCATCTTTCTTGGCTTTCTTCTCATCTTTCTTAGCCTTCTTCTCATCCTTGGTTTCTTTAATCCTATCCTTAATTTCACGAAGTGCAGAGGATGCTGATGAAGGCATAGGAGCTATGGTCTTAGGGGAACCAATTGTCACTCCTGGAAGAGCAGTAGATTTGATCTTTTTCTTGAGAGGCTCCTGCTTCTCTTCCTCTTCCTTGAGAACCACTTCCTTGGTCCTTTTACCTTTGACCTTAAGAGGTCCTCCTCCAGCAGTCTCAGGAATGGCAGAATAGTTGATAATTCTACCAGTTTCCTTGAAGTAATCCACCACAAATCTTGCAAGAACTTCAGGATTATCTTCTTTGGATATGGGAGGGAAGTCCATCATCAAGTCAGATTGTACATAGGATTCCCTCATATCATGCTTAGAGGGGTTGAATCTTTTGACAATCTTCATGTACTGCAGAGTCTTGCCATTAATGATTCTCCCGGTCACAGTTCCTAGATGAATATCTGATACCACACCAGATTCTGATAAGACCTTCAAGAGGCCTCCTTGATACAGAATCTCAGATATTAATCTTCCAAAAGGAACTTGCCTTCTGGTTTCAGATTGACTCTTCTTGATGGCCCAACACATGTGGTGCATCACATATCTGGGGAAGTTGATCTTTATTTTGTTGATAAGAAAATAGAGAAGAACTTTGTGATCCACAGACAATGTGTCTATTCCTCCTCCTTTCTGAAGCATACTGTCCAGTATAATCTTCAGAAGCACCCTATGCTCAGGATGCATATCCACCAGATTATTTGAGGGTCTCCCTTCAAATAACAGTTTGTTGCAGACAACAGCCCATTCACTCCACCGTAAGGTTGTCTCTAACTTGCACGTCATCTCTTGGTATAACATGCGAAGGATCCGCTACGTACTTCCGCAACTGCGACACATGAAACACATCGTGCAAATTTGAAAGATGTGGTGGCAAACCTATTCGATATGCCACTGGTCCAATCCTCTCCGATATCTGATAAGGACCAATAAACTTCAGAGTCAACTTCTTAGACTTCAACGCACGACCTACACCAGTCATGGGAGTGACTCTCAAGAACACATGATCACCCTCTTGAAATTCAAGTTCCTTTCTACGCTTGTCATGGTAACTCTTTTGCCGGCTCTGCGACGCTTTCATCTGTTCTCTTATCAATTTAACTTTCTCTGTAGTCTGCTGGACTAGTTCCGGTCCCAACACTATACTTTATCCCGATTCAAACCAACACAACGGAGTTCTACACCTCCGACCATACAAAGCTTCAAATGGTGCCATACCAATACTCGAGTGATAACTGTTGTTGTACGTGAACTCAATCAACGGTAGATGACTATCCCAAGCTCCACCCTGCTCAAGTACACACACTCTTAGCAAATCTTCCAACGATTGAATCGTCCTCTCCGACTGACCATCTGTTTGAGGATGATAAGCCGAACTCAACTTCAACTTAGAACCCAAAGCCTCCTGCAAACTCTTCCAAAACCTTGAAGTAAACCTCGGATCTCTATCCGACACAATACTCGATGGAACACCATGCAACTTCACAATACTATGAATATAAATCTCTGCCAACTGAGCTACTGGATAATTGATATTGATCGGAATAAAATGTGCTGACTTTGTTAACCTGTCAACAACTACCCAAATGGCATCATGCCCCTTCGGAGTATTCGGTAAGCTCGTTACAAAATCCATGGATATGCTATCCCACTTCCATTCTGGTACATCCAATGGTGTCAACAACCCTGCAGGCTTCTGATGTTCAACTTTAGATTTCTGACAAGTCAAACATGCATAAACAAATTGCGCGACATCTCGCTTCAATCCTGACCACCAAAAGAACTTCTTCAAGTCGTGATACATCTTCGTAGCTCCCGGATGAATACTTAAGCTACTCCTGTGACTTTCTTCCAAAATCGACTTTTTCAACTCCTCGTCATCAGGAATACAAGCAATTATACAGGTTCCTTCCACAAACCAGAAGTAGTGATCAGACACAATAGCTTCTGATAACTTAGCTTCTGCAGGTTCTGAAGGATTCTTCTGTTTAAGAGCAGAAGCAAGCAACTTAGCAGCTTCTTTGACAGTTTCTTCCTTTAATTCTTCAGCAACAACTTCTGCTGCCATTGCCTTGCCAGCAGCATGTTCATCCTCAATCATAGATACAGAAGTACCTATCTTCTGTGCTACATCCTTAGCCACAGGAATCACATCCACCTTTCTCTTCTTGATCTTACTCTCTTAACCTTCAGAGTCAGCATCAAGGAAATCAGCAATATCTTGAGCCATTTTTTCATAGTCTCTGTCAGCCTTGCCTATCATTGCTTTCTTCTCAGCTTTCTTAGCCTTCTTCTCATCTTTCTTGGCTTTCTTTTCATCCTTAATTTCACGAAGTGCAAAAGATGCAGAAGGAGAACCAATTGAAACTCCAGGAAGAGCAGAAGTTTTGATCTTTTTCTTGAGAGGCTCCTGCTTCTCTTCCTCTTCCTTGAGAACCACTTCCTTGGTCCTTTTTCCCTTGACCTTAAGAGGTCCTCCTCCAGCAGTCTCAGGAATAGCAGAATAGTTGATTATTCTACCAGTATCCTTGAAGTAATCCACCACAAATCTTGCAAGAACTTCAGGATTATCTTCTTTGGAAATGGGAGGGAAGTCCATCATCAAATCATATTGTACATAGGATTCTCTCATATCATGCTTAGAGGGATTGAATCTCTTGACAATCTTCATGTACTGCAGAGTCTTGCCATTGATGATTCTACCGGTCACAGTTCCTAGATGAATATCTGATACCACACCAGATTCTGATAAGACCTTCAAGAGGCCTCCTTGATACAGAATCTCAGATATTAATCTTCCAAAAGGAACTTGCCTCCTAGTTTCTGATTGACTCTTCTTGATGGCCCAACACATGTGGTGCATCACATATCTGGGGAAGTTGATCTTTATTTTGTTGATAAGAAAATAAAGAAGAAATTTGTGATCCACAGACAATGTGTCTGTTCCTCCTCCTTTCTGAAGTATACTGTCCAGTATAATCTTCAGAAGCACCCTATGCTCAGGATGCATATCCACCAATTTATTTGAGGGTCTCCCTTCAAATAACACTTTGTTGCAGACAACAGCCCATTCACTTTTCTTGTTGACATTCCAATGAAATTTACCAGCGCTCTCCATCTGACAAGCCCTGGCTACCACCTCTTCAGTGATAACTATTGGAATTCCCATCACAGCAGACCTTATTTCAAGACCATTGTACGGTCTTAAACCCATTTGGTCTCTGTTTTTGCCAGCAAGACTGGGGTTGTTCGAGATTGCTACTGTTTCTTCCAAAGTAGCTTCAGCTTTGTCGTAGACTTCTGACCTAACCCAAAAATCTCTAACAAGCTCCTGATATATTGGTTCATTCAACATACCAAAGTATTTCATCATTCCTTGTGATAAGAAATGAGAAGAAACGTCAACTCCATGACGACTGAGAGAACCAAAATCTACTAGAGATTCAACTTGAATTTCCAGAGTCTCCTCGACGATGTTCATTGTTCTGGGTTTGATAATGTAGGACCTTCCAGACTTGATTATGACACCAGATTGGATGAGATCACTTGCCATTATAGGGGTTTCTAAGTGTTTGATTTGAGAACAAAAAGTTTTGCAAAGTATTGAAAAACAAGAAATTTGTTTAGAGAGAAAATCAAAGAGTGAAAAGAAAAGTGAGTTGTGTGTGTTATGTATTTATAGAGAAAAAGTTTGAAAACCGTTTGGAAAGAATAGGGGACAAACAAACACAAACAATAAATACATATAGCATGCAGCCGTAAAAAGTATTGGGACAAAGCGAAGGTAACTTGTTTAACGTAAAGAAATCATTGCCCTTTGAGTTCTTACCCAATACAGACAGGCCAAGTCTGAGAAACTGTAAAGTAACTGTCACCGTAGTGGGGCAGGTGTTACTAAACTCAACAGTCATGCTTCCACTAATACGAGCTTCTGAGAGTCTAAAGATTCCTGACCAGAGTCTGAATTGTTTATCAGAAGCTTTTATCAGAGTCTCCAAAATAGGGTCTGATTTTCAAATAGCTTCTAAATATTTTCAGAGTCTGAATTCTGTTTTCAGAGGCGCACATTACCCAGAGACATAGCACATGTTCAAATTTTTCTTTATGAAATCAAATCTTTCAACAGATAAGGGTTTAGTGAATATATCAGCCCATTGATGATCAATATCAATGAATTGAATATCTAAAATTCCCTTTGAAACATAGTCTCTTATAAAATGATGTTTGATCTCAATGTGCTTTGCTCTTGAATGCAGAATTGGATTCTTAGACAAACATATAGCTGCTGTATTATCACAATAAATTGGGATATGGTTTTCAGTTATTTGATAGTCCTCAAGCTGATGTTTCATCCAGAGTAGCTGTGTGCAACAACTAGCAGCTGAGATGTATTCTGCTTCTGCTGTAGACAAAGCAATGGTTGCTTGCCTCTTGCTAGCCCAGGATATCAGATTCTCTCCCAAGAATTGACAATTGCCACTGGTTGATTTGCTTTCAATCCTGTCTCCAGCATAGTCAGCATCACAGAATCCAACGAGCTTGTAGTCAGAGGATTTCTTGTAAAGAAGTCCAAGATTAGTAGTTCCTTTCAGATATCTAAAGATTCTCTTAACAGCAGTTAAGTGAGACTCTCTAGGATCTGATTGAAACCTTGCACACAAACATACACTGTATAAAATATCTGGTCTGGATGCAGTTAGGTATAACAGAGAACCAATCATACCTCTATACAGCTTCTCATCAACTTTGGTTCCTTGATCTTCTTTGCTCAGAGTGCAGGTTGGATGCATTGGAGTATTCATTTCTTTGCAGTCCTCAAGATTGAAATTCTTCAGAAGCTCTTTCGTATACTTGGACTGATGAACGTAGACTCCATCTTTGCATTGGTTGATTTGAATTCCAAGAAAGAACTTCAATTCTCCCATCATGCTCATTTCAAACTCATCCTGCATTTCTTTCGAAAACTCTTTGCAAAGTGAACTATTTGTAGAACCAAAAATGATATCATCAACATAAATCTGAACTACAAGAATGTTTTTCTTCAGAGTCTTTCTGAATAGAGTAGTGTCAACTTGTCCTCGTTCAAAATTGTTTTGAATTAAGAAATTACTTAGTCTTTCATACCAAGCTCTTGGAGCTTGTTTCAAGCCATAGAGTGATTTCTTCAATTTATAAACATGCTCTGAAGAAGTATATGTCAAACAACCTCCTGGATTTGAAGATTTAAAGCATCGAGAGCATGTTTATAAATTAAAGAAATCACTCTATGGCTTGAAACAAGCTCCCAGAGCTTGGTATGAAAGACTAAGTAATTTCTTAATTCAAAACAACTTTGAACGAGGACAAGTTGACACTACTCTATTCAGAAAGACTCTGAAGAAAGACATTCTTGTAGTTCAGATTTATGTTGATGATATTATCTTTGGTTCTACAAATAGTTCACTTTGCAAAGAGTTTTCAAAAGTAATGCAGGATGAATTTGAAATGAGCATGATGGGAGAATTGAAGTTCTTTCTTGGAATTCAAATCAACCAATGCAAAGATGGAGTCTACGTTCATCAGTCCAAGTATACGAAAGAGCTTCTGAAGAAGTTCAATCTTGAGGACTGCAAAGAAATGAATACTCCAATGCATCCAACCTGCACTCTGAGCAAAGAAGATCAAGGGACCAAAGTTGATCAGAAGCTGTATAGAGGTATGATTGGTTCTTTGTTATATCTAACTGCATCCAGACCAGATATTTTGTACAGTGTATGTTTGTGTGCAAGGTTTCAATCAGATCCTAGAGAATCTCACTTAACTGCTGTTAAGAGAATCTTTAGATATTTGAAAGGAACAACTAATCTTGGACTTCTTTACAAGAAATCCTCTGACTACAAGCTAGTTGGATTCTGTGATGCTGACTATGCTGGAGACAGGATTGAAAGAAAATCTACCAGTGGCAATTGTCAATTCTTAGGAGATAATCTGATATCCTGGGCTAGCAAGAGGCAAGCAACCATTGCTTTGTCTACAGCAGAAGCAGAATACATCTCAGCTGCTAGTTGTTGTACACAGCTACTCTGGATGAAACATCAGCTTGAGGACTATCAAATAACTGAAAACCATATCCCAATTTATTGTGATAATACAGCAGCTATATGTTTGTCTAAAAATCCAATTCTGCATTCAAGAGCAAAGCATATTGAGATCAAACATCATTTTATAAGAGACTATGTTCAAAAGGGAATTTTAGATATTCAATTCATTGATACTGATCATCAATGGGCTGATATATTTACTAAACCCTTATCTGTTGAAAGATTTGATTTTATAAAGAAAAATTTGAATATGTGCTATGTCTCTGGGTAATATGCAACTTTGAAAACAGAATTCAGACTCTGAAAATATTCAGAAGCTATTTGGGAATCAGACTCTCTTTTGGAGACTCTGATAAAAGCTTCTGATAAATTATTCAGACTCTGATGAGGAATCTTTAGACTCTCAGAATCTCGTATTAGTGGAAGCGTGACTGTTAAGTTCAGTAACACCTGCCCCACTATGGTGACAGTTAATTTACAGTTTCTCAGACGTGGCCTGTCTGTATTGGGTAAGAACTCAAAGGGCAATGATTTCATTATGTTAAACAAGTTACCTTCGCTTTGTCCCAATACGTTTACGGCTGCATACTATATGTACTTATTGTTTGTGTTTGTTTGTCCCCTACTCTTTCCAAACAGTTATCAAACATTTTCTCTATAAATACATAACACACACAACTCACTTCTCTTTTCACTCTTTGATTTTCTCTCTGAACAAATTTCTTGTTTTTCAATACTTTGCAAAACTTTTTGTTCTCAAATCAAACTCTTAGAAAACCCTAATGGCAAGTGAACTCATCCAATCTGGTGTTATAATCAAGTCCGGAGGATCCTATGTTATCAAACCCAGAACAATGAACATCATCAAGGAGACTCTGGAAATTCAAGTGGAATCTCTAGTTGATTTTGGTTCACTCAGTCGTCATGGAGTTGACGTTGCACCTCATTTCTTATCACAAGGAATGATGAGATGCTTTGGTATGATGAATGGACCAACATATCAGGAGCTTGTTAGAGATTTTTGGGTTAGGTCAGAAGTCTACGACAAAGCTGAAGCTACTTTGGAAGAAACAGTAGCAATCTCAAACAACCCCAAGCTTCCTGGAAAGAACAGAGACCAAATGGGTTTAAGACCGTACAATGGTCTTGAAATAAGGTCTGCTGTGATGGGAATTCCAATTGTTATCACTGAAGAGGTGGTAGCCAGGGCTTGTCAGATGGAGAGCACTGGTAAATTTCAGTGGAATGTCAACAAGAAAAGTGAATGGGCTGTTATCTGCAACAAGTTGTTATTTGAAGGGAGACCCTCAAATAAATTGGTGGATATGCATCCTGAGCATAGGGTGCTTCTGAAGATTATACTGGACAGTATGCTTCAGAAAGGAGGAGGAATAGACACATTGTCTGTGGATCACAAAGTTCTTCTCTATTTTTTTATCAACAAAATAAAGATCAACTTCCCCAGATATGTGATGCACCACATGTGTTGGGCCATCAAGAAGAGTCAATCAGAAACCAGGAGGCAAGTTCCTTTTGGAAGATTAATATCTGAGATTCTGTATCAAGGAGGCCTCTTGAAGGTCTTATCAGAATCTGGTGTGTTATCAGATATTCATCTAGGAACTGTGACTGGTAGAATCATCAATGGCAAGACTCTGCAGTACATGAAGATTGTCAAGAGATTCAACCCCTCTAAGCATGATATGAGAGAATCCTATGTACAATCTGATTTGATGATGGACTTCCCTCCCATTTCCAAAGAAGATAATCTTGAAGTTCTTGTTAGATTTGTGTTGGATTACTTCAAGGAGACTGGTAGAATAATCAACTATTCTGCTATTCCTGAGACTGCTGGAGGAGGCCCTCTTAAGGTCAAAGGAAAAAGGACCAAGGAAGTGGTTCTCAAGGAAGAGGAAGAGAAGCAGGAGCCTCTCAAGAAAAAGATCAAATCTTCTGCTCTTCCTGGAGTTTCAATTGGTTCTCCTTCTGCATCTTCTGCACTTCGTGAAATTAAGGATGGAAAGAAGGCTAAGAAAGATGAGAAGAAGGCTAAGAAAGCTGAGAAGAAAGCAATAACAGGCAAAGCTGACAGAGACTATGACAAGTTAGCTCAAGATATTGCTGACTTCCTTGATGCTGACTCTGGAGGTGAAGAGAGTCAGATCAAGAAGAGAAAGGTGGATGTAATTCCTGTGGCTAAGGATGTAGCACAGAAGATAGGTACTTCTGTATCTATGATTAAGGATGAACACACTGCTGGCAAGGTTATGGCAGCAGAAATAGTTGCTGAAGAGTTGAAGGAAGAGACTGTCAAGGAAGCTGCTAAGTTGCTTGCTTCTGCTCTAAAGCAGAAGAATCCTTCAGAACCTGCAGAAGCTGAGTTATCAGAAGCTACTGTGTCTGATCATTATGCCTCTCCAGAAGCTGGCACTGGCACATCTGGTAACGTGGCATATAGCTCATCTTCTTCTTTGAATCAAGAGTCAGAATCAGATTCAGAATCTGACAACAAACCCTTGAGTCAAATTCTTCCATCTCTCAAAAATTCATCTCCCTCACCAATCAAACCCATATCATCCCATAACCCACTTGACCAGGCAGTAGTTGATTATGTTAATTCAACTATGGACAGAGTAATTCAAGACACAATCACAGTGTCTATGAATCTTCCTGCTGACCATCCTGCTCAACCTTCTTTTCTCAAACCACTTCAGGTAATTCAACCTTCTGAAAAACTTGAAGCAACCATTCAATCCAACAACCATCCCCCCAAACTGAAACCATTTGTGTAGACTCTCCAGACACTCTAGATTCTCTTGAAAAACATCTAGGAGGAGAACTACCAAAAACCCCTGCAAAATCCAAACCAACAAAAGCTACTTCATCAATTTCCAAACCAGACCCTGTACCTGAACCTACAGAGAATCTGACCTTAGCTTCTGTTGAACCTTCAGAACCTGCTGTTGAATCAGCTTCTGAAAATCTGGAACAAGCCTCTGATATTGTATCAGGAACTGCAATAGCTTGTAAAGCTAAGACCAGAAGAGTTTCTCAACCACTTTGTGACCCCATAACCTATTTCTCTTTTGAAACCTTTCTAGCTTTGAGAGCATCTCTACCCTCAACCTCTGAACCTCAAAGTGACTTATTTGATTCAAATAAGATTGATGAGTTTTATGCTTCTTCATGCAATAAGCTCAAAGAAGTTATTGAGCAAAGGTCTATGCCAATACTTAATGTGAGTTATGAGGACAAGTTTTCTTCAGTAAAGACTGAATTTTTGGATTTTATCACCAAAATTCAGAAGGCTGCTACCAGGGAACAAGCTCTTGTTACTGCCAAGCATGTTGAAGAAGTAAAGCGGGCTGAGAAAGTGGTAGCTCTGAGCAATGCTCCCATTCTAAGGATTAGAGATACACCCTTCTTTGATGAGGATCAGTATATTTCTAGAGAATCTGTGGCTTACAATTCGTTGAAGAGGAAGTTGTATAAAGTTCAAGAAGAAGCTAGACAAGAAAGAGAAGCGCATTTGCGAATAACTGAGGCTCTGGAAGAAATGGTAAAGAAACAGCAAGAGGATCTCCAGAAACTGATGGGTCATCTTGCCAAACAAAACCAACCTTAGTTTAATTTCGTTTTGTTTATTTTCTTTGTAATTCTTCTGAACTTGTTTTTTACCTACAATTTATTCAAGTTGTTTTTGTTTTTTTTAATTCTACTTTGCATTCTATTTCTTTTATGCTCTGAATCTTCTATGTTTTCCCTCTGAATCTCTTTCTTCCTTAACACATGTTTACACCCTTACCTTAAGTCATTCAAAAAGGGGGAGGAACTTGTTCTAACTTTTTTTTGTTGATGACAAAAGGGGGAGAAGGGAAAGTATTTATGTCAGGGAGAAGAAAAGTAAATTTTCTTTTAATTACATTGCATGTATACGTAAAAGTTAAAGGGAAATCTGCGAAAGGTGCTTAGTTAGACTCTGAGCCCTGTTTAAGAATCAATTTACAAAAAATTATGAGTATGAATTTGATTGCTTATGAAAGACAATTTAATTAACCTGGATAGAACTCAAGATGAGCTTACAAACCTCAACTTAAGAACTATCAGACTCAGGGGGAGTCAGAGCTTACAAACCTCAGACTCTGAGCTTACAAACCTCAGAACCCTTTAAGTCAACTTGTTAATTAGATTAACAACAATTGACCTTTTAAATACTAATGTTTGTCATCATCAAAAAGGGGGAGATTGTTGGAACAAAGGTGTTCAGCATTACCACGTTTTGAGTTTTGATGATAACAAGGTATTAAAAAGTTGTCAAATGAATATTGCTAATATTTGTTTAAGTATGTAGGATATCAATTAAGATTTGTATCTTAGAAACTTTTCTGTTTGAACAATGTTAAAGAGCAATAAATCCAGAGAAGCTTGTTGCTTGTGATTCTGTTTCGAAGAGAGTCTGAAGACTGTTTCGAAGAGAGTCTGAATACTGTGCTCAAGAGAGTCTGAAGACTGTTTTGAAGAGAGTCTGAAGACTGTGCTGAAGAGCGTCTGAAGACTGTATCAGAGTCTGAAGACCATCAAAATCTGAAAACCAAGAGAGTCTGAAGATTATCAGAAGCTTAGTGCTACAGTGAGTATGAAGCCACAAATTTGATAATCTGCTTACAAGGATTTCCACTGCATTGCGATGCACAAAGAAACTCTCAAATGGAGTAACGGCTAGCTTCTAAGTCAACTTTGAGCGTGGGAAGCACAAAGACAAAGATTGCAGGCCAGTACAGAGTACGTTGTACGAACTCTGTTTCCACTACTCCATTACCTCGTACAGTTTGGCAACTGTGTCTACCGGTATTAATCCTCAAAGGGAATGGAATTCAAATGATGTTATTGAAGGACTATTACCAAATCAAGCAACAGATCAACAGTCATTGATCAAGCTTCAGAAATCATCTTGGTGTGCTGGATGACTCAACGTCTCTTTTCTACGTCTATATAAAGGATAGAAGACTTGGAAAAAAGGAGGACTCTACAACGTGAAAAATTGCATTGCACTGCTTTCGTATTCAACTGAGTCTTAACAAAAAGCACATCATTAACTTAGATTCTTACAAACTGAGTATTCTAGAATTTCTAAGTTTCACAGAAAAACAGAGTCTGTCTTTTGTGTAAAAACAGAGTCTGTCTTTGTTGTAATTGAAACACATTTTGATTGTTATCAAGTGTTTCAACTGTATTCAATTTTCTGTAATTGTGTAAAAGTCTCTTGCTTTTGTGCTTGAGCAAAGGAAGTCTCTTGGCTGCGTCCTTGAGCAAAGGAAGTCTCTTGGCTGCGTCCTTGAGCAAAGGAAGTCTCTTAGTTGTGTCTTTGAGCAAGGAAGTCTCTTGCCTGTGTGCTTGAGCAAGGAAGTCTCATACTGTGTGTTTGAGAAACTTGTAATTTGATATTACATTTTAGTGAACTCTCCTTGGAAGTACAAGGGGGACAAGACTACTTCCGGTTTGTGGAAGGAACCTGTATAATTGCTTGTGTTCTCTCTTCTCTCTTTATCTCTTGATTATTCCGTTGCATTCAGAACTTAATCTTCTATCAGACTCTGATCTCATTCAGACTCTGAGTTTAAAGGAATTAGATTCTCACTCTTCAAGAGTTGCGAAAAGAAAACACAATTCAACCCCCCCCCCCCCTTCTTGTGTTTTTCTCACCTTCACATTGAACTCATTTCGTAAGTTATGTCTTGAAGTCATTGGCAATGTTTTCTCCCATACCTTGGGTTTAGAACCGTTTGGTTTAGGTTTCAACTTGCCTTTCACAGTTTCTCTTCTTTGAAACTTAGGCTTTGGTTTTTCAGACTCTGGCTTTTTCAAAGTCTGTTTATCAGACTTTGAATGTTTCAGTGTCTGAGACTTTAAAGCTTTGGGTTCAAAGTTTTTCAGACCCTTTAACTTAACATTCTGAGATTTTGACCTAGTCGGAATCTTAGAAGTAGAAGTTGTAGGTTCTGAATGAGTCACTGTGTTGACTTCATCAGACTCTCTTACAAAGTGATTTTCCAATGCCTCTCTGGCTCCATCAGGACCAGGTTTCAGAGTCATTTCATTTGAGTTTACTCCAATGAATCCAAGACCCTGTCCTCTGTTCTGATACGTGCTATAGATCATGGATGCAACCCTTGATTTGTCAATTCCAGTAGCAATAAATTCTTGCAGAGCAACATCTTGCTCACTTAAGTATTTACAGCTACACTTCTTGATCAATAAAGAGATATTTTCTTCTTTTAAATCTTCTAATTCCAACAGAGTTGAATTATGTCTTTTTGACAGCTTATCAAGCTGTTGTTTGACTTTCTTCAACTCAGTGGTCTTAGCTTTAAAATGACCAAGAAGCTCTTTGACAGATTCTACAAGTTCAGATCTTGTGAGTTCAGAATATACCTCTGTTTCATTTTCAGATTCTGCCTCAGGTGTCTCTTTAACAGACTCGGTTGTAGCCATTAGTCCAACAGCTACATTGGCTTCACCATCCGCATCATCATCCTCAGACCCTGACTCATTATCAAGATCTTCCCAGGTGGCCATCAGACTTTTCTTGATCTGCTTCTTGAACTTGCTTGACTTGAAGGTTGGCCTCTTTGACTTGGGTTTCTCCTTCTGCAGTTCTGGACATTCAGCAATAAAATGTCAAGTTTTCTTGCAGTTGAAGCAACCTTTCTGATCCTCCTTTTTGAACCCCTTCCCACTGCTCTTGCTCAGAAATCTCTTGTTCTTTTTAGCAAGGTACTGCATTCTGCTTGAAAGCATAGCCATTTCCTTTGCTATATCAGGATCCTCCTCTGAGCTTTCAGAAGCTGAAGACTCATTTTCAGACTCTTCAACCTTGAGAGCCTTTGAAGACCTTCCTTTTGATTTTAAGGCAATGGTTTTGGATTTTCTTGCAGAATCATGTTCATTGAGACTTAACTCATGAACCTTGAGTGAGCTTACAAGATCTTCAACACTTAAAGTGTTTAAATCTTTAGCTTCCTCAATTGCAGTGACCTTTGGTCTCCATCTAGAGGGTAACCTCCTTAAAATCTTGCTAACATGATCAGAAGCTATGTAACTCTTCTTCAGTATCTGAAGACCAGATACTAGAGTTTGAAATCTTGAGTACATCTGCTCAATACTTTCATCATCTTTCATCTTAAATAGTTCATATTGATGAACTAACAGAAGAGCTTTAGCTTCCCTGACCTTTTTGCTTCCTTCGTAGTTAGCACAGAGAGAAGCAAACATGGCTCTAGCAGTAGATTTGTCACTCATCTTCATGTATTCCGTTTTAGGAATAGCAGTGACAAGAGCCCCTCTGATGATATGATGTTTCTTATAGATTTTCTTTTGAGCAGCAGTGTGAAGTTTGCGGTCAATGGCAGCACCTTCGTCATCAAGTTGTAAGTCACCAACACCATATTCAAGTATGTCCCAGAGTTCTTCATCAAGACCCATGACATAACTATAGAAGTTGGTTTTCCACCAAGAAAATTCTTCAGGATCACCATTGAACTTAGGAATTTTTCCATAATCAGCCTTTCTACTGCTGTTATTGGATCCATAGTCATATGGTATAGCAGCACCAGCAGTAGCACCAGAAGAAGACTGTTCACTGGAAGACATGTTTTTCTCTGGATCTTTTCTGTTACACGGTTAAGTGCTATGACAACAGAGCCGGAGCTCTGATACCAACTGAAGGTGAGAAAAACACAAGAAAGGGGGGGTTGAATTGTGTTTTCTTTTCGCAGCTCTTGAGGAGTGAGAATCTAATTCCTTTAAACTCAGAGTCTGAATGAGATCAGAGTCTGATAGGAGATTAGGTTCTGATTGCAGCGGAATAATTAATAGATAGAGAGAAGAGAGAACACAAGCAATTATACAGGTTCCTTCCACAAACCGGAAGTAGTCCTGTCCCCCTTGTACTTCCAAGGAGAGTTCACTAAAATGTAATATCAAATTACAAGTTGCTCAAACACACAGTATGAGACTTCCTTGCTCAAGCACACAGGCGAGAGACTTCCTTGCTCAAAGACACAACTAAGAGACTTCCTTGCTCAAGGACGCAGCCAAGAGACTTCCTTTGCTCAAGGACGCAGCCAAGAGACTTCCTTTGCTCAAGGACGCAGCCAAGAGATTCTTACACAACTACAGAAAATTGAATACAATTGAAACACTTGACAACAATCAAAATGTGTTTCAATTACAACAAAGACATACTCTGTTTTACACAAAAGACAGACTCTGTTTTTCTGTGAAACTTAGAAATTCTAGAATACTCAGTTTGTAAGAATCTAAGTTGATGATGTGCTTTTGTTAAGACTCAGTTGAATACGAACGCAGCGCAATGCAATTTTTCAAGTTATAGAGTCCAACAATTCTTCAAGTCTTCTATCCTTTATATAGCCGTAGGAAAGAGACGTTGAGTCATCCAGCACACCAGGATGATTTCTGAAGCTTGATCAATGACTGTTGATCTGTTGCTTGATTTGGTAATAGTCCTTCAATAGCATCATTTGAATTCCATTCCCTTTGAGTATTAATACCGGGAGACACAGTTGCCAAACTGTACGAGGTAGTGGAGTAGTGGAAACAGAGTTCGTACAACGTACTCTGTACTGGCCTGCAATCTTTGTCTTTGTGCTTCCCACGCTCAAGTTGACTTAGAAGCTAGCCATTACTACATTAGAGAGTTTCTATTGCATCGCAATGCAGTAGAGATCACTGTTAGCAGATTATCAAATTTGTGGCTTCAGACTCACTGTAGCACTATGCTTCTGATAATCTTCAGACTCTCTTGGTTCTCAGATTCTGATGGTCTTCAGACTCTGATACAGTCTTCAGACTCTCTTGGGCACAGTCTTCAGACTCTCTTCGATGCAGTCTTCAGACTCTCTTCGATACAGTCTTCAGACTCTCTTCGATACATAATCATAAGCAACAAGCTTCTCTGGATTTATTGCTCTTTAACATTGTTCAAACAGAATACTTTCTAAGATACAAATCTTAATTGATATCCTGCATACTTAAACAAATATTAGCAATATCCAATTGACAACTTTTTAATACCTTGTTATCATCAAAACTCAAAGCGTGGTATTGTTGAACACCTTTGTTCCAACACATCGCGCTCTATCTGCTTCAACTGCTTAGTACTCAAGAAATCAACTCCACTCTCCTCTTCAACGGAAGAGAAATGTACTGTCTTACTAAAACAATTGATGAGGACATGGTTATACTCTAACCAGTTCATCCCAAGGATTACATCCATACCCGTCAACGGTAAACATACAAGATCAACTTCAAAGTTTCTACCAAACACAGACAGTGGACAACTTAAACAAACAAGAGAAGTAGTCACTGAGCCCTTAGCTGGAGTTTCAACAATCATTTCTCCATCCATATTAGACATAGTAAGTCCCAACTTAGACGCACAACTAACAGCAATAAAACAATGCGTAGCACCAGTATCAATAATAGCAATTAAAGGAGCATCATCAAAATAACAAGTACCTCGAATAAGTCGATCCTCATTGTCCGTCTGTGTACCAGACAATGCAAACACCTTCCCTCCAAGCTGAGCCTTCTTAGGCTTCTTGCACTGAGAACTAAGATGACCCTCTTCATCACAATTGAAACAGACAATATCACCACGTTTGCATTCAGCTATCGTATGTCCTTTCTTCCCACATCGGAAGCATTTCTTCTCATCACGGTGGCAAGCATTACTCTTGTGGCCTTTCTCACCACACTTGTAGCAGACAACCTCAGCAGGAGTCGCATTCTTCCTGGGCCTCCTCTCATCATTTACCCGTTGTTTCCCCTTATCAGCCGGAGCACTGTAAGGCTTAGGACGGTTCTGCTGGCTCTTACTCTTCCTTTCATTTAACACCTTATAGTGAGCTTTCGTATCCTCTTCGTAAATCCTGCAGCTACTCACCAATTCAGAAAAATTGCGGATCTTCTGATAACCAATGGCCCGCTTAATCTCAGCACGCAGACCATTCTCAAACTTGATACACTTAGAGAACTCAGCAGTCTCAGGAGTGTAATGCGGGTAAAACTTTGCCAACTCAACAAACATGGCAGCATACTCTGTTACTGACATATCTCCTTGCTTTAGTTCCAGAAATTCAATCTCTTTCTTACCTCGGACATCTTCCGAAAAATACCTATTCAGAAACTCCCTTGTGAACACAGCCCAAGTGATCACAACTCCTACATTCCCTAACACAGGTTGCACACTCACCCACCAATCATCAGCCTCCTCTGCCAGCATATGTGTGCCGAAACGCACCATCTGAACATCAGTGCATTGCATCACTCTAAAGATTCTTTCAATCTCCTTTAACCATGTCTGCGCTCCATCAGGGTCATACCTACCCTTGAAAGTTGGTGGATGGTTCCTCAAGAAGGTTTCCAGCATGCAAACACCGTCGTTACCACCAGCATTATTCTGTTGACCCACAGCTTGAGCCATCGCTTGCAAAGCAACAGCAAGTGCAACATCATTCCTTCCAGCCATCGCGAAAATCTACACTACAACAACAACCAGGACATCAAACACAATACAAAATTGTCACACGACTCTAATAGGCTAGACTCGACTCTACTACTTGGCCGGACGGACCGACCTGCTCTGATACCAATTGTAACACCCCGTTCTCCCAACAGTATTAATTAACAAATTAAATCAGAGTTTTCACCAAAAACGGAATGCTACATTTTCATTCAAATAAAATCTCCAAATTAACGGATGAATAAATATTCTCCAATAAAACAGTCAATAATAATCAACTTCGAAAACTTCGCAGCGGAATTAATTTTAAAACAACTTAATAAATCTTTGGCACGCAGGCCTCATCAAAGGTTTCATAAATCATAATTAATACGTAAGGAAAGAGAAAACAAGCAACAAATTCCCGTCCCGTTACATATCAGAGCCCTAAGACACTTGAGCCGACATCTCTACTAATCTTCGTTACCTGCACTTGCCCACAAGGCGGCAATTCCAGCAGAAGGGGTGAGATTCACAAACAACAATAGATATCATAATTCATCAATTAAGTTCAACAACAACAGTCTAATGAATAACCAATTATCAGTTCATGATATTAAAACAATTCATCAACTACATCGACAACGACACCGACAACTCAACCTACAACAACAACAACAACAACAACAACAGCTACAACGAAAACAATGCGACTAATGCAAATGCATGTGGTACCATTTTACGCGCGTTGAATGCTAAGCATTCCTGGGCATAAGCCCCCAACAGTTGAATGAAATAACATTCCAGGGCATAAGCCCTCAACAGTTGAGTGATAAACACTCCAGGGCATAAGCCCTCAATGATTGAGTGGAAACACTCCAGGGCATAAGCCCTCAACAAAGTATGAGTATGAAATGGACTCAATGGTGTATATCTACATACAACCCAACGACAGCAACAACAACTACTATATGCATAATCAGCTATGACATAAGACTCCAACTTAATTCGACAAGACACAACAAGGGTCACAACGAAGCATCACAATAAAATTCAACAACTTAGGTAACCTACAGTATTACTCGCCGTGGCGAGCTACCTTACTCGTCGTGGCGAGTTCATTAAATTGGGCTACTCGCCGTGGCGAGCTACTTACTCGCCGTGGCAAGTTCAGAAAATTGAGCTCCTCGCCGTGGCGAGCTCAAGGCGAGCAAAAGTGGTTGCTCTCGGCATTTTTGACATTTTTCACCTAAAATCTTCATTTTTAAGTTCCCAAAACCCAAATTTAATTCTGTAAAAAGGTGCCATTCATCCCTAAACATATTAAGGCACTCACATTGATATGAAATTTCACCCAAAAACCTCATTAAGACAATTAACAACTTTTTAATTAAGCAACTCGCCGTGGCGAGTGCATCTGCTCGCTGTGGCGAGCTACTGGGATTTCACTGCTCGCCTCGCGAGTGGGTCTGCTCGCCGTGGCGAGCTACACAGGCATTGCTCGCCTGGCGAGTGGGTTTACTCGCCGTGGCGAGCGGCGATTGGCAGAACTACGAACTGTATGAACAAACTTCTACTTTTCAACCCTAAACCCCAAATTCAACACCCAAAGGCTCAATTTTGATGAATTCCATCATCCATATGCATTCTAACATTAGAACAGCAATAACAACAGCAGTTTTCATGAATTAATCAAGTTATTAACATCAATTCATCATTAACTTAATTCAATTCATCAACCCTAATAACCCTACATTCATCAACGAATTATAGAACCTAAAGTTGAGAGTTAGTCTCACCCTTACCTTAGATTATCTTCCTGAAAAAGCAGCGTTCTTCTCTCCTCTTGCTTCTTCTCTCTTGTTCTAGGTTTTTCTCCCTTTTCTCTGTTTCTACGTAAAATTGATTCTGACTCTTCTTTCCTTCTATTTCCTATTAATACCTATTAACTTCTCCTTAATTATAATTAACCCCTATTAAAATATTAATCAATTCACTTTACTCCCCAACTTTCTAATAATTATAATTATCACCTACATTAATTAAATAATTCAAAATAATCATATAATAAAATATAACACACCAAAAATCAACATAAATTATTTAAAATCATAAAAACTTATTAAAATCAACTGAAATAAAATAATCGACAACTAGGGCGTTACATAACCCAACTCCATCTACTGTAATCATCAACAATGACTAATCCATATTTACTTCCATATAAGGATGCAGTACTAACTGGTCCAAATAAGTCAATGTGAAGTAGTTCCAAGGGTCTGGAGGTAGAAACAATTTCTTTTGGTTTAAAAGAACTTTTAACAATTTTCCCTTTCTGACATGCTCCACAGAGAGCATCTGAATGATAGTCAATGTCAGGTAAGCCTTTGACTAGTTGCAACTTGCTAAGCTCAGAGATTAACCTCCAGTTTGCATGTCACAACCGTCTGTGCCTAGCCATTTCTTATCACCCATTGACAAAAGGCAAACTACCTTTTGATCAGTCAGTTCAGAGAATTTTATTTTGTAGACATTGTTTCTTCTCTTTCCCTTGAAGACTATGGATTGATCATCCTTGTTGACTACTGTGCAGTTGTTCTTATTAAACAAAACATCATAACCACTGTCACACAATTGATATTTATAGAAGAAGAGATACAATATTGGGTATGGTGGGCCCGTTGTAATTATGAAGGTGAAAATACATTAATAAGGTGGGTACAATGATAGGACAAGATGTAACACCCTGCTTTCTCAACTTAAAATAACATACATTAATCAGAGTTTTTCAACTTAAAAACAGAGTGTCACATTCAACTTTACAAAAATCCAATAAATATAAATATAGCTAAATTGCTACTTATTAAAACTTCTGCTTTTATAAAAATTTAACAAACATGCAGCGGAAATAATTTCAACATCTAATAGTCTTTGGCTTTAAAAGGCCACATCATCAACATCTTAAATAAATTCTCATAAAAATAGTTCAACATTGTTTAAAAGGAAATATGTAACAAGGAAACATGAAACAAAACAATCTCCATCCCGTTATGTATCAGAGCATCCTAGACGACACAGCGGAGATTACTCTCAACTGCACTATTCTTGGTCACCTTAGATTGGTTGATTTACAGTACTCTACAAGCTTCCTCTTAACTAGAGCTGTCAAAATGGGTCGGGCCGTACGGGCCGGCCCGTTTAGCCCGATTAATTATAGGGCTTGGGCCTTAAATATTGAGCCCGAATTTTATTAGGGCTTTTTAGCCCAGCCCTAAAAATCCCGGTACCCGTTAGGGCTAGCCCGAACGGGCCGCGGGTAGCCCATTAGCCCGCATAACAAAAAAAATCCTATAATTTATATATATTTTTCAAATAATTATTTACTTAGTTGATTATCAAAATAAAAAATAAAAGTGAAAATTCAATGAATTAACACAAATAAATATAAATGTAATATAAAATTATATTTACTCGTTTCGTTATTTATAATTTTAAAGATCGAATATATATAAATATTTATAATCATAACGTATATAATTTATTTAAAATTGTTTTCCTTGCCGTTTTAGTTTACGACATGTGTACGAAAATGTTTCAAATTTATTTTTGTGCCAGACATTATTTAAACATATTAAAAATATTATTTATAAAAAATTATAGGAGTGTTTTATAGTATTTTTTTTATAAAAATAATATAATTTTTAATACAGGCCGGCCCGTTAGCCCGCAGCCCGTGGAGGGCCGGGCTCGGGTAGTATATTTTCAAGCCCGTTTTTCAACCGGGCTTTTTGGCCCGGCCCGATAAAGCCCGAAGCCCGTTAGGGCCGGGCCTAAACGGGTCGGGCCGCCTGTTTTGACAGCTCTACTCTTAACCTTAGTTTTCTTCTTATGCATCCACTATTTTTTTCTCCCAAAAACTGTTGTAACCCTAATTCTCTAATCTCCTCCTCTATTTATAACCACCATAAGTTTGTTTCTCACTTAATCTTTTTAATGGGCTTACTATCTACACACCCTTAGGTTGGTTACTAATTCTATAACAACTATTCAGCTCCACTATTTACACCTCATTCTATTCTTAACCTAACAAACAAATTCCTCTTATTCCAAAACCACCCTTATGCCTCATTAAATCTAATCTAATTAGATTCCTTCACAATTTATATCATAAAAACCTACTAATAAATACCCACTAATAAATACCAAAAATCACCCATCGCAAATATTCAAATAAAATATTTAAAATAACACTAAACTCGATATAATAAATAAATAATAAAAATGGGGCATTACAACTCTCCCTCATTTAGAATATTTTCGTCGTCGAAAATGTACCTCATTCATATCTGAGTACCAGCTAAAGCAAATACAACTAGCAATGATTAGGAAACAAAACAAACACAACGAACAATGATTAGGAAACAAAACAAACACAACGATAGTATTCAACCGTTACACGACACTAACGACTCAACTACTTGGCCGGACCGACCGACCTGCTCTGATACCAATTGTAACACCCCGTTTTCCCATCAGAAGCCAGTTCGTTAGAAGCATCTCATCATAAGCTGAAGATCACCAGAAGCTGAAGTTCATCAGAAGATGCAAGACTTAAAGCTTCAAAGGTTGTCCAATAGATTTAATCTCGTTTAAGCATTCCAGAAGACCAGAAGATTGAAGCAACGACTATTTTGAAAGGATTTAAAGGCATTGGATGCTTGTTCTTTAAAGAGCGTTGACAAGAAAAACACTACTTTGTTCTTTAAAGAGCGTGTACAACCACTACTTTGTTTTTGTCTCTGCTACAAGACAAGAAAAACACGTCTGCCTGCTGTAACATGTAACATGTAACAG
Organism: Medicago arabica; assembly: GCA_946800305.1. Lineage (NCBI taxonomy): Eukaryota > Viridiplantae > Streptophyta > Magnoliopsida > Fabales > Fabaceae > Medicago > Medicago arabica. Next base: position 26,629,974 of record OX326966.1, read on the forward strand.
CCCGATTTTACGATTATTTGATTTTAATTGTTTTATGTGTGTTTATTCATGTCTGTGTGCATTTTCATGAGTTTTCGTGTTAGGAGGGTATTTTGGTAATTTTGACTTAAGGGTATTTTAGTCTTTTGCGAGGAAGGGTAATTTAGTAACCTTATGACAATAGTTATTTTAGCGTTCTAGTTAGAACCGTTATTAATTGTAAGAAGTTAAGTTGTCGATATAATCAATTAAGACTGAGGTTTCTAGTTAATTGTCGTTAGTGAGTTAGAGTTAGTGGTGTGGTGTAATTAGATTTGAGCCAATTAGTTGGGATGGGTTAGGCCCATTAGGGTTGTGAATATTTGACCCATAACTTTGAGAAAATAGGGTTAGACTTTGTCATTCACACATAACACAAGGAGTAGAGAAATAGAGGCTAGAGAGACAAGAGCAAGGGAAGAGGGTTGAAGCTAAAGGGGAGGTTGAATCTAGGAGCTAAATTGAAGCTTGAGCTAGGATTATTGGTGTTAGAGGTAAGAGGGATAGTCTTCACACATAATTCTTCAATTTTTTCATTTCTACCCATTTTCATGAATTGATTAATTGAATTTGATTTTGTAAATTCGTGCTTAGATGTTGATGATATGTTTGTGAGCATGAATTACATGATAAATGTGTAGTTGTTGTTGAATTAACATGTCAAAATGTATGAATATGAATATTTTGAGTTTTTGTGAAAAATTGATGAAGAATAATGTTGTTGTTGTTGGAATGTTGAGGAATTCATGATTAATAGCTGTTGTTGTTGTTATGAGATGCTGTTGTTGATGATTGATGTCATGGGTGTTCATAAATATGGAATTGTGGAGTGAATTGAGTTGTTGTTGAGAGTTTTGTGAAGAATAATGGAATTGTTGAATTGTGTTGAAATGATGTTTTGATTTCAAGTTCTATATGGTTTTGAGTGTCTTTTATGTACATAAACCTATAAACAACCTTTGTGATCAAATCTGGATGTTGGGGAATCAAAATTTGGGTTTTTAGGTGAAAAATGGTGTAAAAACCGTAACAGTAAGGGAAAACTCGCAAGAAACTCGCTATTGGCGAATTCTGTCTGGAACATTTTCGCTAATAGCCAGAAATTCGCTATTAGCGAAATTGCACAGTGACAGCATTCCCTGTTTCGCGTTCTTGCGTCTTTTTCGCACATTTCTGTTTTGAATTGGCCTTTGGTGTAAACATGAAATTTTTAGATAATTGAGTTAGCTTTCCAATGGAGTTGGTTTCACTTGAAAATGTTTTGTGGATTTTGAGTTATGATAGAAACACTCCAAGTGGGTCTTGGAAGACTTTTACAAAAAAATTCAGCATAACCGTTTCTAACTCAACCCAAAAATTTTAGTTTGCTTCCAAACATCAAATATGAGTATTATGAGTTTAATTATGATGTTTAATAGCATCTAATCTATGCCTTGTTGAATCAAACTTAGTTTTCTTCTCTTAAGGAATTGGTTTTGCCATATGACGAAGTGAGACGAACTTTGTGATTTTTGTGAATTAGTCATGATCGGCCGATGAAAGGCTTATGTAATCTCTACTGCACACATTTGTGACCTAAGAGTATACTTGGCTTAGGCGATTAACCTTGTTTGATTGGTTTTGATTCATTACTTCAATATTTCCAAAGTTGTGAATTATAAGTAAAACATGTGAAAACTTAACTTAAAGACCAATGGTGTGGCAACCTTTTGTGACTGATCTTATATGATTAAGTGGAGACTCGTGAATGAATGATATACGTTGATTGTATGTCGGTGTATGCATACTTGTTGAATGATGGTGATGATTGCATAATTGTATATGCATTGTTTTGGTGATGATTGCATGATGATATATGCATGTTGATTGTTGAGGTGACCATGGTATGAACATATGCATTGAGTCGAGTCATATGTTCATGCATTCATTGTTTGGTGACGAACTTATGTTCATTGTAAGGCGGGGTGTGAAACCTTACAAACGATGTTTTTGTTGAATCGAAGGTGACGACCTTGAGGTGATTTGGTACCACATGCATCTAGATGAGTCTAGAACATTGCATACATTGTTTGGTGAATTGCATTGAGTCGTGATGTGTGAATGATGCATTTGGTTCATGTGAACTTGATTGGTGAACTGAATTGATATGGGATTATTGTGTGGATATATATGTATAAGGATGTTTATATTATTTGGTAATCTTTATACATGATATTCTTGAATAATTGATTGTGGATTATGTTGATGTAATGCTAACCCTCAGTGGTTTACCACCTACCTTTCCGTGCGGACGGGTAGATGGAGTGCAGGATAAGTAGCTTGTTCGATTGATGTTGCTGAGGAGTAGGAATCCTCCTTATCTTTTGCGCGCGTCTAGATTAGGGGCTCTGATCTAGGATAGCGTTTTATTGTTAACTTATTTAATCATATGTTGATTTGAGGAGTTATGTTATGATTATTCTATATCCTATGTCTTGAGGATGTTTTATGTATTTATTATCATGAGACTTGGAGATGTTGTCTATAGATTTGATATATTCCGCTGCTATATTTTATGAACCATGATAATATATACTTGCGAATTATGAAGTTGTTTGTTGTCGTAGCATCTGCTTCTAGAATATATTGTATGTTCGCGCGTTTTACCGCTTAATAGAAATAGGGTGTTACAAGTTGGTATCAGAGCCATGGTCAGTCTTGTCCGGACTAGTATTCGGTAGATTTTCCTGTTGTGCACGAATGGTATTGAGTTACCTTCGGTACTTGTTTTGTTATGCTGTTGTTCGTATCTATTGGTTTGGTTTAGTGTAGAAGTGAGATGGTTGGTGGTAGAAATGATGGGGCGATTGCAGAGGCTTTGGCTGCAATGGCACATGCGTTGGCTTAAGCAAATGAGCAGGCGGCAGTTGGTCATCGAAATGAGGGAGAAGCTGAGGAACGGAGGCTCGATCGTTTCTTGAGGAACAATCCGCCAACGTTCAAGGGAAGTTTTGACCCGGAGGGAGCTCAGACGTGGGTGCAAGGCATGGAGAGGATCTTACGTGCTATGGTGACCAGTGATTATCAGAAGGTGCGGTTGGCTACGCACATGCTTGCTGAAGAGGCCGAGTTTTGGTGGCTACATGCTAAGGGAAGACTTGAGGTTGGTGATGAGGTCGTGACTTGGGCTAGGTTCAAGAGTCAGTTCTTGAGGAAGTACTTTCCGGAAGATTTGATGACCAAGAAGGAAGTGGAATTCTTGAACTTGAAGCAAGGGAGTTCATCTGTGGCTGAGTATGCTGCTAAGTTTGAGGAGCTTTCTAGGTTTTGCCCGTACATCAATGCGGAGGATGCCATGGTTTCTAAGTGTGTGAAGTTTGAGAGTGGTTTGAGGCCCGACATCTATCAGTATATGTGTGTTTAGGAGATTAGAGATTTCGATACTTTGGTGCACAAGTGTCGGATGTTTGATGATGCTGGTAAAGCCAAGGCGAATCATTACAAGGCGATGAACGAGAAGAGAGGAAAGGGTCATGGTTTCGGAAAGCCGTACGACAAGAACAAAGGGAAGAAGAAAGTGAGTGGTGGAGGCTCCAAGCCGAATCTAGCGAATGTCAAGTGTTTCAAGTGTGGAGCTATGGGTCACTACTCTAATGATTGCAAGAAGAATGAGAGTTGCTACAAGTGTGGACAAGAGGGTCACAAGTCTTTTGAGTGCAAGAAGGAGATTACTTGTTACAATTGTGGTGAGAAGGGTCACATTAGTACCAAGTGTACCAAGCCGAAGAATGCGGCAGGAAAGGTCTTTGCTTTGAATGCGGAAGAGGTGGAGCAGCCGGATAATCTTATCCGAGGTATGTGTTTTATCAATAGTACTCCTTTGATTGCAATTATTGATACTGGTGCTACTCATTCTTTTATCTCGGTTAGTTGTGTTGAGCGTTTGGGTTTAGTTGTATCCCTGTTGTCCCGTAGAATGGTCATTGATACCCCGGCCAATGGTTCGGTGACTACTTCTTTGGTGTGTGCTAAGTGTCCTGTTAATTTTGGTAACGTTGATTTCAAGTTAGATCTTGTGTGTCTTCCGTTGGAGAATATGGATGTGATCTTTGGTATGGATTGGATGTTAGCGTTTGGTGTTAGCATCAATTGTTTAACCAAGAGTGTAACGTTTTTGAAGCCGGTAGCTGAGGTAAGTGGAAGTTTGTTAACCGCAGAGCAAGTGAAGAAGTCCTTGGATGGCGAAGCTAGTGTGTTCATGTTGTTTGCTTCCTTGAAGGAAAGTAAGGAGAAGAGAAGTGGTGATCTGCCGGTAGTACAAGAGTTTCCAGAAGTCTTTCCGGACGACATTACTGAGTTGCCACCGGAGAGAGAAGTCGAGTTTGCAATTGATTTGGTGCCTGGAACGAGTCCTATCTCGATTGCACCGTATCGGATGTCTGCATCTGAGTTGGGTGAATTGAAGAAGCAGTTGGAAGAGTTGCTTGAGAAGCAGTTCATTAGACCGAGTGTTTCGCCGTGGGGTGTTCCTGTGTTGTTAGTTAAGAAGAAGGATGGAAGCATGAGGTTGTGTGTGGATTATCGACAGTTGAACAAGGTGACGATTAAGAATCGGTATCCACTTCCGAGGATTGATGATTTGATGGATCAATTGGTTGGTGCGGAGGTGTTTAGTAAGATTGATTTGAGGTCAGGATATCATCAAATTAGAGTGAAGGCGGAAGATATATCCAAAACCGCGTTCCGAACGAGGTATGGACACTATGAGTATTCCGTGATGCCGTTTGGAGTGTCTAATGCCCCAGGTGTCTTCATGGAGTATATGAATAGGAAATTTCATCCTTATCTGGACCGTTTTGTTGTGGTGTTTATATATGATATTTTGATATATTCTAAGTCTGAGGAGGAGCATGCTGAGCATCTGAGAATTGTGTTGAATGTCTTGAAGGAAAGCAAGTTGTATGCTAAGATGTCGAAGTGTGAGTTTTGGTTGCGGGAAGTGAGTTTCCTTGGTCATGTAATTTCTAAGGGAGGTATTACCGTAGATCCGGCGAAGGTTGGTGCAGTGTTACAGTGGGAATCACCCAAGTCTGTTTTTGAGATTAGAAGCTTTCTTGGATTGGCAGGTTACTATCGGAGGTTCATCGAGGGATTCTCTAAGTTAGCGTTACCATTGACGCAGTTGACTCGGAAAGGACAAGCTTTTGTTTGGGATGCCAAGTGTGAGAAGAGTTTCCAAGAGTTGAAGAAGAGGTTGACTTCAGCTCCAGTGTTGATTTTGCCGAATCCGAAGGAATCGTTTGTTGTGTATTGTGATGCTTCTAGGATGGGTCTTGGTGGTGTACTTATGCAGAATCGTCAAGTGGTAGCTTATGCTTCGAGGCAATTGAAAGTGCATGAGAAGAATTATCCGACTCATGATTTGGAATTAGCGGCAGTTGTGTATGCTTTGAAGATTTGGAGACATTATCTTTATGGTTCTAAGTTTGAAGTGTTCAGCGATCACAAGAGTTTGAAGTATTTGTTTGATCAGAAAGAGTTGAACATGAGGCAAAGAAGATGGATGGAATGTCTTAAGGATTTTGATTTTCAGTTGAGTTATCATCCTGGGAAGGCTAATGTGGTAGCAGATGCTTTGAGTAGGAAGACTTTGCATATGTCTGCTTTGATGGTCAAAGAATTGGAATTGATTGAACAGTTTCGAGATTTGAGTTTGGTTAGTGAGTTAACGCCGGATGGTGTGAGGCTGGGTATGTTGAAACTGACAAGCAACATTTTGGAAGAGATTAAGAGTGGTCAGAAGGAAGATTTGGCACTCGTGGATAAAATGGTGTTGGTTAATCAAGGTAAAGGTGTGGACTTTAGATTGGATGGGAATGGTGTTTTGATGTTTCGTGATCGAGTTTGTGTACCGAGTGTGCCTGATCTTAAGAAGAGGATTTTGGAAGAAGGTCACAGGAGTAATCTGAGTATTCACCCAGGAGCGACTAAGATGTATCAGGATTTGAGGAAGTTGTTTTGGTGGCCTGGAATGAAGAAAGAGATCGCCGAGTTTGTTTATGCTTGTCTGGTTTGTCAGAAGTCGAAGATTGAACATCAGAGGCCGTCAGGTTTGATGCAACCGTTGTTTGTGCCCGAGTGGAAGTGGGATAGTATCTCTATGGATTTTGTCGGAGCGTTACCGAAGACCACTAAGGGTTTTGATTCGATTTGGGTAGTCGTTGATCGTTTGACGAAGTCGTCACATTTCATTCCTATCAAGACCGGTATGTCTGTGGCGAAGTTGGCTGAGATCTACATTAAGCAGGTTGTGAAGCTGCATGGAATTCCTTCTAGTATTGTGTCGGATCGGGATTCGAGGTTTACTTCTAAGTTTTGGGAGAGTTTGCAAGCTTCTCTAGGAACCAAGTTGAGGTTGAGTTCTGCTTATCATCCCCAGACTGATGGGCAAACGGAGAGGACTATTCAGAGTTTAGAGGATCTGTTGAGGGCTTGTGTTTTGGAGCAAGGTGTCAGTTGGATTGAATGTTTACCGTTGATTGAGTTTACTTACAACAATAGTTTTCATTCTAGTATCGGGATGGCTCCGTTTGAGGCTTTGTATGGGAGGAGGTGTAGGACACCGTTGTGTTGGTTTGAGTCAGGCGAGAGTGCTTTGTTAGGACCGAAATTGGTGCAAGAGACTATGGAAAAGGTTAGAATGATCCAAGAGAAGATGAAAGCGTCACAGAGCAGGCAGAAGAGCTATCATGATAAGAGGAGGAAGGATATTGAGTTTCAGGTTGGTGATCATGTGTTTTTGCGAGTGAATCATGTAACTGGTGTTGGGAGAGCTTTGAAGTGTAGGAAGTTGACTTCTCGTTTTGTCGGACCGTTTGAGATTGTAGAGAAAGTTGGGGTTGTAGCGTATCGGATTGCGTTACCACCATCGTTATCGAATCTTCATGATGTGTTTCATGTGTCTCAGTTGCGGAAGTATGTGTATGACGAGTCTCATGTGATTCAAGTGGATGATTTGGAAGTAAGAGATAATTTAACCATTGAGACGTGACCGGTTAGGATTGAGGACCGCGAGGTGAGACGTTTGCGTGGCAAAGAGATTGTTTTAGTTAAGTGATTTGGGTTGAACCGACCGGTGAAAGTGCCACTTGGGAATCAGAGAGTAGGATGAAGGTTTCGTTTCCAGAGTTATTTCCATCAGGTAATTTTCGAGGACGAAAATTCTTTTTAGGGGGGAGAGTTGTAACAGCCCGATTTTACGATTATTTGATTTTAATTGTTTTATGTGTGTTTATTCATGTCTGTGTGCATTTTCATGAGTTTTCGTGTTAGGAGGGTATTTTGGTAATTTAGACTTAAGGGTATTTTAGTCTTTTGCGAGGAAGGGTAATTTAGTAACCTTATGACAATAGTTATTTTAGCGTTCTAGTTAGAACCGTTATTAATTGTAAGAAGTTAAGTTGTCGATATAATCAATTAAGACTGAGGTTTCTAGTTAATTGCCGTTAGTGAGTTAGAGTTAGCGGTGTGGTGTAATTAGATTTGAGCCAATTAGTTGGGATGGGTTAGGCCCATTAGGGTTGTGAATATTTGACCCATAACTTTGAGAAAATGGGGTTAGACTTTGTCATTCACACATAACACAAGGAGTAGAGAAATAGAGGCTAGAGAGACAAGAGCAAGGGAAGAGGGTTGAAGCTAAAGGGGAGGTTGAATCTAGGAGCTAAATTGAAGCTTGAGCTAGGATTATTGGTGTTAGAGGTAAGAGGGATAGTCTTCACACATAATTCTTCAATTTTTTCATTTCTACCCATTTTCATGAATTGATTAATTGAATTTGATTCTGTAAATTCGTGCTTAGATGTTGATGATATGTTTGTGAGCATGAATTACATGATAAATGTGTAGTTGTTGTTGAATTAACATGTCAAAATGTATGAATATGAATATTTTGAGTTTTTGTGAAAAATTGATGAAGAATAATGTTGTTGTTGTTGGAATGTTGAGGAATTCATGATTAATAGCTGTTGTTGTTGTTATGAGATGTTGTTGTTGATGATTGATGTCATGGGTGTTCATAAATATGGAATTGTGGAGTGAATTGAGTTGTTGTTGAGAGTTTTGTGAAGAATAATGGAATTGTTGAATTGTGTTGAAATGATGTTTTGATTTCAAGTTCTATATGGTTTTGAGTGTCTTTTATGTACATAAACCTATAAACAACCTTTGTGATCAAATCTGGATGTTGGGGAATCAAAATTTAGGTTTTTGGGTGAAAAATGGTGTAAAAACCGTAACAGCAAGGGAAAACTCGCAAGAAACTCGCTATTGGCGAATTCTGTCTGGAACATTTTCGCTAATAGCCAGAAATTCGCTATTAGCGAAATTGCACAGTGACAGCATTCCCTGTTTCGCGTTCTTGCGTCTTTTTCGCACATTTCTGTTTTGAATTGGCCTTTGGTGTAAACATGAAATTTTTAGATAATTGAGTTAGCTTTCCAATGGAGTTAGTTTCACTTGAAAATGTTTTGTGGATTTTGAGTTATGATAGAAACACTCCAAGTGGGTCTTGGAAGACTTTTACAAAAAAATTCAGCATAACCGTTTCTAACTCAACCCAAAAATTTTAGTTTGCTTCCAAACATCAAATATGAGTATTATGAGTTTAATTATGATGTTTAATAGCATCTAATCTATGCCTTGTTGAATCAAACTTAGTTTTCTTCTCTTAAGGAATTGGTTTTGCCATATGACGAAGTGAGACGAACTTTGTGATTTTTGTGAATTAGTCATGATCGGCCGATGAAAGGCTTATGTAATCTCTACTGCACACATTTGTGACCTAAGAGTATACTTGGCTTAGGCGATTAACCTTGTTTGATTGGTTTTGATTCATTACTACAATATTTCCAAAGTTGTGAATTATAAGTAAAACATGTGAAAACTTAACTTAAAGACCAATGGTGTGGCAACCTTTTGTGACTGATCTTATATGATTAAGTGGAGACTCGTGAATGAATGATATACGTTGATTGTATGTCGGTGTATGCATACTTGTTGAATGATGGTGATGATTGCATAATTGTATATGCATTGTTTTGGTGATGATTGCATGATGATATATGCATGTTGATTGTTGAGGTGACCATGGTATGAACATATGCATTGAGTCGAGTCATATGTTCATGCATTCATTGTTTGGTGACGAACTTATGTTCATTGTAAGGCGGGGTGTGAAACCTTACAAACGATGTTTTTGTTGAATCGAAGGTGACGACCTTGAGGTGATTTGGTACCACATGCATCTAGATGAGTCTAGAACATTGCATACATTGTTTGGTGAATTGCATTGAGTCGTGATGTGTGAATGATGCATTTGGTTCATGTGAACTTGATTGGTGAATTGAATTGATATGGGATTATTGTGTGGATATATATGTATAAGGATGTTTATATTATTTGGTAATCTTTATACATGATATTCTTGAATAATTGATTGTGGATTATGTTGATGTAATGCTAACCCTCAGTGGTTTACCACCTACCTTTCCGTGCGGACGGGTAGATGGAGTGCAGGATAAGTAGCTTGTTCGATTGATGTTGCTGAGGAGTAGGAATCCTCCTTATCTTTTGCGCGCGTCTAGATTAGGGGCTCTGATCTAGGATAGCGTTTTATTGTCAAACTTATTTAATCATATGTTGATTTGAGAAGTTATGTTATGATTATTCTATATCCTATGTCTTGAGGATGTTTTATGTATTTATTATCATGAGACTTGGAGATGTTGTCTATAGATTTGATATATTCCGCTGCTATATTTTACGAACCATGATAATATATACTTGCTAATTAAGAAGTTGTTTGTTGTCGTAGCATCTGTTTCTAGAATATATTGTATGTTCCCTAAAATAAAGTTTAAACTAAGTTCGTCTCCAAAGGAGGAACCTTTGTTGACCAAAATTTTATCTTTTGTTTCTTGGCTTTGATTTTTGACAAATGCCACCTATAGTTCATTCTATTTATGTAATACTCATTGTATGATTATTATGGACCTAATTAACAAGTTACTTCCCTAAAATAAAGTTTAAACTAAGTTCGTCTCCAAATGAGGAACCTTTGTTGACCAACATTTTATCTTTGGTTTCATGGCTTTGATTCATGACAAATGCCACCTATAGTTCATTCTATTTATGTAATACTCATTATATGATGATTATGGACCTAATTAACAAGTTAATTCCCTAAAATAAAGTTTAAACTAAGTTCGTCTCGAAAGGAGAAACCTTTGTTGACCAAAATTTTATCTTTTGTTTCTTGGCTTTGATTCTTGACAAATGCCACCTATAGTTCATTCTATTTATGTAATAATCATTGTATGATTGTTATGGACCTAATTAACAAGTTACTTCCCAAAAATAAAGTTTAAACTAAGTTCGTCTCCAAAGGAGGAAGCTTTGTTGACCAAAATTTTATCTTTGGCTTCTTGGCTTGGATTCTTGCCAAATGCCTATTATAGTTAATTCTATATATGTAACACTCATTGTACGATGATTATGGACCTAATTAATAAGTTACTTCCATAAAATAAAGTTTAAACTAAGTTCGTCTCAAAAGGAGGAACCTTTGTTGACCAAAATTTTATCTTTGGTTTCATGGCTTTGATTCTTGACAAATGCCACCTATAGTTCATTCTATTTATGTAATACTCATTATATGATGATTATGGACCTAATTAACAAGTTAATTCCCTAAAATAAAGTTTAAACTAAGTTCGTCTCGAAAGGAGAAACCTTTGTTGACCAAAATTTTATCTTTTGTTTCTTGGCTTTGATTCTTGACAAATGCCACCTATAGTTCATTCTATTTATGTAATAATCATTGTATGATTGTTATGGACCTAATTAACAAGTTACTTCCCAAAAATAAAGTTTAAACTAAGTTCGTCTCCAAAGGAGGAAGCTTTGTTGACCAAAATTTTATCTTTGGCTTCTTGGCTTGGATTCTTGCCAAATGCCTATTATAGTTAATTCTATATATGTAACACTCATTGTACGATGATTATGGACCTAATTAATAAGTTACTTCCATAAAATAAAGTTTAAACTAAGTTCGTCTCAAAAGGAGGAACCTTTGTTGACCAAAATTTTATCTTTGGTTTCATGGCTTTGATTCTTGACAAATGCCACCTATAGTTCATTCTATTTATGTAATACTCATTATATGATGAATATGGACGTAATTTACAAGTTACTTCCCTAAAATAAAGTTTAAACTAAGTTCGTCTCCAAAGGAGGAACCTTTGTTGACCAAAATTATATCTTTAGTTTCTTGGCTTGGATTCTTGACAAATGCTACCTATAGTTCATTATATTTATGTGATACTCATTGTATAATGATTATGGACCTAATTAACAAGTTACGTTCCTAAAATAAAGTTTAAACTAAGTTCGTCTCCAAAGGAGGAACCTTTGTTGACCAAAATTTTATCTTTGGTTTCATGGCTTTGATTCTTGACAAATGCCACCTATAGTTCTTTCTATTTATGTAATACTCATTGTATGATGAATATGGTCCTAATTTACAAGTTACTTCCCTAAAATAAAGTTTAAACTAAGTTCGTCTCCAAAAGAGGAACCTTTGTTGACCAAAATTTTATCTTTTGTTTCTTGGCTTTGATTTTTGACAAATGCCACCTATAGTTCATTCTATTTATGTAATACTCATTGTATGATTATTATGGACCTAATTAACAAGTTACTTCCCTAAAATAAAGTTTAAACTAAGTTCGTCTCCAAATGAGGAACCTTTGTTGACCAACATTTTATCTTTGGTTTCATGGCTTTGATTCATGACAAATGCCACCTATAGTTCATTCTATTTATGTAATACTCATTATATGATGATTATGGACCTAATTAACAAGTTAATTCCCTAAAATAAAGTTTAAACTAAGTTCGTCTCGAAAGGAGAAACCTTTGTTGACCAAAATTTTATCTTTTGTTTCTTGGCTTTGATTCTTGACAAATGCCACCTATAGTTCATTCTATTTATGTAATAATCATTGTATGATTGTTATGGACCTAATTAAAGAGTTACTTCCCAAAAATAAAGTTTAAACTAAGTTCGTCTCCAAAGGAGGAAGCTTTGTTGACCAAAATTTTATCTTTGGCTTCTTGGCTTGGATTCTTGCCAAATGCCTATTATAGTTAATTCTATATATGTAACACTCATTGTACGATGATTATGGACCTAATTAATAAGTTACTTCCATAAAATAAAGTTTAAACTAAGTTCGTCTCAAAAGGAGGAACCTTTGTTGACCAAAATTTTATCTTTGGTTTCTTGGCTTGGATTCTTGACAAATGCTACCTATAGTTCATTATATTTATGTGATACTCATTGTATAATGATTATGGACCTAATTAACAAGTTACGTTCCTAAAATAAAGTTTAAACTAAGTTCGTCTCCAAAGGAGGAACCTTTGTTGACCAAAATTTTATCTTTGGTTTCATGGCTTTGATTCTTGACAAATGCCACCTATAGTTCTTTCTATTTATGTAATACTCATTGTATGATGAATATGGTCCTAATTTACAAGTTACTTCCCTAAAATAAAGTTTAAACTAAGTTCGTCTCCAAATTAGGAACCTTTGTTGACCAAAATTTTATCTTTGGTTTCATGGCTTTGATTCTTGACAAATGCCACCTATAGTTCATTCTATTTATGTAATACTCATTATATGATGATTATGGACCTAATTAACAAGTTACTTCCCTAAAATAAAGTTTAAACTAAGTTCGCCTCCAAATTAGGAACCTTTGTTGACCAAAATTTTATCTTTGGTTTCATGGCTTTGATTCTTGACAAATGCCACCTATAGTTCTTTCTATTTATGTAATACTCATTGCATGATGATTATGGACCTAATTTACAAGTTACTTCCCTAAAATAAAGTTTAAACTAAGTTCGTCTCCAAAGGAGGAACCTCTGTTGACCAAAATTTTATCTTTTGTTTCTTGGCTTTGATTTTTGACAAATGCCACCTATAGTTCATTCTATTTATGTAATACTCATTGTATGATTATTATGGACCTAATTAACAAGTTACTTCCCTAAAATAAAGTTTAAACTAAGTTCGTCTCCAAATGAGGAACCTTTGTTGACCAACATTTTATCTTTGGTTTCATGGCTTTGATTCATGACAAATGCCACCTATAGTTCATTCTATTTATGTAATACTCATTATATGATGATTATGGACCTAATTAACAAGTTAATTCCCTAAAATAAAGTTTAAACTAAGTTCGTCTCGAAAGGAGAAACCTTTGTTGACCAAAATTTTATCTTTTGTTTCTTGGCTTTGATTCTTGACAAATGCCACCTATAGTTCATTCTATTTATGTAATAATCATTGTATGATTGTTATGGACCTAATTAACAAGTTACTTCCCAAAAATAAAGTTTAAACTAAGTTCGTCTCCAAAGGAGGAAGCTTTGTTGACCAAAATTGTATCTTTGGCTTCTTGGCTTGGATTCTTGCCAAATGCCTATTATAGTTAATTCTATATATGTAACACTCATTGTACGATGATTATGGACCTAATTAATAAGTTACTTCCATAAAATAAAGTTTAAACTAAGTTCGTCTCAAAAGGAGGAACCTTTGTTGACCAAAATTTTATCTTTGGTTTCATGGCTTTGATTCTTGACAAATGCCACCTATAGTTCATTCTATTTATGTAATACTCATTATATGATGAATATGGACATAATTTACAAGTTACTTCCCTAAAATAAAGTTTAAACTAAGTTCGTCTCCAAAGGAGGAACCTTTGTTGACCAAAATTATATCTTTGGTTTCTTGGCTTGGATTCTTGACAAATGCTACCTATAGTTCATTATATTTATGTGATACTCATTGTATAATGATTATGGACCTAATTAACAAGTTACGTTCCTAAAATAAAGTTTAAACTAAGTTCGTCTCCAAAGGAGGAACCTTTGTTGACCAAAATTTTATCTTTGGTTTCATGGCTTTGATTCTTGACAAATGCCACCTATAGTTCTTTCTATTTATGTAATACTCATTGTATGATGAATATGGTCCTAATTTACAAGTTACTTCCCTAAAATAAAGTTTAAACTAAGTTCGTCTCCAAAAGAGGAACCTTTGTTGACCAAAATTTTATCTTTTGTTTCTTGGCTTTGATTTTTGACAAATGCCACCTATAGTTCATTCTATTTATGTAATACTCATTGTATGATTATTATGGACCTAATTAACAAGTTACTTCCCTAAAATAAAGTTTAAACTAAGTTCGTCTCCAAATGAGGAACCTTTGTTGACCAACATTTTATCTTTGGTTTCATGGCTTTGATTCATGACAAATGCCACCTATAGTTCATTCTATTTATGTAATACTCATTATATGATGATTATGGACCTAATTAACAAGTTAATTCCCTAAAATAAAGTTTAAACTAAGTTCGTCTCGAAAGGAGAAACCTTTGTTGACCAAAATTTTATCTTTTGTTTCTTGGCTTTGATTCTTGACAAATGCCACCTATAGTTCATTCTATTTATGTAATAATCATTGTATGATTGTTATGGACCTAATTAACAAGTTACTTCCCAAAAATAAAGTTTAAACTAAGTTCGTCTCCAAAGGAGGAAGCTTTGTTGACCAAAATTTTATCTTTGGCTTCTTGGCTTGGATTCTTGCCAAATGCCTATTATAGTTAATTCTATATATGTAATACTCATTGTACGATGATTATGGACCTAATTAATAAGTTACTTCCATAAAATAAAGTTTAAACTAAGTTCGTCTCAAAAGGAGGAACCTTTGTTGACCAAAATTTTATCTTTGGTTTCATGGCTTTGATTCTTGACAAATGCCACCTATAGTTCATTCTATTTATGTAATACTCATTATATGATGAATATGGACATAATTTACAAGTTACTTCCCTAAAATAAAGTTTAAACTAAGTTCGTCTCCAAAGGAGGAACCTTTGTTGACCAAAATTATATCTTTGGTTTCTTGGCTTGGATTCTTGACAAATGCTACCTATAGTTCATTATATTTATGTGATACTCATTATATGATGATTATGGACCTAATTAACAAGTTACGTTCCTAAAATAAAGTTTAAACTAAGTTCGTCTCCAAAGGAGGAACCTTTGTTGACCAAAATTTTATCTTTGGTTTCATGGCTTTGATTCTTGACAAATGCCACCTATAGTTCTTTCTATTTATGTAATACTCATTGTATGATGAATATGGTCCTAATTTACAAGTTACTTCCCTAAAATAAAGTTTAAACTAAGTTCGTCTCCAAAAGAGGAACCTTTGTTGACCAAAATTTTATCTTTTGTTTCTTGGCTTTGATTTTTGACAAATGCCACCTATAGTTCATTCTATTTATGTAATACTCATTGTATGATTATTATGGACCTAATTAACAAGTTACTTCCCTAAAATAAAGTTTAAACTAAGTTCGTCTCCAAATGAGGAACCTTTGTTGACCAACATTTTATCTTTGGTTTCATGGCTTTGATTCATGACAAATGCCACCTATAGTTCATTCTATTTATGTAATACTCATTATATGATGATTATGGACCTAATTAACAAGTTACTTCCCTAAAATAAAGTTTAAACTAAGTTCGTCTCCAAAGGAGAAACCTTTGTTGACCAAAATTTTATCTTTTGTTTCTTGGCTTTGATTCTTGACAAATGCCATCTATAGTTCATTCTATTTATGTAATAATCATTGTATGATTGTTATGGACCTAATTAACAAGTTACTTCCCAAAAATAAAGTTTAAACTAAGTTCGTCTCCAAAGGAGGAAGCTTTGTTGACCAAAATTTTATCTTTGGCTTCTTGGCTTGGATTCTTGCCAAATGCCTATTATAGTTAATTCTATATATGTAACACTCATTGTACGATGATTATGGACCTAATTAATAAGTTACTTCCATAAAATAAAGTTTAAACTAAGTTCGTCTCAAAAGGAGGAACCTTTGTTGACCAAAATTTTATCTTTGGTTTCTTGGCTTGGATTCTTGACAAATGCTACCTATAGTTCATTATATATATGTGATACTCATTGTATAATGATTATGGACCTAATTAACAAGTTACGTTCCTAAAATAAAGTTTAAACTAAGTTCGTCTCCAAAGGAGGAACCTTTGTTGACCAAAATTTTATCTTTGGTTTCATGGCTTTGATTCTTGACAAATGCCACCTATAGTTCTTTCTATTTATGTAATACTCATTGTATGATGAATATGGTCCTAATTTACAAGTTACTTCCCTAAAATAAAGTTTAAACTAAGTTCGTCTCCAAATGAGGAACCTTTGTTGACCAAAATTTTATCTTTGGTTTCATGGCTTTGATTCTTGACAAATGCCACCTATAGTTCATTCTATTTATGTAATACTCATTATATGATGATTATGGACCTAATTAACAAGTTACTTCCCTAAAATAAAGTTTAAACTAAGTTCGTCTCGAAAGGAGGAATCTTTGTTGACCAAAATTTTATCTTTGGTTTCATGGCTTTGATTCTTGACAAATGCCACCTATAGTTCTTTCTATTTATGTAATACTCATTGCATGATGATTATGGACCTAATTTACAAGTTACTTCCCTAAAATAAAGTTTAAACTAAGTTCGTCTCCAAAGGAGGAACCTTTGTTGACCAAAATTTTATCTTTTGTTTCTTGGCTTTGATTTTTGACAAATGCCACCTATAGTTCATTCTATTTATGTAATACTCATTGTATGATTATTATGGACCTAATTAACAAGTTACTTCCCTAAAATAAAGTTTAAACTAAGTTCGTCTCCAAATGAGGAACCTTTGTTGACCAACATTTTATCTTTGGTTTCATGGCTTTGATTCATGACAAATGCCACCTATAGTTCATTCTATTTATGTAATACTCATTATATGATGATTATGGACCTAATTAACAAGTTACTTCCCTAAAATAAAGTTTAAACTAAGTTCGTCTCCAAAGGAGAAACCTTTGTTGACCAAAATTTTATCTTTTGTTTCTTGGCTTTGATTCTTGACAAATGCCACCTATAGTTCATTCTATTTATGTAATAATCATTGTATGATTGTTATGGACCTAATTAACAAGTTACTTCCCAAAAATAAAGTTTAAACTAAGTTCGTCTCCAAAGGAGGAAGCTTTGTTGACCAAAATTGTATCTTTGGCTTCTTGGCTTGGATTCTTGCCAAATGCCTATTATAGTTAATTCTATATATGTAACACTCATTGTACGATGATTATGGACCTAATTAATAAGTTACTTCCATAAAATAAAGTTTAAACTAAGTTCGTCTCAAAAGGAGGAACCTTTGTTGACCAAAATTTTATCTTTGGTTTCATGGCTTTGATTCTTGACAAATGCCACCTATAGTTCATTCTATTTATGTAATACTCATTATATGATGAATATGGACATAATTTACAAGTTACTTCCCTAAAATAAAGTTTAAACTAAGTTCGTCTCCAAAGGAGGAACCTTTGTTGACCAAAATTATATCTTTGGTTTCTTGGCTTGGATTCTTGAGAAATGCTACCTATAGTTCATTATATTTATGTGATACTCATTGTATAATGATTATGGACCTAATTAACAAGTTACTTCCCTAAAATAAAGTTTAAACTAAGTTCGTCTCCAAAGGAGGAACCTTTGTTGACCAAAATTTTATCTTTGGTTTCATGGCTTTGATTCTTGACAAATGCCACCTATAGTTCTTTCAATTTATGTAATACTCATTGTATGATGATTATGGACCTAATTAACAAGTTACTTCCCTAAAATAAAGTTTAAACTAAGTTCGTCTCCAAAGGAGGAACCTTTGTTGACCAAAATTATATCTTTGGTTTCTTGGCTTGGATTCTTGAGAAATGCTACCTATAGTTCATTATATTTATGTGATACTCATTGTATAATGATTATGGACCTAATTAACAAGTTACTTCCCTAAAATAAAGTTTAAACTAAGTTCGTCTCCAAAGGAGGAACCTTTGTTGACCAAAATTTTATCTTTTGTTTCTTGGCTTTGATTTTTGACAAATGCCACCTATAGTTCATTCTATTTATGTAATACTCATTGTATGATTATTATGGACCTAATTAACAAGTTACTTCCCTAAAATAAAGTTTAAACTAAGTTCGTCTCCAAATGAGGAACCTTTGTTGACCAACATTTTATCTTTGGTTTCATGGCTTTGATTCATGACAAATGCCACCTATAGTTCATTCTATTTATGTAATACTCATTATATGATGATTATGGACCTAATTAACAAGTTAATTCCCTAAAATAAAGTTTAAACTAAGTTCGTCTCGAAAGGAGAAACCTTTGTTGACCAAAATTTTATCTTTTGTTTCTTGGCTTTGATTCTTGACAAATGCCATCTATAGTTCATTCTATTTATGTAATAGTCATTGTATAATGATTATGGACCTAATTAACAAGTTACTTCCCAAAAATAAAGTTTAAACTAAGTTCGTCTCCAAAGGAGGAAGCTTTGTTGACCAAAATTTTATCTTTGGCTTCTTGGCTTGGATTCTTGCCAAATGCCTATTATAGTTAATTCTATATATGTAACACTCATTGTACGATGATTATGGACCTAATTAATAAGTTACTTCCATAAAATAAAGTTTAAACTAAGTTCGTCTCAAAAGGAGGAACCTTTGTTGACCAAAATTTTATCTTTGGTTTCTTGGCTTGGATTCTTGACAAATGCTACCTATAGTTCATTATATTTATGTGATACTCATTGTATAATGATTATGGACCTAATTAACAAGTTACGTTCCTAAAATAAAGTTTAAACTAAGTTCGTCTCCAAAGGAGGAACCTTTGTTGACCAAAATTTTATCTTTTGTTTCTTGGCTTTGATTTTTGACAAATGCCACCTATAGTTCATTCTATTTATGTAATACTCATTGTATGATTATTATGGACCTAATTAACAAGTTACTTCCCTAAAATAAAGTTTAAACTAAGTTCGTCTCCAAATGAGGAACCTTTGTTGACCAACATTTTATCTTTGGTTTCATGGCTTTGATTCATGACAAATGCCACCTATAGTTCATTCTATTTATGTAATACTCATTATATGATGATTATGGACCTAATTAACAAGTTAATTCCCTAAAATAAAGTTTAAACAAAGTTCGTCTCGAAAGGAGAAACCTTTGTTGAGCAAAATTTTATCTTTTGTTTCTTGGCTTTGATTCTTGACAAATGCCACCTATAGTTCATTCTATTTATGTAATAATCATTGTATGATTGTTATGGACCTAATTAACAAGTTACTTCCCAAAAATAAAGTTTAACTAAGTTCGTCTCCAAAGGAGGAAGCTTTGTTGACCAAAATTTTATCTTTGGCTTCTTGGCTTGGATTCTTGCCAAATGCCTATTATAGTTAATTCTATATATGTAACACTCATTGTACGATGATTATGGACCTAATTAATAAGTTACTTCCATAAAATAAAGTTTGAACTAAGTTCGTCTCAAAAGGAGGAACCTTTGTTGACCAAAATTTTATCTTTGGTTTCATGGCTTTGATTCTTGACAAATGCCACCTATAGTTCATTCTATTTATGTAATACTCATTATATGATGAATATGGACCTAATTTACAAGTTACTTCCCTAAAATAAAGTTTAAACTAAGTTCGTCTCCAAAGGAGGAACATTTGTTGACCAAAATTATATCTTTGGTTTCTTGGCTTGGATTCTTGACAAATGCTACCTATAGTTCATTATATTTATGTGATACTCATTGTATAATGATTATGGACCTAATTAACAAGTTACGTTCCTAAAATAAAGTTTAAACTAAGTTCGTCTCCAAAGGAGGAACCTTTGTTGACTAAAATTTTATCTTTGGTTTCATGGCTTTGATTCTTGACAAATGTCACCTATAGTTCATTCTATTTATGTAATACTCATTATATGATGATTATGGACCTAATTAACAAGTTACTTCCCTAAAATAAAGTTTAAACTAAGTTCGTCTCGAAAGGAGGAACCTTTGTTGACCAAAATTTTATCTTTGGTTTCATGGCTTTGATTCTTGACAAATGCCACCTATAGTTCTTTCTATTTATGTAATACTCATTGCATGATGATTATGGACCTAATTTACAAGTTACTTCCCTAAAATAAAGTTTAAACTAAGTTCGTCTCCAAAGGAGGAACCTTTGTTGACCAACATTTTATCTTTTGTTTCTTGGCTTTGATTCTTGACAAATGCCACCTATAGTTCATTCTATTTATGTAATACTCATTGTATGATTATTATGGACCTAATTAACAAGTTACTTCCCTAAAATAAAGTTTAAACTAAGTTCGTCTCCAAAGGAGGAACCTTTGTTGACCAAAATTTTATCTTTGGTTTCATGGCTTTGATTCTTGACAAATGCCACCTATAGTTCATTCTATTTATGTAATAATCATTGTATGATGATTATGGACCTAATTAACAAGTTACTTCCCTAAAATAAAGTTTAAACTAAGTTCGTCTCCAAATGAGGAACCTTTGTTGACCAAAATTTTATCTTTGGTTTCATGGCTTTGATTCTTGACAAATGCCACCTATAGTTCATTCTATTTATATATTAGTCATTTTATGATGATTATGGACCTAATTAACAAGTTACTTCCCTAAAATAAAGTTTAAACTAAGTTCGTCTCCAAATGAGGAACCTTTGTTGACCAAAATTTTATCTTTGGTTTCATGGCTTTGATTCTTGACAAATGCCACCTATAGTTCATTCTATTTATGTAATACTCATTATATGATGATTATGGACCTAATTAACAAGTTACTTCCCTAAAATAAAGTTTAAACTAAGTTCGTCTCCAAAGGAGGAACCTTTGTTGACCAAAATTTTATCTTTTGTTTCTTGGCTTTGATTTTTGACAAATGCCACCTATAGTTCATTCTATTTATGTAATACTCATTGTATGATTATTATGGACCTAATTAACAAGTTACTTCCCTAAAATAAAGTTTAAACTAAGTTCGTCTCCAAATGAGGAACCTTTGTTGACCAACATTTTATCTTTGGTTTCATGGCTTTGATTCATGACAAATGCCACCTATAGTTCATTCTATTTATGTAATACTCATTATATGATGATTATGGACCTAATTAACAAGTTAATTCCCTAAAATAAAGTTTAAACTAAGTTCGTCTCGAAAGGAGAAACCTTTGTTGAGCAAAATTTTATCTTTTGTTTCTTGGCTTTGATTCTTGACAAATGCCACCTATAGTTCATTCTATTTATGTAATAATCATTGTATGATTGTTATGGACCTAATTAACAAGTTACTTCCCTAAAATAAAGTTTAAACTAAGTTCGTCTCCAAAGGAGGAACCTTTGTTGACCAAAATTATATCTTTGGTTTCTTGGCTTGGATTCTTGAGAAATGCTACCTATAGTTCATTATATTTATGTGATACTCATTGTATAATGATTATGGACCTAATTAACAAGTTACTTCCCTAAAATAAAGTTTAAACTAAGTTCGTCTCCAAAGGAGGAACCTTTGTTGACCAAAATTTTATCTTTTGTTTCTTGGCTTTGATTTTTGACAAATGCCACCTATAGTTCATTCTATTTATGTAATACTCATTGTATGATTATTATGGACCTAATTAACAAGTTACTTCCCTAAAATAAAGTTTAAACTAAGTTCGTCTCCAAATGAGGAACCTTTGTTGACCAACATTTTATCTTTGGTTTCATGGCTTTGATTCATGACAAATGCCACCTATAGTTCATTCTATTTATGTAATACTCATTATATGATGATTATGGACCTAATTAACAAGTTAATTCCCTAAAATAAAGTTTAAACTAAGTTCGTCTCCAAAGGAGAAACCTTTGTTGACCAAAATTTTATCTTTTGTTTCTTGGCTTTGATTCTTGACAAATGCCACCTATAGTTCATTCTATTTATGTAATAATCATTGTATGATTGTTATGGACCTAATTAACAAGTTACTTCCCAAAAATAAAGTTTAAACTAAGTTCGTCTCCAAAGGAGGAACCTTTGTTGACCAAAATTTTATCTTTGGCTTCTTGGCTTGGATTCTTGCCAAATGCCTATTATAGTTAATTCTATATATGTAACACTCATTGTACGATGATTATGGACCTAATTAATAAGTTACTTCCATAAAATAAAGTTTAAACTAAGTTCGTCTCAAAAGGAGGAACCTTTGTTGACCAAAATTTTATCTTTGGTTTCTTGGCTTGGATTCTTGACAAATGCTACCTATAGTTCATTATATTTATGTGATACTCATTGTATAATGATTATGGACCTAATTAACAAGTTACGTTCCTAAAATAAAGTTTAAACTAAGTTCGTCTCCAAAGGAGGAACCTTTGTTGACCAAAATTTTATCTTTTGTTTCTTGGCTTTGATTTTTGACAAATGCCACCTATAGTTCATTCTATTTATGTAATACTCATTGTATGATTATTATGGACCTAATTAACAAGTTACTTCCCTAAAATAAAGTTTAAACTAAGTTCGTCTCCAAATGAGGAACCTTTGTTGACCAACATTTTATCTTTGGTTTCATGGCTTTGATTCATGACAAATGCCACCTATAGTTCATTCTATTTATGTAATACTCATTATATGATGATTATGGACCTAATTAACAAGTTAATTCCCTAAAATAAAGTTTAAACAAAGTTCGTCTCGAAAGGAGAAACCTTTGTTGAGCAAAATTTTATCTTTTGTTTCTTGGCTTTGATTCTTGACAAATGCCACCTATAGTTCATTCTATTTATGTAATAATCATTGTATGATTGTTATGGACCTAATTAACAAGTTACTTCCCAAAAATAAAGTTTAACTAAGTTCGTCTCCAAAGGAGGAAGCTTTGTTGACCAAAATTTTATCTTTGGCTTCTTGGCTTGGATTCTTGCCAAATGCCTATTATAGTTAATTCTATATATGTAACACTCATTGTACGATGATTATGGACCTAATTAATAAGTTACTTCCATAAAATAAAGTTTGAACTAAGTTCGTCTCAAAAGGAGGAACCTTTGTTGACCAAAATTTTATCTTTGGTTTCATGGCTTTGATTCTTGACAAATGCCACCTATAGTTCATTCTATTTATGTAATACTCATTATATGATGAATATGGACCTAATTTACAAGTTACTTCCCTAAAATAAAGTTTAAACTAAGTTCGTCTCCAAAGGAGGAACATTTGTTGACCAAAATTATATCTTTGGTTTCTTGGCTTGGATTCTTGACAAATGCTACCTATAGTTCATTATATTTATGTGATACTCATTGTATAATGATTATGGACCTAATTAACAAGTTACGTTCCTAAAATAAAGTTTAAACTAAGTTCGTCTCCAAAGGAGGAACCTTTGTTGACCAAAATTTTATCTTTGGTTTCATGGCTTTGATTCTTGACAAATGCCACCTATAGTTCATTCTATTTATGTAATACTCATTATATGATGATTATGGACCTAATTAACAAGTTACTTCCCTAAAATAAAGTTTAAACTAAGTTCGTCTCCAAAGGAGGAACCTTTGTTGACCAAAATTTTATCTTTGGTTTCATGGCTTTGATTCTTGACAAATGCCACCTATAGTTCTTTCTATTTATGTAATACTCATTGCATGATGATTATGGACCTAATTTACAAGTTACTTCCCTAAAATAAAGTTTAAACTAAGTTCGTCTCCAAAGGAGGAACCTTTGTTGACCAACATTTTATCTTTTGTTTCTTGGCTTTGATTCTTGACAAATGTCACCTATAGTTCATTCTATTTATGTAATACTCATTGTATGATTATTATGGACCTAATTAACAAGTTACTTCCCTAAAATAAAGTTTAAACTAAGTTCGTCTCCAAAGGAGGAACCTTTGTTGACCAAAATTTTATCTTTGGTTTCATGGCTTTGATTCTTGACAAATGCCACCTATAGTTCATTCTATTTATGTAATAATCATTGTATGATGATTATGGACCTAATTAACAAGTTACTTCCCTAAAATAAAGTTTAAACTAAGTTCGTCTCCAAATGAGGAACCTTTGTTGACCAAAATTTTATCTTTGGTTTCATGGCTTTGATTCTTGACAAATGCCACCTATAGTTCATTCTATTTATATATTAGTCATTTTATGATGATTATGGACCTAATTAACAAGTTACTTCCCTAAAATAAAGTTTAAACTAAGTTCGTCTCCAAATGAGGAACCTTTGTTGACCAAAATTTTATCTTTGGTTTCATGGCTTTGATTCTTGACAAATGCCACCTATAGTTCATTCTATTTATGTAATACTCATTATATGATGATTATGGACCTAATTAACAAGTTACTTCCCTAAAATAAAGTTTAAACTAAGTTCGTCTCCAAAGGAGGAACCTTTGTTGACCAAAATTTTATCTTTTGTTTCTTGGCTTTGATTATTGACAAATGCCACCTATAGTTCATTCTATTTATGTAATACTCATTGTATAATGATTATGGACCTAATTAACAAGTTACTTCCCTAAAATAAAGTTTAAACTAAGTTCGTCTCCAAATGAGGAACCTTTGTTGACCAACATTTTATCTTTGGTTTCATGGCTTTGATTCATGACAAATGCCACCTATAGTTCATTCTATTTATGTAATACTCATTATATGATGATTATGGACCTAATTAACAAGTTAATTCCCTAAAATAAAGTTTAAACTAAGTTCGTCTCGAAAGGAGAAACCTTTGTTGAGCAAAATTTTATCTTTTGTTTCTTGGCTTTGATTCTTGACAAATGCCACCTATAGTTCATTCTATTTATGTAATAATCATTGTATGATTGTTATGGACCTAATTAACAAGTTACTTCCCAAAAATAAAGTTTAACTAAGTTCGTCTCCAAAGGAGGAAGCTTTGTTGACCAAAATTTTATCTTTGGCTTCTTGGCTTGGATTCTTGCCAAATGCCTATTATAGTTAATTCTATATATGTAACACTCATTGTACGATGATTATGGACCTAATTAATAAGTTACTTCCATAAAATAAAGTTTGAACTAAGTTCGTCTCAAAAGGAGGAACCTTTGTTGACCAAAATTTTATCTTTGGTTTCATGGCTTTGATTCTTGACAAATGCCACCTATAGTTCATTCTATTTATGTAATACTCATTATATGATGAATATGGACCTAATTTACAAGTTACTTCCCTAAAATAAAGTTTAAACTAAGTTCGTCTCCAAAGGAGGAACCTTTGTTGACCAAAATTATATCTTTGGTTTCTTGGCTTGGATTCTTGACAAATGCTACCTATAGTTCATTATATTTATGTGATACTCATTGTATAATGATTATGGACCTAATTAACAAGTTACGTTCCTAAAATAAAGTTTAAACTAAGTTCGTCTCCAAAGGAGGAACCTTTGTTGACCAAAATTTTATCTTTGGTTTCATGGCTTTGATTCTTGACAAATGCCACCTATAGTTCTTTCTATTTATGTAATACTCATTGTATGATGAATATGGTCCTAATTTACAAGTTACTTCCCTAAAATAAAGTTTAAACTAAGTTCGTCTCCAAAAGAGGAACCTTTGTTGACCAAAATTTTATCTTTGGTTTCATGGCTTTGATTCTTGACAAATGCCACCTATAGTTCATTCTATTTATGTAATACTCATTATATGATGATTATGAACCTAATTAACAAGTTACTTCCCTAAAATAAAGTTTAAACTAAGTTCGTCTCGAAAGGAGGAACCTTTGTTGACCAAAATTTTATCTTTGGTTTCATGGCTTTGATTCTTGACAAATGCCACCTATAGTTCTTTCTATTTATGTAATACTCATTGCATGATGATTATGGACCTAATTTACAAGTTACTTCCCTAAAATAAAGTTTAAACTAAGTTCGTCTCCAAAGGAGGAACCTTTGTTGACCAACATTTTATCTTTTGTTTCTTGGCTTTGATTTTTGACAAATGCCACCTATAGTTCATTCTATTTATGTAATACTCATTGTATGATTATTATGGACCTAATTAACAAGTTACTTCCCTAAAATAAAGTTTAAACTAAGTTCGTCTCCAAATGAGGAACCTTTGTTGACCAACATTTTATCTTTGGTTTCATGGCTTTGATTCATGACAAATGCCACCTATAGTTCATTCTATTTATGTAATACTCATTATATGATGATTATGGACCTAATTAATAAGTTACTTCCCTAAAATAAAGTTTAAACTAAGTTCGTCTCCAAAGGAGAAACCTTTGTTGACCAAAATTTTATCTTTTGTTTCTTGGCTTTGATTCTTGACAAATGCCATCTATAGTTCATTCTATTTATGTAATAGTCATTGTATAATGATTATGGACCTAATTAACAAGTTACTTCCCAAAAATAAAGTTTAAACTAAGTTCGTCTCCAAAGGAGGAAGCTTTGTTGACCAAAATTTTATCTTTGGCTTCTTGGCTTGGATTCTTGCCAAATGCCTATTATAGTTAATTCTATATATGTAACACTCATTGTACGATGATTATGGACCTAATTAATAAGTTACTTCCATAAAATAAAGTTTAAACTAAGTTCGTCTCAAAAGGAGGAACCTTTGTTGACCAAAATTTTATCTTTGGT
This sequence comes from Medicago arabica, assembly GCA_946800305.1. Taxonomy (NCBI): domain Eukaryota; kingdom Viridiplantae; phylum Streptophyta; class Magnoliopsida; order Fabales; family Fabaceae; genus Medicago; species Medicago arabica. The sequence continues at coordinate 26,656,673 of OX326966.1, forward strand.
TTCATGGCTTTGATTCTTGACAAATGCCACCTATAGTTCATTCTATTTATGTAATACTCATTATATGATGAATATGGACCTAATTAACAAGTTACTTCCCTAAAATAAAGTTTAAACTAAGTTCGTCTCCAAAGGAGGAACCTTTGTTGACCAAAATTATATCTTTGGTTTCTTGGCTTGGATTCTTGACAAATGCTACCTATAGTTCATTATATTTATGTGATACTCATTGTATAATGATTATGGACCTAATTAACAAGTTACTTCCCTAAAATAAAGTTTAAACTAAGTTCGTCTCCAAAGGAGGAACCTTTGTTGACCAAAATTTTATCTTTGGTTTCATGGCTTTGATTCTTGACAAATGCCACCTATAGTTCATTCTATTTATGTAATACTCATTATATGATGATTATGGACCTAATTAACAAGTTACTTCCCTAAAATAAAGTTTAAACTAAGTTCGTCTCGAAAGGAGGAACCTTTGTTGACCAAAATTTTATCTTTGGTTTCATGGCTTTGATTCTTGACAAATGCCACATATAGTTCATTCTATTTATGTAATACACATTGCATGATGATTATGGACCTAATTAACAAGTTACTTCCCTAAAATAAAGTTTAAACTAAGTTCGTCTCCAAAGGAGGAACCTTTGTTGACCAACATTTTATCTTTTGTTTCTTGGCTTTGATTTTTGACAAATGTCACCTATAGTTCATTCTATTTATGTAATACTCATTGTATGATTATTATGGACCTAATTAACAAGTTACTTCCCTAAAATAAAGTTAAAACTAAGTTCGTCTCCAAATGAGGAACCTTTGTTGACCAACATTTTATCTTTGGTTTCATGGCTTTGATTCATGACAAATGCCACCTATAGTTCATTCTATTTATGTAATACTCATTATATGATGATTATGGACCTAATTAATAAGTTACTTCCCTAAAATAAAGTTTAAACTAAGTTCGTCTCCAAAGGAGAAACCTTTGTTGACCAAAATTTTATCTTTTGTTTCTTGGCTTTGATTCTTGACAAATGCCATCTATAGTTCATTCTATTTATGTAATAGTCATTGTATAATGATTATGGACCTAATTAACAAGTTACTTCCCAAAAATAAAGTTTAAACTAAGTTCGTCTCCAAAGGAGGAAGCTTTGTTGACCAAAATTTTATCTTTGGCTTCTTGGCTTGGATTCTTGCCAAATGCCTATTATAGTTAATTCTATATATGTAACACTCATTGTACGATGATTATGGACCTAATTAATAAGTTACTTCCCTAAAATAAAGTTTAAACTAAGTTCGTCTCAAAAGGAGGAACCTTTGTTGACCAAAATTTTATCTTTGGTTTCATGGCTTTGATTCTTGACAAATGCCACCTATAGTTCATTCTATTTATGTAATACTCATTATATGATGAATATGGACCTAATTTACAAGTTACTTCCCTAAAATAAAGTTTAAACTAAGTTCGTCTCCAAAGGAGGAACCTTTGTTGACCAAAATTATATCTTTGGTTTCTTGGCTTGGATTCTTGACAAATGCTACCTATAGTTCATTATATTTATGTGATACTCATTGTATAATGATTATGGACCTAATTAACAAGTTACTTCCCTAAAATAAAGTTTAAACTAAGTTCGTCTCCAAAGGAGGAACCTTTGTTGACCAAAATTTTATCTTTGGTTTCATGGCTTTGATTCTTGACAAATGCCACCTATAGTTCATTCTATTTATGTAATACTCATTATATGATGATTATGGACCTAATTAACAAGTTACTTCCCTAAAATAAAGTTTAAACTAAGTTCGTCTCGAAAGGAGGAACCTTTGTTGACCAAAATTTTATCTTTGGTTTCATGGCTTTGATTCTTGACAAATGCCACCTATAGTTCTTTCTATTTATGTAATACTCATTGCATGATGATTATGGACCTAATTTACAAGTTACTTCCCTAAAATAAAGTTTAAACTAAGTTCGTCTCCAAAGGAGGAACCTTTGTTGACCAACATTTTATCTTTTGTTTCTTGGCTTTGATTCTTGACAAATGCCACCTATAGTTCATTCTATTTATGTAATACTCATTGTATGATTATTATGGACCTAATTAACAAGTTACTTCCCTAAAATAAAGTTTAAACTAAGTTCGTCTCCAAATGAGGAACCTTTGTTGACCAAAATTTTATCTTTGGTTTCATGGCTTTGATTCATGACAAATGCCACCTATAGTTCATTCTATTTATGTAATACTCATTATATGATGATTATGGACCTAATTAACAAGTTACTTCCCTAAAATAAAGTTTAAACTAAGTTCGTCTCCAAAGGAGAAACCTTTGTTGACCAAAATTTTATCTTTTGTTTCTTGGCTTTGATTCTTGACAAATGCCATCTATAGTTCATTCTATTTATGTAATAGTCATTGTATAATGATTATGGACCTAATTAACAAGTTACTTCCCAAAAATAAAGTTTAAACTAAGTTCGTCTCCAAAGGAGGAAGCTTTGTTGACCAAAATTTTATCTTTGGCTTCTTGGCTTGGATTCTTGCCAAATGCCTATTATAGTTAATTCTATATATGTAACACTCATTGTACGATGATTATGGACCTAATTAATAAGTTACTTCCATAAAATAAAGTTTAAACTAAGTTCGTCTCAAAAGGAGGAACCTTTGTTGACCAAAATTTTATCTTTGGTTTCATGGCTTTGATTCTTGACAAATGCCACCTATAGTTCATTCTATTTATGTAATACTCATTATATGATGAATATGGACCTAATTAACAAGTTACTTCCCTAAAATAAAGTTTAAACTAAGTTCGTCTCCAAAGGAGGAACCTTTGTTGACCAAAATTATATCTTTGGTTTCTTGGCTTGGATTCTTGACAAATGCTACCTATAGTTCATTATATTTATGTGATACTCATTGTATAATGATTATGGACCTAATTAACAAGTTACTTCCCTAAAATAAAGTTTAAACTAAGTTCGTCTCCAAAGGAGGAACCTTTGTTGACCAAAATTTTATCTTTGGTTTCATGGCTTTGATTCTTGACAAATGCCACCTATAGTTCATTCTATTTATGTAATACTCATTGTATGATGAATATGGTCCTAATTTACAAGTTACTTCCCTAAAATAAAGTTTAAACTAAGTTCGTCTCCAAATGAGGAACCTTTGTTGACCAAAATTTTATCTTTGGTTTCATGGCTTTGATTCTTGACAAATGCCACCTATAGTTCATTCTATTTATGTAATACTCATTATATGATGATTATGGACCTAATTAACAAGTTACTTCCCTAAAATAAAGTTTAAACTAAGTTCGCCTCCAAATGAGGAACCTTTGTTGACCAAAATTTTATCTTTGGTTTCATGGCTTTGATTCTTGACAAATGCCACCTATAGTTCTTTCTATTTATGTAATACTCATTGCATGATGATTATGGACCTAATTTACAAGTTACTTCCCTAAAATAAAGTTTAAACTAAGTTCGTCTCCAAAGGAGGAACCTTTGTTGACCAAAATTTTATCTTTTGTTTCTTGGCTTTGATTGTTGACAAATGCCACCTATAGTTCATTCTATTTATGTAATACTCATTATATGATGATTATGGACCTAATTAACAAGTTACTTCCCTAAAATAAAGTTTAAACTAAGTTCGTCTCGAAAGGAGGAACCTTTGTTGACCAAAATTTTATCTTTGGTTTCATGGCTTTGATTCTTGACAAATGCCACCTATAGTTCATTGTATTTATGTAATACTCATTATATGATGATTATGGACCTAAATAACAAGTTACTTCCCTAAAATAAAGTTTAAACTAAGTTCGTCTCGAAAGGAGGAACCTTTGTTGACCAAAATTTTATCTTTGGTTTCATGGCTTTGATTCTTGACAAATGCCACCTATAGTTCTTTCTATTTATGTAATACTCATTGCATGATGATTATGGACCTAATTTACAAGTTACTTCCCTAAAATAAAGTTTAAACTAAGTTCGTCTCCAAAGGAGGAACCTTTGTTGACCAAAATTTTATCTTTTGTTTCTTGGCTTTGATTGTTGACAAATGCCACCTATAGTTCATTCTATTTATGTAATACTCATTGTATGATTATTATGGACCTAATTAACAAGTTACTTCCCTAAAATAAAGTTTAAACTAAGTTCGTCTCCAAATGAGGAACCTTTGTTGACCAACATTTTATCTTTGGTTTCATGGCTTTGATTCATGACAAATGCCACCTATAGTTCATTCTATTTATGTAATACTCATTATATGATGATTATGGACCTAATTAACAAGTTAATTCCCTAAAATAATGTTTAAACTAAGTTCGTCTCGAAAGGAGAAACCTTTGTTGACCAAAATTTTATCTTTTGTTTCTTGGCTTTGATTCTTGACAAATGCCACCTATAGTTCATTCTATTTATGTAATAATCTTTGTATGATTGTTATGGACCTAATTAACAAGTTACTTCCCAAAAATAAAGTTTAAACTAAGTTCGCTCCAAAGGAGGAAGCTTTGTTGACCAAAATTTTATCTTTGGCTTCTTGGCTTGGATTCTTGCCAAATGCCTATTATAGTTAATTCTATATATGTAACACTCATTGTACGATGATTATGGACCTAATTAATAAGTTACTTCCATAAAATAAAGTTTAAACTAAGTTCGTCTCAAAAGAAGGAACCTTTGTTGACCAAAATTTTATCTTTGGTTTCATGGCTTTGATTCTTGACAAATGCCACCTATAGTTCATTCTATTTATGTAATACTCATTATATGATGAATATGGACCTAATTTACAAGTTACTTCCCTAAAATAAAGTTTAAACTAAGTTCGTCTCCAAAGGAGGAACCTTTGTTGACCAAAATTATATCTTTGGTTTCTTGGCTTGGATTCTTGACAAATGCTACCTATAGTTCATTATATTTATGTGATACTCATTGTATAATGATTATGGACCTAATTAACAAGTTACTTCCCTAAAATAAAGTTTAAACTAAGTTCGTCTCCAAAGGAGGAACCTTTGTTGACCAAAATTTTATCTTTGGTTTCATGGCTTTGATTCTTGACAAATGCCACCTATAGTTCTTTCTATTTATGTAATACTCATTGTATGATGAATATGGTCCTAATTTACAAGTTACTTCCCTAAAATAAAGTTTAAACTAAGTTCGTCTCCAAATTAGGAACCTTTGTTGACCAAAATTTTATCTTTGGTTTCATGGCTTTGATTCTTGACAAATGCCACCTATAGTTCATTCTATTTATGTAATACTCATTATATGATGATTATGGACCTAATTAACAAGTTACTTCCCTAAAATAAAGTTTAAACTAAGTTCGCCTCCAAATTAGGAACCTTTGTTGACCAAAATTTTATCTTTGGTTTCATGGCTTTGATTCTTGACAAATGCCACCTATAGTTCTTTCTATTTATGTAATACTCATTGCATGATGATTATGGACCTAATTTACAAGTTACTTCCCTAAAATAAAGTTTAAACTAAGTTCGTCTCCAAAGGAGGAACCTTTGTTGACCAACATTTTATCTTTGGTTTCATGGCTTTGATTCATGACAAATGCCACCTATAGTTCATTCTATTTATGTAATACTCATTATATGATGATTATGGACCTAATTAACAAGTTAATTCCCTAAAATAAAGTTTAAACTAAGTTCGTCTCGAAAGGAGAAACCTTTGTTGACCAAAATTTTATCTTTTGTTTCTTGGCTTTGATTATTGACAAATGCCACTTATAGTTCATTCTATTTATGTAATAATCATTGTATGATTGTTATGGACCTAATTAACAAGTTACTTCCCAAAAATAAAGTTTAAACTAAGTTCGTCTCCAAAGGAGGAAGCTTAGTTGACCAAAATTGTATCTTTGGCTTCTTGGCTTGGATTCTTGCCAAATGCCTATTATAGTTAATTCTATATATGTAACACTCATTGTACGATGATTATGGACCTAATTAATAAGTTACTTCCATAAAATAAAGTTTAAACTAAGTTCGTCTCAAAAGGAGGAACCTTTGTTGACCAAAATTTTATCTTTGGTTTCATGGCTTTGATTCTTGACAAATGCCACCTATAGTTCATTCTATTTATGTAATACTCATTATATGATGAATATGGACCTAATTTACAAGTTCCTTCCCTAAAATAAAGTTTAAACTAAGTTCGTCTCCAAAGGAGGAACCTTTGTTGACCAAAATTATATCTTTGGTTTCTTGGCTTGGATTTTTGACAAATGCTACCTATAGTTCATTATATTTATGTGATACTCATTGTATAATGATTATGGACCTAATTAACAAGTTACTTCCCTAAAATAAAGTTTAAACTAAGTTCGTCTCCAAAGGAGGAACCTTTGTTGACCAAAATTTTATCTTTGGTTTCATGGCTTTGATTCTTGACAAATGCCACCTATAGTTCATTCTATTTATGTAATACTCATTATATGAAGATTATGGACCTAATTAACAAGTTACTTCCCTAAAATAAAGTTTAAACTAAGTTCGTCTCCAAATTAGGAACCTTTGTTGACCAAAATTTTATCTTTGGTTTCATGGCTTTGATTCTTGACAAATGCCACCTATAGTTCATTCTATTTATGTAATACTCATTATATGATGAATATGGACCTAATTTACAAGTTACTTCCCTAAAATAAAGTTTAAACTAAGTTCGTCTCCAAAGGAGGAACCTTTGTTGACCAAAATTATATCTTTGGTTTCTTGGCTTGGATTCTTGACAAATGCTACCTATAGTTCATTATATTTATGTGATACTCATTGTATAATGATTATGGACCTAATTAACAAGTTACTTCCCTAAAATAAAGTTTATACTAAGTTCGTCTCCAAAGGAGGAACCTTTGTTGACCAAAATTTTATCTTTGGTTTCATGGCTTTGATTCTTGACAAATGCCACCTATAGTTCTTTCTATTTATGTAATACTCATTGTATGATGAATATGGTCCTAATTTACAAGTTACTTCCCTAAAATAAAGTTTAAACTAAGTTCGTCTCCAAATGAGGAACCTTTGTTGACCAAAATTTTATCTTTGGTTTCATGGCTTTGATTCTTGACAAATGCCACCTATAGTTCATTCTATTTATGTAATACTCATTATATGATGATTATGGACCTAATTAACAAGTTACTTCCCTAAAATAAAGTTTAAACTAAGTTCGCCTCCAAATTAGGAACCTTTGTTGACCAAAATTTTATCTTTGGTTTCATGGCTTTGATTCTTGACAAATGCCACCTATAGTTCTTTCTATTTATGTAATACTCATTGCATGATGATTATGGACCTAATTTACAAGTTACTTCCCTAAAATAAAGTTTAAACTAAGTTCGTCTCCAAAGGAGGAACCTTTGTTGACCAACATTTTATCTTTGGTTTCATGGCTTTGATTCATGACAAATGCCACCTATAGTTCATTCTATTTATGTAATACTCATTATATGATGATTATGGACCTAATTAACAAGTTAATTCCCTAAAATAAAGTTTAAACTAAGTTCGTCTCGAAAGGAGAAACCTTTGTTGACCAAAATTTTATCTTTTGTTTCTTGGCTTTGATTCTTGACAAATGCCACTTATAGTTCATTCTATTTATGTAATAATCATTGTATGATTGTTATGGACCTAATTAACAAGTTACTTCCCAAAAATAAAGTTTAAACTAAGTTCGTCTCCAAAGGAGGAAGCTTAGTTGACCAAAATTGTATCTTTGGCTTCTTGGCTTGGATTCTTGCCAAATGCCTATTATAGTTAATTCTATATATGTAACACTCATTGTACGATGATTATGGACCTAATTAATAAGTTACTTCCATAAAATAAAGTTTAAACTAAGTTCGTCTCAAAAGGAGGAACCTTTGTTGACCAAAATTTTATCTTTGGTTTCATGGCTTTGATTCTTGACAAATGCCACCTATAGTTCATTCTATTTATGTAATACTCATTATATGATGAATATGGACCTAATTTACAAGTTCCTTCCCTAAAATAAAGTTTAAACTAAGTTCGTCTCCAAAGGAGGAACCTTTGTTGACCAAAATTATATCTTTGGTTTCTTGGCTTGGATTCTTGACAAATGCTACCTATAGTTCATTATATTTATGTGATACTCATTGTATAATGATTATGGACCTAATTAACAAGTTACTTCCCTAAAATAAAGTTTAAACTAAGTTCGTCTCCAAAGGAGGAACCTTTGTTGACCAAAATTTTATCTTTGGTTTCATGGCTTTGATTCTTGACAAATGCCACCTATAGTTCATTCTATTTATGTAATACTCATTATATGATGATTATGGACCTAATTAACAAGTTACTTCCCTAAAATAAAGTTTAAACTAAGTTCGTCTCCAAATGAGGAACCTTTGTTGACCAAAATTTTATCTTTGGTTTCATGGCTTTGATTCTTGACAAATGCCACCTATAGTTCTCTCAATTTATGTAATACTCATTGTATGATGATTATGCACCTAATTAACAAGTTAATTCCCTAAAATAAAGTTTAAACTAAGTTCGTCTCGGAAGGAGAAACATTTGTTGACCAAAATTTTATCTTTTGTTTCTTGGCTTTGATTCTTGACAAATGCCACCTATAGTTCATTCTATTTATGTAATAATCATTGTATGATGGTTATGGACCTAATTAACAAGTTACTTCCCTAAAATAAAGTTTAAATTAAGTTCGTCTCCAAATGAGGAACCTTTGTTGACCAAAATTTTATCTTTGGTTTCATGGCTTTGATTCTTGACAAATGCCACCTATAGTTCATTCTATTTATGTAATAATCATTGTATGATGGTTATGGACCTAATTAACAAGTTACTTCCCTAAAATAAAGTTTAAACTAAGTTCGTCTCCAAAAGAGGAACCTTTGTTGACCAAAATTTTATCTTTGGTTTCATGGCTTTGATTCTTGACAAATGCCACCTATAGTTCTCTCAATTTATGTAATACTCATTGTATGATGATTATGCACCTAATTAACAAGTTAATTCCCTAAAATAAAGTTTAAACTAAGTTCGTCTCGGAAGGAGAAACATTTGTTGACCAAAATTTTATCTTTTGTTTCTTGGCTTTGATTCTTGACAAATGCCACCTATAGTTCATTCTATTTATGTAATACTCATTATATGATGAATATGGACCTAATTTACAAGTTCCTTCCCTAAAATAAAGTTTAAACTAAGTTCGTCTCCAAAGGAGGAACCTTTGTTGACCAAAATTATATCTTTGGTTTCTTGGCTTGGATTCTTGACAAATGCTACCTATAGTTCATTATATTTATGTGATACTCATTGTATAATGATTATGGACCTAATTAACAAGTTACTTCCCTAAAATAAAGTTTAAACTAAGTTCGTCTCCAAAGGAGGAACCTTTGTTGACCAAAATTTTATCTTTGGTTTCATGGCTTTGATTCTTGACAAATGCCACCTATAGTTCATTCTATTTATGTAATACTCATTATATGAAGATTATGGACCTAATTAACAAGTTACTTCCCTAAAATAAAGTTTAAACTAAGTTCGTCTCCAAATGAGGAACCTTTGTTGACCAAAATTTTATCTTTGGTTTCATGGCTTTGATTCTTGACAAATGCCACCTATAGTTCTCTCAATTTATGTAATACTCATTGTATGATGATTATGCACCTAATTAACAAGTTAATTCCCTAAAATAAAGTTTAAACTAAGTTCGTCTCGGAAGGAGAAACATTTGTTGACCAAAATTTTATCTTTTGTTTCTTGGCTTTGATTCTTGACAAATGCCACCTATAGTTCATTCTATTTATATATTAGTCATTGTATAATGATTATGGACCTAATTAACAAGTTACTTCCCTAAAATAAAGTTTAAACTAAGTTCGTCTCCAAATGAGGAACCTTTGTTGACCAAAATTTTATCTTTGGTTTCATGGCTTTGATTCTTGACAAATGCCACCTATAGTTCATTCTATTTATGTAATAATCATTGTATGATGGTTATGGACCTAATTAACAAGTTACTTCCCTAAAATAAAGTTTAAACTAAGTTCGGCTCCAAATGAGGAACCTTTGTTGACCAAAATTTTATCTTTGGTTTCATGGCTTTGATTCTTGACAAATGCCACCTATAGTTCATTCTATTTATGTAATACTCATTATATGATGATTATGGACCTAATTAACAAGTTACTTCCCTAAAATAAAGTTTAAACTAAGTTCGTCTCCAAAGGAGGAACCTTTGTTGACCAAAATTTTATCTATGGTTTCTTGGCTTTGATTCTTGACAAATGCCACCTATAGTTCATTCTATTTATGTAATACTCATTGTATGATTATTATGGACCTAATTAACAAGTTACTTCCCTAAAATAAAGTTTAAACTAAGTTCGTCTCCAAATGAGGAACCTTTGTTGACCAAAATTTTATCTTTGGTTTCATGGCTTTGATTCTTGACAAATGCCACCTATAGTTCATTCTATTTATGTAATACTCATTATATGATGATTATGGACCTAATTAACAAGTTACTTCCCTAAAATAAAGTTTAAACTAAGTTCGTCTCCAAATGAGGAACCTTTGTTGACCAAAATTTTATCTTTGGTTTCATGGCTTTGATTCTTGACAAATGCCACCTATAGTTCATTCTATTTATGTAATACTCATTATATGATGATTATGGACCTAATTAACAAGTTACTTCCCTAAAATAAAGTTTAAACTAAGTTCGTCTCCAAAGGAGGAACCTTTGTTGACCAAAATTTTATCTATGGTTTCTTGGCTTTGATTCTTGACAAATGCCACCTATAGTTCATTCTATTTATGTAATACTCATTGTATGATTATTATGGACCTAATTAACAAGTTACTTCCCTAAAATAAAGTTTAAACTAAGTTCGTCTCCAAATGAGGAACCTTTGTTGACCAAAATTTTATCTTTGGTTTCATGGCTTTGATTCTTGACAAATGCCACCTATAGTTCATTCTATTTATGTAATACTCATTATATGATGATTATGGACCTAATTAACAAGTTAATTCCCTAAAATAAAGTTTAAACTAAGTTCGTCTCGAAAGGAGAAACCTTTGTTGACCAAAATTTTATCTTTTGTTTCTTGGCTTTGATTCTTGACAAATGCCACCTATAGTTCATTCTATTTATGTAATACTCATTAAATGATGATTATGGACCTAATTAACAAGTTAATTCCCTAAAATAAAGTTTAAACTAAGTTCGTCTCAAAAGGAGGAACCTTTGTTGACCAAAATTTTATCTTTGGTTTCATGGCTTTGATTCTTGATTAATGCCACCTATAGTTCATTCTATTTATGTAATACTCATTATATGATGAATATGGACCTAATTTACAAGTTACTTCCCTAAAATAAAGTTTAAACTAAGTTCGTCTCCAAAGGAGGAACCTTTGTTGACCAAAATTATATCTTTGGTTTCTTGGCTTGGATTCTTGACAAATGCTACCTATAGTTCATTATATTTATGTGATACTCATTGTATAATGATTATGGACCTAATTAACAAGTTACTTCCCTAAAATAAAGTTTAAACTAAGTTCGTCTCCAAAGGAGGAACCTTTGTTGACCAAAATTTTATCTTTGGTTTCATGGCTTTGATTCTTGACAAATGCCACCTATAGTTCTTTCTATTTATGTAATACTCATTGTATGATGATTATGCACCTAATTAACAAGTTAATTCCCTAAAATAAAGTTTAAACTAAGTTCGTCTCGAAAGGAGAAACCTTTGTTGACCAAAATTTTATCTTTGGTTTCATGGCTTTGATTCTTGACAAATGCCACCTATAGTTCTTTCAATTTATGTAATACTTATTGTATGATGATTATGCACCTAATTAACAAGTTAATTCCCTAAAATAAAGTTTAAACTAAGTTCGTCTCCAAAGGAGGAAGCTTTGTTAACCAAAATTTTATCTTTGGCTTCTTGGCTTGGATTCTTGCCAAATGCCTATTATAGTTAATTCTATATATGTAACACTCATTGAACGATGATTATGGACCTAATTAATAAGTTACTTCCATAAAATAAAGTTTAAACTAAGTTCGTCTCAAAAGGAGGAACCTTTGTTGACCAAAATTTTATCTTTGGTTTCATGGCTTTGATTCTTGACAAATGCCACCTATAGTTCATTCTATTTATGTAATACTCATTATATGATGAATATGGACCTAATTTACAAGTTACTTCCCTAAAATAAAGTTTAAATTAAGTTCGTCTCCAAAGGAGGAACCTTTGTTGACCAAAATTATATCTTTGGTTTCTTGGCTTGGATTCTTGACAAATGCTACCTATAGTTCATTATATTTATGTGATACTCATTGTATAATGATTATGGACCTAATTAACAAGTTACTTCCCTAAAATAAAGTTTAAACTAAGTTCGTCTCCAAAGGAGGAACCTTTGTTGACCAAAATTTTATCTTTGGTTTCATGGCTTTGATTCTTGACAAATGCCACCTATAGTTCTTTCTATTTATGTAATACTCATTGTATGATGATTATGCACCTAATTAACAAGTTAATTCCCTAAAATAAAGTTTAAACTAAGTTCGTCTCGAAAGGAGAAACCTTTGTTGACCAAAATTTTATCTTTGGTTTCATGGCTTTGATTCTTGACAAATGCCACCTATAGTTCTTTCAATTTATGTAATACTTATTGTATGATGATTATGCACCTAATTAACAAGTTAATTCCCTAAAATAAAGTTTAAACTAAGTTCGTCTCCAAAGGAGGAAGCTTTGTTAACCAAAATTATATCTTTGGCTTCTTGGCTTGGATTCTTGCCAAATGCCTATTATAGTTAATTCTATATATGTAACACTCATTGAACGATGATTATGGACCTAATTAATAAGTTACTTCCATAAAATAAAGTTTAAACTAAGTTCGTCTCAAAAGGAGGAACCTTTGTTGACCAAAATTTTATCTTTGGTTTCATGGCTTTGATTCTTGACAAATGCCACCTATAGTTCATTCTATTTATGTAATACTCATTATATGATGATTATGGACCTAATTTACAAATTACTTCCCTAAAATAAAGTTTAAACTAAGTTCGTCTCGAAAGGAGAAACCTTTGTTGACAAAAATTTTATCTTTGGTTTCATGGCTTTGATTCTTGACAAATGCCACCTATAGTTCTTTCAATTTATGTAATACTCATTGTATGATGATTAGGGACCTAATTAACAAGTTACTTCCCTAAAATAAAGTTTAAACTAAGTTCGTCTCCAAAGGAGGAACCTTTGTTGACCAAAATTTTATCTTTGGTTTCATGGCTTTGATTCTTGACAAATGCCACCTATAGTTCTTTCAATTTATGTAATACTCATTGTATGATGATTATGCACCTAATTAACAAGTTAATTCCCTAAAATAAAGTTTAAACTAAGTTCGTCTCGAAAGGAGAAACATTTGTTGACCAAAATTTTATCTTTTGTTTCTTGGCTTTGATTCTTGACAAATGCCACCTATAGTTCATTCTATTTATGTAATAATCATTGTATGATGGTTATGGACCTAATTAACAAGTTACTTCCCTAAAATAAAGTTTAAATTAAGTTCGTCTCCAAATGAGGAACCTTTGTTGACCAAAATTTTATCTTTGGTTTCATGGCTTTGATTCTTGACAAATGCCACCTATAGTTCTTTCTATTTATGTAATACTCATTGCATGATGATTATGGACCTAATTTACAAGTTACTTCCCTAAAATAAAGTTTAAACTAAGTTCGTCTCCAAAGGAGGAACCTTTGTTGACCAAAATTTTATCTTTTGTTTCTTGTCTTTGATTTTTGATAAATGCCACCTATAGTTCATTCTATTTATGTAATACTCATTGTATGATTATTATGGACCTAATTAACAAGTTACTTCCCTAAAATAAAGTTTAAACTAAGTTCGTCTCCAAAAGAGGAACCTTTGTTGACCAAAATTTTATCTTTGGTTTCATGGCTTTGATTCTTGACAAATGCGACCTATAGTTCTTTCAATTTATGTAATACTCATTATATGATGATTATGCACCTAATTAACAAGTTAATTCCCTAAAATAAAGTTTAAACTAAGTTCGTCTCGAAAGGAGAAACCTTTGTTGACCAAAATTTTATCTTTGGTTTCATGGCTTTGATTCTTGACAAATGCCACCTATAGTTCTTTCAATTTATGTAATACTTATTGTATGATGATTATGCACCTAATTAACAAGTTAATTCCCTAAAATAAAGTTTAAACTAAGTTCGTCTCCAAAGGAGGAAGCTTTGTTGACCAAAATTTTATCTTTGGCTTCTTGGCTTGGATTCTTGCCAAATGCCTATTATAGTTAATTCTATATATGTAACACTCATTGAACGATGATTATGGACCTAATTAATAAGTTACTTCCATAAAATAAAGTTTAAACTAAGTTCGTCTCAAAAGGAGGAACCTTTGTTGACCAAAATTTTATCTTTGGTTTCATGGCTTTGATTCTTGACAAATGCCACCTATAGTTCATTCTATTTATGTAATACTCATTATATGATGATTATGGACCTAATTAACAAGTTACTTCCCTAAAATAAAGTTTAAACTAAGTTCGTCTCCAAAGGAGGAACCTTTGTTGACCAAAATTTTATCTTTGGTTTCATGGCTTTGATTCTTGACAAATGCCACCTATAGTTCATTCTATTTATGTAATACTCATTATATGATGATTATGGACCTAATTAACAAATTACTTCCCTAAAATAAAGTTTAAACTAAGTTCGTCTCGAAAGGAGAAACCTTTGTTGACCAAAATTTTATCTTTGGTTTCATGGCTTTGATTCTTGACAAATGCCACCTATAGTTCTTTCAATTTATGTAATACTCATTGTATGATGATTATGGACCTAATTAACAAGTTACTTCCCTAAAATAAAGTTTAAACTAAGTTCGTCTCCAAAAGAGGAACCTTTGTTGACCAAAATTTTATCTTTGGTTTCATGGCTTTGATTCTTGACAAATGCCACCTATAGTTCTTTCAATTTATGTAATACTCATTGTATGATGATTATGCACCTAATTAACAAGTTAATTCCCTAAAATAAAGTTTAAACTAAGTTCGTCTCGAAAGGAGAAACATTTGTTGACCAAAATTTTATCTTTTGTTTCTTGGCTTTGATTCTTGACAAATGCCACCTATAGTTCATTCTATTTATGTAATAATCATTGTATGATGGTTATGGACCTAATTAACAAGTTACTTCCCTAAAATTAAGTTTAAATTAAGTTCGTCTCCAAATGAGGAACCTTTGTTGACCAAAATTTTATCTTTGGTTTCATGGCTTTGATTCTTGACAAATGCCACCTATAGTTCTTTCTATTTATGTAATACTCATTGCATGATGATTATGGACCTAATTTACAAGTTACTTCCCTAAAATAAAGTTTAAACTAAGTTCGTCTCCAAAGGAGGAACCTTTGTTGACCAAAATTTTATCTTTTGTTTCTTGTCTTTGATTTTTGATAAATGCCACCTATAGTTCATTCTATTTATGTAATACTCATTGTATGATTATTATGGACCTAATTAACAAGTTACTTCCCTAAAATAAAGTTTAAACTAAGTTCGTCTCCAAAAGAGGAACCTTTGTTGACCAAAATTTTATCTTTGGTTTCATGGCTTTGATTCTTGACAAATGCGACCTATAGTTCTTTCAATTTATGTAATACTTATTGTATGATGATTATGCACCTAATTAACAAGTTAATTCCCTAAAATAAAGTTTAAACTAAGTTCGTCTCGAAAGGAGAAACATTTGTTGACCAAAATTTTATCTTTTGTTTCTTGGCTTTGATTCTTGACAAATGCCACCTATAGTTCATTCTATTTATGTAATAATCATTGTATGATGGTTATGGACCTAATTAACAAGTTACTTCCCTAAAATAAAGTTTAAATTAAGTTCGTCTCCAAATGAGGAACCTTTGTTGACCAAACTTTTATCTTTGGTTTCATGGCTTTTATTCTTGACAAATGCCACCTATAGTTCATTCTATTTATGTAATACTCATTGCATGATGATTATGGACCTAATTTACAAGTTACTTCCCTAAAATAAAGTTTAAACTAAGTTCGTCTCCAAAGGAGGAACCTTTGTTGACCAAAATTTTATCTTTTGTTTCTTGTCTTTGATTTTTGATAAATGCCACCTATAGTTCATTCTATTTATGTAATACTCATTGTATGATTATTATGGACCTAATTAACAAGTTACTTCCCTAAAATAAAGTTTAAACTAAGTTCGTCTCCAAAAGAGGAACCTTTGTTGACCAAAATTTTATCTTTGGTTTCATGGCTTTGATTCTTGACAAATGCGACCTATAGTTCTTTCAATTTATGTAATACTTATTGTATGATGATTATGCACCTAATTAACAAGTTAATTCCCTAAAATAAAGTTTAAACTAAGTTCGTCTCGAAAGGAGAAACATTTGTTGACCAAAATTTTATCTTTTGTTTCTTGGCTTTGATTCTTGACAAATGCCACCTATAGTTCA
The DNA here is from genome assembly GCA_946800305.1 of Medicago arabica. NCBI lineage: Eukaryota > Viridiplantae > Streptophyta > Magnoliopsida > Fabales > Fabaceae > Medicago > Medicago arabica. The sequence continues at coordinate 26,673,274 of OX326966.1, forward strand.
TTCTATTTATGTAATAATCATTGTATGATGGTTATGGACCTAATTAAAGAGTTACTTCCCTAAAATAAAGTTTAAATTAAGTTCGTCTCCAAATGAGGAACCTTTGTTGACCAAAATTTTATCTTTGGTTTCATGGCTTTGATTCTTGACAAATGCCACCTATAGTTCATTCTATTTATGTAATACTCATTATATGATGAATATGGACCTAATTTACAAGTTACTTCCCTAAAATAAAGTTTAAACTAAGTTCGTCTCCAAAGGAGGAACTTTTGTTGACCAAAATTATATCTTTGGTTTCTTGGCTTGGATTCTTGACAAATGCTACCTATAGTTCATTATATTTATGTGATACTCATTGTATAATGATTATGGACCTAATTAACAAGTTACTTCCCAAAAATAAAGTTTAAACTAAGTTCGTCTCCAAAGGAGGAACCTTTGTTGACCAAAATTTTATCTTTGGTTTCATGGCTTTGATTCTTGACAAATGCCACCTATAGTTCTTTCAATTTATGTAATACTCATTGTATGATGATTATGGACCTAATTAACAAGTTACTTCCCTAAAATAAAGTTTAAACTAAGTTCGTCTCCAAAAGAGGAACCTTTGTTGACCAAAATTTTATCTTTGGTTTCATGGCTTTGATTCTTGACAAATGCCACCTATAGTTCTTTCAATTTATGTAATACTCATTGTATGATGATTATGCACCTAATTAACAAGTTAATTCCCTAAAATAAAGTTTAAACTAAGTTCGTCTCGAAAGGAGAAACATTTGTTGACCAAAATTTTATCTTTTGTTTCTTGGCTTTGATTCTTGACAAATGCCACCTATAGTTCATTCTATTAATGTAATAATCATTGTATGATGGTTATGGACCTAATTAACAAGTTACTTCCCTAAAATAAAGTTTAAATTAAGTTCGTCTCCAAATGAGGAACCTTTGTTGACCAAACTTTTATCTTTGGTTTCATGGCTTTTATTCTTGACAAATGCCACCTATAGTTCATTCTATTTATGTAATACTCATTATATGATGAATATGGACCTAATTTAAAAGTTACTTCCCTAAAATAAAGTTTAAACTAAGTTCGTCTCCAATGGAGGAACCTTTGTTGACCAAAATTATATCTTTGGTTTCTTGGCTTGGATTCTTCACAAATGCTACCTATAGTTCATTATATTTATGTGATACTCATTGTATAATGATTATGGACCTAATTAACAAGTTACTTCCCTAAAATAAAGTTTAAACTAAGTTCGTCTCCAAAGGAGGAACCTTTGTTGACCAAAATTTTATCTTTTGTTTCTTGGCTTTGATTTTTGACAAATGCCACCTATAGTTCATTCTATTTATGTAATACTCATTGTATGATTATTATGGACCTAATTAACAAGTTACTTCCCTAAAATAAAGTTTAAACTAAGTTCGTCTCCAAATGAGGAACCTTTGTTGACCAAAATTTTATCATTGGTTTCATGGCTTTGATTCATGACAAATGCCACCTATAGTTCATTCTATTTATGTAATACTCATTATATGATGATTATGGACCTAATTAACAAGTTAATTCCCTAAAATAAAGTTTAAACTAAGTTCGTCTCGAAAGGAGAAACCTTTGTTGACCAAAATTTTATCTTTTGTTTCTTGGCTTTGATTCTTGACAAATGCCACCTATAGTTCATTCTATTTATGTAATAATCATTGTATGATTGTTATGGACCTAATTAACAAGTTACTTCCCAAAAATAAAGTTTAAACTAAGTTCGTCTCCAAAGGAGGAAGCTTTGTTGACCAAAATTTTATCTTTGGCTTCTTGGCTTGGATTCTTGCCAAATGCCTATTATAGTTAATTCTATATATGTAACACTCATTGTACGATGATTATGGACCTAATTAATAAGTTACTTCCATAAAATAAAGTTTAAACTAAGTTCGTCTCAAAAGGAGGAACCTTTGTTGACCAAAATTTTATCTTTGGTTTCATGGCTTTGATTCTTGACAAATGCCACCTATAGTTCATTCTATTTATGTAATACTCATTATATGATGAATATGGACCTAATTAACAAGTTACTTCCCTAAAATAAAGTTTAAACTAAGTTCGTCTCCAAAGGAGGAACCTTTGTTGACCAAAATTTTATCTTTTGTTTCTTGGCTTTGATTTTTGACAAATGCCACCTATAGTTCATTCTATTTATGTAATACTCATTGTATGATTATTATGGACCTAATTAACAAGTTACTTCCCTAAAATAAAGTTTAAACTAAGTTCGTCTCCAAATGAGGAACCTTTGTTGACCAAAATTTTATCATTGGTTTCATGGCTTTGATTCATGACAAATGCCACCTATAGTTCATTCTATTTATGTAATACTCATTATATGATGATTATGGACCTAATTAACAAGTTAATTCCCTAAAATAAAGTTTAAACTAAGTTCGTCTCGAAAGGAGAAACCTTTGTTGACCAAAATTTTATCTTTTGTTTCTTAGCTTTGATTCTTGACAAATGCCACCTATAGTTCATTCTATTTATGTAATAATCATTGTATGATTGTTATGGACCTAATTAACAAGTTACTTCCCAAAAATAAAGTTTAAACTAAGTTCGTCTCCAAAGGAGGAAGCTTTGTTGACCAAAATTTTATCTTTGGCTTCTTGGCTTGGATTCTTGCCAAATGCCTATTATAGTTAATTCTATATATGTAACACTCATTGTACGATGATTATGGACCTAATTAATAAGTTACTTCCATAAAATAAAGTTTAAACTAAGTTCGTCTCAAAAGGAGGAACCTTTGTTGACCAAAATTTTATCTTTGGTTTCATGGCTTTGATTCTTGACAAATGCCACCTATAGTTCATTCTATTTATGTAATACTCATTATATGATGAATATGGACCTAATTTACAAGTTACTTCCCTAAAATAAAGTTTAAACTAAGTTCGTCTCCAAAGGAGGAACCTTTGTTGACCAAAATTATATCTTTGGTTTCTTGGCTTGGATTCTTGACAAATGCTACCTATAGTTCATTATATTTATGTGATACTCATTGTATAATGATTATGGACCTAATTAACAAGTTACTTCCCTAAAATAAAGTTTAAACTAAGTTCGTCTCCAAAGGAGGAACCTTTGTTGACCAAAATTTTATCTTTGGTTTCATGGCTTTGATTCTTGACAAATGCCACCTATAGTTCTTTCTATTTATGTAATACTCATTATATGATGATTATGCACCTAATTAACAAGTTAATTCCCTAAAATAAAGTTTAAACTAAGTTCGTCTCGAAAGGAGAAACCTTTGTTGACCAAAATTTTATCTTTGGTTTCATGGCTTTGATTCTTGACAAATGCCACCTATAGTTCTTTCAATTTATGTAATACTTATTGTATGATGATTATGCACCTAATTAACAAGTTAATTCCCTAAAATAAAGTTTAAACTAAGTTCGTCTCCAAAGGAGGAAGCTTTGTTGACCAAAATTTTATCTTTGGCTTCTTGGCTTGGATTCTTGACAAATGCCTATTATAGTTAATTCTATATATGTAACACTCATTGAACGATGATTATGGACCTAATTAATAAGTTACTTCCATAAAATAAAGTTTAAACTAAGTTCGTCTCAAAAGGAGGAACCTTTGTTGACCAAAATTTTATCTTTGGTTTCATGGCTTTGATTCTTGACAAATGCCACCTATAGTTCATTCTATTTATGTAATACTCATTATATGATGATTATGGACCTAATTAACAAGTTACTTCCCTAAAATAAAGTTTAAACTAAGTTCGTCTCCAAAGGAGGAACCTTTGTTGACCAAAATTTTATCTTTGGTTTCATGGCTTTGATTCTTGACAAATGCCACCTATAGTTCATTCTATTTATGTAATACTCATTATATGATGATTATGGACCTAATTAACAAATTACTTCCCTAAAATAAAGTTTAAACTAAGTTCGTCTCGAAAGGAGAAACCTTTGTTGACCAAAATTTTATCTTTGGTTTCATGGCTTTGATTCTTGACAAATGCCACCTATAGTTCTTTCAATTTATGTAATACTCATTGTATGATGATTATGGACCTAATTAACAAGTTACTTCCCTAAAATAAAGTTTAAACTAAGTTCGTCTCCAAAAGAGGAACCTTTGTTGACCAAAATTTTATCTTTGGTTTCATGGCTTTGATTCTTGACAAATGCCACCTATAGTTCTTTCAATTTATGTAATACTCATTGTATGATGATTATGCACCTAATTAACAAGTTAATTCCCTAAAATAAAGTTTAAACTAAGTTCGTCTCGAAAGGAGAAACATTTGTTGACCAAAATTTTATCTTTTGTTTCTTGTCTTTGATTCTTGACAAATGCCACCTATAGTTCATTCTATTTATGTAATAATCATTGTATGATGGTTATGGACCTAATTAACAAGTTACTTCCCTAAAATAAAGTTTAAATTAAGTTCGTCTCCAAATGAGGAACCTTTGTTGACCAAAATTTTATCTTTGGTTTCATGGCTTTGATTCTTGACAAATGCCACCTATAGTTCATTCTATTTATGTAATACTAATTATATGATGAATATGGACCTAATTTACAAGTTACTTCCCTAAAATAAAGTTTAAACTAAGTTCGTCTCCAAAGGAGGAACTTTTGTTGACCAAAATTATATCTTTGGTTTCTTGGCTTGGATTCTTGACAAATGCTACCTATAGTTCATTATATTTATGTGATACTCATTGTATAATGATTATGGACCTAATTAACAAGTTACTTCCCTAAAATAATATTTAAACTAAGTTCGTCTCCAAAGGAGGAAGCTTTGTTGACCAAAATTTTATCTTTGGCTTCTTGGCTTGGATTCTTGCCAAATGCCTATTATAGTTAATTCTATATATGTAACACTCATTGTACGATGATTATGGACCTAATTAATAAGTTACTTCCATAAAATAAAGTTTAAACTAAGTTCGTCTCAAAAGGAGGAACCTTTGTTGACCAAAATTTTATCTTTGGTTTCATGGCTTTGATTCTTGACAAATGCCACCTATAGTTCATTCTATTTATGTAATACTCATTATATGATGAATATGGACCTAATTTACAAGTTACTTCCCTAAAATAAAGTTTAAACTAAGTTCGTCTCCAAAGGAGGAACCTTTGTTGACCAAAATTATATCTTTGGTTTCTTGGCTTGGATTCTTGACAAATGCTACCTATAGTTCATTATATTTATGTGATACTCATTGTATAATGATTATGGACCTAATTAACAAGTTACTTCCCTAAAATAAAGTTTAAACTAAGTTCGTCTCCAAAGGAGGAACCTTTGTTAACCAAAATTTTATCTTTGGTTTCATGGCTTTGATTCTTGACAAATGCCACCTATAGTTCTTTCTATTTATGTAATACTCATTATATGATGATTATGCACCTAATTAACAATTTAATTCCCTAAAATAAAGTTTAAACTAAGTTCGTCTCGAAAGGAGAAACCTTTGTTGACCAAAATTTTATCTTTGGTTTCATGGCTTTGATTCTTGACAAATGCCACCTATAGTTCTTTCAATTTATGTAATACTTATTGTATGATGATTATGCACCTAATTAACAAGTTAATTCCCTAAAATAAAGTTTAAACTAAGTTCGTCTCCAAAGGAGGAAGCTTTGTTGACCAAAATTTTATCTTTGGCTTCTTGGCTTGGATTCTTGCCAAATGCCTATTATAGTTAATTCTATATATGTAACACTCATTGAACGATGATTATGGACCTAATTAATAAGTTACTTCCATAAAATAAAGTTTAAACTAAGTTCGTCTCAAAAGGAGGAACCTTTGTTGACCAAAATTTTATCTTTGGTTTCATGGCTTTGATTCTTGACAAATGCCACCTATAGTTCATTCTATTTATGTAATACTCATTATATGATGATTATGGACCTAATTTACAAGTTACTTCCCTAAAATAAAGTTTAAACTAAGTTCGTCTCCAAAGGAGGAACCTTTGTTCACCAAAATTTTATCTTTGGTTTCATGGCTTTGATTCTTGACAAATGCCACCTATAGTTCATTCTATTTATGTAATACTCATTATATGATGATTATGGACCTAATTTACAAATTACTTCCCTAAAATAAATTTAAACTAAGTTCGTCTCGAAAGGAGAAACCTTTGTTGACCAAAATTTTATCTTTAGTTTCATGGCTTTGATTCTTGACAAATGCCACCTATAGTTCTTTCAATTTATGTAATACTCATTGTATGATGATTATGGACCTAATTAACAAGTTACTTCCCTAAAATAAAGTTTAAACTAAGTTCGTCTCCAAAAGAGGAACCTTTGTTGACCAAAATTTTATCTTTGGTTTCATGGCTTTGATTCTTGACAAATGCCACCTATAGTTCTTTCAATTTATGTAATACTCATTGTATGATGATTATGCACCTAATTAACAAGTTAATTCCCTAAAATAAAGTTTAAACTAAGTTCGTCTCGAAAGGAGAAACATTTGTTGACCAAAATTTTATCTTTTGTTTCTTGGCTTTGATTCTTGACAAATGCCACCTATAGTTCATTCTATTTATGTAATAATCATTGTATGATGGTTATGGACCTAATTAACAAGTTACTTCCCTAAAATAAAGTTTAAATTAAGTTCGTCTCCAAATGAGGAACCTTTGTTGACCAAAATTTTATCTTTGGTTTCATGGCTTTGATTCTTGACAAATGCCACCTATAGTTCATTTTATTTATGTAATACTCATTATATGATGAATATGGACCTAATTTACAAGTTACTTCCCTAAAATAAAGTTTAAACTAAGTTCGTCTCCAAAGGAGGAACTTTTGTTGACCAAAATTATATCTTTGGTTTCTTGGCTTGGATTCTTGACAAATGCTACCTATAGTTCATTATATTTATGTGATACTCATTGTATAATGATTATGGACCTAATTAACAAGTTACTTCCCTAAAATAATATTTAAACTAAGTTCGTCTCCAAAGGAGGAACCTTTGTTGACCAAAATTTTATCTTTGGTTTCATGGCTTTGATTCTTGACAAATGCCACCTATAGTTCTTTCAATTTATGTAATACTTATTGTATGATGATTATGCACCTAATTAACAAGTTAATTCCCTAAAATAAAGTTTAAACTAAGTTCGTCTCCAAAGGAGGAAGCTTTGTTGACCAAAATTTTATCTTTGGCTTCTTGGCTTGGATTCTTGCCAAATGCCTATTATAGTTAATTCTATATATGTAACACTCATTGAACGATGATTATGGACCTAATTAATAAGTTACTTCCATAAAATAAAGTTTAAACTAAGTTCGTCTCAAAAGGAGGAACCTTTGTTGACCAAAATTTTATCTTTGGTTTCATGGCTTTGATTCTTGACAAATGCCACCTATAGTTCATTCTATTTATATATTAGTCATTTTATGATGATTATGGACCTAATTAACAAGTTACTTCCCTAAAATAAAGTTTAAACTAAGTTCGTCTCCAATGGAGGAACCTTTGTTGACCAAAATTTTATCTTTGGTTTCATGGCTTTGATTCTTGACAAATGCCACCTATAGTTCATTCTATTTATGTAATACTCATTATATGATGATTATGGACCTAATTTACAAATTACTTCCCTAAAATAAAGTTTAAACTAAGTTCGTCTCGAAAGGAGAAACCTTTGTTGACCAAAATTTTATCTTTGGTTTCATGGCTTTGATTCTTGACAAATGCCACCTATAGTTCTTTCAATTTATGTAATACTCATTGTATGATGATTATGGACCTAATTAACAAGTTACTTCCCTAAAATAAAGTTTAAACTAAGTTCGTCTCCAAAAGAGGAACCTTTGTTGACCAAAATTTTATCTTTGGTTTCATGGCTTTGATTCTTGACAAATGCCACCTATAGTTCTTTCAATTTATGTAATACTCATTGTATGATGATTATGCACCTAATTAACAAGTTAATTCCCTAAAATAAAGTTTAAACTAAGTTCGTCTCGAAAGGAGAAACATTTGTTGACCAAAATTTTATCTTTTGTTTCTTGGCTTTGATTCTTGACAAATGCCACCTATAGTTCATTCTATTTATGTAATAATCATTGTATAATGATTATGGACCTAATTAACAAGTTACTTCCCTAAAATAAAGTTTAAATTAAGTTCGTCTCCAAATGAGGAACCTTTGTTGACCAAAATTTTATCTTTGGTTTCATGGCTTTGATTCTTGACAAATGCCACCTATAGTTCATTCTATTTATGTAATACTCATTATATGATGAATATGGACCTAATTTACAAGTTACTTCCCTAAAATAAAGTTTAAACTAAGTTCGTCTCCAAAGGAGGAACTTTTGTTGACCAAAATTATATCTTTGGTTTCTTGGCTTGGATTCTTGACAAATGCTACCTATAGTTCATTATATTTATGTGATACTCATTGTATAATGATTATGGACCTAATTAACAAGTTACTTCCCAAAAATAAAGTTTAAACTAAGTTCGTCTCCAAAGGAGGAACCTTTGTTGACCAAAATTTTATCTTTGGTTTCATGGCTTTGATTCTTGACAAATGCCACCTATAGTTCTTTCAATTTATGTAATACTCATTGTATGATGATTATGCACCTAATTAACAAGTTAATTCCCTAAAATAAAGTTTAAACTAAGTTCGTCTCGAAAGGAGAAACATTTGTTGACCAAAATTTTATCTTTTGTTTCTTGGCTTTGATTCTTGACAAATGCCACCTATAGTGCATTCTATTTATGTAATAATCATTGTATGATGGTTATGGACCTAATTAACAAGTTACTTCCCTAAAATAAAGTTTAAATTAAGTTCGTCTCCAAATGAGGAACCTTTGTTGACCAAAATTTTATCTTTGGTTTCATGGCTTTGATTCTTGACAAATGCCACCTATAGTTCATTCTATTTATGTAATACTCATTATATGATGAATATGGACCTAATTTACAAGTTACTTCCCTAAAATAAAGTTTAAACTAAGTTCGTCTCCAAAGGAGGAACCTTTGTTGACCAAAATTATATCTTTGGTTTCTTGGCTTGGATTCTTCACAAATGCTACCTATAGTTCATTATATTTATGTGATACTCATTGTATAATGATTATGGACCTAATTAACAAGTTACTTCCCTAAAATAAAGTTTAAACTAAGTTCGTCTCCAAAGGAGGAACCTTTGTTGACCAAAATTTTATCTTTTGTTTCTTGGCTTTGATTTTTGACAAATGCCACCTATAGTTCATTCTATTTATGTAATACTCATTGTATGATTATTATGGACCTAATTAACAAGTTACTTCCCTAAAATAAAGTTTAAACTAAGTTCGTCTCCAAATGAGGAACCTTTGTTGACCAAAATTTTATCTTTGGTTTCATGGCTTTGATTCATGACAAATGCCACCTATAGTTCATTCTATTTATGTAATACTCATTATATGATGATTATGGACCTAATTAACAAGTTAATTCCCTAAAATAAAGTTTAAACTAAGTTCGTCTCGAAAGGAGAAACCTTTGTTGACCAAAATTTTATCTTTTGTTTCTTGGCTTTGATTCTTGACAAATGCCACCTATAGTTCATTCTATTTAGGTAATAATCATTGTATGATTGTTATGGACCTAATTAACAAGTTACTTCCCAAAAATAAAGTTTAAACTAAGTTCGTCTCCAAAGGAGGAAGCTTTGTTGACCAAAATTTTATCTTTGGCTTCTTGGCTTGGATTCTTGCCAAATGCCTATTATAGTTAATTCTATATATGTAACACTCATTGTACGATGATTATGGACCTAATTAATAAGTTACTTCCATAAAATAAAGTTTAAACTAAGTTCGTCTCAAAAGGAGGAACCTTTGTTAACCAAAATTTTATCTTTGGTTTCATGGCTTTGATTCTTGACAAATGCCACCTATAGTTCATTCTATTTATGTAATACTCATTATATGATGAATATGGACCTAATTTACAAGTTGCTTCCCTAAAATAAAGTTTAAACTAAGTTCGTCTCCAAAGGAGGAACCTTTGTTGACCAAAATTATATCTTTGGTTTCTTGGCTTGGATTCTTGACAAATGCTACCTATAGTTCATTATATTTATGTGATACTCATTGTATAATGATTATGGACCTAATTAACAAGTTACTTCCCTAAAATAAAGTTTAAACTAAGTTCGTCTCCAAAGGAGGAACCTTTGTTGACCAAAATTTTATCTTTGGTTTCATGGCTTTGATTCTTGACAAATGCCACCTATAGTTCATTCTATTTAGGTAATAATCATTGTATGATTGTTATGGACCTAATTAACAAGTTACTTCCCAAAAATAAAGTTTAAACTAAGTTCGTCTCCAAAGGAGGAAGCTTTGTTGACCAAAATTTTATCTTTGGCTTCTTGGCTTGGATTCTTGCCAAATGCCTATTATAGTTAATTCTATATATGTAACACTCATTGTACGATGATTATGGACCTAATTAATAAGTTACTTCCATAAAATAAAGTTTAAACTAAGTTCGTCTCAAAAGGAGGAACCTTTGTTAACCAAAATTTTATCTTTGGTTTCATGGCTTTGATTCTTGACAAATGCCACCTATAGTTCATTCTATTTATGTAATACTCATTATATGATGAATATGGACCTAATTTACAAGTTGCTTCCCTAAAATAAAGTTTAAACTAAGTTCGTCTCCAAAGGAGGAACCTTTGTTGACCAAAATTATATCTTTGGTTTCTTGGCTTGGATTCTTGACAAATGCTACCTATAGTTCATTATATTTATGTGATACTCATTGTATAATGATTATGGACCTAATTAACAAGTTACTTCCCTAAAATAAAGTTTAAACTAAGTTCGTCTCCAAAGGAGGAACCTTTGTTGACCAAAATTTTATCTTTGGTTTCATGGCTTTGATTCTTGACAAATGCCACCTATAGTTCTTTCTATTTATGTAATACTCATTATATGATGATTATGCACCTAATTAACAAGTTAATTCCCTAAAATAAAGTTTAAACTAAGTTCGTCTCGAAAGGAGAAACCTTTGTTGACCAAAATTTTATCTTTGGTTTCATGGCTTTGATTCTTGACAAATGCCACCTATAGTTCTTTCAATTTATGTAATACTTATTGTATGATGATTATGCACCTAATTAACAAGTTAATTCCCTAAAATAAAGTTTAAACTAAGTTCGTCTCCAAAGGAGGAAGCTTTGTTGACCAAAATTTTATCTTTGGCTTCTTGGCTTGGATTCTTGCCAAATGCCTATTATAGTTAATTCTATATATGTAACACTCATTGAACGATGATTATGGACCTAATTAATAAGTTACTTCCATAAAATAAAGTTTAAACTAAGTTCGTCTCAAAAGGAGGAACCTTTGTTGACCAAAATTTTATCTTTGGTTTCATGGCTTTGATTCTTGACAAATGCCACCTATAGTTCATTCTATTTATGTAATACTCATTATATGATGATTATGGACCTAATTAACAAGTTACTTCCCTAAAATAAAGTTTAAACTAAGTTCGTCTCCAAATGAGGAACCTTTGTTGACCAAAATTTTATCTTTGGTTTCATGGCTTTGATTCATGACAAATGCCACCTATAGTTCATTCTATTTATGTAATACTCATTATATGATGATTATGGACCTAATTAACAAGTTAATTCCCTAAAATAAAGTTTAAACTAAGTTCGTCTCGAAAGGAGAAACCTTTGTTGACCAAAATTTTATCTTTTGTTTCTTGGCTTTGATTCTTGACAAATGCCACCTATAGTTCATTCTATTTATGTAATAATCATTGTATGATTGTGATGGACCTAATTAACAAGTTACTTCCCAAAAATAAAGTTTAAACTAAGTTCGTCTCCAAAGGAGGAAGCTTTGTTGACCAAAATTTTATCTTTGGCTTCTTGGCTTGGATTCTTGCCAAATGCCTATTATAGTTAATTCTATATATGTAACACTCATTGTACGATGATTATGGACCTAATTAATAAGTTACTTCCATAAAATAAAGTTTAAACTAAGTTCGTCTCAAAAGGAGGAACCTTTGTTGACCAAAATTTTATCTTTGGTTTCATGGCTTTGATTCTTGACAAATGCCACCTATAGTTCATTCTATTTATGTAATACTCATTATATGATGAATATGGACCTAATTTACAAGTTACTTCCCTAAAATAAAGTTTAAACTAAGTTCGTCTACAAAGGAGGAACCTTTGTTGACCAAAATTATATCTTTGGTTTCTTGGCTTGGATTCTTGACAAATGCTACCTATAGTTCATTATATTTATGTGATACTCATTGTATAATGATTATGGACCTAATTAACAAGTTACTTCCCTAAAATAAAATTTAAACTAAGTTCGTCTCCAAAGGAGGAACCTTTGTTGACCAAAATTTTATCTTTGGTTTCATGGCTTTGATTCTTGACAAATGCCACCTATAGTTCTTTCTATTTATGTAATACTCATTATATGATGATTATGCACCTAATTAACAAGTTAATTCCCTAAAATAAAGTTTAAACTAAGTTCGTCTCGAAAGGAGAAACCTTTGTTGACCAAAATTTTATCTTTGGTTTCATGGCTTTGATTCTTGACAAATGCCACCTATAGTTCTTTCAATTTATGTAATACTTATTGTATGATGATTATGCACCTAATTAACAAGTTAATTCCCTAAAATAAAGTTTAAACTAAGTTCGTCTCCAAAGGAGGAAGCTTTGTTGACCAAAATTTTATCTTTGGCTTCTTGGCTTGGATTCTTGCCAAATGCCTATTATAGTTAATTCTATATATGTAACACTCATTGAACGATGATTATGGACCTAATTAATAAGTTACTTCCATAAAATAAAGTTTAAACTAAGTTTGTCTCCAAAGGAGGAACCTTTGTTGACCAAAATTTTATCTTTGGTTTCATGGCTTTGATTCTTGACAAATGCCACCTATAGTTCATTCTATTTATGTAATACTCATTATATGATGATTATGGACCTAATTAACAAGTTACTTCCCTAAAATAAAGTTTAAACTAAGTTCGTCTCCAAAGGAGGAACCTTTGTTGACCAAAATTTTATCTTTGGTTTCATGGCTTTGATTCTTGACAAATGCCACCTATAGTTCATTCTATTTATGTAATACTCATTATATGATGATTATGGACCTAATTAACAAGTTACTTCCCTAAAATAAAGTTTAAACTAAGTTCGTCTCCAAAGGAGAAACCTTTGTTGACCAAAATTTTATCTTTGGTTTCATGGCTTTGATTCTTGACAAATGCCACCTATAGTTCTTTCAATTTATGTAATACTCATTATATGATGATTATGGACCTAATTAACAAGTTACTTCCCTAAAATAAAGTTTAAACTAAGTTCGTCTCCAAATTAGGAACCTTTGTTGACCAAAATTTTATCTTTGGTTTCATGGCTTTGATTCTTGACAAATGCCACCTATAGTTCTTTCAATTTATGTAATACTCATTGTATGATGATTATGCACCTAATTAACAAGTTAATTCCCTAAAATAAAGTTTAAACTAAGTTCGTCTCCAAAGGAGAAACCTTTGTTGACCAAAATTTTATCTTTTGTTTCTTGGCTTTGATTCTTGACAAATGCCATCTATAGTTCATTCTATTTATGTAATAGTCATTGTATAATGATTATGGACCTAATTAACAAGTTACTTCCCTAAAATAAAGTTTAAACTAAGTTCGTCTCCAAATGAGGAACCTTTGTTGACCAAAATTTTATCTTTGGTTTCATGGCTTTGATTCTTGACAAATGCCACCTATAGTTCATTCTATTTATGTAATACTCATTATATGATGATTATGGACCTAATTAACAAGTTACTTCCCTAAAATAAAGTTTAAACTAAGTTCGCCTCCAAATTAGGAACCTTTGTTGACCAAAATTTTATCTTTGGTTTCATGGCTTTGATTCTTGACAAATGCCACCTATAGTTCATTCTATTTATGTAATACTCATTATATGATGAATATGGACCTAATTTACAAGTTACTTCCCTAAAATAAAGTTTAAACTAAGTTCGTCTACAAAGGAGGAACCTTTGTTGACCAAAATTATATCTTTGGTTTCTTGGCTTGGATTCTTGACAAATGCTACCTATAGTTCATTATATTTATGTGATACTCATTGTATAATGATTATGGACCTAATTAACAAGTTACTTCCCTAAAATAAAATTTAAACTAAGTTCGTCTCGAAAGGAGAAACCTTTGTTGACCAAAATTTTATCTTTGGTTTCATGGCTTTGATTCTTGACAAATGCCACCTATAGTTCTTTCAATTTATGTAATACTCATTGTATGATGATTATGGACCTAATTAACAAGTTACTTCCCTAAAATAAAGTTTAAACTAAGTTCGTCTCCAAATGAAGAACCTTTGTTGACCAAAATTTTATCTTTGGTTTCATGGCTTTGATTCTTGACAAATGCCACCTATAGTTCTTTCAATTTATGTAATACTCATTGTATGATGATTATGCACCTAATTAACAAGTTAATTCCCTAAAATAAAGTTTAAACTAAGTTCGTCTCGAAAGGAGAAACCTTTGTTGACCAAAATTTTATCTTTTGTTTCTTGGCTTTGATTCTTGACAAATGCCATCTATAGTTCATTCTATTTATGTAATAGTCATTGTATAATGATTATGGACCTAATTAACAAGTTACTTCCCTAAAATAAAGTTTAAACTAAGTTCGTCTCCAAATGAGGAACCTTTGTTGACCAAAATTTTATCTTTGGTTTCATGGCTTTGATTCTTGACAAATGCCACCTATAGTTCATTCTATTTATGTAATACTCATTATATGATGATTATGGACCTAATTAACAAGTTACTTCCCTAAAATAAAGTTTAAACTAAGTTCGCCTCCAAATTAGGAACCTTTGTTGACCAAAATTTTATCTTTGGTTTCATGGCTTTGATTCTTGACAAATGCCACCTATAGTTCATTCTATTTATGTAATACTCATTATATGATGAATATGGACCTAATTTACAAGTTACTTCCCTAAAATAAAGTTTAAACTAAGTTCGTCTACAAAGGAGGAACCTTTGTTGACCAAAATTATATCTTTGGTTTCTTGGCTTGGATTCTTGACAAATGCTACCTATAGTTCATTATATTTATGTGATACTCATTGTATAATGATTATGGACCTAATTAACAAGTTACTTCCCTAAAATAAAATTTAAACTAAGTTCGTCTCCAAAGGAGGAACCTTTGTTGACCAAAATTTTATCTTTGGTTTCATGGCTTTGATTCTTGACAAATGCCACCTATAGTTCTTTCTATTTATGTAATACTCATTATATGATGATTATGCACGTAATTAACAAGTTAATTCCCTAAAATAAAGTTTAAACTAAGTTCGTCTCGAAAGGAGAAACCTTTGTTGACCAAAATTTTATCTTTGGTTTCATGGCTTTGATTCTTGACAAATGCCACCTATAGTTCTTTAACTTTATGTAATACTTATTGTATGATGATTATGCACCTAATTAACAAGTTAATTCCCTAAAATAAAGTTTAAACTAAGTTCGTCTCCAAAGGAGGAAGCTTTGTTGACCAAAATTTTATCTTTGGCTTCTTGGCTTGGATTCTTGCCAAATGCCTATTATAGTTAATTCTATATATGTAACACTCATTGAACGATGATTATGGACCTAATTAATAAGTTACTTCCATAAAATAAAGTTTAAACTAAGTTCGTCTCAAAAGGAGGAACCTTTGTTGACCAAAATTTTATCTTTGGTTTCATGGCTTTGATTCTTGACAAATGCCACCTATAGTTCATTCTATTTATGTAATACTCATTATATGATGATTATGGACCTAATTAACAAGTTACTTCCCTAAAATAAAGTTTAAACTAAGTTCGTCTCCAAAGGAGGAACCTTTGTTGACCAAAATTTTATCTTTGGTTTCATGGCTTTGATTCTTGACAAATGCCACCTATAGTTCATTCTATTTATGTAATACTCATTATATGATGATTATGGACCTAATTTACAAATTACTTCCCTAAAATAAAGTTTAAACTAAGTTCGTCTCGAAAGGAGAAACCTTTGTTGACCAAAATTTTATCTTTGGTTTCATGGCTTTGATTCTTGACAAATGCCACCTATAGTTCTTTCAATTTATGTAATACTCATTGTATGATGATTATGGACCTAATTAACAAGTTACTTCCCTAAAATAAAGTTTAAACTAAGTTCGTCTCCAAATGAGGAACCTTTGTTGACCAAAATTTTATCTTTGGTTTCATGGCTTTGATTCTTGACAAATGCCACCTATAGTTCTTTCAATTTATGTAATACTCATTGTATGATGATTATGCACCTAATTAACAAGTTAATTCCCTAAAATAAAGTTTAAACTAAGTTCGTCTCCAAAGGAGGAAGCTTTGTTGACCAAAATTTTATCTTTGGCTTCTTGGCTTGGATTCTTGCCAAATGCCTATTATAGTTAATTCTATATATGTAACACTCATTGAACGATGATTATGGACCTAATTAATAAGTTACTTCCATAAAATAAAGTTTAAACTAAGTTCGTCTCAAAAGGAGGAACCTTTGTTGACCAAAATTTTATCTTTGGTTTCATGTCTTTGATTCTTGACAAATGCCACCTATAGTTCATTCTATTTATGTAATACTCATTATATGATGATTATGGACCTAATTAACAAGTTACTTCCCTAAAATAAAGTTTAAACTAAGTTCGTCTCCAAAGGAGAAACCTTTGTTGACCAAAATTTTATCTTTGGTTTCATGGCTTTGATTCTTGACAAATGCCACCTATAGTTCTTTCAATTTATGTAATACTCATTGTATGATAATTATGGACCTAATTAACAAGTTAATTCCCTAAAATAAAGTTTAAACTAAGTTCGTCTCCAAAAGAGGAACCTTTGTTGACCAAAATTTTATCTTTGGTTTCATGGCTTTGATTCTTGACAAATGCCACCTATAGTTCTTTCAATTTATGTAATACTCATTGTATGATGATTATGCACCTAATTAACAAGTTAATTCCCTAAAATAAAGTTTAAACTAAGTTCGTCTCCAAAGGAGGAAGCTTTGTTGACCAAAATTTTATCTTTGGCTTCTTGGCTTGGATTCTTGCCAAATGCCTATTATAGTTAATTCTATATATGTAACACTCATTGAACGATGATTATGGACCTAATTAATAAGTTACTTCCATAAAATAAAGTTTAAACTAAGTTCGTCTAAAAAGGAGGAACCTTTGTTGACCAAAATTTTATCTTTGGTTTCATGTCTTTGATTCTTGACAAATGCCACCTATAGTTCATTCTATTTATGTAATACTCATTATATGATGATTATGGACCTAATTTACAAGTTACTTCCCTAAAATAAAGTTTAAACTAAGTTCGTCTCGAAAGGAGAAACCTTTGTTGACCAAAATTTTATCTTTGGTTTCATGGCTTTGATTCTTGACAAATGCCACCTATAGTTCTTTCAATTTATGTAATACTCATTGTATGATAATTATGGACCTAATTAACAAGTTAATTCCCTAAAATAAAGTTTAAACTAAGTTCGTCTCCAAAAGAGGAACCTTTGTTGACCAAAATTTTATCTTTGGTTTCATGGCTTTGATTCTTGACAAATGCCACCTATAGTTCTTTCAATTTATGTAATACTCATTGTATGATGATTATGCACCTAATTAACAAGTTAATTCCCTAAAATAAAGTTTAAACTAAGTTCGTCTCCAAAGGAGGAAGCTTTGTTGACCAAAATTTTATCTTTGGCTTCTTGGCTTGGATTCTTGCCAAATGCCTATTATAGTTAATTCTATATATGTAACACTCATTGAACGATGATTATGGACCTAATTAATAAGTTACTTCCATAAAATAAAGTTTAAACTAAGTTCGTCTCAAAAGGAGGAACCTTTGTTTACCAAAATTTTATCTTTGGTTTCATGGCTTTGATTCTTGACAAATGCCACCTATAGTTCATTCTATTTATGTAATACTCATTATATGATGATTATGGACCTAATTAACAAGTTACTTCCCTAAAATAAAGTTTAAACTAAGTTCGTCTCCAAAGGAGGAACCTTTGTTGACCAAAATTTTATCTTTGGTTTCATGGCTTTGATTCTTGACAAATGCCACCTATAGTTCATTCTATTTATGTAATACTCATTATATGATGATTATGGACCTAATTAACAAGTTACTTCCCTAAAATAAAGTTTAAACTAAGTTCGTCTCGAAAGGAGAAACCTTTGTTGACCAAAATTTTATCTTTGGTTTCATGGCTTTGATTCTTGACAAATGCCACCTATAGTTCATTCTATTTATGTAATACTCATTATATGATGATTATGGACCTAATTAACAAGTTACTTCCCTAAAATAAAGTTTAAACTAAGTTCGTCTCCAAATGAGGAACCTTTGTTGACCAAAATTTTATCTTTGGTTTCATGGCTTTGATTCTTGACAAATGCCACCTATAGTTCTTTCAATTTATGTAATACTCATTGTATGATAATTATGGACCTAATTAACAAGTTAATTCCCTAAAATAAAGTTTAAACTAAGTTCGTCTCCAAAAGAGGAACCTTTGTTGACCAAAATTTTATCTTTGGTTTCATGGCTTTGATTCTTGACAAATGCCACCTATAGTTCTTTCAATTTATGTAATACTCATTGTATGATGATTATGCACCTAATTAACAAGTTAATTCCCTAAAATAAAGTTTAAACTAAGTTCGTCTCCAAAGGAGGAAGCTTTGTTGACCAAAATTTTATCTTTGGCTTCTTGGCTTGGATTCTTGCCAAATGCCTATTATAGTTAATTCTATATATGTAACACTCATTGAACGATGATTATGGACCTAATTAATAAGTTACTTCCATAAAATAAAGTTTAAACTAAGTTCGTCTCAAAAGGAGGAACCTTTGTTGACCAAAATTTTATCTTTGGTTTCATGTCTTTGATTCTTGACAAATGCCACCTATAGTTCATTCTATTTATGTAATACTCATTATATGATGATTATGGACCTAATTAACAAGTTACTTCCCTAAAATAAAGTTTAAACTAAGTTCGTCTCCAAAGGAGAAACCTTTGTTGACCAAAATTTTATCTTTGGTTTCATGGCTTTGATTCTTGACAAATGCCACCTATAGTTCTTTCAATTTATGTAATACTCATTGTATGATAATTATGGACCTAATTAACAAGTTAATTCCCTAAAATAAAGTTTAAACTAAGTTCGTCTCCAAAAGAGGAACCTTTGTTGACCAAAATTTTATCTTTGGTTTCATGGCTTTGATTCTTGACAAATGCCACCTATAGTTCTTTCAATTTATGTAATACTCATTGTATGATGATTATGCACCTAATTAACAAGTTAATTCCCTAAAATAAAGTTTAAACTAAGTTCGTCTCCAAAGGAGGAAGCTTTGTTGACCAAAATTTTATCTTTGGCTTCTTGGCTTGGATTCTTGCCAAATGCCTATTATAGTTAATTCTATATATGTAACACTCATTGAACGATGATTATGGACCTAATTAATAAGTTACTTCCATAAAATAAAGTTTAAACTAAGTTCGTCTCAAAAGGAGGAACCTTTGTTTACCAAAATTTTATCTTTGGTTTCATGGCTTTGATTCTTGACAAATGCCACCTATAGTTCATTCTATTTATGTAATACTCATTATATGATGATTATGGACCTAATTAACAAGTTACTTCCCTAAAATAAAGTTTAAACTAAGTTCGTCTCCAAAGGAGGAACCTTTGTTGACCAAAATTTTATCTTTGGTTTCATGGCTTTGATTCTTGACAAATGCCACCTATAGTTCATTCTATTTATGTAATACTCATTATATGATGATTATGGACCTAATTAACAAATTACTTCCCTAAAATAAAGTTTAAACTAAGTTCGTCTCGAAAGGAGAAACCTTTGTTGACCAAAATTTTATCTTTGGTTTCATGGCTTTGATTCTTGACAAATGCCACCTATAGTTCTTTCAATTTATGTAATACTCATTATATGATGATTATGGACCTAATTAACAAGTTACTTCCCTAAAATAAAGTTTAAACTAAGTTCGTCTCCAAATTAGGAACCTTTGTTGACCAAAATTTTATCTTTGGTTTCATGGCTTTGATTCTTGACAAATGCCACCTATAGTTCTTTCAATTTATGTAATACTCATTGTATGATAATTATGGACCTAAATAACAAGTTAATTCCCTAAAATAAAGTTTAAACTAAGTTCGTCTCCAAAGGAGTAACTTTTGTTGACCAAAATTTTATCTTTGGTTTCCTTGCTTTGATTCTTGACAAATGCCACCTATAGTTCTTTCAATTTATGTAATACTCATTGTATGATGATTATGCACCTAATTAACAAGTTAATTCCCTAAAATAAAGTTTAAACTAAGTTCGTCTCCAAAGGAGGAAGCTTTGTTGACCAAAATTTTATCTTTGGCTTCTTGGCTTGGATTCTTGCCAAATGCCTATTATAGTTAATTCTATATATGTAACACTCATTGAACGATGATTATGGACCTAATTAATAAGTTACTTCCATAAAATAAAGTTTAAACTAAGTTCGTCTCAAAAGGAGGAACCTTTGTTTACCAAAATTTTATCTTTGGTTTCATGGCTTTGATTCTTGACAAATGCCACCTATAGTTCATTCTATTTATGTAATACTCATTATATGATGATTATGGACCTAATTAACAAGTTACTTCCCTAAAATAAAGTTTAAACTAAGTTCGTCTCCAAAGGAGGAACCTTTGTTGACCAAAATTTTATCTTTGGTTTCATGGCTTTGATTCTTGACAAATGCCACCTATAGTTCATTCTATTTATGTAATACTCATTATATGATGATTATGGACCTAATTAACAAGTTACTTCCCTAAAATAAAGTTTAAACTAAGTTCGTCTCCAAAGGAGAAACCTTTGTTGACCAAAATTTTATCTTTGGTTTCATGGCTTTGATTCTTGACAAATGCCACCTATAGTTCTTTCAATTTATGTAATACTCATTGTATGATGATTATGGACCTAATTAACAAGTTACTTCCCTAAAATAAAGTTTAAACTAAGTTCGTCTCCAAATTAGGAACCTTTGTTGACCAAAATTTTATCTTTGGTTTCATGGCTTTGATTCTTGACAAATGCCACCTATAGTTCTTTCAATTTATGTAATACTCATTGTATGATGATTATGCACCTAATTAACAAGTTAATTCCCTAAAATAAAGTTTAAACTAAGTTCGTCTCCAAAGGAGGAAGCTTTGTTGACCAAAATTTTATCTTTGGCTTCTTGGCTTGGATTCTTGCCAAATGCCTATTATAGTTAATTCTATATATGTAACACTCATTGAACGATGATTATGGACCTAATTAATAAGTTACTTCCATAAAATAAAGTTTAAACTAAGTTCGTCTCAAAAGGAGGAACCTTTGTTGACCAAAATTTTATCTTTGGTTTCATGGCTTTGATTCTTGACAAATGCCACCTATAGTTCATTCTATTTATGTAATACTCATTATATGATGATTATGGACCTAATTTACAAGTTACTTCCCTAAAATAAAGTTTAAACTAAGTTCGTCTCGAAAGGAGAAACCTTTGTTGACCAAAATTTTATCTTTGGTTTCATGGGTTTGATTCTTGACAAATGCCACCTATAGTTCTTTCAATTTATGTAATACTCATTGTATGATAATTATGGACCTAATTAACAAGTTACTTCCCTAAAATAAAGTTTAAACTAAGTTCGTCTCCAAAAGAGGAACCTTTGTTGACCAAAATTTTATCTTTGGTTTCATGGCTTTGATTCTTGACAAATGCCACCTACAGTTCTTTCTATTTATGTAATACTCATTGTATGATGATTATGCACCTAATTAACAAGTTAATTCCCTAAAATAAAGTTTAAACTAAGTTCGTCTCGAAAGGAGAAACCTTTGTTGACCAAAATTTTATCTTTGGTTTCATGGCTTTGATTCTTGACAAATGCCACCTATAGTTCTTTCAATTTATGTAATACTTATTGTATGATGATTATGCACCTAATTAACAAGTTAATTCCCTAAAATAAAGTTTAAACTAAGTTCGTCTCCAAAGGAGGAAGCTTTGTTGACCAAAATTTTATCTTTGGCTTCTTGGCTTGGATTCTTGCCAAATGCCTATTATAGTTAATTCTATATATGTAACACTCATTGAACGATGATTATGGACCTAATTAATAAGTTACTTCCATAAAATAAAGTTTAAACTAAGTTCGTCTCAAAAGGAGGAACCTTTGTTGACCAAAATTTTATCTTTGGTTTCATGGCTTTGATTCTTGACAAATGCCACCTATAGTTCATTCTATTTATGTAATACTCATTATATGATGATTATGGACCTAATTTACAAATTACTTCCCTAAAATAAAGTTTAAACTAAGTTCGTCTCGAAAGGAGAAACCTTTGTTGACCAAAATTTTATCTTTGGTTTCATGGCTTTGATTCTTGACAAATGCCACCTATAGTTCTTTCAATTTATGTAATACTCATTGTATGATGATTATGCACCTAATTAACAAGTTAATTCCCTAAAATAAAGTTTAAACTAAGTTCGTCTCCAAAGGAGGAAGCTTTGTTGACCAAAATTTTATCTTTGGCTTCTTGGCTTGGATTCTTGCCAAATGCCTATTATAGTTAATTCTATATATGTAACACTCATTGAACGATGATTATGGACCTAATTAATAAGTTACTTCCATAAAATAAAGTTTAAACTAAGTTCGTCTCAAAAGGAGGAACCTTTGTTGACCAAAATTTTATCTTTGGTTTCATGGCTTTGATTCTTGACAAATGCCACCTATAGTTCATTCTATTTATGTAATACTCATTATATGATGATTATGGACCTAATTTACAAGTTACTTCCCTAAAATAAAGTTTAAACTAAGTTCGTCTCGAAAGGAGAAACCTTTGTTGACCAAAATTTTATCTTTGGTTTCATGGCTTTGATTCTTGACAAATGCCACCTATAGTTCTTTCAATTTATGTAATACTCATTGTATGATGATTATTGACCTAATTAACAAGTTACTTCCCTAAAATAAAGTTTAAACTAAGTTCGTCTCCAAAGGAGGAACCTTTGTTGACCAAAATTTTATCTTTGGTTTCATGGCTTTGATTCTTGACAAATGCCACCTATAGTTCTTTCTATTAATGTAATACTCATTGTATGATGATTATGCACCTAATTAACAAGTTAATTCCCTAAAATAAAGTTTAAACTAAGTTCGTCTCGAAAGGAGAAACCATTGTTGACCAAAATTTTATCTTTGGTTTCATGGCTTTGATTCTTGACAAATGCCACCTATAGTTCTTTCAATTTATGTAATACTTATTGTATGATTATTATGCACCTAATTAACAAGTTAATTCCCTAAAATAAAGTTTAAACTAAGTTCGTCTCCAAAGGAGGAAGCTTTGTTGACCAAAATTTTATCTTTGGCTTCTTGGCTTGGATTCTTGCCAAATGCCTATTATAGTTAATTCTATATATGTAACACTCATTGAACGATGATTATGGACCTAATTAATAAGTTACTTCCATAAAATAAAGTTTAAACTAAGTTCGTCTCCAAAGGAGGAACCTTTGTTGACCAAAATTTTATCTTTGGTTTCATGGCTTTGATTCTTGACAAATGCCACCTATAGTTCATTCTATTTATGTAATACTCATTATATGATGATTATGGACCTAATTAACAAGTTACTTCCCTAAAATAAAGTTTAAACTAAGTTCGTCTCCAAAGGAGGAACCTTTGTTGACCAAAATTTTATCTTTGGTTTCATGGCTTTGATTCTTGACAAATGCCACCTATAGTTCATTCTATTTATGTAATACTCATTATATGATGATTATGGACCTAATTAACAAATTACTTCCCTAAAATAAAGTTTAAACTAAGTTCGTCTCGAAAGGAGAAACCTTTGTTGACCAAAATTTTATCTTTGGTTTCATGGCTTTGATTCTTGACAAATGCCACCTATAGTTCTTTCAATTTATGTAATACTCATTGTATGATGATTATGCACCTAATTAACAAGTTAATTCCCTAAAATAAAGTTTAAACTAAGTTCGTCTCCAAAGGAGGAAGCTTTGTTGACCAAAATTTTATCTTTGGCTTCTTGGCTTGGATTCTTGCCAAATGCCTATTATAGTTAATTCTATATATGTAACACTCATTGAACGATGATTATGGACCTAATTAATAAGTTACTTCCATAAAATAAAGTTTAAACTAAGTTCGTCTCCAAAGGAGGAACCTTTGTTGACCAAAATTTTATCTTTGGTTTCATGGCTTTGATTCTTGACAAATGCCACCTATAGTTCATTCTATTTATGTAATACTCATTATATGATGATTATGGACCTAATTAACAAGTTACTTCCCTAAAATAAAGTTTAAACTAAGTTCGTCTCCAAAGGAGAAACCTTTGTTGACCAAAATTTTATCTTTGGTTTCATGGCTTTGATTCTTGACAAATGCCACCTATAGTTCTTTCAATTTATGTAATACTCATTGTATGATGATTATGGACCTAATTAACAAGTTACTTCCCTAAAATAAAGTTTAAACTAAGTTCCTCTCCAAAAGAGGAACCTTTGTTGACCAAAATTTTATCTTTGGTTTCATGGCTTTGATTCTTGACAAATGCCACCTATAGTTCTTTCTATTAATGTAATACTCATTGTATGATGATTATGCACCTAATTAACAAGTTAATTCCCTAAAATAAAGTTTAAACTAAGTTCGTCTCGAAAGGAGAAACCATTGTTGACCAAAATTTTATCTTTGGTTTCATGGCTTTGATTCTTGACAAATGCCACCTATAGTTCATTCTATTTATGTAATACTCATTATATGATGATTATGGACCTAATTAACAAGTTACTTCCCTAAAATAAAGTTTAAACTAAGTTCGTCTCCAAAGGAGGAACCTTTGTTGACCAAAATTTTATCTTTGGTTTCATGGCTTTGATTCTTGACAAATGCCACCTATAGTTCATTCTATTTATGTAATACTCATTATATGATGATTATGGACCTAATTTACAAATTACTTCCCTAAAATAAAGTTTAAACTAAGTTCGTCTCCAAAGGAGGAACCTTTGTTGACCAAAATTTTATCTTTGGTTTCATGGCTTTGATTCTTGACAAATGCCACCTATAGTTCATTCTATTTATGTAATACTCATTATATGATGATTATGGACCTAATTTACAAATTACTTCCCTAAAATAAAGTTTAAACTAAGTTCGTCTCGAAAGGAGAAACCTTTGTTGACCAAAATTTTATCTTTGGTTTCATGGCTTTGATTCTTGACAAATGCCACCTATAGTTCTTTCAATTTATGTAATACTCATTGTATGATGATTATGCACCTAATTAACAAGTTAATTCCCTAAAATAAAGTTTAAACTAAGTTCGTCTCCAAAGGAGGAAGATTTGTTGACCAAAATTTTATCTTTGGCTTCTTGGCTTGGATTCTTGCCAAATGCCTATTATAGTTAATTCTATATATGTAACACTCATTGAACGATGATTATGGACCTAATTAATAAGTTACTTCCATAAAATAAAGTTTAAACTAAGTTCGTCTCAAAAGGAGGAACCTTTGTTGACCAAAATTTTATCTTTGGTTTCATGGCTTTGATTCTTGACAAATGCCACCTATAGTTCATTCTATTTATGTAATACTCATTATATGATGATTATGGACCTAATTAATAAGTTACTTCCCTAAAATAAAGTTTAAACTAAGTTCGTCTCCAAAGGAGAAACCTTTGTTGACCAAAATTTTATCTTTGGTTTCATGGCTTTGATTCTTGACAAATGCCACCTATAGTTCTTTCAATTTATGTAATACTCATTGTATGATGATTATGGACCTAATTAACAAGTTACTTCCCTAAAATAAAGTTTAAACTAAGTTCCTCTCCAAAAGAGGAACCTTTGTTGACCAAAATTTTATCTTTGGTTTCATGGCTTTGATTCTTGACAAATGCCACCTATAGTTCTTTCTATTAATGTAATACTCATTGTATGATGATTATGCACCTAATTAACAAGTTCATTCCCTAAAATAAAGTTTAAACTAAGTTCGTCTCGAAAGGAGAAACCATTGTTGACCAAAATTTTATCTTTGGTTTCATGGCTTTGATTCTTGACAAATGCCACCTATAGTTCTTTCAATTTATGTAATACTTATTGTATGATTATTATGCACCTAATTAACAAGTTAATTCCCTAAAATAAAGTTTAAACTAAGTTCGTCTCCAAAGGAGGAAGCTTTGTTGACCAAAATTTTATCTTTGGCTTCTTGGCTTGGATTCTTGCCAAATGCCTATTATAGTTAATTCTATATATGTAACACTCATTGAACGATGATTATGGACCTAATTAATAAGTTACTTCCATAAAATAAAGTTTAAACTAAGTTCGTCTCAAAAGGAGGAACCTTTGTTGACCAAAATTTTATCTTTGGTTTCATGGCTTTGATTCTTGACAAATGCCACCTATAGTTCATTCTATTTATGTAATACTCATTATATGATGATTATGGACCTAATTAACAAGTTACTTCCCTAAAATAAAGTTTAAACTAAGTTCGTCTCCAAAGGAGGAACCTTTGTTGACCAAAATTTTATCTTTGGTTTCATGGCTTTGATTCTTGACAAATGCCACCTATAGTTCATTCTATTTATGTAATACTCATTATATGATGATTATGGACCTAATTTACAAATTACTTCCCTAAAATAAAGTTTAAACTAAGTTCGTCTCGAAAGGAGGAACCTTTGTTGACCAAAATTTTATCTTTGGTTTCATGGCTTTGATTCTTGACAAATGCCACCTATAGTTCTTTCAATTTATGTAATACTCATTGTATGATGATTATGCACCTAATTAACAAGTTAATTCCCTAAAATAAAGTTTAAACTAAGTTCGTCTCCAAAGGAGGAAGCTTTGTTGACCAAAATTTTATCTTTGGCTTCTTGGCTTGGATTCTTGCCAAATGCCTATTATAGTTAATTCTATATATGTAACACTCATTGAACGATGATTATGGACCTAATTAATAAGTTACTTCCATAAAATAAAGTTTAAACTAAGTTCGTCTCAAAAGGAGGAACCTTTGTTGACCAAAATTTTATCTTTGGTTTCATGGCTTTGATTATTGACAAATGCCACCTATAGTTCTTTCTATTAATGTAATACTCATTGTATGATGATTATGCACCTAATTAACAAGTTAATTCCCTAAAATAAAGTTTAAACTAAGTTCGTCTCGAAAGGAGAAACCATTGTTGACCAAAATTTTATCTTTGGTTTCATGGCTTTGATTCTTGACAAATGCCACCTATAGTTCTTTCAATTTATGTAATACTTATTGTATGATTATTATGCACCTAATTAACAAGTTAATTCCCTAAAATAAAGTTTAAACTAAGTTCGTCTCCAAAGGAGGAAGCTTTGTTGACCAAAATTTTATCTTTGGCTTCTTGGCTTGGATTCTTGCCAAATGCCTATTATAGTTAATTCTATATATGTAACACTCATTGAACGATGATTATGGACCTAATTAATAAGTTACTTCCATAAAATAAAGTTTAAACTAAGTTCGTCTCAAAAGGAGGAACCTTTGTTGACCAAAATTTTATCTTTGGTTTCATGGCTTTGATTCTTGACAAATGCCACCTATAGTTCATTCTATTTATGTAATACTCATTATATGATGATTATGGACCTAATTAACAAGTTACTTCCCTAAAATAAAGTTTAAACTAAGTTCGTCTCCAAAGGAGGAACCTTTGTTGACCAAAATTTTATCTTTGGTTTCATGGCTTTGATTCTTGACAAATGCCACCTATAGTTCATTCTATTTATGTAATACTCATTGTATGATTATTATGGACCTAATTAACAAGTTACTTCCCTAAAATAAAGTTTAAACTAAGTTCGTCTCCAAATGAGGAACCTTTGTTGACCAAAATTTTATCTTTGGTTTCATGGCTTTGATTCATGACAAATGCCACCTATAGTTCATTCTATTTATGTAATACTCATTATATGATGATTATGGACCTCATTAACAAATTACTTCCCAAAAATAAAGTTTAAACTAAGTTCGTCTCCAAAGGAAGAACCTTTGTTGACCAAAATTTTATCTTTGGCTTCTTGGCTTGGATTCTTGCCAAATGCCTATTATAGTTAATTCTATATATGTAACACTCATTGAACGATGATTATGGACCTAATTAATAAGTTACTTCCATAAAATAAAGTTTAAACTAAGTTCGTCTCAAAAGGAGGAACCTTTGTTGACCAAAATTTTATCTTTGGTTTCATGGCTTTGATTCTTGACAAATGCCACCTATAGTTCTTTCAATTTATGTAATACTCATTGTATGATGATTATGGACCTAATTAACAAGTTACTTCCCTAAAATAAAGTTTAAACTAAGTTCGTCTCCAAAAGAGGAACCTTTGTTGACCAAAATTTTATCTTTGGTTTCATGGCTTTGATTCTTGACAAATGCCACCTATAGTTCTTTCTATTAATGTAATACTCATTGTATGATGATTATGCACCTAATTAACAAGTTAATTCCCTAAAATAAAGTTTAAACTAAGTTCGTCTCGAAAGGAGAAACCTTTGTTGACCAAAATTTTATCTTTGGTTTCATGGCTTTGATTCTTGACAAATGCCACCTATAGTTCTTTCAATTTATGTAATACTTATTGTATGATGATTATGCACCTAATTAACAAGTTAATTCCCTAAAATAAAGTTTAAACTAAGTTCGTCTCCAAAGGAGGAAGCTTTGTTAACCAAAATTTTATCCTTGGCTTCTTGGCTTGGATTCTTGCCAAATGCCTATTATAGTTAATTCTATATATGTAACACTCATTGAACGATGATTATGGACCTAATTAATAAGTTACTTCCATAAAATAAAGTATAAACTAAGTTCGTCTCAAAAGGAGGAACCTTTGTTGACCAAAATATTATCTTTGGTTTCATGGCTTTGATTCTTGACAAATGCCACCTATAGTTCATTCTATTTATGTAATACTCATTATATGATGATTATGGACCTAATTAACAAGTTACTTCCCTAAAATAAAGTTTAAACTAAGTTCGTCTCCAAAGGAGGAACCTTTGTTGACCAAAATTTTATCTTTGGTTTCATGGCTTTGATTCTTGACAAATGCCACCTATAGTTCATTCTATTTATGTAATACTCATTGTATGATTATTATGGACCTAATTAACAAGTTACTTCCCTAAAATAAAGTTTAAACTAAGTTCGTCTCCAAATGAGGAACCTTTGTTGACCAAAATTTTATCTTTGGTTTCATGGCTTTGATTCTTGACAAATGCCACCTATAGTTCATTCTATTTATGTAATACTCATTATATGATGATTATGGACCTAATTAACAAGTTACTTCCCTAAAATAAAGTTTAAACTAAGTTCGTCTCCAAAGGAGGAACCTTTGTTGACCAAAATTTTATCTTTGGTTTCATGGCTTTGATTCTTGACAAATGCCACCTATAGTTCATTCTATTTATGTAATACTCATTGTATGATTATTATGGACCTAATTAACAAGTTACTTCCCTAAAATAAAGTTTAAACTAAGTTCGTCTCCAAATGAGGAACCTTTGTTGATTAAAATTTTATCTTTGGTTTCATGGCTTTGATTCATGACAAATGCCACCTATAGTTCATTCTATTTATGTAATACTCATTGTATGATTGTTATGGACCTAATTAACAAGTTACTTCCCTAAAATAAAGTTTAAACTAAGTTCGTCTCCAAATGAGGAACCTTTGTTGACCAAAATTTTATCTTTGGTTTCATGGCTTTGATTCTTGACAAATGCCACCTATAGTTCATTCTATTTATGTAATACTCATTATATGATGAATATGGACCTAATTTACAAGTTACTTCCCTAAAATAAAGTTTAAACTAAGTTCGTCTCCAAAGGAGGAACCTTTGTTGACCAAAATTTTATCTTTGGTTTCATGGCTTTGATTCTTGACAAATGCCACCTATAGTTCTTTCTATTTATGTAATACTCATTGTATGATGATTATGCACCTAATTAACAAGTTAATTCCCTAAAATAAAGTTTAAACTAAGTTCGTCTCGAAAGGAGAAACCTTTGTTGACCAAAATTTTATCTTTGGTTTCTTGGCTTGGATTCTTGACAAATGCTACCTATAGTTCATTCTATTTATTTAATACTCATTGTATAATGATTATGCACCTAATTAACAAGTTAATTCCCTAAAATAAAAGTTAAACTAAGTTCGTCTCCAAAGGAGGAAGCTTTGTTGACCAAAATTTTATCTTTGGTTTCATGGCTTTGATTCATGACAAATGTCACCTATAGTTCATTCTATTTATGTAATACTCATTATATGATGATTATGGACCTCATTAACAAATTACTTCCCTAAAATAAAGTTTAAACTAAGTTCGTCTCCAAAGGAAGAACCTTTGTTGACCAAAATTTTATCATTGGTTTCTTGGCTTGGATTCTTCACAAATGCGACCTATAGTTCATTCTATTTATGTAATACTCATTGTATAATGATTATGGACCTAATTAACAAGTTACTTCCCTAAAATAAAGTTTAAACTAAGTTTTTCTCCAAAGGAGAAACCTTTGTTGACCAATATTTTATCTTCTGTTTCTTGGCTTTGATTTTTGACAAAGGCCACTAATAGTTCATTCTATTTATGTAATAATCATTGTATGATGGTTATGGACCTAATTAACAAGTTACTTCCCTCAAATAAATTTTAAATTAAGTTCGTCTCCAAATGAGGAACCTTTGTTGACCAAAATTTTATCTTTGGTTTCATGGCTTTGATTCTTGACAAATGCCACCTATAGTTCATTATATTTATGTAATACTCATTACATGATGATTATGGACCTAATTAACAAGTTACTTCCCTAAAATAAAGTTTAAACTAAGTTCGTCTCGAAAGGAGGAACCTTTGTTGACCAAAAGTTTATCTTTGGTTTCATGGCTTTGATTCTTTACAAATGCCACCTATAGTTCTTTCTATTTATGTAATTCTCATTGCATGATGATTATGGACCTAATTTACAAGTTACTTCCCTAAAATAAAGTTTAAACTAAGTTCGTCTCCAAATGAGGAACCTTTGTTGACCAAAATTTTATCTTTGGTTTCATGGCTTTGATTCATGACAAATGCCACCTATAGTTCATTCTATTTATGTAATACTCATTATATGATGATTATGGACCTCATTAACAAATTACTTCCCTAAAATAAAGTTTAAACTAAGTTCGTCTCCAAAGGAAGAACCTTTGTTGACCAAAATTTTATCATTGGTTTCTTGGCTTGGATTCTTCACAAATGCGACCTATAGTTCATTCTATTTATGTAATACTCATTGTATAATGATTATGGACCTAATTAACAAGTTACTTCCCTAAAATAACGTTTAAACTAAGTTCTTCTCCAAAGGAGAAACCTTTGTTGACCAATATTTTATCTTCTGTTTCTTGGCTTTGATTCTTGACAAATGCCACTAATAGTTCATTCTATTTATGTAATACTCATTATATGATGATTATGGACCTAATTAACAAGTTACTTCTCTAAAATAAAGTTTATACTAAGTTTGTCTCCAAAGGAGGAACCTTTGTTGACCAAAATTTTATCTTTGGTTTCTTGGCTTGGATTCTTGACAAATGCCACCTATAGTTCATTCTATATATGTAATACTCATTGTATGAAGATTATGGACCTAATTATCAAGTTACTTCCCTAAAGTAAAGTTTAAATTAAGTTCTTCTCCAAAGGAGGAACCTTTGTTGACCAAAATTTTATCTCTGGTTTCTTGGCTTAGATTCATGACAAATGCCACCTATAGTTCATTCTATTTATGTAATACTCATTGTATGATGAATATGGACCTAATTAACAAGTTACTTCCCTAAAATAAAGTTTAAACTAAGTTCGTCTCCAAAGGAGGAAGCTTTGTTGACCAAAATTTTATCTTTGGCTTCTTGGCTTGGATTCTTCCCAAATGCCTACTATAGTTCATTCTATATATGTAATACTCATTGTATGATGATTATGGACCTAATTAATAAGTTCCTTCCATAAAATAAAGTTTAAACTAAGTTCGTCTCAAAAGGAGGAACCTTTGTTGACCAAAATTTTATCTATGGTTTCTTGGCTTTGAATCTTGACAAATGCACATATAGTTCATTCTATTTATGTAATACACATTGCATGATGATTATGGACCTAATTAACAAGTTACTTCCCTAAAATAAAGTTAAAACTAAGTTTGTCTCCAAAGGAGGAACCTTTGTTGACCAAAATTTTATCTTTGGTTTCTTGGCTTGGATTCTTGACAAATGCTACCTATAGTTCATTCTATTTATATAATACTCATTGTATAATGATTATGGACCTAATTAACAAGTTACTTCCCTAAAATAAAGTTTAAACTAAGTTCGTCTCCAAATGAGGAACCTTTGTTGACCAATTTTTTATCTTTGGTTTCATGGCTTTGATTCATGACAAATGCCACCTATAGTTCATTCTATTTATGTAATACTCATTATATGATGATTATGGACCTCATTAACAAATTACTTCCCTAAAATAAAGTTTAAACTAAGTTCGTCTCCAAAGGAAGAACCTTTGTTGACCAAAATTTTATCATTGGTTTCTTGGCTTGGATTCTTCACAAATGCGACCTATAGTTCATTCTATTTATGTAATACTCATTGTATAATGATTATGGACCTAATTAACAAGTTACTTCCCTAAAATAAAGTTTAAACTAAGTTCTTCTCCAAAGGAGAAACCTTTGTTGACCAATATTTTATCTTCTGTTTCTTGGCTTTGATTCTTGACAAATGCCACTAATAGTTCATTCTATTTATGTAATACTCATTATATGATGATTATGGACCTAATTAACAAGTTACTTCTCTAAAATAAAGTTTATACTAAGTTTGTCTCCAAAGGAGGAACCTTTGTTGACCAAAATTTTATCTTTGGTTTCTTGGCTTGGATTCTTGACAAATGCCACCTATAGTTCATTCTATATATGTAATACTCATTGTATGAAGATTATGGACCTAATTATCAAGTTACTTCCCTAAAATAAAGTTTAAATTAAGTTCTTCTCCAAAGGAGGAAACTTTGTTGACCAAAATTTTATCTCTGGTTTCTTGGCTTAGATTCATGACAAATGCCACCTATAGTTCATTCTATTTATGTAATACTCATTGTATGATGAATATGGACCTAATTAACAAGTTACTTCCCTAAAATAAAGTTTAAACTAAGTTCGTCTCCAAAGGAGGAAGCTTTGTTGACCAAAATTTTATCTTTGGCTTCTTGGCTTGGATTCTTCCCAAATGCCTACTATAGTTCATTCTATATATGTAATACTCATTGTATGATGATTATGGACCTAATTAATAAGTTCCTTCCATAAAATAAAGTTTAAACTAAGTTCGTCTCAAAAGGAGGAACCTTTGTTGACCAAAATTTTATCTATGGTTTCTTGGCTTTGAATCTTGACAAATGCACATACTAGTTCATTCTATTTATATAATACACATTGCATGATGATTATGGACCTAATTAACAAGTTACTTCCCTAAAATAAAGTTAAAACTAAGTTTGTCTCCAAAGGAGGAACCTTTGTTGACCAAAATTTTATCTTTGGTTTCTTGGCTTGGATTCTTGACAAATGCTACCTATAGTTCATTCTATTTATATAATACTCATTGTATAATGATTATGGACCTAATTAACAAGTTACTTCCCTAAAATAAAGTTTAAACTAAGTTCGTCTCCGAAGGAGGAACCTTTGTTGACCAAAATTTTATCTTTGCTACTCATTGTATGATGATTATGGACCTAATTATCAAGTAAATTCCCTAAAATAAAGTTTAAACTAAGTTTGTCTCCAAAGGTGGAACCTTTGTTGACCAAAATTTTATCTTTGCTTTCTTGGCTTTGATTCTTGACAAATGCCACCTATAATTCATTCTATTTATGTAGTACTCATTTTATGATGACTATGGACCTAATTAACAAGTTACTTCCCTAAAATAAAGTTTAAACTAAGTTTTCCTCCAAAGGAGGTACCTTTGTTGACCAAAATTTTATCTTTGGTTTCATGGCTTTGATTCTTGACAAATGCAACCTATAGTTCATTCTATTTATGTAATACTCATTGTATGATGATTATGGACCTAATTAACAAGTTACTTCCCAAAAATAAAGTTTAAACTAAGTTCGTCTCCAAAGGAGGAAGCTTTGTTGACCAAAATTTTATCTTTGGCTTCTTGGCTTGGATTCTTGCCAAATGCCTATTATAGTTAATTCTATATATGTAACACTCATTGTATGATGAATATGGACCTAATTTACAAGTTACTTCCCTAAAATAAAGTTTAAACTAAGTTCGTTTCCAAAGGAGGAACATTTGTTGACCAAAATTATATCTTTGGTTTCTTGGCTTGGATTCTTGACAAATGCTACCTATAGTTCATTATATTTATGTGATACTCATTGTATAATGATTATGGACCTAATTAACAAGTTACTTCCCTAAAATAAAGTTTAAACTAAGTTCGTCTCCAAAGGAGGAACCTTTGTTGACCAAAATTTTATCTTTGGTTTCATGGCTTTGATTCTTGACAAATGCCACCTATAGTTCTTTCTATTTATGTAATACTCATTGTATGATGATTATGCACCTAATTAACAAGTTAATTCCCTAAAATAAAGTTTAAACTAAGTTCGTCTCGAAAGGAGAAACCTTTGTTGACCAAAATTTTATCTTTGGTTTCATGGCTTTGATTCTTGACAAATGCCACCTATAGTTCTTTCAATTTATGTAATACTCATTGTATGATGATTATGCACCTAATTAACAAGTTAATTCCCTAAAATAAAGTTTAAACTAAGTTCGTCTCCAAAGGAGGAAGCTTTGTTGACCAAAATTTTATCTTTGGCTTCTTGGCTTGGATTCTTGCCAAATGCCTATTATAGTTAATTCTATATATGTAACACTCATTGAACGATGATTATGGACCTAATTAATAAGTTACTTCCATAAAATAAAGTTTAAACTAAGTTCGTCTCAAAAGGAGGAACCTTTGTTGACCAAAATTTTATCTTTGGTTTCATGGCTTTGATTCTTGACAAATGCCACCTATAGTTCATTCTATTTATGTAATACTCATTATATGATGATTATGGACCTAATTAACAAGTTACTTCCCTAAAATAAAGTTTAAACTAAGTTCGTCTCCAAAGGAGGAACCTTTGTTGACCAAAATTTTATCTTTGGTTTCATGGCTTTGATTCTTGACAAATGCCACCTATAGTTCATTCTATTTATGTAATACTCATTATATGATAATTATGGACCTAATTTACAAATTACTTCCCTAAAATAAAGTTTAAACTAAGTTCGTCTCGAAAGGAGAAACCTTTGTTGACCAAAATTTTATCTTTGGTTTCATGGCTTTGATTCTTGACAAATGCCACCTATAGTTCTTTCAATTTATGTAATACTTATTGTATGATGATTATGGACCTAATTAACAAGTTACTTCCCTAAAATAAAGTTTAAACTAAGTTCGTCTCCAAAAGAGGAACCTTTGTTGACCAAAATTTTATCTTTGGTTTCATGGCTTTGATTCTTGACAAATGCCACCTATAGTTCTTTCAATTTATGTAATACTCATTGTATGATGATTATGCACCTAATTAACAAGTTAATTCCCTAAAATAAAGTTTAAACTAAGTTCGTCTCGAAAGGAGAAACATTTGTTGACCAAAATTTTATCTTTTGTTTCTTGGCTTTGATTCTTGACAAATGCCACCTATAGTTCATTCTATTTATGTAATAATCATTGTATGATGGTTATGGACCTAATTAACAAGTTACTTCCCTAAAATAAAGTTTAAACTAAGTTCGTCTCCAAATGAGGAACCTTTGTTGACCAAAATTTTATCTTTGGTTTCATGGCTTTGATTCTTGACAAATGCCACCTATAGTTCATTCTATTTATGTAATACTCATTATATGATGATTATGGACCTAATTAACAAGTTACTTCCCTAAAATAAAGTTTAAACTAAGTTCGCCTCCAAATGAGGAACCTTTGTTGACCAAAATTTTATCTTTGGTTTCATGGCTTTGATTCTTGACAAATGCCACCTATAGTTCATTCTATTTATGTAATACTCATTATATGATGATTATGGACCTAATTAACAAGTTAATTCCCTAAAATAAAGTTTAAACTAAGTTCGTCTCGAAAGGAGAAACCTTTGTTGACCAAAATTTTATCTTTTGTTTCTTGGCTTTGATTCTTGACAAATGCCACCTATAGTTCATTCTATTTATGTAATAATCATTGTATGATTGTTATGGACCTAATTAACAAGTTACTTCCCTAAAATAAAGTTTAAACTAAGTTCGTCTCCAAATGAGGAACCTTTGTTGACCAAAATTTTATCTTTGCTTTCTTGGCTTTGATTCTTGACAAATGCCACCTATAATTCATTCTATTTATGTAGTACTCATTTTATGATGACTATGGACCTAATTAACAAGTTACTTCCCTAAAATAAAGTTTAAACTAAGTTTTCCTCCAAAGGAGGTACCTTTGTTGACCAAAATTTTATCTTTGGTTTCATGGCTTTGATTCTTGACAAATGCAACCTATAGTTCATTCTATTTATGTAATACTCATTGTATGATGATTATGGACCTAATTAACAAGTTACTTCCCTAAAATAAAGTTTAAACTAAGTTCTTCTCCAAAGGAGAAACCTTTGTTGACCAATATTTTATCTTCTGTTTCTTGGCTTTGATTCTTGACAAATGCCACTAATAGTTCATTCTATTTATGTAATACTCATTATATGATGATTATGGACCTAATTAACAAGTTACTTCTCTAAAATAAAGTTTAAACTAAGTTTGTCTCCAAAGGAGGAACCTTTGTTGACCAAAATTTTATCTTTGGTTTCTTGGCTTGGATTCTTGACAAATGCCACCTATAGTTCATTCTATATATGTAATACTCATTGTATGAAGATTATGGACCTAATTATCAAGTTACTTCCCTAAAATAAAGTTTAAATTAAGTTCTTCTCCAAAGGAGGAACCTTTGTTGACCAAAATTTTATCTCTGGTTTCTTGGCTTAGATTCATGACAAATGCCACCTATAGTTCATTCTATTTATGTAATACTCATTGTATGATGAATATGGACCTAATTAACAAGTTACTTCCCTAAAATAAAGTTTAAACTAAGTTCGTCTCCAAAGGAGGAAGCTTTGTTGACCAAAATTTGATCTTTGGCTTCTTGGCTTGGATTCTTCCCAAATGCCTACTATAGTTCATTCTATATATGAAATACTCATTGTATGATGATTATGGACCTAATTAATAAGTTCCTTCCATAAAATAAAGTTTAAACTAAGTTCGTCTCAAAAGGAGGAACCTTTGTTGACCAAAATTTTATCTATGGTTTCTTGGCTTTGAATCTTGACAAATGCACATACTAGTTCATTCTATTTATATAATACACATTGCATGATGATTATGGACCTAATTAACAAGTTACTTCCCTAAAATAAAGTTAAAACTAAGTTTGTCTCCAAAAGAGGAACCTTTGTTGACCAAAATATTATCTTTGGTTTCTTGGCTTGGATTCTTGACAAATGCTACCTATAGTTCATTCTATTTATATAATACTCATTGTATAATGATTATGGACCTAATTAACAAGTTACTTCCCTAAAATAAAGTTTAAACTAAGTTCGTCTCCAAAGGAGGAACCTTTGTTGACCAAAATTTTATCTTTGCTACTCATTGTATGATGATTATGGACCTAATTATCAAGTAAATTCCCTAAAATAAAGTTTAAACTAAGTTTGTCTCCAACGGTGGAACCTTTGTTGACCAAAATTTTATCTTTGCTTTCTTGGCTTTGATTCTTGACAAATGCCACCTATAATTCATTCTATTTATGTAGTACTCATTTTATGATGACTATGGACCTAATTAACAAGTTACTTCCCTAAAATAAAGTTTAAACTAAGTTTTCCTCCAAAGGAGGTACCTTTGTTGACCAAAATTTTATCTTTGGTTTCATGGCTTTGATTCTTGACAAATGCATCTTATAGTTCATTCTATTTATGTAATACTCATTGTATGATGATTATGGACCTAATTAACAAGTTACTTCCCAAAAATAAAGTTTAAACTAAGTTCGTCTCCAAAGGAGGAAGCTTTGTTGACCAAAATTTTATCTTTGGCTTCTTGGCTTGGATTCTTGCCAAATGCCTATTATAGTTAATTCTATATATGTAACACTCATTGTACGATGATTATGGACCTAATTAATAAGTTACTTCCATAAAATAAAGTTTAAACTAAGTTCGTCTCAAAAGGAGGAACCTTTGTTGACCAAAATTTTATCTTTGGTTTCATGGCTTTGATTCTTGACAAATGCCACCTATAGGTCATTCTATTTATGTAATACTCATTATATGATGAATATGGACCTAATTTACAAGTTACTTCCCTAAAATAAAGTTTAAACTAAGTTCGTCTCCAAAGGAGGAACCGTTGTTGACAAAAATTATATCTTTGGTTTCTTGGCTTGGATTCTTGACAAATGCTACCTATAGTTCATTATATTTATGTGATACTCATTGTATAATGAGTATGGACCTAATTAACAAGTTACTTCCCTAAAATAAAGTTTAAACTAAGTTCGTCTCCAAAGGAGGAACCTTTGTTGACCAAAATTTTATCTTTGGTTTCATGGATTTGATTCATGACAAATGCCACCTATAGTTCATTCTATTTATGTAATACTCATTATATGATGATTATGAACCTCATTAACAAATTACTTCCCTAAAATAAAGTTTAAACTAAGTTCGTCTCCAAAGGAAGAACCTTTGTTGACCAAAATTTTATCATTGGTTTCTTGGCTTGGATTCTTCACAAATGCGACCTATAGTTCATTCTATTTATGTAATACTCATTGTATAATGATTATGGACCTAATTAACAAGTTACTTCCCTAAAATAAAGTTTAAACTAAGTTCTTCTCCAAAGGAGAAACCTTTGTTGACCAATATTTTATCTTCTGTTTCTTGGCTTTGATTCTTGACAAATGCCACTAATAGTTCATTCTATTTATGTAATACTCATTATATGATGATTATGGACCTAATTAACAAGTTACTTCTCTAAAATAAAGTTTAAACTAAGTTTGTCTCCAAAGGAGGAACCTTTGTTGACCAAAATTTTATCTTTGGTTTCTTGGCTTGGATTCTTGACAAATGCCACCTATAGTTCATTATATATATGTAATACTCATTGTATGAAGATTATGGACCTAATTATCAAGTTACTTCCCTAAAATAAAGTTTAAATTAAGTTCTTCTCCAAAGGAGGAACCTTTGTTGACCAAAATTTTATCTCTGGCTTCCTGGCTTAGATTCATGACAAATGCCACCTATAGTTCATTCTATTTATGTAATACTCATTGTATGATGAATATGGACCTAATTAACAAGTTACTTCCCTAAAATAAAGTTTAAACTAAGTTCGTCTCCAAAGGAGGAAGCTTTGTTGACCAAAATTTTATCTTTGGCTTCTTGGCTTGGATTCTTCGCAAATGCCTACTATAGTTCATTCTATATATGAAATACTCATTGTATGATGATTATGGACCTAATTAATAAGTTCCTTCCATAAAATAAAGTTTAAACTAAGTTCGTCTCAAAAGGAGGAACCTTTGTTGACCAAAATTTTATCTATGGTTTCTTGGCTTTGAATCTTGACAAATGCACATACTAGTTCATTCTATTTATATAATACACATTGCATGATGATTATGGACCTAATTAACAAGTTACTTCCCTAAAATAAAGTTAAAACTAAGTTTGTCTCCAAAAGAGGAACCTTTGTTGACCAAAATTTTATCTTTGGTTTCTTGGCTTGGATTCTTGACAAATGCTACCTATAGTTCATTCTATTTATATAATACTCATTGTATAATGATTATGGACCTAATTAACAAGTTACTTCCCTAAAATAAAGTTTAAACTAAGTTCGTCTCCAAAGGAGGAACCTTTGTTGACCAAAATTTTATCTTTGCTACTCATTGTATGATGATTATGGACCTAATTATCAAGTAAATTCCCTAAAATAAAGTTTAAACTAAGTTTGTCTCCAACGGTGGAACCTTTGTTGACCAAAATTTTATCTTTGCTTTCTTGGCTTTGATTCTTGACAAATGCCACCTATAATTCATTCTATTTATGTAGTACTCATTTTATGATGACTATGGACCTAATTAACAAGTTACTTCCCTAAAATAAAGTTTAAACTAAGTTTTCCTCCAAAGGAGGTACCTTTGTTGACCAAAATTTTATCTTTGGTTTCATGGCTTTGATTCTTGACAAATGCATCTTATAGTTCATTCTATTTATGTAATACTCATTGTATGATGATTATGGACCTAATTAACAAGTTACTTCCCAAAAATAAAGTTTAAACTAAGTTCGTCTCCAAAGGAGGAAGCTTTGTTGACCAAAATTTTATCTTTGGCTTCTTGGCTTGGATTCTTGCCAAATGCCTATTATAGTTAATTCTATATATGTAACACTCATTGTACGATGATTATGGACCTAATTAATAAGTTACTTCCATAAAATAAAGTTTAAACTAAGTTCGTCTCAAAAGGAGGAACCTTTGTTGACCAAAATTTTATCTTTGGTTTCATGGCTTTGATTCTTGACAAATGCCACCTATAGGTCATTCTATTTATGTAATACTCATTATATGATGAATATGGACCTAATTTACAAGTTACTTCCCTAAAATAAAGTTTAAACTAAGTTCGTCTCCAAAGGAGGAACCGTTGTTGACCAAAATTATATCTTTGGTTTCTTGGCTTGGATTCTTGACAAATGCTACCTATAGTTCATTATATTTATGTGATACTCATTGTATAATGATTATGGACCTAATTAACAAGTTACTTCCCTAAAATAAAGTTTAAACTAAGTTCGTCTCCAAAGGAGGAACCTTTGTTGACCAAAATTTTATCTTTGGTTTCATGGATTTGATTCATGACAAATGCCACCTATAGTTCATTCTATTTATGTAATACTCATTATATGATGATTATGGACCTCATTAACAAATTACTTCCCTAAAATAAAGTTTAAACTAAGTTCGTCTCCAAAGGAAGAACCTT
Source organism: Medicago arabica (assembly GCA_946800305.1). Taxonomy (NCBI): domain Eukaryota; kingdom Viridiplantae; phylum Streptophyta; class Magnoliopsida; order Fabales; family Fabaceae; genus Medicago; species Medicago arabica. The sequence continues at coordinate 26,714,785 of OX326966.1, forward strand.
TGTTGACCAAAATTTTATCATTGGTTTCTTGGCTTGGATTCTTCACAAATGCGACCTATAGTTCATTCTATTTATGTAATACTCATTGTATAATGATTATGGACCTAATTAACAAGTTACTTCCCTAAAATAAAGTTTAAACTAAGTTCTTCTCCAAAGGAGAAACCTTTGTTGACCAATATTTTATCTTCTGTTTCTTGGCTTTGATTCTTGACAAATGCCACTAATAGTTCATTCTATTTATGTAATACTCATTATATGATGATTATGGACCTAATTAACAAGTTACTTCTCTAAAATAAAGTTTAAACTAAGTTTGTCTCCAAAGGAGGAACCTTTGTTGACCAAAATTTTATCTTTGGTTTCTTGGCTTGGATTCTTGACAAATGCCACCTATAGTTCATTCTATATATGTAATACTCATTGTATGAAGATTATGGACCTAATTATCAAGTTACTTCCCTAAAATAAAGTTTAAATTAAGTTCTTCTCCAAAGGAGGAACCTTTGTTGACCAAAATTTTATCTCTGGCTTCCTGGCTTAGATTCATGACAAATGCCACCTATAGTTCATTCTATTTATGTAATACTCATTGTATGATGAATATGGACCTAATTAACAAGTTACTTCCCTAAAATAAAGTTTAAACTAAGTTCGTCTCCAAAGGAGGAAGCTTTGTTGACCAAAATTTTATCTTTGGCTTCTTGGCTTGGATTCTTCCCAAATGCCTACTATAGTTCATTCTATATATGTAATACTCATTGTATGATGATTATGGACCTAATTAATAAGTTCCTTCCATAAAATAAAGTTTAAACTAAGTTCGTCTCAAAAGGAGGAACCTTTGTTGACCAAAATTTTATCTATGGTTTCTTGGCTTTGAATCTTGACAAATGCACATATAGTTCATTCTATTTATGTAATACACATTGCATGATGATTATGGACCTAATTAACAAGTTACTTCCCTAAAATAAAGTTAAAACTAAGTTTGTCTCCAAAGGAGGAACCTTTGTTGACCAAAATTTTATCTTTGGTTTCTTGGCTTGGATTCTTGACAAATGCTACCTATAGTTCATTCTATTTATATAATACTCATTGTATAATGATTATGGACCTAATTAACAAGTTACTTCCCTAAAATAAAGTTTAAACTAAGTTCGTCTCCAAAGGAGGAACCTTTGTTGACCAAAATTTTATCTTTGCTACTCATTGTATGATGATTATGGACCTAATTATCAAGTAAATTCCCTAAAATAAAGTTTAAACTAAGTTTGTCTCCAACTGTGGAACCTTTGTTGACCAAAATTTTATCTTTGCTTTCTTGGCTTTGATTCTTGACAAATGCCACCTATAATTCATTCTATTTATGTAGTACTCATTTTATGATGACTATGGACCTAATTAACAAGTTACTTCCCTAAAATAAAGTTTAAACTAAGTTTTCCTCCAAAGGAGGTACCTTTGTTGACCAAAATTTTATCTTTGGTTTCATGGCTTTGATTCTTGACAAATGCAACCTATAGTTCATTCTATTTATGTAATACTCATTGTATGATGATTATGGACCTAATTAATAAGTTCCTTCCATAAAATAAAGTTTAAACTAAGTTCGTCTCAAAAGGAGGAACCTTTGTTGACCAAAATTTTATCTATGGTTTCTTGGCTTTGAATCTTGACAAATGCACATACTAGTTCATTCTATTTATATAATACACATTGCATGATGATTATGGACCTAATTAACAAGTTACTTCCCTAAAATAAAGTTAAAACTAAGTTTGTCTCCAAAGGAGGAACCTTTGTTGACCAAAATTTTATCTTTGGTTTCTTGGCTTGGATTCTTGACAAATGCTACCTATAGTTCATTCTATTTATATAATACTCATTGTATAATGATTATGGACCTAATTAACAAGTTACTTCCCTAAAATAAAGTTTAAACTAAGTTCGTCTCCAAAGGAGGAACCTTTGTTCACCAAAATTTTATCTTTGCTACTCATTGTATGATGATTATGGACCTAATTATCAAGTAAATTCCCTAAAATAAAGTTTAAACTAAGTTTGTCTCCAACTGTGGAACCTTTGTTGACCAAAATTTTATCTTTGCTTTCTTGGCTTTGATTCTTGACAAATGCCACCTATAATTCATTCTATTTATGTAGTACTCATTTTATGATGACTATGGACCTAATAACAAGTTACTTCCCTAAAATAAAGTTTAAACTAAGTTTTCCTCCAAAGGAGGTACCTTTGTTGACCAAAATTTTATCTTTGGTTTCATGGCTTTGATTCTTGACAAATGCAACCTATAGTTCATTCTATTTATGTAATACTCATTGTATGATGATTATGGACCTAATTAACAAGTTACTTCCCAAAAATAAAGTTTAAACTAAGTTCGTCTCCAAAGGAGGAAGCTTTGTTGACCAAAATTTTATCTTTGGCTTCTTGGCTTGGATTCTTGCCAAATGCCTATTATAGTTAATTCTATATATGTAACACTCATTGTACGATGATTATGGACCTAATTAATAAGTTACTTCCATAAAATAAAGTTTAAACTAAGTTCGTCTCAAAAGGAGGAACCTTTGTTGACCAAAATTTTATCTTTGGTTTCATGGCTTTGATTCTTGACAAATGCCACCTATAGTTCATTCTATATGTAATACTCATTATATGATGAATATGGAACTAATTTACAAGTTACTTCCCTAAAATAAAGTTTAAACTAAGTTCGTCTCCAAAGGAGGAACCTTTGTTGACCAAAACTATATCTTTGGTTTCTTGGCTTGGATTCTTGACAAATGCTACCTATAGTTCATTCTATTTATATAATACTCATTGTATAATGATTATGGACCTAATTAACAAGTTACTTCCCTAAAATAAAGTTTAAACTAAGTTCGTCTCCAAAGGAGGAACCTTTGTTCACCAAAATTTTATCTTTGCTACTCATTGTATGATGATTATGGACCTAATTATCAAGTAAATTCCCTAAAATAAAGTTTAAACTAAGTTTGTCTCCAACTGTGGAACCATTGTTGACCAAAATTTTATCTTTGCTTTCTTGGCTTTGATTCTTGACAAATGCCACCTATAATTCATTCTATTTATGTAGTACTCATTTTATGATGACTATGGACCTAATTAACAAGTTACTTCCCTAAAATAAAGTTTAAACTAAGTTTTCCTCCAAAGGAGGTACCTTTGTTGACCAAAATTTTATCTTTGGTTTCATGGCTTTGATTCTTGACAAATGCAACCTATAGTTCATTCTATTTATGTAATACTCATTGTATGATGATTATGGACCTAATTAACAAGTTACTTCCCAAAAATAAAGTTTAAACTAAGTTCGTCTCCAAAGGAGGAAGCTTTGTTGACCAAAATTTTATCTTTGGCTTCTTGGCTTGGATTCTTGCCAAATGCCTATTATAGTTAATTCTATATATGTAACAATCATTGTACGATGATTATGGACCTAATTAATAAGTTACTTCCATAAAATAAAGTTTAAACTAAGTTCGTCTCAAAAGGAGGAACCTTTGTTGACCAAAATTTTATCTTTGGTTTCATGGCTTTGATTCTTGACAAATGCCACCTATAGTTCATTCTATATGTGATACTCATTGTATAATGATTATGGACCTAATTAACAAGTTACTTCCCTAAAATCAAGTTTAAACTAAGTTCGTCTCCAAAGGAGGAACCTTTGTTGACCAAAATTTTATCTTTGGTTTCATGGCTTTGATTCTTGACAAATGCCACCTATAGTTCTTTCTATTTATGTAATACTCATTGTATGATGATTATGCACCTAATTAACAAGTTAATTCCCTAAAATAAAGTTTAAACTAAGTTCGTCTCGAAAGGAGAAACCTTTGTTGACCAAAATTTTATCTTTGGTTTCATGGCTTTGATTCTTGAAAAATGCCACCTATAGTTCTTTCAATTTATGTAATACTCATTGTATGATGATTATGCTCCTAATTAACAAGTTAATTCCCTAAAATAAAGTTTAAACTAAGTTCGTCTCCAAAGGAGGAAGCTTTGTTGACCAAAATTTTATCTTTGGCTTCTTGGCTTGGATTCTTGCCAAATGCCTATTATAGTTAATTCTATATATGTAACACTCATTGAACGATGATTATGGACCTAATTAATAAGTTACTTCCATAAAATAAAGTTTAAACTAAGTTCGTCTCAAAAGGAGGAACCTTTGTTGACCAAAATTTTATCTTTGGTTTCATGGCTTTGATTCTTGACAAATGCCACCTATAGTTCATTCTATTTATGTAATACTCATTATATGATGATTATGGACCTAATTAACAAGTTACTTCCCTAAAATAAAGTTTAAACTAAGTTCGTCTCCAAAGGAGGAACATTTGTTGACCAAAATTTTATCTTTGGTTTCTTGGCTTGGATTCTTGACAAATGCTACCTATAGTTCATTCTATTTATATAATACTCATTGTATAATGATTATGGACCTAATTAACAAGTTACTTCCCTAAAATAAAGTTTAAACTAAGTTCGTCTCCAAAGGAGGAACCTTTGTTGACCAAAATTTTATCTTTGGTTTCATGGCTTTGATTCTTGACAAATGCCACCTATAGTTCTTTCAATTTATGTAATACTCATTGTATGATGATTATGGACCTAATTAACAAGTTACTTCCCTAAAATAAAGTTTAAACTAAGTTCGTCTCCAAAAGAGGAACCTTTGTTGACCAAAATTTTATCTTTGGTTTCATGGCTTTGATTCTTGACAAATGCCACCTATAGTTCTTTCAATTTATGTAATACTCATTGTATGATGATTATGTACCTAATTAACAAGTTAATTCCCTAAAATAAAGTTTAAACTAAGTTCGTCTCGAAAGGAGAAACATTTGTTGACCAAAATTTTATCTTTGGCTTCTTGGCTTGGATTCTTGCCAAATGCCTATTATAGTTAATTCTATATATGTAACACTCATTGTACGATGATTATGGACCTAATTAATAAGTTACTTCCATAAAATAAAGTTTAAACTAAGTTCTTCTCCAAAGGAGGAACCTTTGTTGACCAAAATTTTATCTCTGGTTTCTTGGCTTAGATTCATGACAAATGCCACCTATAGTTCATTCTATTTATGTAATACTCATTGTATGATGAATATGGACCTAATTAACAAGTTACTTCCCTAAAATAAAGTTTAAACTAAGTTCGTCTCCAAAGGAGGAAGCTTTGTTGACCAAAATTTGATCTTTGGCTTCTTGGCTTGGATTCTTCCCAAATGCCTACTATAGTTCATTCTATATATGAAATACTCATTGTATGATGATTATGGACCTAATTAATAAGTTCCTTCCATAAAATAAAGTTTAAACTAAGTTCGTCTCAAAAGGAGGAACCTTTGTTGACCAAAATTTTATCTATGGTTTCTTGGCTTTGAATCTTGATAAATGCACATACTAGTTCATTCTATTTATATAATACACATTGCATGATGATTATGGACCTAATTAACAAGTTACTTCCCTAAAATAAAGTTAAAACTAAGTTTGTCTCCAAAAGAGGAACCTTTGTTGACCAAAATTTTATCTTTGGTTTCTTGGCTTGGATTCTTGACAAATGCTACCTATAGTTCATTCTATTTATATAATACTCATTGTATAATGATTATGGACCTAATTAACAAGTTACTTCCCTAAAATAAAGTTTAAACTAAGTTCGTCTCCAAAGGAGGAACCTTTGTTCACCAAAATTTTATCTTTGCTACTCATTGTATGATGATTATGGACCTAATTATCAAGTAAATTCCCTAAAATAAAGTTTAAACTAAGTTTGTCTCCAACGGTGGAACCTTTGTTGACCAAAATTTTATCTTTGCTTTCTTGGCTTTGATTCTTGACAAATGCCACCTATAATTCATTCTATTTATGTAGTACTCATTTTATGATGACTATGGACCTAATTAACAAGTTACTTCCCTAAAATAAAGTTTAAACTAAGTTTTCCTCCAAAGGAGGTACCTTTGTTGACCAAAATTTTATCTTTGGTTTCATGGCTTTGATTCTTGACAAATGCATCTTATAGTTCATTCTATTTATGTAATACTCATTGTATGATGATTATGGACCTAATTAACAAGTTACTTCCCAAAAATAAAGTTTAAACTAAGTTCGTCTCCAAAGGAGGAAGCTTTGTTGACCAAAATTTTATCTTTGGCTTCTTGGCTTGGATTCTTGCCAAATGCCTATTATAGTTAATTCTATATATGTAACACTCATTGTACGATGATTATGGACCTAATTAATAAGTTACTTCCATAAAATAAAGTTTAAACTAAGTTCGTCTCAAAAGGAGGAACCTTTGTTGACCAAAATTTTATCTTTGGTTTCATGGCTTTGATTCTTGACAAATGCCACCTATAGGTCATTCTATTTATGTAATACTCATTATATGATGAATATGGACCTAATTTACAAGTTACTTCCCTAAAATAAAGTTTAAACTAAGTTCGTCTCCAAAGGAGGAACCGTTGTTGACCAAAATTATATCTTTGGTTTCTTGGCTTGGATTCTTGACAAATGCTACCTATAGTTCATTATATTTATGTGATACTCATTGTATAATGATTATGGACCTAATTAACAAGTTACTTCCCTAAAATAAAGTTTAAACTAAGTTCGTCTCCAAAGGAGGAACCTTTGTTGACCAAAATTTTATCTTTGGTTTCATGGATTTGATTCATGGCAAATGCCACCTATAGTTCATTCTATTTATGTAATACTCATTATATGATGATTATGGACCTCATTAACAAATTACTTCCCTAAAATAAAGTTTAAACTTAGTTCGTCTCCAAAGGAAGAACCTTTGTTGACCAAAATTTTATCATTGGTTTCTTGGCTTGGATTCTTCACAAATGCGACCTATAGTTCATTCTATTTATGTAATACTCATTGTATAATGATTATGGACCTAATTAACAAGTTACTTCCCAAAAATAAAGTTTAAACTAAGTTCTTCTCCAAAGGAGAAACCTTTGTTGACCAATATTTTATCTTCTGTTTCTTGGCTTTGATTCTTGACAAATGCCACTAATAGTTCATTCTATTTATGTAATACTCATTATATGATGATTATGGACCTAATTAACAAGTTACTTCTCTAAAATAAAGTTTAAACTAAGTTTGTCTCCAAAGGAGGAACCTTTGTTGACCAAAATTTTATCTTTGGTTTCTTGGCTTGGATTCTTGACAAATGCCACCTATAGTTCATTATATATATGTAATACTCATTGTATGAAGATTATGGACCTAATTATCAAGTTACTTCCCTAAAATAAAGTTTAAATTAAGTTCTTCTCCAAAGGAGGAACCTTTGTTGACCAAAATTTTATCTCTGGCTTCCTGGCTTAGATTCATGACAAATGCCACCTATAGTTCATTCTATTTATGTAATACTCATTGTATGATGAATATGGACCTAATTAACAAGTTACTTCCCTAAAATAAAGTTTAAACTAAGTTCGTCTCCAAAGGAGGAAGCTTTGTTGACCAAAATTTTATCTTTGGCTTCTTGGCTTGGATTCTTCCCAAATGCCTACTATAGTTCATTCTATATATGTAATACTCATTGTATGATGATTATGGACCTAATTAATAAGTTCCTTCCATAAAATAAAGTTTAAACTAAGTTCGTCTCAAAAGGAGGAACCTTTGTTGACCAAAATTTTATCTATGGTTTCTTGGCTTTGAATCTTGACAAATGCACATACTAGTTCATTCTATTTATATAATACACATTGCATGATGATTATGGACCTAATTAACAAGTTACTTCCCTAAAATAAAGTTAAAACTAAGTTTGTCTCCAAAGGAGGAACCTTTGTTGACCAAAATTTTATCTTTGGTTTCTTGGCTTGGATTCTTGACAAATGCTACCTATAGTTCATTCTATTTATATAATACTCATTGTATAATGATTATGGACCTAATTAACAAGTTACTTCCCTAAAATAAAGTTAAAACTAAGTTCGTCTCCAAAGGAGGAACCTTTGTTGACCAAAATTTTATCTTTGCTACTCATTCTATGATGATTATGGACCTAATTATCAAGTAAATTCCCTAAAATAAAGTTTAAACTAAGTTTGTCTCCAACTGTGGAACCTTTGTTGACCAAAATTTTATCTTTGCTTTCTTGGCTTTGATTCTTGACAAATGCCACCTATAATTCATTCTATTTATGTAGTACTCATTTTATGATGACTATGGACCTAATTAACAAGTTACTTCCCTAAAATAAAGTTTAAACTAAGTTTTCCTCCAAAGGAGGTACCTTTGTTGACCAAAATTTTATCTTTGGTTTCATGGCTTTGATTCTTGACAAATGCAACCTATAGTTCATTCTATTTATGTAATACTCATTGTATGATGATTATGGACCTAATTAATAAGTTCCTTCCATAAAATAAAGTTTAAACTAAGTTCGTCTCAAATGGAGGAACCTTTGTTGACCAAAATTTTATCTATGGTTTCTTGGCTTTGAATCTTGACAAATGCACATACTAGTTCATTCTATTTATATAATACACATTGCATGATGATTATGGACCTAATTAACAAGTTACTTCCCTAAAATAAAGTTAAAACTAAGTTTGTCTCCAAAGGAGGAACCTTTGTTGACCAAAATTTTATCTTTGGTTTCTTGGCTTGGATTCTTGACAAATGCTACCTATAGTTCATTCTATTTATATAATACTCATTGTATAATGATTATGGACCTAATTAACAAGTTACTTCCCTAAAATAAAGTTTAAACTAAGTTCGTCTCCAAAGGAGGAACCTTTGTTCACCAAAATTTTATCTTTGCTACTCATTGTATGATGATTATGGACCTAATTATCAAGTAAATTCCCTAAAATAAAGTTTAAACTAAGTTTGTCTCCAACTGTGGAACCTTTGTTGACCAAAATTTTATCTTTGCTTTCTTGGCTTTGATTCTTGACAAATGCCACCTATAATTCATTCTATTTATGTAGTACTCATTTTATGATGACTATGGACCTAATTAACAAGTTACTTCCCTAAAATAAAGTTTAAACTAAGTTTTCCTCCAAAGGAGGTACCTTTGTTGACCAAAATTTTATCTTTGGTTTCATGGCTTTGATTCTTGACAAATGCAACCTATAGTTCATTCTATTTATGTAATACTCATTGTATGATGATTATGGACCTAATTAACAAGTTACTTCCCAAAAATAAAGTTTAAACTAAGTTCGTCTCCAAAGGAGGAAGCTTTGTTGACCAAAATTTTATCTTTGGCTTCTTGGCTTGGATTCTTGCCAAATGCCTATTATAGTTAATTCTATATATGTAACACTCATTGTACGATGATTATGGACCTAATTAATAAGTTACTTCCATAAAATAAAGTTTAAACTAAGTTCGTCTCAAAAGGAGGAACCTTTGTTGACCAAAATTTTATCTTTGGTTTCATGGCTTTGATTCTTGACAAATGCCACCTATAGTTCATTCTATATGTAATACTCATTATATGATGAATATGGACCTAATTTACAAGTTACTTCCCTAAAATAAAGTTTAAACTAAGTTCGTCTCCAAAGGAGGAACCTTTGTTGACCAAAACTATATCTTTGGTTTCTTGGCTTGGATTCTTGACAAATGCTACCTATAGTTCATTCTATTTATATAATACTCATTGTATAATGATTATGGACCTAATTAACAAGTTACTTCCCTAAAATAAAGTTTAAACTAAGTTCGTCTCCAAAGGAGGAACCTTTGTTCACCAAAATTTTATCTTTGCTACTCATTGTATGATGATTATGGACCTAATTATCAAGTAAATTCCCTAAAATAAAGTTTAAACTAAGTTTGTCTCCAACTGTGGAACCTTTGTTGACCAAAATTTTATCTTTGCTTTCTTGGCTTTGATTCTTGACAAATGCCACCTATAATTCATTCTATTTATGTAGTACTCATTTTATGATGACTATGGACCTAATTAACAAGTTACTTCCCTAAAATAAAGTTTAAACTAAGTTTTCCTCCAAAGGAGGTACCTTTGTTGACCAAAATTTTATCTTTGGTTTCATGGCTTTGATTCTTGACAAATGCAACCTATAGTTCATTCTATTTATGTAATACTCATTGTATGATGATTATGGACCTAATTAACAAGTTACTTCCCAAAAATAAAGTTTAAACTAAGTTCGTCTCCAAAGGAGGAAGCTTTGTTGACCAAAATTTTATCTTTGGCTTCTTGGCTTGGATTCTTGCCAAATGCCTATTATAGTTAATTCTATATATGTAACACTCATTGTACGATGATTATGGACCTAATTAATAAGTTACTTCCATAAAATAAAGTTTAAACTAAGTTCGTCTCAAAAGGAGGAACCTTTGTTGACCAAAATTTTATCTTTGGTTTCATGGCTTTGATTCTTGACAAATGCCACCTATAGTTCATTCTATATGTGATACTCATTGTATAATGATTATGGACCTAATTAACAAGTTACTTCCCTAAAATCAAGTTTAAACTAAGTTCGTCTCCAAAGGAGGAACCTTTGTTGACCAAAATTTTATCTTTGGTTTCATGGCTTTGATTCTTGACAAATGCCACCTATAGTTCTTTCTATTTATGTAATACTCATTGTATGATGATTATGCACCTAATTAACAAGTTAATTCCCTAAAATAAAGTTTAAACTAAGTTCGTCTCGAAAGGAGAAACCTTTGTTGACCAAAATTTTATCTTTGGTTTCATGGCTTTGATTCTTGAAAAATGCCACCTATAGTTCTTTCAATTTATGTAATACTCATTGTATGATGATTATGCTCCTAATTAACAAGTTAATTCCCTAAAATAAAGTTTAAACTAAGTTCGTCTCCAAAGGAGGAAGCTTTGTTGACCAAAATTTTATCTTTGGCTTCTTGGCTTGGATTCTTGCCAAATGCCTATTATAGTTAATTCTATATATGTAACACTCATTGAACGATGATTATGGACCTAATTAATAAGTTACTTCCATAAAATAAAGTTTAAACTAAGTTCGTCTCAAAAGGAGGAACCTTTGTTGACCAAAATTTTATCTTTGGTTTCATGGCTTTGATTCTTGACAAATGCCACCTATAGTTCATTCTATTTATGTAATACTCATTATATGATGATTATGGACCTAATTAACAAGTTACTTCCCTAAAATAAAGTTTAAACTAAGTTCGTCTCCAAAGGAGGAACATTTGTTGACCAAAATTTTATCTTTGGTTTCTTGGCTTGGATTCTTGACAAATGCTACCTATAGTTCATTCTATTTATATAATACTCATTGTATAATGATTATGGACCTAATTAACAAGTTACTTCCCTAAAATAAAGTTTAAACTAAGTTCGTCTCCAAAGGAGGAACCTTTGTTGACCAAAATTTTATCTTTGGTTTCATGGCTTTGATTCTTGACAAATGCCACCTATAGTTCTTTCAATTTATGTAATACTCATTGTATGATGATTATGGACCTAATTAACAAGTTACTTCCCTAAAATAAAGTTTAAACTAAGTTCGTCTCCAAAAGAGGAACCTTTGTTGACCAAAATTTTATCTTTGGTTTCATGGCTTTGATTCTTGACAAATGCCACCTATAGTTCTTTCAATTTATGTAATACTCATTGTATGATGATTATGTACCTAATTAACAAGTTAATTCCCTAAAATAAAGTTTAAACTAAGTTCGTCTCGAAAGGAGAAACATTTGTTGACCAAAATTTTATCTTTGGCTTCTTGGCTTGGATTCTTGCCAAATGCCTATTATAGTTAATTCTATATATGTAACACTCATTGTACGATGATTATGGACCTAATTAATAAGTTACTTCCATAAAATAAAGTTTAAACTAAGTTCGTCTCAAAAGGAGGAACCTTTGTTGACCAAAATTTTATCTTTGGTTTCATGGCTTTGATTCTTGACAAATGCCACCTATAGTTCATTCTATTTATGTAATACTCATTATATGATGAATATGGACTTAATTTGCAAGTTACTTCCCTAAAATAAAGTTTAAACTAAGTTCGTCTCCAAAGGAGGAACCTTTGTTGACCAAAACTATATCTTTGGTTTCTTGGCTTGGATTCTTGACAAATGCTACCTATAGTTCATTACATTTATGTGATACTCATTTTATAATGATTATGGACCTAATTAACAAGTTACTTCCCTAAAATCAAGTTTAAACTAAGTTCGTCTCCAAAGGAGGAACCTTTGTTGACCAAAATTTTATCTTTGGTTTCATGGCTTTGATTCTTGACAAATGCCACCTATAGTTCTTTCTATTTATGTAATACTCATTGTATGATGATTATGCACCTAATTAACAAGTTAATTCCCTAAAATAAAGTTTAAACTAAGTTCGTCTCGAAAGGAGAAACCTTTGTTGACCAAAATTTTATCTTTGGTTTCATGGCTTTGATTCTTGAAAAATGCCACCTATAGTTCTTTCAATTTATGTAATACTCATTGTATGATGATTATGCTCCTAATTAACAAGTTAATTCCCTAAAATAAAGTTTAAACTAAGTTCGTCTCCAAAGGAGGAAGCTTTGTTGACCAAAATTTTATCTTTGGTTTCATGGCTTTGATTCTTGACAAATGCCACCTATAGTTCATTCTATATGTAATACTCATTATATGATGAATATGGACCTAATTTACAAGTTACTTCCCTAAAATAAAGTTTAAACTAAGTTCGTCTCCAAAGGAGGAACCTTTGTTGACCAAAACTATATCTTTGGTTTCTTGGCTTGGATTCTTGACAAATGCTACCTATAGTTCATTCTATTTATATAATACTCATTGTATAATGATTATGGACCTAATTAACAAGTTACTTCCCTAAAATAAAGTTTAAACTAAGTTCGTCTCCAAAGGAGGAACCTTTGTTCACCAAAATTTTATCTTTGCTACTCATTGTATGATGATTATGGACCTAATTATCAAGTAAATTCCCTAAAATAAAGTTTAAACTAAGTTTGTCTCCAACTGTGGAACCTTTGTTGACCAAAATTTTATCTTTGCTTTCTTGGCTTTGATTCTTGACAAATGCCACCTATAATTCATTCTATTTATGTAGTACTCATTTTATGATGACTATGGACCTAATTAACAAGTTACTTCCCTAAAATAAAGTTTAAACTAAGTTTTCCTCCAAAGGAGGTACCTTTGTTGACCAAAATTTTATCTTTGGTTTCATGGCTTTGATTCTTGACAAATGCAACCTATAGTTCATTCTATTTATGTAATACTCATTGTATGATGATTATGGACCTAATTAACAAGTTACTTCCCAAAAATAAAGTTTAAACTAAGTTCGTCTCCAAAGGAGGAAGCTTTGTTGACCAAAATTTTATCTTTGGCTTCTTGGCTTGGATTCTTGCCAAATGCCTATTATAGTTAATTCTATATATGTAACACTCATTGTACGATGATTATGGACCTAATTAATAAGTTACTTCCATAAAAAAAAGTTTAAACTAAGTTCGTCTCAAAAGGAGGAACCTTTGTTGACCAAAATTTTATCTTTGGTTTCATGGCTTTGATTCTTGACAAATGCCACCTATAGTTCATTCTATTTATGTAATACTCATTATATGATGATTATGGACCTAATTTACAAGTTACTTCCCTAAAATAAAGTTTAAACTAAGTTCGTCTCCAAAGGAGGAACATTTGTTGACCAAAATTTTATCTTTGGTTTCTTGGCTTGGATTCTTGACAAATGCTACCTATAGTTCATTCTATTTATATAATACTCATTGTATAATGATTATGGACCTAATTAACAAGTTACTTCCCTAAAATAAAGTTTAAACTAAGTTCGTCTCCAAAGGAGGAACCTTTGTTGACCAAAATTTTATCTTTGGTTTCATGGCTTTGATTCTTGACAAATGCCACCTATAGTTCTTTCAATTTATGTAATACTCATTGTATGATGATTATGGACCTAATTAACAAGTTACTTCCCTAAAATAAAGTTTAAACTAAGTTCGTCTCCAAAAGAGGAACCTTTGTTGACCAAAATTTTATCTTTGGTTTCATGGCTTTGATTCTTGACAAATGCCACCTATAGTTCTTTCAATTTATGTAATACTCATTGTATGATGATTATGTACCTAATTAACAAGTTAATTCCCTAAAATAAAGTTTAAACTAAGTTCGTCTCGAAAGGAGAAACATTTGTTGACCAAAATTTTATCTTTGGCTTCTTGGCTTGGATTCTTGCCAAATGCCTATTATAGTTAATTCTATATATGTAACACTCATTGTACGATGATTATGGACCTAATTAATAAGTTACTTCCATAAAATAAAGTTTAAACTAAGTTCGTCTCAAAAGGAGGAACCTTTGTTGACCAAAATTTTATCTTTGGTTTCATGGCTTTGATTCTTGACAAATGCCACCTATAGTTCATTCTATTTATGTAATACTCATTATATGATGAATATGGACCTAATTTGCAAGTTACTTCCCTAAAATAAAGTTTAAACTAAGTTCGTCTCCAAAGGAGGAACCTTTGTTGACCAAAACTATATCTTTGGTTTCTTGGCTTGGATTCTTGACAAATGCTACCTATAGTTCATTACATTTATGTGATACTCATTTTATAATGATTATGGACCTAATTAACAAGTTACTTCCCTAAAATCAAGTTTAAACTAAGTTCGTCTCCAAAGGAGGAACCTTTGTTGACCAAAATTTTATCTTTGGTTTCATGGCTTTGATTCTTGACAAATGCCACCTATAGTTCTTTCTATTTATGTAATACTCATTGTATGATGATTATGCACCTAATTAACAAGTTAATTCCCTAAAATAAAGTTTAAACTAAGTTCGTCTCGAAAGGAGAAACCTTTGTTGACCAAAATTTTATCTTTGGTTTCATGGCTTTGATTCTTGAAAAATGCCACCTATAGTTCTTTCAATTTATGTAATACTCATTGTATGATGATTATGCTCCTAATTAACAAGTTAATTCCCTAAAATAAAGTTTAAACTAAGTTCGTCTCCAAAGGAGGAAGCTTTGTTGACCAAAATTTTATCTTTGGCTTCTTGGCTTGGATTCTTGCCAAATGCCTATTATAGTTAATTCTATATATGTAACACTCATTGAACGATGATTATGGACCTAATTAATAAGTTACTTCCATAAAATAAAGTTTAAACTAAGTTCGTCTCAAAAGGAGGAACCTTTGTTGACCAAAATTTTATCTTTGGTTTCATGGCTTTGATTCTTGACAAATGCCACCTATAGTTCATTCTATTTATGTAATACTCATTATATGATGATTATGGACCTAATTAACAAGTTACTTCCCTAAAATAAAGTTTAAACTAAGTTCGTCTCCAAAGGAGGAACCTTTGTTGACCAAAATTTTATCTTTGGTTTCTTGGCTTGGATTCTTGACAAATGCTACCTATAGTTCATTCTATTTATATAATATTCATTGTATAATGATTATGGACCTAATTAACAAGTTACTTCCCTAAAATAAAGTTTAAACTAAGTTCGTCTCCAAAGGAGGAACCTTTGTTGACCAAAATTTTATCTTTGGTTTCATGGCTTTGATTCTTGACAAATGCCACCTATAGTTCTTTCAATTTATGTAATACTCATTGTATGATGATTATGGACCTAATTAACAAGTTACTTCCCTAAAATAAAGTTTAAACTAAGTTCGTCTCGAAAGGAGAAACATTTGTTGACCAAAATTTTATCTTTTGTTTCTTGGCTTTGATTCTTGACAAATGCCACCTATAGTTCATTCTATTTATGTAATACTCATTATATGATGATTATGGACCTAATTAACAAGTTACTTCCCTAAAATAAAGTTTAAACTAAGTTCGTCTCCAAAGGAGGAACCTTTGTTGACCAAAATTTTATCTTTGGTTTCTTGGCTTGGATTCTTGACAAATGCTACCTATAGTTCATTCTATTTATATAATACTCATTGTATAATGATTATGGACCTAATTAACAAGTTACTTCCCTAAAATAAAGTTTAAACTAAGTTCGTCTCCAAAGGAGGAACCTTTGTTGACCAAAATTTTATCTTTGGTTTCATGGCTTTGATTCTTGACAAATGCCACCTATAGTTCTTTCAATTTATGTAATACTCATTGTATGATGATTATGCACCTAATTAACAAGTTAATTCCCTAAAATAAAGTTTAAACTAAGTTCGTCTCGAAAGGAGAAACATTTGTTGACCAAAATTTTATCTTTTGTTTCTTGGCTTTGATTCTTGACAAATGCCACCTATAGTTCATTCTATTTATGTAATAATCATTGTATGATGGTTATGGACCTAATTAACAAGTTACTTCCCTAAAATAAAGTTTAAATTAAGTTCGTCTCCAAATGAGGAACCTTTGTTGACCAAAATTTTATCTTTGGTTTCATGGCTACGATTCTTGACAAATGCCACCTATAGTTCATTCTATTTATGTAATACTCATTATATGATGATTATGGACCTAATTAACAAGTTACTTCCCTAAAATAAAGTTTAAACTAAGTTCGCCTCCAAATGAGGAACCTTTGTTGACCAAAATTTTATCTTTGGTTTCATGGCTTTGATTCTTGACAAATGCCACCTATAGTTCATTCTATTTATGTAATACTCATTATATGATGATTATGGACCTAATTAACAAGTTACTTCCCTAAAATAAAGTTTAAACTAAGTTCGTCTCCAAAGGAGGAACCTTTGTTGACCAAAATTTTATCTTTGGTTTCTTGGCTTGGATTCTTGACAAATGCTACCTATAGTTCATTCTATTTATATATTAGTCATTGTATAATGATTATGGACCTAATTAACAAGTTACTTCCCTAAAATAAAGTTTAAACTAAGTTCGTCTCCAAAGGAGGAACCTTTGTTGACCAAAATTTTATCTTTGGTTTCATGGCTTTGATTCTTGACAAATGCCACCTATAGTTCTTTCAATTTATGTAATACTCATTGTATGATGATTATGGACCTAATTAACAAGTTACTTCCCTAAAATAAAGTTTAAACTAAGTTCGTCTCGAAAGGAGAAACCTTTGTTGACCAAAATTTTATCTTTTGTTTCTTGGCTTTGATTCTTGACAAATGCCACCTATAGTTCATTCTATTTATGTAATACTCATTATATGATGATTATGGACCTAATTAACAAGTTACTTCCCTAAAATAAAGTTTAAACTAAGTTCGTCTCCAAAGGAGGAACCTTTGTTGACCAAAATTTTATCTTTGGTTTCTTGGCTTGGATTCTTGACAAATGCTACCTATAGTTCATTCTATTTATATATTAGTCATTGTATAATGATTATGGACCTAATTAACAAGTTACTTCCCTAAAATAAAGTTTAAACTAAGTTCGTCTCCAAATGAGGAACCTTTGTTGACCAAAATTTTATCTTTGGTTTCATGGCTTTGATTCTTGACAAATGCCACCTATAGTTCTTTCAATTTATGTAATACTCATTGTATGATGATTATGCACCTAATTAACAAGTTAATTCCCTAAAATAAAGTTTAAACTAAGTTCGTCTCGAAAGGAGAAACATTTGTTGACCAAAATTTTATCTTTTGTTTCTTGGCTTTGATTCTTGACAAATGCCACCTATAGTTCATTCTATTTATGTAATAATCATTGTATGATGGTTATGGACCTAATTAACAAGTTACTTCCCTAAAATAAAGTTTAAATTAAGTTCGTCTCCAAATGAGGAACCTTTGTTGACCAAAATTTTATCTTTGGTTTCATGGCTTCGATTCTTGACAAATGCCACCTATAGTTCATTCTATTTATGTAATACTCATTATATGATGATTATGGACCTAATTAACAAGTTACTTCCCTAAAATAAAGTTTAAACTAAGTTCGCCTCCAAATGAGGAACCTTTGTTGACCAAAATTTTATCTTTGGTTTCATGGCTTTGATTCTTGACAAATGCCACCTATAGTTCATTCTATTTATGTAATACTCATTATATGATGATTATGGACCTAATTAACAAGTTACTTCCCTAAAATAAAGTTTAAACTAAGTTCGTCTCCAAAGGAGGAACCTTTGTTGACCAAAATTTTATCTTTGGTTTCTTGGCTTGGATTCTTGACAAATGCTACCTATAGTTCATTCTATTTATATAATACTCATTGTATAATGATTATGGACCTAATTAACAAGTTACTTCCCTAAAATAAAGTTTAAACTAAGTTCGTCTCCAAAGGAGGAACCTTTGTTGACCAAAATTTTATCTTTTGTTTCATGGCTTTGATTCTTGACAAATGCCACCTATAGTTCTTTCAATTTATGTAATACTCATTGTATGATGATTATGGACCTAATTAACAAGTTACTTCCCTAAAATAAAGTTTAAACTAAGTTCGTCTCGAAAGGAGAAACATTTGTTGACCAAAATTTTATCTTTTGTTTCTTGGCTTTGATTCTTGACAAATGCCACCTATAGTTCATTCTATTTATGTAATACTCATTATATGATGATTATGGACCTAATTAACAAGTTACTTCCCTAAAATAAAGTTTAAACTAAGTTCGTCTCCAAAGGAGGAACCTTTGTTGACCAAAATTTTATCTTTGGTTTCTTGGCTTGGATTCTTGACAAATGCTACCTATAGTTCATTCTATTTATATAATACTCATTGTATAATGATTATGGACTTAATTAACAAGTTACTTCCCTAAAATAAAGTTTAAACTAAGTTCGTCTCCAAAGGAGGAACCTTTGTTGACCAAAATTTTATCTTTGGTTTCATGGCTTTGATTCTTGACAAATGCCACCTATAGTTCTTTCAATTTATGTAATACTCATTGTATGATGATTATGCACCTAATTAACAAGTTAATTCCCTAAAATAAAGTTTAAACTAAGTTCGTCTCGTAAGGAGAAACATTTGTTGACCAAAATTTTATCTTTTGTTTCTTGGCTTTGATTCTTGACAAATGCCACCTATAGTTCATTCTATTTATGTAATAATCATTGTATGATGGTTATGGACCTAATTAACAAGTTACTTCCCTAAAATAAAGTTTAAATTAAGTTCGTCTCCATATGAGGAACCTTTGTTGACCAAAATTTTATCTTTGGTTTCATGGCTTCGATTCTTGACAAATGCCACCTATAGTTCATTCTATTTATGTAATACTCATTATATGATGATTATGGACCTAATTAACAAGTTACTTCCCTAAAATAAAGTTTAAACTAAGTTCGTCTCCAAAGGAGGAACCTTTGTTGACCAAAATTTTATCTTTGGTTTCATGGCTTTGATTCTTGACAAATGCCACCTATAGTTCATTCTATTTATGTAATACTCATTATATGATGATTATGGACCTAATTAACAAGTTACTTCCCTAAAATAAAGTTTAAACTAAGTTCGTCTCCAAAGGAGGAACCTTTGTTGACCAAAATTTTATCTTTTGTTTCTTGGCTTTGATTTTTGACAAATGCCACCTATAGTTCATTCAATTTATGTAATACTCATTGTATGATTATTATGGACCTAATTAACAAGTTACTTCCCTAAAATAAAGTTAAAACTAAGTTTGTCTCCAAAGGAGGAACCTTTGTTGACTAAAATTTTATCTTTGGTTTCTTGGCTTTGATTCTTGACAAATGTCACCTATAGTTCATTCTATTTCTATTTATGTAATACTCATTGTATGATGATTATGGACCTAATTAACAAGTTACTTCCCAAAACTAAAGTTTAAACTAAGTTCGTCTCCAAAGGAGGAAGCTTTGTTGACCAAAATTTTATCTTTGGCTTCTTGGCTTGGATTCTTGCCAAATGCCTATTATAGTTAATTCTATATATGTAACACTCATTGTACGATGATTATGGACCTAATTAATAAGTTACTTCCATAAAATAAAGTTTAAACTAAGTTCGTCTCAAAAGGAGGAACCTTTGTTGACCAAAATTTTATCTTTGGTTTCATGGCTTTGATTCTTGACAAATGCCACCTATAGTTCATTCTATTTATGTAATACTCATTATATCATGATTATGGACCTAGTTTACAAGTTACTTCCCTAAAATAAAGTTTAAACTAAGTTCGTCTCCAAAGGAGGAACCTTTGTTGACCAAAATTTTATCTTTGGTTTCTTGGCTTGGATTCTTGACAAATGCTACCTATAGTTCATTCTATTTATGTGATACTAATTTTATAATGATTATGGACCTAATTAACAAGTTACTTCCCTAAAATAAAGTTTAAACTAAGTTCGTCTCCAAAGGAGGAACCTTTGTTGACCAAAATTTTATCTTTGGTTTCATGGCTTTGATTCTTGACAAATGCCACCTATAGTTCTTTCTATTTATGTAATACTCATTGTATGATTGTTATGGACCTAATTAACAAGTTACTTCCCTAAAATAAAGTTTAAATTAAGTTCGTCTCCAAATGAGGAACCTTTGTTGACCAAAATTTAATCTTTGGTTTCATGGCTGTGATTCTTGACAAATGCCACCTATAGTTCATTATATTTATGTAATACTCATTATATGATGATTATGGACCTAATTAACAAGTTACTTCCCTAAAATAAAGTTTAAACTAAGTTCGTCTCGAAAGGAGGAACCTTTGTTGACCAAAATTTTATCTTTGGTTTCATGGCTTTGATTCTTGACAAATGCCACCTATAGTTCTTTCTATTTATGTAATTATCATTGCATGATGATTATGGACCTAATTTACAAGTTACTTCCCTAAAATAAAGTTTAAACTAAGTTCGTCTCCAAAGGAGGAACCTTTGTTGACCAAAATTTTATCTTTTGTTTCTTGGCTTTGATTCTTGACAAATGCCACCTATAGTTCATTCTATTTATGTAATACTCATTGTATGATGATTATGGACCTAATTAACAAGTTACTTCCCTAAAATAAAGTTTAAACTAAGTTCGTCTCCAAATGAAGAACCTTTGTTGACCAAAATTTTATCTTTGGTTTCATGGCTTTGCTTCATGACAAATGCCACCTATAGTTCATTCTATTTATGTAATACTCATTATATGATGATTATGGACCTCATTAACAAATAACTTCCCTAAAATAAAGTTTAAACTAAGTTCGTCTCCAAAGGAAGAACCTTTGTTGACCAAAATTTTATCATTGGTTTCTTGTCTTGGATTCTTCACAAATGCAACCTATAGTTCATTCTATTTATGTAATACTCATTGTATAATGATTATGGACCTAATTAACAAGTTACTTCCCTAAAATAAAGTTTAAACTAAGTTCTTCTCCAAAGGAGAAACCTTTGTTGACCAATATTTTATCTTCTGTTTCTTGGCTTTGATTCTTGACAAATGCCACTAATAGTTCATTCTATTTATGTAATACTCATTATATGATGATTATGGACCTAATTAACAAGTTACTTCTCTAAAATAAAGTTTAAACTAAGTTTGTCTCCAAAGGAGGAACCTTTGTTGACCAAAATTTTATCTTTGGTTTCTTGGCTTGGATTCTTGACAAATGCCACCTATAGTTCATTCTATATATGTAATACTCATTGTATGAAGATTATGGACCTAATTATCAAGTTACTTCCCTAAAATAAAGTTTAAACTAAGTTCGTCTCCAAAGGAGGAACCTTTGTTAACCAAAATTTTATCTTTGGTTTCTTGGCTTGGATTCTTGACAAATGCTACCTATAGTTCATTCTATTTATGTGATACTCATTTTATAATGATTATGGACCTAATTAACAAGTTACTTCCCTGAAATAAAGTTTAAACTAAGTTCGTCTCCAAAGGAGGAAGCTTTGTTGACCAAAATTTTATCTTTGGCTTCTTGGCTTGGATTCTTCCCAAATGCCTACTATAGTTCATTCTATATATGTAATAATCATTGTATGATGATTATGGACCTAATTAATAAGTTACTTCCATAAAATAAAGATTAAACTAAGTTCGTCTCAAAAGGAGGAACCTTTGTTGACAAAAATTTTATCTTTGGCTTTGAGTCTTGACAAATGCACATATAGTTCATTCTATTTATGTAATACACATTGCATGATGAATATGGACCTAATTAACAAGTTACTTCCCTAAAATAAAGTTAAAACTAAGTTTGTCTCCAAAGGAGGAACCTTTGTTGACCAAAATTTTATCTTTGGTTTCTTGGCTTTGATTCTTGACAAATGCAACCTATATTTCATTCTATTTATGTAATACTCATTGTATGATGATTATGGACCTAATTAACAAGTTACTTCCCTAAAATAAAGTTTAAATTAAGTTCGTCTCCATATGAGGAACCTTTGTTGACCAAAATTTTATCTTTGGTTTCATGGCTTCGATTCTTGACAAATGCCACCTATAGTTCATTCTATTTATGTAATACTCATTATATGATGATTATGGACCTAATTAACAAGTTACTTCCCTAAAATAAAGTTTAAACTAAGTTCGTCTCCAAAGGAGGAACCTTTGTTGACCAAAATTTTATCTTTGGTTTCATGGCTTTGATTCTTGACAAATGCCACCTATAGTTCATTCTATTTATGTAATACTCATTATATGATGATTATGGACCTAATTAACAAGTTACTTCCCTAAAATAAAGTTTAAACTAAGTTCGTCTCCAAAGGAGGAACCTTTGTTGACCAAAATTTTATCTTTGGTTTCATGGCTTTGATTCTTGACAAATGCCACCTATAGTTCATTCTATTTATGTAATACTCATTGTATGATTATTATGGACCTAATTAACAAGTTACTTCCCTAAAATAAAGTTAAAACTAAGTTTGTCTCCAAAGGAGGAACCTTTGTTGACTAAAATTTTATCTTTGGTTTCATGGCTTTGATTCTTGACAAATGTCACCTATAGTTCATTCTATTTCTATTTATGTAATACTCATTGTATGATGATTATGGACCTAATTAACAAGTTACTTCCCAAAACTAAAGTTTAAACTAAGTTCGTCTCCAAAGGAGGAAGCTTTGTTGACCAAAATTTTATCTTTGGCTTCTTGGCTTGGATTCTTGCCAAATGCCTATTATAGTTAATTCTATATATGTAACACTCATTGTACGATGATTATGGACCTAATTAATAAGTTACTTCCATAAAATAAAGTTTAAACTAAGTTCGTCTCAAAAGGAGGAACCTTTGTTGACCAAAATTTTATCTTTGGTTTCATGGCTTTGATTCTTGACAAATGCCACCTATAGTTCATTCTATTTATGTAATACTCATTATATCATGATTATGGACCTAGTTTACAAGTTACTTCCCTAAAATAAAGTTTAAACTAAGTTCGTCTCCAAAGGAGGAACCTTTGTTGACCAAAATTTTATCTTTGGTTTCTTGGCTTGGATTCTTGACAAATGCTACCTATAGTTCATTCTATTTATGTGATACTCATTTTATAATGATTATGGACCTAATTAACAAGTTACTTCCCTAAAATAAAGTTTAAACTAAGTTCGTCTCCAAAGGAGGAACCTTTGTTGACCAAAATTTTATCTTTGGTTTCATGGCTTTGATTCTTGACAAATGCCACCTATAGTTCTTTCTATTTATGTAATACTCATTGTATGATTGTTATGGACCTAATTAACAAGTTACTTCCCTAAAATAAAGTTTAAATTAAGTTCGTCTCCAAATGAGGAACCTTTGTTGACCAAAATTTAATCTTTGGTTTCATGGCTGTGATTCTTGACAAATGCCACCTATAGTTCATTATATTTATGTAATACTCATTATATGATGATTATGGACCTAATTAACAAGTTACTTCCCTAAAATAAAGTTTAAACTAAGTTCGTCTCCAAAGGAGGAACCTTTGTTGACCAAAATTTTATCTTTGGTTTCATGGCTTTGATTCTTGACAAATGCCACCTATAGTTCTTTCTATTTATGTAATACTCATTGCATGATGATTATGGACCTAATTTACAAGTTACTTCCCTAAAATAAAGTTTAAACTAAGTTCGTCTCCAAAGGAGGAACCTTTGTTGACCAAAATTTTATCTTTTGTTTCTTGGCTTTGATTCTTGACAAATGCCACCTATAGTTCATTCTATTTATGTAATACTCATTGTATGATTATTATGGACCTAATTAACAAGTTACTTCCCTAGAATAAAGTTTAAACTAAGTTCGTCTCCAAATGAAGAACCTTTGTTGACCAAAATTTTATCTTTGGTTTCATGGCTTTGCTTCATGACAAATGCCACCTATAGTTCATTCTATTTATGTAATACTCATTATATGATGATTATGGACCTCATTAACAACTAACTTCCCTAAAATAAAGTTTAAACTAAGTTCGTCTCCAAAGGAAGAACCTTTGTTGACCAAAATTTTATCATTGGTTTCTTGTCTTGGATTCTTCACAAATGCAACCTATAGTTCATTCTATTTATGTAATACTCATTGTATAATGATTATGGACCTAATTAACAAGTTACTTCCCTAAAATAAAGTTTAAACTAAGTTCTTCTCCAAAGGAGGAACCTTTGTTGACCAAAATTTTATCTTTGGTTTCTTGGCTTGGATTCTTGACAAATGCCACCTATAGTTCATTCTATATATGTAATACTCATTGTATGAAGATTATGGACCTAATTATCAAGTTACTTCCCTAAAATAAAGTTTAAACTAAGTTCGTCTCCAAAGGAGGAACCTTTGTTAACCAAAATTTTATCTTTGGTTTCTTGGCTTGGATTCTTGACAAATGCTACCTATAGTTCATTCTATTTATGTGATACTCATTTTATAATGATTATGGACCTAATTAACAAGTTACTTCCCTGAAATAAAGTTTAAACTAAGTTCGTCTCCAAAGGAGGAAGCTTTGTTGACCAAAATTTTATCTTTGGCTTCTTGGCTTGGATTCTTCCCAAATGCCTACTATAGTTCATTCTATATATGTAATACTCATTGTATGATGATTATGGACCTAATTAATAAGTTACTTCCATAAAATAAAGATTAAACTAAGTTCGTCTCAAAAGGAGGAACCTTTGTTGACAAAAATTTTATCTTTGGCTTTGAGTCTTGACAAATGCACATATAGTTCATTCTATTTATGTAATACACATTGCATGATGAATATGGACCTAATTAACAAGTTACTTCCCTAAAATAAAGTTAAAACTAAGTTTGTCTCCAAAGGAGGAACCTTTGTTGACCAAAATTTTATCTTTGGTTTCTTGGCTTTGATTCTTGACAAATGCAACCTATATTTCATTCTATTTATGTAATACTCATTGTATGATGATTATGGACCTAATTAACAAGTTACTTCCCAAAAATAAAGTTTAAACTAAGTTCGTCTCCAAAGGAGGAAGCTTTGTTGACCAAAATTTTATCTTTGGCTTGGATTCTTGCCAAATGCCTATTATAGTTAATTCTATATATGTAACACTCATTGTACGATGATTATGGACCTAATTAATAAGTTACTTCCATAAAATAAAGTTTAAACTAAGTTCGTCTCAAAAGGAGGAACCTTTGTTGACCAAAATTTTATCTTTGGTTTCATGGCTTTGATTCTTGACAAATGCCACCTATAGTTCATTCTATTTATGTAATACTCATTATATGATGATTATGGACCTAATTAACAAGTTACTTCCCTAAAATAAAGTTTAAACTAAGTTCGTCTCCAAAGGAGGAACCTTTGTTGACCAAAATTTTATCTTTGGCTTCTTGGCTTGGATTCTTCCCAAATGCCTACTATAGTTCATTCTATATATGTAATACTCATTGTATGATGATTATGGACCTAATTAATAAGTTACTTCCATAAAATAAAGTTTAAACTAAGTTCGTCTCCAAAGGAGGAACCTTTGTTGACCAAAATTTTATCTATGGTTTCTTGGCTTTGATTATTGACAAATTCCACATATAGTTCATTCTATTTATGTAATACACATTGCATGATGATTATGGACCTAATTAACAAGTTACTTCCCTAAAATAAAGTTTAAACTAAGTTTGTCTCCAAAGGAGGAACCTTTGTTGACCAAAATTTTATCTTTGGTTTCTTGGCTTTGATTCTTGACAAATGCAACCTATAGTTCATTCTATTTCTATTTATGTAATACTCATTGTATGATGATTATGGACCTAATTAACAAGTTACTTCCCAAAAATAAAGTTTAAACTAAGTTCGTCTCCAAAGGAGGAAGCTTTGTTGACCAAAATTTTATCTTTGGCTTCTTGGCTTGGATTCTTGCCAAATGCCTATTATAGTTAATTCTATATATGTAACACTCATTGTACGATGATTATGGACCTAATTAATAAGTTACTTCCATAAAATAAAGTTTAAACTAATTTCGTCTCAAAAGGAGGAACCTTTGTTGACCATAATTTTATCTTTGGTTTCATGGCTTTGATTCTTGACAAATGCCACCTATAGTTCATTCTATTTATGTAATACTCATTATATCATGATTATGGACCTAATTTACAAGTTACTTCCCTAATATAAAGTTTTAACTAAGTTCGTCTCCAAAGGAGGAACCTTTGTTGACCAAAATTTTATCTTTGGTTTCTTGGCTTGGATTCTTGACAAATGCTACCTATAGTTCATTCTATTTATGTGATACTCATTTTATAATGATTATGGACCTAATTTACAAGTTACTTCCCTAAAATAAAGTTTAAACTAAGTTCGTCTCCAAAGGAGGAACCTTTGTTGACCAAAATTTTATCTTTGGTTTCATGGCTTTGATTCTTGACAAATGCCACCTATAGTTCTTTCTATTTATGTAATACTCATTGCATGATGATTATGGACCTAATTTACAAGTTACTTCCCTAAAATAAAGTTTAAACTAAGTTCGTCTCCAAAGGAGGAACCTTTGTTGACCAAAATTTTATCTTTTGTTTCTTGGCTTTGATTCTTGACAAATGCCACCTATAGTTCATTCTATTTATGTAATACTCATTGTATGATTATTATGGACCTAATTAACAAGTTACTTCCCTAGAATAAAGTTTAAGTTAAGTTCGTCTCCAAATGAAGAACCTTTGTTGACCAAAATTTTATCTTTGGTTTCATGGCTTTGCTTCATGACAAATGCCACCTATAGTTCATTCTATTTATGTAATACTCATTATATGATGATTAATGACCTCATTAACAAATAACTTCCCTAAAATAAAGTTTAAACTAAGTTCGTCTCCAAAGAAAGAACCTTTGTTGACCAAAATTTTATCATTGGTTTCTTGTCTTGGATTCTTCACAAATGCGACCTATAGTTCATTCTATTTATGTAATACTCATTGTATAATGATTATGGACCTAATTAACAAGTTACTTCCCTGAAATAAAGTTTAAACTAAGTTCGTCTCCAAAGGAGGAAGCTTTGTTGACCAAAATTTTATCTTTGGCTTCTTGGCTTGGATTCTTCCCAAATGCCTACTATAGTTCATTCTATATATGTAATACTCATGGTATGATGATTATGGACCTAATTAATAAGTTACTTCCATAAAATAAAGATTAAACTAAGTTCGTCTCAAAAGGAGGAACCTTTGTTGACCAAAATTTTATCTATGGTTTCTTGGCTTTGATTCTTGACAAATGCCACCTATAGTTCATTCTATTTATGTAATACTCATTGTATGAAGATTATGGACCTAATTATCAAGTTACTTCCCTAAAATAAAGTTTAAACTAAGTTCGTCTCCAAAGGAGGAACCTTTGTTGACCAAAATTTTATCTTTGGTTTCTTGGCTTGGATTCTTGACAAATGCTACCTATAGTTCATTCTATTTATGTGATACTCATTTTATAATGATTATGGACCTAATTAACAAGTTACTTCCCTGAAATAAAGTTTAAACTAAGTTCGTCTCCAAAGGAGGAAGCTTTGTTGACCAAAATTTTATCTTTGGCTTCTTGGCTTGGATTCTTCCCAAATGCCTACTATAGTTCATTCTATATATGTAATACTCATGGTATGATGATTATGGACCTAATTAATAAGTTACTTCCATAAAATAAAGATTAAACTAAGTTCGTCTCAAAAGGAGGAACCTTTGTTGACCAAAATTTTATCTATGGTTTCTTGGCTTTGAGTCTTAACAAATGCACATATAGTTCATTCTATTTATGTAATACACATTGCATGATGAATATGGACCTAATTAACAAGTTACTTCCCTAAAATAAAGTTAAAACTAAGATTGTCTCCAAAGGAGGAACCTTTGTTGACCAAAATTTTATCTTTGGTTTCTTGGCTTTGATTCTTGACAAATGCAACCTATAGTTCATTCTATTTATGTAATACTCATTGTATGATGATTATGGACCTAATTAACAAGTTACTTCCCAAAAATAAAGTTTAAACTAAGTTCGTCTCCGAAGGAGGAAGCTTTATTGACCAAAATTTTATCTTTGGCTTGGATTCTTGCCAAATGCCTATTATAGTTAATTCTATATATGTAACACTCATTGTACGATGATTATGGACCTAATTAATAAGTTACTTCCATAAAATAAAGTTTAAACTAAGTTCGTCTCAAAAGGAGGAACCTTTGTTGACCAAAATTTTATCTTTGGTTTCATGGCTTTGATTCTTGACAAATGCCACCTATAGTTCATTCTATTTATGTAATACTCATTATATGATGATTATGGACCTAATTTACAAGTTACTTCCCTAATATAAAGTTTAAACTAAGTTCGTCTCCAAAGGAGGAACCTTTGTTGACCAAAACTTTATCTTTGGCTTCTTGGCTTGGATTCTTCCCAAATGCCTACTATAGTTCATTCTATATATGTAATACTCATTGTATGATGATTATGGACCTAATTAATAAGTTACTTCCATAAAATAAAGTTTAAACTAAGTTCGTCTCAAAAGGAGGAACCTTTGTTGACCAAAATTTTATCTATGGTTTCTTGGCTTTGATTATTGACAAATGCACATATAGTTCATTCTATTTATGTAATACACATTGCATGATGAATATGGACCTAATTAACAAGTTACTTCCCTAAAATAAAGTTAAAACTAAGTTTGTCTCCAAAGGAGGAACCTTTGTTGACCAAAATTTTATCTTTGGTTTCTTGGCTTTGATTCTTGACAAATGCAACCTATAGTTCATTCTATTTCTATTTATGTAATACTCATTGTATGATGATTATGGACCTAATTAACAAGTTACTTCCCAAAAATAAAGTTTAAACTAAGTTCGTCTCCAAAGGAGGAAGCTTTGTTGACCAAAATTTTATCTTTGGCTTCTTGGCTTGGATTCTTGCCAAATGCCTATTATAGTTAATTCTATATATGTAACACTCATTGTACGATGATTATGGACCTAATTAATAAGTTACTTCCATAAAATAAAGTTGAAACTAAGTTCGTCTCAAAAGGAGGAACCTTTGTTGACCAAAATTTTATCTTTGGTTTCATGGCTTTGATTCTTGACAAATGCCACCTATAGTTCATTCGATTTATGTAATACTCATTATATCATGATTATGGACCTAATTTACAAGTTACTTCCCTAAAATAAAGTTTAAACTAAGTTCGTCTCCAAAGGAGGAACCTTTGTTGACCAAAATTTTATCTTTGGTTTCTTGGCTTGGATTCTTGACAAATGCTACCTATAGTTCATTCTATTTATGTGATACTCATTTTATAATGATTATGGACCTAATTAACAAGTTACTTCCCTAAAATAAAGTTTAAATTAAGTTCGTCTCCAAATGAGGAACCTTTGTTGACCAAAATTTTATCTTTGGTTTCATGGCTGTGATTCTTGACAAATGCCACCTATAGTTCATTATATTTATGTAATATTCATTATATGATGATTATGGACCTAATTAACAAGTTACTTCCCTAAAATAAAGTTTAAACTAAGTTCGTCTCGAAAGGAGGAACCTTTGTTGACCAAAATTTTATCTTTGGTTTCATGGCTTTGATTCTTGACAAATGCCACCTATAGTTCTTTCTATTTATGTAATACTCATTGCATAATGATTATGGACCTAATTAACAAGTTACTTCCCTAAAATAAAGTTTAAACTAAGTTCTTCTCCAAAGGAGAAACCTTTGTTGACCAATATTTTATCTTCTGTTTCTTGGCTTTGAATCTAGACAAATGCCACTAATAGTTCATTCTATTTATGTAATACTCATTATATGATGATTATGGACCTAATTAAC
Source organism: Medicago arabica (assembly GCA_946800305.1). NCBI lineage: Eukaryota > Viridiplantae > Streptophyta > Magnoliopsida > Fabales > Fabaceae > Medicago > Medicago arabica. The sequence goes on from OX326966.1 coordinate 26,745,023, forward strand.
AAGTTACTTCCCTAAAATAAAGTTTAAACTAAGTTCGTCTCGAAAGGAGGAACCTTTGTTGACCAAAATTTTATCTTTGGTTTCATGGCTTTGATTCTTGACAAATGCCACCTATAGTTCTTTCTATTTATGTAATACTCATTGCATAATGATTATGGACCTAATTAACAAGTTACTTCCCTAAAATAAAGTTTAAACTAAGTTCTTCTCCAAAGGAGAAACCTTTGTTGACCAATATTTTATCTTCTGTTTCTTGGCTTTGATTCTAGACAAATGCCACTAATAGTTCATTCTATTTATGTAATACTCATTATATGATGATTATGGACCTAATTAACAAGTTACTTCTCTAAAATAAAGTTTAAACTAAGTTTGTCTCCAAAGGAGGAACCTTTGTTGACCAAAATTTTATCTTTGGTTTCTTGGCTTGGATTCTTGACAAATGCCACCTATAGTTCATTCTATATATGTAATACTCATTGTATGAAGATTATGGACCTAATTATCAAGTTACTTCCCTAAAATAAAGTTTAAACTAAGTTCGTCTCCAAAGGAGGAACCTTTGTTGACCAAAATTTTATCTTTGGTTTCTTGGCTTGGATTCTTGACAAATGCTACCTATAGTTCATTCTATTTATGTGATACTCATTTTATAATGATTATGGACCTAATTAACAAGTTACTTCCCTGAAATAAAGTTTAAACTAAGTTCGTCTCCAAAGGAGGAAGCTTTGTTGACCAAAATTTTATCTTTGGCTTCTTGGCTTGGATTCTTCCCAAATGCCTACTATAGTTCATTCTATATATGTAATACTCATTGTATGATGATTATGGACCTAATTAATAAGTTACTTCCATAAAATAAAGTTTAAACTAAGTTCGTCTCAAAAGGAGGAACCTTTGTTGACCAAAATTTTATCTTCTGTTTCTTGGCTTTGATTCTTGACAAATGCCACTAATAGTTCATTCTATTTATGTAATACTCATTATATGATGATTATGGACCTAATTAACAAGTTACTTCTCTAAAATAAAGTTTAAACTAAGTTTGTCTCCAAAGGAGGAACCTTTGTTGACCAAAATTTTATCTTTGGTTTCTTGGCTTGGATTCTTGACAAATGCTACCTATAGTTCATTCTATTTATGTGATACTCATTTTATAATGATTATGGACCTAATTAACAAGTTACTTCCCTAAAATAAAGTTTAAACTAAGTTCGTCTCCAAAGGAGGAACCTTTGTTGACCAAAATTTTATCTTTGGTTTCATGGCTTTGATTCTTGACAAATGCCACCTATAGTTCTTTCTATTTATGTAATACTCATTGCATGATGATTATGGACCTAATTTACAAGTTACTTCCCTAAAATAAAGTTTAAACTAAGTTCGTCTCCAAAGGAGGAACCTTTGTTGACCAAAATTTTATCTTTTGTTTCTTGGCTTTGATTCTTGACAAATGCCACCTATAGTTCATTCTATTTATGTAATACTCATTGTATGATTATTATGGACCTAATTAACAAGTTACTTCCCTAGAATAAAGTTTAAACTAAGTTCGTCTCCAAATGAAGAACCTTTGTTGACCAAAATTTTATCTTTGGTTTCATGGCTTTGCTTCATGACAAATGCCACCTATAGTTCATTCTATTTATGTAATACTCATTATATGATGATTATGGACCTCATTAACAAATAACTTCCCTAAAATAAAGTTTAAACTAAGTTCGTCTCCAAAGGAAGAACCTTTGTTGACCAAAATTTTATCTTTGGCTTCTTGGCTTGGATTCTTGCCAAATGCCTATTATAGTTAATTCTATATATGTAACACTCATTGTACGATGATTATGGACCTAATTAATAAGTTACTTCCATAAAATAAAGTTTAAACTAAGTTCGTCTCAAAAGGAGGAACCTTTGTTGACCAAAATTTTATCTTTGGTTTCATGGCTTTGATTCTTGACAAATGCCACCTATAGTTCATTCTATTTATGTAATACTCATTATATCATGATTATGGACCTAATTTACAAGTTACTTCCCTAAAATAAAGTTTAAACTAAGTTCGTCTCCAAAGGAGGAACCTTTGTTGACCAAAATTTTATCTTTGGTTTCTAGGCTTGGATTCTTGACAAATGCTACCTATAGTTCATTCTATTTATGTGATACTCATTTTATAATGATTATGGACCTAATTAACAAGTTACTTCCCTAAAATAAAGTTTAAATTAAGTTCGTCTCCAAATGAGGAACCTTTGTTGACCAAAATTTTATCTTTGGTTTCATGACTGTGATTCTTGACAAATGCCACCTATAGTTCATTATATTTATGTAATATTCATTATATGATGATTATGGACCTAATTAACAAGTTACTTCCCTAAAATAAAGTTTAAACTAAGTTCGTCTCGAAAGGAGGAACCTTTGTTGACCAAAATTTTATCTTTGGTTTCATGGCTTTGATTCTTGACAAATGCCACCTATAGTTCTTTCTATTTATGTAATACTCATTGCATAATGATTATGGACCTAATTAACAAGTTACTTCCCTAAAATAAAGTTTAAACTAAGTTCTTCTCCAAAGGAGAAACCTTTGTTGACCAATATTTTATCTTCTGTTTCTTGGCTTTGATTTTAGACAAATGCCACTAATAGTTCATTCTATTTATGTAATACTCATTATATGATGATTATGGACCTAATTAACAAGTTACTTCCCTAAAATAAAGTTTAAACTAAGTTCGTCTCGAAAGGAGGAACCTTTGTTGACCAAAATTTTATCTTTGGTTTCATGGCTTTGATTCTTGACAAATGCCACCTATAGTTCTTTCTATTTATGTAATACTCATTGCATAATGATTATGGACCTAATTAACAAGTTACTTCCCTAAAATAAAGTTTAAACTAAGTTCTTCTCCAAAGGAGAAACCTTTGTTGACCAATATTTTATCTTCTGTTTCTTGGCTTTGATTCTAGACAAATGCCACTAATAGTTCATTCTATTTATGTAATACTCATTATATGATGATTATGGACCTAATTAACAAGTTACTTCTCTAAAATAAAGTTTAAACTAAGTTTGTCTCCAAAGGAGGAACCTTTGTTGACCAAAATTTTATCTTTGGTTTCTTGGCTTGGATTCTTGACAAATGCCACCTATAGTTCATTCTATATATGTAATACTCATTGTATGAAGATTATGGACCTAATTATCAAGTTACTTCCCTAAAATAAAGTTTAAACTAAGTTCGTCTCCAAAGGAGGAACCTTTGTTGACCAAAATTTTATCTTTGGTTTCTTGGCTTGGATTCTTGACAAATGCTACCTATAGTTCATTCTATTTATGTGATACTCATTTTATAATGATTATGGACCTAATTAACAAGTTACTTCCCTGAAATAAAGTTTAAACTAAGTTCGTCTCCAAAGGTGGAAGCTTTGTTGACCAAAATTTTATCTTTGGCTTCTTGGCTTGGATTCTTCCCAAATGCCTACTATAGTTCATTCTATATATGTAATACTCATTGTATGATGATTATGGACCTAATTAATAAGTTACTTCCATAAAATAAAGTTTAAACTAAGTTCGTCTCAAAAGGAGGAACCTTTGTTGACCAAAATTTTATCTATGGTTTCTTGGCTTTGATTATTGACAAATTCCACATATAGTTCATTCTATTTATGTAATACACATTGCATGATGATTATGGACCTAATTAACAAGTTACTTCCCTAAAATAAAGTTAAAACTAAGTTTGTCTCCAAAGGAGGAACCTTTGTTGACTAAAATTTTATCTTTGGTTTCTTGGCTTTGATTCTTGACAAATGTCACCTATAGTTCATTCTATTTATGTAATACTCATTGTATGATGATTATGGACCTAATTAACAAGTTACTTCCCAAAAATAAAGTTTAAACTAAGTTCGTCTCCAAAGGAGGAAGCTTTGTTGACCAAAATTTTATCTTTGGATTGGATTCTTGCCAAATGCCTATTATAGTTAATTCTATATATGTAACACTCATTGTACGATGATTATGGACCTAATTAATAAGTTACTTCCATAAAATAAAGTTTAAACTAAGTTCGTCTCAAAAGGAGGAACCTTTGTTGACCAAAATTTTATCTTTGGTTTCATGGCTTTGATTCTTGACAAATGCCACCTACGATTCTTGACAAATGCCACCTATAGTTGATTCTATTTATGTAATACTCATTATATGATGATTATGGACCTAATTTACAAGTTACTTCCCTAAAATAAAGTTTAAACTAAGTTCGTCTCCAAAGGAGGAACCTTTGTTGACCAAAATTTTATCTTTTGTTTCTTGGCTTTGATTCTTGACAAATGCCACCTATAGTTCATTCTATTTATGTAATAGTCATTGTATGATTATTACGGACCTAATTAACAAGTTACTTCCCTAAAATAAAGTTTAAACTAAGTTCGTCTCCAAATCAGGAACCTTTGTTGACCAAAATTTTATCTTTGGTTTCATGGCTTTGATTCTTGACAAATGCCACCTATAGTTCATTCAATTTCTGTAATACTCATTATATGATGATTATGGACCTAATTAAGAAGTTACATCCCTAAAATAAAGTGTAAACTAAGTTTGTCTCCAAAGGAGGAACCTTTGTTGACCAAAATTTTATCTTTGGTTTCTTGGCTTGGATTCTTGACAAATGCCACCTATAGTTAATTCTATATATGTAATACTCATTGTATGATGATTATGGAAATAATTATCAAGTTACTTCCCTAAAATAAAGTTTAAATTAAGTTCGTCTCCAAAGGAGGAACCTTTGTTGACCAAAATTTTATCTTTGGTTTCTTGGCTTGGATTCTTGACAAATGCCACCTATAGTTCATTCTATTTATGTTATACTTATTGTATGATGATTATGGACCTAATTAACAAGTTACTTCCCTAAAATAAAGTTTAAACTAAGTTCGTCTCCAAAGGAGGAACCTTTGTTGACCAAAATTTTATCTTTGGATTCTTGGCTTGGATTCTTGCCAAATGCCTACTATAGTTCATTCTATATATGTAATACTCATTGTATGATGATTATGGACCTAATTAACAAGTTACTTCCCTAAAATAAAGTTTAAACTAAGTTCGTCTCCAAAGGAGGAACCTTTGTTGACCAAAATTTTATCTTTGGTTTCATGGCTTTGATTCTTGACAAATGCCACCTATAGTTCTTTCTATTTATGTAATACTCATTGTATGATGATTATGCACCTAATTAACAAGTTAATTCCCTAAAATAAAGTTTAAACTAAGTTCGTCTCGAAAGGAGAAACCTTTGTTGACCAAAATTTTATCTTTTGTTTCTTGGCTTTGATTCTTGACAAATGCCACTTATAGTTCATTCTATTTATGTAATAATCATTGTATGATGGTTATGGACCTAATTAACAAGTTACTTCCCTAAAATAAAGTTTAAATTAAGTTCGTCTCCAAATGAGGAACCTTTGTTAACCAAAATTTTATCTTTGGTTTCATGGCTTTGATTCTTGACAAATGCCACCTATAGTTCATTCTATTAATGTAATACTCATTATATGATGATTATGGACCTAATTTACAAGTTACTTCCCTAAAATAAAGTTTAAACTAAGTTCGTCTCCAAAGGAGGAACCTTTGTTGACCAAAATTTTATCTTTGGTTTCTTGGCTTGGATTCTTCACAAATGCGACCTATAGTTCATTCTATTTATGTAATATTCATTGTATAATGATTATGGACCTAATTAACAAGTTACTTCCCTAAAATAAAGTTTAAACTATGTTCGTCTCCAAAGGAGAAACCATTGTTGACGAAAATTTTATCTTTTGTTTTTTTGGCTTTGATTATTAACAAATGCCACCTATAGTTCATTCTATTTATGCAATAGTCATTGTATGATGATTATGGAAATAATTATCAAGTTACTTCCCTAAAATAAAGTTTAAATTAAGTTCGTCTCCAAAGGAGGAACCTTTGTTGACCAAATTTTTATCTTTGGTTTCTTGGCTTGGATTCTTGACAAATGCCACCTATAGTTCATTCTATTTATGTAATACTCATTGTATGATGATTATGGACCTAATTAACAAGTTACTTCCCTAAAATAAAGTTTAAACTAAGTTCGTCTCCAAAGGAGAAACCTTTGTTGACCAAAATTTTATCTTTTGTTTCTTGGCTTTGATTCTTGACAAATGCCATCTATAGTTCATTCTATTTATGTAATAATCATTGTATGATGGTTATGGACCTAATTAACAAGTTACTTCCCTAAAATGAAGTTTAAATTAAGTTCATCTCCAAATGAGGAACCTTTGTTGACCAAAATTTTATCTTTGGTTTCATGGCTTTGATTCTTGACAAATGCCACCTATAGTTCATTCTATTTATGTAATACTCATTATATGATGATTATGGACCTAATTAACAAGTTACTTCCCTAAAATAAAGTTTAAACTAAGTTCGTCTCCAAAGGAGGAACCTTTGTTGACCAAAATTTTATCTTTGGTTTCTTGGCTTGGATTCTTCACAAATGCGACCTATAGTTCATTCTATTTATGTAATATTTATTGTATAATGATTATGGACCTAATTAACAAGTTACTTCCCTAAAATAAAGTTTAAACTATGTTCGTCTCCAAAGGAGAAACCTTTGTTGACGAAAATTTTATCTTTTGTTTCTTGGCTTTGATTCTTGACAAATGCCACCTATAGTTCATTCTATTTATGTAATAGTCATTGTTTGATGATTATGGAAATAATTATCAAGTTACTTCCCTAAAATAAAGTTTAAATTAAGTTCGTCTCCAAAGGAGGAACCTTTGTTGACCAAAATTTTATCTTTGGTTTCTTGGCTTGGATTCTTGACAAATGCCACCTATAGTTCATTCTGTTTATGTAATACTCATTGTATGATGATTATGGACCTAATTAACAATTTACTTCCCTAAAATAAAGTTTAAACTAAGTTCGTCTCCAAAGGAGGAACCTTTGTTGACCAAAATTTTATCTTTGGTTTCATGGCTTTGATTCTTGACAAATGCCACCTATAGTTCTTTCTATTTATGTAATACTCATTGTATGATGATTATGCACCTAATTAACTAGTTAATTCCCTAAAATAAAGTTTAAACTAAGTTCGTCTCGAAAGGAGAAACCTTTGTTGACCAAAAATTTATCTTTTGTTTCTTGGCTTTGATTCTTGACAAATGCCACTTATAGTTCATTCTATTTATGTAATAATCATTGTATGATGGTTATGGACCTAATTAACAAGTTACTTCCCTAAAATAAAGTTTAAATTAAGTTCGTCTCCAAAGGAAGAACCTTTGTTGACCAAAATTTTATCATTGGTTTCTTGTCTTGGATTCTTCACAAATGCGACCTATAGTTCATTCTATTTATGTAATACTCATTGTATAATGATTATGGACCTAATTAACAAGTTACTTCCCTAAAATAAAGTTTAAACTAAGTTCTTCTCCAAAGGAGAAACCTTTGTTGACCAATATTTTATCTTCTGTTTCTTGGCTTTGATTCTTGACAAATGCCACTAATAGTTCATTCTATTTATGTAATACTCATTATATGATGATTATGGACCTAATTAACAAGTTACTTCTCTAAAATAAAGTTTAAACTAAGTTTGTCTCCAAAGGAGGAACCTTTGTTGACCAAAATTTTATCTTTGGTTTCTTGGCTTGGATTCTTGACAAATGCCACCTATAGTTCATTCTATATATGTAATACTCATTGTATGAAGATTATGGACCTAATTATCAAGTTACTTCCCTAAAATAAAGTTTAAACTAAGTTCGTCTCCAAAGGAGGAACCTTTGTTGACCAAAATTTTATCTTTGGTTTCTTGGCTTGGATTCTTGACAAATGCTACCTATAGTTCATTCTATTTATGTGATACTCATTTTATAATGATTATGGACCTAATTAACAAGTTACTTCCCTGAAATAAAGTTTAAACTAAGTTCGTCTCCAAAGGAGGAACCTTTGTTGACCAAAATTTTATCTTTGGCTTCTTGGCTTGGATTCTTCCCAAATGCCTACTATAGTTCATTCTATATATGTAATACTCATTGTATGATGATTATGGACCTAATTAATAAGTTACTTCCATAAAATAAAGTTTAAACTAAGTTCGTCTCAAAAGGAGGAACCTTTGTTGACCAAAATTTTATCTATGGTTTCTTGGCTTTGATTATTGACAAATGCACATATAGTTCATTCTATTTATGTAATACACATTGCATGATGAATATGGACCTAATTAACAAGTTAGTTCCCTAAAATAAAGTTAAAACTAAGTTTGTCTCCAAAGGAGGAACCTTTGTTGACCAAAATTTTATCTTTGGTTTCTTGGCTTGGATTCTTGACAAATGCTACCTATAGTTCATTCTATTTATGTGATACTCATTTTATAATGATTATGGACCTAATTAACAAGTTACTTCCCTGAAATAAAGTTTAAACTAAGTTCGTCTCCAAAGGAGGAACCTTTGTTGACCAAAATTTTATCTTTGGCTTCTTGGCTTGGATTCTTCCCAAATGCCTACTATAGTTCATTCTATATATGTAATACTCATTGTATCATGATTATGGACCTAATTAATAAGTTACTTCCATAAAATAAAGTTTAAACTAAGTTCGTCTCAAAAGGAGGAACCTTTGTTGACCAAAATTTTATCTATGGTTTCTTGGCTTTGAGTCTTGAAAAATGCACATATAGTTCATTCTATTTATGTAATACACATTGCATGATGAATATGGACCTAATTAACAAGTTACTTCCCTAAAATAAAGTTAAAACTAAGTTTGTCTCCAAAGGAGGAACCTTTGTTGACCAAAATTTTATCTTTGGTTTCTTGGCTTTGATTCTTGACAAATGCAACCTATAGTTCATTCTATTTATGTAATACTGTTTGTATGATGATTATGGACCTAATTAACAAGTTACTTCCCAAAAATAAAGTTTAAACTAAGTTCGTCTCCAAAGGAGGAAGCTTTGTTGACCAAAATTTTATCTTTGGCTTCTTGGCTTGGATTCTTGCCAAATGCCTATTATAGTTAATTCTATATATGTAACACTCATTGTACGATGATTATGGACCTAATTAATAAGTTACTTCCATAAAATAAAGTTTAAACTAAGTTCGTCTCAAAAGGAGGAACCTTTGTTGACCAAAATTTTATCTTTGGTTTCATGGCTTTGATTCTTGACAAATGCCACCTATAGTTCATTCTATTTATGTAATACTCATTATATGATGATTATGGACCTAATTTACAAGTTACTTCCCTAAAATAAAGTTTAAACTAAGTTCGTCTCCAAAGGAGGAACCTTTGTTGACCAAAACTTTATCTTTGGTTTCTTGGCTTGGATTCTTGACAAATGCTACCTATAGTTCATTCTATTTATGTGATACTCATTTTATAATGATTATGGACCTAATTAACAAGTTACTTCCCTAAAATAAAGTTTAAACTAAGTTCGTCTCCAAAGGAGGAACCTTTGTTGACCAAAATTTTATCTTTGGTTTCATGGCTTTGATTCTTGACAAATGCCACCTATAGTTTTTTCTATTTATGTAATACTCATTGTATGATGATTATGCACCTAATTAACAAGTTAATTCCCTAAAATAAAGTTTAAATTAAGTTCGTCTCCAAATGATGAACCTTTGTTGACCAAAATTTTATCTTTGGTTTCATGGCTTTGATTCTTGACAAATGCCACCTATAGTTCATTCTATATATGTAATACTCATTATATGATGATTATGGACCTAATTTACAAGTTACTTCCCTAAAATAAAGTTAAAACTAAGTTTGTCTCCAAAGGAGGAACCTTTGTTGACCAAAATTTTATCTTTGGTTTCTTGGCTTTGATTCTTGAAAAATGTCACCTATAGTTCATTCTATTTATGTAATACTCATTGTATGATGATTATGGACCTAATTAACAAGTTACTTCCCAAAAATAAAGTTTAAACTAAGTTCGTCTCCAAAGGAGGAAGCTTTGTTGACCAAAATTTTATCTTTGGCTTCTTGGCTTGGATTCTTGCCAAATGCCTATTATAGTTAATTCTATATATGTAACACTCATTGTACGATGATTATGGACCTAATTAATAAGTTACTTCCATAAAATAAAGTTTAAACTAAGTTCGTCTCAAAAGGAGGAACCTTTGTTAACCAAAATTTTATCTTTGGTTTCATGGCTTTGATTCTTGACAAATGCCACCTATAGTTCATTCTATTTATGTAATACTCATTATATGATGATTATGGACCTAATTAACAAGTTACTTCCCTAAAATAAAGTTTAAACTAAGTTCGTCTCCAAAGGAGGAACCTTTGTTGACCAAAATTTTATCTTTGGTTTCTTGGCTTGGATTCTTGACAAATGCTACCTATAGTTCATTCTATTTATGTGATACTCATTTTATAATGATTATGGACCTAATTAACAAGTTACTTCCCTAAAATAAAGTTTAAACTAAGTTCGTCTCCAAAGGAGGAACCTTTGTTGACCAAAATTTTATCTTTGGTTTCATGGCTTTGATTCTTGACAAATGCCACCTATAGTTCTTTCTATTTATGTAATACTCATTGTATGATGATTATGCACCTAATTAACAAGTTAATTCCCTAAAATAAAGTTTAAATTAAGTTCGTCTCCAAATGAGGAACCTTTGTTGACCAAAATTTTATCTTTGGTTTCGTGGCTTTGATTCTTGACAAATGCCACCTATAGTTCATTCTATTTATGTAAAACTCATTATATGATGATTATGGACCTAATTTACAAGTTACTTCCCTAAAATAAAGTTTAAACTAAGTTCGTCTCCAAAGGAGGAACCTTTGTTGACCAAAATTTTATCTTTGGTTTCATGGCTTTGATTCTTGACAAATGCCACCTATAGTTCATTCAATTTCTGTAATACTCATTATATGATGATTATGGACCTAATTAAGAAGTTACTTCCCTAAAATAAAGTGTAAACTAAGTTTGTCTCCAAAGGAGGAACCTTTGTTGACCAAAATTTTATCTTTGGTTTCTTGGCTTGGATTCTTGACAAATGCCACCTATAGTTTATTCTATTTATGTTATACTTATTTTATGATGATTATGGACCTAATTAACAAGTTACTTCCCTAAAATAAAGTTTAAACTAAGTTCGTCTCCAAAGGAGGAACCTTTGTTGACCAAAATTTTATCTTTGGATTCTTGGCTTGGATTCTTGCCAAATGCCTACTATAGTTCATTCTATTTATATAATACTCATTTTATGATGATTATGGACCTAATTAACAAGTTACTTCCCTAAAATAAAGTTTAAACTAAGTTCGTCTCCAAAGGAGGAACCTTTGTTGACCAAAATTTTATCTTTGGTTTCATGGCTTTGATTCTTGACAAATGCCACCTATAGTTCATTCTATTTATGTAATACTCATTGTATGATGATTATGCACCTAATTAACAAGTTAATTCCCTAAAATAAAGTTTAAACTAAGTTCGTCTCGAAAGGAGAAACCTTTGTTGACCAAAATTTTATCTTTTGTTTCTTGGCTTTGATTCTTATAAAATGCCACTTATAGTTCATTCTATTTATGTAATAATCATTGTATGATGGTTATGGACCTAATTAACAAGTTACTTCCCTAAAATAAAGTTTAAACTAAGTTCGTCTCCAAAGGAGGAACCTTTGTTAACCAAAATTTTATCTTTGGTTTCATGGCTTTGATTCTTGACAAATGCCACCTATAGTTTTTTCTATTTATGTAATACTCATTGTATGATGATTATGCACCTAATTAACAAGTTAATTCCCTAAAATAAAGTTTAAATTAAGTTCGTCTCCAAATGAGGAACCTTTGTTGACCAAAATTTTATCTTTGGTTTCATGGCTTTGATTCTTGACAAATGCCACCTATAGTTCATTCTATTTATGTAATACTCATTATATGATGATTATGGACCTAATTAACAAGTTACTTCCCTAAAATAAAGTTAAAACTAAGTTTGTCTCCAAAGGAGGAACCTTTGTTGACTAAAATTTTATCTTTGGTTTCTTGGCTTTGATTCTTGAAAAATGTCACCTATAGTTCATTCTATTTATGTAATACTCATTGTATGATGATTATGGACCTAATTAACAAGTTACTTCCCAAAAATAAAGTTTAAACTAAGTTCGTCTCCAAAGGAGGAAGCTTTGTTGACCAAAATTTTATCTTTGGCTTCTTGGCTTGGATTCTTGCCAAATGCCTATTATAGTTAATTCTATATATGTAACACTCATTGTACGATGATTATGGACCTAATTAATAAGTTACTTCCATAAAATAAAGTTTAAACTAAGTTCGTCTCCAAAGGAGGAACCTTTGTTGACTAAAATTTTATCTTTGGTTTCATGGCTTTGATTCTTGACAAATGCCACCTATAGTTCATTCTATTTATGTAATACTCATTATATGATGATTATGGACCTAATTAACAAGTTACTTCCCTAAAATAAAGTTTAAACTAAGTTCGTCTCCAAAGGAGGAACCTTTGTTGACCAAAATTTTATCTTTGGTTTCTTGGCTTGGATTCTTGACAAATGCTACCTATAGTTCATTCTATTTATGTAATACTCATTTTATGATGATTATGGACCTAATTAACAAGTTACTTCCCTAAAATAAAGTTTAAACTAAGTTCGTCTCCAAAGGAGGAACCTTTGTTGACCAAAATTTTATCTTTGGTTTCATGGCTTTGATTCTTGACAAATGCCACCTATAGTTCATTCTATTTATGTAATACTCATTGTATGATGATTATGCACCTAATTAACAAGTTAATTCCCTAAAATAAAGTTTAAATTAAGTTCGTCTCCAAATGAGGAACCTTTGTTGACCAAAATTTTATCTTTGGTTTCGTGGCTTTGATTCTTGACAAATGCCACCTATAGTTCATTCTATTTATGTAAAACTCATTATATGATGATTATGGACCTAATTAACAAGTTACTTCCCTAAAATAAAGTTTAAACTAAGTTCGTCTCCAAAGGAGGAACCTTTGTTGACCAAAATTTTATCTTTGGTTTCATGGCTTTGATTCTTGACAAATGCCACCTATAGTTCATTCTATTTCTGTAATACTCATTATATGATGATTATGGACCTAATTAAGAAGTTACTTCCCTAAAATAAAGTGTAAACTAAGTTTGTCTCCAAAGGAGGAACCTTTGTTGACCAAAATTTTATCTTTGGTTTCTTGGCTTGGATTCTTGACAAATGCCACCTATAGTTTATTCTATTTATGTTATACTTATTTTATGATGATTATGGACCTAATTAACAAGTTACTTCCCTAAAATAAAGTTTAAACTAAGTTCGTCTCCAAAGGAGGAACCTTTGTTGACCAAAATTTTATCTTTGGATTCTTGGCTTGGATTCTTGCCAAATGCCTACTATAGTTCATTCTATATATGTAATACTCATTGTATGATGATTATGGACCTAATTAACAAGTTACTTCCCTAAAATAAAGTTTAAACTAAGTTCGTCTCCAAAGGAGGAACCTTTGTTGACCAAAATTTTATCTTTGGTTTCATGGCTTTGATTCTTGACAAATGCCACCTATAGTTCTTTCTATTTATGTAATACTCATTGTATGATGATTATGCACCTAATTAACAAGTTAATTCCCTAAAATAAAGTTTAAACTAAGTTCGTCTCGAAAGGAGAAACCTTTGTTGACCAAAATTTTATCTTTTGTTTCTTGGCTTTGATTCTTATAAAATGCCACTTATAGTTCATTCTATTTATGTAATAATCATTGTATGATGGTTATGGACCTAATTAACAAGTTACTTCCCTAAAATAAAGTTTAAATTAAGTTCGTCTCCAAATGAGGAACCTTTGTTAACCAAAATTTTATCTTTGGTTTCATGGCTTTGATTCTTGACAAATGCCACCTATAGTTCATTCTATTTATGTAATACTCATTATATGATGATTATGGACCTAATTTACAAGTTACTTCCCTAAAATAAAGTTTAAACTAAGTTCGTCTCCAAATGAGGGTCCTTTGTTGACCAAAATTTTATCTTTGGTTTCTTGGCTTGGATTCTTCACAAATGCGACCTATAGTTCATTCTATTTATGTAATATTCATTGTATAATGATTATGGACCTCATTAACAAGTTACTTCCCTAAAATAAAGTTTAAACTATGTTCGTCTCCAAAGGATAAACCATTGTTGACGAAAATTTTATCTTTTGTTTCTTGGCTTTGATTATTGACAAATGCCACCTATAGTTCATTCTATTTATGTAATAGTCATTGTATGATGATTATGGAAATAATTATCAAGTTACTTCCCTAAAATAAAGTTTAAATTAAGTTCGTCTCCAAAGGAGGAACCTTTGTTGACCAAAATTTTATCTTTGGTTTCTTGGCTTGGATTCTTGACAAATGCCACCTATAGTTCATTCTATTTATGTAATACTCATTGTATGATGATTATGGACCTAATTAACAAGTTACTTCCCTAAAATAAAGTTTAAACTAAGTTCGTCTCCAATGGAGAAACCTTTGTTGACCAAAATTTTATCTTTTGTTTCCTGGCTTTGATTCTTGACAAATGCCACTTATAGTTCATTCTATTTATGTAATAATCATTGTATGATGGTTATGGACCTAATTAACAAGTTACTTCCCTAAAATGAAGTTTAAATTAAGTTCGTCTCCAAATGAGGAACCTTTGTTGACCAAAATTTTATCTTTGGTTTCATGGCTTTGATTCTTGACAAATGCCACCTATAGTTCATTCTATTTATGTAATACTCATTATATGATGATTATGGACCTAATTTACAAGTTACTTCCCTAAAATAAAGTTTAAACTAAGTTCGTCTCCAAAGGAGGTACCTTTGTTGACCAAAATTTTATCTTTGGTTTCTTGGCTTGGATTCTTCACAAATGCGACCTATAGTTCATTCTATTTATGTAATATTTATTGTATAATGATTATGGACCTAATTAACAAGTTACTTCCCTAAAATAAAGTTTAAACTATGTTCGTCTCCAAAGGAGAAACCTTTGTTGACGAAAATTTTATCTTTGGTTTCATGGCTTTGATTCTTGACAAATGCCACCTATAGTTCATTCTATTTATGTAATAGTCATTGTATGATGATTATGGAAATAATTATCAAGTTACTTCCCTAAAATAAAGTTTAAATTAAGTTCGTCTCCAAAGGAGGAACCTTTGTTGACCAAAATTTTATCTTTGGTTTCTTGGCTTGGATTCTTGACAAATGCCACCTATAGTTCATTCTGTTTATGTAATACTCATTGTATGATGATTATGGACCTAATTAACAAGTTACTTCCCTAAAATAAAGTTTAAACTAAGTTCGTCTCCAAAGGAGGAACCTTTGTTGACCAAAATTTTATCTTTGGTTTCATGGCTTTGATTCTTGACAAATGTCACCTATAGTTCATTCTATTTATGTAATACTCATTGTATGATGATTATGCACCTAATTAACTAGTTAATTCCCTAAAATAAAGTTTAAACTAAGTTCGTCTCGAAAGGAGAAACCTTTGTTGACCAAAATTTTATCTTTTGTTTCTTGGCTTTGATTCTTGACAAATGCCATCTATAGTTCATTCTATTTATGTAATAGTCATTGTATGATGGTTATGGACCTAATTAACAAGTTACTTCCATAAAATAAAGTTTAAACTAAGTTCGTCTCCAAATGAGGAACCTTTGTTGACCAAAATTTTATCTTTGGTTTCATGGCTTTGATTCTTGACAAATGCCACCTATAGTTCATTCTATTTATGTAATACTCATTATATGATGATTATGGACCTAATTAACAAGTTACTTCCCTAATATAAAGTTTAAACTAAGTTCGTCTCCAAAGGAGGAACCTTTGTTGACCAAAATTTTATCTTTGGTTTCTTGGCTTGGATTCTTCACAAATGCGACCTATAGTTCATTCTATTTATGTAATATTTATTGTATAATGATTATGGACCTAATTAACAAATTACTTCCCTAAAATAAAGTTTAAATTAAGTTCGTCTCCAAATGAGGAACCTTTGTTGACCAAAATTTTATCTTTGGTTTCATGGCTTTGATTCTTGACAAATGCCACCTATAGTTCATTCTATTTATGTAATACTCATTATATGATGATTATGGACCTAATTTACAAGTTACTTCCCTAAAATAAAGTTTAAACTAAGTTCGTCTCCAAAGGAGGTACCTTTGTTGACCAAAATTTTATCTTTGGTTTCTTGGCTTGGATTCTTGACAAATGCCACCTATAGTTCATTCTATTTATGTAATACTCATTGTATGATGATTATGGACCTAATTAACAAGTAACTTCCCTAAAATAAAGTTTAAACTAAGTTCGTCTCCAAAGGAGAAACCTTTGTTGACCAAAATTTTATCTTTTGTTTCTTGGCTTTGATTCTTGACAAATGCCACTTATAGTTCATTCTATTTATGTAATAATCATTGTATGATGGTTATGGAAATAATTATCAAGTTACTTCCCTAAAAATAAAGTTTAAATTAAGTTCGTCTCCAAAGGAGGAACCTTTGTTGACCAAAATTTTATCTTTGGTTTCTTGGCTTGGATTCTTGACAAATGCCACCTATAGTTCATTCTGTTTATGTAATACTCATTGTATGATGATTATGGACCTAATTAACAAGTTACTTCCCTAAAATAAAGTTTAAACTAAGTTCGTCTCCAAAGGAGGAACCTTTGTTGACCAAAATTTTATCTTTGGTTTCATGGCTTTGATTCTTGACAAATGCCACCTATAGTTCTTTCTATTTATGTAATACTCATTGTATGATGATTATGCACCTAATTAACTAGTTAATTCCCTAAAATAAAGTTTAAACTAAGTTCGTCTCGAAAGGAGAAACCTTTGTTGACCAAAATTTTATCTTTTGTTTCTTGGCTTTGATTCTTGACAAATGCCACTTATAGTTCATTCTATTTATGTAATAATCATTGTATGATGGTTATGGACCTAATTAACAAGTTACTTCCATAAAATAAAGTTTAAACTAAGTTCGTCTCCAAATGAGGAACCTTTGTTGACCAAAATTTTATCTTTGGTTTCATGGCTTTGATTCTTGACAAATGCCACCTATAGTTCATTCTATTTATGTAATACTCATTATATGATGATTATGGACCTAATTAACAAGTTACTTCCCTAATATAAAGTTTAAACTAAGTTCGTCTCCAAAGGAGGAACCTTTGTTGACCAAAATTTTATCTTTGGTTTCTTGGCTTGGATTCTTCACAAATGCGACCTATAGTTCATTCTATTTATGTAATATTTATTGTATAATGATTATGGACCTAATTAACAAATTACTTCCCTAAAATAAAGTTTAAACTATGTTCGTCTCCAAAGGAGAAACCTTTGTTGACGAAATTTTTATCTTTTGTTTCTTGGCTTTGATTCTTGACAAATGCCACCTATAGTTCATTCTATTTATGTAATAGTCATTGTATGATGATTATGGAAATAATTATCAAGTTACTTCCCTAAAATAAAGTTTAAATTAAGTTCGTCTCCAAAGGAGGAACCTTTGTTGACCAAAATTTTATCTTTGGTTTCTTGGCTTTGATTCTTGACAAATGCCACATATAGTTCATTCTATTTATGTAATACACATTGCATGATGATTATGGACCTAATTAATAAGTTACTTCCCTAAAATAAAGTTTAAACTAAGTTCGTCTCCAAAGGAGAAACCTTTGTTGACCAAAATTTTATCTTTTGTTTCTTGGCTTTGATTCTTGACAAATGCCATCTATAGTTCATTCTATTTATGTAATAGTCATTGTATGATGGTTATGGACCTAATTAACAAGTTACTTCCCTAAAATGAAGTTTAAATTAAGTTCGTCTCCAAATGAGGAACCTTTGTTGACCAAAATTTTATCTTTGGTTTCATGGCTTTGATTCTTGACAAATGCCACCTATAGTTCATTCTATTTATGCAATACTCATTATATGATGATTATGGACCTAATTTACAAGTTAATTCCCTAAAATAAAGTTTAAACTAAGTTCGTCTCCAAAGGAGGTACCTTTGTTGACCAAAATTTTATCTTTGGTTTCTTGGCTTGGATTCTTCACAAATGCAACCTATAGTTCATTCTATTTATGTAATATTTATTGTATAATGATTATGGACCTAATTAACAAGTTACTTCCCTAAAATAAAGTTTAAACTATGTTCGTCTCCAAAGGAGAAACCTTTGTTGACGAAAATTTTATCTTTTGTTTCTTGGCTTTGATTCTTGACAAATGCCACCTATAGTTCATTCTATTTATGTAATAGTCATTGTATGATGATTATGGAAATAATTATCAAGTTACTTCCCTAAAATAAAGTTTAAATTAAGTTCGTCTCCAAAGGAGGAACCTTTGTTGACCAAAATTTTATCTTTGGTTTCTTGGCTTGGATTCTTGACAAATGCCACCTATAGTTCATTCTGTTTATGTAATACTCATTGTATGATGATTATGGACCTAATTAACAAGTTACTTCCCTAAAATAAAGTTTAAACTAAGTTCGTCTCCAAAGGAGGAACCTTTGTTGACCAAAATTTTATCTTTGGTTTCATGGCTTTGATTCTTGACAAATGCCACCTATAGTTCATTCTATTTATGTAATACTCATTGTATGATGATTATGCACCTAATTAACTAGTTAATTCCCTAAAATAAAGTTTAAACTAAGTTCGTCTCCAAAGGAGAAACCTTTGTTGACCAAAATTTTATCTTTTGTTTCTTGGCTTTGATTCTTGACAAATGCCATCTATAGTTCATTCTATTTATGTAATAGTCATTGTATGATGATTATGGACCTAATTAACAAGTTACTTCCATAAAATAAAGTTTAAACTAAATTCGTCTCCAAATGAGGAACCTTTGTTGACCAAAAT
Organism: Medicago arabica; assembly: GCA_946800305.1. NCBI lineage: Eukaryota > Viridiplantae > Streptophyta > Magnoliopsida > Fabales > Fabaceae > Medicago > Medicago arabica. The sequence goes on from OX326966.1 coordinate 26,764,035, forward strand.
TTTATCTTTGGTTTCATGGCTTTGATTCTTGACAAATGCCACCTATAGTTCATTCTATTTATGTAATACTCATTATATGATGATTATGGACCTAATTAACAAGTTACTTCCCTAATATAAAGTTTAAACTAAGTTCGTCTCCAAAGGAGGAACCTTTGTTGACCAAAATTTTATCTTTGGTTTCTTGGCTTGGATTCTTCACAAATGCGACCTATAGTTCATTCTATTTATGTAATATTTATTGTATAATGATTATGGACCTAATTAACAAATTACTTCCCTAAAATAAAGTTTAAACTATGTTCGTCTCCAAAGGAGAAACCTTTGTTGACGAAATTTTTATCTTTTGTTTCTTGGCTTTGATTCTTGACAAATGCCACCTATATAGTTCATTCTATTTATGTAATAGTCATTGTATGATGATTATGGAAATAATTATCAAGTTACTTCCCTAAAATAAAGTTTAAATTAAGTTCGTCTCCAAAGGAGGAACCTTTGTTGACCAAAATTTTATCTTTGGTTTCTTGGCTTGGATTCTTGACAAATGCCACCTATAGTTCATTCTATTTATGTAATACTCATTGTATGATGATTATGGACCTAATTAACAAGTTACTTCCCTAAAATAAAATTTAAACTAAGTTCGTCTCCAAAGGAGGAAACTTTGTTGACCAAAATTTTATCTTTTATGCACCTAATTAACTAGTTAATTCCCTAAAATAAATTTTAAACTAAGTTCGTCTCGAAAGGAGAAACCTTTGTTGACCAAAATTTTATCTTTTGTTTCTTGGCTTTGATTCTTGACAAATGCCACTTATAGTTCATTCTATTTATGTAATAATCATTGTATGATTATTATGGACCTAATTAACAAGTTACTTCCCTAAAATAAAGTTTAAACTAAGTTCGTCTCCAAATCAGGAACCTTTGTTGACCAAAATTTTATCTTTGGTTTCATGGCTTTGATTCTTGACAAATGCCACATATAGTTCATTCTATTTATGTTATACTTATTGTATGATGATTATGGACCTAATTAACAAGTTACTTCCCTAAAATAAAGTTTAAACTAAGTTCGTCTCCAAAGGAGGAACCTTTGTTGACCAAAATTTTATCTTTGGTTTCTTGGCTTGGATTCTTGACATATGCCACATATAGTTCATTCTATTTATGTTATACTTATTGTATGATGATTATGGACCTAATTAACAAGTTACTTCCCTAAAATAAAGTTTAAACTAAGTTCGTCTCCAAAGGAGGAACCTTTGTTGACCAAAATTTTATCTTTGGTTTCTTGGCTTGGATTCTTGACATATGCCACCTATAGTTCATTCTATTTATGTTATACTTATTGTATGATGATTATGGACCTAATTAACAAGTTACTTCCCTAAAATAAAGTTTAAACTAAGTTCGTCTCCAAAGGAGGAACCTTTGTTGACCAAAATTTTATCTTTGGATTCTTGGCTTGGATTCTTGCCAAATGCCTACTATAGTTCATTCTATATATGTAATACTCATTGTATGATGATTATGGACCTAATTAACAAGTTACTTCCCTAAAATAAAGTTTAAACTAAGTTCGTCTCCAAAGGAGGAACCTTTGTTGACCAAAATTTTATCTTTGGTTTCATGGCTTTGATTCTTGACAAATGCCACCTATAGTTCATTCTATTTATGTAATACTCATTGTATGATGATTATGCACCTAATTAACTAGTTAATTCCCTAAAATAAAGTTTAAACTAAGTTCGTCTCGAAAGGAGAAACCTTTGTTGACCAAAATTTTATCTTTTGTTTCTTGGCTTTGATTCTTGACAAATGTCACCTATAGTTCATTCTATTTATGTAATAGTCATTGTATGATGATTATGGAAATAATTATCAAGTTACTTCCCTAAAATAAAGTTTAAATTAAGTTCGTCTCCAAAGGAGGAACCTTTGTTGACCAAAATTTTATCTTTGGTTTCTTGGCTTGGATTCTTGACAAATGCCACCTATAGTTCATTCTATTTATGTAATACTCATTGTATGATGATTATGGACCTAATTAACAAGTTACTTCCCTAAAATAAAGTTTAAACTAAGTTCGTCTCCAAAGGAGGAACCTTTGTTGACCAAAATTTTATCTTTGGTTTCATGGCTTTGATTCTTGACAAATACCACCTATAGTTCTTTCTATTCATGTAATACTCATTGTATGATGATTATGCACCTAATTAACTAGTTAATTCCCTAAAATAAAGTTTAAACTAAGTTCGTCTCGAAAGGAGAAACCTTTGTTGACCAAAATTTTATCTTTTGTTTCTTGGCTTTGATTCTTGACAAATGCCACTTATAGTTCATTCTATTTATGTAATAATCATTGTATGATGGTTATGGACCTAATTAACAAGTTACTTCCCTAAAATAAAGTTTAAATTAAGTTCGTCTCCAAATGAGGAACCTTTGTTGACCAAAATTTTATCTTTGGCTTCATGGCTTTGATTCTTGACAAATGCCACCTATAGTTCATTCTATTTATGTAATACTCATTATATGATGATTATGGACCTAATTTACAAGTTACTTCCCTAAAATAAAGTTTAAACTAAGTTCGTCTCCAAAGGAGGAACCTTTGTTGACCAAAATTTTATCTTTGGTTTCTTGGCTTGGATTCTTCACAAATGCGACCTATAGTTCATTCTATTTATGTAATATTTATTGTATAATGATTATGGACCTAATTAACAAATTACTTCCCTAAAATAAAGTTTAAACTATGTTCGTCTCCAAAGGAGAAACCTTTGTTGACGAAAATTTTATCTTTTGTTTCTTGGCTTTGATTCTTGACAAATGCCACCCATAGTTCATTCTATTTATGTAATACTCATTGTATGATGATTATGGAAATAATTATCAAGTTACTTCCCTAAAATAAAGTTTAAATTAAGTTCGTCTCCAAAGGAGGAACCTTTGTTGACCAAAATTTTATCTTTGGTTTCTTGGCTTGGATTCTTGACAAATGCCACCTATAGTTCATTCTATTGATGTAATACTCATTGTATGATGATTATGGACCTAATTAACAAGTTACTTCCCTAAAATAAAGTTTAAACTAAGTTCGTCTCCAAAGGAGGAACCTTTGTTGACCAAAATTTTATCTTTGGTTTCATGGCTTTGATTCTTGACAAATGCCACCTATAGTTCTTTCTATTTACGTAATACTCATTGTATGATGATTATGCACCTAATTAACTAGTTAATTCCCTAAAATAAATTTTAAACTAAGTTCGTCTCGAAAGGAGAAACCTTTGTTGACCAAAATTTTATCATTTATTTCTTGGCTTTGATTCTTGACAAATGCCACTTATAGTTCATTCTATTTATGTAATAATCATTGTATGATTATTATGGACCTAATTAACAAGTTACTTCCCTAAAATAAAGTTTAAACTAAGTTCGTCTCCAAATCAGGAACCTTTGTTGACCAAAATTTTATCTTTGGTTTCATGGCTTGGATTCTTGACATATGCCACCTATAGTTCATTCTATTTATGTTATACTTATTGTATGATGATTATGGACCTAATTAACAAGTTACTTCCCTAAAATAAAGTTTAAACTAAGTTCGTCTCCAAAGGAGGAACCTTTGTTGACCAAAATTTTATCTTTGGTTTCTTGGCTTGGATTCTTGACATATGCCACCTATAGTTCATTCTATTTATGTAATACTCATTATATGATGATTATGGACCTAATTTACAAGTTACTTCCCTAAAATAAAGTTTAAACTAAGTTCGTCTCCAAAGGAGGAACCTTTGTTGACCAAAATTTTATCTTTGGTTTCTTGGCTTGGATTCTTCACAAATGCGACCTATAGTTCATTCTATTTATGTAATATTTATTGTATAATGATTATGGACCTAATTAACAAGTTACTTCCCTAAAATAAAGTTTAAACTATGTTCGTCTCCAAAGGAGAAACCTTTGTTGACGAAAATTTTATCTTTTGTTTCTTGGCTTTGATTCTTGACAAATGCCACCTATAGTTCATTCTATTTATGTAATAGTCATTGTATGATGATTATGGAAATAATTATCAAGTTACTTCCCTAAAATAAAGTTTAAATTAAGTTCTTCTCCAAAGGAGGAACCTTTGTTGACAAAAATTTTATCTTTGGTTTCTTGGCTTTGATTCTTGACAAATGCCACCTATAGTTCATTCTATTTATGTAATACTCATTGTATGATGATTATGGACCTAATTAACAAGTTACTTCCCTAAAATAAAGTTTAAACTAAGTTCGTCTCCAAAGGAGGAACCTTTGTTGACCAAAATTTTATCTTTGGTTTCATGGCTTTGATTCTTGACAAATGCCACCTATAGTTCTTTCTATTTATGTATTACTCATTGTATGATGATTATGCACCTAATTAACAAGTTACTTCCCTAAAATAAAGTTTAAACTAAGTTCGTCTCCAAAGGAGGAACCTTTGTTGACCAAAATTTTATCTTTGGTTTCATGGCTTTGATTCTTGACAAATTCCACCTATAGTTCTTTCTATTTATGTAATACTCATTGTATGATGATTATGCACCTAATTAACAAGTTAATTCCCTAAAATAAAGTTTAAACTAAGTTCGTCTCGAAAGGAGAAACCTTTGTTGACCAAAATTTTATCTTTGGTTTCATGTCTTTGATTCTTGACAAATGCGACCTATAGTTCATTCTATTTATGTAATATTTATTGTATAATGATTATGGACCTAATTAACAAGTTACTTCCCTAAAATAAAGTTTAAACTATGTTCGTCTCCATAGGAGAAACCTTTGTTGACGAAAATTTTATCTTTTGTTTCTTGGCTTTGATTCTTGACAAATGCCACCTATAGTTCATTCTATTTATGTAATAGTTATTGTATGATGATTATGGAAATAATTATCAAGTTACTTCCCTAAAATAAAGTTTAAATTAAGTTCGTCTCCAAAGGAGGAACCTTTGTTGACCAAAATTTTATCTTTGGTATCTTGGCTTGGATTCTTGACAAATGCCACCTATAGTTCATTCTATTTATGTAATACTCATTGTATGATGATTATGGACCTAATTAACAAGTTACTTCCCTAAAATAAAGTTTAAACTAAGTTCGTCTCCAAAGGAGGAACCTTTGTTGACCAAAATTTTATCTTTGGTTTCATGGCTTTGATTCTTGACAAATGCGACCTATAGTTCATTCTATTTATGTAATATTTATTGTATAATGATTATGGACCTAATTAACAAGTTACTTCCCTAAAATAAAGTTTAAACTATGTTCGTCTCCATAGGAGAAACCTTTGTTGACGAAAATTTTATCTTTTGTTTCTTGGCTTTGATTCTTGACAAATGCCACCTATAGTTCATTCTATTTATGTAATAGTCATTGTATGATGATTATGCACCTAATTAACAAGTTAATTCCCTAAAATCAAGTTTAAACTAAGTTCGTCTCGAAAGGAGAAACCTTTGTTGACCAAAATTTTATCTTTGGTTTCATGGCTTTGATTCTTGACAAATGCGACCTATAGTTCATTCTATTTATGTAATACTCATTATATGATGATTATGGACCTAATTTACAAGTTACTTCCCTAAAATAAAGTTTAAACTAAGTTCGTCTCCAAAGGAGGAACCTTTGTTGACCAAAATTTTATCTTTGGTTTCTTGGCTTGGATTCTTCACAAATGCGACCTATAGTTCATTCTATTTATGTAATATTTATTGTATAATGATTATGGACCTAATTAACAAGTTACTTCCCTAAAATAAAGTTTAAACTATGTTCGTCTCCAAAGGAGAAACCTTTGTTGACGAAAATTTTATCTTTTGTTTCTTGGCTTTGATTCTTGACAAATGCCACCTATAGTTCATTCTATTTATGTAATAGTCATTGTATGATGATTATGGAAATAATTATCAAGTTACTTCCCTAAAATAAAGTTTAAATTAAGTTCTTCTCCAAAGGAGGAACCTTTGTTGACAAAAATTTTATCTTTGGTTTCTTGGCTTGGATTCTTGACAAATGCCACCTATAGTTCATTCTATTTATGTAATACTCATTGTATGATGATTATGGACCTAATTAACAAGTTACTTCCCTAAAATAAAGTTTAAACTAAGTTCGTCTCCAAAGGAGGAACCTTTGTCGACCAAAATTTTATCTTTGGTTTCATGGCTTTGATTCTTGACAAATGCCACCTATAGTTCTTTCTATTTATGTATTACTCATTGTATGATGATTATGCACCTAATTAACAAGTTACTTCCCTAAAATAAAGTTTAAACTAAGTTCGTCTCCAAAGGAGGAACCTTTGTTGACCAAAATTTTATCTTTGGTTTCATGGCTTTGATTCTTGACAAATTCCACCTATAGTTCTTTCTATTTATGTAATACTCATTGTATGATGATTATGCACCTAATTAACAAGTTAATTCCCTAAAATAAAGTTTAAACTAAGTTCGTCTCGAAAGGAGAAACCTTTGTTGACCAAAATTTTATCTTTGGTTTCATGGCTTTGATTCTTGACAAATGCGACCTATAGTTCATTCTATTTATGTAATATTTATTGTATAATGATTATGGACCTAATTAACAAGTTACTTCCCTAAAATAAAGTTTAAACTATGTTCGTCTCCATAGGAGAAACCTTTGTTGACGAAAATTTTATCTTTTGTTTCTTGGCTTTGATTCTTGACAAATGCCACCTATAGTTCATTCTATTTATGTAATAGTCATTGTATGATGATTATGCACCTAATTAACAAGTTAATTCCCTAAAATCAAGTTTAAACTAAGTTCGTCTCGAAAGGAGAAACCTTTGTTGACCAAAATTTTATCTTTGGTTTCATGGCTTTGATTCTTGACAAATGCCACCTATAGTTCATTCTATTTATGTAATATTTATTGTATAATGATTATGGACCTAATTAACAAGTTACTTCCCTAAAATAAAGTTTAAACTATGTTCGTCTCCAAAGGAGAAACCTTTGTTGACGAAAATTTTATCTTTTGTTTCTTGGCTTTGATTCTTGACAAATGCCACCTATAGTTCATTCTATTTATGTAATAGTCATTGTATGATGATTATGGAAATAATTATCAAGTTACTTCCCTAAAATAAAGTTTAAATTAAGTTCGTCTCCAAAGGAGGAACCTTTGTTGACCAAAATTTTATCTTTGGTTTCTTGGCTTGGATTCTTGACAAATGCCACCTATAGTTCTTTCTATTTATGTATTACTCATTGTATGATGATTATGCACCTAATTAACAAGTTACTTCCCTAAAATAAAGTTTAAACTAAGTTCGTCTCCAAAGGAGGAACCTTTGTTGACCAAAATTTTATCTTTGGTTTCATGGCTTTGATTCTTGACAAATTCCACCTATAGTTCTTTCTATTTATGTAATACTCATTGTATGATGATTATGCACCTAATTAACAAGTTAATTCCCTAAAATAAAGTTTAAACTAAGTTCGTCTCGAAAGGAGAAACCTTTGTTGACCAAAATTTTATCTTTGGTTTCATGGCTTTAATTCTTGACAAATGCGACCTATAGTTCATTCTATTTATGTAATATTTATTGTATAATGATTATGGACCTAATTAACAAGTTACTTCCCTAAAATAAAGTTTAAACTATGTTCGTCTCCATAGGAGAAACCTTTGTTGACGAAAATTTTATCTTTTGTTTCTTGGCTTTGATTCTTGACAAATGCCACCTATAGTTCATTCTATTTATGTAATAGTCATTGTATGATGATTATGGAAATAATTATCAAGTTACTTCCCTAAAATAAAGTTTAAATTAAGTTCGTCTCCAAAGGAGGAACCTTTGTTGACCAAAATTTTATCTTTGGTATCTTGGCTTGGATTCTTGACAAATGCCACCTATAGTTCATTCTATTTATGTAATACTCATTGTATGATGATTATGGACCTAATTAACAAGTTACTTCCCTAAAATAAAGTTTAAACTAAGTTCGTCTCCAAAGGAGGAACCTTTGTTGACCAAAATTTTATCTTTGGTTTCATGGCTTTGATTCTTGACAAATGCGACCTATAGTTCATTCTATTTATGTAATATTTATTGTATAATGATTATGGACCTAATTAACAAGTTACTTCCCTAAAATAAAGTTTAAACTATGTTCGTCTCCATAGGAGAAACCTTTGTTGACGAAAATTTTATCTTTTGTTTCTTGGCTTTGATTCTTGACAAATGCCACCTATAGTTCATTCTATTTATGTAATAGTCATTGTATGATGATTATGCACCTAATTAACAAGTTAATTCCCTAAAATCAAGTTTAAACTAAGTTCGTCTCGAAAGGAGAAACCTTTGTTGACCAAAATTTTATCTTTGGTTTCATGGCTTTGATTCTTGACAAATGCGACCTATAGTTCATTCTATTTATGTAATATTTATTGTATAATGATTATGGACCTAATTAACAAGTTACTTCCCTAAAATAAAGTTTAAACTATGTTCGTCTCCAAAGGAGAAACCTTTGTTGACGAAAATTTTATCTTTTGTTTCTTGGCTTTGATTCTTGACAAATGCCACCTATAGTTCATTCTATTTATGTAATATTCATTGTATGATGATTATGGAAATAATTATCAAGTTACTTCCCTAAAATAAAGTTTAAATTAAGTTCGTCTCCAAAGGAGGAACCTTTGTTGACCAAAATTTTATCTTTGGTTTCTTGGCTTGGATTCTTGACAAATGCCACCTATAGTTCATTCTATTTATGTAATACTCATTGTATGATGATTATGGACCTAATTAACAAGTTACTTCCCTAAAATAAAGTTTAAACTAAGTTCGTCTCCAAAGGAGGAACCTTTGTTGACCAAAATTTTATCTTTGGTTTCATGGCTTTGATTCTTGACAAATGCCACCTATAGTTCTTTCTATTTATGTAATACTCATTGTATGATGATTATGCACCTAATTAACAAGTTACTTCCCTAAAATAAAGTTTAAACTAAGTTCGTCTCCAAAGAAGGAACCTTTGTTGACCAAAATTTTATCTTTGGTTTCATGGCTTTGATTCTTGACAAATGCCACCTATAGTTCTTTCTATTTATGTAATACTCATTGTATGATGATTATGCACCTAATTAATAAGTTAATTCCCTAAAATAAAGTTTAAACTAAGTTCGTCTCGAAAGGAGAAACCTTTGTTGACCAAAATTTTATCTTTGGTTTCATGGCTTTGATTCTTGACAAATGCGACCTATAGTTCATTCTATTTATGTAATATTTATTGTATAATGATTATGGACCTAATTAACAAGTTACTTCCCTAAAATAAAGTTTAAACTATGTTCGTCTCCAAAGGAGAAACCTTTGTTGACGAAAATTTTATCTTTTGTTTCTTGGCTTTGATTCTTGACAAATGCCACCTATAGTTCATTCTATTTATGTAATAGTCATTGTATGATGATTATGGAAATAATTATCAAGTTACTTCCCTAAAATAAAGTTTAAATTAAGTTCGTCTCCAAAGGAGGAACCTTTGTTGACCAAAATTTTATCTTTGGTATCTTGGCTTGGATTCTTGACAAATGCCACCTATAGTTCATTCTATTTATGTAATACTCATTGTATGATGATTATGAACCTAATTAACAAGTTACTTCCCTAAAATAAAGTTTAAACTAAGTTCGTCTCCAAAGGAGGAACCTTTGTTGACCAAAATTTTATCTTTGGTTTCATGGCTTTGATTCTTGACAAATGCGACCTATAGTTCATTCTATTTATGTAATATTTATTGTATAATGATTATGGACCTAATTAACAAGTTACTTCCCTAAAATAAAGTTTAAACTATGTTCGTCTCCAAAGGAGAAACCTTTGTTGACGAAAATTTTATCTTTTGTTTCTTGGCTTTGATTCTTGACAAATGCCACCTATAGTTCATTCTATTTATGTAATAGTCATTGTATGATGATTATGGAAATAATTATCAAGTTACTTCCCTAAAATAAAGTTTAAATTAAGTTCGTCTCCAAAGGAGGAACCTTTGTTGACCAAAATTTTATCTTTGGTATCTTGGCTTGGATTCTTGACAAATGCCACCTATAGTTCTTTCTATTTATGTAATACTCATTGTATGATGATTATGCACCTAATTAACAAGTTAATTCCCTAAAATAAAGTTTAAACTAAGTTCGTCTCGAAAGGAGAAACCTTTGTTGACCAAAATTTTATCTTTGGTTTCATGGCTTTGATTCTTGACAAATGCGACCTATAGTTCATTCTATTTATGTAATATTTATTGTATAATGATTATGGACCTAATTAACAAGTTACTTCCCTAAAATAAAGTTTAAACTATGTTCGTCTCCAAAGGAGAAACCTTTGTTGACGAAAATTTTATCTTTTGTTTCTTGGCTTTGATTCTTGATAAATGCCACCTATAGTTCATTCTATTTATGTAATAGTCATTGTATGATGATTATGGAAATAATTATCAAGTTACTTCCCTAAAATAAAGTTTAAATTAAGTTCGTCTCCAAAGGAGGAACCTTTGTTGACCAAAATTTTATCTTTGGTTTCTTGGCTTGGATTCTTGACAAATGCCACCTATAGTTCATTCTATTTATGTAATACTCATTGTATGATGATTATGGACCTAATTAACAAGTTACTTCCCTAAAATAAAGTTTAAACTAAGTTCGTCTCCAAAGGAGGAACCTTTGTTGACCAAAATTTTATCTTTGGATTCTTGGCTTGGATTCTTGCCAAATGCCTACTATAGTTCATTCTATATATGTAATACTCATTGTATGATGATTATGGACCTAATTAACAAGTTACTTCCGTAAAATAAAGTTTAAACTAAGTTCGTCTCCAAAGGAGGAACCTTTGTTGACCAAAATTTTATCTTTGGTTTCATGGCTTTGATTCTTGACAAATGCCACCTATAGTTCTTTCTATTTATGTAATACTCATTGTATGATGATTATGCACCTAATTAACAAGTTAATTCCCTAAAATAAAGTTTATACTAAGTTCGTCTCGAAAGGAGAAACCTTTGTTGACCAAAATTTTATCTTTGGTTTCATGGCTTTGATTCTTGACAAATGCCACCTATAGTTCATTCTATTTATGTAATAGTCATTTTATGATGATTATGGACCTAATTAACAAGTTACTTCCCTAAAATAAAGTTTAAACTATGTTCGTCTCCAAAGGAGAAACCTTTGTTGACGAAAATTTTATCTTTGGTTTCATGGCTTTGATTCTTGACAAATGCCACCTATAGTTCATTCCATTTATGTAATAGTCGTTGTATGATGATTATGGAAATAATTATCAAGTTACTTCCCTAAAATAAAGTTTAAATTAAGTTCGTCTCCAAAGGAGGAACCTTTGTTGACCAAAATTTTATCTTTGGTTTCTTGGCTTGGATTCTTGACAAATGCCACCTATAGTTCATTCTATTTATGTAATACTCATTGTATGATGATTATGGACCTAATTAACAAGTTACTTCCCTAAAATAAAGTTTAAACTAAGTTCGTCTCCAAAGGAGGAACCTTTGTTGACCAAAATTTTATCTTTGGATTCTTGGCTTGGATTCTTGCCAAATGCCTATTATAGTTCATTCTATATATGTAATACTCATTGTATGATGATTATGGACCTAATTAACAAGTTACTTCCGTAAAATAAAGTTTAAACTAAGTTCGTCTCCAAAGGAGGAACCTTTGTTGACCAAAATTTTATCTTTGGTTTCATGGCTTTGATTCTTGACAAATGCCACCTATAGTTCTTTCTATTTATGTAATACTCATTGTATGATGATTGTGCACCTAATTAACAAGTTAATTCCCTAAAATAAAGTTTATACTAAGTTCGTCTCGAAAGGAGAAACCTTTGTTGACCAAAATTTTATCTTTTGTTTCATGGCTTTGATTCTTGACAAATGTCACCTATAGTTCATTCTATTTATGTAATAGTCATTTTATGATGATTATGGACCTAATTAACAAGTTACTTCCCTAAAATAAAGTTTAAACTATGTTCGTCTCCAAAGGAGAAACCTTTGTTGACGAAAATTTTATCTTTGGTTTCATGGCTTTGATTCTTGACAAATGCCACCTATAGTTCATTCTATTTATGTAATAGTCGTTGTATGATGATTATGGAAATAATTATCAAGTTACTTCCCTAAAATAAAGTTTAAATTAAGTTCGTCTCCAAAGGAGGAACCTTTGTTGACCAAAATTTTATCTTTGGTATCTTGGCTTGGATTCTTGACAAATGCCACCTATAGTTCATTCTATTTATGTAATACTCATTATATGATGATTATGGACCTAATTAACAAGTTACTTCCCTAAAATAAAGTTTAAACTAAGTTCGTCTCCAAAGGAGGAACCTTTGTTGACCAAAATTTTATCTTTGGATTCTTGGCTTGGATTCTTGCCAAATGCCTACTATAGTTCATTCTATATATGTAATACTCATTGTATGATGATTATGGACCTAATTAACAAGTTACTTCCGTAAAATAAAGTTTAAACTAAGTTCGTCTCCAAAGGAGGAACCTTTGTTGACCAAAATTTTATCTTTGGTTTCATGGCTTTGATTCTTGACAAATGCCACCTATAGTTCTTTCTATTTATGTAATACTCATTGTATGATGATTATGCACCTAATTAACAAGTTAATTCCCTAAAATAAAGTTTATACTAAGTTCGTCTCGAAAGGAGAAACCTTTGTTGACCAAAATTTTATCTTTGGTTTCATGGCTTTGATTCTTGACAAATGCCACCTATAGTTCATTCTATTTATATAATAGTCATTTTATGATGATTATGGACCTAATTAACAAGTTACTTCCCTAAAATAAAGTTTAAACTATGTTCGTCTCCAAAGGAGAAACCTTTGTTGACGAAAATTTTATCTTTGGTTTCATGGCTTTGATTCTTGACAAATGCCACCTATAGTTCATTCCATTTATGTAATAGTCGTTGTATGATGATTATGGAAATAATTATCAAGTTACTTCCCTAAAATAAAGTTTAAATTAAGTTCGTCTCCAAAGGAGGAACCTTTGTTGACCAAAATTTTATCTTTGGTTTCTTGGCTTGGATTCTTGACAAATGCCACCTATAGTTCATTCTATTTATGTAATACTCATTGTATGATGATTATGGACCTAATTAACAAGTTACTTCCCTAAAATAAAGTTTAAACTAAGTTCGTCTCCAAAGGAGGAACCTTTGTTGACCAAAATTTTATCTTTGGTTTCTTGGCTTGGATTCTTGCCAAATGCCTATTATAGTTCATTCTATATATGTAATACTCATTGTATGATGATTATGGACCTAATTAACAAGTTACTTCCGTAAAATAAAGTTTAAACTAAGTTCGTCTCCAAAGGAGGAACCTTTGTTGACCAAAATTTTATCTTTGGTTTCATGGCTTTGATTCTTGACAAATGCCACCTATAGTTCTTTCTATTTATGTAATACTCATTGTATGATGATTGTGCACCTAATTAACAAGTTAATTCCCTAAAATAAAGTTTATACTAAGTTCGTCTCGAAAGGAGAAACCTTTGTTGACCAAAATTTTATCTTTGGTTTCATGGCTTTGATTCTTGACAAATGTCACCTATAGTTCATTCTATTTATGTAATAGTCATTTTATGATGATTATGGACCTAATTAACAAGTTACTTCCCTAAAATAAAGTTTAAACTATGTTCGTCTCCAAAGGAGAAACCTTTGTTGACGAAAATTTTATCTTTGGTTTCATGGCTTTGATTCTTGACAAATGCCACCTATAGTTCATTCTATTTATGTAATAGTCGTTGTATGATGATTATGGAAATAATTATCAAGTTACTTCCCTAAAATAAAGTTTAAATTAAGTTCGTCTCCAAAGGAGGAACCTTTGTTGACCAAAATTTTATCTTTGGTATCTTGGCTTGGATTCTTGACAAATGCCACCTATAGTTCATTCTATTTATGTAATACTCATTGTATGATGATTATGGACCTAATTAACAAGTTACTTCCCTAAAATAAAGTTTAAACTAAGTTCGTCTCCAAATCAGGAACCTTTGTTGACCAAAATTTTATCTTTGGTTTCATGGCTTTGATTCTTGACAAATGCCACCTATAGTTCATTCTATTTATGTTATACTTATTGTATGATGATTATGGACCTAATTAACAAGTTACTTCCGTAAAATAAAGTTTAAACTAAGTTCGTCTCCAAAGGAGGAACCTTTGTTGACCAAAATTTTATCTTTGGTTTCATGGCTTTGATTCTTGACAAATGCCACCTATAGTTCTTTCTATTTATGTAATACTCATTGTATGATGATTATGCACCTAATTAACAAGTTAATTCCCTAAAATAAAGTTTATACTAAGTTCGTCTCGAAAGGAGAAACCTTTGTTGACCAAAATTTTATCTTTGGTTTCATGGCTTTGATTCTTGACAAATGCGACCTATAGTTCATTCTATTTATGTAATATTTATTGTATAATGATTATGGACCTAATTAACAAGTTACTTCCCTAAAATAAAGTTTAAACTATGTTCGTCTCCAAAGGAGAAACCTTTGTTGACGAAAATTTTATCTTTTGTTTCTTGGCTTTGATTCTTGACAAATGCCACCTATAGTTCATTCTATTTATGTAATAGTCGTTGTATGATGATTATGGAAATAATTATCAAGTTACTTCCCTAAAATAAAGTTTAAAATATGTTCGTCTCCAAAGGAGGAACCTTTGTTGACGAAAATTTTATCTTTGGTATCTTGGCTTGGATTCTTGACAAATGCCACCTATAGTTCATTCTATTTATGTAATACTCATTGTATGATGATTATGGACCTAATTAACAAGTTACTTCCCTAAAATAAAGTTTAAACTAAGTTCGTCTCCAAATCAGGAACCTTTGTTGACCAAAATTTTATTTTGGTTTCATGGCTTTGATTCTTGACAAATGCCACCTATAGTTCATTCTATTTATGTTATACTCATTGTATGATGATTATGGACCTAATTAACAAGTTACTTCCCTAAAATAAAGTTTAAACTAAGTTCGTCTCCAAAGGAGGAACCTTTGTTGACCAAAATTTTATCTTTGGTTTCTTGGCTTGGATTCTTGACATATGCCACCTATAGTTCATTCTATTTATGTTATACTTATTGTATGATGATTATGGACCTAATTAACAAGTTACTTCCCTAAAATAAAGTTTAAACTAAGTTCGTCTCCAAATCAGGAACCTTTGTTGACCAAAATTTTATCTTTGGTTTCATGGCTTTGATTCTTGACAAATGCCACCTATAGTTCTTTCTATTTATGTAATACTCATTGTATGATGATTATGCACCTAATTAACAAGTTAATTCCCTAAAATAAAGTTTATACTAAGTTCGTCTCGAAAGGAGAAACCTTTGTTGACCAAAATTTTATCTTTGGTTTCATGGCTTTGATTCTTGACAAATGCGACCTATAGTTCATTCTATTTATGTAATATTTATTGTATAATGATTATGGACCTAATTAACAAGTTACTTCCCTAAAATAAAGTTTAAACTATGTTCGTCTCCAAAGGAGAAACCTTTGTTGACGAAAATTTTATTTTTTGTTTCTTGGCTTTGATTCTTGACAAATGCCACCTATAGTTCATTCTATTTATGTAATAGTCGTTGTATGATGATTATGGAAATAATTATCAAGTTACTTCCCTAAAATAAAGTTTAAATTAAGTTCGTCTCCAAAGGAGGAACCTTTGTTGACCAAAATTTTATCTTTGGTATCTTGGCTTGGATTCTTGACAAATGCCACCTATAGTTCATTCTATTTATGTAATACTCATTGTATGATGATTATGGACCTAATTAACAAGTTACTTCCCTAAAATAAAGTTTAAACTAAGTTCGTCTCCAAATTAGGAACCTTTGTTGACCAAAATTTTATCTTTGGTTTCATGGCTTTGATTCTTGACAAATGCCACCTATAGTTCATTCTATTTATGTAATACTCATTGTATGATGATTATGGACCTAATTAACAAGTTACTTCCCTAAAATAAAGTTTAAACTAAGTTCGTCTCCAAATTAGGAACCTTTGTTGACCAAAATTTTATCTTTGGTTTCATGGCTTTGATTCTTGACAAATGCCACCTATAGTTCATTCTATTTATGTTATACTTATTGTATGATGATTATGGACCTAATTAACAAGTTACTTCCCTAAAATAAAGTTTAAACTAAGTTCGTCTCCAAAGGAGGAACCTTTGTTGACCAAAATTTTATCTTTGGTTTCTTGGCTTGGATTCTTGACAAATTCCACCTATAGTTCATTCTATTTATGTTATACTTATTGTATGATGATTATGGACCTAATTAACAAGTTACTTCCCTAAAATAAAGTTTAAACTAAGTTCGTCTCCAAAGGAGGAACCTTTGTTGACCAAAATTTTATCTTTGGATTCTTGGCTTGGATTCTTGCCAAATGCCTACTATAGTTCATTCTATTTATGTAATACTCATTGTATGATGATTATGGACCTAATTAACAAGTTACTTCCCTAAAATAAAGTTTAAACTAAGTTCGTCTCCAAAGGAGGAACCTTTGTTGACCAAAATTTTATCTTTGGTTTCATGGCTTTGATTCTTGACAAATGCCACCTATAGTTCATTCTATTTATGTAATACTCATTGTATGATGATTATGCACCTAATTAACTAGTTAATTCCCTAAAATAAAGTTTAAACTAAGTTCGTCTCGAAAGGAGAAACCTTTGTTGACCAAAATTTTATCTTTTGTTTCTTGGCTTTGATTCTTGACAAATGTCACCTATAGTTCATTCTATTTATGTAATAGTCATTGTATGATGATTATGGAAATAATTATCAAGTTACTTCCCTAAAATAAAGTTTAAATTAAGTTCGTTTCCAAAGGAGGAACCTTTGTTGACCAAAATTTTATCTTTGGTTTCTTGGCTTGGATTCTTGACAAATGCCACCTATAGTTCATTCTATTTATGTAATACTCATTGTATGATGATTATGGACCTAATTAACAAGTTACTTCCCTAAAATAAAGTTTAAACTAAGTTCGTCTCCAAAGGAGGAACCTTTGTTGATTAAAATTTTATCTTTGGTTTCATGGCTTTGATTCTTGACAAATGCCACCTATAGTTCTTTCTATTCATGTAATACTCATTGTATGATGATTATGCACCTAATTAACTAGTTAATTCCCTAAAATAAAGTTTAAACTAAGTTCATCTCGAAAGGAGAAACCTTTGTTGACCAAAATTTTATCTTTTGTTTCTTGGCTTTGATTCTTGACAAATGCCACTTATAGTTCATTCTATTTATGTAATAATCATTGTATGATGGTTATGGACCTAATTAACAAGTTACTTCCCTAAAATAAAGTTTAAATTAAGTTCGTCTCCAAATGAGGAACCTTTGTTGACCAAAATTTTATCTTTGGTTTCATGGCTTTGAATCTTGACAAATGCCACCTATAGTTCATTCTATTTATGTAATACTCATTATATGATGATTATGGACCTAATTTACAAGTTACTTCCCTAAAATAAAGTTTAAACTAAGTTCGTCTCCAAAGGAGGAACCTTTGTTGACCAAAATTTTATCTTTGGTTTCTTGGCTTGGATTCTTCACAAATGCGACCTATAGTTCATTCTATTTATGTAATATTTATTGTATAATGATTATGGACCTAATTAACAAGTTACTTCCCTAAAATAAAGTTTAAACTATGTTCGTCTCCAAAGGAGAAACCTTTGTTGACGAAAATTTTATCTTTTGTTTCTTGGCTTTGATTCTTGACAAATGCCACCTATAGTTCATTCTATTTATGTAATAGTCATTGTATGATGATTATGGAAATAATTATCAAGTTACTTCCCTAAAATAAAGTTTAAATTAAGTTCGTCTCCAAAGGAGGAACCTTTGTTGACCAAAATTTTATCTTTGGTTTCTTGGCTTGGATTCTTGACAAATGCCACCTATAGTTCATTCTATTTATGTAATACTCATAGCATGATGATTATGGACCTAATTAACAAGTTACTTCCCTAAAATAAAGTTTAAACTAAGTTCGTCTCCAAAGGAGGAACCTTTGTTGACCAAAATTTTATCTTTGGTTTCATGGCTTTGATTCTTGACAAATGCCACCTATAGTTCTTTCTATTTATGTAATACTCATTATATGATGATTATGCACCTAATTAACAAGTTACTTCCCTAAAATAAAGTTTAAACTAAGTTCGTCTCCAAAGGAGGAACCTTTGTTGACCAAAATTTTATCTTTGGTTTCATGGCTTTGATTCTTGACAAATGCCACCTATAGTTCTTTCTATTTATGTAATACTCATTGTATGATGATTATGCACCTAATTAAAAAGTTAATTCCCTAAAATAAAGTTTAAACTAAGTTCGTCTCGAAAGGAGAAACCTTTGTTGACCAAAATTTTATCTGTGGTTTCATGGCTTTGATTCTTGACAAATGCGACCTATAGTTCATTCTATTTATGTAATATTTATTGTATAATGATTATGGACCTAATTAACAAGTTACTTCCCTAAAATAAAGTTTAAACTATGTTCGTCTCCAAAGGAGAAACCTTTGTTGACGAAAATTTTATCTTTTGTTTCTTGGCTTTGATTCTTGACAAATGCCACCTATAGTTCATTCTATTTATGTAATAGTCATTGTATGATGATTATGGAAATAATTATCAAGTTACTTCCCTAAAATAAAGTTTAAATTAAGTTCGTCTCCAAAGGAGGAACCTTTGTTGACCAAAATTTTATCTTTGGTATCTTGGCTTGGATTCTTGACAAATGCCACCTATAGTTCATTCTATTTATGTAATACTCATTGTATGATGATTATGGACCTAATTAACAAGTTACTTCCCTAAAATAAAGTTTAAACTAAGTTCGTCTCCAAAGGAGGAACCTTTGTTGACCAAAATTTTATCTTTGGTTTCATGGCTTTGATTCTTGACAAATGCCACCTATAGTTCTTTCTATTTATGTAATACTCATTATATGATGATTATGCACCTAATTAACAAGTTACTTCCCTAAAATAAAGTTTAAACTAAGTTCGTCTCCAAAGGAGGAACCTTTGTTGACCAAAATTTTATCTTTGGTTTCATGGCTTTGATTCTTGACAAATGCCACCTATAGTTCTTTCTATTTATGTAATACTCATTGTATGATGATTATGCACCTAATTAAAAAGTTAATTCCCTAAAATAAAGTTTAAACTAAGTTCGTCTCGAAAGGAGAAACCTTTGTTGACCAAAATTTTATCTTTGGTTTCATGGCTTTGATTCTTGACAAATGCGACCTATAGTTCATTCTATTTATGTAATAGTCATTTTATGATGATTATGGACCTAATTAACAAGTTACTTCCCTAAAATAAAGTTTAAACTATGTTCGTCTCCAAAGGAGAAACCTTTGTTGACGAAAATTTTATCTTTTGTTTCTTGGCTTTGATTCTTGACAAATGCCACCTATAGTTCATTCTATTTATGTAATAGTCATTGTATGATGATTATGGAAATAATTATCAAGTTACTTCCCTAAAATAAAGTTTAAATTAAGTTCGTCTCCAAAGGAGGAACCTTTGTTGACCAAAATTTTATCTTTGGTATCTTGGCTTGGATTCTTGACAAATGCCACCTATAGTTCATTCTATTTATGTAATACTCATTGTATGATGATTATGGACCTAATTAACAAGTTACTTCCCTAAAATAAAGTTTAAACTAAGTTCGTCTCCAAAGGAGGAACCTTTGTTGACCAAAATTTTATCTTTGGTTTCATGGCTTTGATTCTTGACAAATGCGACCTATAGTTCATTCTATTTATGTAATATTTATTGTATAATGATTATGGACCTAATTAACAAGTTACTTCCCTAAAATAAAGTTTAAACTATGTTCGTCTCCATAGGAGAAACCTTTGTTGACGAAAATTTTATCTTTTGTTTCTTGGCTTTGATTCTTGACAAATGCCACCTATAGTTCATTCTATTTATGTAATAGTCATTGTATGA
Source organism: Medicago arabica (assembly GCA_946800305.1). Classification (NCBI taxonomy): domain Eukaryota; kingdom Viridiplantae; phylum Streptophyta; class Magnoliopsida; order Fabales; family Fabaceae; genus Medicago; species Medicago arabica. The sequence continues at coordinate 26,784,152 of OX326966.1, forward strand.
TGATTATGGAAATAATTATCAAGTTACTTCCCTAAAATAAAGTTTAAATTAAGTTCGTCTCCAAAGGAGGAACCTTTGTTGACCAAAATTTTATCTTTGGTATCTTGGCTTGGATTCTTGACAAATGCCACCTATAGTTCATTCTATTTATGTAATACTCATTGTATGATGATTATTGACCTAATTAACAAGTTACTTCCCTAAAATAAAGTTTAAACTAAGTTCGTCTCCAAAGGAGGAACCTTTGTTGACCAAAATTTTATCTTTGGATTCTTGGCTTGGATTCTTGCCAAATGCCTACTATAGTTCATTCTATATATGTAATACTCATTGTATGATGATTATGGACCTAATTAACAAGTTACTTCCCTAAAATAAAGTTTAAACTAAGTTCGTCTCCAAAGGAGGAACCTTTGTTGACCAAAATTTTATCTTTGGTTTCATGGCTTTGATTCTTGACAAATGCCACCTATAGTTCTTTCTATTTATGTAATACTCATTGTATGATGATTATGCACCTAATTAACAAGTTAATACCCTAAAATAAAGTTTAAACTAAGTTCGTCTCGAAAGGAGAAACCTTTGTTGACCAAAATTTTATCTTTGGTTTCATGGCTTTGATTCTTGACAAATGCGACCTATAGTTCATTCTATTTATGTAATATTTATTGTATAATGATTATGGACCTAATTAACAAGTTACTTCCCTAAAATAAAGTTTAAACTATGTTCGTCTCCAAAGGAGAAACCTTTGTTGACGAAAATTTTATCTTTTGTTTCTTGGCTTTGATTCTTGACAAATGCCACCTATAGTTCATTCTATTTATGTAATAGTCATTGTATGATGATTATGGAAATAATTATCAAGTTACTTCCCTAAAATAAAGTTTAAATTAAGTTCGTCTCCAAAGGAGGAACCTTTGTTGACCAAAATTTTATCTTTGGTTTCTTGGCTTGGATTCTTGACAAATGCCACCTATAGTTCATTCTATTTATGTAATACTCATTGTATGATGATTATGGACCTAATTAACAAGTTACTTCCCTAAAATAAAGTTTAAACTAAGTTCGTCTCCAAAGGAGGAACCTTTGTTGACCAAAATTTTATCTTTGGATTCTTGGCTTGGATTCTTGCCAAATGCCTACTATAGTTCATTCTATATATGTAATACTCATTGTATGATGATTATGGACCTAATTAACAAGTTACTTCCGTAAAATAAAGTTTAAACTAAGTTCGTCTCCAAAGGAGGAACCTTTGTTGACCAAAATTTTATCTTTGGTTTCATGGCTTTGATTCTTGACAAATGTCACCTATAGTTCATTCTATTTATATAATAGTCATTTTATGATGATTATGCACCTAATTAACAAGTTAATTCCCTAAAATAAAGTTTATACTAAGTTCGTCTCGAAAGGAGAAACCTTTGTTGACCAAAATTTTATCTTTGGTTTCATGGCTTTGATTCTTGACAAATGCCACCTATAGTTCATTCTATTTATGTAATAGTCATTTTATGATGATTATGGACCTAATTAACAAGTTACTTCCCTAAAATAAAGTTTAAACTATGTTCGTCTCCAAAGGAGAAACCTTTGTTGACGAAAATTTTATCTTTTGTTTCTTGGCTTTGATTCTTGACAAATGCCACCTATAGTTCATTCTATTTATGTAATAGTCGTTGTATGATGATTATGGAAATAATTATCAAGTTACTTCCCTAAAATAAAGTTTAAATTAAGTTCGTCTCCAAAGGAGGAACCTTTGTTGACCAAAATTTTATCTTTGGTATCTTGGCTTGGATTCTTGACAAATGCCACCTATAGTTCATTCTATTTATGTAATACTCATTATATGATGATTATGGACCTAATTAACAAGTTACTTCCCTAAAATAAAGTTTAAACTAAGTTCGTCTCCAAATTAGGAACCTTTGTTGACCAAAATTTTATCTTTGGTTTCATGGCTTTGATTCTTGACAAATGCCACCTATAGTTCATTCTATTTATGTAATACTTATTGTATGATGATTATGGACCTAATTAACAAGTTACTTCCCTAAAATAAAGTTTAAACTAAGTTCGTCTCCAAAGGAGGAACCTTTGTTGACCAAAATTTTATCTTTGGTTTCTTGGCTTGGATTCTTGACATATGCCACCTATAGTTCATTCTATTTATGTTATACTTATTGTATGATGATTATGGACCTAATTAACAAGTTACTTCCCTAAAATAAAGTTTAAACTAAGTTCGTCTCCAAAGGAGGAACCTTTGTTGACCAAAATTTTATCTTTGGATTCTTGGCTTGGATTCTTGCCAAATGCCTACTATAGTTCATTCTATATATGTAATACTCATTGTATGATGATTATGGACCTAATTAACAAGTTACTTCCCTAAAATAAAGTTTAAACTAAGTTCGTCTCCAAAGGAGGAACCTTTGTTGACCAAAATTTTATCTTTGGTTTCATGGCTTTGATTCTTGACAAATGCCACCTATATTTCTTTCTATTTATGTAATACTCATTGTATGATGATTATGGACCTAATTAACAAGTTACTTCCCTAAAATAAAGTTTAAACTAAGTTCGTCTCCAAAGGAGGAACCTTTGTTGACCAAAATTTTATCTTTGGATTCTTGGCTTGGATTCTTGCCAAATGCCTACTATAGTTCATTCTATATATGTAATACTCATTGTATGATGATTATGGACCTAATTATCAAGTTACTTCCGTAAAATAAAGTTTAAACTAAGTTCGTCTCCAAAGGAGGAACCTTTGTTGACCAAAATTTTATCTTTGGTTTCATGGCTTTGATTCTTGACAAATGCCACCTATAGTTCTTTCTATTTATGTAATACTCATTGTATGATGATTATGCACCTAATTAACAAGTTAATTCCCTAAAATAAAGTTTATACTAAGTTCGTCTCGAAAGGAGAAACCTTTGTTGACCAAAATTTTATCTTTGGTTTCATGGCTTTGATTCTTGACAAATGCGACCTATAGTTCATTCTATTTATGTAATATTTATTGTATAATGATTATGGACCTAATTAACAAGTTACTTCCCTAAAATAAAGTTTAAACTATGTTCGTCTCCAAAGGAGAAACCTTTGTTGACGAAAATTTTATCTTTGGTTTCTTGGCTTTGATTCTTGACAAATGCCACCTATAGTTCATTCTATTTATGTAATAGTCGTTGTATGATGATTATGGAAATAATTATCAAGTTACTTCCCTAAAATAAAGTTTAAATTAAGTTCGTCTCCAAAGGAGGAACCTTTGTTGACCAAAATTTTATCTTTGGTATCTTGGCTTGGATTCTTGACAAATGCCACCTATAGTTCATTCTATTTATGTAATACTCATTGTATGATGATTATGGACCTAATTAACAAGTTACTTCCCTAAAATAAAGTTTAAACTAAGTTCGTCTCCAAATCAGGAACCTTTGTTGACCAAAATTTTATCTTTGGTTTCATGGCTTTGATTCTTGACAAATGCCACCTATAGTTCATTCTATTTATGTTATACTTATTGTATGATGATTATGGACCTAATTAACAAGTTACTTCCCTAAAATAAAGTTTAAACTAAGTTCGTCTCCAAAGGAGGAACCTTTGTTGACCAAAATTTTATCTTTGGTTTCTTGGCTTGGATTCTTGACATATGCCACCTATAGTTCATTCTATTTATGTTATACTTATTGTATGATGATTATGGACCTAATTAAAAAGTTACTTCCCTAAAATAAAGTTTAAACTAAGTTCGTCTCCAAAGGAGGAACCTTTGTTGACCAAAATTTTATCTTTGGATTCTTGCCAAATGCCTACTATAGTTCATTCTATATATGTAATACTCATTGTATGATGATTATGGACCTAATTAACAAGTTACTTCCCTAAAATAAAGTTTAAACTAAGTTCGTCTCCAAAGGAGGAACCTTTGTTGACCAAAATTTTATCTTTGGTTTCATGGCTTTGATTCTTGACAAATGCCACCTATATTTCTTTCTATTTATGTAATACTCATTGTATGATGATTATGCACCTAATTAACTAGTTAATTCCCTAAAATAAAGTTTAAACTAAGTTCGTCTCGAAAGGAGAAACCTTTGTTGACCAAAATTTTATCTTTTGTTTCTTGGCTTTGATTCTTGACAAATGTCACCTATAGTTCATTCTATTTATGTAATAGTCATTGTATGATGATTATGGAAATAATTATCAAGTTACTTCCCTAAAATAAAGTTTAAATTAAGTTCGTTTCCAAAGGAGGAACCTTTGTTGACCAAAATTTTATATTTGGTTTCTTGGCTTGGATTCTTGACAAATGCCACCTATATTTCTTTCTATTTATGTAATACTCATTGTATGATGATTATGCACCTAATTAACTAGATAATTCCCTAAAATAAAGTTTAAACTAAGTTCGTCTCGAAAGGAGAAACCTTTGTTGACCAAAATTTTATCTTTTGTTTCTTGGCTTTGATTCTTGACAAATGTCACCTATAGTTCATTCTATTTATGTAATAGTCATTGTATGATGATTATGGAAATAATTATCAAGTTACTTCCCTAAAATAAAGTTTAAATTAAGTTCGTTTCCAAAGGAGGAACCTTTGTTGACCAAAATTTTATATTTGGTTTCTTGGCTTGGATTCTTGACAAATGCCACCTATAGTTCATTCTATTTATGTAATACTCATTGTATGATGATTATGGACCTAATTAACAAGTTACTTCCCTAAAATAAAGTTTAAACTAAGTTCGTCTCCAAAGGAGGAACCTTTGTTGACCAAAATTTTATCTTTGGATTCTTGGCTTGGATTCTTGCCAAATGCCTACTATAGTTCATTCTATATATGTAATACTCATTGTATGATGATTATGGACCTAATTAACAAGTTACTTCCGTAAAATAAAGTTTAAACTAAGTTCGTCTCCAAAGGAGGAACCTTTGTTGACCAAAATTTTATCTTTGGTTTCATGGCTTTGATTCTTGACAAATGCCACCTATAGTTCTTTCTATTTATGTAATACTCATTGTATGATGATTATGCACCTAATTAACAAGTTAATTCCCTAAAATAAAGTTTATACTAAGTTCGTCTCGAAAGGAGAAACCTTTGTTGACCAAAATTTTATCTTTGGTTTCATGGCTTTGATTCTTGACAAATGTCACCTATAGTTCATTCTATTTATGTAATAGTCATTTTATGATGATTATGGACCTAATTAACAAGTTACTTCCCTAAAATAAAGTTTAAACTATGTTCGTCTCCAAAGGAGAAACCTTTGTTGACGAAAATTTTATCTTTGGTTTCATGGCTTTGATTCTTGACAAATGCCACCTATAGTTCATTCTATTTATGTAATAGTCGTTGTATGATGATTATGGAAATAATTATCAAGTTACTTCCCTAAAATAAAGTTTAAATTAAGTTCGTCTCCAAAGGAGGAACCTTTGTTGACCAAAATTTTATCTTTGGTATCTTGGCTTTGATTCTTGACAAATGCCACCTATAGTTCATTCTATTTATGTAATACTCATTATATGATGATTATGGACCTAATTAACAAGTTACTTCCCTAAAATAAAGTTTAAACTAAGTTCGTCTCCAAATTAGGAACCTTTGTTGACCAAAATTTTATCTTTGGTTTCATGGCTTTGATTCTTGACAAATGCCACCTATAGTTCATTCTATTTATGTAATACTTATTGTATGATGATTATGGACCTAATTAACAAGTTACTTCCCTAAAATAAAGTTTAAACTAAGTTCGTCTCCAAAGGAGGAACCTTTGTTGACCAAAATTTTATCTTTGGTTTCTTGGCTTGGATTCTTGACATATGCCACCTATAGTTCATTCTATTTATGTTATACTTATTGTATGATGATTATGGACCTAATTAACAAGTTACTTCCCTAAAATAAAGTTTAAACTAAGTTCGTCTCCAAAGGAGGAACCTTTGTTGACCAAAATTTTATCTTTGGATTCTTGGCTTGGATTCTTGCCAAATGCCTACTATAGTTCATTCTATATATGTAATACTCATTGTATGATGATTATGGACCTAATTAACAAGTTACTTCCCTAAAATAAAGTTTAAACTAAGTTCGTCTCCAAAGGAGGAACCTTTGTTGACCAAAATTTTATCTTTGGTTTCATGGCTTTGATTCTTGACAAATGCCACCTATAGTTCTTTCTATTTATGTAATACTCATTGTATGATGATTATGCACCTAATTAACTAGTTAATTCCCTAAAATAAAGTTTAAACTAAGTTCGTCTCGAAAGGAGAAACCTTTGGTGACCAAAATTTTATCTTTTGTTTCTTGGCTTTGATTGTTGACAAATGTCACCTATAGTTCATTCTATTTATGTAATAGTCATTGTATGATGATTATGGAAATAATTATCAAGTTACTTCCCTAAAATAAAGTTTAAATTAAGTTCGTTTCCAAAGGAGGAACCTTTGTTGACCAAAATTTTATCTTTGGTTTCTTGGCTTGGATTCTTGACAAATGCCACCTATAGTTCATTCTATTTATGTAATACTCATTGTATGATGATTATGGACCTAATTAACAAGTTACTTCCCTAAAATAAATTTTAAACTAAGTTCGTCTCCAAAGGAGGAACCTTTGTTGACCAAAATTTTATCTTTGGTTTCATGGCTTTGATTCTTGACAAATGCCACCTATAGTTCTTTCTATTCATGTAATACTCATTGTATGATGATTATGCACCTAATTAACTAGTTAATTCCCTAAAATAAAGTTTAAACTAAGTTCGTCTCGAAAGGAGAAACCTTTGTTGACCAAAATTTTATCTTTTGTTTCTTGGCTTTGATTCTTGACAAATGCCACTTATAGTTCATTTTATTTATGTTATAATCATTGTATGATGGTTATGGACCTAATTAACAAGTTACTTCCCTAAAATAAAGTTTAAATTAAGTTCGTCTCCAAATGAGGAACCTTTGTTGACCAAAATTTTATCTTTGGTTTCATGGCTTTGAATCTTGACAAATGCCACCTATAGTTCATTCTATTTATGTAATACTCATTATATGATGATTATGGACCTAATTTACAAGTTACTTCCCTAAAATAAAGTTTAAACTAAGTTCGTCTCCAAAGGAGGAACCTTTGTTGACCAAAATTTTATCTTTGGTTTCTTGGCTTGGATTCTTCACAAATGCGACCTATAGTTCATTCTATTTATGTAATATTTATTGTATAATGATTATGGACCTAATTAACAAGTTACTTCCCTAAAATAAAGTTTAAACTATGTTCGCCTCCAAAGGAGAAACCTTTGTTGACGAAAATTTTATCTTTTGTTTCTTGGCTTTGATTCTTGACAAATGCCACCTATAGTTCATTCTATTTATGTAATAGTCATTGTATGATGATTATGGAAATAATTATCAAGTTACTTCCCTAAAATAAAGTTTAAATTAAGTTCGTCTCCAAAGGAGGAACCTTTGTTGACCAAAATTTTATCTTTGGTTTCTTGGCTTTGATTCTTGACAAATGCCACCTATAGTTCATTCTATTTATGTAATACTCATTGTATGATGATTATGGACCTAATTAACAAGTTACTTCCCTAAAATAAAGTTTAAACTAAGTTCGTCTCCAAAGGAGGAACCTTTGTTGACCAAAATTTTATCTTTGGTTTCATGGCTTTGATTCTTGACAAATGCCACCTATAGTTCATTCTATTTATGTAATACTCATTGTATGATGATTATGCACCTAATTAACAAGTTACTTCCCTAAAATAAAGTTTAAACTAAGTTCGTCTCCAAAGGAGGAACCTTTGTTGACCAAAATTTTATCTTTGGTTTCATGGCTTTGATTCTTGACAAATGCCACCTATAGTTCTTTCTATTTATGTAATACTCATTGTATGATGATTATGCACCTAATTAACAAGTTAATTCCCTAAAATAAAGTTTAAACTAAGTTCGTCTCGAAAGGAGAAACCTTTGTTGACCAAAATTTTATCTTTTGTTTCATGGCTTTGATTCTTGACAAATGCCACCTATAGTTCATTCTATTTATGTAATATTTATTGTATAATGATTATGGACCTAATTAACAAGTTACTTCCCTAAAATAAAGTTTAAACTATGTTCGTCTCCAAAGGAGAAACCTTTGTTGACGAAAATTTTATCTTTGGTTTCATGGCTTTGATTCTTGACAAATGCCACCTATAGTTCATTCTATTTATGTAATAGTCATTGTATGATGATTATGGAAATAATTATCAAGTTACTTCCCTAAAATAAAGTTTAAACTAAGTTCGTCTCCAAAGGAGGAACCTTTGTTGACCAAAATTTTATCTTTGGTATCTTGGCTTGGATTCTTGACAAATGCCACCTATGGTTCATTCTATTTATGTAATACTCATTGTATGATGATTATGGACCTAATTAACAAGTTACTTCCCTAAAATAAAGTTTAAACTAAGTTCGTCTCCAAAGGAGGAACCTTTGTTGACCAAAATTTTATCTTTGGTTTCATGGCTTTGATTCTTGACAAATGCGACCTATAGTTCATTCTATTTATGTAATATTTATTGTATAATGATTATGGACCTAATTAACAAGTTACTTCCCTAAAATAAAGTTTAAACTATGTTCGCCTCCAAAGGAGAAACCTTTGTTGACGAAAATTTTATCTTTTGTTTCTTGGCTTTGATTCTTGACAAATGCCACCTATAGTTCATTCTATTTATGTAATAGTCATTGTATGATGATTATGGAAATAATTATCAAGTTACTTCCCTAAAATAAAGTTTAAATTAAGTTCGTCTCCAAAGGAGGAACCTTTGTTGACCAAAATTTTATCTTTGGTTTCTTGGCTTTGATTCTTGACAAATGCCACCTATAGTTCATTCTATTTATGTAATACTCATTGTATGATGATTATGGACCTAATTAACAAGTTACTTCCCTAAAATAAAGTTTAAACTAAGTTCGTCTCCAAAGGAGGAACCTTTGTTGACCAAAATTTTATCTTTGGTTTCATGGCTTTGATTCTTGACAAATGCCACCTATAGTTCATTCTATTTATGTAATACTCATTGTATGATGATTATGCACCTAATTAACAAGTTACTTCCCTAAAATAAAGTTTAAACTAAGTTTGTCTCCAAAGGAGGAACCTTTGTTGACTAAAATTTTATCTTTGGTTTCATGGCTTTGATTCTTGACAAATGTCACCTATAGTTCATTCTATTTATGTAATACTCATTGTATGATGATTATGCACCTAATTAACAAGTTAATTCCCTAAAATAAAGTTTAAACTAAGTTCGTCTCGAAAGGAGAAACCTTTGTTGACCAAAATTTTATCTTTGGTTTCATGGCTTTGATTCTTGACAAATGCCACCTATAGTTCATTCTATTTATGTAATAGTCATTTTATGATGATTATGGACCTAATTAACAAGTTACTTCCCTAAAATAAAGTTTAAACTATGTTCGTCTCCAAAGGAGAAACCTTTGTTGAGGAAAATTTTATCTTTTGTTTCTTGGCTTTGATTCTTGACAAATGCCACCTATAGTTCATTCTATTTATGTAATAGTCATTGTATGATGATTATGGAAATAATTATCAAGTTACTTCCCTAAAATAAAGTTTAAATTAAGTTCGTCTCCAAAGGAGGAACCTTTGTTGACCAAAATTTTATCTTTGGTATCTTGGCTTGGATTCTTGACAAATGCCACCTATGGTTCATTCTATTTATGTAATACTCATTGTATGATGATTATGGACCTAATTAACAAGTTACTTCCCTAAAATAAAGTTTAAACTAAGTTCGTCTCCAAAGGAGGAACCTTTGTTGACCAAAATTTTATCTTTGGTTTCATGGCTTTGATTCTTGACAAATGTCACCTATAGTTCATTCTATTTATGTAATATTTATTGTATAATGATTATGGACCTAATTAACAAGTTACTTCCCTAAAATAAAGTTTAAACTATGTTCGTCTCCAAAGAAGAAACCTTTGTTGACGAAAATTTTATCTTTTGTTTCTTGGCTTTGATTCTTGACAAATGCCACCTATAGTTCATTCTATTTATGTAATAGTCATTGTATGATGATTATGGAAATAATTATCAAGTTACTTCCCTAAAATAAAGTTTAAATTAAGTTCGTCTCCAAAGGAGGAACCTTTGTTGACCAAAATTTTATCTTTGGTTTCTTGGCTTGGATTCTTGACAAATGCCACCTATAGTTCATTCTATTTATGTAATACTCATTGTATGATGATTATGGACCTAATTAACAAGTTACTTCCCTAAAATAAAGTTTAAACTAAGTTCGTCTCCAAAGGAGGAACCTTTGTTGACCAAAATTTTATCTTTGGTTTCATGGCTTTGATTCTTGACAAATGCCACCTATAGTTCATTCTATTTATGTAATACTCATTGTATGATGATTATGGACCTAATTAACAAGTTACTTCCCTAAAATAAAGTTTAAACTAAGTTCGTCTCCAAAGGAGGAACCTTTGTTGACCAAAATTTTATCTTTGGTTTCATGGCTTTGATTCTTGACAAATGCCACCTATAGTTCATTCTATTTATGTAATACTCATTGTATGATGATTATGCACCTAATTAACAAGTTAATTCCCTAAAATAAAGTTTAAACTAAGTTCGTCTCGAAAGGAGAAACCTTTGTTGACCAAAATTTTATCTTTGGTTTCATGGCTTTGATTCTTGACAAATGCCACCTATAGTTCATTCTATTTATGTAATAGTCATTTTATGATGATTATGGACCTAATTAACAAGTTACTTCCCTAAAATAAAGTTTAAACTATGTTCGTCTCCAAAGGAGAAACCTTTGTTGACGAAAATTTTATCTTTTGTTTCTTGGCTTTGATTCTTGACAAATGCCACCTATAGTTCATTCTATTTATGTAATAGTCATTGTATGATGATTATGGAAATAATTATCAAGTTACTTCCCTAAAATAAAGTTTAAATTAAGTTCGTCTCCAAAGGAGGAACCTTTGTTGACCAAAATTTTATCTTTGGTATCTTGGCTTGGATTCTTGACAAATGCCACCTATGGTTCATTCTATTTATGTAATACTCATTGTATGATGATTATGGACCTAATTAACAAGTTACTTCCCTAAAATAAAGTTTAAACTAAGTTCGTCTCCAAAGGAGGAACCTTTGTTGACCAAAATTTTATCTTTGGTTTCATGGCTTTGATTCTTGACAAATGCGACCTATAGTTCATTCTATTTATGTAATATTTATTGTATAATGATTATGGACCTAATTAACAAGTTACTTCCCTAAAATAAAGTTTAAACTATGTTCGCCTCCAAAGGAGAAACCTTTGTTGACGAAAATTTTATCTTTTGTTTCTTGGCTTTGATTCTTGACAAATGCCACCTATAGTTCATTCTATTTATGTAATAGTCATTGTATGATGATTATGGAAATAATTATCAAGTTACTTCCCTAAAATAAAGTTTAAATTAAGTTCGTCTCCAAAGGAGGAACCTTTGTTGACCAAAATTTTATCTTTGGTTTCTTGGCTTTGATTATTGACAAATGCCACCTATAGTTCATTCTATTTATGTAATACTCATTGTATGATGATTATGGACCTAATTAACAAGTTACTTCCCTAAAATAAAGTTTAAACTAAGTTCGTCTCCAAAGGAGGAACCTTTGTTGACCAAAATTTTATCTTTGGTTTCATGGCTTTGATTCTTGACAAATGCCACCTATAGTTCATTCTATTTATGTAATACTCATTGTATGATGATTATGCACCTAATTAACAAGTTACTTCCCTAAAATAAAGTTTAAACTAAGTTCGTCTCCAAAGGAGGAACCTTTGTTGACCAAAATTTTATCTTTGGTTTCATGGCTTTGATTCTTGACAAATGCCACCTATAGTTCATTCTATTTATGTAATACTCATTGTATGATGATTATGCACCTAATTAACAAGTTAATTCCCTAAAATAAAGTTTAAACTAAGTTCGTCTCGAAAGGAGAAACCTTTGTTGACCAAAATTTTATCTTTTGTTTCTTGGCTTTGATTCTTGACAAATGTCACCTATAGTTCATTCTATTTATGTAATACTTATTGTATAATGATTATGGACCTAATTAACAAGTTACTTCCCTAAAATAAAGTTTAAACTATGTTCGTCTCCAAAGGAGAAACCTTTGTTGACGAAAATTTTATCTTTGGTTTCATGGCTTTGATTCTTGACAAATGCCACCTATAGTTCATTCTATTTATGTAATAGTCATTGTATGATGATTATGGAAATAATTATCAAGTTACTTCCCTAAAATAAAGTTTAAATTAAGTTCGTCTCCAAAGGAGGAACCTTTGTTGACCAAAATTTTATCTTTGGTATCTTGGCTTGGATTCTTGACAAATGCCACCTATGGTTCATTCTATTTATGTAATACTCATTGTATGATGATTATGGACCTAATTAACAAGTTACTTCCCTAAAATAAAGTTTAAACTAAGTTCGTCTCCAAAGGAGGAACCTTTGTTGACCAAAATTTTATCTTTGGTTTCATGGCTTTGATTCTTGACAAATGTCACCTATAGTTCATTCTATTTATGTAATACTTATTGTATAATGATTATGGACCTAATTAACAAGTTACTTCCCTAAAATAAAGTTTAAACTATGTTCGTCTCCAAAGAAGAAACCTTTGTTGACGAAAATTTTATCTTTTGTTTCTTGGCTTTGATTCTTGACAAATGCCACCTATAGTTCATTCTATTTATGTAATAGTCATTGTATGATGATTATGGAAATAATTATCAAGTTACTTCCCTAAAATAAAGTTTAAATTAAGTTCGTCTCCAAAGGAGGAACCTTTGTTGACCAAAATTTTATCTATGGTTTCTTGGCTTTGATTCTTGACAAATGCCACCTATAGTTCATTCTATTTATGTAATACTCATTGTATGATGATTATGGACCTAATTAACAAGTTACTTCCCTAAAATAAAGTTTAAACTAAGTTCGTCTCCAAAGGAGGAACCTTTGTTGACCAAAATTTTATCTTTGGTTTCATGGCTTTGATTCTTGACAAATGCCACCTATAGTTCATTCTATTTATGTAATACTCATTGTATGATGATTATGCACCTAATTAACAAGTTACTTCCCTAAAATAAAGTTTAAACTAAGTTCGTCTCCAAATGAGGAACCTTTGTTGACCAAAATTTTATCTTTGGTTTCATGGCTTTGATTCTTGACAAATGCCACCTATAGTTCATTCTATTTATGTAATACTCATTGTATGATGATTATGCACCTAATTAACAAGTTAATTCCCTAAAATAAAGTTTAAACTAAGTTCGTCTCGAAAGGAGAAACCTTTGTTGACCAAAATTTTATCTTTTGTTTCATGGCTTTGATTCTTGACAAATGCGACCTATAGTTCATTCTATTTATGTAATAGTCATTTTATGATGATTATGGACCTAATTAACAAGTTACTTCCCTAAAATAAAGTTTAAACTATGTTCGTCTCCAAAGGAGAAACCTTTGTTGACGAAAATTTTATCTTTTGTTTCTTGGCTTTGATTCTTGACAAATGCCACCTATAGTTCATTCTATTTATGTAATAGTCATTGTATGATGATTATGGAAATAATTATCAAGTTACTTCCCTAAAATAAAGTTTAAATTAAGTTCGTCTCCAAAGGAGGAACCTTTGTTGACCAAAATTTTATCTTTGGTATCTTGGCTTGGATTCTTGACAAATGCCACCTATAGTTCATTCTATTTATGTAATACTCATTATATGATGATTATGGACCTAATTAACAAGTTACTTCCCTAAAATAAAGTTTAAACTAAGTTCGTCTCCAAAGGAGGAACCTTTGTTGACCAAAATTTTATCTTTGGTTTCATGGCTTTGATTCTTGACAAATGTCACCTATAGTTCATTCTATTTATGTAATAGTCATTTTATGATGATTATGGACCTAATTAACAAGTTACTTCCCTAAAATAAAGTTTAAACTATGTTCGTCTCCAAAGGAGAAACCTTTGTTGACGAAAATTTTATCTTTGGTTTCATGGCTTTGATTCTTGACAAATGCCACCTATAGTTCATTCTATTTATGTAATAGTCATTGTATGATGATTATGGAAATAATTATCAAGTTACTTCCCTAAAATAAAGTTTAAATTAAGTTCGTCTCCAAAGGAGGAACCTTTGTTGACCAAAATTTTATCTTTGGTTTCTTGGCTTTGATTCTTGACAAATGCCACCTATAGTTCATTCTATTTATGTAATACTCATTGTATGATGATTATGGACCTAATTAACAAGTTACTTCCCTAAAATAAAGTTTAAACTAAGTTCGTCTCCAAAGGAGGAACCTTTGTTGACCAAAATTTTATCTTTGGATTCTTGGCTTGGATTCTTGCCAAATGCCTACTATAGTTCATTCTATATATGTAATACTCATTGTATGATGATTATGGACCTAATTAACAAGTTACTTCCCTAAAATAAAGTTTAAATTAAGTTCGTCTCCAAAGGAGGAACCTTTGTTGACCAAAATTTTATCTTTGGTATCTTGGCTTGGATTCTTGGCAAATGCCACCTATAGTTCATTCTATTTATGTAATACTCATTATATGATGATTATGGACCTAATTAACAAGTTACTTCCCTAAAATAAAGTTTAAACTAAGTTCGTCTCCAAATTAGGAACCTTTGTTGACCAAAATTTTATCTTTGGTTTCATGGCTTTGATTCTTGACAAATGCCACCTATAGTTCATTCTATTTATGTTATACTTATTGTATGATGATTATGGACCTAATTAACAAGTTACTTCCCTAAAATAAAGTTTAAACTAAGTTCGTCTCCAAAGGAGGAACCTTTGTTGACCAAAATTTTATCTTTGGTTTCTTGGCTTGGATTCTTGACATATGCCACCTATAGTTCATTCTATTTATGTTATACTTATTGTATGATGATTATGGACCTAATTAACAAGTTACTTCCCTAAAATAAAGTTTAAACTAAGTTCGTCTCCAAAGGAGGAACCTTTGTTGACCAAAATTTTATCTTTGGATTCTTGGCTTGGATTCTTGCCAAATGCCTACTATAGTTCATTCTATATATGTAATACTCATTGTATGATGATTATGGACCTAATTAACAAGTTACTTCCCTAAAATAAAGTTTAAACTAAGTTCGTCTCCAAATGAGGAATCTTTGTTGACCAAAATTTTATCTTTGGTTTCATGGCTTTGATTCTTGACAAATGCCACCTATAGTTCTTTCTATTTATGTAATATTTATTGTATAATGATTATGGAAATAATTATCAAGTTACTTCCCTAAAATAAAGTTTAAATTAAGTTCGTTTCCAAAGGAGGAACCTTTGTTGACCAAAATTTTATCTTTGGTTTCTTGGCTTGGATTCTTGACAAATGCCACCTATAGTTCATTCTATTTATGTAATACTCATTGTATGATGATTATGGACCTAATTAACAAGTTACTTCCCTAAAATAAATTTTAAACTAAGTTCGTCTCCAAAGGAGGAACCTTTGTTGACCAAAATTTTATCTTTGGTTTCATGGCTTTGATTCTTGACAAATGCCACCTATAGTTCTTTCTATTCATGTAATACTCATTGTATGATGATTATGCACCTAATTAACTAGTTAATTCCCTAAAATAAAGTTTAAACTAAGTTCGTCTCGAAAGGAGAAACCTTTGTTGACCAAAATTTTATCTTTTGTTTCTTGGCTTTGATTCTTGACAAATGCCACTTATAGTTCATTTTATTTATGTAATAATCATTGTATGATGGTTATGGACCTAATTAACAAGTTACTTCCCTAAAATAAAGTTTAAATTAAGTTCGTCTCCAAATGAGGAACCTTTGTTGACCAAAATTTTATCTTTGGTTTCATGGCTTTGAATCTTGACAAATGCCACCTATAGTTCATTCTATTTATGTAATACTCATTATATGATGATTATGGACCTAATTTACAAGTTACTTCCCTAAAATAAAGTTTAAACTAAGTTCGTCTCCAAAGGAGGAACCTTTGTTGACCAAAATTTTATCTTTGGTTTCTTGGCTTGGATTCTTCACAAATGCGACCTATAGTTCATTCTATTTATGTAATATTTATTGTATAATGATTATGGACCTAATTAACAAGTTACTTCCCTAAAATAAAGTTTAAACTATGTTCGCCTCCAAAGGAGAAACCTTTGTTGACGAAAATTTTATCTTTTGTTTCTTGGCTTTGATTCTTGACAAATGCCACCTATAGTTCATTCTATTTATGTAATAGTCATTGTATGATGATTATGGAAATAATTATCAAGTTACTTCCCTAAAATAAAGTTTAAATTAAGTTCGTCTCCAAAGGAGGAACCTTTGTTGACCAAAATTTTATCTTTGGTTTCTTGGCTTGGATTCTTGACAAATGCCACCTATAGTTCATTCTATTTATGTAATACTCATTGTATGATGATTATGGACCTAATTAACAAGTTACTTCCCTAAAATAAAGTTTAAACTAAGTTCGTCTCCAAAGGAGGAACCTTTGTTGACCAAAATTTTATCTTTGGTTTCATGGCTTTGATTCTTGACAAATGCCACCTATAGTTCATTCTATTTATGTAATACTCATTGTATGATGATTATGCACCTAATTAACAAGTTACTTCCCTAAAATAAAGTTTAAACTAAGTTCGTCTCCAAAGGAGGAACCTTTGTTGACCAAAATTTTATCTTTGGTTTCATGGCTTTGATTCTTGACAAATGTCACCTATAGTTCATTCTATTTATGTAATACTCATTGTATGATGATTATGCACCTAATTAACAAGTTAATTCCCTAAAATAAAGTTTAAACTAAGTTCGTCTCGAAAGGAGAAACCTTTGTTGACCAAAATTTTATCTTTGGTTTCATGGCTTTGATTCTTGACAAATGTCACCTATAGTTCATTCTATTTATGTAATAGTCATTTTATGATGATTATGGACCTAATTAACAAGTTACTTCCCTAAAATAAAGTTTAAACTATGTTCGTCTCCAAAGGAGAAACCTTTGTTGACGAAAATTTTATCTTTTGTTTCTTGGCTTTGATTCTTGACAAATGCCACCTATAGTTCATTCTATTTATGTAATAGTCATTGTATGATGATTATGGAAATAATTATCAAGTTACTTCCCTAAAATAAAGTTTAAATTAAGTTCGTCTCCAAAGGAGGAACCTTTGTTGACCAAAATTTTATCTTTGGTATCTTGGCTTGGATTCTTGACAAATGCCACCTATGGTTCATTCTATTTATGTAATACTCATTATATGATGATTATGGACCTAATTAACAAGTTACTTCCCTAAAATAAAGTTTAAACTAAGTTCGTCTCCAAAGGAGGAACCTTTGTTGACCAAAATTTTATCTTTGGTTTCATGGCTTTGATTCTTGACAAATGTCACCTATAGTTCATTCTATTTATGTAATATTTATTGTATAATGATTATGGACCTAATTAACAAGTTACTTCCCTAAAATAAAGTTTAAACTATGTTCGTCTCCAAAGAAGAAACCTTTGTTGACGAAAATTTTATCTTTTGTTTCTTGGCTTTGATTCTTGACAAATGCCACCTATAGTTCATTCTATTTATGTAATAGTCATTGTATGATGATTATGGAAATAATTATCAAGTTACTTCCCTAAAATAAAGTTTAAATTAAGTTCGTCTCCAAAGGAGGAACCTTTGTTGACCAAAATTTTATCTTTGGTTTCTTGGCTTTGATTATTGACAAATGCCACCTATAGTTCATTCTATTTATGTAATACTCATTGTATGATGATTATGGACCTAATTAACAAGTTACTTCCCTAAAATAAAGTTTAAACTAAGTTCGTCTCCAAAGGAGGAACCTTTGTTGACCAAAATTTTATCTTTGGTTTCATGGCTTTGATTCTTGACAAATGCCACCTATAGTTCATTCTATTTATGTAATACTCATTGTATGATGATTATGCACCTAATTAACAAGTTACTTCCCTAAAATAAAGTTTAAACTAAGTTCGTCTCCAAAGGAGGAACCTTTGTTGACCAAAATTTTATCTTTGGTTTCATGGCTTTGATTCTTGACAAATGCCACCTATAGTTCATTCTATTTATGTAATACTCATTGTATGATGATTATGCACCTAATTAACAAGTTAATTCCCTAAAATAAAGTTTAAACTAAGTTCGTCTCGAAAGGAGAAACCTTTGTTGACCAAAATTTTATCTTTTGTTTCATGGCTTTGATTCTTGACAAATGTCACCTATAGTTCATTCTATTTATGTAATATTTATTGTATAATGATTATGGACCTAATTAACAAGTTACTTCCCTAAAATAAAGTTTAAACTATGTTCGTCTCCAAAGGAGAAACCTTTGTTGACGAAAATTTTATCTTTTGTTTCTTGGCTTTGATTCTTGACAAATGCCACCTATAGTTCATTCTATTTATGTAATAGTCATTGTATGATGATTATGGAAATAATTATCAAGTTACTTCCCTAAAATAAAGTTTAAATTAAGTTCGTCTCCAAAGGAGGAACCTTTGTTGACCAAAATTTTATCTTTGGTTTCTTGGCTTGGATTCTTGACAAATGCCACCTATAGTTCATTCTATTTATGTAATACTCATTATATGATGATTATGGACCTAATTAACAAGTTACTTCCCTAAAATAAAGTTTAAACTAAGTTCGTCTCCAAAGGAGGAACCTTTGTTGACCAAAATTTTATCTTTGGTTTCATGGCTTTGATTCTTGACAAATGTCACCTATAGTTCATTCTATTTATGTAATAGTCATTTTATGATGATTATGGACCTAATTAACAAGTTACTTCCCTAAAATAAAGTTTAAACTATGTTCGTCTCCAAAGGAGAAACCTTTGTTGACGAAAATTTTATCTTTTGTTTCTTGGCTTTGATTCTTGACAAATGCCACCTATAGTTCATTCTATTTATGTAATACTCATTGTATGATGATTATGGAAATAATTATCAAGTTACTTCCCTAAAATAAAGTTTAAACTAAGTTCGTCTCCAAAGGAGGAACCTTTGTTGACCAAAATTTTATCTTTGGTTTCTTGGCTTGGATTCTTGACAAATGCCACCTATAGTTCATTCTATTTATGTAATACTCATTGTATGATGATTATGGACCTAATTAACAAGTTACTTCCCTAAAATAAAGTTTAAACTAAGTTCGTCTCCAAAGGAGGAACCTTTGTTGACCAAAATTTTATCTTTGGATTCTTGGCTTGGATTCTTGCCAAATGCCTACTATAGTTCATTCTATATATGTAATACTCATTGTATGATGATTATGGACCTAATTAACAAGTTACTTCCCTAAAATAAAGTTTAAATTAAGTTCGTCTCCAAAGGAGGAACCTTTGTTGACCAAAATTTTATCTTTGGTATCTTGGCTTGGATTCTTGGCAAATGCCACCTATAGTTCATTCTATTTATGTAATACTCATTATATGATGATTATGGACCTAATTAACAAGTTACTTCCCTAAAATAAAGTTTAAACTAAGTTCGTCTCCAAATTAGGAACCTTTGTTGACCAAAATTTTATCTTTGGTTTCATGGCTTTGATTCTTGACAAATGCCACCTATAGTTCATTCTATTTATATAATAGTCATTTTATGATGATTATGGACCTAATTAACAAGTTACTTCCCTAAAATAAAGTTTAAACTAAGTTCGTCTCCAAAGGAGGAACCTTTGTTGACCAAAATTTTATCTTTGGTTTCTTGGCTTGGATTCTTGACATATGCCACCTATAGTTCATTCTATTTATGTTATACTTATTGTATGATGATTATGGACCTAATTAACAAGTTACTTCCCTAAAATAAAGTTTAAACTAAGTTCGTCTCCAAAGGAGGAACCTTTGTTGACCAAAATTTTATCTTTGGATTCTTGGCTTGGATTCTTGCCAAATGCCTACTATAGTTCATTCTATATATGTAATACTCATTGTATGATGATTATGGACCTAATTAACAAGTTACTTCCCTAAAATAAAGTTTAAACTAAGTTCGTCTCCAAATGAGGAATCTTTGTTGACCAAAATTTTATCTTTGGTTTCATGGCTTTGATTCTTGACAAATGCCACCTATAGTTCTTTCTATTTATGTAATACTCATTGTATGATGATTATGCACCTAATTAACTAGTTAATTCCCTAAAATAAAGTTTAAACTAAGTTCGTCTCGAAAGGAGAAACCTTTGTTGACCAAAATTTTATCTTTTGTTTCTTGGCTTTGATTCTTGACAAATGTCACCTATAGTTCATTCTATTTATGTAATAGTCATTGTATGATGATTATGGAAATAATTATCAAGTTACTTCCCTAAAATAAAGTTTAAATTAAGTTCGTTTCCAAAGGAGGAACCTTTGTTGACCAAAATTTTATCTTTGGTTTCTTGGCTTGGATTCTTGACAAATGCCACCTGTAGTTCATTCTATTTATGTAATACTCATTGTATGATGATTATGGACCTAATTAACAAGTTACTTCCCTAAAATAAAGTTTAAACTAAGTTCGTCTCCAAAGGAGGAACCTTTGTTGACCAAAATTTTATCTTTGGTTTCATGGCTTTGATTCTTGACAAATGCCACCTATAGTTCTTTCTATTCATGTAATACTCATTGTATGATGATTATGCACCTAATTAACTAGTTAATTCCCTAAAATAAAGTTTAAACTAAGTTCGTCTCGAAAGGAGAAACCTTTGTTGACCAAAATTTTATCTTTTGTTTCTTGGCTTTGATTCTTAACAAATGCCACTTATAGTTCATTCTATTTATGTAATAATCATTGTATGATGGTTATGGACCTAATTAACAAGTTACTTCCCTAAAATAAAGTTTAAATTAAGTTCGTCTCCAAATGAGGAACCTTTGTTGACCAAAATTTTATCTTTGGTTTCATGGCTTTGAATCTTGACAAATGCCACCTATAGTTCATTCTATTTATGTAATACTCATTATATGATGATTATGGACCTAATTTACAAGTTACTTCCCTAAAATAAAGTTTAAACTAAGTTCGTCTCCAAAGGAGGAACCTTTGTTGACCAAAATTTTATCTTTGGTTTCTTGGCTTGGATTCTTCACAAATGCGACCTATAGTTCATTCTATTTATGTAATATTTATTGTATAATGATTATGGACCTAATTAACAAGTTACTTCCCTAAAATAAAGTTTAAACTATGTTCGTCTCCAAAGGAGAAACCTTTGTTGACGAAAATTTTATCTTTTGTTTCTTGGCTTTGATTCTTGACAAATGCCACCTATAGTTCATTCTATTTATGTAATAGTCATTGTATGATGATTATGGAAATAATTATCAAGTTACTTCCCTAAAATAAAGTTTAAATTAAGTTCGTCTCCAAAGGAGGAACCTTTGTTGACCAAAATTTTATCTTTGGTTTCTTGGCTTGGATTCTTGACAAATGCCACCTATAGTTCATTCTATTTATGTAATACTCATTGTATGATGATTATGGACCTAATTAACAAGTTACTTCCCTAAAATAAAGTTTAAACTAAGTTCGTCTCCAAAGGAGGAACCTTTGTTGACCAAAATTTTATCTTTGGTTTCATGGCTTTGATTCTTGACAAATGCCACCTATAGTTCTTTCTATTTATGTAATACTCATTGTATGATGATTATGCACCTAATTAACAAGTTACTTCCCTAAAATAAAGTTTAAACTAAGTTCGTCTCCAAAGGAGGAACCTTTGTTGATCAAAATTTTATCTTTGGTTTCATGGCTTTGATTCTTGACAAATGCCACCTATAGTTCTTTCTATTTATGTAATACTCATTGTATGATGATTATGCACCTAATTAACAAGTTAATTCCCTAAAATAAAGTTTAAACTAAGTTCGTCTCGAAAGGAGAAACCTTTGTTGACCAAAATTTTATCTTTGGTTTCATGGCTTTGATTCTTGACAAATGCGACCTATAGTTCATTCTATTTATGTAATATTTATTGTATAATGATTATGGACCTAATTAACAAGTTACTTCCCTAAAATAAAGTTTAAACTAAGTTCGTCTCCAAAGGAGGAACCTTTGTTGACCAAAATTTTATCTTTGGTTTCATGGCTTTGATTCTTGACAAATGCCACCTATAGTTCTTTCTATTCATGTAATATTCATTGTATGATGATTATGCACCTAATTAACTAGTTAATTCCCTAAAATAAAGTTTAAACTAAGTTCGTCTCGAAAGGAGAAACCTTTGTTGACCAAAATTTTATCTTTTGTTTCTTGGCTTTGATTCTTGACAAATGCCACTTATAGTTCATTCTATTTATGTAATAATCATTGTATGATGGTTATGGACCTAATTAACAAGTTACTTCCCTAAAATAAAGTTTAAATTAAGTTCGTCTCCAAATGAGGAACCTTTGTTGACCAAAATTTTATCTTTGGTTTCATGGCTTTGAATCTTGACAAATGCCACCTATAGTTCATTCTATTTATGTAATACTCATTATATGATGATTATGGACCTAATTTACAAGTTACTTCCCTAAAATAAAGTTTAAACTAAGTTCGTCTCCAAAGGAGGAACCTTTGTTGACCAAAATTTTATCTTTGGTTTCTTGGCTTGGATTCTTCACAAATGCGACCTATAGTTCATTCTATTTATGTAATATTTATTGTATAATGATTATGGACCTAATTAACAAGTTACTTCCCTAAAATAAAGTTTAAACTATGTTCGTCTCCAAAGGAGAAACCTTTGTTGACGAAAATTTTATCTTTTGTTTCTTGGCTTTGATTCTTGACAAATGCCACCTATAGTTCATTCTATTTTTGTAATAGTCATTGTATGATGATTATGGAAATAATTATCAAGTTACTTCCCTAAAATAAAGTTTAAATTAAGTTCTTCTCCAAAGGAGGAACCTTTGTTGACCAAAATTTTATCTTTGGTTTCTTGGCTTGGATTCTTGACAAATGCCACCTATAGTTCATTCTATTTATGTAATACTCATTGTATGATGATTATGGACCTAATTAACAAGTTACTTCCCTAAAATAAAGTTTAAATTAAGTTCGTCTCCAAAGGAGGAACCTTTGTTGACCAAAATTTTATCTTTGGTTTCATGGCTTTGATTCTTGACAAATGCCACCTATAGTTCTTTCTATTTATGTAATACTCATTGTATGATGATTATGCACCTAATTAACAAGTTACTTCCCTAAAATAAAGTTTAAACTAAGTTCGTCTCCAAAGGAGGAACCTTTGTTGACCAAAATTTTATCTTTGGTTTCATGGCTTTGATTCTTGACAAATGCCACCTATAGTTCTTTCTATTTATGTAATACTCATTGTATGATGATTATGCACCTAATTAACAAGTTAATTCCCTAAAATAAAGTTTAAACTAAGTTCGTCTCGAAAGGAGAAACCTTTGTTGACCAAAATTTTATCTTTGGTTTCATGGCTTTGATTCTTGACAAATGCGACCTATAGTTCATTCTATTTATGTAATATTTATTGTATAATGATTATGGACCTAATTAACAAGTTACTTCCCTAAAATAAAGTTTAAACTAAGTTCGTCTCCAAAGGAGGAACCTTTGTTGACCAAAATTTTATCTTTGGTTTCATGGCTTTGATTCTTGACAAATGCCACCTATAGTTCTTTCTATTCATGTAATATTCATTGTATGATGATTATGCACCTAATTAACTAGTTAATTCCCTAAAATAAAGTTTAAACTAAGTTCGTCTCGAAAGGAGAAACCTTTGTTGACCAAAACTTTATCTTTTGTTTCTTGGCTTTGATTCTTGACAAATGCCACTTATAGTTCATTCTATTTATGTAATAATCATTGTATGATGGTTATGGACCTAATTAACAAGTTACTTCCCTAAAATAAAGTTTAAATTAAGTTCGTCTCCAAATGAGGAACCTTTGTTGACCAAAATTTTATCTTTGGTTTCATGGCTTTGAATCTTGACAAATGCCACCTATAGTTCATTCTATTTATGTAATACTCATTATATGATGATTATGGACCTAATTTACAAGTTACTTCCCTAAAATAAAGTTTAAACTAAGTTCGTCTCCAAAGGAGGAACCTTTGTTGACCAAAATTTTATCTTTGGTTTCTTGGCTTGGATTCTTCACAAATGCGACCTATAGTTCATTCTATTTATGTAATATTTATTGTATAATGATTATGGACCTAATTAACAAGTTACTTCCCTAAAATAAAGTTTAAACTATGTTCGTCTCCAAAGGAGAAACCTTTGTTGAGGAAAATTTTATCTTTGGTTTCTTGGCTTTGATTCTTGACAAATGCCACCTATAGTTCATTCTATTTTTGTAATAGTCATTGTATGATGATTATGGAAATAATTATCAAGTTACTTCCCTAAAATAAAGTTTAAATTAAGTTCGTCTCCAAAGGAGGAACCTTTGTTGACCAAAATTTTATCTTTGGTTTCTTGGCTTGGATTCTTGACAAATGCCACCTATAGTTCATTCTATTTATGTAATACTCATTGTATGATGATTATGGACCTAATTAACAAGTTACTTCCCTAAAATAAAGTTTAAATTAAGTTCGTCTCCAAAGGAGGAACCTTTGTTGACCAAAATTTTATCTTTGGTTTCATGGCTTTGATTCTTGACAAATGCCACCTATAGTTCTTTCTATTTATGTAATACTCATTGTATGATGATTATGCACCTAATTAACAAGTTACTTCCCTAAAATAAAGTTAAAACTAAGTTTGTCTCCAAAGGAGGAACCTTTGTTGACTAAAATTTTATCTTTGGTTTCATGGCTTTGATTCTTGACAAATATCACCTATAGTTCATTCTATTTATGTAATACTCATTGTATGATTATTATGCACCTAATTAACAAGTTAATTCCCTAAAATAAAGTTTAAACTAAGTTCGTCTCGAAAGGAGAAACCTTTGTTGACCAAAATTTTATCTTTGGTTTCATGGCTTTGATTCTTGACAAATGCGACCTATAGTTCATTCTATTTATGTAATACTTATTGTATAATGATTATGGACCTAATTAACAAGTTACTTCCCTAAAATAAAGTTTAAACTAAGTTCGTCTCCAAAGGAGGAACCTTTGTTGACCAAAATTTTATCTTTGGTTTCATGGCTTTGATTCTTGACAAATGCCACCTATAGTTCTTTCTATTCATGTAATATTCATTGTATGATGATTATGCACCTAATTAACTAGTTAATTCCCTAAAATAAAGTTTAAACTAAGTTCGTCTCGAAAGGAGAAACCTTTGTTGACCAAAATTTTATCTTTTGTTTCTTGGCTTTGATTCTTGACAAATGCCATCTATAGTTCATTCTATTTATGTAATAGTCATTGTATAATGATTATGGACCTAATTAACAAGTTACTTCCCTAAAATAAAGTTTAAATTAAGTTCGTCTCCAAATGAGGAACCTTTGTTGACCAAAATTTTATCTTTGGTTTCATGGCTTTGAATCTTGACAAATGCCACCTATAGTTCATTCTATTTATGTAATACTCATTATATGATGATTATGGACCTAATTAACAAGTTACTTCCCTAAAATAAAGTTTAAACTAAGTTCGTCTCCAAAGGAGGAACCTTTGTTGACCAAAATTTTATCTTTGGTTTCTTGGCTTGGATTCTTCACAAATGCGACCTATAGTTCATTCTATTTATGTAATATTTATTGTATAATGATTATGGACCTAATTAACAAGTTACTTCCCTAAAATAAAGTTTAAACTATGTTCGTCTCCAAAGGAGAAACCTTTGTTGACGAAAATTTTATCTTTGGTTTCATGGCTTTGATTCTTGACAAATGCCACCTATAGTTCATTCTATTTTTGTAATAGTCATTGTATGATGATTATGGAAATAATTATCAAGTTACTTCCCTAAAATAAAGTTTAAATTAAGTTCGTCTCCAAAGGAGAAACCTTTGTTGACCAAAATTTTATCTTTGGTTTCTTGGCTTTGATTCTTGACAAATGCCACCTATAGTTCATTCTATTTATGTAATACTCATTGTATGATGATTATGGACCTAATTAACAAGTTACTTCCCTAAAATAAAGTTTAAACTAAGTTCGTCTCCAAAGGAGGAACCTTTGTTGACCAAAATTTTATCTTTGGTTTCATGGCTTTGATTCTTGACAAATGCCACCTATAGTTCATTCTATTTATGTAATACTCATTGTATGATGATTATGCACCTAATTAACAAGTTACTTCCCTAAAATAAAGTTTAAACTAAGTTCGTCTCCAAAGGAGGAACCTTTGTTGACCAAAATTTTATCTTTGGTTTCATGGCTTTGATTCTTGACAAATGCCACCTATAGTTCTTTCTATTTATGTAATACTCATTGTATGATGATTATGCACCTAATTAACAAGTTAATTCCCTAAAATAAAGTTTAAACTAAGTTCGTCTCGAAAGGAGAAACCTTTGTTGACCAAAATTTTATCTTTGGTTTCATGGCTTTGATTCTTGACAAATGCGACCTATAGTTCATTCTATTTATGTAATATTTATTGTATAATGATTATGGACCTAATTAACATGTTACTTCCCTAAAATAAAGTTTAAACTAAGTTCGTCTCCAAAGGACGAACCTTTGTTGACCAAAATTTTATCTTTGGTTTCATGGCTTTGATTCTTGACAAATGCCACCTATAGTTCTTTCTATTCATGTAATATTCATTGTATGATGATTATGCACCTAATTAACTAGTTAATTCCCTAAAATAAAGTTTAAACTAAGTTCGTCTCGAAAGGAGAAACCTTTGTTGACCAAAATTTTATCTTTTGTTTCTTGGCTTTGATTCTTGACAAATGCCACTTATAGTTCATTCTATTTATGTAATAATCATTGTATGATGGTTATGGACCTAATTAACAAGTTACTTCCCTAAAATAAAGTTTAAATTAAGTTCGTCTCCAAATGAGGAACCTTTGTTGACCAAAATTTTATCTTTGGTTTCATGGCTTTGAATCTTGACAAATGCCACCTATAGTTCATTCTATTTATGTAATACTCATTATATGATGATTATGGACCTAATTAACAAGTTACTTCCCTAAAATAAAGTTTAAACTAAGTTCGTCTCCAAAGGAGGAACCTTTGTTGACCAAAATTTTATCTTTGGTTTCTTGGCTTGGATTCTTCACAAATGCGACCTATAGTTCATTCTATTTATGTAATATTTATTGTATAATGATTATGGACCTAATTAACAAGTTACTTCCCTAAAATAAAGTTTAAACTATGTTCGTCTCCAAAGGAGAAACCTTTGTTGAGGAAAATTTTATCTTTGGTTTCATGGCTTTGATTCTTGACAAATGCCACCTATAGTTCATTCTATTTTTGTAATAGTCATTGTATGATGATTATGGAAATAATTATCAAGTTACTTCCCTAAAATAAAGTTTAAATTAAGTTCGTCTCCAAAGGAGGAACCTTTGTTGACCAAAATTTTATCTATGGTTTCTTGGCTTTGATTCTTGACAAATGCCACCTATAGTTCATTCTATTTATGTAATACTCATTGTATGATGATTATGGACCTAATTAACAAGTTACTTCCCTAAAATAAAGTTTAAACTAAGTTCGTCTCCAAAGGAGGAACCTTTGTTGACCAAAATTTTATCTTTGGTTTCATGGCTTTGATTCTTGACAAATGCCACCTATAGTTCTTTCTATTTATGTAATACTCATTGTATGATGATTATGCACCTAATTAACAAGTTACTTCCCTAAAATAAAGTTTAAACTAAGTTCGTCTCCAAAGGAGGAACCTTTGTTGACCAAAATTTTATCTTTGGTTTCATGGCTTTGATTCTTGACAAATGCCACCTATAGTTCTTTCTATTTATGTAATACTCATTGTATGATGATTATGCACCTAATTAACAAGTTAATTCCCTAAAATAAAGTTTAAACTAAGTTCGTCTCGAAAGGAGAAACCTTTGTTGACCAAAATTTTATCTTTGGTTTCATGGCTTTGATTCTTGACAAATGCGACCTATAGTTCATTCTATTTATGTAATATTTATTGTATAATGATTATGGACCTAATTAACAAGTTACTTCCCTAAAATAAAGTTTAAACTATGTTCGTCTCCAAAGGAGAAACCTTTGTTGACGAAAATTTTATCTTTTGTTTCTTGGCTTTGATTCTTGACAAATGCCACCTATAGTTCATTCTATTTTTGTAATAGTCATTGTATGATGATTATGGAAATAATTATCAAGTTACTTCCCTAAAATAAAGTTTAAATTAAGTTCGTCTCCAAAGGAGGAACCTTTGTTGACCAAAATTTTATCTTTGGTTTCTTGGCTTTGATTCTTGACAAATGCCACCTATAGTTCATTCTATTTATGTAATACTCATTGTATGATGATTATGGACCTAATTAACAAGTTACTTCCCTAAAATAAAGTTTAAACTAAGTTCGTCTCCAAAGGAGGAACCTTTGTTGACCAAAATTTTATCTTTGGTTTCATGGCTTTGATTCTTGACAAATGCCACCTATAGTTCTTTCTATTTATGTAATACTCATTGTATGATGATTATGCACCTAATTAACAAGTTACTTCCCTAAAATAAAGTTTAAACTAAGTTCGTCTCCAAAGGAGGAACCTTTGTTGACCAAAATTTTATCTTTGGTTTCATGGCTTTGATTCTTGACAAATGCCACCTATAGTTCTTTCTATTTATGTAATACTCATTGTATGATGATTATGCACCTAATTAACAAGTTAATTCCCTAAAATAAAGTTTAAACTAAGTTCGTCTCGAAAGGAGAAACCTTTGTTGACCAAAATTTTATCTTTGGTTTCATGGCTTTGATTCTTGACAAATGCGACCTATAGTTCATTCTATTTATGTAATATTTATTGTATAATGATTATGGACCTAATTAACATGTTACTTCCCTAAAATAAAGTTTAAACTAAGTTCGTCTCCAAAGGAGGAACCTTTGTTGACCAAAATTTTATCTTTGGTTTCATGGCTTTGATTCTTGACAAATGCCACCTATAGTTCTTTCTATTCATGTAATATTCATTGTATGATGATTATGCACCTAATTAACTAGTTAATTCCCTAAAATAAAGTTTAAACTAAGTTCGTCTCGAAAGGAGAAACCTTTGTTGACCAAAATTTTATCTTTTGTTTCTTGGCTTTGATTCTTGACAAATGCCACTTATAGTTCATTCTATTTATGTAATAATCATTGTATGATGGTTATGGACCTAATTAACAAGTTACTTCCCTAAAATAAAGTTTAAATTAAGTTCGTCTCCAAATGAGGAACCTTTGTTGACCAAAATTTTATCTTTGGTTTCATGGCTTTGAATCTTGACAAATGCCACCTATAGTTCATTCTATTTATGTAATACTCATTATATGATGATTATGGACCTAATTAACAAGTTACTTCCCTAAAATAAAGTTTAAACTAAGTTCGTCTCCAAAGGAGGAACCTTTGTTGACCAAAATTTTATCTATGGTTTCTTGGCTTGGATTCTTGACAAATGCGACCTATAGTTCATTCTATTTATGTAATATTTATTGTATAATGATTATGGACCTAATTAACAAGTTACTTCCCTAAAATAAAGTTTAAACTATGTTCGTCTCCAAAGGAGAAACCTTTGTTGACGAAAATTTTATCTTTGGTTTCATGGCTTTGATTCTTGACAAATGCCACCTATAGTTCATTCCATTTTTGTAATAGTCATTGTATGATGATTATGGAAATAATTATCAAGTTACTTCCCTAAAATAAAGTTTAAATTAAGTTCGTCTCCAAAGGAGGAACCTTTGTTGACCAAAATTTTATCTTTGGTTTCTTGGCTTGGATTCTTGACAAATGCCACCTATAGTTCATTCTATTTATGTAATACTCATTGTATGATGATTATGGACCTAATTAACAAGTTACTTCCCTAAAATAAAGTTTAAACTAAGTTCGTCTCCAAAGGAGGAACCTTTGTTGACCAAAATTTTATCTTTGGTTTCATGGCTTTGATTCTTGACAAATGCCACCTATAGTTCATTCTATTTATGTAATACTCATTGTATGATGATTATGCACCTAATTAACAAGTTACTTCCCTAAAATAAAGTTTAAACTAAGTTCGTCTCCAAAGGAGGAACCTTTGTTGACCAAAATTTTATCTTTGGTTTCATGGCTTTGATTCTTGACAAATGCCACCTATAGTTCATTCTATTTATGTAATACTCATTGTATGATGATTATGCACCTAATTAACAAGTTAATTCCCTAAAATAAAGTTTAAACTAAGTTCGTCTCGAAAGGAGAAACCTTTGTTGACCAAAATTTTATCTTTGGTTTCATGGCTTTGATTCTTGACAAATGCGACCTATAGTTCATTCTATTTATGTAATATTTATTGTATAATGATTATGGACCTAATTAACAAGTTACTTCCCTAAAATAAAGTTTAAACTATGTTCGTCTCCAAAGGAGAAACCTTTGTTGACGAAAATTTTATCTTTGGTTTCATGGCTTTGATTCTTGACAAATGCCACCTATAGTTCATTCTATTTATGTAATAGTCATTGTATGATGATTATGGAAATAATTATCAAGTTACTTCCCTAAAATAAAGTTTAAATTAAGTTCGTCTCCAAAGGAAGAACCTTTGTTGACCAAAATTTTATCTTTGGTATCTTGGCTTGGATTCTTGACAAATGCCACCTATAGTTCATTCTATTTATGTAATACTCATTGTATGATGATTATGGACCTAATTAACAAGTTACTTCCCTAAAATAAAGTTTAAACTAAGTTCGTCTCCAAAGGAGGAACCTTTGTTGACCAAAATTTTATCTTTGGTTTCATGGCTTTGATTCTTGACAAATGTCACCTATAGTTCATTCTATTTATGTAATATTTCTTGTATAATGATTATGGACCTAATTAACAAGTTACTTCCCTAAAATAAAGTTTAAACTATGTTCGTCTCCAAAGGAGAGACCTTTGTTGACGAAAATTTTATCTTTTGTTTCTTGGCTTTGATTCTTGACAAATGCCACCTATAGTTCATTCTATTTATGTAATAGTCATTGTATGATGATTATGGAAATAATTATCAAGTTACTTCCCTAAAATAAAGTTTAAATTAAGTTCGTCTCCAAAGGAGGAACCTTTGTTGACAAAAAATTTATCTTTGGTTTCTTCGCTTGGATTCTTGACAAATGCCACCTATAGTTCATTCTATTTATGTAATACTCATTGTATGAATATTATGGACCTAATTAACAAGTTACTTCCCTAAAATAAAGTTTAAACTAAGTTCGTCTCCAAAGGAGGAACCTTTGTTGACCAAAATTTTATCTTTGGATTCTTGGCTTGGATTCTTGCCAAATGCCTACTATAGTTCATTCTATATATGTAATACCCATTGTATGATGATTATGGACCTAATTAACAAGTTACTTCCCTAAAATAAAGTTTAAACTATGTTCGTCTCCAAAGGAGAAACCTTTGTTGACGAAAATTTTATCTTTTGTTTCTTGGCTTTGATTCTTGACAAATGCCACCTATAGTTCATTCTATTTATGTAATACTCATTGTATGATGATTATGGACCTAATTAACAAGTTACTTCCCTAAAATAAAGTTTAAACTAAGTTCGTCTCCAAAGGAGGAACCTTTGTTGACCAAAATTTTATCTTTGGTTTCATGGCTTTGATTCTTGACAAATGCCACCTATAGTTCATTCTATTTATGTAATACTCATTGTATGATGATTATGCACCTAATTAACAAGTTACTTCCCTAAAATAAAGTTTAAACTAAGTTCGTCTCCAAAGGAGGAACCTTTGTTGACCAAAATTTTATCTTTGGTTTCATGGCTTTGATTCTTGACAAATGCCACCTATAGTTCTTTCTATTTATGTAATACTCATTGTATGATGATTATGCACCTAATTAACAAGTTAATTCCCTAAAATAAAGTTTAAACTAAGTTCGTCTCGAAAGGAGAAACCTTTGTTGACCAAAATTTTATCTTTGGTTTCATGGCTTTGATTCTTGACAAATGCGACCTATAGTTCATTCTATTTTTGTAATATTTATTGTATAATGATTATGGACCTAATTAACAAGTTACTTCCCTAAAATAAAGTTTAAACTATGTTCGTCTCCAAAGGAGAAACCTTTGTTGACGAAAATTTTATCTTTTGTTTCTTGGCTTTGATTCTTGACAAATGCCACCTATAGTTCATTCTATTTATGTAATAGTCATTGTATGATGATTATGGAAATAATTATCAAGTTACTTCCCTAAAATAAAGTTTAAATTAAGTTCGTCTCCAAAGGAAGAACCTTTGTTGACCAAAATTTTATCTTTGGTATCTTGGCTTGGATTCTTGACAAATGCCACCTATAGTTCATTCTATTTATGTAATACTCATTGTATGATGATTATGGACCTAATTAACAAGTTACTTCCCTAAAATAAAGTTTAAACTAAGTTCGTCTCCAAAGGAGGAACCTTTGTTGACCAAAATTTTATCTTTGGTTTCATGGCTTTGATTCTTGACAAATGCGACCTATAGTTCATTCTATTTATGTAATATTTCTTGTATAATGATTATGGACCTAATTAACAAGTTACTTCCCTAAAATAAAGTTTAAACTATGTTCGTCTCCAAAGGAGAGACCTTTGTTGACGAAAATTTTATCTTTTGTTTCTTGGCTTTGATTCTTGACAAATGCCACCTATAGTTCATTCTATTTATGTAATAGTCATTGTATGATGATTATGGAAATAATTATCAAGTTACTTCCCTAAAATAAAGTTTAAATTAAGTTCGTCTCCAAAGGAGGAACCTTTGTTGACAAAAAATTTATCTTTGGTTTCTTCGCTTGGATTCTTGACAAATGCCACCTATAGTTCATTCTATTTATGTAATACTCATTGTATGAATATTATGGACCTAATTAACAAGTTACTTCCCTAAAATAAAGTTTAAACTAAGTTCGTCTCCAAAGGAGGAACCTTTGTTGACCAAAATTTTATCTTTGGATTCTTGGCTTGGATTCTTGCCAAATGCCTACTATAGTTCATTCTATATATGTAATACCCATTGTATGATGATTATGGACCTAATTAACAAGTTACTTCCCTAAAATAAAGTTTAAACTATGTTCGTCTCCAAAGGAGAAACCTTTGTTGACGAAAATTTTATCTTTTGTTTCTTGGCTTTGATTCTTGACAAATGCCACCTATAGTTCTTTCTATTTATGTAATACTCATTGTATGATGATTATGCACCTAATTAACAAGTTACTTCCCTAAAATAAAGTTTAAATTAAGTTCGTCTCGAAAGGAGAAACCTTTGTTGACCAAAATTTTATCTTTGGTTTCTTGGCTTTGATTCTTGACAAATGCCACCTATAGTTCATTCTATTTATGTAATATTTATTGTATAATGATTATGGACCTAATTAACAAGTTACTTCCCTAAAATAAAGTTTAAACTAAGTTCGTCTCCAAAGGAGGAACCTTTGTTGACCAAAATTTTATCTTTGGTTTCATGGCTTTGATTCTTGACAAATGCCACCTATAGTTCTTTCTATTTATGTAATACTCATTGTATGATGATTATGCACCTAATTATCAAGTTAATTCCCTAAAATAAAGTTTAAACTAAGTTCGTCTCGAAAGGAGGAACCTTTGTTGACCAAAATTTTATCTTTGGTTTCTTGGCTTGGATTCTTGACAAATGCCACCTATAGTTCATTCTATTTATGTAATACTCATTTTATGATGATTATGGACCTAATTAACAAGTTACTTCCCTAAAATAAAGTTTAAACTATGTTCGTCTCCAAAGGAGAAACCTTTGTTGAGGAAAATTTTATCTTTGGTTTCATGGCTTTGATTCTTGACAAATGCCACCTATAGTTCATTCCATTTATGTAATACTCATTGTATGATGATTATGCACCTAATTAACAAGTTACTTCCCTAAAATAAAGTTTAAACTAAGTTCGTCTCCAAAGGAGGAACCTTTGTTGACCAAAATTTTATCTTTGGTTTCATGGCTTTGATTCTTGACAAATGCCACCTATAGTTCATTCCATTTATGTAATACTCATTGTATGATGATTATGGACCTAATTAACAAGTTACTTCCCTAAAATAAAGTTTAAACTAAGTTCGTCTCCAAAGGAGGAACCTTTGTTGACCAAAATTTTATCTTTGGATTCTTGCCTTGGATTCTTGCCAAATGCGACCTATAGTTCATTCTATATATGTAATAGTCATTGTATAATGATTATGGACCTAATTAACAAGTTACTTCCCTAAAATAAAGTTTAAACTATGTTCGTCTCCAAAGGAGAAACCTTTGTTGACGAAAATTTTATCTTTTGTTTCTTGGCTTTGATTCTTGACAAATGCCACCTATAGTTCATTCTATTTATGTAATAGTCATTGTATGATGATTATGGAAATAATTATCAAGTTACTTCCCTAAAATAAAGTTTAAATTAAGTTCGTCTCCAAAGGAGGAACCTTTGTTGACCAAAATTTTATCTTTGGTTTCTTGGCTTTGATTCTTGACAAATGCCACCTATAGTTCATTCTATTTATGTAATACTCATTGTATGATGATTATGGACCTAATTAACAAGTTACTTCCCTAAAATAAAGTTTAAACTAAGTTCGTCTCCAAAGGAGGAACCTTTGTTGACCAAAATTTTATCTTTGGTTTCATGGCTTTGATTCTTGACAAATGCCACCTATAGTTCATTCTATTTATGTAATACTCATTGTATGATGATTATGCACCTAATTAACAAGTTAATTCCCTAAAATAAAGTTTAAACTAAGTTCGTCTCGAAAGGAGAAACCTTTGTTGACCAAAATTTTATCTTTGGTTTCATGGCTTTGATTCTTGACAAATGTCACCTATAGTTCATTCTATTTATGTAATAGTCATTTTATGATGATTATGGACCTAATTAACAAGTTACTTCCCTAAAATAAAGTTTAAACTATGTTCGTCTCCAAAGGAGAAACCTTTGTTGACGAAAATTTTATCTTTTGTTTCTTGGCTTTGATTCTTGACAAATGCCACCTATAGTTCATTCTATTTATGTAATAGTAATTGTATGATGATTATGGAAATAATTATCAAGTTACTTCCCTAAAATAAAGTTTAAATTAAGTTCGTCTCCAAAGGAGGAACCTTTGTTGACCAAAATTTTATCTTTGGTTTCTTGGCTTGGATTCTTGACAAATGCCACCTATAGTTCATTCTATTTATGTAATACTCATTGTATGATGATTATGGACCTAATTAACAAGTTACTTCCCTAAAATAAAGTTTAAATTAAGTTCGTCTCCAAAGGAGGAACCTTTGTTGACCAAAATTTTATCTTTGGTTTCTTGGCTTGGATTCTTGACAAATGCCACCTATAGTTCATTCTATTTATGTAATACTCATTGTATGTTGATTATGGACCTAATTAACAAGTTACTTCCCTAAAATAAAGTTTAAACTATGTTCGTCTCCAAAGGAGAAACCTTTGTTGACGAAAATTTTATCTTTGGTTTCATGGCTTTGATTCTTGACAAATGCCACCTATAGTTCATTCCATTTATGTAATACTCATTGTATGATGATTATGCACCTAATTAACAAGTTACTTCCCTAAAATAAAGTTTAAACTAAGTTCGTCTCCAAAGGAGGAACCTTTGTTGACCAAAATTTTATCTTTGGTTTCATGGCTTTGATTCTTGACAAATGCCACCTATAGTTCATTCTATTTATGTAATACTCATTGTATGATGATTATGGACCTAATTAACAAGTTACTTCCCTAAAATAAAGTTTAAACTAAGTTCGTCTCCAAAGGAGGAACCTTTGTTGACCAAAATTTTATCTTTGGATTCTTGCCTTGGATTCTTGCCAAATGCGACCTATAGTTCATTCTATATATGTAATAGTCATTGTATAATGATTATGGACCTAATTAACAAGTTACTTCTCTAAAATAAAGTTTAAACTATGTTCGTCTCCAAAGGAGAAACCTTTGTTGACGAAAATTTTATCTTTTGTTTCTTGGCTTTGATTCTTGACAAATGCCACCTATAGTTCATTCTATTTATGTAATAGTCATTGTATGATGATTATGGAAATAATTATCAAGTTACTTCCCTAAAATAAAGTTTAAATTAAGTTCGTCTCCAAAGGAGGAACCTTTGTTGACCAAAATTTTATCTTTGGTTTCTTGGCTTGGATTCTTGACAAATGCCACCTATAGTTCATTCTATTTATGTAATACTCATTGTATGATGATTATGGACCTAATTAACAAGTTACTTCCCTAAAATAAAGTTTAAACTAAGTTCGTCTCCAAAGGAGGAACCTTTGTTGACCAAAATTTTATCTTTGGTTTCATGGCTTTGATTCTTGACAAATGCCACCTATAGTTCATTCTATTTATGTAATACTCATTTTATGATGATTATGGACCTAATTAACAAGTTACTTCCCTAAAATAAAGTTTAAACTAAGTTCGTCTCGAAAGGAGAAACCTTTGTTGACCAAAATTTTATCTTTGGTTTCATGGCTTTGATTCTTGACAAATGTCACCTATAGTTCATTCTATTTATGTAATAGTCATTTTATGATGATTATGGACCTAATTAACAAGTTACTTCCCTAAAATAAAGTTTAAACTATGTTCGTCTCCAAAGGAGAAACCTTTGTTGACGAAAATTTTATCTTTTGTTTCTTGGCTTTGATTCTTGACAAATGCCACCTATAGTTCATTCTATTTATGTAATAGTAATTGTATGATGATTATGGAAATAATTATCAAGTTACTTCCCTAAAATAAAGTTTAAATTAAGTTCGTCTCCAAAGGAGGAACCTTTGTTGACCAAAATTTTATCTTTGGTTTCTTGGCTTGGATTCTTGACAAATGCCACCTATAGTTCATTCTATTTATGTAATACTCATTGTATGATGATTATGGACCTAATTAACAAGTTACTTCCCTAAAATAAAGTTTAAACTAAGTTCGTCTCCAAAGGAGGAACCTTTGTTGACGAAAATTTTATCTTTTGTTTCTTGGCTTTGATTCTTGACAAATGTCACCTATAGTTCATTCTATTTATGTAATACTTATTGTATAATGATTATGGACCTAATTAACAAGTTACTTCCCTAAAATAAAGTTTAAACTAAGTTCGTCTCCAAATTAGGAACCTTTGTTGACCAAAATTTTATCTTTGGTTTCATGGCTTTGATTCTTGACAAATGCCACCTATAGTTCATTCTATTTCTGTAATACTCATTATATGATGATTATGGACCTAATTAAGAAGTTACTTCCCTAAAATAAAGTTTAAACTAAGTTTGTCTCCAAAGGAGGAACCTTTGTTGACCAAAATTTTATCTTTGGTTTCTTGGCTTGGATTCTTGACAAATGCCACCTATAGTTCATTCTATATATGTAATACTCATTGTATGATGATTATGGAAATAATTATCAAGTTACTTCCCTAAAATAAAGTTTAAATTAAGTTCGTCTCCAAAGGAGGAACCTTTGTTGACCAAAATTTTATCTTTGGTTTCTTGGCTTGGATTCTTGACAAATGCCACCTATAGTTCATTCTATTTATGTAATACTCATTGTATGATGATTATGGACCTAATTAACAAGTTACTTCCCTAAAATAAAGTTTAAACTAAGTTCGTCTCCAAAGGAGGAACCTTTGTTGACCAAAATTTTATCTTTGGATTCTTGGCTTGGATTCTTGCCAAATGCCTACTATAGTTCATTCTATATATGTAATACTCATTGTATGATGATTATGGACCTAATTAACAAGTTACTTCCCTAAAATAAAGTTTAAACTAAGTTCGTCTCCAAAGGAGGAACCTTTGTTGACCAAAATTTTATCTTTGGTTTCATGGCTTTGATTCTTGACAAATGCCACCTATAGTTCTTTCTATTTATGTAATACTCATTGTATGATGATTATGCACCTAATTAACAAGTTAATTCCCTAAAATAAAGTTTAAACTAAGTTCGTCTCGAAAGGAGAAACCTTTGTTGACCAAAATTTTATCTTTGGTTTCATGGCTTTGATTCTTGACAAATGCCACCTATAGTTCTTTCTATTTATGTAATACTCATTGTATGATGATTATGCACCTAATTAACAAGTTAATTCCCTAAAATAAAGTTTAAACTAAGTTCGTCTCGAAAGGAGAAACCTTTGTTGACCAAAATTTTATCTTTGGTTTCATGGCTTTGATTCTTGACAAATGCGACCTATAGTTCATTCTATTTATGTAATATTTATTGTATAATGATTATGGACCTAATTAACAAGTTACTTCCCTAAAATAAAGTTTAAACTAAGTTCGTCTCCAAAGGAGAAACCTTTGTTGACGAAAATTTTATCTTTTGTTTCTTGGCTTTGATTCTTGACAAATGCCACCTATAGTTCATTCTATTTATGTAATACTCATTGTATGATGATTATGGAAATAATTATCAAGTTACTTCCCTAAAATAAAGTTTAAATTAAGTTCGTCTCCAAAGGAGGAACCTTTGTTGACCAAAATTTTATCTTTGGTTTCATGGTTTTGATTCTTGACAAATGCCACCTATAGTTCATTCTATTTATGTAATACTCATTGTATGATGATTATGGACCTAATTAACAAGTTACTTCCCTAAAATAAAGTTTAAACTAAGTTCGTCTCCAAAGGAGAAACCTTTGTTGACGAAAATTTTATCTTTTGTTTCTTGGCTTTGATTCTTGACAAATGCCACCTATAGTTCATTCTATTTATGTAATAGTCGTTGTATGATGATTATGGAAATAATTATCAAGTTACTTCCCTAAAATAAAGTTTAAATTAAGTTCGTCTCCAAAGGAGGAACCTTTGTTGACCAAAATTTTATCTTTGGTATCTTGGCTTGGATTCTTGACAAATGCCACCTATAGTTCATTCTATTTATGTAATACTCATTGTATGATGATTATGGACCTAATTAACAAGTTACTTCCCTAAAATAAAGTTTAAACTAAGTTCGTCTCCAAAGGAGGAACCTTTGTTGACCAAAATTTTATCTTTGGTTTCATGGCTTTGATTCTTGACAAATGCCACCTATAGTTCTTTCTATTTATGTAATACTCATTGTATGATGATTATGCACCTAATTAACTAGTTAATTCCCTAAAATAAAGTTTAAATTAAGTTCGTCTCGAAAGGAGAAACCTTTGTTGACCAAAATTTTATCTTTTGTTTCTTGGCTTTGATTCTTGACAAATGCCACTTATAGTTCATTCTATTTATGTAATAATCATTGTATGATTGTTATGGACCTAATTAACAAGTTACTTCCCTAAAATAAAGTTTAAACTAAGTTCGTCTCCAAATCAGGAACCTTTGTTGACCAAAATTTTATCTTTGGTTTCATGGCTTTGATTCTTGACAAATGCCATCTATAGTTCATTCTATTTATGTTATACTTATTGTATGATGATTATGGACCTAATTAACAAGTTACTTCCCTAAAATAAAGTTTAAACTAAGTTCGTCTCCAAAGGAGGAACCTTTGTTGACCAAAATTTTATTTTTGGTTTCTTGGCTTGGATTCTTCACAAATGCGACCTATAGTTCATTCTATTTATGTAATATTTATTGTATAATGATTATGGACCTAATTAACAAGTTACTTCCCTAAAATAAAGTTTAAACTATATTCGTCTCCAAAGGAGAAACCTTTGTTGACGAAAATTTTATCTTTTGTTTCTTGGCTTTGATTCTTGACAAATGCCACCTATAGTTCATTCTATTTATGTAATAGTCATTGTATGATGATTATGGAAATAATTATCAAGTTACTTCCCTAAAATAAAGTTTAAATTAAGTTCGTCTCCAAAGGAGGAACCTTTGTTGACCAAAATTTTATCTTTGGTTTCTTGGCTTGGATTCTTGACAAATGCCACCTATAGTTCATTCTATTTATGTAATACTCATTGTATGATGATTATGGACCTAAATAACAAGTTACTTCCCTAAAATAAAGTTTAAACTAAGTTCGTCTCCAAAGGAGAAACCTTTGTTGACGAAAATTTTATCTTTTGTTTCTTGGCTTTGATTCTTGACAAATGCCACCTATAGTTCATTCTATTTATGTAATAGTCATTGTATGATTATTATGGACCTAATTAACAAGTTACTTCCCTAAAATAAAGTTTAAACTAAGTTCGTCTCCAAATCAGGAACCTTTGTTGACCAAAATTTTATCTTTGGTTTCATGGCTTTGATTCTTGACAAATGCCACCTATAGTTCATTCAATTTCTGTAATACTCATTATATGATGATTATGGACCTAATTAAGAAGTTACTTCCCTAAAATAAAGTTTAAACTAAGTTTGTCTCCAAAGGAGGAACCTTTGTTGACCAAAATTTTATCTTTGGTTTCTTGGCTTGGATTCTTGACAAATGCCACCTATAGTTCATTCTATATATGTAATACTCATTGTATGATGATTATGGAAATAATTATCAAGTTACTTCCCTAAAATAAAGTTTAAATTAAGTTCGTCTCCAAAGGAGGAACCTTTGTTGACCAAAATTTTATCTTTGGTTTCATGGTTTTGATTCTTGACAAATGCCACCTATAGTTCTTTCTATTTATGTAATACTCATTGTATGATGATTATGCACCTAATTAACTAGTTAATTCCCTAAAATAAAGTTTAAACTAAGTTCGTCTCGAAAGGAGAAACCTTTGTTGACCAAAATTTTATCTTTTGTTTCTTGGCTTTGATTCTTGACAAATGCCACTTATAGTTCATTCTATTTATGTAATAATCATTGTATGATGGTTATGGACCTAATTAACAAGTTACTTCCCTAAAATAAAGTTTAAATTAAGTTCGTCTCCAAATGAGGAACCTTTGTTGACCAAAATTTTATCTTGGTTTCATGGCTTTGATTTTTGACAAATGTCACCTATAGTTCATTCTATTTACGTAATACTCATTATATGATGATTATGGACCTAATTTACAAGTTACTTCCCTAAAATAAAGTTTAAACTAAGTTCGTCTCCAAAGGAGGAACCTTTGTTGACCAAAATTTTATCTTTGGTTTCTTGGCTTGGATTCTTCACAAATGCGACCTATAGTTCATTCTATTTATGTAATATTCATTGTATAATGATTATGGACCTAATTAACAAGTTACTTCCCTAAAATAAAGTTTAAACTAAGTTCGTCTCCAAATCAGGAACCTTTGTTGACCAAAATTTTATCTTTGGTTTCATGGCTTTGATTCTTGACAAATGCCACCTATAGTTCATTCAATTTCTGTAAGACTCATTATATGATGATTATGGACATAATTAAGAAGTTACTTCCCTAAAATAAAGTTTAAACTAAGTTTGTCTCCAAAGGAGGAACCTTTGTTGACCAAAATTTTATCTTTGGTTTCTTGGCTTGGATTCTTGACAAATGCCACCTATAGTTCATTCTATATATGTAATACTCATTGTATGATGATTATGGAAATAATTATCAAGTTACTTCCCTAAAATAAAGTTTAAATTAAGTTCGTCTCCAAAGGAGGAACCTTTGTTGACCAAAATTTTATCTTTGGTTTCTTGGCTTGGATTCTTGACAAATGCCACCTATAGTTCATTCTATTTATGTAATACTCATTGTATGATGATTATGGAAATAATTATCAAGTTACTTCCCTAAAATAAAGTTTAAATTAAGTTCGTCTCCAAAGGAGGAACCTTTGTTGACCAAAATTTTATCTTTGGTTTCTTGGCTTGGATTCTTGACAAATGCCACCTATAGTTCATTCTATTTATGTAATACTCATTGTATGATGATTATGGACCTAATTAACAAGTTACTTCCCCAAAATAAAGTTTAAACTAAGTTCGTCTCCAAAGGAGGAACCTTTGTTGACCAAAATTTTATCTTTGGATTCTTGGCTTGGATTCTTGCCAAATGCCTACTATAGTTCATTCTATATATGTAATACTCATTGTATGATGATTATGGACCTAATTAACAAGTTACTTCCCTAAAATAAAGTTTAAAGTAAGTTCGTCTCCAAAGGAGGAACCTTTGTTGACCAAAATTTTATCTTTGGTTTCATGGCTTTGATTCTTGACAAATGCCACCTATAGATCTTTCTATTTATGTAATACTCATTGTATGATGATTATGCACCTAATTAACTAGTTAATTCCCTAAAATAAAGTTTAAACTAAGTTCGTCTCGAAAGGAGAAACCTTTGTTGACCAAAATTTTATCTTTTGTTTCTTGGCTTTGATTCTTGACAAATGCCACTTATAGTTCATTCTATTTATGTAATAATCATTGTATGATGGTTATGGACCTAATTAACAAGTTACTTCCCTAAAATAAAGTTTAAATTATGTTCGTCTCCAAATGAGGAACCTTTGTTGACCAAAATTTTATCTTTGGTTTCATGGCTTTGATTCTTGACAAATGACACCTATAGTTCATTCTATTTTTGTAATACTCATTATATGATGATTATGGACCTAATTTACAAGTTACTTCCCTAAAATAAAGTTTAAACTAAGTTCGTCTCCAAAGGAGGAACCTTTGTTGACCAAAATTTTATCTTTGGTTTCTTGGCTTGGATTCATCACAAATGCGACCTATAGTTCATTCTATTTATGTAATATTCATTGTATAATGATTATGGACCTAATTAACAAGTTACTTCCCTAAAATAAAGTTTAAACTAAGTTCGTATCCAAAGGAGAAACCTTTGTTGACGAAAATTTTATCTTTTGTTTCTTGGCTTTGATTCTTGACAAATGCCACCTATAGTTCATTCTATTTATGTAATAGTCATTGTATGATTATTATGGACCTAATTAACAAGTTACTTCCCTAAAATAAAGTTTAAACTAAGTTCGTCTCCAAATCAGGAACCTTTGTTGACCAAAATTTTATCTTTGGTTTCATGGCTTTGATTCTTGACAAATACCACCTATAGTTCATTCAATTTCTGTAATACTCATTATATGATGATTATGGACCTAATTAAGAAGTTACTTCCCTAAAATAAAGTTTAAACTAAGTTTGTCTCCAAAGGAGGAACCTTTGTTGACCAAAATTTTATCTTTAGTTTCTTGGCTTGGATTCTTGACAAATGCCACCTATAGTTCATTCTATATATGTAATACTCATTGTATGATGATTATGGAAATAATTATCAAGTTACTTTCCTAAAATAAAGTTTAAATTAAGTTCGTCTCCAAAGGAGGAACCTTTGTTGACCAAAATTTTATCTTTTGTTTCTTGGCTTGGATTCTTGACAAATGCCACCTATAGTTCATTCTATTTATGTAATACTCATTGTATGATGATTATGGAAATAATTATCAAGTTACTTCCCTAAAATAAAGTTTAAATTAAGTTCGTCTCCAAAGGAGGAACCTTTGTTGACCAAAATTTTATCTTTGGTTTCTTGGCTTGGATTCTTGACAAATGCCACCTATAGTTCATTCTATTTATGTAATACTCATTGTATGATGATTATGGACCTAATTAACAAGTTACTTCCCTAAAATAAAGTTTAAAGTAAGTTCGTCTCTAAAGGAGGAACCTTTATTGACCAAAATTTTATCTTTGGTTTCATGGCTTTGATTCTTGACAAATGCCACCTATAGTTCTTTCTATTTATGTAATACTCATTGTATGATGATTATGCACCTAATTAACTAGTTAATTCCCTAAAATAAAGTTTAAACTAAGTTCGTCTCGAAAGGAGAAACCTTTGTTGACCAAAATTTTATCTTTTGTTTCTTGGCTTTGATTCTTGACAAATGCCACTTATAGTTCATTCTATTTATGTAATACTCATTATATGATGATTATGGACCTAATTAAGAAGTTACTTCCCTAAAATAAAGTTTAAACTAAGTTTGTCTCCAAAGGAGGAACCTTTGTTGACCAAAATTTTATCTTTGGTTTCTTGGCTTGGATTCATCACAAATGCGACCTATAGTTCATTCTATTTATGTAATATTCATTGTATAATGATTATGGACCTAATTAACAAGTTACTTCCCTAAAATAAAGTTTAAACTATGTTCGTCTCCAAAGGAGAAACCTTTGTTGACGAAAATTTTATCTTTTGTTTCTTGGCTTTGATTCTTGACAAATGCCACCTATAGTTCATTCTATTTATGTAATAGTCATTGTATAATGATTATGGACCTAATTAACAAGTTACTTCCCTAAAATAAAGTTTAAACTAAGTTCGTCTCCAAATCAGGAACCTTTGTTGACCAAAATTTTA
Source organism: Medicago arabica (assembly GCA_946800305.1). Classification (NCBI taxonomy): domain Eukaryota; kingdom Viridiplantae; phylum Streptophyta; class Magnoliopsida; order Fabales; family Fabaceae; genus Medicago; species Medicago arabica. The sequence goes on from OX326966.1 coordinate 26,828,678, forward strand.
TCTTTGGTTTCATGGCTTTGATTCTTGACAAATGCCACCTATAGTTCATTCAATTTCTGTAATAGTCATTATATGATGATTATGGACCTAATTAAGAAGTTACTTCCCTAAAATAAAGTTTAAACTAAGTTTGTCTCCAAAGGAGGAACCTTTGTTGACCAAAATTTTATCTTTGGTTTCTTGGCTTGGATTCTTGACAAATGCCACCTATAGTTCATTCTATATATGTAATACTCATTTTATGATGATTATGGAAATAATTATCAAGTTACTTCCCTAAAATAAAGTTTAAATTAAGTTCGTCTCCAAAGGAGGAACCTTTGTTGACCAAAATTTTATCTTTGGTTTCTTGGCTTGGATTCTTGACAAATGCCACCTATAGTTCATTCTATTTATGTAATACTCATTGTATGATGATTATGGAAATAATTATCAAGTTACTTCCCTAAAATAAAGTTTAAATTAAGTTCGTCTCCAAAGGAGGAACCTTTGTTGACCAAAATTTTATCTTTGGTTTCTTGGCTTGGATTCTTGACAAATGCCACCTATAGTTCATTCTATTTATGTAATACTCATTGTATGATGATTATGGACCTAATTAACAAGTTACTTCCCTAAAATAAAGTTTAAAGTAAGTTCGTCTCTAAAGGAGGAACCTTTGTTGACCAAAATTTTATCTTTGGTTTCATGGCTTTGATTCTTGACAAATGCCACCTATAGTTCTTTCTATTTATGTAATACTCATTGTATGATGATTATGCACCTAATTAACTAGTTAATTCCCTAAAATAAAGTTTAAACTAAGTTCGTCTCGAAAGGAGAAACCTTTGTTGACCAAAATTTTATCTTTTGTTTCTTGGCTTTGATTCTTGACAAATGCCACTTATAGTTCATTCTATTTATGTAATACTCATTGTATGATGATTATGGACCTAATTAAGAAGTTACTTCCCTAAAATAAAGTTTAAACTAAGTTTGTCTCCAAAGGAGGAACCTTTGTTGACCAAAATTTTATCTTTGGTTTCTTGGCTTGGATTCATCACAAATGCGACCTATAGTTCATTCTATTTATGTAATATTCACTGTATGATGATTATGGACCTAATTAACAAGTTACTTCCCTAAAATAAAGTTTAAACTATGTTCGTCTCCAAAGGAGAAACCTTTGTTGACGAAAATTTTATCTTTTGTTTCTTGGCTTTGATTCTTGACAAATGCCACCTATAGTTCATTCTATTTATGTAATAGTCATTGTATGATTATTATGGACCTAATTAACAAGTTACTTCCCTAAAATAAAGTTTAAACTAAGTTCGTCTCCAAATCAGGAACCTTTGTTGACCAAAATTTTATCTTTGGTTTCATGGCTTTGATTCTTGACAAATGCCACCTATAGTTCATTCAATTTCTGTAATAGTCATTATATGATGATTATGGACCTAATTAAGAAGTTACTTCCCTAAAATAAAGTTTAAACTAAGTTTGTCTCCAAAGGAGGAACCTTTGTTGACCAAAATTTTATCTTTGGTTTCTTGGCTTGGATTCTTGACAAATGCCACCTATAGTTCATTCTATATATGTAATATTCATTGTATGATGATTATGGAAATAATTATCAAGTTACTTCCCTAAAATAAAGTTTAAATTAAGTTCGTCTCCAAAGAAGGAACCTTTGTTGACCAAAATTTTATCTTTGGTTTCTTGGCTTGGATTCTTGACAAATGCCACCTATAGTTCATTCTATATATGTAATACTCATTGTATGATGATTATGGAAATAATTATCAAGTTACTTCCCTAAAATAAAGTTTAAATTAAGTTCGTCTCCAAAGGAGGAACCTTTGTTGACCAAAATTTTATCTTTGGTTTCTTGGCTTGGATTCTTGACAAATGCCACCTATAGTTCATTCTATTTATGTAATACTCATTGTATGATGATTATGGAAATAATTATCAAGTTACTTCCCTAAAATAAAGTTTAAATTAAGTTCGTCTCCAAAGTAGGAACCTTTGTTGACCAAAATTTTATCTTTGGTTTCTTGGCTTTGATTCTTGACAAATGCCACCTATAGTTCATTCTATTTATGTAATACTCATTGTATGATGATTATGGACCTAATTAACAAGTTACTTCCCTAAAATAAAGTTTAAACTAAGTTCGTCTCCAAAGGAGGAACCTTTGTTGACCAAAATTTTATCTTTGGATTCTTGGCTTGGATTCTTGCCAAATGCCTACTATAGTTCATTCTATATATGTAATACTCATTGTATGATGATTATGGACCTAATTAACAAGTTACTTCCCTAAAATAAAGTTTAAACTAAGTTCGTCTCCAAATTAGGAACCTTTGTTGACCAAAATTTTATCTTTGGTTTCATGGCTTTGATTCTTGACAAATGCCACCTATAGTTCATTCAATTTCTGTAATAGTCATTATATGATGATTATGGACCTAATTAAGAAGTTACTTCCCTAAAATAAAGTTTAAACTAAGTTTGTCTCCAAAGGAGGAACCTTTGTTGACCAAAATTTTATCTTTGGTTTCTTGGCTTGGATTCTTGACAAATGCCACCTATAGTTCATTCTATTTATGTAATACTCATTGTATGATGATTATGGAAATAATTATCAAGTTACTTCCCTAAAATAAAGTTTAAATTAAGTTCGTCTCCAAAGTAGGAACCTTTGTTGACCAAAATTTTATCTTTGGTTTCTTGGCTTGGATTCTTGACAAATGCCACCTATAGTTCATTCTATTTATGTAATACTCATTGTATGATGATTATGGACCTAATTAACAAGTTACTTCCCTAAAATAAAGTTTAAACTAAGTTCGTCTCCAAAGGAGGAACCTTTGTTGACCAAAATTTTATCTTTGGATTCTTGGCTTGGATTCTTGCCAAATGCCTACTATAGTTCATTCTATATATGTAATACTCATTGTATGATGATTATGGACCTAATTAACAAGTTACTTCCCTAAAATAAAGTTTAAACTAAGTTCGCCTCCAAATTAGGAACCTTTGTTGACCAAAATTTTATCTTTGGTTTCATGGCTTTGATTCTTGACAAATGCCACCTATAGTTCATTCTATTTATATAATAGTCATTTTTTGATGATTATGGACCTAATTAAGAAGTTACTTCCCTAAAATAAAGTTTAAACTAAGTTTGTCTCCAAAGGAGGAACCTTTGTTGACCAAAATTTTATCTTTGGTTTCTTGGCTTGGATTCTTGACAAATGCCACCTATAGTTCATTCTATTTATGTAATACTCATTGTATGATGATTATGGAAATAATTATCAAGTTACTTCCCTAAAATAAAGTTTAAATTAAGTTCGTCTCCAAAGGAGGAACCTTTGTTGACCAAAATTTTATCTTTGGTTTCTTGGCTTGGATTCTTGACAAATGCCACCTATAGTTCATTCTATTTATGTAATACTCATTGTATGATGATTATGGAAATAATTATCAAGTTACTTCCCTAAAATAAAGTTTAAATTAAGTTCGTCTCCAAAGGAGGAACCTTTGTTGACCAAAATTTTATCTTTGGTTTCTTGGCTTGGATTCTTGACAAATGCCACCTATAGTTCATTCTATTTATGTAATACTCATTGTATGATGATTATGGACCTAATTAACAAGTTACTTCCCTAAAATAAAGTTTAAAGTAAGTTCGTCTCTAAAGGAGGAACCTTTGTTGACCAAAATTTTATCTTTGGTTTCATGGCTTTGATTCTTGACAAATGCCACCTATAGTTCTTTCTATTTATGTAATACTCATTGTATGATGATTATGCACCTAATTAACTAGTTAATTCCCTAAAATAAAGTTTAAACTAAGTTCGTCTCGAAAGGAGAAACCTTTGTTGACCAAAATTTTATCTTTGGTTTCATGGCTTTGATTCTTGACAAATGCCACCTATAGTTCTTTCTATTTATGTAATACTCATTGTATGATGATTATGCACCTAATTAACTAGTTAATTCCCTAAAATAAAGTTTAAACTAAGTTCGTCTCGAAAGGAGAAACCTTTGTTGACCAAAATTTTATCTTTTGTTTCTTGGCTTTGATTCTTGACAAATGCCACTTATAGTTCATTCTATTTATGTAATAATCATTGTATGATGATTATGGACCTAATTTACAAGTCACTTCCCTAAAATAAAGTTTAAACTAAGTTCGTCTCCAAAGGAGGAACCTTTGTTGACCAAAATTTTATCTTTGGTTTCTTGGCTTGGATTCTTCACAAATGCGACCTATAGTTCATTCTATTTATGTAATATTCATTGTATAATGATTATGGACCTAATTAACAAGTTACTTCCCTAAAATAAAGTTTAAACTATGTTCGTCTCCAAAGGAGAAACCTTTGTTGACCAAAATTTTATCTTTGGTTTCTTGGCTTGGATTCTTGACAAATGCCACCTATAGTTCATTCTATATATGTAATACTCATTGTATGATGATTATGGAAATAATTATCAAGTTACTTCCCTAAAATAAAGTTTAAATTAAGTTCGTCTCCAAAGGAGGAACCTTTGTTGACCAAAATTTTATCTTTGGTTTCTTGGCTTGGATTCTTGACAAATGCCACCTATAGTTCATTCTATTTATGTAATACTCATTGTATGATGATTATGGAAATAATTATCAAGTTACTTCCCTAAAATAAAGTTTAAATTAAGTTCGTCTCCAAAGTAGGAACCTTTGTTGACCAAAATTTTATCTTTGGTTTCTTGGCTTGGATTCTTGACAAATGCCACCTATAGTTCATTCTATTTATGTAATACTCATTGTATGATGATTATGGACCTAATTAACAAGTTACTTCCCTAAAATAAAGTTTAAACTAAGTTCGTCTCCAAAGGAGGAACCTTTGTTGACCAAAATTTTATCTTTGGATTCTTGGCTTGGATTCTTGCCAAATGCCTACTATAGTTCATTCTATATATGTAATACTCATTGTATGATGATTATGGACCTAATTAACAACTTACTTCCCTAAAATAAAGTTTAAACTAAGTTCGTCTCCAAATCAGGAACCTTTGTTGACCAAAATTTTATCTTTGGTTTCATGGCTTTGATTCTTGACAAATGCCACCTATAGTTCATTCAATTTCTGTAATAGTCATTATATGATGATTATGGACCTAATTAAGAAGTTACTTCCCTAAAATAAAGTTTAAACTAAGTTTGTCTCCAAAGGAGGAACCTTTGTTGACCAAAATTTTATCTTTGGTTTCTTGGCTTGGATTCTTGACAAATGCCACCTATAGTTCATTCTATATATGTAATACTCATTGTATGATGATTATGGAAATAATTATCAAGTTACTTCCCTAAAATAAAGTTTAAATTAAGTTCGTCTCCAAAGGAGGAACCTTTGTTGACCAAAATTTTATCTTTGGTTTCTTGGCTTGGATTCTTGACAAATGCCACCTATAGTTCATTCTATTTATGTAATACTCATTGTATGATGATTATGGAAATAATTATCAAGTTACTTCCCTAAAATAAAGTTTAAATTAAGTTCGTCTCCAAAGGAGGAACCTTTGTTGACCAAAATTTTATCTTTGGTTTCTTGGCTTGGATTCTTGACAAATGCCACCTATAGTTCATTCTATTTATGTAATACTCATTGTATGATGATTATGGACCTAATTAACAAGTTACTTCCCTAAAATAAAGTTTAAAGTAAGTTCGTCTCTAAAGGAGGAACCTTTGTTGACCAAAATTTTATCTTTGGTTTCATGGCTTTGATTCTTGACAAATGCCACCTATAGTTCTTTCTATTTATGTAATACTCATTGTATGATGATTATGCACCTAATTAACTAGTTAATTCCCTAAAATAAAGTTTAAACTAAGTTCGTCTCGAAAGGAGAAACCTTTGTTGACCAAAATTTTATCTTTGGTTTCATGGCTTTGATTCTTGACAAATGCCACCTATAGTTCTTTCTATTTATGTAATACTCATTGTATGATGATTATGCACCTAATTAACTAGTTAATTCCCTAAAATAAAGTTTAAACTAAGTTCGTCTCGAAAGGAGAAACCTTTGTTGACCAAAATTTTATCTTTTGTTTCTTGGCTTTGATTCTTGACAAATGCCACTTATAGTTCATTCTATTTATGTAATAATCATTGTATGATGATTATGGACCTAATTTACAAGTTACTTCCCTAAAATAAAGTTTAAACTAAGTTCGTCTCCAAAGGAGGAACCTTTGTTGACCAAAATTTTATCTTTGGTTTCTTGGCTTGGATTCTTCACAAATGCGACCTATAGTTCATTCTATTTATGTAATATTCATTGTATAATGATTATGGACCTAATTAACAAGTTACTTCCCTAAAATAAAGTTTAAACTATGTTCGTCTCCAAAGGAGAAACCTTTGTTGACCAAAATTTTATATTTGGTTTCTTGGCTTGGATTCTTGACAAATGCCACCTATAGTTCATTCTATATATGTAATACTCATTGTATGATGATTATGGAAATAATTATCAAGTTACTTCCCTAAAATAAAGTTTAAATTAAGTTCGTCTCCAAAGGAGGAACCTTTGTTGACCAAAATTTTATCTTTGGTTTCTTGGCTTGGATTCTTGACAAATGCCACCTATAGTTCATTCTATTTATGTAATACTCATTGTATGATGATTATGGAAATAATTATCAAGTTACTTCCCTAAAATAAAGTTTAAATTAAGTTCGTCTCCAAAGGAGGAACCTTTGTTGACCAAAATTTTATCTTTGGTTTCTTGGCTTGGATTCTTGACAAATGCCACCTATAGTTCATTCTATTTATGTAATACTCATTGTATGATGATTATGGACCTAATTAACAAGTTACTTCCCTAAAATAAAGTTTAAACTAAGTTCGTCTCCAAAGGAGGAACCTTTGTTGACCAAAATTTTATCTTTGGATTCTTGGCTTGGATTCTTGCCAAATGCCTACTATAGTTCATTCTATATATGTAATACTCATTGTATGATGATTATGGACCTAATTAACAAGTTACTTCCCTAAAATAAAGTTTAAACTAAGTTCGTCTCCAAATCAGGAACCTTTGTTGACCAAAATTTTATCTTTGGTTTCATGGCTTTGATTCTTGACAAATGCCACCTATAGTTCATTCAATTTCTGTAATAGTCATTATATGATGATTATGGACCTAATTAAGAAGTTACTTCCCTAAAATAAAGTTTAAATAAAGTTCGTCTCCAAAGGAGGAACCTTTGTTGACCAAAATTTTATCTTTGGTTTCTTGGATTGGATTCTTGACAAATGCCACCTATAGTTCATTCTATTTATGTAATACTCATTGTATGATGATTATGGAAATAATTATCAAGTTACTTCCCTAAAATAAAGTTTAAATTAAGTTCGTCTCCAAAGGAGGAACCTTTGTTGACCAAAATTTTATCTTTGGTTTCTTGGCTTGGATTCTTGACAAATGCCACCTATAGTTCATTCTATATATGTAATACTCATTGTATGATGATTATGGACCTAATTAACAAGTTACTTCCCTAAAATAAAGTTTAAAGTAAGTTCGTCTCTAAAGGAGGAACCTTTGTTGACCAAAATTTTATCTTTGGTTTCATGGCTTTGATTCTTGACAAATGCCACCTATAGTTCTTTCTATTTATGTAATACTCATTGTATGATGATTATGCACCTAATTAACTAGTTAATTCCCTAAAATAAAGTTTAAACTAAGTTCGTCTCGAAAGGAGAAACCTTTGTTGACCAAAATTTTATCTTTGGTTTCATGGCTTTGATTCTTGACAAATGCCACCTATAGTTCTTTCTATTTATGTAATACTCATTGTATGATGATTATGCACCTAATTAACTAGTTAATTCCCTAAAATAAAGTTTAAACTAAGTTCGTCTCGAAAGGAGAAACCTTTGTTGACCAAAATTTTATCTTTTGTTTCTTGGCTTTGATTCTTGACAAATGCCATCTATAGTTCATTCTATTTATGTAATAATCATTGTATGATGATTATGGACCTAATTTACAAGTTACTTCCCTAAAATAAAGTTTAAACTAAGTTCGTCTCCAAAGGAGGAACCTTTGTTGACCAAAATTTTATCTTTGGTTTCTTGGCTTGGATTCTTCACAAATGCGACCTATAGTTCATTCTATTTATGTAATATTCATTGTATAATGATTATGGACCTAATTAACAAGTTACTTCCCTAAAATAAAGTTTAAACTATGTTCGTCTCCAAAGGAGAAACCTTTGTTGACCAAAATTTTATCTTTGGTTTCTTGGCTTGGATTCTTGACAAATGCCACCTATAGTTCATTCTATATATGTAATACTCATTGTATGATGATTATGGAAATAATTATCAAGTTACTTCCCTAAAATAAAGTTTAAATTAAGTTCGTCTCCAAAGGAGGAACCTTTGTTGACCAAAATTTTATCTTTGGTTTCTTGGCTTGAATTCTTGACAAATGCCACCTATAGTTCATTCTATTTATGTAATACTCATTGTATGATGATTATGGAAATAATTATCAAGTTACTTCCCTAAAATAAAGTTTAAATTAAGTTCGTCTCCAAAGGAGGAACCTTTGTTGACCAAAATTTTATCTTTGGTTTCTTGGCCTGGATTCTTGACAAATGCCACCTATAGTTCATTCTATTTATGTAATACTCATTGTATGATGATTATGGACCTAATTAACAAGTTACTTCCCTAAAATAAAGTTTAAAGTAAGTTCGTCTCTAAAGGAGGAACCTTTGTTGACCAAAATTTTATCTTTGGTTTCATGGCTTTGATTCTTGACAAATGCCACCTATAGTTCTTTCTATTTATGTAATACTCATTGTATGATGATGATGCACCTAATTAACTAGTTAATTCCCTAAAATAAAGTTTAAACTAAGTTCGTCTCGAAAGGAGAAACCTTTGTTGACCAAAATTTTATCTTTGGTTTCATGGCTTTGATTCTTGACAAATGCCACCTATAGTTCTTTCTATTTATGTAATACTCATTGTATGATGATTATGCACCTAATTAACTAGTTAATTCCCTAAAATAAAGTTTAAACTAAGTTCGTCTCGAAAGGAGAAACCTTTGTTGACCAAAATTTTATCTTTTGTTTCTTGGCTTTGATTCTTGACAAATGCCACTTATAGTTCATTCTATTTATGTAATAATCATTGTATGATGATTATGGACCTAATTTACAAGTTACTTCCCTAAAATAAAGTTTAAACTAAGTTCGTCTCCAAAGGAGGAACCTTTGTTGACCAAAATTTTATCTTTGGTTTCTTGGCTTGGATTCTTCACAAATGCGACCTATAGTTCATTCTATTTATGTAATACTCATTGTATAATGATTATGGACCTAATTAACAAGTTACTTCCCTAAAATAAAGTTTAAACTATGTTCGTCTCCAAAGGAGAAACCTTTGTTGACCAAAATTTTATCTTTGGTTTCTTGGCTTTGATTCTTGACAAATGCCACCTATAGTTCATTCTATATATGTAATACTCATTGTATGATGATTATGGAAATAATTATCAAGTTACTTCCCTAAAATAAAGTTTAAATTAAGTTCGTCTCCAAAGGAGGAACCTTTGTTGACCAAAATTTTATCTTTGGTTTCTTGGCTTGGATTCTTGACAAATGCCACCTATAGTTCATTCTATTTATGTAATACTCATTGTATGATGATTATGGAAATAATTATCAAGTTACTTCCCTAAAATAAAGTTTAAATTAAGTTCGTCTCCAAAGGAGGAACCTTTGTTGACCAAAATTTTATCTATGGTTTCTTGGCTTTGATTCTTGACAAATGCCACCTATAGTTCATTCTATTTATGTAATACTCATTGTATGATGATTATGGACCTAATTAACAAGTTACTTCCCTAAAATAAAGTTTAAACTAAGTTCGTCTCCAAAGGAGGAACCTTTGTTGACCAAAATTTTATCTTTGGTTTCTTGGCTTGGATTCTTGCCAAATGCCTACTATAGTTCATTCTATATATGTAATACTCATTATATGATGATTATGGACCTAATTAACAAGTTACTTCCCTAAAATAAAGTTTAAACTAAGTTCGCCTCCAAATTAGGAACCTTTGTTGACCAAAATTTTATCTTTGGTTTCATGGCTTTGATTCTTGACAAATGCCACCTATAGTTCATTCTATTTATATAATAGTCATTTTATGATGATTATGGACCTAATTAACAAGTTACTTCCCTAAAATAAAGTTTAAACTAAGTTTGTCTCCAAAGGAGGAACCTTTGTTGACCAAAATTTTATCTTTGGTTTCTTGGCTTGGATTCTTGACAAATGCCACCTATAGTTCATTCTATATATGTAATACTCATTGTATGATGATTATGGAAATAATTATCAAGTTACTTCCCTAAAATAAAGTTTAAATTAAGTTCGTCTCCAAAGGAGGAACCTTTGTTGACCAAAATTTTATCTTTGGTTTCTTGGCTTGGATTCTTGACAAATGCCACCTATAGTTCATTCTATTTATGTAATACTCATTGTATGATGATTATGGAAATAATTATCAAGTTACTTCCCTAAAATAAAGTTTAAATTAAGTTCGTCTCCAAAGGAGGAACCTTTGTTGACCAAAATTTTATCTTTGGTTTCTTGGCTTGGATTCTTGACAAATGCCACCTATAGTATATTCTATTTATGTAATACTCATTGTATGATGATTATGGACCTAATTAACAAGTTACTTCCCTAAAATAAAGTTTAAAGTAAGTTCGTCTCTAAAGGAGGAACCTTTGTTGACCAAAATTTTATCTTTGGTTTCATGGCTTTGATTCTTGACAAATGCCACCTATAGTTCTTTCTATTTATGTAATACTCATTGTATGATGATTATGCACCTAATTAACTAGTTAATTCCCTAAAATAAAGTTTAAACTAAGTTCGTCTCGAAAGGAGAAACCTTTGTTGACCAAAATTTTATCTTTTGTTTCTTGGCTTTGATTCTTGACAAATGCCACTTATAGTTCATTCTATTTATGTAATACTCATTGTATGATGATTATGGACCTAATTAATAAGTTACTTCCCTAAAATAAAGTTTAAACTAAGTTTGTCTCCAAAGGAGGAACCTTTGTTGACCAAAATTTTATCTTTGGTTTCTTGGCTTGGATTCATCACAAATGCGACCTATAGTTCATTCTATTTATGTAATAGTCATTGTATGATGATTATGGACCTAATTAACAAGTTACTTCCCTAAAATAAAGTTTAAACTATGTTCGTCTCCAAAGGAGAAACCTTTGTTGACGAAAATTTTATCTTTTGTTTCTTGGCTTTGATTCTTGACAAATGCCACCTATAGTTCATTCTATTTATGTAATAGTCATTGTATAATGATTATGGACCTAATTAACAAGTTACTTCCCTAAAATAAAGTTTAAACTAAGTTCGTCTCCAAATGAGGAACCTTTGTTGACCAAAATTTTATCTTTGGTTTCATGGCTTTGATTCTTGACAAATGCCACCTATAGTTCATTCAATTTCTGTAATAGTCATTATATGATGATTATGGACCTAATTAAGAAGTTACTTCCCTAAAATAAAGTTTAAACTAAGTTTGTCTCCAAAGGAGGAACCTTTGTTGACCAAAATTTTATCTTTGGTTTCTTGGCTTGGATTCTTGACAAATGCCACCTATAGTTCATTCTATATATGTAATACTCATTGTATGATGATTATGGAAATAATTATCAAGTTACTTCCCTAAAATAAAGTTTAAATTAAGTTCGTCTCCAAAGGAGGAACCTTTGTTGACCAAAATTTTATCTTTGGTTTCTTGGCTTGGATTCTTGACAAATGCCACCTATAGTTCATTCTATTTATGTAATACTCATTGTATGATGATTATGGAAATAATTATCAAGTTACTTCCCTAAAATAAAGTTTAAATTAAGTTCGTCTCCAAAGGAGGAACCTTTGTTGACCAAAATTTTATCTTTGGTTTCTTGGCTTGGATTCTTGACAAATGCCACCTATAGTTCATTCTATTTATGTAATACTCATTGTATGATGATTATGGACCTAATTAACAAGTTACTTCCCTAAAATAAAGTTTAAACTAAGTTCGTCTCCAAAGGAGGAACCTTTGTTGACCAAAATTTTATCTTTGGATTCTTGGCTTGGATTCTTGCCAAATGCCTACTATAGTTCATTCTATATATGTAATACTCATTGTATGATGATTATGGACCTAATTATCAAGTTACTTCCCTAAAATAAAGTTTAAATTAAGTTCGTCTCCAAAGGAGGAACCTTTGTTGACCAAAATTTTATCTTTGGTTTCTTGGCTTGGATTCTTGACAAATGCCACCTATAGTTCATTCTATTTATGTAATACTCATTGTATGATGATTATGGACCTAATTAACAAGTTACTTCCCTAAAATAAAGTTTAAAGTAAGTTCGTCTCTAAAGGAGGAACCTTTGTTGACCAAAATTTTATCTTTGGATTCTTGGCTTGGATTCTTGCCAAATGCCTACTATAGTTCATTCTATATATGTAATACTCATTGTATGATGATTATGGACCTAATTAACAAGTTACTTCCCTAAAATAAAGTTTAAACTAAGTTCGTCTCCAAAGGAGGAACCTTTGTTGACCAAAATTTTATCTTTGGTTTCATGGCTTTGATTCTTGACAAATGCCACCTATAGTTCTTTATATTTATGTAATACTCATTGTATGATGATTATGCACCTAATTAACTAGTTAATTCCCTAAAATAAAGTTTAAACTAAGTTCGTCTCGAAAGGAGAAACCTTTGTTGACCAAAATTTTATCTTTTGTTTCTTGGCTTTGATTCTTGACAAATGCCACTTATAGTTCATTCTATTTATGTAATAATCATTGTATGATGATTATGGACCTAATTTACAAGTTACTTCCCTAAAATAAAGTTTAAACTAAGTTCGTCTCCAAAGGAGGAACCTTTGTTGACCAAAATTTTATCTTTGGTTTCTTGGCTTGGATTCTTCACAAATGCGACCTATAGTTCATTCTATTTATGTAATAGTCATTGTATAATGATTATGGACCTAATTAACAAGTTACTTCCCTAAAATAAAGTTTAAACTATGTTCGTCTCCAAAGGAGAAACCTTTGTTGACCAAAATTTTATCTTTGGTTTCTTGGCTTTGATTCTTGACAAATGCCACCTATAGTTCATTCTATATATGTAATACTCATTGTATGATGATTATGGAAATAATTATCAAGTTACTTCCCTAAAATAAAGTTTAAATTAAGTTCGTCTCCAAAGGAGGAACCTTTGTTGACCAAAATTTTATCTTTGGTTTCTTGGCTTGGATTCTTGACAAATGCCACCTATAGTTCATTCTATTTATGTAATACTCATTGTATGATGATTATGGAAATAATTATCAAGTTACTTCCCTAAAATAAAGTTTAAATTAAGTTCGTCTCCAAAGGAGGAACCTTTGTTGACCAAAATTTTATCTTTGGTTTCTTGGCTTTGATTCTTGACAAATGCCACCTATAGTTCATTCTATTTATGTAATACTCATTGTATGATGATTATGGACCTAATTAACAAGTTACTTCCCTAAAATAAAGTTTAAACTAAGTTCGTCTCCAAAGGAGGAACCTTTGTTGACCAAAATTTTATCTTTGGATTCTCGGCTTGGATTCTTGCCAAATGCCTACTATAGTTCATTCTATATATGTAATACTCATTGTATGATGATTATGGACCTAATTAACAAGTTACTTCCCTAAAATAAAGTTTAAACTAAGTTCGTCTCCAAATCAGGAACCTTTGTTGACCAAAATTTTATCTTTGGTTTCATGGCTTTGATTCTTGACAAATGCCACCTATAGTTCATTCAATTTCTGTAATAGTCATTATATGATGATTATGGACCTAATTAAGAAGTTACTTCCCTAAAATAAAGTTTAAACTAAGTTTGTCTCCAAAGGAGGAACCTTTGTTGACCAAAATTTTATCTTTGGTTTCTTGGCTTGGATTCTTGACAAATGCCACCTATAGTTCATTCTATATATGTAATACTCATTGTATGATGATTATGGAAATAATTATCAAGTTACTTCCCTAAAATAAAGTTTAAATTAAGTTCGTCTCCAAAGGAGGAACCTTTGTTGACCAAAATTTTATCTTTGGTTTCTTGGCTTGGATTCTTGACAAATGCCACCTATAGTTCATTCTATTTAGGTAATACTCATTGTATGATGATTATGGAAATAATTATCAAGTTACTTCCCTAAAATAAAGTTTAAATTAAGTTCGTCTCCAAAGGAGGAACCTTTGTTGACCAAAATTTTATCTTTGGTTTCTTGGCTTGGATTCTTGACAAATGCCACCTATAGTTCATTCTATATATGTAATAATCATTGTATGATGATTATGGACCTAATTAACAAGTTACTTCCCTAAAATAAATTTTAAACTAAGGTCGTCTCCTAAGGAGGAACCTTTGTTGACCTAATATTTATCTTTGGCTTCTTGGCTTGGATTCTTGCCAAATGCCTTCTATAGTTCGTTCTATTTATGTAATACTCATTGTATGATGATTATGGACCTAATTAACAAGTTACTTCCCTAAAATAAAGTTTAAACTAAGTTCGTCTCCAAAGGAGGAACCTTTGTTGACCAAAATTTTATCTATGGTTTCCTGGCTTTGACTCTTGACAAATGCCACCTATAATTCATTCTATTTATGTAATACTCATTGCATGATGATTATGGACCTAATTAACAAGTTACTTCCCTAAAATAAAGTTTAAACTAAGTTCGTCTCCAAAGGAGGAACCTTTGTTGACCAAAATTATATCTTTTGTTTCTTGGCTTTGATTCTTGACAAATGCCACCTATAGTTCATTTTATTTATGTAATAATCATTGTATGATGATTATGGACCTAATTAACAAGTTACTTCCCTAAAAGAAAGTTTAAACTAAGTTCGTCTCCAAAGGAGGAACCTTTGTTGACTTAAATTTCATCTTTGGCTTCTTGGCTTGGATTCTTGCCAAATGCCTTCTATAGTTCGTTCTATTTATGTAATACTCATTGTATGATGATTATGGACTTAATTAACAAGTTACTTCCATAAAATGAAGTTTAAACTAAGTTCGTCTCCAAAGGAGGAACCTTTGTTGACCAAAATTTTATCTATGGTTTCCTGGCTTTAACTCTTGACAAATGCCACCTATAGTTCATTCTATTTATGTAATACTCATTGCATGATGATTATGGACCTAATTAACAAGTTACTTCCCTAAAATAAAGTTTAAACTAAGTTTGTCTCCAAAGGAGGAACCTTTGTTGACCTAAATTTCATCTTTGGCTTCTTGGCTTGGATTCTTGCCAAATGCCTTCTATAGTTCGCTCTATTTATGTAATACTCATTGTATAATGATTATGGACCTAATTAACAAGTTACTTCCCTAAAATAAAGTTTAAACTAAGTTCGTCTCCAAAGGAGGAACCTTTGTTGACCAAAATTTTATCTTTTGTTTCTTGGCTTTGATTCTTGACAAATGCCACCTATAGTCCATTTTATTTATGTAATACTCATTGTATGATGATTATGGACTTAATTAACAAGTTACTTCCATAAAATGAAGTTTAAACTAAGTTCGTCTCCAAAGGAGGAACCTTTGTTAACCAAAATTTTATCTATGGTTTCCTGGCTTTGACTCTTGACAAATGCCACCTATAGTTCATATCTGCATACAACTCGACAACAACAACGACAACTACAATATGCATAATCAACTATGACATAAGACTCCAACTTAATTGATAGGACACAACAAAAAGGCACAACAAAGCCTTACAACAAAATTCAATAATTTAGGCATGCTACAGTACTACTCGCCGTGGCGAGCTACCTTACTCGCCGTGGCGAGTTCAGGAAATTGAGCTAATCGCTATGGCGAGTTGGGGGCGAGCTCAAGGCGAGCAAAAGTGAGTGCTCTCGGAATTTTTGACATTTTTCACCTAAAATCTTCATTTTTAAGTTCCCAAATTTGATTCTGTAAAAAGGTGTCATTCATCCCTAAATATATTAAGGCACTCAAGTTGATATAAAAATTGGCCCACAAACCTCATTAAGACAATTAACGACTTTTAATTTAAGCAACTCGCCGTGGCGAGCGATAAGGCTTCACTACTCGCCTGGCGAGCGGGACTGCTCGCTGTGGCGAGTGGGTTTGCTCGCCGTGGCGAGCGGCGACTGACAGAACCACGAACTGTACGAACAAACTTCTCCTTTTCAACCCTAAACCCCTTTTTCAACACCTAAAGACTCAATTTTGATGAATTTCATCACCCCTATGCATTCTAACATCAGAACAGCAATAAACAACAACAATTCTCATGAATTAATCAAGTTATTAACATCAATTCATCTTTAACCTAATTCAATTCATCAATCCTAACAACCCTACATAATTCAACGAATCATAGGACCTAAAGTTGAGAGTTAGCCTCACCCTTACCTTAGATTATCTTCCTGAATTCAAAGCTGCGTTCTTCTCTCCCCTTGCTTCTTCTCTCTTGTTCTAGGTTTTCTCCCTTTTTCTCTGTTTCTCACTGTTTCTAAGTGAAAACTGTTTTCTGACTTTTCCTTCCTTCTAACTCCTGTTAATACTAATTAATTCCTTCTTATTTCTAATTAACTCCTATTAAAATATTAAATAATTCATTTAATCCCCAACTTCCTAATAATTTATAATTCTCACCTATTTTAATTAAATAATCAAAATAATCATATAATAAAATATAACACACCATGAAATCAACATAAATTATTTAAAATCATAAAAACTTATTAAAATCAACTGAAATTAAATAATTAACAACTAGGGCGTTACAACTCTCTCCAACTTAAAGAATTTCGTCCTCGAAATATTACCTCAAGCAAACAACTCAGGATATGACTCTAGCATCTTACTTTCCAGCTCCCAAGTCAAGCTTTCATCAGTCACTCCACCCCAGACAACTCTCACCAGAGGTATCTCCTTGCCTCTCAACTTCTTCACCTTACGATCATCAATTCTCAACGGTAAGGTCTCCACCGTAAGGTTGTCTCTAACCTGCACGTCATCCCTTGGTATAACATGCGAAGGATCCGCTACGTACTTCCGCAGCTGCGACACATGAAACACATCATGCAGATTCGAAAGATGTGGTGGCAAACCTATTCGATATGCCACTGGCCCAATTCTCTCCGATATCTGATAAGGACCAATAAACTTCGGAGTCAACTTCTTAGACTTCAACGCACGACCTACACCTGTCATAGGAGTGACTCTCAAGAACACATGATCACCCTCTTGAAATTCAAGTTCCTTTCTACGCTTGTCATGGTAACTCTTTTGCCGACTCTGCGGCGCTTTCATCTGCTCTCTTATCAACTTAACTTTCTCTGTAGTCTGCTGGACTAGTTCCGGTCCCAACACTATACTTTCTCCCGATTTAAACCAACACAACAGAGTTCTACACCTCCGACCATACAAAGCTTCAAATGATGCCATACCAATACTCGAATGGTAACTGTTGTTGTACGTGAACTCAATCAACGGTAGATGACTATCCCAAGCTCCACCTTGCTCAAGTACACACACTCTTAGCAAATCTTCCAACGACTGAATCGTCCTCTCCGACTGACCATCTGTTTGAGGATGATAAGCCGATCTCAACTTCAACTTAGAACCCAAAGCCTCCTGCAAACTCTTCCAAAACCTTGAAGTAAACCTCGGATCTCTATCCGACACAATGCTTGATGGAACACCATGCAACTTCACAATATTATGAATGTAAATCTCTGCCAACTGAGCTACTAGATAATTGATATTGATCGGAATAAAATGCGCTGACTTTGTCAACCTGTCAACAACTACCCAAATGACATCATGCCCCTTCGAAGTATTCGGTAAGCTCGTTACAAAGTCCATGGATATGCTATCCCACTTCCATTCAAGCACATCTAATGGTGTCAATAACCCTGCAGGCTTCTGATGTTCAACTTTAGATTTCTAACAAGTCAAACAAGCATAAACAAATTGCGCGACATCTCGCTTCAATCCAGACCACCAAAACAATTTCTTCAAGTCGTGATACATCTTCGTAGCTCCCGGATGAATACTTAAGATACTCCTGTGACTTTCTTCTAAAATCAACTTTTTCAACTGATCATTATCAGGAATACAAATTCTGCCTCGGAATCTCAACACACCCTGATCATCAACCTGGGAATCACTATCTTCCGCTCCGTTACTGGCAACCATCAAGTCTACAAACTTAACATCAGCTTCCTGCGCTTCCTTGATACTGTTCAAGAATTCATTATTGATCTTCAACATACCCAACTGCACGCTCTGAGGTGCCAATTCACAAACTAGGCTCAAGTCTCTAAATTGCTCAAGCAACTCGAACTCTTTCATCATCATAGCAGACATGTGCAACGTCTTTCTGCTCAAGGCATCTGCAACCACATTGGCTTTACATGGGTGGTAATTCAAACTAAAATCATAGTCCTTCAACAACTCGAGCCATCTTCTCTGCCTCATATTCAACTCCTTCTGATCGAATAAATATTTCAAACTTTTATGATCACTAAACACCTCAAATCTGGAACCGTACAAATAATGCCTCCAAATTTTTAACACAAAAACTACAGCAGCCAACTCTAAATCATGTGTAGGATAGTTCTTCTCATGTATCCTCAATTGTCTCGAAGCATAAGCTACCACCTTACCATCCTGCATAAGTACACCACCTAAGCCCAACTTAGTCGCATCACAATAAACAACAAAAGGTTCATCTGACTTCGGTAAAATTAAAATTGGAGCAGTCGTCAACCGTTACTTCAACTCATTGAAACTATTCTCACACTTAGTATCCCACACGAAAGCTTTACCCTTACAGGTCAACTGAGTCAACGGAAGTGCCAACTTCGAAAATCCTTCGATAAATATGCGGTAATTGTAACAGCCCGATTTTGTGATTATTTGATTTTAATTGTTCTATACGTGTTTATTCATGTTCGCGTGCATTTTCATGAGTTTTCGTATTAGGAGGGTATTTTGGTCATTTAAACTTAAGGGTATTTTAGTCTTTTACAAGTAAGGGTAATTTAGTAACCTTATGACAATAGTTATTTTAGCGTTCTAGTTAGAACTGTTATTAATTGCAAGAGGTTAAGTTGTCGATATAATTAGGACCGAGGTTTCTAGTTAATTAGCGTTAGCGAGTTAGAGTTAGCGGTGTGATGTAATTAGATTTGAGCCAATTAGTTAGTATGGGTTAGGCCCAATAGGGTTTGTGAATATTTGACCCATAACTTTGGGAAACTAGGGTTAGACATTGTCATTCACACATAACACAAGAGTAGAGAGAAAGAGGCTAGAGAGAAGAGCAAGAGGAGAGGGTTGAAGCTAAAGGGGGAATTGAATCTAGGAGCCAAATTGAATCTTAAGCTAGGATTCTTAGTGTTGGAGGTAAGAGGGCTAGTTTTCATGCATAATTTTCAAATTCTCATTTCTACCCTTTTCTATGATTTTGATCAATTGAAATGATTTTGTAAATTCGTGTTTGGATGTTGATGTTATGTTTTTAAACATGAATTATATGGTGATGGTGTAATCATTGTTGAATTAGCATGTCGAAAATGTATGAAAATGGATATTTGAGTTTATGTGAAAAGTTGATGAGGAATGAGATTGTGATGTTGTAACATGTATGAATTCGTGTTCAGTTGATGTTGTAAATGATTTATGAACTATTGCTAGTTGAATTGTTGAACTGGAATCACTGTGTGTGAATTGGAGATGAAATTTGTGAATGTTGTTGGTGTTTTGAGAAATTTATGAAATTTATTGAAATGAGTTGAGTTGTTGTTTATGATGCATAATTTGAGTTCTTTTAGGTGTGTTATAACCATTGTGGCCTATAAACACCTTCTGGAACACGTTTTGGGATTTGGGGGATCAAAATTGGGAGTTTTGGGTGAAAATGGGTTGGAACCTGTAGCACTTTTTTTCTGCAGAATTTTGAATAGTCGCTTAAGCGACGCTGTAAGCGACTCTGCAAGCGACGCTGCAGTGGCTGTCTGATGACTGGTCGCTTAAGCGAACGCTAAGCGAACAGGACCAGAAGCTACTGACTTGTGGTCGCTTAAGCGTGCAGGTGGACGCTTAAGCGTGCAGAACTTTTTCCAGCACTTTTAAAACTTTGTTCCGAGCTTCCGAGGGCCAATCCGAACATCTTAAAACACTTCTTTTAACTTATATAATCACTGTTTGTACAATTAATCCTACTGGAACACTTCCTTGAACAAGAATTGGACTTGGTTTATGAAATTGAATTCTAACTTTGAAAAATTGTCAAGAACGTTGATTTTTCCGAAATTTGAAATTCAAGGAAATGGAATGGGATTAAATTAGTGTAGAGATTATATGATAAATGAAAATGATTTCAATTGGTTCCAATTAGCTATATCTTGATTTGTCTTGAAAACTTGGAATTTTGGGAAAAATGACAAAGTGAGACAAACTTCGCGATTTTTGTGAAAACATCGCGATTGGCCGATGAAAGGCTTATGTAATCTCTACTGCACACAAATGTGACTTAAGAGTATACATGGCTTAGGCATTTGACCTTGTTTGGTTGGTTTTGGTTCATTACTTCGATATTTTCAAAGTTGTGAATTATGAGTAGAACTTTATGAAGACTTAGCTTAAAGACCAATTGTTTGGCAAACCTTTTGTGACTGATTTTATATGATTAAATGGAGACTTGTGAATGAATGATAGATGTTGATAATGGTATATATTTTGTTATGGTATACGCATCTCCGTTATCCGAATTTGTGAAAGACATGTATGTTTATAACGAAGTATGCAAAGGAGATGAAATTGTTGAATGCCTATATGTTGATTATATGTTGGTGTGTGCATACTTGTTGAATGATGGTGATGATTGCATAGTTGTATATACATTGTTTGGTGATGATTGCATAGTTGTATATGCATTGTTTGGTGATGATTGCATAAGGTTATATGCACGTTGATTGATGAGGTGATCTTTGTGTGAACATATGCATGGAGTCGAGTCATATGTTCATGCATTCATTGTTTGGTGACGGACTTATGTCCAAATGTAAGGCGGGGTGTGAAACCTTACATACGATGTTTTTGTTGCATCGAAGGTGACGACCTTGAGGTGATTTGGTACCACATGCATCTAGATGAGTCTAGAACATGGAATACATTGTTTGGTGAATTGCATTGAGTCGTGATGCGTGATTGATGCATTTGGTTCATGCGAATTTGTTTGGTGAATTGAATTGAGTGGTGATATGCGATATGTGATAAATGCATTTGGTTCATGTGAATTTGTTTGGTGAATTGAATTGAGATTAATGCATTTTTTTGGTGAATTGAATTGATGAATTGGAATGATATTGGAATATCATGTGATTGTATATGTGAAGATGTTTATATTATTTAGTATTCATTATACATGATATTCTCGATTGTTTGTTTTACAGATTATGTTGATGTAATGCTAACCCTCAGTGGTTTACCACCTACCTTTCCGTGCGGACGGGTAGATGGAGTGCAGGATTAGTAGCTTGTTGCTGAGGAGCAAGATTCCTCTTTTTCTTTTGCGCGCGTCTAGATTAGGGGCTCTGATCTAGGATAACGTATATATGTTGAGTTTTATTTATCATATGTTAGATTTTATTTATCTTATGTTGATCCGAGGAGATATGTCATGATTATTTTATATCTGATGATTGAGGATAAGGTTATGTATTTATTATCCTGAGATTTGGAGTTATGGTTTGTATTCTTGAATATATATTCCGCTGCTATGTTTATGAACCATGATAATTTATACTTGTGAACTTGAATTTGTTGTTGGCGTAGCATCTATTTCTAGAATATATTTGTATGTTCGCGCGTTTTACTGCTTAATAGGAATAGGGTGTTACAGTAATAACCTGCTAAACCCAGAAAACTTCTAATCTCTGTAACTGACTTCGGAATCTCCCATTGCGATACTGCTTCAACTTTCGACGGGTCAACCGCAAAACCACTACCAAGAAAACTTACTTCACTTAACTAGAACTCACATTTTGACAACTTGGCATACAACTTCTTTTCTTTCAAAACTTGAAAAACAATCTTCAAATGCTCTGCATGCTCTTCTTCAGTCTTAGAATAAATCCGAATATCATCAATAAACACAACTACAAATCTGTCCAGAAAGTCATGGAAAATTTTGTTCATATACTCCATAAATACACCAGGTGCATTAGTAACACCGAAAGGCATCACTTTATACTCATAGTGACCATATCGCATTCTGAACGCCATCTTCTGCATATCTTCATCCTTCACCTTGATCTGATGGTAACCTGATCTCAAATCAATTTTACTAAATACACGGGCACCCACTAGCTGGTCCATCAAGTCATCAATTCTCGGAAGTGGATACCTATTCTTTATAGTTACCTTGTTCAACTGACGGTAATCTATACACAGCCTTATGCTACCATCTTTCTTCTTAACCAATAATACCGGCGTTCCCCAAGGCGAAACACTTGGTCTTACAAACTTCTTATCAAGTAGGTCTTCCAACTTCTTCTTCAACTCTGCTAACTCAGCTGCTGACATACGGTAAGGAGCCATCGACACAAGCTTCGTACCCGAAACAAGATCAATTGAGAATTCAACTTCTCTTTCTGGCGGCACATCGGGAATCTCATCAGGAAAAACTTCTGGAAATTCACTCACGACTGGTAGACTATCAATCACCGCTTGATTCTCCACTGACAAATATGCTATCAAGGAAAACATCAGAATTCCATCGCGCTCTATCTGCTTCAGCTGTTTAGTACTCAAGAAATCAACTTCACTCTCTTCTTCAGCGGAAGAGAAACGTACCGTCTTACTAAAACAATTAATGAGGACATGGTTTTACTCTAACCAGTTCATCCCAAGGATTACATCCATACCCGTCAACGGTAAACATACAAGATCAACTTCAAAATCTCTACCAAACACAGACATTGGACATCTTAAACAAACAAGAGAAGTAGTCACTGAACCCTTAGCTGGAGTTTCAACAATCATTTCTCCACCCATATTAGACATAGTAAACCCCAACTTAGCAGCACAATCAACAGCAATAAAACAATGCGTAGCACCAGTATCAATAATAGCAATTAAAGGAGTACTATCAAAAAAACAAGTACCTCTGATAAGTCGATCCTCATTGTCCGTCTGTGTACCAGACAATGCAAACACCTTCCCTCCAAACTGAGCCTTCTTAGGCTTCTTGCACTGAGAACTAAGATGACCCTCTTCATCACAATTGAAACAGACAGCATCACCACGTTTGCATTCAGCTATTGTATGTCCCTTCTTCCCACATCGGAAGCATTTCTTCTCATCACGGTGGCAAGCATTACTCTTGTGGCCTTTCTCACCACACTTGTAGCAGACAACCTCAGCAGGAGTCTCATTCTTCCTGGGCCTCCTCTCATCATTCACCTATTGTTTCCCCTTATCAGCAGGAGCACTGTAAGGCTTAGGACGGCTCTGCTGACTCTTACTCTTCCTTTCATTAATCACCTTGTAGTGAGCTTTCGTATCCTCTTCGTAAATTCTGCAGCTACTCACCAAATCAGAAAAGTTGCGGATCTTCTGATAACCAATGGCCCGCTTAATCTCAGCACGCAGACCGTTCTCAAACTTGATACACTTAGAGAACTCAGCAGTCTCAGGAGTGTAATGCGGGTAAAACTTTGCCAACTCAACAAACTTGGCAGCATACTCTGTTACTGACATGTCACCTTGCTTCAGTTCTAGAAATTCAATTTCCTTCTTGCCTCGGACATCTTCCGGAAAATACCTATTCAGAAACTCTCTTCTGAACACAGCCCAAGTGATCACAACTCCTTCGTTCCCTAGCACTGGTTGCACACTCACCCACCAATCATCAGCCTCTTCAGCCAACATATGTGTGCCAAAACGCACCATCTGAACATCAGTGCATTGCATAACTCTAAAGATTCTTTCAACCTCCTTCAACCATGTCTGCGCTCCATCAGGGTCGTACCTACCCTTGAAAGTTGGTGGATGGTTCCTCAAGAAGGTTTCCAGCATGCGAACACCGTCGTTACCACCAGCATTATTCTGCTGACCCACAGCTTGAGCCATTGCTTGCAAAGCAGCAGCAAGTGCAACGTCATTCCTTCCAGCCATTGCAAAAATCTACACTACAACAACAACCAGGACATCAAAGACAATACAAAATTGTCACACGACTCTACTAGGCTCGACTCGACTCTACTACTTGGCCGGACGGACCGACCTGCTCTGATACCAATTGTAACACCCCGTTTTCCCAACATAAAAATTTCGTAAATAAAATCAGAGTTCACATAACAGAATGCTACATTTTCTTTCAAATAAAATCTTCAAATGAATAAATAACTATTTATTCTCCATAAAAGTAGTCAATAAAGATTAACCTTCAAGCTTCGCAGCGGAATTAATTCAAAATAATAAAATTAATTCAAAATAATAACCTAAGACACTTTGAGCCGACATCTCTTCTAATCTTCGTTACCTGCACTTGCCCACAAGGCGGCAATTCCAGCAGAAGGGGTGAGATTCACAAACAACAATAGATATTATAATTCATCAATTAAATTCAACAACAACTATATAATGATAATCAACTGTCAGTTTATAATTTAAACAATTCAACAACATCATCAACTATGACACCGACAACTCAACCAACAACAACAAAAACAACAACGACGACAACAACTACAACGACAACAACAATGCGACTAATGCAAATGCATGTGGTACCATTTTACGCGCGTTGAATGCTAAGCATTGCGGGGCATAATGTAACGCCCGTCTCAATTATTTAATTAATTTGTCGAGTTAGAATATATTTATGTGATTTATGTGTTATGTTGTGATTGTATTAGGTGGTCTATTTTATTATTTAATAGAATAAGGGTTGAAAATAAAACAAATATTAAGTTGTGGGGCTGTTTTCGAATTAAGTAGAATTATGAGGGATTAAGTGAAATAAGATAAAATAAAATAGAAGTGGTTTAAAAAGGAAAAATTAGGTTTAGAATTGTACAGTACATACAATTCAGTTTTTGGGAGAAAAAGGGAGAAAACAGGAGAGAAGAACAAGAGAGGCTGCTGCTCAATTTTCCAAGGTAAGGGTGAGCCTAGCATTTCAATTCATTAAGCTTATGATTCATGATTGTAGTTAACATGTTTAGGGATTGTTCATGAGAATTTAAGAACTAAGAATTAGGTTAAAAAGTGATGAATTGATGATTAGATGATGAGAAATTAACCCGTTGACGTAGGAAACTGTTTACAGACCATAGAATAGCCCTTGTACATCATCATAGTCGAAATTTGGAAGGTTTAGGATGAAATTTGGGGTTTTGGATGAAAACCCTCGTAATCCCGTATCTGTCCTGTCGCAGCTCGCCACAGCGAGCAGTCAACTCGCCACGGCGAGTGCTCTTCACCAGCTCACGAGGCGAGCAACCCAACTCGCCATAGCGAGTTACCCCTAGCGGGCTCGCAAGGCGAGCAATCACCTCGCCATAGCGAGCAACCTTTGTGAAGGCTCGCGAAGCGAGCAATCCCACTCGCCATAGCGAGCTACCCGTGATGGCTCGCCAGGCGAGCAACCCTACTCGCCATAGCGAGCAGCACCCCTGAAGCTCGCAAGGCGAGCAACCCATCTCGCCATAGCGAGTTACCCCTGATGGCTCGCGAGGCGAGGGTTTTCACTCGCCATAGCGAGTAGTCCTGTATCAGACTACCTTTTTTGGAATAATGCGACTCTTCTCGCACAATTGATTATGAGAATAACCCTGGATTAGATTAAGTACTGAAATATTAAGACAACCCGTAGAGCTGCTAGTTGATGTTGATTAGTTATAGTGACCTATGCATTAGTATATGTTTTCTTTGAATTATAAGAGATGATGTATGTTTATGCTTGTGATGATTCGTTGCTGCCATGTTGCTATGTTGTTCATAAATGGAAACTGCATATGTCGTCAAAGATTTATGATGTTATGGTCCAAACTATTGGAGTCCATTTGAGATGTCTAAGATTTTAGAAGTTGAGTCCATGCATATTCATCCAGAGACGAGGGCTCATGCCCTAGGAGCTTTTGCTCAATAGCGACGAGAGCTTATGCTCTAGGAGTATTTTATGCTCAATAGCGACGAGAGCTTATGCTCTAGGAGTATTTTTATGCTCAATAGCGACGAGGGCTTATGCCCTAGGAGTATATTTATACTCAATATGGTACCACATGCATGATTAAGATGTCTAAGTTGCATTGTTGAGTCTAAGTTGCATTGTCGAGTCGAGGTCGCATTACCGAGTCGTACTAAGATTGTTGACTAAGATGTTGAACATGATGTTGATTATGATTATGATGTGGATTTATGACGTTGATTATGATTAAGATGTTACTTGACTGTTGTTGTGATATTATGATAATGAAGTTATGTTGTTAAATATAATTGTTGAATTATATGTTTAATGTTTTGTTTTGTGAATCTCACCCCTTCTGTTGGAATTGCCGCCTCGTGGGCAAGTGCAGGTGACCAAGCGTTGGATTGACGATGTGAGAGGTCCTTGTGGAGTCTTAGGAGCTCTGATACGTAACGGGATGAGGATTATCATTTGTTTCTATTCCTTTATGTATCGTTTTTGAATTAATTATGACATTGGTGCGAAGAACTAATCTTTTTAAAGAGTTTGAATTATGATTCCGCTGCTACGTTTTGAATAAAGATGAGGAATAAACTATTATTCATTTTGTTTTAAAGATTTTATGAAATGTGACATCCTGAATATTGCGATATACTCTGATTATTTAAATGAATTTTTAAGTTGGGATTTCGGGGTGTTACAATTGGTATCAGAGCAGGTCGGTCTGTCCGGCCAATTAGAGAGTCGAGTGGCGATGTCTTACTTATGTTTGCTTGTAGAGGAATAAGATGGCTGGAAGAAACGATGCTGCCCTCGCTGCTGCCTTGCAAGCAATGGCTCAAGCTGTTGGGTAACAACCTAACGCTGGTGGTAACAATGGAGTTCGGATGTTGGAGACGTTTCTGAGGAACCATCCACCTACCTTCAGAGGCAGATATGATCCTGATGGAGCTCAGACTTGGCTCAAGGAGATTGAAAGAGTTTTCCGAGTAATGGAGTGCACTGCACCTCAAATGGTTCGTTTTGGTACGCATTGTTTGGCCGAGGAAGCTGATGACTGGTGGGTTAGTGTTCGTCCGAATCTAGAGAACGAGGGTGAAGTTACTTGGGCTGTGTTCAGGAGGGAATTCCTGAATAGATACTTTCCAGAGGATGTTCGCGGAAAGAAGGAGATTGAGTTTCTGGAGCTGAAGCAAGGCGACATGTCAGTCACTGAGTATGCTGCTAAGTTCGTTGAGCTGGCTAAGTTTAATCCGCACTACACTGCTGAGACTGCTGAATTCTCCAAGTGTATCAAGTTCGAGAATGGCTTGCTTGCTGAGGTTAAGCGAGCAATTGGGTATCAGAAGATCCGTCAGTTCTCCGAGTTGGTAAGTAGCTGCAGAATTTATGAGGAGGACACCAAAGCTCATTATAAGGTTCTGAAGGAGCGGAAGGGTAAGCGTCAACAAGGTCGTGATAAGCCGTACAGCGCCCCGGCTGATAAGGGTAAACAGAAGGTAAATGATGAGCGGAGACCTCAGAAGGAAGATGCTCCTACAGAGATCGTCTGTTATAACTGTGGTGAAAAAGGCCACAAGAGTAATGCTTGTACGGGGGATGTGAAGCGGTGTTACCGTTGTGGTAAGAAGGGACATGCTACTACGGCATGCAAACATGACGATGTCGTGTGCTTTAACTGTAATGATGAAGGTCATATTGGTTCGCAATGCAAGAAGCCGAAGAAGGCTCAGACTACTGGGAGAGTTTTCGCTTTGACTGGTACGCAGACATGAATGAGGTAAATTTTCGAGGACGAAAATTCTATAAGTTGGGGAGAGTTGTAACGCCCGTCTCAATTATTTAATTAATTTGTCGAGTTAGAATATATTTATGTGATTTATGTGTTATGTTGTTGTCATACCCCAATTTTTGACCTAAGGTCCCACATTCATACACTGACACGCGCCCTTTGACCCTGATCAGTCTCTGACTTTTCAGAGAAAAATTCGGCGTAAAGGTATCTTAAAATACCTCATGTTTGGTTCCGTGTCAGGCCCTCTTCTCTCTTTATTTTTTATATTTTTTAGTTTTCTTTAGTTTTTTTTATTATTTGTTATTTACTCTTTAATTTCCATCTTTTATTTAATTTTATAATTTTTATTTCTAATTTTTTATTTTTTAATTAGTCATTTTTCATATTTTATTTTGGTCACTTTTATTTTATTCTCCAAGTCGAAAAAAAAAACAAAGTGTCAATAGGTCCAAAAATAAAATGTCCAAGGTCTAAAAAATTTCAAGTCAAGTGTCCACTTTAACATTCCTTTTTCAAAATTCACCATAATTGTCCATCATTTACATTAAACCAATTTTCCTTTTTACATCAACCTCCTCACCTATAAATAAAGCCCTCATTCCACACAATTTGACACAAAAAGTTCTCTTGAGTTGTCAAAGAACTTTTCTCTCTTCTCCCTATTTAGCTTGTGTTGACGAGCTATTCTTTTCTTCTCCCTCCTTTTTCTGTTCCTTCGGAAAAGTCCCTTCGGAATCTTTGTCCCCTTCGGTTGTCCCTTTCTTTTATTTTCTTGCATTTTATTTCTTTTTAGCACTTTTGCATTTTTATTTTATTCCTGTTTAGCATTTTAATTATTGTTATTTATTTTCAAGCAATTAGAATGTGTGTGTGTCCTTTTATTTCTTTACGGCCTTATCTATATCCAAAAATGCAAAAAAATTAGATTAGGGATTTTGTGGTGATCCAACGTCACTACAAAAATCCACGCGCTTTTATTTTTATTGCTCCGTTAATTTAATTTTCATTTATTATATAAAAAACAACAAAAATATGCAAATAATCATAAACTCACAAAAAAATTCTTTTCATAATAAACCTTGATTTTCAATCAAGTGACGTTCCATTTTCATTTGTTTTCTTAAATCCAATTTCAATCCATTTAAACATATTCAAGTAATTTTCTTTAACATAAAAAACACAAACAAATTCTATTTTTGCCACTTTGGCTTTTACATTATAAAACCTTTTTCAAAACTAATAAAAAATACAAAAACCAATCAAACGTCAATTTCTACCCCGAACTACGAGGTTTTGATCCCTCACGGGTACGTAGGCAAAGGACCTTGTCCTCTCAAATCAATAAAAAATGTAGATAATTAGGTCTTTGTTTTCTTAAACACATTAAATCCATTTTTCAAAAGCAAGCAAGTTTATAGCACAAAAATTGAATAAAAACAAGAGGTTCTCGTAGAGTACTACGAACATAAAGGGTGCTAATACCTTCCCTTTATGTAACCAACCCCCGAACCCTAAATCTTTTAAAGTGGTTTTTGAACTTTTTTCCACTTTCTTTTGAAAAATTAAAAGTTCAGTCATGAAATAAAAAATGAGTCAAACGCTAATCAAATAGCATTGATCTCCGAAAAATGACGCGACAATTGTGATTGTATTAGGTGGTCTATTTTATTATTTAATAGAATAAGGGTTGAAAATAAAACAAATATTAAGTTGTGGGGCTGTTTTCGAATTAAGTAGAATTATGAGGGATTAAGTGAAATAAGATAAAATAAAATAGAAGTGGTTTAAAAAGGAAAAATTAGGTTTAGAATTGTACAGTACGTACAATTCAGTTTTTGGGAGAAAAAGGGAGAAAACAGGAGAGAAGAACAAGAGAGGCTGCTGCTCAATTTTCCAAGGTAAGGGTGAGCCTAGCATTTCAATTCATTAAGCTTATGATTCATGATTGTAGTTAACATGTTTAGGGATTGTTCATGAGAATTTAAGAACTAAAAATTAGGTTAAAAAGTGATTAATTGATGATTAGATGATGAGAAATTGTACCGTTGACGTAGGAAACTGTTTACAGACCATAGAATAGCCCTTGTACATCATCATAGTCGAAATTTGGAAGGTTTAGGATGAAATTTGGGGTTTTGGGTTAAACCCTCGTAATCCCGTATCTGTCCTGTCGCAGCTCGCCACGGCGAGTGCTCTTGACCTGCTCGCGAGGCAAGCAACCCAACTCACCATAGCGAGTTACCCCTAGCGGGCTCGCGAGGCGAGCAATCCACTCGCCATAGCGAACAACCTTTGAGAAGGCTCGCGAAGCGAGCAACCCCACTCGCCATAGCGAGCTACCCGTGATGGCTCGCCAGGCGAGCAACCCTACTCGCCATAGCGAGCAGCACCCCTGAAGCTCGCAAGGCGAACAACCCAACTCGCCATAGCGAGTTACCCCTGATGGCTCGCGAGGCGAGGGTTTCCACTCGCCATAGCTAGTAGTCCTGTATCAGACTACCTTTTTGGAATAATGCGACTCTTGTCGCACAATTGATTATGAGAATAACCCTGGATTAGATTAAGTACTGAAATATTAAGACAACCCGTAGAGCTGCTAGTTGATGTTGATTAGTTATAGTGACCTATGCATTAGTATATGTTTTCTTTGAATTATAAGAGATGATGTATGTGAATGCTTGTGATGATTCGTTGTTGCCATGTTGCTATGTTGTTCATAAATGGAAACTGCATATGTCGTCAAAGATTTATGATGTTATGGTCCAAACTATTGGAGTCCATTTGAGATGTCTAAGATTTTAGAAGTTGAGTCCATGCATATTCATCCAGAGACGAGGGCTCATGCCCTAGGAGCTTTTGCTCAATAGCGACGAGAGCTTATGCTCTAGGAGTATTTTATGCTCAATAGCGACGAAAGCTTATGCTCTAGGAGTATTTTTATGCTCAATAGCGACAAGGGCTTATGCCCTAGGAGTATATTTATACTCAATATGGTACCACATGCATGATTAAGATGTCTAAGTTGCATTGTTTAGTCTAAGTTGCATTGTCGAGTCGAGGTCGCATTACCGAGTCGTACTAAGATTGTTGACTAAGATGTTGAACATGATGTTGATTATGATTATGATGTGGATTTATGACGTTGATTATGATTAAGATGTTACTTGACTGTTGTTGTGATATTATGATAATGAAGTTATGTTGTTAAATATAATTGTTGAATTATATGTTTAATGTTTTGTTTTGTGAATCTCACCCCTTCTGTTGGAATTGCCGCCTCGTGGGCAAGTGCAGGTGACCAAGCGTTGGATTAACGATGTGAGAGGTCCTTGTGGAGTCTTAGGAGCTCTGATACGTAACGGGATGGGGATTATCATTTGTTTCTATTCCTTTATGTATCGTTTTTGAATTAATTATGACATTGGTGCGAAGAACTAATCTTTTTAAAGAGTTTGAATTATGATTCCGCTGCTACGTTTTGAATAAAGATGAGGAATAAACTATTATTCATTTTGTTTTAAAGATTTTATGAAATGTGACATCCTGAATATTGCGATATACTCTGATTATTTAAATGAATTTTTAAGTTGAGATTTCAGGGTGTTACACATAAGCCCCCAACAGTTTGAATGAAATAACATTCCAGGGCATAAGCCCTGAATGGTTGAGTGATAAACACTCCAGGGCATAAGCCCTCAACGGTTGAGTGAAAACACTCCAGGGCATGAGCCCTCAACAAGGTATGAGTATGAATGGACTCACTAGTGTATATCTGCATACAACTCGACAACAGCAACGACAACTACAATATGCATAATCAACTATGACATAAGACTCCAACTTAATTGATAGGACACAACAAAAAGGCACAACAAAGCCTTACAACAAAATTCAACAATTTAGGCATGCTACAGTACTACTCGCCGTGGCGAGTTCAGGAAATTGAGCTACTCGCTATAGCGAGTTGGGGGCAAGCTCAAGGCGAGCAAAAGTGAGTGCTCTCGGCATTTTTGACATTTTTCACCTAAAATCTTCATTTTTAAGTTCCCAAATCCCAAATTTGATTCTGTAAATAGTTGCCATTCATCCCTAAATATATTAAGGCACTCAAGTTGATATAAAAATTGGCCCAAAAACCTCGGTAAGACAATTAACGACTTTTAAATTAAGCAACTCGTTGTGGCGAGTGCATCTGCTCGCTGTGGCGAGCGATAAGGCTTCACTACTCGCCTGGCGAGCTACACAGGCATTGCTCGCCTGGAGAGTGGGTGTGCTCGCCGTGGCGAGCGGCGACTGACAGAACCACGAACTGTACGAACAGACTTCTCCTTTTCAACCCTAAACCCCTTTTTCAACACCTAAAGACTCAATTTTGATGAATTTCATCACTCCTATGCATTCTAACATCAGAACAGCAATAAACAACAACAATTCTCATGAATTAATCAAGTTATTAACATCAATTCATCTTTAACCTAATTCAATTCATCAATCCTAACAACCCTACATAATTCAACGAATCATAGGACCTAAAGTTGAGAGTTACCCTCACCCTTACCTTAGATTATCTTCCTGAATTCAAAGTTGCGTTCTTCTCTCCCCTTGCTTCTTCTCTCTTGTTCTAGGTTTTCTCCCTTTTTCTCTGTTTCTCACTGTTTCTAAGTGAAAACTGTTTTCTGAATTTTCCTTCCTTCTAACTCCTATTAATACTAATTAATTCCTTCTTATTTCTAATTAACTCCTATTAAAATATTAAATAATTCATTTAATCCCCAACTTCCTAATAATTTATAATTCTCACCTATTTTAATTAAATAATCAAAATAATCATATAATAAAATATAACACACCATGAAATCAACATAAATTATTTAAAATCATAAAAACTTATTAAAATCAACTGAAATTAAATAATTAACAACTAGGGCGTTACAACAAGCGTAGGAAGGACCTTGAGTTCCAAGAGGGAGATCATGTGATTTTGTAAGTTACTCCAATGACCGGCGTAGGTCGTGCCTTGAAGTCGAAGAAGTTGACTCCAAAGTTTATTGGTCCGTATCAGATATCGAAGAGGATTGGGACGGTGGCATATCGTGTTGGATTACCACCGCATCTATCGAATTTGCACGATGTTTTTCATGTGTCGCAACTGAGGAAGTACGTTCCGGATCCATCTCATGTGATCCAAAGTGACGATGTACAAGTGAGAGACAACCTTACGGTTGAGACTCTACCCTTGAGGATCGATGATCACAAGGTGAAGTTGTTGAGAGGCAAGGAGATACCTCTAGTGAGAGTTGTTTGGAGTGGAGCAACCGGTGAAAGCTTAACTTGGGAGCTGGAAAGTAAGATGCTGGAGTCATATCCAGAGTTGTTCAATCGAGGTAAGATTTTCGAGGACGAAAATCCTTTAAGTGGGGGAGAGTTGTAACGCCCACTTTGATTATTTAAATATTTTATTAGAGTATATAGTATATTATTATATATTATATGATTTTGATGATGTTTGTGACGTATGAGACCATGTTGTGATGTGACGCTTATTTTATTGTTTAATAAAATAAGATATGTGATGTTAATATATATTTTTATATGAAAATTAAGTTGTGCTATAATAACAATAATTTTGTGAGGTGGGTTTGTTTTTATAATAAGATAGAGTTTTGGGGATAAGTGAGATTAGAAAGAGGTATAAAAGGAAATTAGGTTTAGAGAAGGAGTCAGTACGTATTACAAACTTTTGCAAAAAGGGAGAAAATTGGCCAGAGAAGAGGGAACCCCAATTCTGCAAACATACCAGGTAAGGGTGAGCCTAACTTCAATTATATTACTGTAATTCATCTGTTTATGATTAACTAAGGGATTGGGAAGAGTTTAGAGAGAGTTCTTAAGTTAGGGTTTTTGTGGATTTTTGATGAATTGATGAGAGAATGATGCAATCTGATGTAGAAACGTGTTACAGAACCTAGGTTAATCACTAGGATCATAATTCTGAAGGATTAGAGGCTTATGACGAATTGGACGAGTTTTGGCGAGGATTTGAGCGAACCCGCAACCTGTTCTGCGATAGCTCGCCGTGGCGAGCAGTTAGGTAGTCACTCGCGAGGCGAGCAGCTTAACTCGCCGTGGCGAGCGCCCTGTAATGCGGGCGAGGCGAGCAGAACCCCTCACCGTAGCGAGTAATGACAAAATGCTAAAGCAGCAACTCGCGAGGCGAGCAGAACCACTCGCCATAGCGAGTAATGTGGTCTTAGACCACTATAACTTGAGCGTTGTAATTCTGTTTTGAGCGAGGCTTTAAGGGGAGACCTTTGGATAGTATTAGAGTTGTTTAATGACCTAAATTACAATCTGTAATGATGCTTTAAGATGATTTTAATTGTTGGTGTTAATCGATGATTTACATGCCTATTAAATGAATTATATGAATGATGTTTAAATGATAATTGCGACGAAGATGATGTGCTGAGCTGCTGCCATGTATTGTATAATTGCATGTGTCGATAAAGAGTCGTAAATGATGTTAAGATGTTGTGTTAACTTGTTTAAGTATAAAGAGTCGAGTTCATGCATTTGCAAAATCTGAGACGGTGGAGCTTTTGCTCAAAGCGACGGTGAAGCTTATTTAAGCTTAAATATTGGTACCACATGCATGATGTTTAAGATGTTAGAGTTGCATTTGTCGAGTCTTGTGTTTAAGACGTTATGAGATGATTTGTTATGTGAAGATGTTTAAGATGATTTGATATATGTGGATGTTTGAGACGTTTCCGTTATATGTGATGATTGTTGTTGTTGTTGTTAAGCATAGATATTTGAATTATATGTTATTATAATTGTTGTGAATCTCACCCCTTCTGTTGGAATTGCCGCCTTGTGGGCAAGTGCAGGTGACCAAGCATAGGTTCGACGATGTGAGAGGTTCTTGTGGTGTCGTAGGAAATGCTCTGATATGTAACGGGATGAGGTTTTATTGAATTCTATTCCTTTATGTATCATGTTGAACTAATTATGACGCTTGCGATCTATCTTGAATTTTTGAGATGCTTATGAGGCCTTTGTGCCAAGAACTAATTATTTTAAGAATTTTGAGATGATTATGATTCCGCTGCTACGTTTGAATATAATTATGATGGAGAATTATTATTCTTTTTATTTTAAAGATTTTTATGAAATGTGACATCCTGAATATGATATACTCTGATTTTACAAAAAAAATTTATACTTGGGATTTCGGGGTGTTGCATTGTGCCAATCTTCAGAAGATGATTGCTCAGCAAGAAGAATCCAAAGCTAGACAAGAAGCACTTGTCAAAAGCTACAATGACCTGAAGGAAACATTGGAGAAGAAATCAGACAAGATGACTAATATGATGACTCAGATGATGGAAATGATGAAGAATCAAGCCAAGCCTTAGATTGCACATACCATTAGCTTGTTCTTTAATTTTTTTTTCTTACCTTAAGTCTTGTTTCTGAACATTTTGGTTTTAACTATCTGCTCTGATTCCTTGCTTCTGACAATTGTTGCTTTGATTACTCTTATATCTCATTATGTTTTTCTCACTTCTCTTTTTGTCTCTTTGCTATTATTTTTTAATCTTTTTGTTGATGACAAAAGGGGGAGTAGATATAGTATTTATAGGCTATGAGCCCCACTAATTTAATTCTTATTCAAAATTGAATTAGGAGAACCTGCTTCTAATCTCTTAGTCTATTAATTTAATGTGAGATTATTCTGAGTGCTATTACGTTTTTTTATAGAATTTAATTAACCTATATAGAACTTACGGGGAGCTTGCAAATGTCACCTTAAAGAGCTATTGGAATTAGGGGGAGCTTACAAACCTCCGACCCTAATAGTCAACTTGTTAATTAGATTAACAACTAGTAAACATTTTAAATACAGTGTTTGTCATCATCAAAAAGGGGGAGATTGTTGGAACAAAATGTGTTTAACATTACCCTTTGAGTTTTGATGATAACAAGGTATTAAAAATTGTCAATTGGATATGCTAATATTTGTTCAAGTGTGCAGGACCATAGATGATAACACGTAAAATGCACTAATATTTTGACTCGACTTACACATTTTTTGATTTTGATTTTATAAATTTTTGCAATGTTATGCTGGTATTGTGTGTCTATTTCAGGTATTTATCGGTTAAAGGTCTCCGCGCGTCAAAATGATGAAATTCGCCGAAAAAAGGAAAGGAAGGGTAATATAGGAAAAAAAAGGTTAAAAGATCAGAAGTCAGTGGGAAGTAAAAGCCAAACCAATTCATTCCCCACGTTTCAGAAGCAGTTTGCCCACTTCATGCATTTTCTCCTTGATGTACCTTTGGCTATAAAAGAAACCTTCAAGAATTAGTTTTGGACACCGAGCTTTTTAGAGATTTTTGTTTAAGCTTTTGGTTTACATTTAGCCACCGCAATTTACAATAGAATGCTGCAAATTATTTTCCATTCAAAACCTTGTAGCTACCGTATTTCTATTTAGTGGTTCTGCATAATGTTTTGAATTCAATACAATTCCAATTTTCAGTTTTAATCATTCTATTTCTCTCCAATTTAGTTTTTCCATTAATAGTTGTTAGAACCATTTATATTTTTTGTGATGCTGCAATTTCAAACCGTGAGTGCAACTTGTTGCTGCATGGCCATCTAGTTTAATTCTCATTGATAGGAATCATCAAAGTGTCGTGCCTCTTGTTGTTGCTGGGTCATTTCAATTTTGTTGGTTCCTGCGTATGGTATTCGTTCTTTTTCACTCCAATTCAATGTTTTTGCTGCTATATGTTCATTACGGTGCAATTGTAGTGGTGGGTACGTGGACATCCTCTTAAGTTAAAGTTTCCAGAAAAATTGCAGGTTTCATTCTTTTTAATTGCTATTTAATATGAGTTCATCAATGTTATGTTTTATGTATAATTTAATTATGTCTGAGTAGATTTTTATAAAGTTCGGAATGTGATGAGTGTCGTACCAATGATGCTCT
The DNA here is from genome assembly GCA_946800305.1 of Medicago arabica. Taxonomy (NCBI): domain Eukaryota; kingdom Viridiplantae; phylum Streptophyta; class Magnoliopsida; order Fabales; family Fabaceae; genus Medicago; species Medicago arabica. The sequence continues at coordinate 26,865,809 of OX326966.1, forward strand.
GTTAAATTGTATGATTAGTAATTGTATCAGGAATTATTTTTAAGCCTGAAAATTCTGATTTTTAACGATGAATAACGCGGTACCGGTTTCACATCGAAAGAGTGAAACTTGTATCTGTCTATAGAATTTTTAGGAATTGATTTTAAAATTTAGCGAAAGCGTTTTCTTTAATTAATTTAGAAATTTCTAATTTTCAGAAATTATATTTTAAACTTGTGGCCGTAGACGCGAAAGCTGGCGTCTATGAGTTTAAAATACAGTACCGGTTATGCGAAAGCTAACAGGACTTTTAAATTAAAATTTCTACTAAAAATAACTTTTCAAATGTAAATTGATTATTTTTCAAACGGATTTTTGAACTTGTAAGGCGTACGCGCGAAAGCGGTTGAATAGATTACAAAGTCAAAATTCGGTGTCGTACACGCGAAAGTTGGTGACCCCTTTAATTTAATCCTTTTAACGCGCGAGAATATTTTCCTGTTACAATAATAAAATACAATTTAGCAGGCATCAACGGTTGACATTAATTATATTTCAGGCTCTCGTCATTTAAAGTAATTAAAAACAATTTATTTTCCAACTGTGCAACCAAACTAATTAGCATCACCTTATATAAACAACGTGACAATAGATAACGGTACTTGACATTGGTCTCTGTGGATTCGACATCTTTTATACTATAACCGATATTTCCGTGCACTTGCGGACTTATCAAGTTTTTGGCACCGCTGCCAGGGACCAATTTAGGCAATATCGTAACTCCGTTGTCACACCGTATAGACTAAGGCATTTTTTTTTATAAAAAAAAAAATTGTATGCGAAGAACCCGAAGTGCCGATAATCTTGTTAGACCCATAGACGAAATCAAACGCTACTTTCGAGTAAGACGCCGACTGCAGCTTGAAACACCTTTAGAGTCTGAAACTCAGACAGAAATGGGCAACACTAATGATAATTGGCCACTTAAGGAATTCGTTGTGCCCTTTGACGAGGAGCCTCATACGAGCATTGTTCGTCCCATAATTGCGGCGAACAATTTCGAACTCAAACCTTCGCTGCTGCAAATCGTACAACAGAACCAATTCTTCGGAAACCCGACAGAGGATCCAAACTTGCACCTTTCTGTCTTCGTGCAGTTCGCTGATACGCTAAAGGCGAATGGCATCGACCCCGAAGCCATTCGTTTTTGTTTATTCCCTTTCTCCCTGAGGGACCGAGTCAGAGCGTGGCTACAATCCCTACCATCTAATTTCATTACTACATGGAATGAGCTTAAGAAGGCGTTCCTAGCTAAATACTTTCCGCCGAGCAAAACGGCACAACTCAGGAACCAAATCACCTTCTTTAGGCAGACAGACGGTGAGTCGCTATTCGAAGCATGGGAGAAATACAAGGAATTAATGAGAGCTTTCCCCCACCACAGACTAGAAAAAAGGCTCGTAATTCATACCTTCTATAATGGTCTATTGTATAACACACGAATGACCCTTGATGTCGTTGCAAGAGGTGCTCTCATGAACAAACCATTTAATGATGCCTATGCCCTTATCGAAGACATGGCACAAAACCATTACCAGAGGGGGAGAGAACCCGCTCAAGTGGAGAAAACACAACCCAAAGTAGGAATATACGAAGTTAGCAACCTTGACCACGTGAATGCTAGAGTGGATGCGTTGTACCATAAGCTAGACAACTTGTCCCTCGCTCCACCAGCTACTTCTGCTGCTGTGACTCCAAATTGTGAAATTTGTGGATTCCTTGGACACATCGCTGCCGAGTGCCAATTGCCAGCTGAAACCGATCAGGCAAACTACGCGCAAGGTAACCCGTACTCTAACACGTACAACCCTAGATTGAGAAACCACCCTAAATTTTCCTACAAGAATAAAAATCCTACCTTTGCGCCAAGTCCTGCACCAGCAATACCCCCTGGTTTTCAAGGCCAAAGAGGAGCCCCTGTTAGTCTTGCGGTTCCTAAAAAGTCAAACCTGGAACTTATGATGGAAAACTTCGTCTTGGCTCAGACTCAGCAAAACAAAGAGTTCATGAATCAAAACATTCATACAAATGAAATGATTAAGCAGCTTGCGTCTAAAGTTGACACAATTGCCACCCATAACAAAATGTTGGAAACACAAATTGCTCAAGTGGCCCAACAATGAGTAGCTGCGCCTTCGGGAACCTTCCCTGCGCAACCTCAACCAAACCCGAAAGGGGAGCTGAACGTTGTTACTCTGAGCAGTGGAAAAGAGTTAGAGAGCCCAAGTGAGAAGAAAGGTGATGAGGAGGAGTTTGTGTCTACTGAGAGTGATCAAATCCTAAAGAGAAAGGAGGTGGTCGAGGAAGAAAAAGAGAAACCCTATATACCTCCACCCCCTTACAAACCTCTGATCCCATTCCCTCAGATACTTACTAAGTCAAAGAGTGAGGGTCAGTTTAAGAAATTCATGGAGCTCTTGAAGAATCTCCACGTAAATATCTGGTTCACAGAGGCAATTACTCAAATGCCCTCTTATGCCAAGTTTCTAAAATAAATTTTGACGAATAAGAGAAAAATCTATGACGATGATACCGTAGCACTCACTGAAGAGTGTAGCGCTATCATCCAGAATAAGATGCCATATACTAGTTGATAGGGTGAAAGCCCAATATGAGTCTTGAAGGTTGTCATATAGGCCCACAGAGTGTCATCTAATTTATTAGTCCAATTTTTCCTATTTGACGCAATTGTCTTTTCTAGGATCTATTTCAATTGTCGGTTTGAAACCTCTACTTGACCACTAGTTTTTGGGTGATAGAGAGTTTCCACTTTATGCTCGATGTTATACTTTTTAAGTACATCTTCAAGAAAATTATTGCAGAAGTGCTTCCCCCCATCATGGATCAAGACACCAGGGGTTCTAAACCTAGTGAAAATATTCTTTTGTATGAAGGTGACCACAGTTTTAGCATTATTAGCAACACAAGGTATCGCTTGACCCCATTTGGTGGTCAACACACACCAGCATATGGAGAAAAGACTAAGAGGAAGGGAATGGTCCCATAAAATCAATGCCCCAACAATCAAAAGGTTCAACCTCTATGATTCCAGTTAGAGCCATCTCATTCCTCTTAGAAATGTTAGCTGTCCTTTGGCATTTATCACACCGCTTTACAAACTCCTGGCAATCCTTGAAGAGAGTGGGCTACTAGAAGCCACTTTGCAAAAATTTTGCAGCGGTTCTTTCTCCACTATGGTGGCCCAAAAAGCTGAGTTATGGCAATGCCACATGATGCTATTAGCTTCCTCACCTGCAACAAGAGGATCCACCTCAACGGTTGAGGTTTTGAATCCCTTTTTGTCAAGAGATACTTAGGAGCTGCATGATCTGTAAAAACAATGACTTTGGAGCCTATTAGATAAGAACGAAATTTCTCCAATACAAAGATTACAGCAAGCAATTCCTTTTCAGTTGTGGAATAGTCTACTTGATTTTCATTTAAAACCTTGCTTGCATAATAAATTGCATGGAAAAATTTATTCTTCTGTTGGCCTAGGGCCGCACAAACAGCATAATCACTAGCATCACACATAAGTTCAAATGGTAAAGTTAAAGGCTTGAGGCCTTGTTAAAGTTGAGGGCTTGATGCCCTGTTTAGTCGAAGTACAACATTAAAGTTGAATGCTTGATGTCTTGTTAAAGTTGAGGGCTTGATGCCCTGTTTAGTCGAATTATGACATTAAAGTTCAAGGCTTGATGCCCTGTTAAAGTTGAGGGCTTCATGCCCTGTTTAGTCGAATTACAACATTAACGTTGAAGGCTTGATGCCTTGTTAAAGTTGAGGGCTTGATGCCCTGTTTAGTTGAATCACGACATTATGTTGAGAGCTTGACGCTCTGTTGGTACCACATGCATAACTATATTGCATTTTGATAAGTTGTTGTTGTTATGTTGTTAAGTTGTTGTTGCTACGTTGTTGAGTTGTTGTCGTTACGTTGTTGAGTTGTTGTTGTTACGTTGTTGAATCGTTGTTGTTGCATTGATAAATGAAGTTAATTGATAATTGTATATGAAATTACATGAAGTAAATTGTTGATGATTAGTTGTTGTTGTTCTATGTTGATTGATTCCTTTATGTGAATTAATTGTTGATGATTAGTGGTTGATGTTTTATGTTGATTGATTCCTTTATGTGAATTAAATTATTGATGATTAGTTGTTCTGTTGTTTTATGTTGATTAATTCTTCTTTATGAATTGTTGCTTATTATTACTGAATGTGAAATCTCACCCCTTCTGTTTGAATATTGCCTCTACGTGGGTAACGTGCAGATATCTTGGAGTAGCCGCTGATGTGAGTTGAGTTCTTGTGTCGTCATTGGAGTCATGCTCTGATACGTAACAGGATGGGGATATTTATGTGTTTTGTTTTCCTGTGTTACGTATCTCTTTATAAGATGTTGTTAAACCATTTGGAAATTGAATTTTATTATGTTGTTGACGTTGAGGCCTAGTGCCAAGTTTTGAATTAAACCTTGAATATTTTCCGCTGCGATATTGTTTTAATTATTGAAAGCAGGTGTTTAATTAAATAGAGGATTTTAACCCTATTTATAATGAAATGATTTTTGAAGAACGAAATGTGACATCCTATTTTATGATGCACTCTGATATATTTTTACATTATTTATGTGTTGGGAAAACGGGGTGTTACAATTGGTATCAGAGTAGGTCGGTTCGTCCAGTCTAGTAGTTGAGTTGTTAGTGTCGTGTGACTGTTGAATATTGTCGTTGTGTTTCCTAATCATTGTTCGCTGTAGGTACATTTTCGAGGACGAAAATATTCTAAGTGGGGGAGAGTTGTAACGCCCTATTTATTAATCTATTACTTATTTAAATATTTTATTGAGTTTGGAGTCTTTTGTTGATTTATTTGATTAATTGTGATATTTGATGATATGTGATGATTTCTAGGATTTATTAGTAGGTTGTTATAACATAAAAAGTGAAGGAATCTAATTAAATTAGATTTAATGAGGCATAAGGGTAGTTTGGTAATTGGAGGAGTTTGTTAGGTTAAGAATAGGAAAGATTATAAATAGAGGAGAACATTAGAGATTAGGGGGAGAACTAGAAAGTAGAGAACAGAAAACAGAGAGCACGTAGAAGCAGTTTTTGGGAGATTAAGAGGAGAAGTTGTAGAGTTCTGTAAATCAACCAATCTAAGGTAAGGGTGGGACTAACCTTCTTTACTCATAAGCATATAGTTCTGAAAAGATTAATCTATTGTTGTTGTGAAATTAGGTTCTGAATTGATTGTTAAGAACATAGGTAATCACATGAATTAAGTGTAGAAGTTGATGTTTAGGTTGTAGAGTAACCCTAGGTAATGTTTCCTATCAAATTGGGATCGAATGAGGTCAAAAATTGGAACAAAACAAGAAAACACTGTTTTATTTTTCTAAACCTGCGACAATTCGGGCGCCGATTTTTGTCGCGACTGCTGCTTCAAAATAGCCAGAATTCGGGCCCCGATTTTGGCTTTTCCAGCGTTGAATTTTGGAAACATCAAAAATTCGTAACTTGAGTTCCGGGATTCTGATTTGTTCGTCGTTCGAAGCGTTGGAAAGATAACGAGATGAACTACCTTATAATAATATTCTCTGACCTAGAATGTGAGTTATATTATTGTGGAATAACTTAAAAATGGAACTGCACAGTAACAACATACCCTGTTTCGCGTTCTTGCGTCTTTTTAACACGTTTCTGTTTTGAATTGGCCTTTGGTGTAAACATGAAAGTATTAGATAATTAAGTTAGCCTTCCAATGGTTCTGGTTTGACATGAAAATGTTTTGTGGATTTTTAATTACGATAGAAACACTCTAAGTAGGTCTTGGAAGACTTTTAAGAAAATTTAGCTTAACCGCTTCTAAATCAACCCGAAACTTTTGGTTGCTTCCAAACTTCAAATCCTAAGTACTATGAGTTTAATTAGAATGTTTAAGAGTATTTAATCTAGGTCTTGTTGAATCAAAATTAGTTTTCTTTTGATAATGAATTAGTGAATTATATTGATATGTTGTGTTGATTTATGGTTGAATCTATGAGTATATGATGATTATATGAAAGTTATCCATGTGATGTTTATATGGAAGTTATATGATGTTCATATGAAGGTTGTTTATATGATGCTTATATGAAAGATGTTATTGTTGTTTTTTTTGAAGTTGTGTCCTTGTATAAATGATTGTTAAAGTTGAGGGCTTGATGCCCTGTTTAGTCGAATTACGACATTAAAGTTGAAGGCTTGATGCCTTGTTAAAGTTGAGGGCTTGATGCCCTTTTTAGTCGAATTACGACATTAAAGTTGAAGGCTTGATGCCTTGTTAAAGTTGAGGGCTTGATGCCCTGTTTAGTCGAATCACGACATTATGTTGAGAGCTTGACGCTCTGTTGGTACCACATGCATAACTATATTGCATTTTGATAAGTTGTTGTTGTTACATTGTTAAGTTGTTCTTGCTACGTTGTTGAGTTGTTGTCGTTACGTTGTTGAGTTGTTGTTGTTACGTTGTTGAATCGTTGTTGTTGCATTGATAAATGAAGTTAATTGATAATTGTATATGAAATTACATGAAGTAAATTGTTGATGATTAGTTGTTGATGTTCTATGTTGATTGATTCCTTTATGTAAATTAATTGTTGATGATTAGTGGTTGATTTTCTATGTTGATTGATTCCTTTATGTGAATTAAATTGTTGATGATTAGTTGTGCTGTTGTTTTATGTGGATTAATTTTTCTTTATGAATTGTTGCTTATTATTACTGAATGTGAAATCTCACCCCTTCTATTTGAATGTTGCCTCTACGTGGGTAACGTACAAATATCTTGGAGTAGCCGCTGATGTGAGTTGAGTTCTTGTGTCGTCATAGAATCATGCTATGATACGTAACGGGATGGAGATATTTATGTGTTTTGTTTTCCTTTGTTACGTATCTCTTTATAAGATGCAGTTAAACCATTTGGAAATTGAATTTTATTATGTTGTTGACGTTGAGGCCTAGTGCCAAGTTTTGAATTAAACCTTGAATTTTTTCCGCTGCGACATTGTTTTAATTATTGAAAGTAGGTGTTTAATTAAATAGAGGATTTTAACCCTATTTATAATGAAATGATTTTTGAAGAACGAAATGTGACATCCTGTTTTATGATGCACTCTGATATATTTTTACATTATTTATGTGTTGGGTAAACGGGGTGTTACAGGTGCTATGATTATTGATGCAGTCACCAACTTGTTTTTAATCAAAGAAAGGGCATTTAAACATTCAGTATCAAAATTAAACTCATTTTCCTTGACTAAGAGGTTATAAAGGAGCTTTGAAATTTTTGAAATTTTTTTTATGAAATGCCGATAGAAACCAGCATGCCCCAAGAAACTCCTCACACCTTTAACATTGATAGGTGGGGGAAGTTTCTCTATAACCTTTATTTTTGCTTGATTCACCTGTATGCCTTTTCCACTTATTTTGTGCCCCAAAACTATACCTTAAATTACCATAAAATGACATTTTTCCTAATTAAGAATAAGGTTAGTTTCGGTACACCTTTTAAAGACATCATCTAAATGAAACAAGCATTGATCAAAAGACTTACCAAACACAAAAAAGTTGTCCCTAAATACCTCAATATTCTTCTTTATCATGTTAGAGAAGATGGAGATCATACACCTTTTAAAGGTCGCCGACGCATTACACAACCCAAAAGGCATTCTCCTATAAGCAAACACACCAAATGGACAAGTGAAAGCATTATTCTCTTGATCCTCCGGAGATACCGCAATCTGATTATACCCCGAATACCCATCCAAAAAGCAATAAAAGGCTTGGCCAGCCAACCTCTCAATCATTTGATCCATTAATGGTAACGGGAAGTGATCCTTCCACGTTCCTTGGTTCAACCTCCAGTAATCTATACACATTCTCCAACCGGTGATGGTACAGGTGGGTATCAATTAATTTTTTTCATTAGCCACCTGTTAGCCTGTATTTTTGACATGCTGTAATAAATATGGTCAACGAAGTTGGACCCAAGACTTAAAGAAAATGGAATGAGTTTGATTCTCAAGTTCAACTATCGAAGGGAAGTCTAGAAGATATGCTGATCAAGATGGAGGTTCGATAGAGTAAAGAAGATGTCGAAGGAAGGTTGGCATCGAAAGGAGGAGTTGAGTAGTGGTTTCTCGTCAAATAGGCATTGTTTGGATAGCAGATAGCAGCAGTTATTGTCTCAAACGTGTCTGTAGGCAGTTACTTAGTATAAGTAGAATTTTCCTCTATGGAAAACGGGTCATAATTCAACCATACTGAAAACTTACACGCTCAAACTATCCCTCCACACAAGGAGAAACGAGCAAACAAGTCCTAATGTATGAATATGTGTACCACTTTTACATTCTTTTTAATGCAATTCTAGTTTAAATTTTAGACTCCTTTTTAGTTTAATATTTGCTTTTAAGCCTTCGCATCCATCCCTTGAAGATTATATCGACAGGTCTCACTCTGTGTCTAGATTTCGATAGTTATATTCATAGTTCGCCACTTGACACACGAACACCCATAATTTTCTGGAAAACAATCAAGCACAAAATGCCTTGAGATTTGTTGATTGATTTCGCTCGCCCTTGTTTTAACTTAGTTAAGTAGTTTACCAAAATCTAGGTTGAATAAATTGGCACGCCCAGTGGGACAGTTTGTGCTTTTGTTTAAATATTCTTGAAAATTTGTTCTGTTTTTCCAAACTTGTGATTTTTGTTGTGTATGTTCTTGAGGAGTAAATATAAACTTCCAGAAATGGTATGTTCTACTCGCAGTAATGATCCATCATCAAGTCCAACAAGAACATTTATAGAGAATACATCATTAAATGTAATCTCACAACATAGTCCACAAATGACGCCATCTCATGGTGCAAATGTTGATGAAACAGCAGGGACAACAATTCCTGCTCATATATCATCAATTGTCCCCGTTATAACTTTGACGGTTGCAGCGGTTACATAATCTAACGCGAATTTTGGTAATATGTTAGTTCAAAATCCATGGTACTTTGATCCATCAAATCTTAGGAACCAACCATATGGAATGCCTTCATCCTTTATGGTAGGCCTCCATAATAATCCATCCAGTGTTTCAGAGAATTTGAAAGCGGTTCACTCTCAGGTTTATTATCCTAGGCCAAGTGTTCCTAGTTTAAAAACTCAACAATCACTGACAAGTGCTTCTTTGGCTTTTTTAAGGTAGCAAATGGAGGATTGTAACCATGAAATGGTCAATATGTTGATTCAACAGATTGGAACTTTGTTTAACCCTTTAATTAGACTAGATGGGGAGAATTGTTGATTTCTTTGGCGCTCCTCCTAGGTGAAATGTGCAAATACCTCAAGTTCAAAATCCTAGCCTGTTGAAGTACATATAAATAGGCCTAATGATGGAAATCTTTCCAATCTAGCACCTCATCCTGTGGTCGAACCACAAGTGCCAAGAGTGCAGGAAAGAGTTCCAATTTTGGTTCAAAGGAACCAAGATCCTGATCAAGTGATTAGGCAGGCCCAACAAATTAATTTGGAGGGTCAAAATAATATTACCAACGTAGTAAAAACCCTTTTTGAGATTTTAGAAGGATTTTACGGAAGCTACTTTTAGTTGTTAGAGAAACACCATCTTCACGTGGGAGGTTAGTGAGGCCTACTCCTACCCCCCAAAATTAACGATGTTCCCTTATAGATATATTTGCTTCCGCTCCTCTTTGAATTGATCTTTATTCCCCCACACTAACTTATACTACTTTTACTCTGAAAACTTTGAAGGGTTAATTTACCACTAGAGTTAGAACGTGCTCCTTAAAATACTTGCTCATACACTTACTTAAACACTGCAACTTTGTGCTTTTCTCAAAGAGAAATTTCATAATAAAACATGATGTGGGTATAGCAAGAACACTCAAAATACAAGAAGTCATTTTCATGTACAAGAAACAACCATTTGGAAGAGACTTTAAAAATTTGTCATAACTCACAATAAAAACAAGCTGCCTTTCATGCCCTTCGCAACAAAACAAATCAAAAATTAAAATTCAAGGGAGTTTGGAAACACTACGACACTTAAAACTTAAAAACTGTCGCGTCATTTTTCGGAGATCAAGACTATTTGATTAGCTTTGGACTCATTATTTTATTTCACGACTGAACATTTAATTTTTTAAAAGAAAGTGGAAAAAAGTTCAAATACCACTTTTAAAAGATTTAGGGTTCCGGGGTTGGTTACATAAAGGGAAGGTATTAGCACCCTTTATGTTCGTAGTACTCTACGAGAAGCTCTTGATTTTATTTAATTTTTGTGCTATAAATTGCTTAGTTTAAAAAGAAATGAATTGTGAATAAAGAAAGGAAAGAGGCCTAATATCTACATTTTTTATTGATTTGGAAGGACGAGTGTCCTTTGCCTACGTACCCGTGAGGGATCAAAACCTCGTAGTTCGGGGTAGAAATTGTGTTTGATTGGTTGAGTGTTTTTTAATGATTTTTTTGAAAATGTTTTAAAATGAGAGAAAGCCGAGGTGGCAAATGAGTATTTGTTTGTGTTTTTTTAATAGTAAAGAAAGTGATCTCAAAATAAAATTAAATTGATTGGCATTTGATTAAGAAAATAAAATAATAAAGGATCACTTGATTTAAGATCAAGGTTTGTTTAAAAAATATTTTTTTGTGATTTTTGTTATATGCATTTTTTTGTTGTTTTTTAATAAGTAAATCTAAAAGTAAAAACTAACGGAGCAATAAGAATAAATGCGTAGGAATTTCATGGTGACGTTGGATCACCACACAAAAACCTTTAACCTAAGGTAGAAGCATAAAAAAGACACGCACACGCACACGCGCGCACGCACACACACACTTTTTATTATGATTTACATTGACCTAGGATACATTTTAAAGTCTGCATAATGAAATAGACGACGAAAAATAAATATGCATGATTTACATTAAGCCTAAATATACAGTCTAAAATCTGCACAATAAAATAAACGACGAAAATAAATATGCATGAATATTTACATCAAACCTAGTACACATTCTAAATGCTTGAAAAATAAATGACAATAATCAATAACTTGAATATGTTGAATGTCTAAATTGATAGTTGCAACAGTAAAGGATAAAGATAAATTAACCTTGTTGGCATCGTTTTGGTCCTATTCAAACACCTAACCTAAGCATCTTATAATAACATCAGGGCCACCTAATAGAATATGATAACAAATAATAGATCTAGGCACAACATAATCAGAAACCATAGCAAATGAAAGAGAGAGAAGACAAACATGAGAGGAAAAAAAGAAAGATCAAGAGAGCGTGATAGCAAACCGTGAGAGATAACGGAGAAAAAGGAAGATGGAACCTCAATCCATCTGGAAACGGTGGTGTACGTGGTGGCTACTGGAGGAGGGAGCTGCTCGCGGCGGTACTCCGGACGAAGATGATGGGACGGCGACGTAGAACGATTCGCGGCGGTGTTGGATGTGATTGATGTTGCAGCTACAACCTCTCTTTTCTATAGTTTTTCACTCTCTCTCAAACACATATTACCATGCTTTTGTTTTTTGGATGTGAGTGATGGCTTTCGACAAGTTTGAACAAGTTGATATTGCAAGGATTGACGATGATTTGATTTGGGTATAAAAGTGAGAGCTTTATGAAATAAAAATGGGATTTGTGGTGTGGGCTGAAAATTAAAAGAAAAAAGGAACAATGGATGTTAGGATTGAAAGGAAGGTAAGCTGCCGCTGCAAGGTTTTTTTTTTATGCTTTTTCTGTGTTGTGAATTCGATGGATTTTGTGCCCCCTATTCATGACTGCTGTGTTTGTGCTATATAATGACAGTGTTAGGTTTAGGGTTTGTTAGTGAGGAGAAAGATACTGGCAGATGAAAGGGAGTGTTTGTTACAAGACCCTTTTTCTTGATTTGGATGAGACGTGAATAGCTGTAATTCTTGGACTTATCGAACATTAAAAATAGAAAAAGAATAAATAAAATAATTGTACCTATCATCTATGAATAAAAATAAATAAAAGATAAACGTGTTTAAACTAAAATTAAATTAAAAAGTGAGATAGAAAATAAAAGATGGAAATGAATTCAAATAAAAATTAAAGGACTAAAATAAAAAAAGTGAGAAGAGGCCCGACTCGGAATCAAAAAAATGAGGTATTTTAAAATACCTCTCTGACGAATTTTTATTTGAAAAGTCAAAGACTGATCAGGGCCTGAGGACACGTGTCGGTGTATGAATGTAGGATCTTAGGTCAAAAATTGGGGTATGACAAATGCCCCTATTTAAGTTTCTTCGTCCGGAGATTTGAAGATGAAATCTTTGATTTGACGAGCCGAAGAGACTTAAATACAAAGTACACCTATTTTTGATCCTAAGATACTCTGAATGCATGTGACGCAGTTATGAATGCAAGACGGCATAGACGACTCGACTGGGATGGATAACAACGACGGGATGCCTGAATTCATTGAAGAACAGGATCTGACTCTGCTAGGGGAATGTAGCTTCACTGGGGAAGATGATTTTGTACTATCATATTGGTTTGGAATGATAGCTTAAATGAAGACAAAGCTTTTTAGTGACATCTCTGGAACAGCTACGCTGTGGATGACACTATTTGAAATTGAAATTGATTAATGATATCACTGGAACAGCTACGCTGCGAATGACACTTTTGTAATTGAAATTGATTAATGACATCGCTGAACAGCTACGCTGGGGATGACACTTTTGTAATGGAAGGGTATGTGCGAGAATCCACTCAGCTTTGATAAAATGTTTGCGAGAATCCGCTCGGCACTTGAAAAAAATGTTTGCGAGAATCCCCTCCGCATTTGAAAAAAATGTTTGCGAGAATCCACTCGGCATTTGATAAAATGTTTGCGAGAATCCACTCGGCATTTGATAAAATGTTTGGCATTTGATAAATTGTTTGCGAGAATCCACTCGGCGTTTGATAAAATGTTTGCGAGAATCCACTCGGCGTTTGATAAAAGTGTGTGCGAGAATCCACTCGGCATTTGATAAAAATGTCTGTGAGAATCCACTCGGCATTTGATAAAAATGTCTGCGAGAATCCACTCGGCCTTTGATAAAAATGTCTGCGAGAATCCACTCGGCCTTTGATAAATTGTTTGGGAGAATCCACTCGGCATTTGATAAAAGGTTTGCGAGAATCCACTTCGCATTTGATAAAAATGTTTGCGAGAATCCACTCGGCATTTGATAAAATGTTTGCGAGAATCCACTCGGCGTTTGATAAAATGTTTGCGAGAATCCACTCGGCATTTGATAAAAGTAAAAAGGTAGATGCAAGTTGGTCGTTTGTTGGAACTTGCCATTTGACTAATAATTGATGAGGATCGACTGAAAGACATAACCAAACAAGACTCTAGATGACCAACACAATCATGTATAAATGATAATGTGTATATGTTGTGTAGGCGTGAACGTATGAATTTATGAAAGTAATAATGTATGAATGTATGAATGTAACTTGTACGGATGTGTAAACTAGATATGACAGGTGACTCGATGAAGTGAGACAGGATAGTTAAGATGGGGAGTGGATCGACATCACGGTACCGACACTCGGCAATCTTCCTTGGATATGATATCATTGTGAACAAAATCGAGCCATTGATAGGATGAAGCCCGACATAAGGTAACAAACTGATGCCTTATAGGGATAAAGTCCATCGTTGACCAGAAGTCTGGTAGAAGTCGCCATTTGCGTAGAATGCCAATCCATGAAGGTGAGAAAAACACAAGAAGGGGGGTTGAATTGTGTTAGCTTTTCGCAGCTCTTGAAGAGTGAGAATCTAATTCCTTAATATCAGAGTCTGAAGGAGATCAGAGTCTGATAGGAGATTAGGTTCTGATGCAGCGGAAATAATCAAGAGATAGAGAGAAGAGAGAACACAAACAATTATACAGGTTCCTTCCACAAACCGGAAGTAGTCCTGTCCCCCTTGTACTTCCAAGGAGAGTTCACTAAAATGTAATATCTATTACAAGTTGCTCAAACTCACAGTAAGAGACTTCCAATGCTCAAGCACGCAGGCAAGAGACTTCCAATGCTCAAAGACACAACTAAGAGACTTCCTTGCTCAAGGACGCAGCCAAGAGACTTCTTTGCTCAAGCACACAAGCAACAGACTTCTGACACAATTACAGAAAATTGAATAGAGTTGAAACACTTGACAAACAATCAAACGTGTTTCTATTACAACAAAGACAGACTTTGTTTCGAACAAAGACAGACTCTGTTTTTTTGTTTAACTTAGAGATTCTAGAATACTCAGTTTGTAAGAATAATCTAAGTTGTTGATGTGTTTTTGTTAAGACTCAGTTGAATACGATAGCAATGCAGCGTAGTTTTTCTAGTTGTAGAGTCCAACAATTCTTCAAGTCTTCTATCCTTTATATAGGCGTAGGAAAGAGACGTTGAGTCATCCAGCACATCAGGATGATTTCTGAAGCTTGATCAATAGTTGTTGATCTGTTGCTTGATATGGTAATAGTCCTTCAATTGCATATTTTGAATTCCATTCCCTTTGAAGATTAATACCGGTAGACACAGTTGCCAAACTGTACGAGGTAGTGGAGTAGTGGAAACAGAGTTCGTACAACGTACTCTGTACTGGCCTGCATTCTTTGTCGTTGAGCATCCCACGCTCAAGTTGACTTTGAAGCTAGCAGTTACTCCAAATGAGAGTTTCTTTTGCATCGTAATGCCTTTAGGAATCCTTGTTAGCAGATCTTCAGATTGCAGACTTCAGACTCTCTGTAGCTTTCTAGCTTCTGATGAATTTTCAGACTCTCTTGGTTTTCAGATTCTGATAGTCTTCAGACTCTCTTCGATACAGTCTTCAGACTCTCTTCGATACAAAATCACAAGCAACAAGCTTCTCTGGATCTTTGCTCTTCAAAATTGTTCAAACAGAATATTATTTAAGATATAAATCTTGATTGACATCCTGCATACTTAAACAAATATTAGCAATATCCAATTGACAACTTTTAATACCTTGTTATCATCAAAACTCAAAACATGGTATTGCTGAACACCTTTGTTCCAACAATCTCCCCCTTTTTGATGATGACAAACATCAGTCTTTAAAAGGTCAATTGTTGTTAATCTAATTAACAAGTTGACTTAAGGGGTCTGAGGTTTGTAAGCTCAGAGTCTGAGATTTGTAAGCTCTGACTCCCCCTGAGTCTGATAGTTCTTAAGTTGAGGTTTGTAAGCTCCCCCTAAGTTCTATCCAAGTTAATTAAATTCATTTTCATAAGCAGTTGAATTCATTCTCAGAATAATAAATGAATTAGAGAACAGATTTTAAAAACAGGGGCTCAGAGTCTAACTAAGCACCTTTCGCAAAATTTCCCTTTAACTTTTACATAGAACTTGCAATATGTAGATAAAAAAAAATCACAAATCTCATACTTTTCCCTTCTCCCGCTTTTGTCATCAACGAAAAGGTTTAGAAACAAGTTCCTCCCCCTTTTTAAATGACTTTAGGTAAGGATATAAACACATTTTAAGAAAAATGAGATTCAGAGGGAAAAACATAGAAGAATCAAAGCACAAAAAAATATATAATGCAAATAAAATCAAATAATAACTTATATAAACTTGAAAGCAAAAACAGTTCAGAAGAAAAAGTAAACAGTAGACAAGGGTTACAAACAAAACATAAAAAAAATAAACTAAGGTTGGTTTTGTTTGGCAAGGTGATCCATCAATTTCTGGAGATCCTCTTGCTGCTTCTTAACAATCTCTTCCAAGGCCTCAGTTCTTCTTAAGTGAGCTTCCCTTTCAAGTCTAGCTTCTTCTTGAACTCTGTGCAATCTTCTTCTTAAAGAGTCAAAAACCATTGATTCCCTTGGATTGTATTGATCTTCATCAAAGAATGGTTTATCTCTAATCCGCAGAATAGGAGCTTTCTCCTTGATTTTAGCTTTCTCAGCACTCTTGACTTCTTCAACATGCTTGGCAGTAACAATTGCTTGTTCCTTGGCAGCAGCCTTCTGAATTTTGGTGATAAAATCCAAAAACTCAGTCTTCAATGTGGAGAACTTATCCTCATAGCTCACATTGAGAATAGGCACAAACCTTTGCTCAATAATGTCTTTGAGCTTAGAGTTTGATGAAGCATAGAACTCATCTATCCTGTTTGAATCAAATAGGTTGGAGGTTCAGAAGTTGAGGGTTGAGAGGCTCTTAAAGCTAGATAGGCTTCAAAGCCAGGTACAACTGTTATAGGATCACAAAGAGGTTCAGGAACTGTTCTAGACACAGGTTCTGCTATGCATTCTGTTACAGGTTCTGATAGGATATCGGAAGCTTGTTCCAGAATTTCAGAAACTGGTTCTTCAACAGGTTCTGATGGTTCAACAGATGCTAAGGTGAGAATTTTTGTAGGTTCAGGTGCAGAGTCTGGTTTGGAAACAGATGCTGTAGCTTTTGTTGATTTGGATTTTGCAGGGGTTTTTGGTAGTTCTCCTCCTAGGTGTTTCTCAAGAGAATCTAAGGTGTCTGGAGAGTCTACACAAATAGGCTCATGTTGGGGGGATGGTTGTTTTGATTGAGTGGTTACTTCAGGCTTTTCAGAAGGTTGAATTGCCTGAAGTGGTTTGAGAAAAGATGGTTGAGCAGGGTGGTCAGCAGGTAAATTCATAGACACTGTGATGGTGTCTTGAACAACTCTGTCCATAGTTGAATCAACATATTCAACTATTTTGAGGTCCAGTGGGTTATGGGATGATAGGGGTTTTATTGGTGAGGGGGATGAATTTCTGAGGGAAGGAAGAATTTGGCTCAAGGGTTTGTTATCTGATTCTGAATCAGATTCTGACTCTTGATTCGTGGAGGAAGATGAGTTAAATGCCACATTGCCAGAGGTGCCTATTCTAGCTTCTGGAGAAGCATAATGGTCAGACACGGTAGCTTATGATAAATCAGCTTCTGCAGTAGCTACCTGACTCTTCTGTTTCAGAGCAGATGCAAGCAACTTAGCAGCTTCTTTAATAGTTTCTTCCTTTAGTTCTTCAGCACTCACTTATGCTGCCATTGCCTTGCCAGCAGCATGTTCATCCTCAATCATAGATATAGAAGTACCTATCTTCTGTGCTACATCCTTAGCCACAGGAACCACATCCACTTTTCTCTTCTTGATCTGACTTTCTTCACCATCAGAGTCAGTATCAAGGAATTCAGCAATTTCCTCAGCTAACTTCACATAATCTCTGTCAGCCTTGCCTTTCTTCGCTTTCTTCTCATCTTTCTTTGCCTTCTTATCGTCCTTCTTAGCTTTCTTCTCATCCTTGGTTTCTTTTATCCTATCCTTGATTTCCTTGGATGCAGAAGATACAGATGAAGGCATGGGAGCTATGGTCCTAGGGGCACCAATAGTCACTCCTGGAAGAGCTGTAGATTTGATCTTCTTCTTGAGAGGCTCTTGCTTCTCTTCCTCTTCCTTGAGAATCACTTCCTTGGTCCTTTTTCCTTTAACCTTAAGAGGTCCTCCTCCAGCAGTCTCAGGGATGGCAGAATAGTTGATTATTCTACCAGTCTCATTGAAGTAATCCACCATGTAATGCCCGTTTTAATTATTTAAATTATTTTATATAGTATAGGTAATATTTATATGATTTTGTTTGAATTTAAGTGATATTTGAAATATTATGTGATTTATATGAGTTATGTGATTTTATGAAGGTTGAGACTTATTTTATTGTTTACTAAAATAAGATTTGAAAATAAAACAAATAATAAGTTGTGGGTTTGTTTTAGAATTAGATATAGTTGTGGGGAAATAAGATAAAATAAAACAAAAGAGGTTTAAAAGGGGGAAATAGGTTTAGAATTGTACAGAACGTACAATTCAGAGTTTTGAGAGAAAAAGGGAGAAAACAGAAGAGAAGAACCAGAGAGGCTGCTGCTCGATTTTCTTAAGGTAAGGGTGAGCCTATCATTACAATTTCATTAGAACATGTAATTCATGATTATAGTTAGCAAATTCTAGGTTTAATTCATGAGAATTAAGAATTAAGAGTTAGGTCAAAAAGTGATGAATTAATGCTTAGAGGATGAGAAACTATACCAATGTTGTAGAAAACTGTTTACAGACCATAGGATGACCCTTAAACATCATTATAGTCGAAAATCTGAAGGATTAGGATGAAATTTGGGGTTTTGGGTGAAAACCCTCGTAACCCCGTAACTGTTCTGTCGTCGCTCGCCACAGCGAGCAGCCAGCTCGCCACGGCGAGTATTCATCAGCTCGCGAGGCGAGCCAAACAGCTCGCCATAGCGAGCAAACCCTAGAAGGTTCGCGAGGCGGACAAACTACTCGCTGTAGTGAGAAACACCCAGGAGCTCGCCAAGCGAGCAACCCAACTCACCATAGCGAGTAGTACCCCTGAAGCACGCGAGGCGAGCAGTACCACTCGCCGTAGCGAGTAACCCTGTGATGGTTCGCGAGGCGAGAGTTCCCACTCGCCATAGCGAGTAGTTTTTTATCAGACTACCTTTTAGAACAATGCGACTCTTGTCGCACGGATAGTTATGAGATTAATCCTGGATTAGAATTAAGTGCTGAAATATTAAGACGACCAGTTTAGCCGTTAACTGATGTGTGATTTGTTATAAAGCGACCAATACATTTGTATATACTTCCTTTGAACTATAAGAGATGATGTATGTGAATGCTTATGATTTTACTATGTTTGTGATGTTAATTGCTCCCATGCTGCCATGTTGTTAATAATTAAAAGCTGCATGTGTTATTATAAGAATTATGATGTCATAATCCACATTGTTGGAGTTCATTTGAGATGTCTAAGATTTAAGAGATTGAGTCCATGCATATTCATCCAGAGACGAGGGCTCATGCCCTAGGAGCTTTTGCTCAACAGCAAAGAGAGCTTATGCTCTAGGAGTATTTTTATGCTCAATAGCGACGAGAGCTTATGCTCTAGGAGTATATTTATACTCAATATGGTACCACATGCATGATTAAGATGTCTAAGTTGCATAAGTTGAGTCGATGTTGCATTGTCAAGTCAAACTATTAAGTTGAACTATGATGTTGAATTATGATGTTGTTTAAGATGTTACTTGACTATGGTTATAATATATGATGACGAAGTTATGCTGTTAAATGTAATTGTTGAATTATATGTTTAATGTTTTTGTTTTGAGAATCTCACCCCTTCTGCTGGAATTGCCGCCTTGTGGGCAAGTGCAGGTGATTAAGCTTTCGTTGTTGTTGCTGTTGTGAGTGGCTACCCTCACAGTGTCCTTAGGTGCTCTGATACGTAACGGGATGAGAACTTTTATAACTACTTTCTATTCCTTACGTATTTGATTATGATTTAAGTTTTCAGTTAATTTATGTCGAGACGTATTTATGAGGCCTGCGTGCCAAAACGATTTGTTAACTCTGAATTTTATCTGCTGCGATGTTAGAACATTTTTGACCAGAATAAATGTTTATTTATTCCCTTTTTGAGAATTTAAGAAATGTAGCATTCCGTTTTATATGATACTCTGATTTATTTATGAAATTTTTAATTTGGGAGAACGGGGTGTTACAATTAGTATCAGAGTAGGTCGGTCCGTCCGGCCAAGTAGATCGAGTCGTTAGTGTCGAGTGTTAGTTTAATTCTGTTTGAATTTCTCTTACCCGTTCTCGTTATGTAGTGAACTAAGATGGCTGGAAGAAATGATGCTGCTCTTGCTGCTGCATTACAAGCGATGGCTCAAGCTGTGGGCCAACAACAGAATGCTGGTGGAAATGATGGAGTGAGGATGTTGGAGACCTTTTTGAGGAATCATCCACCTACGTTCAAGGGAAGATACGACCCCGATGGAGCTCAGACATGGCTCAAGGAGGTCGAAAGGATTTTCAGAGTGATGCAGTGTACGGACGTTCAGATGGTGCGCTTTGGTACGCACATGCTGGCAGAAGAAGCTGACGACTGGTGGGTGAGTGTCCAACCGGTCTTAGAGAATGGAGGTGCTGCTGTTACTTGGGCTGTGTTTAGGAGGGAGTTCCTGAACCGTTACTTTCCGAAAGATGTTCGCGGGAAGAAGGAGATTGAGGTCCTTGAGCTGAAACAAGGAAACATGCCGGTGACTGAGTATGCTGCCAAGTTTGTGGAGTTGGCTAAGTTTTATCCACACTATACTGCTGAGACGGCTGAGTTTTCTAAGTGCATCAAGTTCGAGAATGGCTTGCGTGCTGATATCAAGAGGGCAATTGGTTACCAGAAGATCCGTAACTTTTCCGAGCTGGTGAGCAGCTGCAGGATTTATGAGGAGGACACTAAGGCTCACTACAAGGTAGTGAATGAGAGAAAGAGTAAAGGACAGCAGAGTCGTCCGGAGCCTTATAATGCCCCTGCTGATAAGGGCAAGCAAAGAGTTAATGATGAGAGGAGACCTCAGAAGAAGGATGCTCCTGCTGAGATTGTCTGCTATAATTGTGGTGAAAAAGGCCACAAGAGTAATGCTTGTACTGGAGATGTGAAGCGGTGTTACCGCTGTGGTAAGAAAGGACATGCTACTTCGGCATGCAAATATGATGATGTTGTGTTATTTAATTGTAACGAAGAAGGTCATATTGGTTCACAATGCAAGAAGCCTAAGAAGGCTCAGATTACTAGTAGAGTGTTTGCTTTGACTGGCACACAGACAGAGAATGAGGATCGTTTGATCAGAGGTACTTGTTATTTTGATAGTACTCCTTTAATTGCTATTATTGACACTTGTGCTACACATTGTTTTATTACCATTGATTGTGCTGCTAAGTTGGGTCTTGCTATGTCTAATATGAATGGAGAAATGGTTGTCGAAACTCCAGCTAAGGGTTCGGTGACCACTTCTCTTGTTTGTTTAAGATGTCCTTTGTCGATGTATGATCGTGATTTTGAAATTGATTTGGTTTGTCTACCCTTGAGTGGTATGGATGTGATTATGGGTGTGAATTGGTTAGAGTACAATCATGTACATATTAATTGTTTTCGCAAGTCAGTGTATTTTTCCTCTGATGAAGAAGAAAGTGGGGCAGAGTTTTTATCTACTAAACAGCTGAAGCAGTTAGAACGTGAAGGAACGTTGATGTTTTCTTTGATGGCATCTTTATCTATTGAGAACCAAACGTTGATTGATAAGCATAGAGTGGTATGCGAGTTTCTAGAAGTTTTTCCCGATGAAATTCCTGATGTGCCTCCAGAAAGAGAAGTTGAATTTTTGATCGATCTTATTCCGGGAACGAAGCTTGTGTCTATGACACCTTATCGCACGTCAGCTTCTGAATTGGCTGAGTTGAAGAAACAGCTAGAAGATTTGCTTGACAAGAAGTTTGTTAGACCGAGTGTTTCTCCTTGGGAAGCGCCAGTATTACTAGTAAAGAAGAAAGACGGTAGCATGAGGTTGTGTATTGATTACCGACAGCTGAATAAAGTAACTATAAAGAATAGGTATCTGATAACATGCGAAACAACACATCTTTTCAGCTCGTTTTGTGTACATTTTTGGCCTAAATTCTCTTGTTTTGCCTATGTTATGCTGGGTTGTATGGTTTTGATTCAGGTACACAGCAATAGAGGCCTCCATGCGCAGAAACGACGAAATTCGGCGAGAAAACGAAGAAAGGAACAAGTCCTGAATTACAGAGCTTCAGAGTGACGGCCGTCGCACCCTGTGACGGGTTCACCGTCACCTTTCATCCTGACCTGGTCGTCACCACCCGTGACGTGAAGACCATCACACCCTATGACGCCCGTCACGGGTTCGGGAGAATCGGTCTCCCCTCCCAGAAACGGTTTTTCCAGATTTTCCTCCCACTCTCTCCACCTGCAGAGATACACGATCAGACCACGTTGTTAAAGGGTTTTGGCTTATAAATAGGTCCAAGAACCAGAAATCAGGGGTTAGAGGGGTTTTTGAGGAAGCATTTGACATTTAAACAAAAGTATTTTTCTTGTAATTGCATCTTATTAGTTTATTGTTGATTCAAAGAACCTTGTTACATTGCAATATTAATTCAACAGTCATGAGTTCCCAATTCCAACTGATTTAGCGCTGATTTGTGCGGGCTGTTTCTTTTCTATTGCATCTTTTTTTTCTACTGCTTAATTCAAATCAGAGTGTTGCTCCAGCATCCATAAAACACAGGTTCTGTCTATTATTACTCATGTTTTACTCCTTTTTAAATTCCATGAATGTTATGAATGAAGCTCTGTTTAGTATAGTTACCATGACTGAGTAGTTTTTAGAAGTGTCCAGAATGTAGTAAATGTCGTACCAATGGTGTTTCGCTGAAAAGTATGATTGAAGTTAATAGCAGGAATTATTTTTATGCCTGATTAATCTGATTTTTAACGATGAATTTTTACAGCGAAAACTGAAACAAAAGCATGATATCTGTTTCGTATTGAAAGAACGAAACTAGCATCTGTCTGTAGATTAATCAGGAATTATTTTAGTAACTTAGCAATAGCATTTTCTTAAAATAATTTTGACATTCCTAATTTTCAGAAACGCTACTTTAAACGCTGAGTCATACACGCGAAAGCTGATGATTGCGAGTTTAAAATGCGAAGTCGGTATTATGAAAGTAGGCTGATTTCTTTAAATTAAAAATTACACTAAAAATAATTTTTCAAACGAAATTTGATTATCTTGAAATTAAAGGAATTTTGACGTTATAAGACGTACACGCGAAAGCGGTCGAATAGATTATAAGGTCAAAAGCTTTGTGTCGTGATCGCGATAGCGAGGCGACCACCTTTTTATTTATTTAATCCTTTTTACGTATGAAAATATTTTCCTGCTATAAAAACACTCGCTACTCAGCAGATACCAACAGTTGGCACAAGCTATATTCCGGCCGCTCATTTATTAATTAATTAGAACAATTCAATTTACTAAGTTTTTCACCCCATTTCATTTATAATCGCCTTAGATAAACAACGTAACAATTAATTACGGTACTTGACATTGGTGTCTGAGGATTCGACAACCCTTTATACTAAAACCGATATTTTCGTACGCTTGCGGACATATCAAGTTTTTGGTGCCGCTGCCGGGGACCAGTTTGGCAATATCGTAACACCGTCGTTACACCGTATAGACTAAGGCATTTATTTTCTTTTTACCTCTTTTCGTCGATTATATGCCCAGTACTCGTACCTCTGAGGACGATCTAGTACAACCAATCGGCGAAATCGAACGTTTCTTACATATTAGACGCCAAATTGAACGAATACACGCTCAAATGGAGCAAGCTGGTAACACGAACCGTCCTCTTAAGGACTTTGCCGTCCCATCCCAAGATGAGCCTCACTCGAGTATTGTTAACCCGACGATTCAGGCTAACAACTTTGAGCTGAAACCATCTCTACTGCAAATCGTGCAGCAGAACCAGTTTTTCGGTAATTCTACGGAAGACCCGAATTTGCACCTCTCCGTGTTTGTGCAATTTGCTGATACGCTTAAGTGCAATGGCGTCGATCCTGAAGCCATTGGCCTGCGTTTATTCCCTTTCTCCCTTAGAGATCGAGCCAGAGCCTGGCTGCAGTCTCTGCCGTCAAATTCCATTACGACATGGAATGAGTTGAAAAAGGCGTTTCTAGCAAGATATTTCCCTCCTAGTAAAACCGCCTAGCTCAGGAGCCAGATTACCTGCTTTAGGCAGACAGACGGCGAGTCCCTTTTTGAAGCGTGGGAGAGGTACAAAGAATTAATGAGAGCTTGTCCCCACCATGGATTAGAACAATGGCTGATTATTCACACATTTTATAATGGCGTTCTCTATAACACAAGGATGACCATCGATGCCGCAGCTAGCGGAGCCCTAATGGACAAGCCTTTCAAGGAGGCATATGAGCTTATTGAGAATATGGCGCAGAACCATTATCAATGGGGGAGCGAACGCACTCCTTTAGAGAAATCTCAATCCAAGGGAGGTATGCACGAAGTCAGCAACTTTGATCATATGAATGCCAAAGTGGATGCGCTGTTCCATAAGTTAGATAACTTGAAACTCGCTCCACCAGTTACTGTTGCTGCCGTAACTTCCAATTGTGAAATATGCGGAACCCCAGGACACATCGCTGCCGAGTGTCAATTGCTAGCTGAAACTAACCAGGCAAACTATGCGCAAGGTAACCCGTACTCTAACACGTACAACCCTGGGTTTAGAAACCACCCTAATTTTTCCTACAAAAATAACAATCCTACTTTTGCGCCAAGTCCTGCACCTGTAAAACCCCATGGTTTTCAAGGTCAAAGAGGAGCCCATGTTGCTCCGAAAAAGTCTAACCTAGAGCTCATGATGGAAAACTTCATTTTGGCTCAAACTCAGCAAAACAAGGAGTTTATGAATCAAAATGTTCATACGAATGAGTTGATTAAGCAGTTAGCGCACAAAGTTGACTCAATGGCCACCCATAATAAAATGCTTGAGACACAGATATCCCAAGTGGCTCAACAACAAGCAGCAACAACCGCCCCAGCTGGAACATTTCCAGGCCAACCACAACCAAATCCTAAGGGACATGTTAACGCAGTAACGCTACGAAGTGGAACAGAGTTGGACGACAATCCTGCTGCGGTGAGGGTTAAGAGCCAAGACGAAGAAAAGGCTAAAGACCTTGTGAGTGCACCAGTTGACATTGGAGAAACATCTAAATCACAGGAGGTAACAGAAAAAGAGAAAGAAAAAACTTATTTACCTCCTCCGCCTTATAAACCTTCAATCCCTTACCCTCAAAGACTCGCGAAGTCTAAAACTGAAAGTCAGTTTAAGAAGTTCGTTGAGCTTTTAAAGACACTTCATCTCAGTATTCCTTTTTCAGAAGCAATTACTCAGATGCCTTCGTATGCCAAATTCTTAAAGGAAATTCTGACTAACAAAAGGAAGATTGATGTTGATAAGACCATAGCACTTACTGAGGAGTGCAGTGTAATTATTCAAAATAAGATGCCACCCAAGCTAAAAGATCCAGGGAGTTTTTCAATTCCTTGCGTTATAGGCAGCCATATCATTGATAAAGCCTTGTGTGATTTAGGAGCTAGTGTGAGCCTGATACCATTGTCCATCTGTAAAAAGCTAAACCTAGGAGAGTTGAAACCAACTAGAATGTCTCTACAATTAGCTGACCGTTCAATTAAATATCCAGTCAGAATAATCGAAGATGTCCCTCTTAGAATCGGTCAACTATACATCCCTACTGACTTTGTAGTCATGGATATTAGTGAAGACTCCCTTACTCCCATCCTTTTAGGAAGACCTTTTTTAGCCACCGCAGGTGCCATCATTGATGTAAAGAAAGGAAAACTCACATTTGAGGTTGGCGATGAAAAGATTGAATTCATTCTGTCTCAATTCATGAAAAGCCCCTCCATAAACGATACATGTTGTTTTGTTGACATAATAGATGTTTGTATCAAGGAGCTTTTAACTGAAGTTGAACCTTCTGAGGAAATAATTGAGGATCTAATAGAGGAAGTAAAAAAGATGGAAGAAGTCAGTGACGAGGAGGCCGAAATTTCTCGCGTTCTTGAATGCCTCGACCAAACTATTGATCCATCTCCCGAGCCAAATCACCCCAAGATCGAGCTAAAGGAACTTCCTAAAAACCTTAGGTATGAGTTCTTAGATAATGAGCTTAACTGCCCTGTGATAGTTAGCGCAGAGTTAGGGAAGCAAGAGACAGGTAAACTCCTTGATGTTTTAAAAAAATATCCAGATGCCATAGGATATAAGATTAACGATCTCACCGGGATCAGCCCATCTGTGTGTACGCACAGAATTTTGCTCGAAGAAAACTCTAAAACCTCCAGAGAGCATCAGCGGAGGCTAAATCCCAATATGAGCGAAGTGGTCAAAAAGGAAGTTATGAAACTCCTTGAAGCTGGGATCATATATCCTATATCCGATAGCAAGTGGGTTAGTCCAGTGCACGTAGTGCCAAAGAAAGGAGGGGTGACAGTAGTTCAGAACGAGAAAGGCGATTCAGTCGCCAAGCGAACGATTACGGGATGGAGGATGTGCATCGACTACAGAAAGTTGAACACAGCTACTCGAAAGGATCACTTTCCTCTCCCGTTCATTGACCAGATGCTCGAGCGTCTTGCAAGGCACTCATATTTCTGTTACCTTGATGGTTATTCGGGGTTCTTTCAAATCCCTATCCACCCGGATGACCAAGAAAAAACCACATTCACATGTCCCTATGGAACATTTGCCTATCGGCGAATGCCATTCGGACTGTGCAATGCACCCGCCACATTCCAAAGATGCATGATGGCGATCTTCGCCGACTTCTTAGAAGATATTCTGGAAGTTTTCATGGATGACTTCTCTGTGTGTGGGTCTAGTTTTGAAGACTATCTTTGTAATCTCGAGAAAGTTTTGGAGAGGTGTGTGAAAGTCAATCAAGTACTTAACTGGGAAAAGTGCCACTTTATGGTCAAGGAAGGCATAGTTCTCGGACACGTGGTGTCCAATAGAGGAATTGAGGTTGACAAAGCGAAAATAGAAGTTATTGAAAATTTACAACCTCCCAAGAGTGTAAGAGAAGTTCGGAGTTTTCTCGGACACGCCGGTTTTTATCGGCGATTCATCAAAGATTTCTCGAAAATTACAAAACCATTGACCGACCTTTTGATGAAGGACGCTTAGTTCATTTTTAATGAACAATGCCTCGAGTCTTTTCAACAGTTAAAACAAGCATTGATCTCAGCCCCAATAATGCAGCCTCCAGATTGGAATCAACCTTTTGAGATCATGTGTGATGCCAGTGATTACGCAGTAGGCGCTGTTTTGGGCCAGCGAAAAGATAAGAAGCTCCATGCTATCTACTATGCAAGTAGGACTCTCGATGAAGCTCAAATAAACTATGCAACAACTGAAAAGGAGCTTCTAGCCATCGTCTTTGCAATTGATAAATTTCGTTCCTATCTAGTGGGATCAAAGATAATCATTTACACAGACCATGCAGCTATCAGATACCTGCTTAGCAAGAAGGATGCAAAGCCGAGGCTAATTCGGTGGATACTGCTACTACAAGAATTCGACATGGAGATCCGTTATAAAAAAGGAACGGAGAATGTAGTCGCGGATCACTTGTCAAGAATTCAGGAGGGTCAGTTGGAGGAGGTGCCCATAAATGATTATTTTCCCTACGAAAGATTGGTGTCTTTTGTGAAAGCGGAAGCGCCTAGATACGGTCACCTCGTAGATTTTCTAGAAGAAGGAAGTTCTAGCATTAAGAAGTTACCAGAAGAGGCAAGTGCTTTAAGTAATACAGCTACCCCGTAGTACGCTGATATCATAAACTATTTGGTTGCTGGAATTTTACCTCCTGACTTGACCTATCAGCAAAAGAAGAAATTCTTCCATGATCTTAAGCAATACTACTGGGATGATCCCCTCTTATTCAAAAGAGGAGTAGACGGTATTTTCCGTCGATGTATTCCAAAAGAGGAAATAGAGAGTGTCATCACACACTGTCACTCTTCTCCCGTTGGAGGACACATGAGTAAGTCGAAATCTGCAGCAAAAATTCTTCAAGCTGGGCTCTATTGGCCCACCATCTTTCGAGATGTTCATATTTTCGTTTCGGAATGTGACCGGTGCCAGCGATCCGGAAAAATCTCCAGCAGGAATGAAATGCCACAAAAGTTTATCCTAGAGGTGGAAGTTTTCGATGTCTGGGGGATAGACTTTATGGGTCCTTTTCCTTCATCTATGGGAAACAAATACATACTCATTGTTGTGGATTATGTGTCAAAATGGATCGAGGCCATTGCCTCTCCTACCTGTGATACAAAAGTAGTGGTAAAAATGTTCAAAAACATTATATTCCCAAGATTTGGTGTCCCCAGACTAGTCATCAGCGACGGAGGATCTCATTTTATTTCAAAAATATTTAAGAATCTCCTAACAAAGTATGGGGTACGTCACAGAGCAATTACTCCCTATCATCCACAAACCAATTGGCAGGCAGAAATCTCTAATCGAGAAATTAAGCAAATCCTAGAGAAAACTGTCTCCGTCTCAAGAAAGGACTGGTCCCTGAAGCTGAACGATGCCTTATGGGCTTATCGGAGCGCCTATAAAACTCCCATTGGCACCACTCCTTTCAAGCTCTTTTACGGAAAATTGTGCCATCTCCCGGTCGAGCTCGAGCATAAAGCTTATTGGGCCATCAAAGCCCTAAACATGAATCATAGCGAGGCTGGAGAAAAAAGGATGTTGAATCTTCATGAGTTAGAGGAGTTGCGACTCGATGCGTATGAAAATGCCTTGATCTATAAGGAACGAACTAAGAAATGGCATGACAGACGCATTATAAGACGCGAATTTAATGAAGGTGAGCTAGTGTTACTGTTTAACTATAGGTTAAGGCTATTTCCTGGAAAGCTCCGCTCTCGATGGAGTGGACCATTCGAAGTTACTAAAGTAAATCAATCCGGTGCCATTGAGGTCTGGAGCGAATCCACTGGCAAGTTTCTAGTGAATAGCCAAAGATTAAAACACTACCACCCAACAGATAAAGTAGGACATGTCGCTACCCTTGTTATGTGCCCCCCTTGAATGTTGCCACTCTGAAAAGTCGAGCTTCCGACGTAAACTGAAGCGCTGAATGGGAGGCAACCCATTGTTTGAATTTTCTTTTAGCATGTTTTAGATTAGGACGTTTTTCTCAATAAGTTTCAATCGCTCGGACGAAGTCTGGAGTCTCTCATTTTTTTTTGTGACGCCCGTCGTCCTGACTGACGGTCCGCTGGTCACTTTACGTGACGACCGTCGTTCCCTTCATGACGCCCGTTTTCCTTTCTGATGGTCCTCTGGTCACTTTACGTGACGACCGTCGTCCTGTCCGTGACACCCGTCACCACGCTCCAAGCCTCGTTTCTTAAACTAGAATCTGAACAGACTGTGGGTCCCATTTTCTCTTTTCTCAATTCACTTCAACTTCCCACAAACCTCCAATAAACAATTTCACTTCAACTTCTCCAAACTTCCATCTCCTTCAACTTCTCCAAACTTCCATCTCCTTCAACTCCCATTCAACTTCCCACAAACCTCCATTAACAATTTCCTTCAAAAACCTCCATTCATTTCAACTCCCATAAACATCCATTTTTCCATTTTTTCACTAATCCGCGCAACAGAAGCGCTTCTTTTCCTTCCTTTTTTTCGCTTTTCGCAAACCCATTTCTGTTTGGTTCAGATTTTTTGCGATTAACAGGACATGGCCGCTCGAAATCAGCGCATTGATTACATGGGAATCGAGTTTAAGGACGACGCGCAACGAACACGGTTTGAAAAACTGTCCAAACGCACGATCACGGCGACGAGGTATGCCGATGAAACTTGTCTCCGAACTTTAGGTTTATTTGATAGCGTAGATTGGATGTTTAAACAGGTCGGGTGGGGTCATTTTCTGACTCTGCGGCATCCGACGTACGAGCGCATTACTCTAGAGTTTCTTAGTTCCCTCACGTACACGTATGCTTAGATAGTTCGTCACGGTTTCGGAGGAACTAGTTTTAGGCTGTTTGGCAAGGATTTCTTGTTTAACCATAATGAAATAGGAAAATTGCTTAAGTTTCAGACCTCCCTTCAATCCGTTGATGGGGTCCCGTCTCAGGGACCTTGGACCACTGAGTATGGCCAGTTCTGGAAGAAACTGACGGGTGCATTAGCAACTTCTGCGAACGGTAATAAATCGTCCCGCATCCGTAACCCCGTCATTCGCTATTTTCATCGAGTCCTCGTGCACACTATTTTTGGGAGAGGGGATAGTACGGGGGTCGTTAATTTAAGGGAGCTGTACATTATTCACTGTGTTTTTGCTCACAAGCAGGTTAATTCAGCAGCTTTTATGCTCGCTCACATGTTCAAGATGGCCACCTCCAGTAATGGACACATTGCTTTCGGTGGCCTCATCACATCGATCGCATACGCGTTAGGTTTCAGTGAGCATATCTTACAGTTAGCCCCTGTAGAGGGCAACATGTTGATTGACTTGAGCTCGTGCCTATCACAAAAGCTCGTCAAGAGAGAGGGTGAGGTGTTCTGTTTAATGATACGTAATGAGGTCGAGAGCCATATTAAGCTCCCCAACCCCACCATCACTCATGTTAGAGATGAGAAAAATTGGATTTATGTTAACCCGGATGAGGAAGGAGCAGATACCGATGCGGAGATCGGGCGTCAAACTAGGCTCTCTCCGCCGCCCTCACATGCACCTCCTCCTCACATGTCTGGTGCACTTCCCGCACAGACACCTTGCACACACACTCACTCTAACCCATCCCCCTCCCCCCATGGAGATTTTGATTTTACTGCAGGTACTTCTACTTCAGAAAGCCAAATTGTATATGAGCTTAGCGCTCTACGACATGAGGTAGCAGACCTACGGGCAGCCCAACAGGACAGGAATGACCGGGATGCAGAACGGGATCATCTTATGCGCGTCAACAGCCATATGATACGCCAGATGTTTACGTGGATGACGCAGCAGGGTATGCCTCCGGCTAGCCCCGATGACGATTGAGCAGGTTTTGTTTCCTTTTTTTCACATTATTCTCGGACCATTGGGGACAATGCCTGGTTTTAGTGTGGAGGAGGAATCTCACTTTCTTTTCTTTATTTATTTATTTATTTATTTCAGTTATTTTACTTGCCTTCTCTATTTCTAGTTTTAGGATTTCCTTTGGTAATAAGTATGTCAACTGCATGCACTGACGAGTCACCATCATTATGTTTTTGCTGCGACTATTCAAACTCTCCCACTCTTGAACCAACTAAAAATTTCAAAAAAAAAAAAAGGTATAATAATATATATATATATATATATATATATAAATGTTGTTTCTCTCATTTAAAGGTTGAGTTCGATGATGATTTTGTGCATTCAATCACTTTTCCCTTTTTAAGTCTCGCTAAACCCATATCAGTTTCATTATGAACCCTTCTCTCTAAAGAGATTCACAAAGTCGCAGTCTTTAAGCAAGTGTGTAGGTAGGTATTTTAAGGAACACGTTCTAACTTCAGTGGTAAATTAACCCTCAAAAGTTTCAAAGTAAAAGTAGTATAAGTTGGTGTGGGGAACAAAAAGGTCAAAATAAGGTGAAGAAAGAAAACAACCGGTAATGGTTGGTCACCAAGACATCAAATAAATGACAAAAAAACAACCGGTAATGGTTGGTCATAAAGGGGTCAGAACAAATACATATACATAGGAGACATCATTGACTCTGGGGGGTCGGGAGTAGGCCTCACTTTCTTCCCACGTGAAGATGGTGTCTCTGAACATCAATAAAAATTCTGCAGTTCCCCAAAATGTATAAATGTCAAATGATCAAAATGATTCCCATCTCTCTTATATGAAATGAAAAAGAAACTTTTCTCGGTTTATTTACTGTTGAAGTTAGAACCTGTTTTCCTCATAATACCTCTTACACATGTGCAATAAAAAGACTGGACTTCACACACACACACTCATTTGGAAATTGTTGTCGGGTTGATGTGATCCTTGAAAAGTCTTTAGGATGTGATGAATGCACCTTGAGAGCAAAGCCTTACTAAATAAAATGCAAATGATTTTTAGTTGATTATATTTTTATGAATTAAGTGTAGGGGAGTTTGATAACATGCGAAACAACACATCATTTCAGCTCGTTTTGTGTACAGTTTTGGCCTAAATTCTCTTGTTTTGCCTATGTTATGCTAGGTTGTATGGTTTTGATTCAGATACACATCAATAGAGGCCTCCATGCGCAGAAACGACGAAATTCGGCGAGAAAACGAAGAAAAGAACAAGTCCTGAATTACTGAGCTTCAGAGTGACGGCCGTCGCACCCTGTGACAGGTTCACCGTCACCTTTCATCCTGACCTGGTCGTCACCACCCGTGACGTGAAGACCGTCACACCCTGTGACGCCCGTCACGGGTTCGGGAGAATCGGTCTCCCCTACCAGAAACGGTTTTTCCAGATTTTCCTCCCACTCTCTCCACCTGCAGAGATACACGATCAGACCACGTTGTTAAAGTGTTTTGGCTTATAAATAGGTCCAAGAACCAGAAATCAGGGGTTAGAGGGGTTTTTGAGGAAGCATTTGACATTCAAACAAAAGTATTTTTCTTGTAATTGCATCTTATTAGTTTATTGTTGATTCAAAGAACCTTGTTACATTGCAATATTAATTCAACAGTGATGAGTTCCCAATTCCAACTGATTAAGCGCTGATTTGTGCGGGCTGTTTCTTTTCTATTGCATCTTTTTTTTGTACTGCTTAATTCAAATTAGAGTTTTTTTCCAGCATCCATAAAACACAGGTTCTGTCTATTATTACTCATGTTTTACTCCTTTTTAAATTCCATGAATGTTATGAATGAAGCTCTGTTTAGTATAGTTACCATGACTGAGTAGTTTTTAGAAGTGTCCGGAATGTAGTAACTGTCGTACCAATGGTGTTTCGCTGAAAAGTATGATTGAAGTTTATAGCAGGAATTATTTTTATGCCTGATTAATCTGATTTTTAACGATGAATTTTTACAGCGAAAACTGAAAAAAAGCATGATATCTGTTTCGTATTGAAAGAACGAAACTAGCATCTGTCTGTAGATTAATCAGGAATTATTTTAGTAACTTAGCAATAGCATTTTCTTAAAATAATTTTGACATTCCTAATTTTCAGAAACGCTACTTTAAACGCTGAGTCAGTATCCACTTCCGAGAATCGATGATTTAATGGATCAGTTAGTGGGTGCACGAGTGTTTAGCAAGATTGATTTGAGGTCAAGATATCACCAGATTAAAGTAAAAGATGAAGATATGCAGAAGACAGCGTTCAGGACGCGTTACGGGCATTATGAATACAAAGTGATGCCTTTCGGTGTTACGAATGCACCTGGTGTGTTTATGGAATATATGAATCGCATCTTCCATGCATTCTTGGATCGATTTGTGGTTGTGTTCATCGATGATATTTTGATTTACTCCAGGTCTGAAGAAGAGCATGCAGAACATTTGAAGATAGTCTTGCAAGTGTTGAAGGAGAAGAAGCTTTACGCTAAATTGTCGAAGTGCGAATTCTGGTTGAACGAAGTGAGTTTTCTTGGCCTTGTTATTTCTAGTAATGGTATTGCAGTTGATCCGTCTAAAGTTGAAGCAGTATCGCAATGGGATACTCCGAAGTCGGTTACAGAGATTAGAAGCTTTTTGGAATTAGCTGGGTACTACAGAAGATTTATAGAAGGATTTTCGAAGTTGGCACTTTCATTAACGCAGTTGACCTGCAAAGGTAAAGCATTTGTGTGGGATGTTCATTGCGAGAATAGTTTTAATGAATTGAAGAAGCGTCTGACGACGGCCCCAATTTTGATTTATATGTTTAATGTAATTGTTGAATTATATGTTTAATTGTTTTGATACTGACTCTCTTAAATGTAATTGTTGAATTATATGTTTAATGTTTTTGTTTTGAGAATCTCACCCCTTCTACTGGAATTGCCGCCTTGTGGGCAAGTGCAGGTGATTAAGCTTTAGTTGTTGTTGCTGTTGTGAGTGGCTACCCTCATAGTGTCCTTAGGTGCTCTGATACGTAACGGGATGGGAACTTTTATAGCTACTTTCTATTCCTTACGTATTTGATTATGATTTAAGTTTTCAGTTAATTTATGTCGAGACGTATTTATGAGGCCTGCGTGCCAAAACGATTTGTTAACTCTGAATTTTATCCGCTGCGATGTTAGAACATTTTTGACCAGAATAAATGTTTATTTATTCCCTTTTTGAGAATTTAAGAAATGTAGCATTCCGTTTTATATGATACTCTGATTTATTTATGAAATTTTTAATTTGGGAGAACGGGGTGTTACACACCACAAATCTTGCAAGTACTTCAAGATTATCTTCTTTGGAAATAGGAGGGAAGTCCATCATCAAGTCTGATTGCACATAAGATTCCCTCATATCATGCTTAGAAGGATTGAATCTTCTGACAATCTTCATGTACTGAAGAGTTTTACTGTTGATGATTCTCCCTGTCACAGTTCCAAGATGAGCATCTGATACAACACCAGATTCTGATAAAACCTTCAAGAGGCCTCCTTGATACAGAATCTCAGAGATTAGCCTTCCAAAAGGAACTTGTCTTCTTGCTTCAGATTGGCTTTTCTTTATCACCCAACACATGTGGTGCATCACATACCTTGGAAAGTTGATCTTTATTTTGTTAATCAGAAAATAAAGAAGAACTTTGTGATCAACAGACAGAGTGTCTGTTCCTCCTCCTTTCTGAAGCATACTGTCCAGTATGATCTTCAGAAGCACCCTATGCTCAAGATGTATATCAACCAGCTTATTTGAGGGTCTCCCTTTAAATAAAAGTTTGTTGCAGGTAATGGTCCAGACACTCTTCTTCTGGACATTCCACTGAAATTTTCCTTCATTCAGTACTCTACAAGCTCTGGCAACCACTTCTTCGGTGATAAGGACTGGAATCCCCATCACAGCAGACCTTATTTCAAGACCCTTGTACGGTCTTAAACCCATTTCCTCTCTGTACTTGCCAGCCAGCTTGGGGTTATTCATAATTGCAGCAGTTTCTTCAATCGTAGCTTCATCCTTGTCGAAGACTTCTGACCTAACCCAGAAATCTCTTACCAGCTCCTGATATGTTGGTCCATTCAACATACCAAAGTAGTTCATCATTCCTTGTGCTAAGAAATGAGAAGAAACGTCAACTCTGTGACGATTGAGAGAGCCAAAATCTATTGGAGATTCAACTTGAATTTCCAGAGTTTCTTTGATAAGATTCATCGTCCTTGGTTTAATCACGTATGGTTTTCCAGTCTTGACTAGCACACCAGATTAGATGAGATCACTTGCCATTTTAGAGGTTTCTAAGTTTTTGATTTGAGAACAAAAAGTTTTACAAAAGATTGAAAACAAGAAATTTGTTCAGAGAAAGAATCAAAGAGTGAAAAGAGAAGTGAGTTGTGTGTGATATGTATTTATAGAAAAAGTTTGATAACCGTTTGGAAAGAATAGGGGACAAACAAACACAAACAATAAATACATATAGCATGCAGCCGTAAAAGTGTTGGGACAATGCGAAGGTAACTTGTTTGACGTAATGAAATCATTTCCCTTTGAGTTCTTACCCAATACAGACAGGCCACGTCTGAGAAACTAAAAAGTAACTGTCACCGTAGTGGGGCAGGTGTTACTGAACTCAACTGTCATGCTTCCACTAATACGAGCTTTTGAGAGTCTAAGATTCCTTACCAGAGTCTGAAGGTTTGTCAGAAGCTTGTGTCACCAGATTCTCAAAAGAAAGTCTGATTCTCAATTAGCTTCTGAAAATCTTTCAGAGTCTGAATTCTGTTTTCAGAGGCGCACATTAACTAGAGACATAACACATGTTCAAATTTTTCTTTATAAAATCAAATCTTTCAACAGATAAAGGTTTAGTAAATATATCAGCCCATTGATGGTCAGTATCAATGAATTGAATATCTAGTATTCCTTTTTGAACATAGTCTCTTATGAAATGATGTTTAATCTCAATGTGCTTTGCTCTTGAATGCAGAATTGGATTCTTAGATAAACATATAGCTACCGTATTATCACAATAAATTGGGATATAGTTTTCAGTTATTTGATAATCCTCAAGCTGATGTTTCATCCAGAGTAGCTGTGTACAACAACTAGCAGCTGAGATGTATTCTGCTTCTGCTGTAGACAAAACAATGGTTGCTTGCCTCTTGCTAGCCCAGGATATCAGATTCTCTCCCAGGAATTGACAATTGCCACTGGTTGATTTTCTTTCAATCTTGTCTCCAGCATAGTCAGCATCACAGAATTCAACTAGCTTATAGTCAGAGGATTTCTTGTAAAGAAGTCCAAGATTGGTAGTTCCTTTCAGATATCTAAAGATTTTCTTAACAACTTTTAAATGAGACTCTCTAGGATCTGATTGAAACCTTGCACACAGACATACTCTAAATAAAATATCTGGTCTGGATGCAGTTAGGTATAACAAAGAACCAATCATACCTCTATACAACTTCTGATCAACTTTGGTTCCTTGATCCTCTTTGCTCAGAGTGCAGGTTGGATGCATTGGAGTATTCATTTCTTTACAATCCTCAAGATTGAACTTCTTCAGAAGCTCTTTCGTGTATTTGGACTGATGAACATAGACTCCATCGTTGCATTGGTTGATTTGAATTCCTAGAAAGAACTTCAATTCTCCCATCATGCTCATTTCAAACTCATCCTGCATTACTTTGGAAAACTCTTTGCAAAGTGAACTATTTGTAGAACCAAAAATGATGTCATCAACATAAATCTGAACTATAAGAATGTCTTTCTTCAGAGTCTTTCTGAATAGTGTAGTGTCAACTTGCCCTCGTTCAAAGTTATTTTGAATTAAGAAATTACTCAGTCTTTCATACCAAGCTCTGGGAGCCTGTTTTAAGCCATAGAGTGATTTCTTCAATTTATAAACATGCTCTGGATCTTTTAAATCTTCAAAGCCAGGAGGTTGTTTGACATACACTTCTTCAGAAATAACACCATTAAGAAATGCACTCTTAACGTCCATTTGATACAGGGTTATGTTGTGATTAACTGCATAGGAAAGAAGTAACCTGATTGCTTCCAATCTTGCAACTGGAGCAAATGTTTCTGTGTAATCAATGCCTTCTTGTTGACTGTAGCCCTGCGCAACAAGTCTGGCCTTGTTTCTGATTACTTCTCCTTGTTCACTAAGCTTAGCTACAAGATCCCATACTTCATTCCTTTTGAATTGATTAAGTTCGTCTTGCATTGCCAGAATCCATCCTTCATCTCTAAGAGCTTCTTCAATAGAGGTTGGTTCAATAACAGATAGTAATCCCAAAGTAGACTCTTCTTGTCTGAAATGCGATCTAGTTCTTCTGAGACATTCTTTATTGCCAATTATCTGATCCTCTAGATGCGAAGACTTGTATTTGAATGAATGTTTGGATTGACTGGCTTGCTGAGAACCATCTTGAGCTTCTTCAGAAGCTTCTTCATTAGGAATTTCAGGGGATGCTCCAGCTTCTGAAATATCTTCATATTCTGGAATCTGATCAGATTCTGAGTTGTCATCAGAATCTTGAGATCCTGCATAACTTTCATCTTGCTCTGGAGTTTCACTTCCAGGCACTTTGTCATCGAATCTGACATGCATAGATTCTTCAACACATTGTGTTTCTGAATTATACAGTCTGTATGCCTTAGAACGTTCAGAGTAACCTAAAAAAATTCCCTTTTGAGCTTTGGCATCAAATTTCTTTAGATAGACTTTATTTTTCAAGACATAACAAGTACATCCGAACTGATGAAAATAAGATATGTTAGGTTTCCTTCCTTTAAAGAGTTCATATGCTGTTTTGTTCAACAGAGGTCTGATATAGATTCTGTTCTGAACATAACAAGCTGTGTTTTCTGCTTCTGCCCAAAAATGCTTAGCCAGATTGTTCTCATGGATCATGGTTCTAGCCATTTCTTGTAAGGTTCTATTCTTTCTCTCTACAACTCCATTTTGTTGTGGAGTTCTAGGTGCAGAGAATTCATGAATAATTTCATGTTTTTCACAGAAAACCTCAAAAGGCTCATTTTCAAATTCTCCTCCATGATCACTTCTGACTTTCAAGATTTTCAATTCTTTTTCAGATTGAATTTGGATGCAGAATTTACTAAACACAGAATATGAGTCATCTTTAGTTTTCAGAAACTTAACCCAACTCCATCTGCTGTAATCATCAACAATGACTAGTCCATATTTACTTCCATACAAGGATGCAGTGCTAACTGGTCCAAACAAATCAATATGAAGTAACTCCAAGGGTCTGGAAGTAGAAACGATTTCTTTCGGCTTGAAGGGACTCTTGACAATTTTCCCTTTCTGACATGCTCCGCAAAGAGCTTCTGAATGATAGTCAATGTCTGGTAGGCCTTTGACAAGTTGCAACTTGCTAAGCTTAGAGATTAATCTCCAATTAGCATGTCCCAACCGTCTATGCCACAACCCTTTCTTATCACCCATTGACAAAAGGCACACTACCTTCTGATCAGTCATTGTTTCTTCTTTTTCCCTTGAAGACTATGGATTGATCATCCTTGTTAACCACAGTGCAGTTGTTCTTATTAAACAATACATCATAACCACTGTTGCATAATTGACTTATGCTCAGTAGGTTATGTCTAAGTCCATCAACGAACCACACATTACTGATTGAGATAAGAGAGTTACCAATGGTTCCAGTACCAATGATTTTGCCAGTCTGGTTTCCTCCAAATCCCACAGTTCCTCCCTCTTTCATGGTTAGGGTTAGGAACATAGACTTTTCTCCCGTCATATGACGCGAGCAACCACTGTCCAGGTACCAAGCCTTCTGCTTTTCTAGTCCTTTTAGACATACCTGCAGCATCAATAATTTCAGACTTAGGTAGCCATATTCTCATGGGTCCTCTTGGGTTAGTCTTTGAACCATTGAACTCATTTCGTAAGTTGCGTCTTGAAGTCATTGGCAGTGTTTTCTCCCATACCTTGGGTTTAGAACCGTTTGGTTTAGGTTTCAACTAGCCTTTCACAGTTTCTCTTTGAAACTTAAGCTTTTGTTTTTCAGACTCTGGCTTTTTCAGAGTCTGAATCATTGAAGCTTTAGGTTCAAAGTTTTTCAGAACTTTTAACTTTACATTCTGAGATTTTGACTTAATCAGAACCTTAGAACTTGAAGTTGTAGGTTCTGAGTGAGTCACTGCGTTGACTTCATCAGACTCACTCAAAAAGTGATTTTTCAACGCTTCTCTGGCTCCATCAGGACCAGGTTTCAGAATCACTTCATTCGAGCTTCCTCCAATGAATCCAAGACCCTGTCCTCTGTTCTGATACGTGCTATAGATCATGGATGCAACCCTTGATCTGTAAATTCCAGTAGCAATAAATTCTTGTAAAGCAACATCTTGCTCACTCAAGTATTTACAGCTACACTTCTTGATCAATAAAGTGTCATTTTCTTCTTTTAAACTTTCTAACTCCAATAGAGTTGAATTATGTCTTTTTGACAGCTTATCAAGCTGTTGTTTGACTTTCTTAAACTAAGTGGTTTTAGCTTTAAAATGACCAAGAAGTTCTTTGACAAACTTTACTAATTTAGATTTTGTGAGTTCAGAATATACCTCTGTTTCACTTTCAGAGTCTGCATCTGATTCTGCCTCAGGTGTCTCTTTAACAGATTCGGTTGTAGCCATTAGTCCAACAGCTACATTAGCTTCACCATCAGCATCATCATCCTCAGATCCTGACTCATTATCAAGATCTTCCCAGGTGGCCATCAGACTTTTCTTGATCTGCTTCTTAAACTTGCTTGACTTGAAGGTTGGCCTCTTTGACTTGGATTTCTCCTTCTGCAGCTCTGGGCAGTCAGCAATAAAATGTCCAGTCTTCTTGCAGTTGAAGCAACCTTTATGTTCCTCCTTTTTGAAACCCTTCCCACTGCTCTTGCTTAGAAATCTCTTGTTCTTCTTAGCAAGGTACTGCATTCTGCTTGAAAGCATAGCCATTTCCTTTGCAATGTCAGGATCTTCCTCTGAGCTTTCAGAAGCTGAAGATTCATTTTCAGACTCTTCAACCTTGAGAGCTTTTGAGGACCTTCCCTTTGATTTTAAAGCAATGGTTTTGGACTTTCTTGCAGACTCATGTTCATTGAGACTTAACTCATGAACCTTGAGAGAGCTTACAAGATCTTCAACACTTAACATGTTTAAATCTTTAGCTTCCTCAATTGCAGTAACCTTTGGTCTCCATCTAGAGGGTAAGCTCCTTAGAATCTTGCTAACATGATCAGAAGCTATATAACTCTTCTTTAGTATCTGAAGACCAGATACTAGAGTTTGAAATCTTGAGTACATCTGCTCAATACTTTCATCCTCTTTCATCTTGAATAGTTCATACTGATGAACTAATAGAAGAGCTTTAGCTTCCCTGACCTTTTTGCTTCCTTCATAGTTAGCACAGAGAGAAGCAAACATGGCTCTAGCAGTAGATTTGTCACTCATCTTCATGTATTCCGTTTTAGGAATAGCAGTGACAAGAGCCCCTCTGATGATATGATGTTTCTTGTAGATTTTCTTTTGAGCAGCAGTGTGAAGTTTACGGTCAATGGCAGCACCTTCGTCATCAAGTTGTAAGTCACCAACACCATCTTCAAGTATGTCTCAGAGTTCTTCATCAAGACCCATGACATAGCTGTAGAAGTTGGTTTTCCACCAAGAAAAATCTTCAAGATCACCATTGAACTTAGGAATTTTTCCATAATCAGCCTTTTTACTGCTGTTATTGGATCCATAGTCATATGGTATAGCAGCACCAGAAGTAGCACCAGAAGAAGAAGGTTCACTGGAAGACATGTTTTTCTCTGGATCTTTTCTGTCACACGGTTAAGTGCAATGACAATAGAGCCTGAGCTCTGATACCAACTGAAGGTGAGAAAAACGCAAGAAGGAGGGGTTGAATTGTGTTAGCTTTTCGCAGCTCTTGAAGAGTGAGAATCTAATTCCTTAATATCAGAGTCTGAAGGAGATCAGAGTCTGATAGGAGATTAGGTTCTGATGCAGCGGAAATAATCAAGAGATAAAGAGAAGAGAGAACACAAGCAATTATACAGGTTCCTTCCACAAACCGGAAGTAGTCATGTCCCCCTTGTACTTCCAAGGAGAGTTCACTAAAATGTAATATCTATTACAAGTTGCTCAAACACACAGTAAGAGACTTCCAATGCTCAAGCACGCAGGCAAGAGACTTCCAATGCTCAAAGACACAACTAAGAGACTTCCTTGCTCAAGGACGCAG
Organism: Medicago arabica; assembly: GCA_946800305.1. Classification (NCBI taxonomy): domain Eukaryota; kingdom Viridiplantae; phylum Streptophyta; class Magnoliopsida; order Fabales; family Fabaceae; genus Medicago; species Medicago arabica. Next base: position 26,906,831 of record OX326966.1, read on the forward strand.
CCAAGAGACTTCTTTGCTCAAGCACACAAGCAAGATACTTCTGACACAATTACAGAAAATTGAATAGAGTTGAAACATTTGACAAACAATCAAACATGTTTCTATTACAATAAAGACAAACTCTGTTTCGAACAAAGACAGACTCTGTTTTTCTGTTTAACTTAGAGATTCTAGAATACTCAGTTTGTAAGAATAATCTAAGTTGTTGATGTGTTTTTGTTAAGACTCAGTGGAATACGATAGCAATGCAGCGTAGTTTTTCTAGTTGTAGAGTCCAACAATTCTTCAAGTCTTCTATCCTTTATATAGGCGTAGGAAAGAGACGTTGAGTCATCCAGCACATCAGGATGATTTCTGAAGCTTGATCAATATCCGTTGATCTGTTGCTTGATATGGTAATAGTCCTTCAATTGCATATTTTGAATTCCATTCCCTTTGAAGATTAATACCGGTAGACACAGTTGCCAAACTGTACGAGGTAGTGGAGTAGTGGAAACAGAGTTCGTACAACGTACTCTGTACTGGCCTGCATTCTTTGTCGTTGAGCATCCCATGCTCAAGTTGACTTTGAAGCTAGCCGTTACTCCAAATGAGAGTTTCTTTTGCATCGTAATGCCTTTAGGAATCCTTGTTAGCAGATCTTCAGATTGCAGACTTCAGACTCTCTGTAGCATTCTAGCTTCTGATGAATTTTCAGACTCTCTTCGATACAGTCTTCAGACTCTCTTCGATACAGAATCACAAGCAACAAGCTTCTCTGGATCTTCCTGATACAGTCTTCCTGATAATGATGAGTTGAAAAAGTTGATTTTAGAAGAAAGTCAAAGGAGTATCTAAAGTATTCATCCGGGAGCTACAAAGATGTCTCACGACTTGAAGAAATTATTTTGGTGGTCTGGATTGAAGAGAGATGTCGCGCAATTTGTTTATGCTTGTTTGACTTGTCAGAAATCTAAAGTTGAACATCAGAAGCCTGCAGGGTTGTTGACACCATTAGATGTGCCAGAATGGAAGTGGGATAGCATATCCATGGACTTTGTAACGAGTTTACCGAATACTACGAGAGGGCGTGATGCCATTTGGGTAGTTGTTGACAGGTTGACAAAGTCAGCGCATTTTATTCCGATCAATATCAATTATCCGGTAGCTCAGTTGGCGGAGATTTACATTCATAATATTGTGAAGTTGCATGGTGTTCCATCAAGCATTGTGTCGGATAGAGATCCGAGGTTTACTTCAAGGTTTTGAAAGAGTTTGCAGGAGGCCTTGGGTTCTAAGTTGAAGTTGAGTTCGGCTTATCATCCTCAAACAGATGGTCAGTCGGAGAGGACGATTCAGTCGTTGGAAGATTTGCTAAGAGTGTGTGTACTTGAGCAAGGTGGAGCTTGGGATAGTCATCTACCGTTGATTGAGTTCACGTACAACAACAGTTACCATTCGAGTATTGGTATGGCACCATTTGAAGCTTTGTATGGTCGAAGGTGTAGAACTTCGTTGTGTTGGTTTGAATCGGGAGAAAGTATAGTGTTGGGACCGGAAATAGTCCAGTAGACTACAGAGAAAGTCAAGTTGATAAGAGAGCAGATGAAAGCGTCGCAGATTCGGCAAAAGAGTTACCATGACAAGCGTAGAAAGGAACTTGAATTTCAAGAGGGTGATCATGTGTTCTTGAGAGTCACTCCTATGACAGGTGTAGGTCGTGCGTTGAAGTCTAAGAAGTTGACTCCAAAGTTTATTGGTCCTTATCAGATATCGGAGAGGATTGGGCCAGTGGCATATCGAGTAGGTTTGCCACCTTATCTTTCGAATCTGCATGATGTGTTTCATGTGTCGCAGCTGTGGAAGTACGTAGCGGATCCTTCGCATGTTATACCAAGAGATGACATGCAAGTTAGAGACAACCTTACGGTGGAGACTTTACCGTTGAGAATTGATGATCGTAAGGTGAAGAAGTTGAGAGGCAAGGAGATACCTCTGGTGAGAGTTGTCTGGGGTGGAGTGACTGGTGAAAGCTTAACATGGGAGCTGGAAAGTAAGATGCGGGAGTCATATCCTGAGTTGTTTGCTTGAGGTAATATTTCGAGGACGAAATTCTTTAAGTTGGGGAGAGTTGTAACGCCCTAGTTGCTATTATTTTAATTTCGGTTGATTTTAATAAGTTTATATGATTTTAAATAATTTATGTTGATTTTATGGTGTGATATATTTTATTATATGATTATTTTGATTATTTAATCAAAATAGGTGAGAATTATAATTATTAGAAAGTTGGAGATTAAAATGAATTGAATAATATTTTAATAGGAGTTAATTAGAAATAAGTGTGAATTAATTAGAATTAATAGGAGTTAGAAGGAAGGGAAAGTCAGAAAACAGTTTTCACGTTGAAACAGTGAGAAACAGAGAAAAGGGAGAAAAACCTAGAACAAGAGAGAAGAAGCAAGGGGAGAGAAGAACGCAGCTTTGAATTCAGGAAGATAATCTAAGGTAAGGGTGAGGCTAACTCTCAACTTTAGGTCCTATAATTCATTGATTGATGTTGGGTTCTTAGGGCTGGTGAATTGAATTAGGTTAAGGATTAAATGATGTTAATAACTTGATGAATTCATGTAATTGTTGTTGTTTATTGTTGTTCTGATGTTAGAATGCATAGAAGTGATGCAATTCATCAAATTTGGGTTTCTAGGTGTTGAAAATGGGGTTTGGGGTTGAAAAGGAGAAGTCTGTTCGTACAGTTCGTAGTTCTGTCAGTCGCCACTCGCCACGGCGAGCAAACCCACTCGACAGGCGAGCATTGCCTGTGTAGCTCGCCACGGCGAGCAGTGAACCCCCATGGCTCGCCATAGCGAGCAAATGCACTCGCCACGGCGAGTTGCTTAATTTAAAAATCGTTAATTGTCTTAATGAGGTTTTTGGGCCAATTTTTATATCAACTTGAGTGCTTAATATATATAGGGATGAATGGCACCTTTTTACAGAATCAAATTTGGGTTTTGGGGACTTAAAAATGAAGATTTTAGGTGAAAAATGTCAAAAATGCCGAGAACACCCAGTTTTGCTCGCCTTGAGCTCGCACCCAACTCGCCATAGCGAGTATCTCAATTTCCTGAACTCGCCACGGCGAGTAGTACAGTAGTTGCCTAAATTGTTGAATTTTGTTGAGAGGCTTTGTTGTATCCTGTCGGTCAAGTTGGAGTTCATGTCATAGTTGATTATGCATTTTGTAGTTGTCGTTGATGTTGTCAAGTTGTATGCAGATATACACTATTGAGTCCATTTCATACTCATACTTTGTTGAGGGTTCATGCCCTGGAGTGTTTTCACTCAACCGTTGAGGGCTTATGCCCTGGAGTGTTTTCACTCGACCGTTGAGGGCTTATGCCCTGGAATGTTATTTCATTAAAACTGTTGGGGGCTTATGCCCCGGAATGCTTAGCATTCACCGCGCGTAAAATGGTACCACATGCATTTGCATTAGTCGCATTGTTGTCATTGTCGTTGTTGTTGGTTGAGTCGTCGATGTTGTAGCTTGATGATGATGTTGTTGATTTGTTTAAATTATAAACTGGCAAGTTGATTATCATTATATTGTTGTTTAATTTAATTGATGAATCATAATATCTATTGTTGTTTGTGAATCTCACCGCTTCTGTTGGAATTGTCGCCTTGTGGGTAAGTGCAGGTAACGAAGATTAGTAGAGATGTCGGCTCAAAGTGTCTTAGGGATCTGATACGTGACGGGATGGGGATTTGTTACTTGTTTTCTCTTTCCTTACGTATTACTTATGAATTATGAGATTTTGATGAGGCCTGCGTGCCAAAGTTTAATTTTGTTGATTTAAACGATTTCCGCTGCGAAGTTTATTGTTAATTTTTATTGACTATTTTATGAAGAATAAATAGTTATTTATTCGTTTGGAGATTTTATTGAAAGAAAATGTAGCATTCCGTTATGTGAAAACTCTGATTTTATTTACGAAATTTTTATGTTGGGAAAACGGGGTGTTACAAGTATCTGCAACAAACTCTTATTTGAAGGAAGACCCTCAAATAAGTTGGTAGACATGCATCCTGAACATAGGATGCTTCTGAAGATCATACTGGATCGTATGCTTCAAAAGGGTGGAGGAACAGACACTCTGTCTGTTGATCATAAAGTGCTTCTGTATTTTTTGCACCACATGTGTTGGGCCATCAAGGAAGACCAAACAAAATCCAGAAGACAAGTTCCTTTTGGAAGATTGATCTCTGAGATTCCGTATCAAGGAGGCCTCTTGAAGGTCTTGACAGAATCTGGTGTTGTATCAGACGCTCAACTTGGAACAGAAACAGGGAGAATCATCAATGGCAAGACTCCTCAATACATGATGATTGTCAGGAAGTTTAACCCTTCTAATCAAGATATGAAGGAATCTTCTGTACAATCAGATTTGATGATGGAATTCCCTCCTATTTCCAAAGAAGACAATCCTGAAGTCCTAGCAAGATTTGTAGTAGACTACTACAATGAAACTGGTAGAATAATCAACTATTCTGCCATTTCTGAGACTGCTGGAGGAGGACCTCTTAAGGTCAAAGGCAAAAGGACCAAGGAAGTCAATCTAGAGGAAAAGGAAGAGAAGGAAGAACCTCCTAAGAAGAAGAAAAAATCTACAGCTCTTCTAGGAGTGACTATTGGTACCTCTGAAACCATAGCTCCTATGCCTCTGTCTGTCTCTTCTGCATCCAAGGAAATTAAGGAAAGGATAAAGAAATCCAAGGATGAGAAGAAAACAAAAGACGAGAAGAAGGCAAAGAAGGAGAAGAAAGCTAAGAAAGGTAAAGTTGACAGAGATTACAAGAGGCTGGTTGAAGAAGTTGCTGAATTTCTTGATACTGATTCTGATGAAGAAGAGAGTCAGGTCAAGAAAAGGAAGATGGAATTTGTTCCTGTGGCTAAGGATGTAGCACAGAAGATAAGTACTTTTGTATCTATGATTGAAGATGAACATGCTGCTGGCAAGGCAATGGCAGTAGAAGTTGTGGCAGAAGGACTTAAGGATGAGACTGTGAAGGAAGATGCTAAGTTACTTGCATCAGCTTTGAAACAGAAGAGTCAGGTTTCCCCTGCAGAAGCTGATCTATCAGAAGCTACTATGTCTGATGCTTCTAATCAACAATCTTCTCCAGAAGCTGGCATTGGCACCTCGGTAACATTTCATTTACTCACCTACCTCTTCTACGAATCAAGAGTCCTCGTCTGAAACTGAATCAGATAACATACTTCTGAGCCAAGTCTTTCCATCCCTTCGAAATAAAACCCCCTCTTCAATCAAACCTATATCATCTTTTGACCCACTTGATCCAAAAATAGCTGAATATGTTGATTCAACTATTGACAAGGTTATTCAAGACACCATCACAGTGTCTCTGAACTTACCCTTTGACCATCCTGCTCAACCATCATTTCTTAAACCACTTCAGGCAATTCAGCCTACTGAAGAACCTGAAGTGCCCATTCAATCAACTCAACCATCCCCCCAACATGAAACTATTTGTGTAGACTCTCCAGACACCCTAGATTCTCTTGAAAGACACCTAGGAGGAGAACTACCAAAGACCCCCGCAAAATCCAAAACAACAAACACTACATAATCTGTTTCAAAACCAGACTCTGTACCCCAACCTGAAACAGAAATTCTAACCTTAGCTTCAATTGAACCAATTTCAGAAACTGTAGAGGAACCAGTCTTTGAGACTCTGGAACAAGTTTCTAGTGTCATACCTGACCCATAACCTGTAACAGAATGCATAGCAGAGCCTGTGTCTGAAACAACTACTGAACCCCTAAACCAAACTGTGGTAAGTGGCCTTGAAACCTTACAAGCTATCGTAGCTTCTGAACCTTCAACCTCATCTGAGCCAAATCAAACTCTTATTCCTCACAACCTCTTTGATTCGTATAAAATAGATGAGTTTTATTGAGTGTCCAACTCAAAGCTCAAGGAGATTATTGAGCAAAGATTTGTGCCAATCCTCAATGTAAGCTATGAGGATAAGTTCTCTACTCTGAAGAATGAATTTGTGGATTTTATCACCAAAATTCAGAAGGCTGCTGTAAAAGAACAAGTTGTTGTTCTTGCCAAACATGTGGAAGAACTTAAGAAAGCTGATACAGCAAAGGCTAAGAAGAAAGCTCCTATTCTGCGATTGGAATATAATCCATTCTTTGATGCTGATCAATACAATCCAAGGGAAATAGTGGTTTATGATTCGTTGAAGAAGAGGCCTCACAGAGTTCAAGAAGAAGTTAGACTTGAGAGAGAAGCTCATCTCAGAATAACATAAGCTCTAGAAGAGATTGTCAAGAAACAGCAAGAGGATCTCCAGAAGTTGATGGATCACATTGCCAAACAAAACCAACCTTAGTTGCAGACCTAGTGTTTTATCTGTTTTGTTTTGCTTGTATTCTTATTTCTGCTGATTTCTATTATCCTCTAAACTTTCATTTTATGATTATTCAAGTTTTACTTCAACTATATGTGCTTCTGATATATTTTTGCTTTATTTATCTTAGTGCATCTGAAGTAATTCTACTTAGATTTTGTTTTGTTTCAGACTCTTATTTGTTTTTGCTCTGAATCTTGTTTCTCATATCCTTTAAAAAAAAATTTACCCTCACTTGAAGTCATTTAAAAAGGGGGAGAAACTTGTCTCTAAACCTTTTTGTTGATGACAAAAGGGGGAGAAAGATCAGTGAGTTCTATGTAAAGTTAAAGGGAAATTTGCGAAAGGTACTTCGTTAGATTCTGAGCCCCATTGAAAAGAATCTTTTCTCATATTCGTTTATTATTCTGAGATTTGATTCAGCTATTTGCTTAACATGAATTTAATTAACTTGGATAGTGTTGGAACAAAGGTGTTCGGCAATACCACGTTTTGAGTTTTGATGATAACAAGGTATTAAAAAGTTGTCAATTGGATATTGCTAATATTTGTTTAAGTATGCAGGATATCAATTAAGATTTATATCTTAGAAAGTATTATGTTTGAACAATGTTAAAGAGCAAATAATCCAGAGAAGCTTGTTGCTTGTGATTCTGTATCGAAGAGAGTCTGAAGACTGCATCGAAGAGAGTCTGAAGACTGTGCCAAAGAGAGTCTGAAGACTGTATCAGAGTCTGAAGACCATCAGAATCTGAAAACCAAGAGAGTCTGAAGATTATCAGAAGCATAGTGCTACAGTGAGTCTGAAGCCACAAATTTGATAATCTGCTAACAAGGATTTCTACCGCATTGCGATGCAAAAGAAACTCTCAAATGGAGTAACGGCTAGCCTCAAAGTCAACTTGAGCGTGGGAAGCACAAAGACAAAGATTGCAGGCCAGTACAGAGTACGTTGTACGAACTCTGTTTCCACTACTCCACTACCTCGTACAGATTGGCAACTGTGTCTACCGGTATTAATCCTCAAAGGGAATGGAATTCAAATGACGCTATTAAAGGACTATTACCAAATCAAGCAACAGATCAACAGTCATTGATCAAGCTTCAGAAATCATCCTGATGTGCTGGATGACTCAACGTCTCTTTCCTACGCCTATATAAAGGATAGAAGACTTGAAGAATTGTTGGACTCTACAACTTGAAAAATTACATTGCGCTGCTTTCGTATTCAACTGAGTCTTAACAAAAGCACATCATCAACTTAGATTCTTACAAACTGAGTATTCTAGAATTTCTAAGTTTCACAGAAAAACAGAGTCTGTCTTTTGTGAAAAACAGAGTCTGTCTTTGTTGTAATTGAAACACATTTTGATTGTTGTCAAGTGTTTCAACTCTATTCAATTTTCTGTAATTGTGTAAAAGTCTCTTGCTTTTGTGCTTGAGCAAAGGAAGTCTCTTGGCTGCGTCCATTGAGCAAGGAAGTCTCTTAGTTGTGTCTTTGAGCAAGGAAGTCTCTCGCCTGTGTGCTTGAGCAAGGAAGTCTCATACTGTGTGTTTGAGCAACTTGTAATTTGATATTACATTTTAGTGAACTCTCCTTGGAAGTACAAGGGGGACAGGACTACTTCCGGTTTGTGGAAGGAACCTGTATAATTGCGTGTGTTCTCTCTTCTCTCTATCTCTTGATTATTCCGCTGCAATCAGAACCTAATCTCCTATCAGACTCTGATCTCATTCAGACTCTGAGTTTAAAGGAATTAGATTCTCACTCTTCAAGAGCTGCGAAAAGCAAACACAATTCAACCCCCCCCCCCCCTTCTTGTGTTTTTCTCACCTTCAGATAGAACTTAGGGGGAGCTTACAAACCTCAACTTAAGGACTATCAGACTCAGGGGGAGTCAGAGCTTACAAACCTCAGACTCTGAGTTTACAAACCTCGGACCCTTTAAGTCGACCTGTTAATTAGATTAACAACAATTGACCTTTTAAATACTGATGTTTGTCATCATCAAAAAGGGGGAGATTGTTGGAACAAGGGTGTTCAACAATACCACGTTTTGAGTTTTGATGATAACAAGGTATTAAAAATTGTCAATTGGATATGCTCATATTTGTTTAAGTATGCAGGATATTAATCAAGATTTTTATCTTAGAAAGTATTTTGTTTGAACATTTTGAGAGCAAGACCAAGAGAAGCTTGTTGCTTGTGATTCTGAAGATCTGAAGAGTCTGAAGAATCATCAGAAGTTGTGTCAAGAAGTCCTGAAGATTATCCGAACCTGAAGACCAAGAGAGTCTGAAGATCATCAGAAGTTGAAGTGCTACAGTGAGTCTGAAGCCTGCAATCTGAAGATCTGCTTAGAAGGATTTCTAAAGGCATTACGATGCACAAGAAACACTCATTTGGAGTAACGGCTAGCTTCAAAGTCAACTTGAGCATGGGATGCTCAACGACAAAGAATGAAGAATAGTACAGAGTACGTGTGTACGAACTTTGTTTCCACTACTCCACTACCTCGTACAGTTTGGCAACTGTGTCTACCAGTATTAAGCTTCAAAAGGAATGGAATTCAAAATATGCATTTGAAGGACTATTACCATATCAAGCAACAGATCAACAGTTATTGATCAAGCTTCCAGAATTCTCTTGATGTGTTGGATTGTCTCAACGTCTCTTTCCAACGCCTATATAAAGGATAGAAGACTTGAAGAATATGTTGGACTCTACAACTGAAAACTACGCTGCTAAGCTATTGTATTCTCACTGAGTCAAACCAGAAACACATCAACAACTAAGAATATTCTTACAAACTGTGTATTCTAGAATCTCTAAGTTTATCACAAAAACAGAGTCTGTCTTTGTTTAAAACAGAGTCTGTCTTTGTTTAAGTTATTGGAACAAATTTGATTGTTTATCAAGTGTTTCCAACTCTATTCAATTTTCTGTAAATTGTGTCAGAAGTCTCTTGGTTGTGTGCTTGAGCAAAGAAGTCTCTTAGTTGTGTCTTTGAGCATTGGAAGACTCTTGCCTGCGTGCTTGAGCAATTGAAAGTCTCTTAGTTGTGTCTTTGAGCATATGAAGACTCTTGACTGCGTGCTTTAGCAATTGAAAGTCTCTTAGTTGTGTCTTTGAACATTGGAAGACTCTTGCCTACGTGCTTGAGCAATTGGAAGTCTCTTATTGTGTCTTTGAGCAACTTGTAATTGATATTACATTTTAGTGAAACTCTCCTTGGAAGTGCAAGGGGGACATGACTACTTCCGGTTTGTGGAAGGAACCTGTATAATTGCTTGTGTTCTCTCTTTCTCTCTATCTCTTGTTAATTTCCGCTGTAACAGAATCTGGTCTCCCATCAGACTCTGAATCCATTCACACTCTGATCCTACAGAAACAGATTCTTACTCTTCAAGAGTTTTGAAAAAGTAAACACAATTCAACCCCCCCTTCTTGTGTTTTTCTCACCTTCATAAATGATAGAAGACTTGAACAATATGTTAGACTCTACAACTGAAAAACTACGCTATCAAGCTATTGTTAACTATCTGAGTCAAACCAGAAACACATCAACAACTTAGCAAATTCTTACAAAATGTGTATTCTAGAATTTCTAAGTTTATCAGAAAAACAGAGTCTGTCTTTGTTTATGTTATTGGAACATATTTGATTATTTGTCAAGTGTTTCCAACTCTTCAATTTTCTGTAAATTGTGTCAGAAGTCTCTTGCTTGTGTGCTTGAGCAAAGAAGTCTCTTAGTTGTGTCTTTGAGCATTGGAAGTCTCTTGCCTGCGTGCTTGAGCATTGGAAGTCTCTTACTGTGTGTTTGAGCAACTTGTAATTGTTAATTACATTTTAGTGGAACTCTCCTTGGAAGTGCAAGGGGGACATGACTACTTCCGGTTTGTGGAAGGAACCTGTATAATTGCTTATGTTCTCTCTTTCCTTTATCTCTTGTATATTTCCGCTACAACAAACTCTGATCTTCCATCAGGTTCTGAACCCATTCAGACTCTGATCCTGGAAAACAGATTCTCACTCTTCAAGAGTTGCGAAAAAGTTAACACAATTCACCCCCCCCCCCTTTCTTGTGTTTTTCTCACCTTTAGAGATTCATTCAAAATTCCTGCTTAGATTTTAAATTCTTTGTTGTGCCTAGTGTTATCTAATACAAGATTTTCTAGCAAAAGTTCCAAATCGGATTTTTGAGGGACTCTTTGGTTGTTTGCCAAATCGGATGGAGAGTCATTCAAAATTCCAACTTGGATTTTAAATTCTTGATTATGCTTAGTTTGATCTAATACAGAATTTTCTAGCAAAAGTTCCAAGTCGGATTTTTAAGGGACCCTTTGGTTGTTTGCAAAACCGAATGGTGTTGTTTGCTGTTCAAAAAGATTTTGAGGGGTTTGAAATAAATTTTTATTGTTCCTAAACCCTTGATTATATTGAGCACAGTTTACTTGCTCAGGACTTCTAACAACACTACCTAGTTGGCTTCCAACATTAGTATAAACCAAATATTCCATAAACTTCACAAGGTGGTAAAACAGGGGAAAATGTCCATTGATAATGGTTTTGAGCCATAAACTAGAGAAATAGAGAAAAAAGAAGAAAAGAAAGAAGAAATTTTTATTTATATATATATATATATTCTTAGTCTAACCGATATTAAAAGTTATTCAAATTGCAAAAACTCCCCGGCAGCGGCACCAAAAACTTGATGTGTAAAATCCGCAAGTGCACGGTTTACCGATGTAGTAATAAAAAGTAGGCTAAAGTGCATTTTTCACCCCTTAAGTTTTAAAAAGTTGCGATTTTGGCACCCTATGAATGAAAATGACAAAAGTGACCCCCTATGTTTAGGGAAATATGCTCTTTTGACCCTCTAACATAAGGGAAATATGATCTTTTGACCCCTTATCTTCTCAAAAAGTTGCGATTATGACCCCTTTTTTGGGACATGTGGCGTCATCCTAGCAATTTTGGTACGAAAGGGACCAAAATTGTAATTTTTTTAAATAGGGGGCCAAAATCGCAACTTTTTGAAACTTAAGGGATGAAAAGTGCACTTTAGCCTAAAAAGTATCATTCCGACAGGGAGTTATGAATTTGATTCACTCTTAAATAATGATTAGATTGAAAGTTTGAAAGTTAAAAAGTGGTATTTTGTTTTGAAAGAAAATAGCAATAATAAAAGGTGCCTTGGGATTATTGGTTCATCATGGTGAGAAACCCTTCACAAATCAAACCTTAAATCTAGACTTTATGTTGGACTTATTTTCTAAAGAAAAGTTTCACTTAAGCCTATCACATCTCCTCTCGGTCTCAGTGAGTGTATTTCTCTAGCAACCACACCTATTCTCATGGGTGATTGCTATTGAAATCCTTGAATGATCAAAATTTTATATGTCTCAAGGTTTTCTAGAATATTCTCATGTTTCACAGTCCTTGCCTAAATTCACTTGTTCCAATATTAAAAATTTATCTCTCGATCCATTGCTTAATATTTGTGATGAATCAATAACAACTATGAAACTTCATCTATCGATCCATCGCTTAATATTTGTTATTGATTATAAGAACGATGAATTTAGATTAGAAAATAGGTTTACATAAAGTAAAGGTTAGAGGTTTGGTTTGATTAGGATTTAGTCATTAGACTCATCCAACAATCCCAAGACAAGAAGAGTCTACTCACACATGTTCATTGTAGACATAGAGAAGAAGAAGAAGAAGAACAAAAAATAAAATAAAATAAAAGTGAACTTTTATTCAAGGAAACAATTGTCACTTATTATTTACAAGAACAAAAGATGATTATACAAGTCTAGTGGCTGCTCTATTTATAGTCTAACAATGACTTGAGCCCTAAGAAATAAATCACTAAAGTGTTGCACAAGAAACCATGGGCTCTTGGTCAGAAATAAACTAAAATAGGCAGCTTGTTGAAGAAGCAAAATCAGCAAAAGGGTATTATGGGGCGCAAATTGTATATTTTGATGAAGGATCTTCAAACTTCTTTGCACAATATATTTTCTTGTACAAGATCTTCAAATTTTTAGCACAAATTAGCTCCAAGGATATTTTTTCATGAGATCTTCATGTTTTAGCTCCAAATTTGTTCCAATGATATTTATGCATAAGATCTTCATATTTTAGCTCCAAATCTCCTTTCTTTTTGCTCCAAGACTCAATCTTTTGAATATTTTTTCCTGAATTATAAAAACTTGCAATTGAAGTAAAATAGTTCTAAAAAGGAAATAAAAACAAATAGAATAATAAAACAAACTCAAATATTATATAAAAAACACTAATTATTGATTCATCAACCATATCATTAGTCCAAGACTTATGGTTGTTCACATTCAAGAATAAAAAAAACTCCAAAAGTTAAAGGCAAAAAGAAAAAGAAAATAGAAAAAGAAAAAGAAAAATAAAGAAAAAGAAAAATAATTTTTTTTCAGTCTAACCGTTATTAAAAAGTTAATCAAATTGCCTAACTTCACGGCAGCGGCGCCAAAAACTTGATGGGGTAAATCCGCAAGTACACGGTTTTCCAATGTAGTAATAAAAGATATCGTTCCGACCAGAAGTTATGAATTCAAGTTGAAAGGTTTTGTATTTTGTTTTAAGAGAAAATATAATAATAAAAAGCCCCTTGGGATTATTGGTTTGTCATGGTGACAAATCCTTCACAAATCAAACCATAAACCTGAACTTTATGTTGGACCTATTTTCTAAAGACAAGTTTCTCTTTAGCCGATCACATCTCCTTTCGGTTTCAATGAGTGTGTTTCTCTAGCAACCACGCCTATTCTCATGGTTGATTGCTATTGAAATCCTTGAAGCACGAAACTTTATTGTCCCAAGGGTTGCTAGACTATTCTCATGTTTTGCAATCCTTGTCTAATTTCACTTGTTCCAATATTAAAATTTCATTTTCGATACTTCACTTGATATTTGTGATTATGAATTAACAAGTACTAACCCTCTGTTGTCGCTTTATGAATTTGATACTTTTAATTCATTATAAAAACGGTTGATGAGTCATTAATTAGTGTCTTTTATTTAATATTTAAGTTTATTTTATTTAGATTTAATATGTTTTTATTTCCTTCTAGAACTATTTTACTTCAATTGCAAGTTATTTTATTTTAGGAACAAATATTTGAAAGATGAAGTCTTGAAGCAAAAGAAAGGATAATTTGAGCTGATTCATTCCAAAAATATGAAGATCTCATACAAAAATATCTTGTGCAAAGATTCATGACAAAATATGAAGATCTCATACCAAAATATCATGTGCAAAGAATTTGAAGATCTTCTACAATAATATGAAAGTGGCGCGCCCCATTTTACCCTTTTGATGCTTTTGCTTCTTCGACAAAGCTACCTATTTTAGTATTTCTGACCTAGAGCCCATGATCTTCTACAATAATATAAAGTTTGAATGCTGTAAATTTTTAAACAAATTGGTGAAATTTAATTAGGTAAGTTTGTTAAAAGTAACAGAAAAGTAACATTCACGAACAAAAATACCAACAAAATTGGAACAAACAATTTCAAAAAATTAGTGTACCTTTCTTCCCCTCGAGTGCTTGTTTGTGGTATGGATGATTCATTCTGAGCCTGTCCATTATCTACATTAGAACTTATTTCTTTTCTTTTTTGGGTTAGATCTGTTCCGGCACTCAAACTTCTATTATCTTTAGTTTCAGGTACTTCCATCCCTTTTTCATTACTTGAACTCTTATTCTCCTCGGTTTCAGGTTGCATTTCAATTGGATTGTCCTCGGTTGTGTTTGTTTCTTTTGGAACTGCATCATTTTTCCCAGAAGTTCCAACATTTCCCTCAGCTATTCTTTGTTCCAAGGTTTCCGCGGTTGTAGTGTAGATCCGTACACAAGACCTACAATGATTAAGATGCACCTCTGCCTGCAATTTTCATATGTATATGTTTTATTAGGATTTTCAAAACCATAAAAAACACAATATTATGTCGGAAATCATTAAGATATCCGGTTTAACAATACTAATGGTTTCAGTGTATAACATCTTGAAACCATTTAATCTATATTAATGATTTCCACCATAATATTGCATAATTAGTAGTTATATCATTATTTTTCTCTCACCTTAGAGAGTGGACAGGTATCTGCATCAAAACACAATACAAGCGGACCTTCGTCGGTGCTGTACAGTTTGGTTACCCCGGCCGTCAATCCATGCTCGAGTCCTATAAGGTCATGGACCTTCTGAAGGTCTTGGTTTGCCATCTTGACATCCCAATCACGAAGTAATGGCCGCTTGTATTTCCCTGTCAGAAATGGGCTTCTCTTCCCCATTTTCTCCATGTAATTAATCTGCACAATAAAAACATGCACATACATAATTTAAAAATCCACCCCTTAGTTGTTTTAAAAATACATACCTACATACATACATACATATATATATTTATATATATATAGAATAATCACCATTAGGAAGTGGAAGTCCGCTAATGGATTTGCAACTTTCGGAGTTTGCAGGCCTTCTTTCGTATATCCAAGAACATGTGAGCACTAGTTATAAGATGATACCCCAGCTGGATCATCTAATATGTGCGCATATTGGAGAGATACCAAGCTATTATTAGTGGGGCACAAAATTTTGTGAATGATAAAACAGATTGCACCCTTCACCCATGCTTTTGGTTTCTCTAGTGTCTTCAATATTCTCTCCAAATCTGTTGACTTCACGAAAGGAGAATAATTTCCATTCAATCTTAATTCTTTCCTCAATCTCTTTATTGCTGCATCTGAGCAGAGATCCACGTTAATTTGTTTCCCCGCCATTGGAAGCTCATACACCCTATGTACATCATCCTCTTTCAATTGAAGTACCTCGGTCTTGCTTAATTTAATCCACATGTGCTCTTTGTCAAAGTTTCTAACAACTCAATCCACAAAGAAAGTGTGGACTTTTGTCCAGTTGCAGATATGCATCATTCCTCCAAAGCCACTGTCATTCAAAAGCTCAACTATCTCCTTTTTTCTTCTTTTGCCATGTATTGAACGCATAATCTCATATACCTTATGTATACTCACCTTGTGTCTCAGTCTTTGCTTTGCATTTTCATCATCCGAACCTCCTTCATCAGAATCTTGTGCTTCAGTCTGTTGTTTCTTTTTTTGTTGCTTCTTTTTTCTCTCCTGTTTCTTTTCTTTACCTTTAGCCTCTTCTGTTTTCGGCTCCTTGTCACCACCGGATGATGAAGCAGTGACATTCCTTTTCTCCTCCTCCATTTGTGTCAGTCCAATACTAAATGATGGCAATGGATCTAGGTCCTTAGTTTTTTTCGCCTGCTGGATCAAAGAAAACCATTAAGTACATCTAATGGTTTAGGTGTACAACTCACAGAAACCACTACAAGAAACATTGCATTTTGCCAGGGGCAAAACCCTTGTCAAAAGGACAGAATCCCTGGCAAAACGGACATTTGTGAGGGATTTTCCCAGGGGCGGAAGCAGTGGCAAAAGCGCTCGTCGCAAACACTTTGCCAGGGGTTTCACCCCTGGGATGAATGCGAGGGACGCAACCCCTGGGAAATGTCCTGGCATATTTCCCTGGCAGAACCCCTGGCAAAATCCGTCACTTTTTTCTGTCGCCGCCTGACGCACTAACGCACTGACTGATTGATGGACGCAATGATGATAATTCTGATTCCAGAATACCAGGGACATGTGAGGGCTTTTACCCCTAGCAAATTGCAAATTTTTTTTTTAAAAAATGTTTTATTTAATAAACCGAATATTTCTATTATTAATTAAATATTTTAAATATATTTTTAATTAATAAATTATATTTAAATTAATTAAAAATTCGAATTTTTTAAATACATTAAATCTTTAAAAAATCATTTTAATTAATAAAATATATTTTAAACAAAATTTAAAATTAATTTTATCACACATAATAATATTAAGTCATTAATTAACAGTCATGAAAAATAAAATGTACTTAATAATTATACAAACCGTGCAGGAAAATAAAAATTGTGCCGGGAAGCATAGAAAACCTCCCATAGTCATACAAACCATAGTAAAACAATAATTATAGAAACACGCAATAACAACCATATAACCGCCCCTTTGTCTTCTCGCCAGCAACTTTTGTCCAAGTGCGGAGTGTCAGAGCTTCGTCAACTGAGCATCCACGGGGGAGCGACTCTGCTAGCTGTCGATCGTACTCCTCCTAATATAAATAATAACAAAATAGTTAAAAGACAAATTAAAAATTAACAAAAAATTATAAAACAAATAAAATTAATTAAAATATACTTATTTAACAATTACCTGACATATCCTGGAGCGATCGTCAACATACTGGCCTGATTTATAAGTGTGGGTCTTCTTGTGAAGCTCATTTATGTATGGATCTCTACCCAACTTCTTTGCCTAATTGAAAAACGAAACACAGTTATTAATTAGTTAGTAAAACATTAAAATATTTAACCACATAATTTAAAAACATACATTCTAGAATTAATTAATAGTTATTATTTTTACCAGTCGGCGGGCATGCTCTGCTGCGCTTATGCAGCCTCCGGTGTGAATGCATCCTCCTTTCTCTGATGCTCTGTTCTTCTTTGCCTTATCTGATTTCTGCTTAAACTCTGGAGTCCCCCAGTAGTCCACCAGCTTCTTCATCAGTACTGGACCGATCCAATATGGAACCTTTTCCAGCAGCACCCTGTTGGGGTTGGGGAGGGGGTTGTTGTGGTTGAGGCGGGGGTTGTTGTTGTTGGAGTGGGGGATGTTGAACTTGGAGTGGGGGTGGTTGTTGTTGGAGTGGGGGTGGTTGTTGTTGGAGTGGGGGTTGTTGTTGTTGGGGGATCATAAAGCCAGTCGGCCCATAGGGAAATGGTGGTGAAGGAGAAAACTGAAAACCTGTAGGGAGGATAAAACCATGAGTAGATGATCCATAATTAGGAGGGGACACTCCAGCGGGTGCAACAACACTAGTCTGGGATGCCCCATTCGATCCTTGGCTAGAAGAAGTGGTCAGATTGGGGAAAGGAGTAAGGTTTGCAAGCGTCGCTGCATCTGCAACATGCGTACGGTACCGCCTCCTGTTGTCCTTGCTCTTGCCTTTCCCCTTTTCCTTCGGAGGCATTGTGAATCTGGTTTATAAAAAAAAAAAAAGATCAATAACTAAAAGGAAAATAATTAACAAGTGATATCATCATTCAAACTCATATGTATTCAAGATTACAACAAATTCATCCATTACAAGTGTGGATAACCATAACCTTCAAGTATTATTATCAGACGCATAGTCATATTCATCGACATCACCATCATCAACTTGCGTGTCTTGTTGGTCTCCTTCATCATTCTCATCAACAACTTCCTCATTCTCATATTCAACTTCATTAGCCATCTCCAATATAGAAGGATCAACCTGGTCCCCTTCAACTTGAGAGTCACGCCAACCTGTAACTTGATCTACTTCGATTATCTCATTAACATGTGTCATATCATCGGCTTGGTAAGCAACTTCTTCATTTGGTTCCTCAGTCTCGATCCGGCCCCTCGGTTTTGTTTTGATTGCAACAGACCACCCTCGTTTGCGAGGCAGAGTTGGGGGATAAGGAACATAGTACACTTGCCTAACATTTTGTGCCAAGATAAACGGGTCATACTCTTTATACTTTTTGTCGACTCGAATGTCAACAGTGTTGCATGATTTATTAATTTTTGTCCATCTAGGAGTGGGATCAAACCAGTCACAATAAAACAACACCACTTTATTCTCATTATATGACAGCTCATAAATGTGTTTGATCACTCCATAGAAATCATCTTCACCTCCATCTGTAACTCCTTTTACATAAACACCACTATTAATAGTCTTTTTGCCTTCCGTCCAAGAGTGGGTATGAAATTTATAACCATTCACGAAGTAGGTGTGAAATTCACTGACACCTTGTAAAGGACCCTGAGATAAATACCGTAAACGAATGACTTCATTAGTTGGTTCGGAATTTTACACTCTTTGTTTGAACCAAGCTGGAAAATATTCGTGTACCGAACCAACTGCTGAACCTTCACCAAACTCCGCGTAAAAAGAATTAAATTCCCTATTCCAAAATTCAATACAAAGTTGTTAGATGATTTACAACTTATTAATCAAAATTCAATAAAATTGTTTGATTTACTTACTCAAGGTATGGTTTAACTTCCGCACAATTAATCAAAACATGAACATGAGCAGACCGATACTCTCTTTGGGGTTTCAAACCCCTGTCAAAATCCCTGGCAAATGTCCATGTTTCTTGTAGTGAACCATTTCCACAGCAAAATGGTTTTGGAGTACAAATCACAGAAACTATTTACACAGCAAAATTGTTTTGATATAATTTTATACAAAACATACTATAATAAGGACACAGCAAAGTGAGCACACACATGCACTGAACCAAATCAACACTTCATTTCAGAAATTAAATTGTTATCATTTATGTTGTCGACAAATCACACTTATTGCAAGTATAAAGTGAAATGTGGTGATTTTCTAGCTAAGATTGCAAACAACACTCTCAGATGATTGATTAGTGATTACAAAGTTTATCAAACACTTATTTAGGAAATAAGCTAGAATGGTTTTCTGAATGCATAAGCTCATATACCTTAGGTATACTCATCTTGTGCTGCTTCTTTTCTTTACCCTTAGCCTATCTTGATGATGAAGCAGTGACATACCTTTTCTTCTCCTCCATTTCTAGGTCCTTAGTTTTTTTCGCCTGCTGGATCAAAGAAAACCATTAAGTACATCTAATGGTTTTGGAGCACAACGCACAGAAACCATTTTCACAGCAAAATGGTTTTGGAGTACATCTACTGATTTTGGAGTATAATAATAGAAGAAATACAAGCAAGAATGTAAGGAAAAGTAGTGCAAAGAGTGAAAGTGATAGATGCACTACTACGCTACTCTAGCTAGTGAGTGAACACTAACATTTATTTTTGGATAAAACATGAATGACAAATTATAAGCAATTTGGTTTACTTAATAGCAATAAAGAGTTAGTACCATGTTTTGTAAACAAACAAATCTTGAAGCTAGACTAGGAAAGAATGGAGAAACATCACAACGAAAGAGGAGAGAAGAAAGAGTCAACTTTCTAACTTTGAAACAAACTTTGTTTGTGGCTGCATGCATGTATTTCAGATCATGATATTTATACACTTTATAGAAAATCAAATGAAATAACAAAACCAGTTCATACAAAAGTAAGGATCAGAATTGAAGAAAATTATTAATTATATGCTTATCCTTTTAACTTCTAGGCCTTCAAGTTTTGGATCTTGAAACCCTTCTAAGTAAAACTAAGAAACAAAGCACACGGTAAAAAACAAAGAATCCAATCAAAAAGTACACATTGGTCCATCTCTGTCCCTCATGGAGCCCTCTCTTCTACAACACGTCACCACCAGTGATCATGCACTCTTGATCATTCTCTTGAAACCATATCATGCACCTTGTAGCTAAGCAAGAATACTCATTGATAAGAAGTGCATCAAGAGCATATTTGTACATAGAAAAAAAGTATCCAGAGAACAGAAAAAATGTTGCAAGTAGCACTGTCATGAGTGAAGTTCCAGCAATGTAGTTTGGTGCTAAAGAACTCAAGAACAGAACAAATGAGTTTGCCATAAGAACTATGACCCAGATGACCAAAACAAAGTAAGCAAAAGATAGCCAAGAACTACAAAGACCCACTAAAAAGTAAACTGGAATAGAGTAGTGTCGCGTCATTTTTCAGATATCAAGCTATTGATTAGCGTTGACTCACTATTTTATTTCACGACTGAACTTTTAATTTTTTCAAAAGAAAGGGAAAAAAGTTCGAATAAACCACATTTTAAAGATTTAGGGTTCGGGGGTTAGTTACGTTTATGGAAGGTATTAGCACCCTATACGTCCGTAGTACTCTACGGGAACCTCTTGATTTTATTTAACTTTTGTGCTATTACTTGCTTGGTTAAAAAAAGGATTAAAATGATGAGTAAGAAGAAGAAAGAAAATATTTTTTTACTTTTGGAAAAGACCAAAAATGGGTTTTTTATTAGTGTGTTTGACAAGAGTTTGATCTTGCTCCTACGTATCTCCAGGTGCGATGGAGAATTCAAAGCTACGTAGTTCTGGGTAGAAAATGTTTGTTTGTTGGTTGATTTTATTTATGAAAATGGTTAGGTCGAGCTTTTGCGAAAAAAAAGTTTACTTAAAGAGAGATGGACTCGCACTTGGGCGGTGGTATCCGTTTTTTTTAGAAAAAAAAGTTAAACGCTCAAGCTCTTAGCTATACTGCTGAGGTCGAGGATGACAAGCTCAACCTCATAGTTATAATGCTGAGGTCGAGGATGACAGCCTCAAGCTCTCAGTTATAATGCTAAGGTCGAGGATGACAAGCTCAAGCTCAGTTATAATGTTGAGGTCGAGGATGGCAAGATCAAGCTCAACACAACACGTGAATGAAAGAAAGAAAAGGGAAAGAGAAAAAAAAGAAAGAGAACATACCTTTGAAGGGGGAGAATAGGTGGAAAAAGATAAGGAAAGGGGTTGTATTAGCTTTTCTTGTTGGTGGTTGTAATGTGGTGGTTTGTGTTGATTTGTGATGGTTTTATGTGGTTTTGTGTTGTTTTGTGTTGTGGTTCAAATAGTGGTTGTGTTGTTTTGTGTTGTTGATGATGAAAAAAACAATACTAAGACTTAAGAAAAATTATAGTGTTATTGTGTTGCTCTCCCCAAAACTCTCCTCTTAAAATTCTCTCCTCTTTTTCTTAAATGGCAAGTACTCCCTCTATTTATAGATGAGATGAAACTTGGAGCTCAAGCCGAAATTGTTGCTTGGAGCTCAAGTTTGAAACTATTGGAAGAAAGTTGACATGTGATGTCATCTTGGTGATGTCACATTGATGATGTCATCTTGATGATTTCACATTATTTGTTTAAAATAAAAAAAAGAAAAATAGCAAAAATAAAAAGAAAAAAAAGAATAAATAGAAATAATAATAATAATAATAATTTTGATAATAATAATAATGAAAAAATGAAAAATAATTGAAATAAGGAAAATGGTTAGATGAAGACAAATAAAAAATAAAAGATGGAAATAAAGATTAAAAGAACAATAGAAAGAGAAGAGGACCCGACTCGGAACCGAAAATGTGGTATTTTAAAATACCTTTTGGCCGAATTTTTCACTAAAAAGTCAAAGACTGATTAAGGTCAAATGACACGTGTCAGTGGTATCTTGGGTCAAAAATTGGGGTATGACAGATGCCCCTATTTAAGTTTCTTCGTCCGGAGATTTGAAGATGGAATCTTTGATTTGATGGGTTGAAGAGACTTAAATACTAAGTACACCTATATTTGACCCTAAGATATTGTGTGAATGCATGTGACGTAATTATGAATGCAAGACGGCATGGATGACTCGACTGAGACCCGTAATAATGACAGGATGCTCGAATTTGTTGAAGAAAAGGATTCGGCTCCGTTGGAGGAATGTAGTTTCACTGGGGAAATAATTGTCTATTATTGTATTAGTTTGGAATGATGGTTTAATGAAGACAAAAACTTTCAATGACATCTTTGGGCCAGACGCGCTGGGGATGACACTCGGGGGAATAACAGATAGACGCGGACTAACCGTTGTTTAGGACTAGCAGCTTGAAATAAGAAAAAAATGTGAACTTAAGCGGTCCGTTGTTTAGGACTGTCGGCTTGAAAGCAGTAAAAATGTAAGCGGTCCGTTGTTTAGGACTGTCGGCTTGAAAGATAAAAGTGTAAACTTAAGCGGTCCATTGTCTGGGACTGTCGGCTTGAAACGATGAAAATGTAAACTTAAGCGGTCCGTTGTCTGGGACTGTCGGCTTGAAACGATGAAATTGCACAATTAAGCGGTCCATTGTCTGGGACTGTCGGCTTGAAAGATAAAAGTGTAAACTTAAGCGGTCCATTGTCTGGGACTGTCGGCTTGAAACGGTGAAAATGTAAACTTAAGCGGTCCATTGTCTGGGACTGTCGGCTTGAAACGATGAAATTGCACAATTAAGCGGTCCATTGTCTAGGACTGTCGGCTTGAAACTTAAGCGGTCCATTGTCTGGGACTGTCGGTTTGAAAGATAAAAGTGTAAGCTTAAGCGGTCCATTGTTTGGGACTGTCGGCTTGAAACGGTGAAAATGTAAACTTAAGCGGTCCATTGTCTGGGACTGTCGGCTTGAAACGATGAAATTGCACAACTAAGCGGTCCATTGTCTGGGACTGTCGGCTTGAAACGATGAAATTGCACAATTAAGTGGTCCATTGTCTGGGACTATCGGCTTGAAACTTAAGCGGTCCATTGTCTGGGACTGTCGGTTTGAAAGATAAAAGTGTAAGCTTAAGCGGTCCATTGTCTGGGACTGTCGGCTTGAAACGGTGAAAATGTAAACTTAAGCGGTCCATTGTCTGGGACTGTCGGCTTGAAACGATGAAATTGCACAATTAAGCGGTCCATTGTCTGGGACTGTCGGCTTGAAAGATAAAAGTGTAAACTTAAGCGGTCCATTGTCTGGGACTGTCGGCTCGAAAGCAGTAAAGTGTAAGCGGTCCGTTGTTAGGACTGTCGGCTTGAAAGCAGTAAAATGTAAGCGGTCCGTTGTTAGGACTGTCGGCTTGAAAGCAGTAAAATGTAAGCGGTCCGTTGTCTAGGATTGTCGGCTTGACACTGATAAAGGACTTGAAACGAAAGGATGCGGCCAATCAAGATTTTGGGTGACTAATGCAACCATCTGTGAACGATGTGGTGTATATGATGTTGGAACAAAGGTGTTCAGCAATACCACGTTTTGAGTTTTGATGATAACAAGGTATTAAAAAGTTGTCAATTGGATATTGCTAATATTTGTTTAAGTATGCAGGATATCAATTAAGATTTGTATCTTAGAAAGCATTCTGTTTGAACAATGTTAAAGAGCAATAAATCCATAGAAGCTTGTTGCTTGTGATTCTGTTCTGAAGAGAGTCTGAAGACTGTTTCAAAGAGAGTCTGAAGACTGTTTCGAAGAGAGTCTGAAGACTGTGCTGAAGAGAGTCTGAAGACTGTATCAGAGTCTGAAGACCATCAGAATCTGAAAACCAAGAGAGTCTGAAGATTATCAGAAGCTTAGTGCTACAGTGAGTCTGAAGCCACAAATTTGATAATCTCCTGACAGTGATCTCTACTGCATTGCTATGCACAAAGAAACTCTAATGGAGTAACGGCTAGCTTCTAAGTCAACTTGAGCGTGGGAAGCACAAAGACAAAGATTGCAGGCCAGTACAGAGTACGTTGTACGAACTCTGTTTCCACTACTCCACTACCACGTACAGTTTGGCAACTGTGTCTACCGGTATTAATCCTCAAAGGGAATGGAATTCAAATGATGTTATTGAAGGACTATTACCAAATCAAGCAACAGATCAACAGTCATTGATCAAGCTTCAGAAATCATCCTGATGTGTAATGCCCGTTTTAATTATTTAACTTATTTTATATAGTATAGAGTATATTTATATGATTTTGTGTGAATTAAGTGATATTTGAGATATTATGTGATTTATGTGACTTATGTGTTGTGACTTATTTTATTGTTTAATAAAATAAGATTAGAAAATGAAACAAATAATAAGTTGTGGGTTTGTTTTATAATTAGATATAGTTGTGGGGGTAATAAGATAAAATAAAACAAACAAAAAGAGGTTTAAATAGGGAGAGTTAGGTTAGAATTGCACAGAACGTACAATTCAGAGCTTTGGGAGGAAAAGGGAGGAAACGGAAGAGAAGAACCGGAGAGGCTGCTGCTCTAATTTCTTAAGGTAAGGGTGAGCCTTTCATTACAATATCATTAGAACATGTAATTCATGATTATAGTTAGCAAATTCTAGGTTTAATTCATGAGAATTAGGAATTAAGAGTTAGGTCAAAGACTGGTAAATTGATGATTAGATGATGAAAAACTATACCGTTGACGTAGTAAACTGTTTACAGACATTAGAATAACTCTTAGACACCATTATAGTCGAAAATATGAAGAATTAGGATGGAATTTGGGGTTTGGGGTGAAAACCCTCGTAATCCCGTAACTGTTCTGCCGCCGCTCGCCAAAGCGAGCAGCCAGCTCGCCACGGCGAGTACTCATCCGCTCGCGAGGCGAATAGAACAGCTCGCCATAGCGAGCAACCCCCAGAAGTGTTCGCGAGGCGAAAACCCAACTCGCCGTAGCGAGCAACACCCAGGGGCTCGGCAGGCGAATAACCCAACTCGCAATAGCGAGTAGTACCCCTGATGCTCGCGAGGCGAGCAACCCAGCTCGCCGTAGCGAGCAACCCCTGTAATGGTTCGCGAGGCGAGAGATCCCACTCGCCATAGCGAGTAGTCCTGTATTAGACTACCTTTAGAGTAATGCGACTCTTGTCGCACGATTAGTTATGAGATGACCCCTGGTTTGGGAATTGAGTGCTGAGATATTAAGAAGAAATGTAGAGCTGTTAGCTGATAATTGATTTGTTATTGTGACCTATACATTTGTATATGCCTTTCTGAATCATAAGTGACGATGTATGTGAACGTTTACGATCTTGCTATTGTTTGAGATGTTGGTTGCTGCCATGCTGCCCTGTTTTATTAATTAAAAGTTGCATGTGTTGTTATAGGATTTATGATGTTGTAATCCAAATTATTGGAATTTATTTGAGATGTCTAAGATTTAAGAAGTCGAGTCCATGCATATTCATCCAGAGACGAGGGCTCATGCCCTAGGAGCTTTTGCTCAAACAGCGACGAGAGCTTATGCTCTAGGAGTATTTTTATGCTCAATAGCGACGAGGGCTTATGCCCTAGGAGTATATTTATACTCAATATGGTACCACATGCATGATTAAGATGTCTAAGTTGCATAAGTTGTGTCGATGTTGCATTGTCAAGTCAAACTATTAAGTTGATTTATGATGTTGTTTAAGATGCTACTTGATTGTTATTATGATATATGATGATAAAGTTATGCTGTTAATTGTAATTATTGGATTATATGTTTAATGCTATTGTTATGAGAATCTCACCCCTTCTGCTGGAATTGCCGCCTTGTGGGCAAGTGCAGGTGATTAAGCTTTTGTTGCTGTTGCTGTCGTGAGTGGCTATCCTCACAGTGTCCCTAGGTGCTCTGATACGTAACGGGATGGGAACCTTTATGTTTAATTTCTATTCCTTACGTACTTGATTAGGATTTAAGTTTTAGTTAATTTATGTCGAGACTTATTTATGAGGCCTGCGCGCCAAAACGATTTATTTAACATTGAACTTATTCCGCTGCGATGTTAGAACTATTTTGACCAGAATAAATGTTCATTTATTCCCTTTTCGAGAATTTAAGTAAATGTAGCATTCCGTTTTATATGATACTCTGATTTATTTAGGAAATTTTGAATTTGGGAAAACGGGGTGTTACATGATGCGCTGGATGACTCAATGTCTCTTTCCTACGCCTATATAAAGGATAGAAGACTTGAAGAATTGTGGGACTCTATAACATAGAAAAACTGCATTGCGCTGCTTTCGTATTCAACTGAGTCTTGACAAAAGCACATCATAAACTTAGATTCTTACAAACTGAGTATCCTAGAATCTCTAAGTTTCACAGAAAAACAGAGTCTGTCTTTTGTGTAAAA
The DNA here is from genome assembly GCA_946800305.1 of Medicago arabica. NCBI lineage: Eukaryota > Viridiplantae > Streptophyta > Magnoliopsida > Fabales > Fabaceae > Medicago > Medicago arabica. The sequence goes on from OX326966.1 coordinate 26,932,990, forward strand.
CAGAGTCTGTCTTTGTTGTAATTGAAACACATTTTGATTGTTGTCAAGTGTTTCAACTCTATTCAATTTTCTGTAATTGTGTAAAAGTCTCTTGCTTTTGTGCTTGAGCAAAGGAAGTCTCTTGGCTGCGTCCTTGAGCATAGGAAGTCTCTTAGTTGTGTCTTTGAGCAAGGAAGTATCTCGCCTGTGAGTGTGAGCAAGGAAGTCTCATACTGTGTGTTTGAGCAACTTGTAATTTGATATTACATTTTAGTGAACTCTCCTTGGAAGTACAAGGGGGACAGGACTACTTCCGGTTTGTGGAAGGAACCTGTATAATTGCTTGTGTTCTCTGTTCTCTCTTTATCTCTTGATTATTCCGCTGCAATCAGAATCTAATCTCCTATCAGACTCTGATCTCATTCAGACTCTGAGTTAAAAGGAATTAGATTCTCACTCTTCAAGAGTTGCGAAAAGAAAACACAATTCAACCCCCCCCCCTTCTTGTGTTTTTCTCACTTTCAGTTGGTATCAGAGCTCCGGCTCTGTTGTCTTAGCACTTAACCGTGTAACAGAAAAGATCCAGAGAAAAACATTTCTTCCAGCGAATCGTCTTCTTCTGGTGCTGCTATACCATATGAATATGGATCCAATAACAACAGTAGAAAGGCTGATTATGGAAAAATTCCTAAGTTCAATGGTGATCCTGAAGAATTTTCTTGGTGGAAAACCAACTTCTATAGTTATGTCATGGGTCTTGATGAAGAACTCTGGGACATACTTGAAGATGGTGTTGGTGACTTACAACTTGATGACGAAGGTGCTGCCATTGACCGCAAACTTCACACTGCTGCTCAAAAGAAAATCTATAAGAAACATCATATCATCAGAGGGGCTCTTGTCACTGCTATTCCTAAAACGGAATACATGAAGATGAGTGACAAATCTACTGCTAGAGCCATGTTTGCTTCTCTCTGTGCTAACTACGAAGGAAGCAAAAAGGTCAGGGAAGCTAAAGCTCTTCTATTAGTTCATCAATATGAACTATTTAAGATGAAAGAGGATGAAAGTATTGAGCAGATGTACTCAAGATTTCAAACTCTAGTATCTGGTCTTCAGATACTGAAGAAGAGCTACATAGCTTCTGATCATGTTAGCAAGATTTTAAGGAGCTTACCCTCTAGATGGAGACCAAAGGTCACTGCAATTGAGGAGGCTAAAGATTTAAACACTTTAAGTGTTGAAGATCTTGTAAGCTCACTCAAGGTTCATGAGTTAAGTCTCAATGAACATGATTCTGAAAGAAAATCCAAAACCATTGCCTTAAAATCAAAAGGAAGGTCTTCAAAGGCTCTCAAGGTTGAAGAATCTGAAAATGAGTCTTCAGCTTCTGAAAGCTCAGAGGAGGATCCTGATGTAGCAAAGGAAATGGCTATGCTTTCAAGCAGAATGCAGTACCTTGCTAAGAAGAACAAGAGATTTCTGAGCAAGAGCAGTGGGAAGGGGTTCAAAAAGGAGGATCAGAAAGGTTGCTTCAACTGCAAGAAAACTGGACATTTTATTGCTGAGTGTCCAGAACTGCAGAAGGAGAAATCCAAGTCAAAAAGGCCAACCTTCAAGTCAAGCAAGTTTAAGAAGCAGATCAAGAAAAGTCTGATGGCCACCTGGGAAGATCTTGATAATGAGTCAGGATCTGAAGATGATGATGCTGATGGTGAAGCCAATGTAGCTGTTGGACTAATGGCTACAACCGAATCTGTTAAAGAGACACCTTAGGCAGAATCAGATACAGACTCTGAAAATGAAACAGAGGTATATTCTGAACTCACAAGATCTGAACTTATAGAATCTGTCAATGAGCTTCTTGGTCATTTTAAAACTAAGACCACTGAGTTGAAGAAAGTCAAACAACAGCTTGATAAGTTGTCAAAAAGACATAATTCAACTATGTTGGAATTAGAAGATTTAAAAGAAGAAAATAATTCTTTATTGATCAAGAAGTGTAGCTGTAAATACTTAAGTGAGCAAGATGTTGCTCTGCAAGAATTTATTGCTACTGGAATTGACAGATCAAGGGTTGCATCCATGATCTATAGCACGTATCAGAACAGAGGACAGGGTCTTGGATTCATTGGAGGAAACTCGAATAAAATGACTCTGAAATCTGGTCCTGATGGAGCCAGAGAGGCGTTGAAAAATCTTTTTGTAAAAAGGTCTGATGAAGTCAACACAGAGACTCATTCAGAACCTACAACTTCTACTTCTAAGATTCTGACTAAGTCAAAACTTCAGAATGTTAAGTTAAAGGATCTAAAAAACTTTGAACCCAAAGCTTTAAAGTCTCAGACTCTGAAACATTCAAAGTCTGATAAACAGACTCTGAAAAAGCCAGAGTCTGAAAAACCAAAGTCTAAGCTTCAAAGGAGAGAAACTGTGAAAGGCAAGTTGAAATCTAAACCAAACGGTTCCAACCCTAAGGTTTGAGAGAAAACATTGCCAAGGATTTCAAGACATAACTTGCGAAAAGAGTTCAATGGTTCTAAGACTAACCAAAAAGGACCCATAAGAATATGGGTACCTAAGTCTGATATTATTGATGCTGCAGGTATGACTAAAAGGACTAAGAAAGCACAAGGCTTGGTACCTAGACAGTGGGTGCTCGCGTCACATGACGGGAGAAAGGTCTATGTTCCTAACCCTAACCATGAAAGAGGGAGGAACTGTGGGATTTGGAGGAAACCAGACTGGCAAAATCATTGGTACTGGAACCATTGGTAACTCTCTGATCTCAATCAGTAATGTGTGGTTCGTTGATGGACTTAGACATCACTTACTAAGCATAAGTCAATTATGTGACAGTGGTTATGATGTATTGTTTAATAAGAACAACTGCACAGTGGTTAACAAGGATGATCAGTCCATAGTCTTCAAGGGAAAACGAAGAAACAATGTATACAAGATAAAATTCTCAGAACTGACTGATCAGAAGGTAATGTGCCTTCTGTCAATGGGTGATAAGAAGTGGCTGTGGCATAGACGTTTGGGACATGCTAACTGGAGATTAATCTCTAAGATTAGCAAGTTACAACTTGTCAAAGGCCTACCAGACATTGACTATCACTCAGATGCTCTTTGCGGAGCATGTCAGAAAGGGAAAATTGTCAAGAGTCCCTTCAAGCCGAAAGAAATTGTTTCAACTTCCAGACCCTTGGATTTACTTCATATTGATTTATTTGGACCAGTTAACACTGCATCCTTATATGGAAGTAAATATGGACTAGTTATTGTTGATGACTACAGCAGATGGTGTTGGGTTAAATTTCTGAAAACTAAAGATGATTCGTATACTGTGTTTAGTAAATTCTGCATCCAAATTCAATCAGAGAAGGAAATGAAAATCTTGAAAGTCAGAAGTGATCATGGAGGAGAATTTGAAAATGAACCGTTTGAGGTCTTCTGTGAAAAACATGGAATTATTCATGAATTCTCTGCACCTAGAACTCCACAACAAAATGGAGTTGTAGATAGAAAGAACAGAACCTTACAAGAGATGGCTAGAACCATGATCCATGAGAACAATCTGGCTAAGCATTTTTGGGCAGAAGCAGTAAACACAGCTTGTTATGTTCAGAACAGAATCTATATTAGACCTCTGTTGAACAAAACAGCTTATGAACTCTTTAAAGGAAGAAAACCCAACATATCTTATTTTCATCAGTTCGGATGTACATGTTATGTCCTGAACAACAAAGTCTACCTAAATAAATTTGATGCCAAAGCTCAAAAGGGAATCTTTTTAGGTTACTCTGAACGCTCTAAGGCATACAGGCTGTATAATTCAGAAACACAATGTGTGGAAGAATCTATGCATGTAAGATTTGATGACAAAGAGCCTGGAAGTGAAACTCCAGTGCAAGATGAGTGTCATGAAAAATCTCAAGATTCTGATGATAACTCAGAGTCTGATCAGATTCCAGAATCTGAAGATACTTCAGAAGCTGGAACATCCCCTGAAGTTCCTTATGAAGAAGCTTCTGATGAAGCTCAAGATGGTTCTCTACAAGCTAGTCAATCCAAACAATCTTTCAAATACAAGTCTTCTCATCCAGAAGATCAGATAATTGGCAATAAAGAAAGTCCTATGAGAACAAGATCGCATTTCAGACAAGTAGAGTCTGCTTTAGGATTATTATCTGTTATTGAACCAACTTCTGTTGAAGAAGCTCTTGGAGATGAAGGATGGATTCTAGCAATGCAAGAAGAACTGAATCAATTCAAAAGGAATGAAGTATGGGATCTAGTAGCTAAGCCTAATCACAAGAACATCATTGGAACCAAGTGGGTGTTCAGAAATAAGCTTAGTGAACAAGGAGAAGTAATCAGAAACAAGGCCAGACTTGTTGCACAAGGCTTCAGTCAGCAAGAAGGCATTGATTACACAGAAACTTTTGCTCCAGTTGCAAGATTGGAAGCAATCAGGTTACTTCTTTCCTATGCAGTCAATCACAACATAACTTTGTATCAAATGAACGTTAAGAGTGCATTTCTTAATGGTGTCATTTCTGAAGAAGTATATGTCAAACAACCTCCTGGCTTTGAAGATTTAAAGCATCCAGAGCATGTTTATAAATTAAAGAAATCACTCTATGGCTTGAAACAAGCTCCCAGAGCTTGGTATGAAAGACTGAGTAATTTCTTGATTCAAAACAACTTTGAACGAGGACAAGTTGACAATACTCTATTCAGAAAGACTCTAAAGAAATACATTCTTGTAGTTCAGATTTATGTTGATGATATTATCTTTGGTTCAAATATTTTTTGACCAAAGCTTTCTACTTCTATGTATTGGTTCTTCTTTCTCCTAAGGTTCTATTTTCACGAAAAAATGAAATGAGTTTATTCATTAATATTTATTTATTAATGACTATTAGTATACTAAATTTACCTTACAATTAATGTTAACGACGAGATCTATTATCATTTTTCGCATATCCCCGGAAGTTTAGAGTAGGTGAAAATTCTCCCAACTTATGGCCTACCATACGATCTGTTATATAAATAGGTAAATGCTCTTTTCCATTATGTATACCAACGGTATGCCCAATCATTGTAGGTATAATGGTAGATGTTCTGGACCAAGTTATTATTATTTCTTTTTCTCCTTTTGTGTTCAGCTTATTTATTTTTTTTAATAAATGATTCGCTACAAAAGGATTTTTTTTTCGTGAACGTGTCATAGTTAATTATTCCTCTTATAATTTCTAAAAAAGTGAATTTTTTCTCTTATATTTTAAAAAAGAAAATTATATAATCTCTAAAAAAACAAAACCAAATCATATAATATCATAGCAAATCACTCTTTTCTTTTGTAAAGACGAAGAAACAAATTCTATTTTCTCTACTCTACACTATTTACTACGGCGATGAAGAATCAAATTATCACTATATTTATTCTTTTTTCTACTTCTTCTTCCAAGTGCAGGATAACCCCAACAAATAGTTCACTTTGCAAAGAATTTTCAAAAGTAATGCAGGATGAATTTGAAATGAGCATGATGGGAGAATTGAAGTTCTTTCTTGGAATTCAAATCAATCAGTGCAAAGATGGAGTCTACGTTCATTAGTCCAAGTATACGAAAGAGCTTCTGAAGAAGTTCAATCTGGAGGACTGCAAAGAAATGAATACTCCAATGCATCCAACCTGCACTCTGAGCAAAGAAGATCAAGGAACCAAAGTTGACCAGAAGCTGTATAGAGGTATGATTGGTTCTTTGTTATACCTAACTGCATCCAGACCAGATATTTTGTACAGTGTATGTTTGTGTGCAAGGTTTCAATCAGATCCTAGAGAGTCTCACTTAACTGTTGTTAAGAGAATCTTTAGGTATCTGAAAGGAACTACTAATCTTGGACTTCTTTACAAGAAATCCTCTGACTACAAGCTAGTTGGATTCTGTGATGCTGATTATGCTGGAGACAGGATTGAAAGAAAATCTACCAGTGGCAATTGTCAATTCTTGGGAGAGAATCTGATATCCTGGGCTAGCAAGAGGTAAGCAACCATTGCTCTGTCTACAGCAGAAGCAGAATACATCTCAGCTGCTAGTTGTTGTACACAGCTACTCTGGATGAAACATCAGCTTGAGGACTATCAAATAACTGAAAACCATATCCCAATTTATTGTGATAATACAGCAGCTATATGTTTGTCTAAAAATCCAATTCTGCATTCAAGAGCAAAGCATATTGAGATTAAACATCATTTTATAAGAAACTATGTTCAAAAAGGAATTTTAGATATCCAATTCATTGATATTGATCATCAATGGGCTGATATATTTACTAAACCTTTATTTGTTGAAAGATTTGATTTCATAAAGAAAAATTTGAACATGTGCTATGTCTCTGAGTAATATGTGCCTCTGAAAACAAAATTCAGACTCTGAAAATTTTCAGAAGCTATCTGGGAATCAGACTCTCTTTTGGAGATTCTGATGAAAGCTTCTGGTAAAATATTCAGATTCTGGTAAAGAATCTTTAGACTCTCAGAAGCTTGTATTAGTGGAAGCGTGACTGTTAAGTTCAGTAACACCTGCCCCACTATGGTGACAGTTACTTTACGGTTTCTCAGACGTGGCCTGTCTGTATTGGGTAAGAACTCAAAGGGCAATGATTTCATTATGTTAAACAAGTTACCTTCGCTTTGTCCCAATACGTTTACGGCTGCATGCTATATGTATTTATTGTTTGTGTTTGTTTGTCCCCCACTCTTTCCAAACAGTTTTCAAACATTTTCTCTATAAATACATAACACACACAACTCACTTCTCTTTTCACTCTTTGATTTTCTCTCTGAACAAATTTCTTGTTTTTCAATACTTTGCAAAACCTTTCTTTTGTTCTCAATCAAACTCCTAGATAACCCTAATGGCAAGTGATCTCATCCAATCTGGTGTTATAATCAAGTCCGGAGGTTCTTATGTTATCAAACCAAGAACAATGAACATCATCAAGGAGACTCTGGAAATTCAAGTTGAATCTCCAGTAGATTTTGGTTCAATCAGTCGTCATGGAGTTGACGTTGCACCTCATTTCTTAGCACAAGGAATGATGAGATACTTTGGTATGTTGAATGGACCAACATATCAGGAGCTTGTTAGAGATTTTTGGGTTAGGTCAGAAGTCTACGACAAAGCTGAAGCTACTTTGGAAGAAACAGTAGCAATCTCAAACAACCCTAGTCTTGCTGGCAAAAACAGAGACCAAATGGGTTTAAGACCGTACAATGGTCTTGAAATTAGGTCTGCTGTGATGGGAATTCCTATAGTTATCACTGAAGAGGTGGTAGCCAGGGCTTGTCAGATGGAGAGCACTGGTAAATTTCAGTGGAATGTCAACAAGAAGAGTGAATGGGCTGTTGTCTGCAACAAGTTGTTATTTGAAGGAAGACCCTCAAACAAATTGGTGGATATGCATCCTACGCATAGGGTGCTTCTGAAGATTATACTGGATAGTATGCTTCAGAAAGGAGGAGGAACAGATACATTATCTGTGGATCACAAAGTTCTTCTTTATTTTCTTATCAACAAAATAAAGATCAACTTCCCCAGATATGTGATGCACCACATGTGTTGGGCCATCAAGAAGAGTCAATCAGAAACCAGGAGGCAAGTTCCTTTTGGAAGATTAATATCTGAGATTCTGTATCAAGGAGGTCTTTCGAAGGTCCTATCAGAATCTGGTGTGGTATCAGATATTCATCTAGGAACTGTGACCGGCAGAATCATCAATGGCAAGACTCTACAGTACATGAAGATTGTCAAGAGATTCAATCCCTCTAAGCATGATATGAGAGAATCCTATGTACAATCTGATTTGATGATGGACTTCCCTCCCATATCCAAAGAAGATAATCCTGAAGTTCTTGCTAGATTTGTGGTGGATTACTTCAAGGAGACTGGTAGAATAATCAACTATTCTGCTATTCCTGAGACTGCTGGAGGAGGCCCTCTTAAGGTCAAAGGAAAAAGGACCAAGGAGGTGGTTCTCAAAGAAGAAGAAGAGAAGCAGGAGCCTCTCAAGAAAAAGATCAAATCTTCTGCTCTTCCTGGAGTTTCAATTGGTTCTCCTTCTGCATCTTCTGCATCTTCTGCACCTTCTGCACTTCGTGAAATTAAGGATGGGAAGAAGGCTAAGAAAGATGAGAAGAAGGCTAAGAAAGCTGATAAGAAAGCAATAATGGGCAAAGCTGACAGAGACTATGACAAGTTAGCTCAAGAAATTGCTGATTTCATTGATGCTGACTCTGAAGGTGAAGAGAGTCAGATCAAGAAGAGAAAGGTGGATGTGATTCCTGTGGCTAAGGATGTAGCACAGAAGATAGGTACTTCTGTATCTATGATTGAGGATGAACACACTGCTGGTAAGGTTATGGCAGCATATTTGATTACTGAAGAGTTGAAGGAAGAGACTGTCAAGGAAGCTGCTAAGTTACTTGCTTCTGCTCTTAAACAGAAGAGTACTTCAGAACCTGCAGAAGTTGAGATATCAGAAGCTACTGTGTCTGATCATTTTGCCTCTCCAGAAGCTGGCATTGGCACCTCTGGCAACGTGGCATATAGCTCATCTTCTTCTTTGAATCATGAGTCAGAATCAGATTCAGAATCTGACAACAAACCCTTGAGCCAAATTCTTCCATCTCTCAAAAATTCATCTCCCTCACCAATCAAACCCATATCATCCCATAACCCACTTGACCAGGCAATAGTTGATTATGTTGATTCAACTATGGACAGAGTAATTCAAGACACAATTACAGTGTCTATGAATCTTCCTGCTGACCATCCTGCTCAACCTTCATTCCTCAAACCACTTCAGGTAATTAAAACTTCTGAAAAACCTGAAGCAACCACTCAATCCAAACAACCACCCTCCCAAACTGAAACCATTTGTGTAGACTCTCCAGACACTCTAGATTCTCTTGAAAAACATCTAGGAGGAGAACTACCAAAAACCCCTGCAAAATCCAAAACAACAAAAGCTACTTCATCCATTTCCAAACCAGACCCTGTACTTGTACCTACAGAGAATCTGACCTTAGCTTCTGTTGAACCTTCAGAACCTGTTGTTGAACCAGCTTCTGAAAATCTAGAACAAGCCTCTGATAGTGTATCAGGAACTGTAACATCATGTAAAGCTAAGACCAGAAGAGTTTCTCAACCACTCTGTGATCCTATAACCTTTTTACCTTTTGAAACTTTTCTAGCTTTGAGAGCTTCTCTACCCTCAACCTCTGAACCTCAAAATGACTTATTTGATTCAAATAAGATTGATGAGTTTTATGCTTCTTCATGCAATAAGCTCAAAGAAGTTATTGAGCAAAGGTCTATGCCAATACTTAATGTGAGCTATGAGGACAAGTTCTCTACAGTGAAGACTGAGTTTTTGGATTTTTTCACCAAAATTCAAAAAGCTGCTGCCAGGGAACAAGCTCTTATCACTGCCAAGCATGTTGAAGAAGTAAAGCAGGCTGAGAAAGTTGTAACTCTGGTAAATGCTCCTATTCTGAGGATAAGAGATACACCTTTCTTTGATGAGGATCAGTATATTCCTAGAGAATCGGTGGCTTATAATTCTTTGAAGAGGAAGATGTATAGAATTCAAGAAGAAGCTAGACTGGAAAGAGAAGAACATTTGCGAAGAACTGAGGCTCTGGAAGAGATGGTAAAGAAACAGCAAGAGGATCTCCAGAAACTGATGGATCATCTTGCCAAGCAAAACCAACCTTAGTTTAATTTTGTTTTGTTTAATTTTTTTTGTAATTTTGTTTCTGAACTTGTTTTTACTTCTATTTATTCAAGTTTTTCTTACTTTGCATTCTATCTATGCTCCGAATCTTCTATGTTTTCCCTCTGAATCTCTTTCTTCTTTAAATACATGCTTACACCCTTACCTTAAGTCATTTAAAAAGGGGGAGGAACCATGTTCTGAACTTTTTTTTGTTGATGACAAAAGGGGGAGAAGGGAAAGTATTTATGTCAGGAAGCCGTTTTTAATTACATTGCATGTATATGTTAAAGGGAAATATGCGAAAGGTGCTTAGTTAGACTCTGAGCCCTGTTTAAGAATCAATTTTTCTATATAGTCTGAGTATGAATTTGATTGCGTTTGAAAAACAATTTAATTAACCTGGATAGAACTCAAGATGAGCTTACAAACCTCAACTTAAGAACTATCAGACTCAGGGGGAGTCAGAGCCTTCAAACCTCAGACTCTGAGCTTACAAACCTCAGAACCTTTTAAGTCAACTTGTTAATTAGATTAACAACAATTGACCTTTTAAATATTAATGTTTGTCATCATTAAAAAGGGGGAGATTGTTGGAACAAAGGTGTTCAGCAATACCACGTTTTGAGTTTTGATGATAACAAAGTATTAAAAAGTTGTCAATTGGATATTTCTAATATTTGTTTAAGTATGCAGGATATCAATTAAGATTTGTATCTTAGAAAGCATTCTGTTTGAACAATGTTAAAGAGCAATAAATCCATAGAAGCTTGTTGCTTGTGATTCTGTTCTGAAGAGAGTCTGAAGACTGTTTCAAAGAGAGTCTGAAGACTGTTTCGAAGAGAGTCTGAAGACTGTGCTGAAGAGAGTCTGAAGACTGTATCAGAGTCTGAAGACCATCAGAATCTGAAAACCAAGAGAGTCTGAAGATTATCAGAAGCTTAGTGCTACAGTGAGTCTGAAGCCACAAATTTGATAATCTCCTGACAGTGATCTCTACTGCATTGCTATGCACAAAGAAACTCTAATGGAGTAACGGCTAGCTTCTAAGTCAACTTGAGCGTGGGAAGCACCAAGACAAAGATTGCAGGCCAGTACAGAGTACGTTGTACGAACTCTGTTTCCACTACTCCACTACCACGTACAGTTTGGCAACTGTGTCTACCGGTATTAATCCTCAAAGGGAATGGAATTCAAATGATGCTATTGAAGGACTATTACCAAATCAAGCAACAGATCAACAGTCATTGATCAAGCTTCAGAAATCATCCTGATGTGCTGGATGACTCAATGTCTCTTTCCTACGCCTATATAAAGGATAGAAGACTTGAAGAATTGTGGGACTCTATAACATAGAAAAACTGCATTGCGCTGCTTTCGTATTCAACTGAGTCTTGACAAAAGCACATCATAAACTTAGATTCTTACAAACTGAGTATCCTAGAATCTCTAAGTTTCACAGAAAAACAGAGTCTGTCTTTTGTGTAAAACAGAGTCTGTCTTTGTTGTAATTGAAACACATTTTGATTGTTGTCAAGTGTTTCAACTCTATTCAATTTTCTGTAATTGTGTAAAAGTCTCTTGCTTTTGTGCTTGAGCAAAGGAAGTCTCTTGGCTGCGTCCTTGAGCATAGGAAGTCTCTTAGTTGTGTCTTTGAGCAAGGAAGTATCTCGCCTGTGAGTGTGAGCAAGGAAGTCTCATACTGTGTGTTTGAGCAACTTGTAATTTGATATTACATTTTAGTGAACTCTCCTTGGAAGTACAAGGGGGACAGGACTACTTCCGGTTTGTGGAAGGAACCTGTATAATTGCTTGTGTTCTCTGTTCTCTCTTTATCTCTTGATTATTCCGCTGCAATCAGAATCTAATCTCCTATCAGACTCTGATCTCATTCAGACTCTGAGTTAAAAGGAATTAGATTCTCACTCTTCAAGAGTTGCGAAAAGAAAACACAATTCAACCCCCCCCCCTTCTTGTGTTTTTCTCACTTTCAGTTGGTATCAGAGCTCCGGCTCTGTTGTCTTAGCACTTAACCGTGTAACAGAAAAGATCCAGAGAAAAACATTTCTTCCAGCGAATCGTCTTCTTCTGGTGCTGCTATACCATATGAATATGGATCCAATAACAACAGTAGAAAGGCTGATTATGGAAAAATTCCTAAGTTCAATGGTGATCCTGAAGAATTTTCTTGGTGGAAAACCAACTTCTATAGTTATGTCATGGGTCTTGATGAAGAACTCTGGGACATACTTGAAGATGGTGTTGGTGACTTACAACTTGATGACGAAGGTGCTGCCATTGACCGCAAACTTCACACTGCTGCTCAAAAGAAAATCTATAAGAAACATCATATCATCAGAGGGGCTCTTGTCACTGCTATTCCTAAAACGGAATACATGAAGATGAGTGACAAATCTACTGCTAGAGCCATGTTTGCTTCTCTCTGTGCTAACTACGAAGGAAGCAAAAAGGTCAGGGAAGCTAAAGCTCTTCTATTAGTTCATCAATATGAACTATTTAAGATGAAAGAGGATGAAAGTATTGAGCAGATGTACTCAAGATTTCAAACTCTAGTATCTGGTCTTCAGATACTGAAGAAGAGCTACATAGCTTCTGATCATGTTAGCAAGATTTTAAGGAGCTTACCCTCTAGATGGAGACCAAAGGTCACTGCAATTGAGGAGGCTAAAGATTTAAACACTTTAAGTGTTGAAGATCTTGTAAGCTCACTCAAGGTTCATGAGTTAAGTCTCAATGAACATGATTCTGAAAGAAAATCCAAAACCATTGCCTTAAAATCAAAAGGAAGGTCTTCAAAGGCTCTCAAGGTTGAAGAATCTGAAAATGAGTCTTCAGCTTCTGAAAGCTCAGAGGAGGATCCTGATGTAGCAAAGGAAATGGCTATGCTTTCAAGCAGAATGCAGTACCTTGCTAAGAAGAACAAGAGATTTCTGAGCAAGAGCAGTGGGAAGGGGTTCAAAAAGGAGGATCAGAAAGGTTGCTTCAACTGCAAGAAAACTGGACATTTTATTGCTGAGTGTCCAGAACTGCAGAAGGAGAAATCCAAGTCAAAAAGGCCAACCTTCAAGTCAAGCAAGTTTAAGAAGCAGATCAAGAAAAGTCTGATGGCCACCTGGGAAGATCTTGATAATGAGTCAGGATCTGAAGATGATGATGCTGATGGTGAAGCCAATGTAGCTGTTGGACTAATGGCTACAACCGAATCTGTTAAAGAGACACCTTAGGCAGAATCAGATACAGACTCTGAAAATGAAACAGAGGTATATTCTGAACTCACAAGATCTGAACTTATAGAATCTGTCAATGAGCTTCTTGGTCATTTTAAAACTAAGACCACTGAGTTGAAGAAAGTCAAACAACAGCTTGATAAGTTGTCAAAAAGACATAATTCAACTATGTTGGAATTAGAAGATTTAAAAGAAGAAAATAATTCTTTATTGATCAAGAAGTGTAGCTGTAAATACTTAAGTGAGCAAGATGTTGCTCTGCAAGAATTTATTGCTACTGGAATTGACAGATCAAGGGTTGCATCCATGATCTATAGCACGTATCAGAACAGAGGACAGGGTCTTGGATTCATTGGAGGAAACTCGAATAAAATGACTCTGAAATCTGGTCCTGATGGAGCCAGAGAGGCGTTGAAAAATCTTTTTGTAAAAAGGTCTGATGAAGTCAACACAGAGACTCATTCAGAACCTACAACTTCTACTTCTAAGATTCTGACTAAGTCAAAACTTCAGAATGTTAAGTTAAAGGATCTAAAAAACTTTGAACCCAAAGCTTTAAAGTCTCAGACTCTGAAACATTCAAAGTCTGATAAACAGACTCTGAAAAAGCCAGAGTCTGAAAAACCAAAGTCTAAGCTTCAAAGGAGAGAAACTGTGAAAGGCAAGTTGAAATCTAAACCAAACGGTTCCAACCCTAAGGTTTGAGAGAAAACATTGCCAAGGATTTCAAGACATAACTTGCGAAAAGAGTTCAATGGTTCTAAGACTAACCAAAAAGGACCCATAAGAATATGGGTACCTAAGTCTGATATTATTGATGCTGCAGGTATGACTAAAAGGACTAAGAAAGCACAAGGCTTGGTACCTAGACAGTGGGTGCTCGCGTCACATGACGGGAGAAAGGTCTATGTTCCTAACCCTAACCATGAAAGAGGGAGGAACTGTGGGATTTGGAGGAAACCAGACTGGCAAAATCATTGGTACTGGAACCATTGGTAACTCTCTGATCTCAATCAGTAATGTGTGGTTCGTTGATGGACTTAGACATCACTTACTAAGCATAAGTCAATTATGTGACAGTGGTTATGATGTATTGTTTAATAAGAACAACTGCACAGTGGTTAACAAGGATGATCAGTCCATAGTCTTCAAGGGAAAACGAAGAAACAATGTATACAAGATAAAATTCTCAGAACTGACTGATCAGAAGGTAATGTGCCTTCTGTCAATGGGTGATAAGAAGTGGCTGTGGCATAGACGTTTGGGACATGCTAACTGGAGATTAATCTCTAAGATTAGCAAGTTACAACTTGTCAAAGGCCTACCAGACATTGACTATCACTCAGATGCTCTTTGCGGAGCATGTCAGAAAGGGAAAATTGTCAAGAGTCCCTTCAAGCCGAAAGAAATTGTTTCAACTTCCAGACCCTTGGATTTACTTCATATTGATTTATTTGGACCAGTTAACACTGCATCCTTATATGGAAGTAAATATGGACTAGTTATTGTTGATGACTACAGCAGATGGTGTTGGGTTAAATTTCTGAAAACTAAAGATGATTCGTATACTGTGTTTAGTAAATTCTGCATCCAAATTCAATCAGAGAAGGAAATGAAAATCTTGAAAGTCAGAAGTGATCATGGAGGAGAATTTGAAAATGAACCGTTTGAGGTCTTCTGTGAAAAACATGGAATTATTCATGAATTCTCTGCACCTAGAACTCCACAACAAAATGGAGTTGTAGAGAGAAAGAACAGAACCTTACAAGAGATGGCTAGAACCATGATCCATGAGAACAATCTGGCTAAGCATTTTTGGGCAGAAGCAGTAAACACAGCTTGTTATGTTCAGAACAGAATCTATATTAGACCTCTGTTGAACAAAACAGCTTATGAACTCTTTAAAGGAAGAAAACCCAACATATCTTATTTTCATCAGTTCGGATGTACATGTTATGTCCTGAACAACAAAGTCTACCTAAATAAATTTGATGCCAAAGCTCAAAAGGGAATCTTTTTAGGTTACTCTGAACGCTCTAAGGCATACAGGCTGTATAATTCAGAAACACAATGTGTGGAAGAATCTATGCATGTAAGATTTGATGACAAAGAGCCTGGAAGTGAAACTCCAGTGCAAGATGAGTGTCATGAAAAATCTCAAGATTCTGATGATAACTCAGAGTCTGATCAGATTCCAGAATCTGAAGATACTTCAGAAGCTGGAACATCCCCTGAAGTTCCTTATGAAGAAGCTTCTGATGAAGCTCAAGATGGTTCTCTACAAGCTAGTCAATCCAAACAATCTTTCAAATACAAGTCTTCTCATCCAGAAGATCAGATAATTGGCAATAAAGAAAGTCCTATGAGAACAAGATCGCATTTCAGACAAGTAGAGTCTGCTTTAGGATTATTATCTGTTATTGAACCAACTTCTGTTGAAGAAGCTCTTGGAGATGAAGGATGGATTCTAGCAATGCAAGAAGAACTGAATCAATTCAAAAGGAATGAAGTATGGGATCTAGTAGCTAAGCCTAATCACAAGAACATCATTGGAACCAAGTGGGTGTTCAGAAATAAGCTTAGTGAACAAGGAGAAGTAATCAGAAACAAGGCCAGACTTGTTGCACAAGGCTTCAGTCAGCAAGAAGGCATTGATTACACAGAAACTTTTGCTCCAGTTGCAAGATTGGAAGCAATCAGGTTACTTCTTTCCTATGCAGTCAATCACAACATAACTTTGTATCAAATGAACGTTAAGAGTGCATTTCTTAATGGTGTCATTTCTGAAGAAGTATATGTCAAACAACCTCCTGGCTTTGAAGATTTAAAGCATCCAGAGCATGTTTATAAATTAAAGAAATCACTCTATGGCTTGAAACAAGCTCCCAGAGCTTGGTATGAAAGACTGAGTAATTTCTTGATTCAAAACAACTTTGAACGAGGACAAGTTGACAATACTCTATTCAGAAAGACTCTAAAGAAATACATTCTTGTAGTTCAGATTTATGTTGATGATATTATCTTTGGTTCAAATATTTTTTGACCAAAGCTTTCTACTTCTATGTATTGGTTCTTCTTTCTCCTAAGGTTCTATTTTCACGAAAAAATGAAATGAGTTTATTCATTAATATTTATTTATTAATGACTATTAGTATACTAAATTTACCTTACAATTAATGTTAACGACGAGATCTATTATCATTTTTCGCATATCCCCGGAAGTTTAGAGTAGGTGAAAATTCTCCCAACTTATGGCCTACCATACGATCTGTTATATAAATAGGTAAATGCTCTTTTCCATTATGTATACCAACGGTATGCCCAATCATTGTAGGTATAATGGTAGATGTTCTGGACCAAGTTATTATTATTTCTTTTTCTCCTTTTGTGTTCAGCTTATTTATTTTTTTTAATAAATGATTCGCTACAAAAGGATTTTTTTTTCGTGAACGTGTCATAGTTAATTATTCCTCTTATAATTTCTAAAAAAGTGAATTTTTTCTCTTATATTTTAAAAAAGAAAATTATATAATCTCTAAAAAAACAAAACCAAATCATATAATATCATAGCAAATCACTCTTTTCTTTTGTAAAGACGAAGAAACAAATTCTATTTTCTCTACTCTACACTATTTACTACGGCGATGAAGAATCAAATTATCACTATATTTATTCTTTTTTCTACTTCTTCTTCCAAGTGCAGGATAACCCCAACAAATAGTTCACTTTGCAAAGAATTTTCAAAAGTAATGCAGGATGAATTTGAAATGAGCATGATGGGAGAATTGAAGTTCTTTCTTGGAATTCAAATCAATCAGTGCAAAGATGGAGTCTACGTTCATTAGTCCAAGTATACGAAAGAGCTTCTGAAGAAGTTCAATCTGGAGGACTGCAAAGAAATGAATACTCCAATGCATCCAACCTGCACTCTGAGCAAAGAAGATCAAGGAACCAAAGTTGACCAGAAGCTGTATAGAGGTATGATTGGTTCTTTGTTATACCTAACTGCATCCAGACCAGATATTTTGTACAGTGTATGTTTGTGTGCAAGGTTTCAATCAGATCCTAGAGAGTCTCACTTAACTGTTGTTAAGAGAATCTTTAGGTATCTGAAAGGAACTACTAATCTTGGACTTCTTTACAAGAAATCCTCTGACTACAAGCTAGTTGGATTCTGTGATGCTGATTATGCTGGAGACAGGATTGAAAGAAAATCTACCAGTGGCAATTGTCAATTCTTGGGAGAGAATCTGATATCCTGGGCTAGCAAGAGGTAAGCAACCATTGCTCTGTCTACAGCAGAAGCAGAATACATCTCAGCTGCTAGTTGTTGTACACAGCTACTCTGGATGAAACATCAGCTTGAGGACTATCAAATAACTGAAAACCATATCCCAATTTATTGTGATAATACAGCAGCTATATGTTTGTCTAAAAATCCAATTCTGCATTCAAGAGCAAAGCATATTGAGATTAAACATCATTTTATAAGAAACTATGTTCAAAAAGGAATTTTAGATATCCAATTCATTGATATTGATCATCAATGGGCTGATATATTTACTAAACCTTTATCTGTTGAAAGATTTGATTTCATAAAGAAAAATTTGAACATGTGCTATGTCTCTGAGTAATATGTGCCTCTGAAAACAAAATTCAGACTCTGAAAATTTTCAGAAGCTATCTGGGAATCAGACTCTCTTTTGGAGATTCTGATGAAAGCTTCTGGTAAAATATTCAGATTCTGGTAAAGAATCTTTAGACTCTCAGAAGCTTGTATTAGTGGAAGCGTGACTGTTAAGTTCAGTAACACCTGCCCCACTATGGTGACAGTTACTTTACGGTTTCTCAGACGTGGCCTGTCTGTATTGGGTAAGAACTCAAAGGGCAATGATTTCATTATGTTAAACAAGTTACCTTCGCTTTGTCCCAATACGTTTACGGCTGCATGCTATATGTATTTATTGTTTGTGTTTGTTTGTCCCCCACTCTTTCCAAACAGTTTTCAAACATTTTCTCTATAAATACATAACACACACAACTCACTTCTCTTTTCACTCTTTGATTTTCTCTCTGAACAAATTTCTTGTTTTTCAATACTTTGCAAAACCTTTCTTTTGTTCTCAATCAAACTCCTAGATAACCCTAATGGCAAGTGATCTCATCCAATCTAGTGTTATAATCAAGTCCGGAGGTTCTTATGTTATCAAACCAAGAACAATGAACATCATCAAGGAGACTCTGGAAATTCAAGTTGAATCTCCAGTAGATTTTGGTTCAATCAGTCGTCATGGAGTTGACGTTGCACCTCATTTCTTAGCACAAGGAATGATGAGATACTTTGGTATGTTGAATGGACCAACATATCAGGAGCTTGTTAGAGATTTTTGGGTTAGGTCAGAAGTCTACGACAAAGCTGAAGCTACTTTGGAAGAAACAGTAGCAATCTCAAACAACCCTAGTCTTGCTGGCAAAAACAGAGACCAAATGGGTTTAAGACCGTACAATGGTCTTGAAATTAGGTCTGCTGTGATGGGAATTCCTATAGTTATCACTGAAGAGGTGGTAGCCAGGGCTTGTCAGATGGAGAGCACTGGTAAATTTCAGTGGAATGTCAACAAGAAGAGTGAATGGGCTGTTGTCTGCAACAAGTTGTTATTTGAAGGAAGACCCTCAAACAAATTGGTGGATATGCATCCTACGCATAGGGTGCTTCTGAAGATTATACTGGATAGTATGCTTCAGAAAGGAGGAGGAACAGATACATTATCTGTGGATCACAAAGTTCTTCTTTATTTTCTTATCAACAAAATAAAGATCAACTTCCCCAGATATGTGATGCACCACATGTGTTGGGCCATCAAGAAGAGTCAATCAGAAACCAGGAGGCAAGTTCCTTTTGGAAGATTAATATCTGAGATTCTGTATCAAGGAGGTCTTTCGAAGGTCCTATCAGAATCTGGTGTGGTATCAGATATTCATCTAGGAACTGTGACCGGCAGAATCATCAATGGCAAGACTCTACAGTACATGAAGATTGTCAAGAGATTCAATCCCTCTAAGCATGATATGAGAGAATCCTATGTACAATCTGATTTGATGATGGACTTCCCTCCCATATCCAAAGAAGATAATCCTGAAGTTCTTGCTAGATTTGTGGTGGATTACTTCAAGGAGACTGGTAGAATAATCAACTATTCTGCTATTCCTGAGACTGCTGGAGGAGGCCCTCTTAAGGTCAAAGGAAAAAGGACCAAGGAGGTGGTTCTCAAGGAAGAAGAAGAGAAGCAGGAGCCTCTCAAGAAAAAGATCAAATCTTCTGCTCTTCCTGGAGTTTCAATTGGTTCTCCTTCTGCATCTTCTGCATCTTCTGCACCTTCTGCACTTCGTGAAATTAAGGATGGGAAGAAGGCTAAGAAAGATGAGAAGAAGGCTAAGAAAGCTGATAAGAAAGCAATAATGGGCAAAGCTGACAGAGACTATGACAAGTTAGCTCAAGAAATTGCTGATTTCATTGATGCTGACTCTGAAGGTGAAGAGAGTCAGATCAAGAAGAGAAAGGTGGATGTGATTCCTGTGGCTAAGGATGTAGCACAGAAGATAGGTACTTCTGTATCTATGATTGAGGATGAACACACTGCTGGTAAGGTTATGGCAGCATATTTGATTACTGAAGAGTTGAAGGAAGAGACTGTCAAGGAAGCTGCTAAGTTACTTGCTTCTGCTCTTAAACAGAAGAGTACTTCAGAACCTGCAGAAGTTGAGATATCAGAAGCTACTGTGTCTGATCATTTTGCCTCTCCAGAAGCTGGCATTGGCACCTCTGGCAACGTGGCATATAGCTCATCTTCTTCTTTGAATCATGAGTCAGAATCAGATTCAGAATCTGACAACAAACCCTTGAGCCAAATTCTTCCATCTCTCAAAAATTCATCTCCCTCACCAATCAAACCCATATCATCCCATAACCCACTTGACCAGGCAATAGTTGATTATGTTGATTCAACTATGGACAGAGTAATTCAAGACACAATTACAGTGTCTATGAATCTTCCTGCTGACCATCCTGCTCAACCTTCATTCCTCAAACCACTTCAGGTAATTAAAACTTCTGAAAAACCTGAAGCAACCACTCAATCCAAACAACCACCCTCCCAAACTGAAACCATTTGTGTAGACTCTCCAGACACTCTAGATTCTCTTGAAAAACATCTAGGAGGAGAACTACCAAAAACCCCTGCAAAATCCAAAACAACAAAAGCTACTTCATCCATTTCCAAACCAGACCCTGTACTTGTACCTACAGAGAATCTGACCTTAGCTTCTGTTGAACCTTCAGAACCTGTTGTTGAACCAGCTTCTGAAAATCTAGAACAAGCCTCTGATAGTGTATCAGGAACTGTAACATCATGTAAAGCTAAGACCAGAAGAGTTTCTCAACCACTCTGTGATCCTATAACCTTTTTACCTTTTGAAACTTTTCTAGCTTTGAGAGCTTCTCTACCCTCAACCTCTGAACCTCAAAATGACTTATTTGATTCAAATAAGATTGATGAGTTTTATGCTTCTTCATGCAATAAGCTCAAAGAAGTTATTGAGCAAAGGTCTATGCCAATACTTAATGTGAGCTATGAGGAAAAGTTCTCTACAGTGAAGACTGAGTTTTTGGATTTTTTCACCAAAATTCAAAAAGCTGCTGCCAGGGAACAAGCTCTTATCACTGCCAAGCATGTTGAAGAAGTAAAGCAGGCTGAGAAAGTTGTAACTCTGGTAAATGCTCCTATTCTGAGGATAAGAGATACACCTTTCTTTGATGAGGATCAGTATATTCCTAGAGAATCGGTGGCTTATAATTCTTTGAAGAGGAAGATGTATAGAATTCAAGAAGAAGCTAGACTGGAAAGAGAAGAACATTTGCGAAGAACTGAGGCTCTGGAAGAGATGGTAAAGAAACAGCAAGAGGATCTCCAGAAACTGATGGATCATCTTGCCAAGCAAAACCAACCTTAGTTTAATTTTGTTTTGTTTAATTTTTTTTGTAATTTTGTTTCTGAACTTGTTTTTACTTCTATTTATTCAAGTTTTTCTTACTTTGCATTCTATCTATGCTCCGAATCTTCTATGTTTTCCCTCTGAATCTCTTTCTTCTTTAAATACATGCTTACACCCTTACCTTAAGTCATTTAAAAAGGGGGAGGAACCATGTTCTGAACTTTTTTTTGTTGATGACAAAAGGGGGAGAAGGGAAAGTATTTATGTCAGGAAGCCGTTTTTAATTACATTGCATGTATATGTTAAAGGGAAATATGCGAAAGGTGCTTAGTTAGACTCTGAGCCCTGTTTAAGAATCAATTTTTCTATATAGTCTGAGTATGAATTTGATTGCGTTTGAAAAACAATTTAATTAACCTGGATAGAACTCAAGATGAGCTTACAAACCTCAACTTAAGAACTATCAGACTCAGGGGGAGTCAGAGCCTTCAAACCTCAGACTCTGAGCTTACAAACCTCAGAACCTTTTAAGTCAACTTGTTAATTAGATTAACAACAATTGACCTTTTAAATATTAATGTTTGTCATCATTAAAAAGGGGGAGATTGTTGGAACAAAGGTGTTCAGCAATACCACGTTTTGAGTTTTGATGATAACAAAGTATTAAAAAGTTGTCAATTGGATATTTCTAATATTTGTTTAAGTATGCAGGATATCAATTAAGATTTGTATCTTAGAAAGCATTCTGTTTGAACAATGTTAAAGAGCAATAAATCCATAGAAGCTTGTTGCTTGTGATTCTATTCTGAAGAGAGTCTGAAGACTGTTTCAAAGAGAGTCTGAAGACTGTTTCGAAGAGAGTCTGAAGACTGTGCTGAAGAGAGTCTGAAGACTGTATCAGAGTCTGAAGACCATCAGAATCTGAAAACCAAGAGAGTCTGAAGATTATCAGAAGCTTAGTGCTACAGTGAGTCTGAAGCCACAAATTTGATAATCTCCTGACAGTGATCTCTACTGCATTGCTATGCACAAAGAAACTCTAATGGAGTAACGGCTAGCTTCTAAGTCAACTTGAGCGTGGGAAGCACCAAGACAAAGATTGCAGGCCAGTACAGAGTACGTTGTACGAACTCTGTTTCCACTACTCCACTACCACGTACAGTTTGGCAACTGTGTCTACCGGTATTAATCCTCAAAGGGAATGGAATTCAAATGATGCTATTGAAGGACTATTACCAAATCAAGCAACAGATCAACAGTCATTGATCAAGCTTCAGAAATCATCCTGATGTGCTGGATGACTCAATGTCTCTTTCCTACGCCTATATAAAGGATAGAAGACTTGAAGAATTGTGGGACTCTATAACATAGAAAAACTGCATTGCGCTGCTTTCGTATTCAACTGAGTCTTGACAAAAGCACATCATAAACTTAGATTCTTACAAACTGAGTATCCTAGAATCTCTAAGTTTCACAGAAAAACAGAGTCTGTCTTTTGTGTAAAACAGAGTCTGTCTTTGTTGTAATTGAAACACATTTTGATTGTTGTCAAGTGTTTCAACTCTATTCAATTTTCTGTAATTGTGTAAAAGTCTCTTGCTTTTGTGATTGAGCAAAGGAAGTCTCTTGGCTGCGTCCTTGAGCATAGGAAGTCTCTTAGTTGTGTCTTTGAGCAAGGAAGTCTCTCGCCTGTGAGTGTGAGCAAGGAAGTCTCATACTGTGTGTTTGAGCAACTTGTAATTTGATATTACATTTTAGTGAACTCTCCTTGGAAGTACAAGGGGGACAGGACTACTTCCGGTTTGTGGAAGGAACCTGTATAATTGTTTGTGTTCTCTGTTCTCTCTTTATCTCTTGATTATTCCGCTGCAATCAGAACCTAATCTCCTATCAGACTCTGATCTCATTCAGACTCTGAGTTAAAAGGAATTAGATTCTCACTCTTCAAGAGTTGCGAAAAGAAAACACAATTCAACCCCCCCCCCCTTCTTGTGTTTTTCTCACTTTCATATGATGTGTGTGTGTGTGTGAAATTAATAATGCACGGATGTATGAATGTGTGAATGATGTTGTGTATATGCTGTGTGTGTGTGAAAGTAATAATGCATGGATGTATGAATGTGTGAATGAATGTACGAGTGTGTAGACTGGGTTGTGATGGGTAAACTCGACGAAACGAGGCAAGACAGGTAAGATGAGAGATAGACTGACATCGCAGTACAAACACTCGGCAAACTTCCTTGAAGATGATATTATTGCGAACAGATCGAGCCATTTGCAGGGTGAAACCTGGCACGAGATAGCAACCGATGTTTCCTGGGGAGAGAGTCCATTGTTGACTAAAATGTTTGGGAAGAAGTCGCCATTTGTGAACCGGCGTAGAGTGTTCTGATAAATGCCACTGTTGACCAAAAGTCTGGAAGTTGTCATTTTGCATAGAGTGTCAATCCATAGGTATGCCCCAACAGTCACGCTCCTTTTTGTTTTTTTGTTTGTTTGTTCGTTTTCTTTTGAAATCCCTAACTTTTGCCTGGACCGCCCTTTCGGGTTTTCAGTCCACCGGGAGTATATTTCCTTTTTTTGTGCCCCTAATTTTTGCCTGGACCGCCCTTTCGGGTTTTCAGTCCACCGGGACGCTCTCTATTGCCTAAGTCGCCTTTTCAGGTTTTCAACTTAGCGAGCTTTCATTTTTAGTTCTTGTTGTTGGATTGTGACTGCATCTTGCTCAAAGTAGAGGTCTTCTTCATAGTGCTTAGATATGTTTCCCTTCCAGAGTGTAATCGTTCTCGAGGCGGCTGCTGATGTATGCTTCACCTACTCACGAGCTCAAAGAGAGTGTGTTTGCTGTTCATATATTTCAAAAGATGTAAAAAAAGTTTTGTATTTTGAAATTTTTTTGCTTCAAGTATTGCCATAAAAATAGAAGAAATTTTGTAAATCGAATAAATGGGAGTTCCAAATAAATGGGTACGGGCTCAAACTTGATTAATTGAGTGGTGGCCTGCCAATGGCATCGCTCCACGGATCTTTGAAATATTTTGGAAAATGGTAAATGTAATGGGAAGGGTACATTGAACACGATAACCGCTATTCTCCCTAACAACTTTGAATGCCCCTGTTCCGAGTCTTTGATTTGTAGGTGCTTTGAATTGGAGATCTTTTGATAGTTACATGCCCCAAGTGGACTGTGTCTGACTGATGCAGTTGCTTTGTCATGATCCTTATCTTTTGCATAGATCGCCCTTTCGGGTTTTCGATCTATCAGGATAATCATTTTGTATATGTCTCTAATTTTTGCCTAGACCGCCCTTTCGGGTTTTCAGTCCACCGAGACGCTCATTTTTGCCTAAGTCCCCTTTTCAGGTTTGCGACTTATCGAGCTTTTATTTTTGACAAAGTATTTCTTGACTGCACCGGCATTCATAAGATGTGTGAGTTTGTCACCATCCATAGTTGTAAATGTCATTGCACACGAGCCTTCATAGTTAGGCGTCCACTTGCCCCTGGAGTCTGGTTGGAGAGATAATGTTCTTTTGCACAAAGTCCCTTTGAAATTCACGAGGGACGAACCTTCTTCTGGGAAGCTTGTTTCAACTCCTTTTGATATAGTTGTACCAGGGTCGTCATGTATTGTGAATTCAAATCAATCTTGAGATTTCAGCCGAAACCCTGTTGGCGGGACTTTGACCTCCATGAGAAGTCCGCCCCTTCATGTCATATACTGATGGAAGGAGGGGGGGTTGCCCCTGTTGAAATGTTTATTGAAACACGATGCCCGTCTGAGGCAACGGTGCTATCTCATGCTGGTCTTTGTAAGTGACAGCCATTCTCTTGGCGATCTTCTTGATTTTGGTTGTAGCTTTGACGGCTAAGATGCCCCAGTATGTGAGAGGTTTTGTCGGGAATCACTTCATTTTTCTTCATCTTTGGACACAGGGAATTCGAAGTCGAAAAAGAGTATAGGGTTAATGTGTTCAACGGGTTTATTTATGTTTAATCTGCATTTATGTTTGATTTTAGAGAATGAATAATTGTATGCAGACATTTGGAAATGATTAAAGAAGAAGATTTTTGGTTTTTTTGTGTTACCATTTTCCAGAAAAAGCACAAAATAAAAACAAAGTCGTGACCAAAACGACATTTTTATTAATGATGACAATACTTAAAGCAAAAAAAAAGCCCTACACAAGTTCACTTTTGTCTCGGGCGGAACAAAAGAATATTTTTTTGAAAAAAAGTAAACAGCAAACAAGCACATTATTTGAACTTATAAGTAGCGGAAGAAAACATCAACAAAGAGCTGATTGCGGCTAGCCATCCCATGTGTCACAAGCACTATGTATTATGATCTGGTAGCGGATTGACTTGCGCGTTCGGAGAGTCTTAAAAGGTCAGGCGGTTGGTCCTAATCAAGTTCTGGACTGCCTTCTTTAGTGCGTTACAATGTTCGACGTCATGTCCAGGTGCCCCTTGATGGAAGGTACAGAAAAGGTCAGGTCTATACCATGCTGGCAATCTTGTTGGTACTGGAGGAGGCGTCTTAGTCTGGACCAGATTCTTTTTGAGCAACTGTGGAAGCAAATCCGCATATTTCACGGGGATTGAGGTAAATTGCGCCCTTGAGGCCTGTTGTTGCTGATATAGTTGCTGAGGATACTGTTGTTGAGGATGATGTGGGAATAATAGTTGCCCCTCGGGGGATAGAACGTTGGTTCGGATCAAGTCCCGGACTGCATTCTTCAAGGCATAACAATGCTCGATGTCGTGACCTGGTGCCCCTTGATGGAAGGCACATGAGAGATCCGCTCTAAACCATGCTGACGATTTTTCCGACACCAGAGGAGGTGCCTTGGTCTGGACCAAATTTTCTTCAAGCAACATTGGGAGCAGCTCTGCATACTTCATGGGAATTGGATCATAATGTGCTCTCCGAGCCTGATTCTGTGGATTGGGTGGTTGTCGAGGCTGTTGTATGCACAATGGCGGACATGGTGGCTGGGGCCCTCGCTGGAATCGTGGCGGATCCTTTGTGACCATTAGCGAAGTTACCAGGTTAGTTAACTTCTCTACTTCAGCCCGAAGCGTTGTCACCTCTTTACGAAGCTCGTGGACCTCTTGTTCAAGCTGATCCGTCTTTTGTGTTTGCACGAGTGTTTGCATGTGCGAGTTGAAGTTGAAAGAAGACATCAAACCACCTTACTGATGGGTTGACCTTTTATTGAAAAGACACAGTGTGAGACTCGGACTTGAAACTATGAATGCAGAATGATGCATGGTATGTTTATGCAAAAATAGACATTTTTATTTGTTTATCGAAGGACATGTCAAAGTAATTGTAAACATCGTAAGGACCATGATTTTATTTGTAAAGATATTGCAAACGGTCCCCTTTTTTAAAAGCAAGAACGAAGCCACGGAAAAAGCCCTTAACAAAAGCAAAAGCTTAGTTTAGATTTTTTTGAAATTTCATTTCATGTTGTTCTTTCTTGCAAGGTCCATACCAATGATGTTTACAAGAGCTTATATTGTCCTTCGTTATTTAATGAGAAAAGAAGTTTATGAATGAATGTATGTATGCATGAATATGCTAAAGAACATAGAAAACATGGTGAGGTTTTAGGTCCATAATGATGGAGTCAAGGGTAAGTGTGCCACATGGTAAGGACTATGGTTTCATTTGTACCTGTATCACGGGTTCTACCAAGTTCTCAAGGTCTACAACCTCTTCCGAAGATTATTGGACTGCAGAATTTACTTCTGATCCAAAGAATATTCGTACGAGAGTCTCGCTCGAGTGTAGTATCGCGAATCAACTAGATCAAGATTTACTCATGAATAGCCACCGCACTACGCCCTAAAAAGGCTAGGATGGGTTAAAGGTAACTAAAGGTCCTCAACTTCGACGGTCACTCGAAAATAGTATGCCAAACACGAATACTCATGTCAACATGGTATACTTCCAAGATTCCTCCATTGAGTGGGGTTATCACATGTACCACAACCAAAAATCACTCTTGGTAAGGAACTATGATTATACCACCATCCTATCTTATGTTTCCCTCAAGTCCGGGTGGGGGACTTATCTCACCACACACGTTAAGAAAGGAGAAAGAAGAAGGAAGAACATATATACACGTATTTCCATCTTTTGTTTTTGTTTTTGAAGCAAGTTATAGCACAAAAAATTAGATAAAGCCAAGTTAGGCTCAACCCTCTTAGGGGTATCCCCAGTGAAGTCGCCATTTCTGTCGCGTCATTTTTCGGATATCAAGCTATTGATTAGCGTTGACTCACTATTTTATTTCATGACTGAACTTTTAATTTTTTCAAAAGAAAGGGAAAAAAGTTCGAATAAACCACATTTTAAAGATTTAGGGTTCGGGGGTTAGTTACGTTTATGGAAGGTATTAGCACCCTATACGTCTGTAGTACTCTACGGGAAACTCTTGATTTTATTTAACTTTTGTGCTATTACTTGCTTGGTTAAAAAAAGGATTAAAATGATGAGTAAGAAGAAGAAAGAAAATATTTTTTTACTTTTGGAAAAGACCAAAAATGGGTTTTTTATTAGTGTGCTTGACAAGAGTTTGATCTTGCTCCTACGTATCTCCAGGTGCGATGGAGAATTCAAAGCTACGTAGTTCTGGGTAGAAAATGTTTGTTTGTTGGTTGATTTTATTTATGAAAATGGTTAGGTCGAGCTTTTGCGAAAAAAAAGTTTACTTAAAGAGAGATGGACTCGCACTTGGGCGGTGGTATCCGTTTTTTTTAGAAAAAAAGTTAAACGCTCAAGCTCTTAGCTATACTGCTGAGGTCGAGGATGACAAGCTCAAACTCTTAGTTATAATGCTGAGGTCGAGGATGATAACCTCAAGCTCTCAGTTATAATGCTGAGGTCGAGGATGACAAGCTCAAGCTCAGTTATAATGTTGAGGTCGAGGATGGCAAGCTCAAGCTCAGCACAACACGTGAACGAAAGAAAGAAAAGGGAAAGAGAAAAAAAAGAAAGAGAACATACCTTTGAAGGGGGAGAATAGGTGGAAAAAGATAAGGAAAGGGTTTGTATTAGCTTTTCTTGTTGGTGGTTGTAATGTGGTGGTTTGTGTTGATTTGTGATGGTTTTATGTGGTTTTGTGTTGTGGTTCAAATAGTGGTTGTGTTGTTTTGTGTTGTTGATGATGAAAAAAACAATACTAAGACTTAAGAAAAATTATAGTGTTATTGTGTTGCTCTCCCCAAAACTCTCCTCTTAAAATTCTCTCCTCTTTTTCTTAAATGGCAAGCACTCCCTCTATTTATAGATGAGATGAAACTTGGAGCTCAAGCCGAAATTGTTGCTTGGAGCTCAAGTTTGAAACTATTGGAAGAAAGTTGACATGTGATGTCATCTTGGTGATGTCACATTGATGATGTCATCTTGATGTCACATTATTTGTTTAAAATAAAAAAAAGAAAAAAAGCAAAAAAAAAAAGAAAAAAAAAAAAGAATAAATAGAAATAATAATAATTTTGATAATAATAATAATGAAAAAATGAAAAATAATTGAAATAAGGAAAATGGTTAGATGAAGACAAATAAAAAATAAAAGATGGAAATAAAGATTAAAAGAACAATAGAAAGAGAAGAGGACCCGACTCGGAACCAAAAATGTGGTATTTTAAAATACCTTTTGGCCGAATTTTTCACTAAAAAGTCAAAGACTGATTAAGGTCAAATGACACGTGTCGGTGGTATCTTAGGTCAAAAATTGGGGTATGACAAGTAGAAAACATCAACTACTAGCAAATATGGCAAGAAAACAAGTGTATTTGCTATAAGATAAGATGATAGCCTATAAACACCACTTGATGTTTCTCTTAACAAGATTGGTCTCTCATTGATAAAGATTGGAAGTGTTTCAGTTGTGGAAGATAAGAGGAATGTTAGAGTGAATGCAAAAAGACCAAACCTTTTCTCAATCCCTTCTTTATCAAACCCAATGTTTATGTATATCGTTCCTAAAACAAGACCAACAAGTAATGCTTCTGCTGTGTTTATCAATGTAAAAGTTAGATTTAGATTTTGCAACATTTTGTTCTTTCAAATGGTTTTTGCCAGCAAGGCTAGTTCAGCAAGTTTCTTACCATTTCTTTCATTGATTCTTTATTCATGAGTTTTAAGTGAGCCATGCAACTCCTCATTTTTCAATGTTTCAAGAATATGGGAAGGAAAAGCAAACAATGTGGTACAGCGATATGATCAATTAGAGAGTCAAAGCTCTCAACGCCTTTTCAACCATCATTTGATATAAGAACTTGTCAAATTTTGTCATCAATTAACTAAAATTCAAACTCAGGTGAAGTACTCGACTATGGTTTTTTGATCAGACATCAATAATAGTTAATATTTCTTGTCCATGAACTATAGTTCACTTTCCCAGCCTTTGCAACAACATAAGAATTTGTTAAGATGTCTCAAGCGTCCTTTACAACTATCTTCTAAAATTCATGTAGTTCACATATAGATGGATCAATAAGAGAGCCTTGCAAAATTTCAATCACGTCTCAGAAACCAAAGATGACTTGCATCTGGAACCACTTTTCTATTATAAGTTTTTGCAATAAAGAAAAGACAGGTTGGCCAAAGAAGAACCATTAGAGTTAGTCATGACTACCTCAGATTTCTCAAAGAACCTCACATTCTCGTATTCATGTGTCCCAAATCGAAGAACTAGATATCATTGTCAATGTGAGATCACTCACTTTATGATGATTGCATACACAGATGGAATAATGGTTTTAGATAGATTAACTAAATAATGATTGTTGTATCATGCTCCAAATCGTGTTTGTATCATGTCCATTACCTAGTACTTTTCTTGTTGGTTCAACATTAAATATGATATTGGTACTAATTAAGCAGTTTGTGGTTTTGTACTCCAACTCACAGAAACCATTTCCACAGCAAAATGGTTTTGGAGTCCAACTCACAAAAACCATTTCCACGGCAAAATTGTTTTGGCATAAGTACAGAGAACTATTAAATAACAAGCAAAAATACCAAATATTATCACACATATGCAATGAACACAAATACAATTCGAAATATTTTCCCCAATTCGAAATTAAACTGTCAATTAGGGTTACACAGATGCAATTACTTTCCAAACTAATTGTAATTACTTCAAAGCACAAGATATTTGGAAAAGAAATTATATATGAGAATTTCAAACCTGTCTTGTTTTCATCTTTTTTACTGTTCGTGTGGTTTTGGATTGAAACTGAAAATAGAAATTGAACCGGCACTGATGTTGATGAAGAAGCGGTTACGACGATAATTCACTGGAGAAGGTTGGTTACGGTGAGAATCGGGATTGTTGAGAAATCGCCGGATTGTTGACAGGTTGAAATGGTTCCGTTTCGTTTTGATTTCGTGGTTGAAACTAGTACTGGGCTACGGGGTAATGGGTAATGGGCTGGACTTATGCAGGGTGCATAAGGATTACTTATTCAGGATAACCGAACCCGTTACTTGACACATTGTTAGTTTTGGGTTTTTTAACTGAAAGTTAACATAAGGACTAAAGCCAAAAGTTTCACAAAGTGCAGCGACAATGCCAAACCAGAAAAAGCGCAGGAACCAATGCTAAAATTGAGTGAAAGTGCAGGGACTAATCACACATTTAAGCCTATTTTTAATTTATAAAATATGGTTTTTGAAACTTTAAATTATAGCCATTAAAAAATTTAGTTACCACGTGTCAAACATCTGTGTGAGGAACCGTAAACTTGACCCTTTAAGAAATGTAGCAGATCCGAGTAGCTCACTCTCCATTCCCACTCTCTGTCAGCTAATTTGCTCTCTCTCTCTCTCTCTCTCCCCGAGTTCCTTCTCCAATTTCTTGTTTTAGGGTTTTAAAATTGGGAAATTTATGTTATTATTTAGGCATACAGAAGAAGGCAAATGGGAACATCAGTGCAAGTAACACCACTTTGTGGAGTATACAATGAAAACCCTCTCTCTTACTTGGTTTCCATTGATTCTTTCAATATCCTCATTGACTGTGGTTGGAACGATCACTTCGACCCTTCTCTCCTTCAACCACTTTCCAGGTTGGTTGTTACTCTCTTTCTTCTTTTCCATCGAAAACTATGAAATATTTTAATTTCATTACGCATGTCCGGGGTCCGACACGTGTAATTACCCTGGATTATGTGATATTTTTAAATTAATAGCTGTGTCAGTGTCGGTATCCGTGATGCAAACCTTTATATTGAGGGAAAACACTGGCAAATGCATTTGCAATGGCAGTTTTGATGTTGTTGTTGCAGATGCCTCTATAACCGTTGCATTATGACCACTTATGTGATATTTTCAAATTATCAGCGTGTCAATGTCCGTGTCCGTATCCATACTTCATAATGCAAACCTTTATATTGAGGGAAAACACTGTCAAATGCGTTTGCAATGGCAGTTTTGATGTTGTTGTTGCAGATGCCTCTATAACCGTTGCATTATGACCACTTATGTGATATTTTCAAATTAATAGTTGTGTTGTCCGTGTCCGTATCCGTGCTTCATAATGCAAACCTTTGTATTGATGTTGTTGTTGGAGGTGCCTCTATAACCGTTGCATTATGACCCCAATGGTAGTTGCAAACCGTAGTTTAGAACTATGGGCACACGAAGTAGATGGAAGGAGAAAAGTTGTAATTTTTTGGGGGATGTTATGTTTAGTATAGATGTTTGTGGTTTTATTCCCTTTGATTTCTTATTGAGCTTGTGTGACTGATATGTAGGGTAGCATCAACTATTGATGCTGTTTTACTTTCACATCCTGATACGCTTCACCTCGGTGCTTTACCATATGCCATTAAGCACCTTGGACTTTCTGCTCCTGTTTATTCAACTGAGCCTGTATATAGATTGGGACTTCTCACTATGTATGACCACTTTCTCTCTAGAAAGGTGAGTCAAATTTCATTCTTATGTCATTTTGCAAAAGGCTTAATAGCAGTTTTAGCTCCCTAACTTTCACGAAGTTGCGATTTTGGCCTCTTAAGAAAAAAAACTACAAAACCGTCCCCTAAGTTTTGCAACTGTAGCAGTTTTGGCCCCCTTAGGCCAAAAAAAATTAAAAAAAGTAACACGTGTCACCTCATTTAGGGTGTCACGTCAGCGTAGACCGAGTCAAAATTGACCTTGGGGGCCAAAACTGCCACATGTGCAAAACTTAGGGGGCGGTTTTGTAATTTTTTTCTTAGGGGGCCAAAATCGCAACTTTAGGAAAGTTAGGGTGCTAAAACTGCTATTAAGCCTTTGCAAAATGGTTTGGTTGAGACTTGAGACATCTCTCTCTTTCTTTTGCAGCAAGTGTCGGAGTTTGATCTGTTCACTCTAGATGATATTGATTCTACTTTCCAAACTGTAACAAGGCTAACATACTCTCAGAATCATCATCTCTCAGGTAGGCATTTCATTTCAATGTCATATATCTAAACAGATTCCTCAATTTATGACATTTTAACCAATACTAGGAAAGGGGGAGGGAATCGTGATTGCACCACATACTGCTGGACATCTTTTGGGAGGTACGATATGGAAAATTACAAAGGATGGTGAGGATGTCATATATGCTGTTGATTTCAATCATAGGAAAGAAAGGTAAATTATTTTTTTACTTCTCCAAAATTTATCTTGTATATTCTTAACGAGCAGAAAGGAAGCTACTTATCAATCTAATTTTCACTAGGCATTTGAACGGAACTGTTCTAGGTTCTTTTGTTCGGCCGGCTGTTCTAATAACCGATGCTTATAATGCTTTGAATAATCAGCCTTACAGACGTCAAAAGGACAGAGAATTTGGAGGTAACTAACATTTAAATCTTATAATTGCTACACTTTGACAGAAATAAGGTGAATTTTTTAATTTTTTGTTTTCTTGAGTTGCTATTAAGAGAAAACTGAAATATTTTTATGCCTGGGATATTCAAAGACAGGCATGCAAGCATTAAAAAGTCTTCATCATGAAATGAGAAAACTGTCTAGACTATGTACTTTGTTTTTTCTGATATATATCTTGTTGGTCATTTAGATATCTTAACGAAGACTCTAAGGGCAGGTGGCAATGTGTTACTACCTGTTGACACTGCTGGACGAATATTGGAACTTATTCTGATGCTGGAATCGGTCAGTACAAGAAAAGAATTTCACTTTTATTCTCTCTTTCTCAGTTTATTCCTAAATGTACATGCGTGAGTTGACATCAGATCTTGCTGTTTGCAGTATTGGGCGGATGAAAACTTGAACTATCCTATATACTTTCTTACATATGTTGCATCCAGCACTATTGATTACGTGAAAAGTTTCCTTGAGTGGATGAGTGATTCCATAGCGAAGTCCTTTGAACAAACTCGTGAAAATATATTTCTTCTGAAGTAAGTTGTGTCTTCCTTGATTTATATTGGGAGCAAGATATTCTATATGTCAATTGCATTTCTGTTCTTGGGGATGCTACTATGCCTTTTTAACCTAAAAGTAATGAGTTTCTTGTGATATTTTAAAATAGAAGATTTTGTTCAGTCATGGGTGAAAGATGGGTTTTAATAACCTATAGGTTGTCACACACACTTTAAGGATCTTTCCTATATATGACGTATTAAACAAATATTTAAGAGAGAGGGAGATATGCACTTTCAGTGTAAACTAGTTTTACACCAATTTCCAAGAAGAAATATTTTAGTTTTTTTTAAAATGTTGTTGAAAAATCGGCTTATGTGGCAATGTGATGAATTGTCTTTGGATGTTGGTGTAAAGCTAATTTACACCAGCAATGCACCTCCATTAGCTCAAAAGTTAATCTCCTTTTATTTTAGTTTCTGCATTTATCTTGTGTTTAACATAGACTGTAATGCCTACCTGCAGGAATATCACACTTCTGGTTAGCAAGGCTGACCTCGACAATGCTCCTGACGGTCCAAAGGTTGAATGATTTCTTATGCTAATATTTTATCAGGCCTGCTTCCTTACTGATTCTCCTTACGTATTCTGATACACATATCTTGTATAGGTTGTTCTAGCATCCATGGCAAGTTTGGAAGCAGGTTTTTCACATGATATATTTGTTGAGTGGGGGAACGATGTCAAAAATCTTGTGCTTTTTACTGAAAGAGGCCAGGTATACTCTTTAGAATAAAAACATTTCTGATGTATTGTGTTTTAGTATTCTTGTGATAGAACTTCTTTGGAAAACTCCTACTCTTGGTCAAGGGAACCTAAAGGAAAGTGAAGCAGGAGTGCTTGAGAGTAGAGACTAAGGCAACTCAAGAAACAACTAACTCCTTGTACATTTGTCCCCAATGTATGGCTCAAGTGGTTGAGTTGGAGCAACTGAAAGAGTTTGAGCAGCAATTCTAGAGTTCAAACTCTGGCTACTAACAACCCGTTTGGGTTGGCCTTGTGGTGTTGGCTTGGGACCTTGGAGTGTGTTCCTCTCAAGGTCTCACGTTCGATTCCCCATGGTGCCAATTTTAGTAGGCTAAGTCCATATAGAGTTATGCTCTGGCTTTAAATGGGCACCCCCGCAAGTGGACGGTGGGATTTGATCCCTCGAGTTAGTCGGTCCTTAGGTTGGATACCGAGTTTGCGAAAAGAAAAGAAAAAACTCAGGCTACTAACATAACATACTAACAACTCCCAACAATTCTCTTATCTAAATCTAACAAACAATCTTTTCGACCACGCACGTGCGCAAAGCCTTCTTATTTCCCATGATTTTCCTTTTTATTGTCATGTTTTGAATTTTAGCACATTTTATCTCATTTATCCCATTAGACTTTATTAATATTTCATATTATTTTTTATTAGAAAATGCTTTATAATTTGCTAATAGTGCTTGAGAGTTTGTTTTACGTCTTTTGGGCAGTGAGAATGGAATAAGGATCTTGGGTCATGCAACTTATTTTTATTTGTGATGTATTTTTTTAAAAGATTAATTTTAATACACTATCTAGTATACACAAATCATCCTTTTTATCATTTATAAGGTAGATATGATTAAAGTTAATTTTTTTTTTGGTGATCCAACGAGTATGATTGATCGACAGTGTAATAAATTATTCATTTCAATTAAATTATTTCTTTAAATACTATGTATTTGTTAATCTTATGTTTCAATTGATCCTTGTGTGTACAATGCATAGTTTGGCACGCTAGCTCGTATGCTTCAAGCTGATCCACCTCCAAAAGCTGTCAAAGTCACTGTGTCCAAGCGAGTTCCTTTGGTTGGCGAAGAGCTAATTGCTTATGAGGAAGAGCAAAACCGAATAAAGAAAGAAGAAGCTTTAAAAGCAAGTCTTATGAAAGAGGAAGAATTTAAAGCATCTCAGGGGGCTGATAATGATACTATCGATCCAATGATCATTGATACTGGCAATAATCAACCATCACCAGAAGGTATGTATTGTATTAATTATTTTGGAGATAATATTTAGAAGTGTTTCCCTTTTTTTTGTTTTCCTTTCATTACAAAACATGACAATTTTGGTGTTGTTTTCATGTTAAATGCATTCACTTCGGTATTTAGAATTATCCACTTGTGTTTCCTCATATCATAATCATTTTCTTTTCTGTTTTATTTAACTATGCTATTTTGGGTCATGTATACTTGAATTTTTTCTACTATTATTAGCTGAATCTATTTATCTTTAACTAGTTTTGAGTCTTGGAAAGGGCTACACACTGAGTGCTAAAACAAAAGAATAAATAACTTCATCCATTCCCTTCTGTTACAAAACAAAACAACCACTGAAATCTATTAAATAAGCTACATTTAATAGCCATATAACATAAATCAATTTTGGAGCTAACATTTCTGTAACTTTTATCATTATTTTATGAACCTGCTGATTTTTCTTTCGACCCCTTAAGTAGTTTAATTTGCACTTGCAGCGTCTGTTCCTAAAAACGGAGGATACCGAGATGTGTTTATTGATGGATTTGTTCCCCCTTCATCTAGTGTTGCCCCAATGTTTCCCTGTTATGAGAATATATCAGAATGGGATGATTTTGGTGAAGTCATAAATCCAGATGATTATGTAATTAAGGAGGAAGACATGGACCAGACAGCAAATAATGTAAGTTTCCTTTTTAAAATATCAACCTCACGACTTCCCAGTTTCAATAGAAATATATATTCCAGTTCAAAATGACATTAGTGTTCTTATCATGTTTCTGTTCTGAATTACTAGTCTATTGTAGAACACATTATAAA
Organism: Medicago arabica; assembly: GCA_946800305.1. NCBI lineage: Eukaryota > Viridiplantae > Streptophyta > Magnoliopsida > Fabales > Fabaceae > Medicago > Medicago arabica. The sequence continues at coordinate 26,969,246 of OX326966.1, forward strand.
GGTTAATATAATTTACATTGATAATGGTTGATGACATCATTGGATTGAAAAGGAGTACGAAACCTTATAAACAATAAGATTTGATACATTCGGCTTATGGATAAGCTAGTCTTTAACTATTCCCCATGACTTAAATATGGAATGTGAGACATTCGTCTTCTATCTATGAAAAATATTTGCTGTGATCCAAGTTTTCTTATCGATGATTAGAAACATTTGCTGTTATTTCATATTTGCACTCCCAACCCTATATTATGAATAATAATACTTGTTTATCATTTTCCTATTTTTTCTTAGTTAGGTGGTGATTTAAATGGAAAACTAGATGAAAGTGCTGCAAGTTTGATATTTGATACAAAGCCATCAAAAGTTATATCTGATGAAAGGACTGTAAGCTTCACTCACTATCATTTTCTTAAATCTTTATGTTTCCTGTTCTTGTGATTAGTAATTTTATGTAATTTGTGTTTGAATTTATCACTGCTATATTCGTATATTGATTGGATGAATGGAGTTGAATCACCTTTTCCATTTTTGGCTTTGTCACCAAATTTATTACTTTTGCAAATATTAAAAGTCTCCTCTCCCCTGTCTTCGATATTTTACAAAAGATGCTATTATGTTTGTTTTTTTTAACATTTGTATTAATCCTGCAACAGTTTTTTTTTTTCCTAAACCATTTATTTGCTCCTTAGTTTGATTATAGTCTCCAATGGAAGTTTATCTTACAGGCATTTTTATCTTATTTTATCCCTTAAACTCTATATATTAGGTGGAACATCGATGCTATAGGTTATAGAGTTGAAACCACATTCATGATTTATTAAAATTCTAAGCTATGTGGTGTGCATTAGGGTTGAGTTCGACCAATCCAAATTCTAAGATGGTATTAATGTTTATCCTAAATCCACTGGGCCACCCTCTGTCGGGCCACTCGGGTTACACTCTGGATGTCCAGTCATGGGTGTGAGGGGGTGTTGAGATTTCCCACACTAGAGAGATATGACCTTATAATGTGTTTATAAGTGGGAGACATCCCTCACCTTGTAAGCCAGGTTTGTAGGGTTGAGTTAGGTTCAACCCAGATTTTAAGATACATTTAAATTTCAGACTGCAAATCACATTAGACCAGAAATATTATCATGGGGCAAGGAAGCTTGTTTTGATTGTGGATTTACACTTGCATTTCTTGTATTTGTAAGAACTTTAGCATTTATTACTCTACTTGTATGAATCTTAAATGGGCCGAATCTACTTATGATGGTGTTGATTTTGTTGTTGTCTAGGTCCAAGTTAGATGTTCATTGGTTTACATGGATTTTGAAGGTCGTTCAGATGGAAGATCAATTAAGAACATTCTCTCCCACGTTGCTCCCCTAAAGCTGGTATGGATCTTTTTGGTCTTTTTCAATTCAATTAATAGGGGCACATCATAAATCTTCTTTAACGTACTTGTATTTGGGGAATAGATCAGAACTCATAGGTTGCCATATCTTTCCACCATTAAAAACCATATGATATTGAAAATAACATTTTAATTTTTAATTGATGTGAAAAAGTGTTGTTTATCGCGGATTGCGGAAAATAGTGCTTTTTTAAAATTCCTCCTCTACCCTATAATGCTATAGCGCTACTATAGCCACTGTTTTGAGACATATTTTTATTTTCTCATTTATAAAATGTATTGTACAAATAATTTATATTCTTCGGCACAGAAGCCATCTTGCTATAGCCATTTTGGGATTGGCAGCTCCACTCTGAGCAACCTCTTTGTCATTTTTATCATTGTATCATTTGCTTTTGTTATTTTTGTATCATGCATGATGATGAATCTCACTATTATGCTAAAGGTTTTGGTGCATGGATCGGCTGAAGCTACAGACCATCTGAAGCAGCACTGCCTGAAGAATGTCTGTCCTCACGTTTATGCTCCCCAAATTGAAGAGACTATTGATGTTACCTCTGATTTATGTGCTTATAAGGTGCAATGACATAAACTTTGTACATTTGCCGAAAAAACTGTACAACATGTCAAAATTAATCATGTTATGCTTTTCTGGTTATAGGTTCAATTATCTGAGAAGTTAATGAGTAGTGTACTCTTCAAAAAGGTATATAATATATGTCTGAACTGATTCAGTTAATACAAATTGTCCGCCAGTTATCATGTTGAATAATAAACATAAATTCAATTGCAGCTGGGAGAATATGAAATTGCTTGGGTTGATGCTGAAGCAGGGAAGACAGAAAATGACATGCTTTCGCTTCTCCCCGTTTCCGGAGCGCCTCATCCACATAAATCTGTTCTTGTTGGTGATTTGAAATTGGCAGATTTCAAGCAGTTCCTCTCCACCAAGGGTGTTCCGGTATTCTGCATTTATAGATTTAGTACTAGTTTACTAATTCTTTCTCTCACTGATTCTTTATTCCTAAATGGAGTGATTTCCATTTCATTTCCCTAGCATTGAAAATGCGGGTTACCATGTGTTCTGAAACTGAAACTTGACTCAATTAAATCTGAACATTTTCTACTTTATAAAAAATGCTTAATTACAGTTTTGGTCCCCTTATTTTTACTCATCCACGAAATTGATCCCCCAAATTTAAAATTACGCGGTTTTGGTCCCTTTTTCATATTTCTCAACTCAGAATTGTTGATGTGACATGTTTTAAATGATGTGTCATACGACCTGATGATGTCAAATTATCACCAACAATGAAATTACCAGAAAAACCCCCTTAAAACTTCAATTTCAATATCACCATTTTTAATTTCAAAAATCGGAAAAAGGACCAAAACTGTGATTTTAAAATGGGGGGACCAATTTCGTGTGAGTAAAAATATGGGGACCAAAAAAATATGGGGATCAAAAATGTAATTAAGCCTATAAAAAAAAGGTGTCATAACATGATAACTTTTGTAGGTGGAATTTGCTGGCGGGGCTTTGCGTTGTGGTGAATATGTAACTGTTCGGAAGGTTGGGGATGCAACTCAGAAAGTAAATGCTTCTTCTGAACATTTGTTAAATTTTATATTTTCTTAGGAAAATGACTTTACGAATACAGCTGCGGCTGTATATTCAGTTTTCTGATAAAGATTCTGATTCATTATCAATATTTCTAAACAGGGAGCTGGTTCTGGTACTCAGCAAATTATTATTGAAGGTCCTCTATGCGAAGATTACTATAAAATTCGAGATTATCTCTATTCGCAGTTTTACTTGCTTTAGATTTGGTTGTACAAGTGCATAGGCTAACCGTTAACTTCTTACCTTCCCTACCCTGTTTTCCGAAAAAGGCAGAGAATGCAAAGTACTATGTAGATGCTTGTAAACATGGTTAATTTCGTAGCCATACTAACAAGATTCACAGGAGCTGTTATCCACTTTCGAAGTTTTAAATGAAGAAATCACACTGCATTATTCTCACTGTGCCTCATATTTACATCAACCATCATAGCAACTGGGGTATATGAACTTTTCAAGTGTGTTTGCTCTATTTGTATTTGTAGAAAAGGAATTTAATATGTTCCTATTTATCTGTGTCATTACTTTTCATCTCTAGTACAAGCAGTGTTTAGACACTAACATTGAATTAGATAGATAAACAAATCTGTGTAGAGATCGTTTCTTTTCATCCTTTGATAATTTGGTTGATATCATTGAGCTGAACAATCTTTATTCTATTGGTTTTGGTATTCTTAATTTTTACACAAACATTAACAGGTGCTTTTAGAACGTTATATATAGCTTTACACGTCTTCATATCTAATAATAATAAGGCTTAATAGCAGTTTTAGCCCCTTAACTTTCCCAAAGTTGCGAATTTGGCCCCCTAAAAAAAATACTACAAAATCGCCCTCTAAGTTTTGCACGTGGCAGTTTTGGCCTCCAAGGTCAATCTTGACTCAGTCTACGTTGATATGACACCTTAAGTGAGGTGCCGCGCTTTATTTTTTTATTTTTTACTGCGAAAACAGCTATTAAGCCTAATAATAATAATAATAATAATAATAATATATTATTATTATTATTGTTATTATTATTAAACTAGCGTCCAGACCGGCACTCCCGTGCCCGTCTGTCCGCTCTTTCTGCTGCGCTAACGCATGTAACTCATAAACAGTATGTTTTTCAAATGTTGATTTAGTTTTTTATATATATATATTTTAGAGAAAATAATTAGATTTAAAAGAATGACCAAGCTTGATCAAAAAGAGAAGTATCAAGGTTGATTAAAAAAATGTAAGATATGTAATTCATGCACTTCTTTGACATGGAGTTACTAAATATATATTTAGTTTTGTGATGTATGTTCATCTATCCATGGAGGATGAATATACATGAAACATGAGTGACATTTATGGGGTTGAGTTTGATGAAGACTTTAAATCTTTCCCATTGCTACCACAATTTACAGAAAAAGAGTACACATATGCTCTTTTATTATTTCTCAAGCCATTTGAGTCTGCCACATAATTTAAAATTTAATAAATCAAAGGAAAACCAGTAGAAGAAATACGAACAAAACTTCGACGACACTACTTATTCAAATTTTGCGATATTTTTTATTGTAAAAGCCAATGTAACATAGAAAGTGGAATTTTAATTAAACTGGGGCATATAATTGATGTTAGTAAAATCAATTATATGCTCGTCTGTCTGTTTTTTCTACAGCGCTATAGTATATATGTACTTGACTATACGTTTCTTTGTATATAAGCAATCACATTAGTTTTTTCTTTACCCTTTGTTTTTTATAATTTAACTTCATCATAAATAAATATGTATGTATGTGGATGACACGAAATATGAATTCCCAGCTATAAGGTCATTATAAATAACACATGGTAAAACAAAGATAATATAACGACATACTAATATAAACACATATTAGAACATAGATGAAATGAAAGCTATAGTTGAAATCATATTAAACGGCATAAAATCAGAAGCATTAATATAGTGATTGTACTCTTATCATCTCTAATATTTCATTTGTCGTCATTGATTGCGCATGATGGGAAGGCCAAACATCAAATCAGAATCAGAAGCATGTCTCATTTCTCTGCATTTTATTTGATGCAAATGATTTTTATTAGTTGTTAATCGATAAGACTAAATTGTACATGAAAAAGGCTATAAAACATCGTTTAAAATTTAAAAAGTTGATTACCGTTTAAGAATTGTAGCTAATTCTTCGTACACCCCTTTATCAATAATTTCTTGTCTTTCGAAAAACTACAAATTAATTGCAAAATGTTATATGAAATTATAATTCATGGAACATCATATAGAAGAGTAATATATAAAGCTTATATATAAAAAATAAAAAAAAATCTGATCAATAGAGATATCTTGTCTTAACTTCGACGTTGTAGATTGATAGCTCTCCGTTGTTATTGGATTGTGCAAATTTCTAAAATAAATAAATAATTGTTTTGTCTCTTATTGTTTTGTCTCAAAGATGAATTAGTGATAAATAATATATTTGATAAATAATATTTTTATTAATGAATTCATTAAATACCTAAATTTTCTTTGAGACAATTTCTCTTCACAATATTCCACATATGTGTTTTATCTGTTATTATTATTGAACCCCACCCAAGAGAATACACCGTTAGACGATGAATCTGTCAGGAAAAAATTTTTAAGTATTAATGAAATGATGATGAGGTTGTAATAGGTAGACATGGGTTTTGATACCAAGGCAAATACCTTGTCATCAATGTTGCACATAGAAGAAAGTGATTGCTCATCCTTCCAAATGTTCCATTTTTTCTGAAACTCTCCCTCCTGAATTAATTGAAAGGTTTGAAAATAGGGGTATGAATTCAAAAATATCTATTTGAAAATTATCACAAATTTGACAAATTTTAGACATGATTGATTAGAAACATAAAGAACGCCCAATTCTTATACAATGTGAAGTATGTTATTCGTTGTTCTTGAAATAACAAACAAAAATTGAAGAAAAATAACATAAAAGCAACCAAACTGAAATCACAATTTAACCTAAAAGAAGATAAGAAATGAGAGTAAAAGATAAAAATAAAAAAAGAACAGATGATCCTGCCTACTCCATCACAACCTTTACCCTCTTTTACTTTTAGTCTCAATTTCCCTCTCCCGTCTTTGTTTTATTGTAGCACCTCTCATCTATACTTCCTTTTTCTAATTGATTCTTCTTTTTTCTATTGCTGATGAATGGAGCAAATAAACAAATGAGATAACGTTTACATTATTACAAAAAATAAAGATAACAAAGGACAAAGAGAAACCACTAATTTTTTCCTTACGCATAAGTACCATCTCTTTGATCTCAAAGATGTGCATTCTAAAACAGTACTTTTTGTTCATAAAATTGAAGTGTAAAAGTTAAAATCTTGATTTGAAAATACAACAGAAGAATTAGAAGAAAAAATGGAGAAATAAACCGATACATGAGAAGGGAAAAACAAAGATAATTAAATTGAAAAAATTGAATTCAACAGTAAATCACGCAACATGAAACATGACAGAAGTAATAATGAGTGAGAAAACAATTAGTGGAATAAAAAGGAAAGGGAAATTGTCATCAAATACTGCTTAATTAGACCTAAAGTTGGAAACGACATCAGACCTTTTAGAGGCACCACGTCTTTCTTCATTCAAGGCATGTCTTCCTCTATTATAATGACCATACTTTCTATTATGTTTCCATTTCTCTCCTGTAACAAAAAAGAAGAAGAAAGAAATGGCATTCAAAAAAGGAAGAAGAATAGAAGCAAGGATAAAACTGAACAAACAAAGGGCAAAAGCAATAGAATTGAACAAACATGGCTGCGATGATCACAAAGATTCCATATTCTTCCTCTTTTTGTTTTGTGACTCTGAGAATATGTAAAATGGAAGCGAGTGAGGAAGGACCCACTTCGTTGTCAATTACTCCATGGCGAACGTCGTTGTCGTTGCCGCGCTTCTTGACGGCGCCCTCCTTATCTAAGTCTAGTGTTGTGCATTCGACTAATCCACATTGTGAGTCTACATCTTTTAATAATATGTTCTAGTTTCCAATCATCAAGAATTTGGATCACACCAAAGTGAACGGTTTAGAATTAGCAAAAGGATGATTTATATGCAAAGAAACATGAAGACAAAAACTACTCACACCCCAAACAATCCAAGTTACACCCCAAAATTACTACTATACCCTTTAATTAAAATAAAAATTTCAATATAAACTATGTAAACTTAATTTACTGTGTGTATATATGTATGTTTGATTCAAATTCTTAATACTTTTGAGAATAGAGAACATCACAACACTTTGTATTCTCCCTGCTTTCTCCATCTATTCACTGGTCCATTGGTCTATATCAGAAAATAGAAGTTAATAAAAAGAGAATAATACAATACATAAAGAAAAATTAGGACTTAAAGTTAATACAGTGAATCTCCTAAAAAAATAACACAACAAATAAAAAAAAAGCAAGAATTCTCTCAAGAAAATAATAAAAAAAGCAAGAATTGAACTGAACCATAGTGTCATGATACCATTGTAATTTGGGACTTATTGATACCAACAACACGCCTTTGTTTCCTTTTTCTAACCGTTCCCTTAAATTGCTTTATTCCTCCATACCTCTACATGTATTTCATCTCCCTCTTAAATTTCTCTGTCACACACATTCATATTCATGAAGTGGCCTCCCAAGATATTCCAACTATTGGCCTTCCACATATCCTATACACAACGCAAACCCACAACAACTTAAAAAGAGAATGCAACAATGCAAAAACAGTAGCCATGGAAAATAAAGAATGATAATCTTTTTTTTTTAAGGAAAAGAATTATAATCTTGTAGCCATAGAACTGAAAACACAACAGAAAATAAAAAAAATACAACCGAAACAGGAAAAAAAACAAAATCAAGAGCAGACCATTATAAAAAAATGTTGCAGCAATGCTCCCCCATTTCTTAAAAAAATAAAATTGAATCAAAAGAAAAAGTAATACTAATTCTCTATCTCTATGTTCAAGCCATCCCTCTAGAATCTATATTCCCTCTAATATCTTCCTATCAATGGTGCGGGTTTTTTAATTTCATAGTGCAATTACCTTTTGTTTTTGAAATTTATTGTAACCAACTTCAAATTCCAACCACTTAGTTATAATTTTTTTTCGTAAAATAGTTGCAACAGGGGAAGGGTAAAAAGGAAAAGAAAATAGGTCACAATAAAAAGATGTTTTACCTTTTTTAAAACCATCCTTTTCTTTAGGTAAAAACAATCTATTGGTTTAGTTAATTCCTCATTTGATTTGATCCAATAGTATCAGGCGGTGCTAGTGCATATTTGATCATGCATAGATTTTCTTTTTGGGATCCAAACAATCAATCATACATTAACTTAATGATGAAGAGTATAAAGTGATACTTCTCAAATCTTCTAGTTAAGAATTGATATTGAAAGTTTTGAGTTGAAAACATATTCTATTCTCTCTTCCTCCGTCTATCTTGTTGCTTGTGCAATTATATGTATGTGCGGGTTTAAATATATTCTTCTTATTAAAAGAGGATATAATCTTAAAATAAGAAAACAAAATTGAATTGGAATGAAAAACAAACCATATTGTTGTAGTAGATATCCAATGAAAACATTCACCCTACAAAAGGATATTGAAGGAAAAAGGAGGAAAGTTTCTATTGCTACTATCGTTTTTGTTGATTGTTTTCTTACTGTAAAAATAATTAATGAATAGTGAGAGAAGGAATGAGAGAAGACAAATATTGGAAGAAAACATGATATATATTCATTTCAAATGTAGAGGAAACTGTCATTTCGGAAGTTGGAAGAAGTTATTTAAATCTAAAAAATAAAAACCACCAAGGGCATTATTGAAAAGTAAAAAAAGCTACACCAAAAGAAAAGTATTGCCTTTATTAAAGACCACTTAAATGGACACATCAAAACTTCGAAACAGTGAAATATATAATTTGGTATGATGATAACTATTAGACACAAATAACTTGAAAGTATAAGAGTTGCAGTCACTATGCTCAAACGTGCTTATAACAGTTTCATAGGTTTAACAGTGTGTAGTGTCAATTTAAAATTACTTTCAATGCCATTAAAAGAGTTTACTATAGCAAATGACAGTGGTAATGTTTTAACTTACCCAACTGGAACAAAATAATTTAGCACTTGCTTAGAATTTCATTGATAAAAATTCAGATATCACACTTTCATTGAAAATAATTTTCATATGAAAGATCTACATATTCTCTGAATAACCAACTGCATTCCTATAAAAAGTACCAATTGATAACTATGTTTCTATGTAATAATCAAGTAAAAGCATATCAAACTACCGACATTAATATTCTAACATATCATGTTTCAGTTGGTTTTCTTTTTAAACATCTTAAACATGTCTTGCTCCGTCGCGGTTTCGAATTCACCGGTGTTTTCACCTTCTTCATCTCTTTTCTGCAACAAATCTGAATCGTTAACGTTATCTCTTTCTCATCTCAAACAATCTTCAACAACAACAACAACATTAATTTAACCGATTGTAAGTCGCAACCTTTCTTTTGAAACCATCCCACATAGAACCTGTAAAAACCAGAGATAGACATACATAACAAACAAATAAATAAATAACCACAACCTAGCAAGAGGAAATAAGCAGGGCAACCCCCCTTTCTCTACGCTACGTGCGCTCCATCCCTCTATCCACCACATATGTTTTTAAGTAAAAAGGGTAATTAAGTTTTTAATCTACAGAAACCTTATGTTCATAACTTAGAAGGAGACAATAGTGTTTTAAAGAAAATGTGTTAATTGTTGTATTATGCGTGTGAATGCTCTAAGCCTTGTTAGTTCTCTTCTCCCATATGTTTTCCACTATAATAACCATGATTTTTGCTGATTTTTTATATGTGGAACTTTCACTCACAACCATATTAACCTTCCTTTTCAAGAACTATGAAACATCTATAATATCAATTCTACTATTAGTCTTATACCACATCTACAAAATTCAACTCAATTAAAAGTTATTGTTCTTATACCATGACATTATTTTTCATCACTTAAAACACTGCAACCAAAACATGGAAAATCAATCCATAGCAAAGGATTATAAAAAAAAACATAAAGGGAGAAGATAGAAACTAACCATTTTGGTTATGTATCGCTGCCGCAACAACCTCATTTTTCAGTGGTGCGATGTTCGCTCATTCCTTATTTCTTCCTTTGGAATCTCTCGTGCTGATGTTTTAAATTGAAAACGCATTTATGTTTGTTGATTTTTAAAATGAAAAATAAGTTATGTTTTGAGTTTGAAATATGGTAACCGACTTCCATTTCAAACAGTTTAGTTTTTGGGAATTTTTGCAATAAGTGAAGGGTATTATGGGTAAAAAAATAGGCTACACCAAAATAAAAGTATTGTCTTTATTAATAAGTATAGATATGACCCAAAAATTGTATTATTGCCGGATGCTCTTGGTTCTATAAAAAAATATTGCCACCTCAATTAAAAATTCTTATGCGTATGCTTAGACCTCCTTCCGACATTGCTTCTCCCCGTTTTCGGAGCACCTCATTGACATAAATATGTTTTCGATTCTAATGTTATAGATCGCCTTTAGGGTACTTGTTAAAGAAATTGAAATAGGAATATTTTCTTGGAAAAGGGTGAAAAAGTGTATATTCAACTTTTTAAGGCTTTAATAGTTGCTGTTTTCGATCTAAAGTTTCTATTTTTTGCAATCTTAACGAATGTCTTGTGAACAATTCTTAACAAGACCCTTTATTGTGGACATGAGATTCTTCTTCCAATTGCATACATAAATTAAAATTCCCTTTTTTAAAATCCATGATAAATGATATTTGATTCTATCATCCTAATCCCAAGTCACAATACTTATCGTAGGAACTATCAACCTCCGTAGTGTAGTGTGGGAATTTTTTAAGAGGTACATAAAGATAGTTCCATAATAACAAACATGGAATTTAAGAGGTACATAAAGATAGTTCCATAATAACAAACATGGAATTTTTTATCCTCATACTAGGATTCTCATGAATATATTTAGAATTCATTAAACAAACGCAACTTTAATAATTAATAACCCACTATTTAACTATTGGTATGTTCTCAGCTAATTTGGATAATGCATAATTTATGCAAGGTCTCGGATTCGAACTCCAATTACCATAAAAAATAAAAAATAACTATCGCTACCTTATTTCATCTACATTAAACATGAATTTATCTTGGAACACTTTTTTATACGATCCAAACCCCTCCTTCAACTTCATGTTGCATATGAATTTATCATCGACATATATGCCACATACTACCTCCAAAGTATCAAAATAAATTTATAACGATATCTAATCTACATCAACTTCATGTTGCATGCTGAAGATTACTCATTAGTGAAACTAGAATTTATAACGATATCTAATCTACCATTGAATAGTAACAATAAGTAATAACACGAAAGTCTTGGAGGTTCTTTCAAACAAACAAAAAATAAAAGTTTTGAAGGTTCTGGATCCAAACTCGAACGAAGGATAAAAATCTAATCCAACAACTCATTACTAACATTTACCAATAATTAAAAAACTATGAAAGTGGCAGTCCTTTAATCTAATGGTACTAAGTTTCTTACAATGAGTGAATATTTGAAACTAAATATATTCTTAACCTATAATCCTATAATTACAAGAATCCAAATCATCAAGTACAAACTATATTATACACAACCCTCATTCTCATGAGTTTACACAAGAAAATTTGAGCTTATTTTAGCCAGAAACTTTTTTTAGATTTACATTTTCTCTAATAATTACATAATTGTTTCTTGAATTCAAATATTCAAATAAGAAACAGTGAAAATATGTGATTTGCCTATTTTTCACTGTTTCCTGTACATATATTTGAAACAAGATACAAAGTGGTACTTTTGTAATTATTTATGAAAACAAAAATGGGAAAAAAATGTTTTCTAAGACAAAAAATGCCCAAAATAACTATGGACTTGAACTACATCTAGCCTCCCATAAGGAACTGAATTTTCTGCATTGACACTATCACACAATCGCCTATCTCGACAGTTGGATAAAGATTGGACGACTCTTACACTGAGTTGTATTATAAAGCCGATTTAGTAAAGACGGAATACAACTCGTCTGATCTTTATCTGATAGCTAAGATCCCTTGTCTGTGTAATTTTCTCGACTGCAGAGAATCTAGGTTCCCTCTCCTCACTCCCCCGAGCTCTCAACCGAGCTTCCAAGAATGGACAAAATATCATGCACAACAAGCCGGATAATGTTGCTTCCCGATAATGTTAAAATGTCCATGCACTCCTGCAAATCTGCATCACAAGCTACCAATATCCACTCTTGATCATCATCCAAATACTTGATATCAAATGTACCTACCTCTAGTTTCAGTCTTTTAGCAATTTCTTCTCTCAATTCCACAATGCCACAGTTCAAAGAAACCCTAAACCTTATGATATCATCTCTATATGTTGCCTTTATAGTCACAATCTTCATCTCTTTCTGAGCTGCAAAATTAAGGCTATCCATGTGCTGCATTTGCATAGGAGCAAAATCGGAACATGGAGGATGAATCCTTGAAGCTTCTAGGACCTGATACTCCAAAACAACATCTGTTGAAGGACACAGATTTTTCAAGTCTTTAGAACTATCAGCACCTTCGATTAGCATTCCTCCAAATGGTTCTTGAGGTTCTGATTTAGACGCATCTAAATCGTTTTCGCTCTTCATAGGTTCTGATGGCCTTATGCTTAATGAGGTATGGTGTTCACACTTGTTCGAAGTTGAAGGTTCATTAAAGGAACCAGCAGCAATAGGGAGTGTGCTTGTACTTGGAGAATTCAGACCAAATGCTCCTTCAACACCGTGGACCGATTCAATCACACATTTGAGCTTGGACAGCGAACGGTTAACCTTTTTTATCTTTCGAGAAGGCCAACGGGATATTCCATGCTGCCTGCAAATTCGCTTCATTGTAGTTGGACAAACTGTACAACAAGGATATATCAACGGTTAACTTTTGTGCACTTTTTGTCAAAGAAATATAAGTTACTAGTAATAAACAATGATTAATAATTAAGTATTCGATTATCAACTTTTTTCTTTGGTAACTATATGTTTTCAGATAGAAGCAAAACATTGATTTAAATTGCGGTTAACATTATAAAAGTTTTGAAATTTTCTGCAACTGCATTGCAGCCGTAATTCCAGACACAAGTTAAAATCTTGGAGAAAATTGCAGGTTCATACAAAAAACAAAACAGCATATTGCCGAAAACAACTAAATCAGAAAATTAACATACCTCCAAGGCTCTTTGCAGCATCCTTTAGACTCCCACTGAAATAATCTTGCAAGACTTCAAGACTAATTGATTTCTCAGCTTTTCCACGTTTTCTCAACGACAGTTTCTTTTTGGTTTCAGTCTCCAAGGAAGGGATCTGATCAATGTTTCCACCTGCATAATCATCAAGGTTCCCTCTATCACTTATGTCATCAAAATTTGTGATTATTTTCTGTCGTGATTGATCTAGTGGTACTCCCTCCTCCATATCCGGCGAGGCATCATCATGTCTAGCTGATAATTTAGTAGATTGAATAATCGGAACTGATTCAAGCCTCGAATGAACTGTTCCATTTATTATTTCAACAATTTCAATTGATCCATCCTCCTCAAGTTCAACGCCAGAAGCAACCTTAAGACTTTGGAAATTTTGTTTCATTGTTGCCAATATTGATCCTAACAAACCCTTTTGTTCACAAAATTTATTGATACTAGGAGGAAGAAAAAACTCTAGTACATAATCATCACTTCCGGTATGAGAACTTTGTAAACATATAGAAAAAGAGCTTGTTAAATCAAACATGAGAGCATAGTGTACTAAAGGGTAATCGGTTTTGCAGAATTGAGTAATGTTTCCACAGAAACACATGTTTTGAGACAAAAAAGCTCTTCCAGCAACTCCTTGACCTTGTTGTAAGTGATGTTCGACACATGCATCATGGAAACCCCATGTGTGAGAATCTATGATATAGAATGCTACCTCGGTTATTGACATGCAAACTTGTCCCATACAATAACCATCAAAACTTGAGCAATTTTTCTTTAGACCACCACCATGAGCCAAAACACTTCTATGCCTGCATGGAACCCATGTTTGTGCCAAAGGTAAATTATGAGTTTCACACACCACTGTCAATATCTCCAAAATCTCGGATAATGCATTCTGTCGATCTTCGTTACATATCTGGTTTAAAAGAATTGCCATGTTATTTGACTGACAATAATAGAAAGCTTAAGATAGATGTCATACAGAAAATCATTAATATGTTTTTGGTCCTTGCAATAATATAACTTGTAATATACTCATGTTTTCGTTTTTCGACTCCTTATAAAATAGGGATTTATTAAAGATAAACCAAATAATGAAGGGGCTAAAACAAAACAAGGACTAAAATGAAACCAAACTAAAAGGGAGAGATACATCATGAATAGTAGTAAAAACTACCTGACTGTATGGATGCTCCAAAATTTCTGAACTCCTCAAATTTACTGCCTGCAAGGAAACTGGTAAAAGGTGACTCAGGAATAAAAAGCATGTTTTTTATTATGTAACATTTTTCAACATGTTAGTAAAAAGAGTATAATTTGAAGGCAGATGGCTTTTTTAAAATCAATCTATAAGAATATATCTATATGGTTATAAAACTTTTAAACGCATATCGGCAAATAAGTAGGTTATCTTTGATTCTGCAGTCAAATAATATCATTTTAACGAGTATTTCTAATATTTACCAATTTCTAATATATGGTTATGGGCTTGTTTGAATTGTCTTATTTGAGCTTGTCAATTGGTGTAACCACTTGTGAAACTGTTTGAGAGAACTTATGAAAACAACTTACGAAATTTTCATAAGCTATTTTAAGCTTATTTCCATAAGCTCTCTTTGATAGCTTATGAAATCAGCTTATAGGTTATATAAAGCAGTTTGCCATTATTTTATCTCGTGTTATAGAAATAGCTAATTGATAAGCGCTTATATGATAAGCTCTTACAGTATAAGCTGTTTTCCCAAACAAGGTCTATATAATATTATAACCATCACATGACACTCACCAAACATAAGAAAAGAAATGAATAGCACATTTAAAAAGAAACCTAACCTCAAGTGCTTTGCAGACTTTATCAACTTCAGGAGCATAGTTAATCTTCTGTGAAGTCATAATCAATTCCAACACAGCAACACATGATTGCCCTGGAGGTTCAAACACCGGCAAAGCCAAAGTTCCGCGAACATTATAATGTAGAGCATGATTTAGCCTTGAATACTCTTTACTAGAATAATACTGAACATTAGGAGTCCATTCAGGTAACTTCTGCTGAAAAACTCTTCCAGGAAGTCCTAAAACTTCGTCGTTTTCTCCATCAACAGAAAACATATACATCAAAGAAACTGTTCTATACTGATGAAGTCCATTACTATGTGCATCGAGAACAAATGGTTGGCCTGAAGTCGTCAGTTTATACCGACTTCCGTTCCTCACGGGCGCCCAAACTTGAGCAAGAACATTCAGTTCAGTTAACTCTTTGAAGTTTCTAAGAGCTTGTGTCATTCTTTCCTTGATTAGGCAATAACCATGTGGATTTTGTAAAGGTGGTAGAGCTATATGGGGTGTCACATGTTTTTGCTTGTCATCATATTCGACTCGGTTTTGAGTTATTATGTTTTTGTTGTTACCTGAAAGTGGTAGCTTCAATCAGAAGTGCAGGTCCAGCATAACTACAATGTTCATGTTTAGAATCAAACGTCACTTGATCGAGTGGACTATGAATAGCTTTTACATTGACATCTTTGGATTTTAACAAACATCATATTTAGAACTTTCTAAGTTTATAAACGAGGAAATTGTATGATGGTGTCTACATATCTATGAAGCACTGGCATAGACATAGGTCAAACATGACATTGACATTGTTGGACACCTGACACTCATGCAATCTGAAGTGTCGGTGCTGTATAGCTAGTTAGTACATGGAATGAGAGATATTTAGAGAAGTCCCTAAAATCGTGAATGGTTGGTCATTTTAGTCCAGACCTTACCTTATATCGTCAAAAATTTCAAATTAGTCTCAATACCTAAAATCACGAGTATTTGAAATTCACTGTGATGTCAAGTAAGTCCTCAAAAGTTTATTTTTTAAGGATCGGTTTGTTTGTAAGTATTCAAATCACCTATGATTATAATTTCAGTGACTTTTTTTCTGAATTTCTTTTATTCTAGTGACTAAATTAGTAATAATGAAACTTCCAAGAAAACAGGAATTATAGACATAATCTGGCCTGTGAATATGGAATAGCTTGAAAGCCTAGTACAAAGAAATTAATACAAAATATGTAAAATCAATGGAATAAACATGCAGAAAGGTTCATTTCTTTGGAAATGCACAGAAAATAGAAACTAAATTTATGCTTTATACTCAATTTTCTGTTCACTCAAATTGAGCTTCAAGCACAATAAGAGAAATAGATATTTCAAAAAATGAAAATTTGAGATTTCTTCAATATTCAAAACTCTAAACTTAGAAATAAGCAAAGTATATTCCAAAAGCAAAACTATTAAAAAATATAATCATAGACCCTCTTGAATTTTCCAATCAATTAAGCAAGTTGAGTGACAAATAATTTATGTTTGAATTGACAGTGAGTTTGGTAGAATCAGGGTGTGACACTGAATTAAACAAAATCTACACTTCGAAACTTCAACAAAATCACGGTGCCAGTGATTTCGTCAAATTCATTGTGAAGTTGAAAAAAAAACTTCTAAAGTGAATTGAATATAAACCAAAAACACAAAAACAAAAGTAATAATCTATGGCAATTTTTCATATTGAATAATGAATATAAATTCAACTCCTTAGCAAAATATATTCCATGTAACTACTATTAAAAAATAAAATTTTAGGCCCTCTTGAATTTCTCAATAAATTAAAGCAATTAGGGGTTTTTGTTCGAGCCGGTGATTTTGTGGCTACCGATTTCCCCTTGTATTTTCTGTTTTTTTTTTTACCACCCGAGCTTATTAGTGCATCTTGCACGGGCTTGTTGGTTAGTAATATTTTGCCATTTTAGAAAAAAAGTTCTAAGAAGTTGATCAAAAGTTCAAAACTTAATTGAAACAAACCAAAAACACAAACATAACAAGATAAGGATGAGTAACCTGAAGCTGGAATGTTGTGATCATCATCAGAAAAAGTCCAAATAGGAGAAAAAGGTTGTTCAGAGATATTTTGCAAGAAAAAAGGATGCATGGAGTTTGATATATGATCCAAAGGCCATGAAGTTTCAAAGTCAATATCATAATCCATGAAAAACACATTTTCATCTAGTGGCTTTGACTTTTGAGGAAGGTCATGATTTTCTTCTTCTGACTCTTGCATTCTCAAAAGGGTGTTTTTCTTTCCTGGAAAATTTGTAGCAACAAGGTGATAATAACTGATATTTTGTGATGATAATGAAGAAGAAAAAGCTGAAATTAATATCAAAAGAGAATGATGGATAAGTAAAATTCTTCAAGGTTGATGAGAATATCCAAAAAAATAAAGTGAATTTTTTCTTAATTGCAATTTTGGTCCCCAACTATTATGATTATGCGATTTTGTTCTTCACTTTTTTTTTTATAGATTTTAATTGTCATATTTTACTCTTTTTAATTTGGTGGTTCATTTCCAATTTTATAAAAATGTTCGGTCAAAGTGAGATCATTATTCATGTATAACATCTAATTTTTATGGTCAATGTGAATTTCTTTTAAAGAAAAAATAAAAACGACAAAAATCAACTTGTATACGTGAGAGTAAATGGATTCCTAATTCAAATTTCAAACTTTATAACGTTTCTTATTTTTAAATAAAAAGACACACGGACTATAAAAATTAGATGTCATTTCAATAAATGATAGCGTCTCAACATAAATTTAGACGAAAATATAAAGGAATATGATCATATTAAAATTAAAATAGGACAATTGTGATATTTAAGGGTTAAAAAATATATTTAAGGTTTTTTTTACCATGGATGTGCCACTTGCAAGGTGTGACAAAAGGTGATTGCAATGTTGAATAAAAAATGTCACCGATTGACAAAAAAAAAATTCATTGTTGGAACCAAATGCCAACAAAGATTGGCACTACCTACTTGCCTTTTTCTTTAGGTATTAATATTATACTCATTATTATATTATTTACAACATTTTCAACCACTAACACCTAGAAAACATACTGGTGTACGAAAATGAAAATGATGGGCTAATATATTAGATTGTTTTTAATTAGTGTGGAGTTTAGTGAAAGTTTATCATTTTATAATAAGACGACTTTCTTAACTCTTTAGTCCTTTGATATATAATGCATTTTTATTTTAGTCCCTATCTTTCAAAAAAAAAAAAAACATTAGTCCCTATAACTGTAAAAAAAATGAAGAAAAAAAAAAACTTTGTGTTGCTATAAAAAAACTGTTATCTCGTACCTAAAATAAAGAATAAATTGATTTTGTTATTTTAATTTTTTTAGACTCTATGCATAATATTCTATGCATATGGAATCGGCACTTTTACATAGAGATCATATAATTTTCAAATGCAAAATGAATTATTCTTAGTAATAGGAATAAGATATGCCTCAAAATAGTTTACAAGATCATATTGATTTGAGAAATGATATTGGTATAATTATTTTGTGATAATTTTTAGACAATTCTCTTTTATATTTATATTATGTTCTTATTCACTCTTTTTTTCTTCTTCATTATTTTAAACTAATAAGAAGAGTATGTCAAAAAAAAAACTAATAAGAAGAGAAAAAATAAGTTGTGACAAATGTTATCACTAAATGATTGTATAAATATCATTACTCTATTGATTTTAAAGTCCGAAAATAATAAGGATTTCATATTATAGACACTAATTTCATATTGATCAAATATTTGATGACTAAGTCAATAAAAATTAGTCTAAATATGATGATGATTGAGCTCATATTCTAAAAGGATGTGGGCGTGAATCTCTTTACTACTTTGAAAACTTTGTTGATGAATAATATGTAAATATATTTTCGAACCTTTGGAATCCAACTTCCATTTTCTTTTATTAAAAGAAAGAAAAATGTTAACTAATGTCTTAGACACAAGTTAGAAAAACAAATATAGTAACATTATCTTGGAATTTGTATGATCAAAATCTTTAAACCGTACAAAATAATGTTTTCAATATAGTTTTTTTTTTTCCGTCTCCTTAACTAATAACCGAGAGACATTAGTTAGTATGACGTATGACCTAAATATCAAATGACTAAAATAAAATAAAGAGAACTAAAAAAAACTATTTTTTTTCATATATTTTGGGACTAAACCATTAGTAAATAAATTATAGGAACTAAAAAATTGTGTATTATTATTCAGGGACCCAAGTTAATTATTACCCGGGATTCAACAACTTCTGTGTAAAAGTGAACACTAGAACCTAAATCGTATCAACCTAAATATCTCTAGGCATCTAAAAAAATTGTAAATATAAATTAAATTATGGAAAATGTTAACCATCGCTCTAAAAGAACTTGATAAGAAACTCAAAATAGTAACTTTATCTTAAAAATTGTGTATTCAACTCAAAATAGTAACTTTATCTTGAAAATTGTGTATTCAGTTTATTAAAATAGTAAAAAGTAATTTTTTCTACATGAAATTTCATAATTATCTTCTTTTTTGATTCCTTAACTATTGCCCTTAGGGTAACCATTGCTCTTAGGACAATGATATGGTTAACGAGACCCATTAAATAATAACAATCTTTTCTTAGGGAATCTCATTCTTCAGGGAATAGACTTCACCTTGTTAATTGGCCTAAAGATAAAGGAAATTTAGTGAATCAAATCTAGCTATCTAGAAAAAAAATTGGACAAGAATCTTCTTCAATGACCAACTGTAACCCACAAATATAAACTTCAATGAATATCTGTTCAAGCATATGCTGGTGAGCCTAAGGTAAGAGTTTGATCCTCTTTATATACTTATAACGGATCCAGTTACAAGTATAATTTTAGAGAATTTGCATATATGTATATAGCCTGAGATAAAAAAAAAGAAAAAATTGTTTTAAGAAGGTGATGTGATAGTGGTAGAAATGAATAGTTAAAAGTAAGGGTAAATTGTGCTTGGTACATCACCATTGCCATTGGCAGATGGTCGAAAAATTTGTGGTTTCGTGCATGTCATCATATCTAGTCGGTGGGAGAACGACGGAGAGAAGAGGAGATTGAGAGAAACTAAAATAGAGAACGTCAAAACATTTGCAGAGAGCATAGGGAGGGAGGGAGGGAGGGAGAGCACGGTGGTGAGAGAGACACTAAGGACACAGTGGTGAGAGAATAGTTGTCGCAAATAGTTATCGAAAAATGATGTTCATATAACTTGACCAACTTTATGCTTAACTCACTCACAACCAATATTTAAAGGTTATAATATTTACCTAAATCAATTAATTTATGCATTTTGATTTTGTTTAATCATAATAGTTATGTATTTTATAAAAAAAATAGTTATGTATTTAATAAAAGTTCATCGTCACTTTTTTTTTCAAAAATGCTAACAAGTTTGGAATTAAAAAAGATAACTCAGAAAATGGTTTATTTATTAATTTGAAAAATGTTAGTTTTACATGTATATGTTATGATATGATAGTTTTACGCTGAGAGAGCAATGAGAGGCAGAGAGAATGAGAGATGCTACGGCCTACGGTACCGTCATGGGCAATTGCATCGGAGTTCATTATATTCGGTAGAGAGGTTCAATGGGGGGCGAATGGTTTGACGTGAGACTGTAACACCCTATTTTATTATTTATTTATTTTATTGAGTTTAGATATCTTTTTATAATTTAGTCGATTTATTTTGATAAGTGATATTTTGTTATGTTATATGTTGGTATTTATTAGTAAAATATATTTGTTATTTGGTGTAGAAATATATATATATGTTATTTGGTGTAAAAATATATTTGTTATTTGTTATAGAATTATATTTGTTATAGAAATATACATGTTATTTGGTGTAAAAAATATACTTGTTATTTGCTATAGAAATATATTTGATATTTAATTTGTTATGGAAGTAATTTATATATATTTTTAAATAGAATATTGAGTTGTGGGGCTGTTTTTGAATTAGTTAGAATTATGAGAGAATAAGTGGAATAAGATATAAGATAAAACAAATAGAAGAGGTATAAAAGGTAAAACCTAGGTTTAGGAACAGACAGTACGTACAATCAGTTTTGGGAGAAAAAGGGAGAAAACTAGAAGTGGAGAACCAAGAGGCGGGTGAGATTTCCTTCAATAATCATAGTATATAATTCTGAAATTTGATGAATTGTTGTGTTCTTGAGTTAGGGTTAGAAAGTTTATGTTAATTGATAAAATGAGATGAATTGTGTTGTTTGATGCATGTTCCTATGTTGTTTTGATTTCTATATTGCCTATTTGACCTGTAAACATCATTGTAAATAATTTTGGGTGATTAAGGGATCAAAAATTGGGTTTTTGGAGTGAAAACTGTTCTTTCCCGTAAGCGAATTCGGCCACCGATTTTCTGAAAGCCAAAACTGGAAAAACACTCACTTTTCACCCGTTTTTGTTTTGAATTAGCTTTCGGTGTAAACACGAAAGTTGTAGGTATGGATGATAGATTTTTAATGCCGTTGGTTTGACTTATAAATGATTTATAGAACTTGTGTTATGGTTAAATTACTGCACGTAGGTCACAGTGAATATTTATGAATTTCAGCACAACCATTCCCGAATTTGAAATGAAAACTGGTATTGATAGGTACAAAATTGGTATTAGGTGTAAACACAAAAATTGTAGGTATGGATGTTAGCTTTTTAATTCCGTTGGTTTGACTTATAAATGATTTATAGAACTTGAGTTATGGTTAAATTACTGCACGTAGGTCACAGTGAATATTTATGAATTTCAGCACAACCATTCCCGAATTTGAAATGAAAACTGGTATTGATAGGTACAAAATTGGTATTAGGTGTAAACACAAAAATTGTAGGTATGGATGTTAGCTTTTTAATTCCGTTGATTTGACTTCTAAATGATTTATAGAACTTGAGATATGGTCAAATTACTGCACGTAGGTCACAGTGAATATTTATGAATTTCAGCACAACCTTTCCCGAATTTGAAATGAAAACTGGTATTGATAAGTACAGAATTGGTTTTAGGTGTAAACATGAAAGTTGTAGGTATGGATGTTAGCTTTCCATTGCCGTTGGTCTGACTTCTAAATGATGTATAGAACTTGAGTTATGGTCATATTAATGCACGTAGGTCACAGTGATTATTTATGAATTTCAGCACAACCTTTCCCGAATTTGAAATGAAAACTGATATTAATAGGTACATAATTGGCCTTTGGTGTAAACATGAAAGTTGTAGATAATTGTGTTAGCTTTCCATTGGCTTTGGTTTGACTTGAAAATGATTTTTTGTGTTTGAATTATGATGAAAATACTCCAAGAAGGCTTTAGTGAATTATTATATGAATGTATATGTTGATGATAATATATGATGTTTTTCCATGATTAATGGATTATTATAAGAATGTTTATGTTGATGAATATGATGTTATATGATGTTGTTCATGGTTGATGAATTATTATATGAATGTATAAAATGTTACATGATGTTGTTCATGGTTGATGAATTATTATATGAGTGTATATGTTGATGAATATGTTGTTCATAATTGATGAATTGTTATTGTTAATACGATGTTATATGATATTGTTTATGACTGATGAATTATGATATTATGATGCGAAGTTGTTGTCGTTGTCATTGCCACTGTTGTCGTCAATGTCGTTAAAGTTGCAAGTGTTGGTCTAAGTTGTCTGAGTTGTAAGTGGTTGTTCCAAAGTATTGGAGTCTTATAAGTTGTTGACGTTGTCTATGTTGTAAGTTGTTGAGTCCATGCATACTCATTTAAGTTGAGGGCTTATGCCCTGTGAGCTTTTGCTCTTAAAGTTGAGGGCTTATGCCCTGGAGCTTTTGCTCAACCACGTTGAGGGCTTGATGCCCTGGAGCTTTTGCTCAACTAAGTTGAGGACTTGATGCCCTGTGAGTTTTTACTCTACACGTTGAGGGCTTGATGCCCTGGAGCTTTAGCTCATTTGCGATGAGGGCTTGACGCCCTGGAAGTATATTAATACTTATTACGTTGAGGGCTTGATGCCCTGGATTGGTACCACATGCATGATTAAGATGTCTAAGTTGCATTGTCGAGTTGAAGTTGCGTAGTCGATGTCGAAGTTGCCGAGTTGTCTAAAGTTGTCGAGTTGTCTAAGTTGTCGAGTTGATAATTATCAATGAATCGTTAATGAAGAGTTATATGTTTGTTGTTTATGTTGTTTATGTGAAGTATCGTTAAAGATGATTTGAAGTTGATTGTTGCTTATGTTGTTTATATTGTTTATATAAAGTATCATTAAAGATTATTTGAAGTTGATTGTTGTTTATATTGTTTATATTGTTATATGAAGTATTATTAAAGATGAACTACGTGGTTATTTGTATTACTAATTGATGTTGTTATGATGATTACATAATGTAGCTTATGAGTTGTTAAAGAAGTACTATATGAAGACTTATTAAGATTAATTGATGATGTCCATGTTGTTAAATGCATTTGATGAATTATATGCTTATTACTATTGTTTGTGAAATCTCACCCCTTCTGCTTGAAAATGTTGCCTTCCCTATGGGTAACTTGCAGGTAACCAAGAATAGTTGCGGTCGTGTGAGGTATCTCTCGCGTGTGTCTTAGGTGCTCTGATACGTAACGGGATGGGAATTTTGTTGTTGCTTTCTATTCCTTACGTATTGTTTTATGAACATGTTGATGAACTAAATTTATGAGATTTTGTGTTGAGGCCTGATAGACTTTTAGCAAGTGTACTAAAAATGCATCGAAGTAATAAAATAAATTCGTATCCACGAGGACTGTGTTAATCTCAATTTGGCAATAAAATAAATATTTAGGATGTATATATTATTTTGTAAAATATAAGTAGTAGATTTGATTTGATTGCATAAAATTAAATAACATAAAATAAAGATTTTGTTAAAAAATATAGATTCACGCAGAAAATATAAATTCAGTTAGAAAATATACAAAGTAAATAAAATGGTTTGATAATTGGATTAAAACAGATGATCAAGCCTTTCGAATCCTCTATTGCTCACTGTGAGTAATTTGGCTCTCTTCACTCTCAAAGAAATTAACCTAGCTTTACGACGGATTAACTAAGTGGTTTTGATCAATCTCTTGACTCAAAACCCTTTCCTAAGTTATAACCTTTTAATCTCTTAAACCGATTGAATAACTGCGGAAGCACGGTGATAACGTTAATTCATAAGTCATAACTCTCAATTTCCTATCTCTAGGTTCCTATGTTGAATTAAACAGAATTACTATTTCAGGATTAAAAGCTAGGGTTAGTAGTCATTCAATTCCTAAGATCAATTAATATGGTTGAAAGAAGCTAGGGTTGGTAGTCATACAAACAAATATAAGAAAAGCATTAAACACAAATAATTCTGAATAAAGACTAGGTTTTCATTGATGTTAAAGAGAGTTCTTAACAAATTACACCATCACAGATCACAAAGATTCATCTCATGACTTAATCAATCTAAAAGTTTAGCTACTCATAACTAAACAATCAAATACATAGAAAATGGTGAACATACATAAATCATAACCAACTATGAGTTAGGTGGATCCACTGCGCGTTCTGCGGTTTCCTGGTGTCGTCTATGCTCTATTTCGGTCTCCAAAATCTCCCTTTAAGCTTCTGATCGCATTTGGCTTTTATAGATAAAGAATTAGGGTTTCAGAAAAGCCCACCATCGTGCCACGATTTCGAAACCATCGTGGCACGATTTGCTCATTAATCCTACGTGGCAGCAAATTTACTTACCCATCGTGGCACGTTACAGATCCATCGTGCCACGATTTTTCCAGTATCTTCAGGTAAATTCCACACTTCAAACGTGCCACGATTCAGGTCCATCGTGGCACGATTTCTTCTCCAATTTCTTGCATTCTTCTCCAATTTGTGCAAAACTTATCTTTTATGAATCTTGATCTTGCTTAACCATGTATACAAACATTTGACTCTCAAAACATTACAAAAAGAACACAAATATGACTAAAAAACTAGTGTTGACGTACTGCCATCAAGGCCCTTGTGCCAAAGATTGTTTTGAAAAGTTGAAATATTTCCACTGCGATATATTAAAGGATTTTTATTCCATTTATGATTTTATGAAAAGAAGTGTGACATTCCGTTTACGTTGAATTACTCTGATATTATGCAAAAAAGTTCAAGTTGGGAAAACGGGGTGTTACAGAGACCGCGACGGATGAAAGCGTTGCGACAGGAAGATTTCGGTCAGGACAATTTTGACAAGGGTTTGCGGCTTCAGGATAGGGATAGGGACGGTTACGATTATTGGCAATCTAGGGTTAGGTATGCTTCAAGGGATGATCGCTACTTCAAGGATTATGACTCAGGTTCGGATAGTGTCTGATACCAGGCAAGGGATGTTCGCTTCTATGACTCTTACGGTGACGGAAAGATGCAGCCAAGAGACCTTAGTCGTGTTTCTAAACCGCGGCTGACAAGGAAACGGGAGGAGCCTGTAAGTGTGGTTGATGCTGTCCAAATTCAATTGCCACGTGAAGAAACATATGTAAAGGATGACGTGGGAGTTGGTTCGGCTTTCAAAAGGTTCGTAACTTTCTATATTACCAATTTTCCGCTTCAGGCATCCAATTTCTTTCTGCTGAAGGGTTTTGAAGTGTGTGGAATACTTGAGGAATTTTTGTGGCAAGTAAACGTAACATGCATGGTGAGGTTTATGGTTTTGTGAGATATTCCAAAGTTTGCGACGTTGATAAATTGTTGAAAGCTGTAAATATTGTGCATTTTGGTCAGTTCCATGTTCATGCTACGTTGGCTAGATTTGATAAGTCGGTACCGAAGAATGGGAAAAGGGAGATTGTGCAGGCAGAGGGAGGTGTCAGGGACAGGAGGAAAGAGGTGGGGAAAGAGAGTGGTGTTGTTAAGGGTGGTGAGACGGGTTGTGAGGGAGAAAAAATGTCGCAAATGGAGGGTTTGGGAAGGAAGGAGGAGACTGGGGGAGGGATGAAGGTTGTGGTGGATGAGGTGAGGGTGGGTGAGGTGGTGGTGAGGGTGAAAGGTGTTAAGAAGAGGGTTACAGAAGGTGAGGGAGCGAAGGGAGCGAAGGAGGATGGTGTAGGGAAGTTTTGTGGACGGTTTTTACGTACTGATAGTTGTTCATTGGCCCGGGAAAGATTTAATTACGCAAGAGTTTTAATTTCAACGTCATCGTTGGATGTGGTGACTGTTATGGATACAATTTCGGTAAATGGAGTCCTAGTCGAGATTAAAATAGTTGAAGAATGGGGTTTTAACATAGGGGAAGATGCTTGTTTGCTTGAGGAGGATGACAAGTTTATCTCTTCTAGACCGGATTATGAGGCGCAACTTGAAGATCTTGACACATGTAATAATGTAGATGTGTTAATTGATAAAATTGTGGAGGATTTAGTGTCTGAGGAGAACGAGGTTTTACAAGCTAATGTTTCTAGTCGGGGAGAGTTTGACGAAAAAATTCTTTCGATACCTGTTAGGAATGATGTTACTGATAGTTTACCTCAAGGACTACCAGCATGCGTGAGGACAGTTTTTCAGAAAATTCCTTCAAAGACTTGTGAACCAGAATTCAATATAGCTGATACTGCTTCCTGTGCGGATCAGATGGGATGCTCAAAATTTGTTCTTCACGACGAATCAGAAAGTGTTCAAGTTGGGGCCATTACGGTTAAGGTTGTTGCACCATTATCCAAGCAATTACATGATGAGACATATTGCACTACGAAGACCAAATAATTAGAAATAATGTTGATGTTGAGACATATTGCACTGTGAAGACTAAAGAATCAGAAATAATGTTGATAGAAAATAATGTTGATGCCTCTCTTCATCAAGGGGGTCCAACAACCTTGCAAACAGACATTCATGAAAGCTCCGTGAAGACTGTTGAACCAGATTTACATACAATCGACTATGCTTCATGTGCGGTTCAGGTGGGATGCTCACACTTTGGTCTTAGCGACGAACCAGAGAGTGTTCAGTCTTGGCCCATTACAGTTAAGGATGTTGCACCAGTATCCAAGCAATTACATTCTGAGACATATTATACTACGAAGACTAAAGAACCAGGAAGAATGTTGATAGAAAATAAGTTGAAGCCACTCTTCATCAAGGGGATCCAGCAACCTTGCGAACAGACATTCATGAAAACTCTGAGAAGATTAATGAACTAGAAATACATACGGCTCATTCTTCTTCATGTGCGTAGTAACACCCTACTTCTATTAAAGCGATAAAACACGCGGATATTACAATTATTCAAGAAATTGACGTCACGTCTTCAATAAATCTCAAATAACATGCATAAAATTTTCTCAAAAACGCCGCAGCGGATAAATAGCATATATCTCCATTTGTTCAAAAACAAAGCATATATGTCCATGTAGCCATGTTATAAGCATCATAAATACATCACCAAATAAATCTCCAATCTCAACATATGAGTAAAAATCTCAACAACATATAAAACAGTCAACACCAAAAGAAAAGAAAGACCGACACCCTAAATCAGAGCCCTATACTAAGACTCCAAAGCAGAAAAACATATGAAGATCCCGCTATCCTCAAGCAACTCACCAAGCAATCTAAAAGATCAATCCTGCATGTCGACTACTCATCCAAAGAATAAGGCAGACGGTCAACCGAATGACCACTAGGGGTTAGTTACACATAATCATAATTAAGCACGATCGAATAAAAAGGTAATCAACAATTTGAACTTCAAATGATTAAGCAAAAGACGATTCAACATCAACATAATCCATCAACATATATAGGTTCATCTTATCACAAGTTCATCAACATTTAATGTTTCTATAAACCACAAAGATTACGCAACTCACAAGTATACAACTCATCAAGTATACAAATCACCAATCACAACAATCACCAAGCATATAAGCAATTATGAGTCATGTCAAATCATGCAATGCACCAACTTCTATATGTATGTGGTACCAATCGTCACCAAGGTCGTCACCTCATGATGCAACAAAAACATCATAGTCGTCGGCAATAATCGTTATCAATAATTGAATACAAAGTATTCGTCGTCGGCAATATAGATATGAATATCCGACTCAACAAATGATGCATGAACATATGACTCAACAACAATGGATATGTTCACACAAATCGTCGGGAATATTATACATGCAATCACCACAATCAACATCAACATTTAACATGTATAAGTTCAACACATCAACAAGTACGCTATAATTTCACTTCCAACACTTCAAAGCACGTCCAACACCGGTTATAGGATTCACTCTCAAGAACACATGATCTCCAGCCTAAAACTCAATATCCTTTCTCCTCTTATCATGATAACTCTTCTGCCTACTCTGAGAAGTTTTAATCTTCTGTTGAATCATCTTAACCTTTTATGTCATCTCTTGCACAACCTCCGGTCCTAACAAAGCACTTTCACATGACTCATACCAACACAACAACGTTCTATACCTCCTACCATACAAAGCCTCAAACAATGTCATCCCAATACTAGAATGAAAAATGCTGTTATAAGTAAACTCAATCAACGGTAAACATTCGACCCAATTGACACCTTGCTCCAAAACACAAGCTCTCAACAAATCTTTCAAACTCTGAACAGTCCTCTCCTTCTGCCCATCAGTCTAGGGATGATAAGCGTAACTCAACCTTGTACTTGTAAAAAGCACAATAGGGGATACTAGGGTTAAGTATCGTCTGATTATTGGATACCTTGAGAAGACTCTCAAGGGTTGTATTTATAGCCTTCTATGGGCTTGGGTTTCGGTTTTTAGTCTCCAAGCAATAGGGGTATTTGTGTATTTTGGGCGGTTTCTAGAGGATTCTAGAGATTACTAAGGCGGCGCCCTGGATAAGGCGCGCCCAGGGTCCTAGGGCCATTTTGGAAGGCGCTAAGGCCTCTTTAAGTGGTCTAAAAGCCCTTTTGGAGGTCTTTTAGGTCCTTAGGAATATTATGACGGTCTACAGCCCCTCAAGCACGAGTCTTGGGAAAAGGCGAAGTGATTGATATTTGCTGTTGTTTTGAAATTTTGTGTGTGCTTGTATTATCACTTTGTTTTCTCTCCTTGAGTAGCTTGTTCTAATCTTGAGAAGCCCCGCCTAGGATGCTCTACTCTGTCTTCGGAGCCTCCCTTGGGGTGTACGTTTGTTTTCTTTTAGATTGATGGTTCACAGCCCCCAAGCACGAGTCTTGGGACAAAGCGAAATTTTTTGACCTGTTTGGTGAATCTTATGTTCTTAGTTTTTCTTGACGCCTTTAGGCGGCTCGGATCGTCCCGACAACTTTGTCGGCTCAGGTTTTTCATGATTCGACGTTTTAGGCAGCTCGAATTTATTTGGCGCCTTAGGCGGCTCAGATCATCCCGACGACTTTGTTGGCTCAGGGTCTTCATGATTTGGCGCCTTAGGCGGCTTAGATTGTTCAGGTAACTTTTTCGGCTCAGGGTCTTCATGCTTCGGCGCCTTAGGCAGCTCGAATTTATCTGGCGGCTCAGATCGTCCCGGCGACTTTGTCAGCTCTGGGTCTTAATGATTTGGTTAGGCGGCTCAGATCGTCCCGACAACTTTTTCCGCTCAGGGTCTTCATGCTTCGGCGCCTTAGGCGGCTCGAATTTATCAGGCGCCTTAGGCGGCTCGAATTTATCTAGCGCCTTTGGCGGCTCAGATCGTCCCAGTAACTTTGTTGGCTCAGGGTCTTCATGATTCGGCGCCTTAGGCGGCTCGAATTTATCTGGCGCCTTAGGCGGCTCAGATATATCTGCTTTGTAGTTCTTTGGCATATGATAACTGGAAGTCCATAACACATGTAATTTTGAAGAAAGTAGAGCGCCTCGTAAAAAACCTGCAAAACAAATCTCAAAGGTCGTGAAAATTAGAGTAAATAAAATAAGTCTGTAATTCTGATGGTTATGTTTAACAAGAGTAGGAAGAGTTTTGGAGGATTTGGGAATTAGGTTAAAATTGATGAATTGAGGATTAGATGATGAGAAGTTGTTAGATTGATGTAGAGACCGCGTACAGACCTTAGATAATCCATAAGATGATTATAAGGATCAGTTTTGAGGTTTTAACCAAGTGATTAGGTGAATTTTCGTGAAAAACACAATTCTGCCCGAACTGACGTTCATCGCTCGCCACTGCGAGTAGCTTAACTCGCCTCGTGCGCGATGAAGATCATCGCTCGCCTCGCGAGTGAACCCAGAAGTTGCTCGCTGCTGCGAGCAGACCACTCGCCGTTGTGAGTTGACCTGTGAGCCAACCTTGATTTTGAGAAGTGATCTTGTAGTCGAATTTTAGATGGATTTTAGTGCCTTAATATGTATAAGAATGATATGCAAGTTGTTAGACTGAAAATTGGACTTAGAGAAGTTAAAAACAGGATTTTTGAGTGAAAAATGTCAAGTTCCCGAGAGCACCCATTTTCTGTTCGCCTTGAGCTCGCCATTGCGAGCGTCCCCTTTTCCTGAACTTGCCATTGCGAGCAGAGGTACTCGCCTAGCGAGTAGTGCTTAGACAGACTACCTTTCAGGTTTTTCTTTAAGTGACCTTGTCGCACAGTTTGATGTGAGCTGATCTTTAGAGTAATGAATGAAGTCGTTTATGCTACAGTTGTAGTTCTGAGAATATAAACTAAGATGATATGAATGTTGTTAGTAATGAGATATAGTCGTATATGCTTTATGTGAAATATATATAAATTCAAAGATGAAGTTGTTGCTGATTTTCATTTGATTACTGTCATGATTAAGCTGCTGAATTCTGTTGTTGATTGATTCTATTATCATTAAGTTGCATGAGTCGGTCTATGAAATAAGAAGTTGATCCAAATTGTTGGAATCCTAAGATGTCGATGTTTTGTAAGTTGTATGATGTTGAGTCCATGCATACCCATTTCAGTTGGGGGCTTGATGCCCTGTGAGTTTTTACTCTACACGTTGAGTGTAACACCCCGTTTTCCCAACATAAAAACTTCATAATTAAATCAGAGTATCACATAAACGGAATGCTACATTTCTTAAAATCTCAAAAATGGAATAAATAATCATTTATTCTAGTCAAAATTATTTAAACTTCGCAGCGGATAAAATTCAAGTTAACATAATAATCTTGGCTCGCAGGCCTAATCAAAAGTCTCAACATAATTCATGTCAGTTCAAGGTAATACGTAAGGAATAGAAAATATATAAAAGTCCCCATCCCGTTACGTATCATAGCACCTAAGGATACAGTGAGGGTAGCCACTCACAACAGCAACAGCAGCTAAAGCTTAATCACCTGCAAGTTACCCATAGGGAAGGCAACATTTCCAAGCAGAAGGGGTGAGATTCACAAAACAATAACATTAAACATATAATACAATAATTATATTTAACAACATAAACATCATCAATTAATAATAATAATCCTTCATATAGTACTTCTTTAACAATACTTCACATAAACAACATAAACAACAATCAACTTCAAATCATCTAATGATACTTCATATAAACAATATAGACAACATAAGCATCAAATACATTCATAGCAATAATCATATATCATCTCAACATCAAAATCATCATCGCAACTCAGCATCATAGTTCAACTTAATAGTTTGACTCGACAATGCAACCTCGACTCGACTTATGCAACTTCGACTCGACTTATGCAACTTCGACATCTTAATCATGCATGTGGTACCAATCAAGGGCATAAGCCCTCGTCGCTATTGAGTATAAATATACTCCTAGGGCATAAGCACTCGTCGCTATCGAGCATAAAAATACTCCTAGAGCATAAGCTCTCGTCGCTATTGAGCAAAAGCTCCTAGGGCATGAGCCCTCGTCTCTGGATGAATATGCATGGACTCAACTGCTTAAATCTTAGACATCTCAAATGAACTCCAATAATTTGGATTATAACATCATAAATCTTATAACGACACATGCAGTTTTTAATTAATAACAACATGGCAGCATGGCAGCAATCAACATCTCAAACATAGTAAAATCGTAAACATTCACATACATCATCTCTTATAATTCAAGGAAAGCATATACAAATGTATAGGTCACTATAACAAATCAAGCATCAGTTAACAGCTCGACAGGTCGTCTTAATATTTCAGTACTTAATTCTAATCCAGGGGTAACCTCATAACTAATCGTGCGACAAGAGTCGCATTATTCTAAAAGGTAGTCTGATACAGAACTACTCGCTTGGCGAGTGGGATCTCTAGCCTCGCGAACCATCAGGGGTTACTCGCTACGGCGAGTTGAACTGCTCGCCTTGCGAGCCATCACAGGTAGCTCGCTATGGCGAGTTGGGTTGCTCGCTTCGCGAGCCTTCTCAAGGGTTGCTCGCTATGGCGAGTGGATTGCTCGCCTCACGAGACTTCTAGGGTTTGCTCGCTATGGCGAGTGGGTTGCTCGCCTCGCGAGCTGATGAAGTGCACTCACCGTGGCGAGTTGATTGCTCTATGTGGCGAGCGATGACAAAACAGTTACGGGGTTACGAGGGTTTTCACCCAAAACCCCAAATTTCATCCTATTCCTTCCCAATTTCGACTATAACGATGTTTAAGAGTTATCCTATGGTCTGTAAACAGTTTTCTACAACATTGGTACAGTTTCTCATCATCTAATCATCAATTCATCACTTTTTGACCTAATTTCTTAGTTTCTAATTTCTCATGAAATACTCCTAAACATGTTAACTATAATCATGAATCATAAGCTTAATGTAATTGCAATGCTAGGCTCACCCTTACCTTAAGAAAGTTGGAGCAGCAGCCTCTTGGTTCTTCGCTTCTAGTTTTCTCCCTCTTTCTCCCAAAACTGATTGTACGTACTGTCTATTTCTAAACCTAGGTTTTACCTTTTATACCTCTTCTATTTGTTTTATCTTATTTCACTTATTCCCTCATAAT
Source organism: Medicago arabica (assembly GCA_946800305.1). NCBI lineage: Eukaryota > Viridiplantae > Streptophyta > Magnoliopsida > Fabales > Fabaceae > Medicago > Medicago arabica. The sequence continues at coordinate 27,002,530 of OX326966.1, forward strand.
TCTAACTAATTCAAAAACAGCCCCACAACTTAATATTTATTTTATTTTCAAACCTTATTCTATTAAATAATAAAATAGGCCACCTAATAAAATCACAACATAACACCTAAATCACGTAAATCATGTAAATATATTCTAAACACGACAAATTAATTAAATAATCGAAACGGGCGTTACAACTCTCCCCAACTTATAGAGTTTTCGTCCTCGAAAATATTACCTCAATCATGTGTGAGTACCAGTTAAAGCGAAAAACTCTCCCAGTAGTCTGAGCCTTCTTAGGCTTCTTGCATTGCGAACCAATATGACCTTCTTCATTACAGTTAAAGCACACAACATCATCATATTTGCATGCCGAATTAGCATGTCCCTTCTTACCACAAAGGTAACACCGCTTCACATCTCCCGTACAAGCATTACTCTTGTGGCCTTTTTCACCACAGTTATAGCAGACGATCTCTGCAGGAGCATCTTCCTTCTGAGGTCTCCTCTCATCATTTACCATCTGTTTACCCTTATCAGCCGGGGCGCTGTAAGGCTTATCACGACCTTGTTGGTGCTTACCCTTCCGCTCCTTCAGAACCTTATTATGAGCTTTGGTGTCCTCCTCATAAATTCTGCAACTACTTACCAACTCGGAGAACTGACGGATCTTCTGATACCCAATTTCTCGCATAACCTCAGCACGCAAGCCATTCTCGAACTTGATACACTTGGAGAATTCAGCAGTCTCGGCGGTGTAGTGCGGATAAAACTTAGCCAGCTCAACGAACTTAGCAGCATACTCCGTGACTGACAAGTCACCCTGCTTCAGCTCTAGAAACTCAATCTCCTTCTTTCCGCGAACATCCTCTGGAAAGTATCTATTCAGGAATTCCCTCCTGAACACAACCCAAGTAACTTCACCATCGTTCTCCAGATTCGGATGAACACTAACCCACCAGTCATCAGCTTCCTCAGCCAAACAATGCGTACCAAAGCGAACCATTTGAGGTGTAGTGCATTCCATGACCCGGAAAATTCTTTCAATCTCTTTGAGCTAAGTCTGAGCTCCATCAGGATCATATCTGCCCCTGAAGGTAGGTGGATGGTTCCTCAGAAACGCTCCAACATTCGAACTCCATTGTTACCACAAGCGTTAGGTTGTTGCCAGACGGCTTGAGCCATAGCTTGCAGAACAGCAGCGAGGGCAGCATCGTTCCTTCCAGCCATCTCAGTTCACTACACAACGGGAACAGGTTAAGAAAACAGTGACAATAAGACTATCACTCGACACAAACGACTCGATCTACTTGGGCGGACGGACCGACCTGCTCTGATACCAATTGTAACACCCCGTTTTCCCAACATAAAAATTTCATAATTAAATCAGAGTATCACATAAACGGAATGCTACATTTCATAAAATCTCAAAAATGGAATTAATAATCATTTATTCTAGTCAAAATTATTTAAACTTCGCAGCGGATAAAATTCAAGTTAACATAATAATCTTGGCTCGCAGGCCTAATCAAAAGTCTCAACATAATTCATGTCAGTTCAAGGTAATACGTAAGGAATAGAAAATATATAAAAGTCCCCATCCCGTTACGTATCAGAGCACCTAAGGACACAGTGAGGGTAGCCACTCACAACAGCAACAGCAGTTAAAGCTTAATCACCTGCAAGTTACCCATAGGGAAGGCAACATTTCCAAGCAGAAGGGGTGAGATTCACAAAACAATAACATTAAACATATAATACAATAATTATATTTAACAACATAAACATCATCAATTAATAATAATAATCCTTCATATAGTACTTCTTTAACAATACTTCACATAAACAACATAAACAACAATCTACTTCAAATCATCTAATGATACTTCATATAAACAATATAGACAACATAAGCATCAAATACATTCATAGCAATAATCATATATCATCTCAACATCAAAATCATCATCGCAACTCAGCATCATAGTTCAACTTAATAGTTTGACTCGACAATGCAACCTCGACTCGACTTATGCAACTTTGACTCAACTTATGCAACGTCGACTCGACTTATGCAACTTCGACATCTTAATCATGCATGTGGTACCAATCTAGGGCATAAGCCCTCGTCGCTATTGAGTATAAATATACTCCTAGGGCATAAGCCCTCGTCGCTATCGAGCATAAAAATACTCCTAGAGCATAAGCTCTCGTCGCTATTGAGCAAAAGCTCCTAGGGCATGAGCCCTCGTCTCTGGATGAATATGCATGGACTCAACTGCTTAAATCTTAGACATCTCAAATGAACTCCAATAATTTGGATTATAACATCATAAATCTTATAACGACACATGCAGTTTTTAATTAATAACAACATGGCAGCAATCAACATCTCAAACATAGTAAAATCGTAAACATTCACATACATCATCTCTTATAATTCAAGGAAAGCATATAAAAATGTAAAGGTCACTATAACAAATCAAGCATCAGTTAACAGCTCTACAGGTCGTCTTAATATTTCAGTACTTAATTCTAATCCAGGGGTAACCTCATAACTAATCGTGCGACAAGAGTCGCATTATTCTAAAAGGTAGTCTGATACAGAACTACTCGCTTTGCGAGTGGGATCTCTAGCCTCGCGAACCATCAGGGGTTACTCGCTACGGCGAGTTGAACTGCTCGCCTTGCGAGCCATCACAGGTAGCTCGCTATGGCGAGTTGGGTTGCTCGCTTCGCGAGCCTTCTCAAGGGTTGCTCGCTATGGCGAGTGGATTGCTCGCCTCGCGAGACTTCTAGGGTTTGGTCGCTATGGCGAGTGGGTTGCTCGCCTCGCGAGCTGATGAAGTGCAATCGCCGTGGCGAGTTGATTGCTCTATGTGGCGAGCGATGACAAAACAGTTACGGGGTTTTCACCCAAAACCCCAAATTTCATCCTATTCCTTCCCAATTTCGACTATAACGATGTTTAAGAGTTATCCTATGGTCTGTAAACAGTTTTCTACAACATTGGTACCGTTTCTCATCATCTAATCATCAATTCATCACTTTTTGACCTAATTTCTTAGTTTCTAATTTCTCATGAAATACTCCTAAACATGTTAACTATAATCATGAATCATAAGCTTAATGTAATTGCAATGCTAGGCTCACCCTTACCTTAAGAAAGTTGGAGCAGCAGCCTTCTGGTTCTTCGCTTCTAGTTTTCTCCCTCTTTCTCCCAAAACTGATTGTACGTACTGTCTGTTTCTAAACCTAGGTTTTACCTTTTATACCTCTTCTATTTGTTTTATCTTATTTCACTTATTCCCTCATAATTCTAACTAATTCAAAAACAGCCCCACAACTTAATATTTATTTTATTTTCAAACCTTATTCTATTAAATAATAAAATAGGCCACCTAATAAAATCACAACATAACACCTAAATCACGTAAATCATGTAAATATATTCTAAACACGACAAATTAATTAAATAATCGAAACGGGCGTTACAACTCTCCCCAACTTATAGAGTTTTCGTCCTCGAAAATATTACCTCAATCATGTGTGAGTACCAGTTAAAGCGAAAAACTCTCCCAGTAGTCTGAGCCTTCTTAGGCTTCTTGCATTGCGAACCAATATGACCTTCTTCATTACAGTTAAAGCACACAACATCATCATATTTGCATGCCGAATTAGCATGTCCCTTCTTACCACAAAGGTAACACCGCTTCACATCTCCCGTACAAGCATTACTCTTGTGGCCTTTTTCACCACAGTTATAGCAGACGATCTCTGCAGGAGCATCTTCCTTCTGAGGTCTCCTCTCATCATTCACCATCTGTTTACCCTTATCAGCCGGGGCGCTGTAAGGCTTATCACGACCTTGTTGGTGCTTACCCTTCCGCTCCTTCAGAACCTTATTATGAGCTTTGGTGTCCTCCTCATAAATTCTGCAGCTACTTACCAACTCGGAGAACTGACGGATCTTCTGATACCCAATTTCTCGCTTAACCTCAGCACGCAAGCCATTCTCGAACTTGATACACTTGGAGAATTCAGCAGTCTCGGCGGTGTAGTGCGGATAAAACTTAGCCAGCTCAACGAACTTAGCAGCATACTCCGTGACTGACATGTCGCCCTGCTTCAGCTCTAGAAACTCAATCTCCTTCTTTCCGCGAACATCCTCTCGAAAGTATCTATTCAGGAATTCCCTCCTGAACACAACCCAAGTAACTTCACCATCGTTCTCCAGATTCGGACGAACACTAACCCACCAGTCATCAGCTTCCTCAGCCAAACAATGCGTACCAAAGCGAACCATTTGAGGTGTAGTGCATTCCATGACCCGGAAAATTCTTTCAATCTCTTTGAGCTAAGTCTGAGCTCCATCAGGATCATATCTTCCCCTGAAGGTAGGTGGATGGTTCCTCAGAAACGCTCCAACATTCGAACTCCATTGTTACCACAAGCGTTAGGTTGTTGCCAGACGGCTTGAGCCATAGCTTGCAGAACAGCAGCGAGGGCAGCATCGTTCCTTCCAGCCATCTCAGTTCACTACACAACGGGAACAGGTTAAGAAAACAGTGACAATAAGACTATCACTCGACACAAACGACTCGATCTACTTGGCCAGACGTATCGACCTGCTCTGATACCAATTGTAACACCCCGTTTTCCCAACATAAAAATTTCATAATTAAATCAGAGTATCACATAAACGGAATGCTACATTTCTTAAAATCTCAAAAATGGAATTAATAATCATTTATTCTAGTCAAAATTATTTAAACTTCGCAGCGGATAAAATTCAAGTTAACATAATAATCTTGGCTCGCAGGCCTAATCAAAAGTCTCAACATAATTCATGTCAGTTCAAGGTAATACGTAAGGAATAGAAAATATATAAAAGTCCCCATCCCGTTACGTATCAGAGCACCTAAGGACACAGTGAGGGTAGCCACTCACAACAGCAACAGCAGTTAAAGCTTAATCACCTGCAAGTTACCCATAGTGAAGGCAACATTTCCAAGCAGAAGGGGTGAGATTCACAAAACAATAACATTAAACATATAATACAATAAATATATTTAACAACATAAACATCATCAATTAATAATAATAATCCTTCATATAGTACTTCTTTAACAATACTTCACATAAACAACATAAACAACAATCAACTTCAAATCATCTAATGATACTTCATATAAACAATATAGACAACATAAGCATCAAATACATTCATAGCAATAATCATATATCATCTCAACATCAAAATCATCATCGCAACTCAGCATCATAGTTCAACTTAATAGTTTGACTCGACAATGCAACCTCGACTCGACTTATGCAACTTTGACTCAACTTATGCAACGTCGACTCGACTTATGCAACTTCGACATCTTAATCATGCATGTGGTACCAATCTAGGGCATAAGCCCGCGTCGCTATTGAGTATAAATATACTCCTAGGGCATAAGCCCTCGTCGCTATCGAGCATAAAAATACTCCTAGAGCATAAGCTCTCGTCGCTATTGAGCAAAAGCTCCTAGGGCATGAGCCCTCGTCTCTGGATGAATATGCATGGACTCAACTGCTTAAATCTTAGACATCTCAAATGAACTCCAATAATTTGGATTATAACATCATAAATCTTATACCGACACATGCAGTTTTTAATTAATAACAACATGGCAGCATGGCAGCAATCAACATCTCAAACATAGTAAAATCGTAAACATTCACATACATCATCTCTTATAATTCAAGGAAAGCATATAAAAATGTATAGGTCACTATAACAAATCAAGCATCAGTTAACAGCTCGACAGGTCGTCTTAATATTTCAGTACTTAATTCTAATCCAGGGGTAACCTTATAACTAATCGTGCGACAAGAGTCGCATTATTCTAAAAGGTAGTCTGATACAGAACTATTCGCTTTGCGAGTGGGATCTCTAGCCTCGCGAACCATCAGGGGTTACTCGCTACGGCGAGTTGAACTGCTCGCCTTGCGAGCCATCACAGGTAGCTCGCTATGGCGAGTAGGGTTACTCGCTTCGCGAGCCTTCTCAAGGGTTGCTCGCTATGGCGAGTGGATTGCTCGCCTCGCGAGACTTCTAGGGTTTGGTCGCTATGGCGAGTGGGTTGCTCGCCTCGCGAGCTGATGAAGTGCACTCGCCGTGGCGAGTTGATTGCTCTATGTGGCGAGCGATGACAAAACAGTTACGGGGTTACGAGGGTTTTCACCCAAAACCCCAAATTTCATCCTATTCCTTCCCAATTTCGACTATAACGATGTTTAAGAGTTATCCTATGGTCTGTAAACAGTTTTCTACAACATTGGTACAGTTTCTCATCATCTAATCATCAATTCATCACTCTTTGACCTAATTTCTTAGTTTCTAATTTCTCATGAAATACTCCTAATCATGTTAACTATAATCATGAATCATAAGCTTAATGTAATTGCAATGCTAGGCTCACCCTTACCTTAAGAAAGTTGGAGCAGCAGCCTCTTGGTTCTTCGCTTCTAGTTTTCTCCCTCTTTCTCCCAAAACTGATTGTACGTACTGTCTGTTTCTAAACCTAGGTTTTACCTTTTATACCTCTTCTATTTGTTTTATCTTATTTCACTTATTCCCTCATAATTCTTACTAATTCAAAAACAGCCCCACAACTTAATATTTATTTTGTTTTCAAACCTTATTCTATTAAATAATAAAATAGGCCACCTAATAAAATCACAACATAACACCTAAATCACGTAAATCATGTAAATATATTCTAAACTCGACAAATTAAGTAAATAATCGAAACGGGCGTTACAACTCTCCCCAACTAATAGAATTTTCGTCCTCGAAAATATTACCTCATTCATGTCTGAGTACCAGTTAAAGCGAAAAACTCTCCCAGTAGTCTGAGCCTTCTTAGGCTTCTTGCATTGCGAACCAATATGACCTTCTTCATTACAGTTAAAGCACACAACATAATCATATTTGCATGCCAAAGTAGCATGTCCCTTCTTACCACAACGGTAACACCGCTTCATATCTCCCGTATAAGAATTACTCTTGTGGCCTTTTTCACCACAGTTATATCAGACGATCTCTGCAGGAGCATCTTCTTTCTGAGGTCTCCTCTCATCATTCACCTTCTGTTTACCCTTATCAGCCGGGGCCCTGTAAGGCTTATCACGACCTTGTTGGTGGTTACCCTTCCGCTCCTTCAGAACCTTATCATGAGCTTTGGTGTCCTCCTCATAAATTCTGCAGCTACTTACCAACTCGGAGAACTGACGGATCTTCTGATACCCAATTGCTCGCTTAACCTCAGCACGCAAGCCATTCTCGAACTTGATACACTTGGAGAATTCAGCAGTCTCGGCGGTGTAGTTCGGATAAAACTTAGTCAGCTCAACGAACTTAGCAGCATACTCCGTGACTGACATGTCGCCCTGCTTCAGCTCTAGAAACTCAATCTCCTTCTTTCCGCGAACATCCTATGGAAAGTATCTATTCAGGAATTCCGTCCTGAACACAGCCCAAGTAACTTCACCATCGTTCTCCAGATTCGGACGAACACTAACCCACCAGTCATCAGCTTCCTCAACCAAACAATGCGTACCAAAACGAACCATTTGAGGTGCAGTGAATTCCATGACCCAAAAAATTCTTTGAATCTCTTTGAGCCAAGTCTGAGCTCCATCAGGATCATATCTGCCCCTGAAGGTAGGTGGATGGTTCCTCAAAAACGTCTCCAACATTCAAACTCCATTGTTACCACAAGCGTTAGGTTGTTGCCCAACGGCTTGAGCCATAGCTTGCAGAGCAGCAGCGAGGGCAGCATCGTTCCTTCCAGCCATCTCAGTTCACTACACAACGGGAACAGGTTAAGAAAACAGTGACAGTAAAACTATCACTCGACACAAACGACTCAATCTACTTGGCCGGACGGACCGACCTGCTCTGATACCAATTGTAACACCCCGTTTTCCCAACATAAAAATTTCATAATTAAATCAGAGTATCACATAAACGGAATGCTACATTTCTTAAAATCTCAAAAATGGAATAAATAATCATTTATTCTAGTCAAAATTATTTAAACTTCGCAGCGGATAAAATTCAAGTTAACATAATAATCTTGGCTCACAGGCCTAATCAAAAGTCTCAACATAATTTATGTCAGTTCAAGGTAATACGTAAGGAATAGAAAATATATAAAAGTCCCCATCCCGTTACGTATCAGAGCACCTAAGGACACAGTGAGGGTAGCCACTCACAACAGCAACAACAGCTAAAGCTTAATCACCTGCAAGTTACCCATAGGGAAGGCAACATTTCCAAGCAGAAGGGGTGAGATTCACAAAACAATAATAGTAAACATATAATATAATAATTATATTTAACAACATAAACATCATCAATTAATAATAATAATCCTTCATATAGTACTTCTTTAACAATACTTCACATAAACAAGATAAACAACAATCAACTTCAAATCATCTAATGATACTTCATATAAACAATATAGACAACATAAGCATCAAATACATTCATAGCAATAATCATATATCATCTCAACATCAAAATCATCATCGCAACTCAACATCATAGTTCAACTTAATAGTTTGACTCGACAATGCAACCTCGACTCGACTTATGCAACTTCGACATCTTAATCATGCATGTGGTAACAATCTAGGGCATAAGCCCTCGTCGCTATTGAGTATAAATATACTCCTAGGGCATAAGCCCTCGTCGCTATCGAGCATAAAAATACTCCTAGAGCATAAGCTCTTGTCGCTATTGAGCAAAAGCTCCTAGGGCATGAGCCCTCGTATCTGGATGAATATGCATGGACTCAACTGCTTAAATCATAGACATCTCAAATGAACTCCAATAATTTGGATTAAAACATCATAAATCTTATAACGACACATGCAGCTTTTAATTAATAACAACATGGCAGCATGGCAGCAATCAACATCTCAAACATAGTAAAATCGTAAACATTCGCATACATCATCTCTTATAATTCAAGGAAAGCATATACAAATGTATAGGTCACTATAACAAATCAAGCATCAGTTAACAGCTCTACAGGTCGTCTTAATATTTCAGTACTTAATTCTAATCCAGGGGAAACCTCATAACTAATCGTGCGACAAGAGTCGCATTATTCTAAAAGGTACTCTGATACAGAACTACTCGCTTGGCGAGTGGGATCTCTAGCCTCGCGAACCATCAGGGGTTACTCGCTACGGCGAGTTGTGTAACACCCCGAAATCCCAACTTAAAAATTCGTTTATATAATCAGAGTATATCGCAATATTCAGGATGTCACATTTCATAAAATCTTTAAACAAAATGAATAATAGTTTATTCCCCATCTTTATTCAAAACGTAGCAGCGGAATCATAATTCAAACTCTTTATAAAGATTAGTTCTTCGCACCAATGTCATAATTAATTCAAAAACGATACATAAAGGAATAGAAACAAATGATAATCCCCATCCCGTTACGTATCAGAGCTCCTAAGACTCCACAAGGACCTCTCACATCGTCAATCCAACGCTTGGTCACCTGCACTTGCCCACGAGGCGGCAATTCCAACAGAAGGGGTGAGATTCACAAAACAAAACATTAAACATATAATTCAACAATTATATTTAACAACATAACTTCATTATCATAATATCACAACAACAGTCAAGTAACATCTTAATCATAATCAACGTCATAAATCCACATCATAATCATAATCAGCATCATGTTCAACATCTTAGTCAACAATCTTAGTACGACTCGGTAATGCGACCTCGACTCGACAATGCAACTTAGACTCAACAATGCAACTTAGACATCTTAATCATGCATGTGGTACCATATTGAGTATAAATATACTCCTAGGGCATAAGCCCTCGTCACTATTTGAGCATAAAAATACTCCTAGAGCATAAGCTCTCGTCGCTATTGAGCATAAAAATACTCCTAGAGCATAAGCTCTCGTCGCTATTGAGCAAAAGCTCCTAGGGCATGAGCCCTCGTCTCTGGATGCATATGCATGGACTCAACTTCTTAACTCTTAGACATCTCAAATGAACTCCAATAGTTTGGACCATAACATCATAAATCTTTAACGACACATGCAGCTTTTATTTATTAACAACATAGCAACATGGCAGCAACGAATCATCACAAGCATTCACATACATCATCTCTTATAATTCAAGGAAAACATATACTAATGCATAGGTCACAATAACGATTCAAGTATCAGTTAACAGCTCTACATTTATTCTTAATATCTCAGTTTTAATCTAGACCAGGGTTAATCTCATAATCAATTGTGCGACAAGAGTCGCATTATTCGAAAGATAGTCTGATACAGGACTACTCGCTATGGCGAGTAGGAACCCTCGCCTCGCGAACCATCAGGGGTAACTCGCTATGGCGAGTTTGGTTGCTCGCCTTGCGAGCTTCAGGGGTACTGCTCGCTATGGCGAGTAGGTTGCTCGCTTGGCGAGCCATCACGGGTTGCTCGCTCCGCGAGCCTTCTCAAAGGTTGCTCGCTATGGCGAGTGGTTTGCTCGCCTCGCGAGCCCACTAGGGGTAACTCGCTATGGCGAGTTGGTTGCTCGCCTCGCGAGCTGGTGAAGAGCACTCGCCGTGGCGAGTTGACTGCTCGCTGTGGCGAGCTGCGACAGAACAGATACGGGGTTACGAGGGTTTTCACCCAAAACCCCAAATTTCATCCTAAACCTTCCAAATTTCGACTATGATGATGTACAAGGGCTATTCTATGGTCTGTAAACAGTTTCCAACGTCAACGGTACAATTTCTCATCATCTAATCATCAATTCATCACTTTTTAACCTAATTCTTAGTTCTTAAATTCTCATGAACAATTCCTAAACATGTTAACTATAATCATGAATCATAAGCTTAATGAATTGCAATTCTAGGCTCACCCTTGCCTTGGAAAATTGAGCAGCAGCCTCTCTTGTTCTTCTCTCCTGCTTTCTCCCTTTTTCTCCCAAAAACTGAATTGTACGTACTGTACAATTCTAAACCTAATTTTCCTTTTTAAACCACTTCTATTTTATTTTATCTTATTTCACTTAATCCCTCATAATTCTACTTAATTCGAAAACAGCCCCACAACTTAATATTTGTTTTATTTTCAACCCTTATTCTATTAAATAATAAAATAGACCACCTAATACAATCACAACATAACACATAAATCACATAAATATATTCTAACTCGACAAATTAATTAAATAATTGAGACGGGCGTTACAAGTTGAACTGCTCGCCTTGCGAGCCATCACAGGTAGCTCGCTATGGCGAGTTGGGTTGCTCGCTTCGCGAGCCTTCTCAAGGGTTGCTCGCTATGGCGAGTGGATTGCTCGCCTCGCGAGACTTCTAGGGTTTGGTCACTATGGCGAGTGGGTTGCTCGCCTCGCGAGCTGATGAAGTGCACTCGCCGTGGCGAGTTGATTGCTCGATGTGGCGAGCGATGACAAAACAGTTACGGGGTTAGGAGGGTTTTCACCGAAAACCCCAAATTTCATCCTATTCCTTCCCAATTTCGACTATAACGATGTTTAAGAGTTATCCTATGGTCTGTAAACAGTTTTCTACAACATTGGTACAGTTTTTCATCATCTAATCATCAATTCATCACTTTTTGACCTAATTTCTTAGTTTCTAATTTCTCATGAAATACTCCTAAACATGTTAACTATAATCATGAATCATAAGCTTAATGTAATTGCAATGCTAGGCTCACCCTTACCTTAAGAAAGTTGGAGCAGCAGCCTCTTGGTTCTTCGCTTCTAGTTTTCTCCCTCTTTCTCCCAAAACTGATTGTACGTACTGTCTGTTTCTAAACCTAGGTTTTACCTTTTATACCTCTTCTATTTGTTTTATCTTATTTCACTTATTCCCTCATAATTCTAACTAATTCAAAAACAGCCCCACAACTTAATATTTATTTTATTTTCAAACCTTATTCTATTAAATAATAAAATAGGCCACCTATTAAAATCACAACATAACACCTAAATCACGTAAATCATGTAAATATATTCTAAACTCGACAAATTAATTAAATAATCGAAACGGGCGTTACATTGAGGGCTTGATGCCCTAGAGCTTTAGCTCATTTGCGATGAGGGCTTGATGCCCCGGAAGTATATTAATACTTATTACGTTGAGGGCTTGACGCCCTGGATTGGTAGCACATGCATGAATAAGATGTCTAAGTTGCATAGTTGAAGTTGGATAGTCGAGTTGAAGTTGCGTAGTCGATGTCGAAGTTGTCGAGTTGATAATTATCAATGAATCGTTAATGAAGAGTTATATGTTGTTGTTTATGTTGTTTATGTGAAGTATCGTTAAAGATGATTTGAAGTTGATTGTTGTTTATGTTGTTTATGTGAAGTATCGTTAAAGATGATTTGAAGTTGATTGTCGCTTATGTTGTTTATATTGTTTATATGAAGTATTATTAAAGATGAACTACGTGGTTATTTGTATTACTAATTGATGTTGTTCTGATGATTACATAATGTAGCTTATGAGTTGTTAAAGAAGTACTATATGAAGAATTATTATGATTAATTGATGATGTCCATGTTGTTAAATGTATTTGATGAATTATATGCTTATTATTATTGTTTTGTGAAATCTCACCCCTTCTGCTTGAAAATGTTGTCTTCCCTATGGGTAACTTGCAGGTAACCAAGAATAGTTGCGGTCGTGTGAGGTATCTCTCGCGTGTGTCTTAGGTGCTCTGATACGTAACGGGATGGGAATTTTGTTGTCGCTTTCTATTCCTTACGTATTGTTTTATGAACATGTTGATGAACTAAATTTATGAGATTTTGTGTTGAGGCCCTTGTGCCAAAGATTGTTTTGAAAAGTTGAAATATTTCCGCTGCGATGTATTAAAGGATTTTCTTTATTCCATTTATGATTTTATGAAAAGAAGTGTGACATTCCGTTTACGTTGAAAAACTCTGATTAATCTATGCTATTTTAAAGTTGGGGAAAACGGGGTGTTACAAAAGTAACCAGTATAAATATATGGATCTTAATCGTACTTTTTTTTTTTTTTGAAAAAATCAAAATGGGATTATATTACTAAACCATAGCACTTGCGGATCTTAATCGTACTTAATCAATTTAATGAGAACTAATTACTCGTTGTCTTACTAACATTCTTAACTGACTATCTTGTGTTTTTAATCCTTTTCTTTCTTCTATTAGATTGGAATTAAATATTCCTACTACTTTTCTTAAATCAAAATTCGCAAGTAACTCGCCCACTCCTTTCTCCTTAATTTATACTCCTTTTCTTTCTCCTATTAACTTGAATTTTAACTTGCTTGGTATTTTATTTTCTATGTCTTTATTTCTTTCAATAAAGTTGGAACTATGTCTTATGCTCATCTTTTTTTTCTCTATTAAATTGTAACTAAATCGTATAGCGAGAATTAAAAGCAAGTGAACAAATTAAGTTAAAGCTTATTGTCCATAATACTGATTATCCACCAATTATGTATGTACACCGAAAAAACAATTGCAAAATAAACAAAATTAAGTTAAGAGCCTTCACATGTCAATTCTCCCCGTAATTTATTTTTTGAAGTTACAATTTTTATGCACCTTAAAAATATAAAATTGAAAGAAATTGTGATTGATTTATTTTTCCTGCGTATATTCCGGATTGCTTCACAAAATATATCAAAATAATTTTTATTAGATGTGTAAATATATTTTCTCAAAATATATTGGACAATAAATTTCTTCAAATCAAAAAGTGTAAATATATTTTTTTCAAAATATATTAGGCAATGAAATATCTTCAAATAAAAAAAGTATAGATATATTGTCTGAAAATATATTGAGCAATTTATTACCTCTTGGGTTTTTAATAAATTAATCAAACAATTTCAAAATTATGCAGTTTAATGCGAGACTCACAGTTAGCTATATACATGACAATTTCGATTTTGAGAAGAATTTGGATGCCGAATTTCAATTTTGGAAAGACACGTTTAGATTTTAAATTGTAGATAGTAACAACTGACATGATTTTTGCTCTTCCCCTGCACAAAACACTCGCGCCCTACAGTCATGCCTAAAATACCCCTGCGTTAGTTAACTAACGCAAGTGTAAAATCATGCGTTAGTTAACTAACATTGCGTGACTTAAGTCATGCAAAGGCAAATCAATGCGTAAGTTAACTCATGCGACATTTAACGCATGCGTGAGTTAACTCAATCTCAGTCTGTGCAGCAAGCCAGAACTGGCAGAACCTCTGTATTCCTTAAATTTTCGGTCCTTCTTTTATAAATTTATTCATTCACTCATTTACATACAATTTTCATCATTCATTCAAGTATTCATTCAATCAAGCATTAACTCATAATTAAATTACGAAAAATAACGAAATAAAATAACGAAAATGTCATAAAAATTCCCAAAAGTACAAATGTAATAGGATTACAACCAAATTTAACAAAATGTCATAAAAAACACTACACAAAAGTCTTAATGCCTAAACCCTACTCCCGTGGAGCCGACATCTGCTCCAGCATGCTCCACTCATACTGTATACTCTGCATCAAGTGAATAACCTCCTCTGGATTATGAAACACAGCAGGATTTCCCATAGCACCATCCACTCTAGCTCTGATGTTGCTGATGATCTGGTATGGGTCGGGAGGATGTCTAGCCCACTGCAGCTCAACAAGAACCTCCTCGTAAGGAGGAACATGATTAGGAGGGGCCTGAGATGTGTAGTCAGGAATGGCCGCAGAGGGGTTCACAATAGGATGTGATACTCTAATGAACCATCTCATGTTCCCCCTAGTATAAGCCCACGGCTGGTTATCCGAAACCGGATGACCCCTCTGCTGCTGGCTGAGGACATGTAGAGCAAACTCCATGAAGTCCCGGTCGACGTCATCTGTCGCATGAGGCTCAATGTCTGTAGGAGGTCTAGGTTTTACCTTTTATACCTCTTCTATTTGTTTTATCTTATTTCACTTATTCCCTCATAATTCTAACTAATTCAAAAACAGCCCCACAACTTAATATTTATTTTATTTTCAAACCTTATTCTATTAAATAATAAAATAGGCCACCTAATAAAATCACAACATAACACCTAAATCACGTAAATCATGTAAATATATTCTAAACTCGACAAATTAATTAAATAATCGAAACGGGCGTTACAACTCTCCCCAACTTATAGAATTTTCGTCCTCGAAAATATTACCTCATTCAAGTCTGAGTACCAGTTAAAGCAAAAAACTCTCCCAGTAGTCTGAGCCTTCTTAGGCTTCTTGCATTGCGAACCAATATAACCTTCTTCATTACAGTTAAAGCACACAACATCATCATATTTGCATGCCGAAGTAGCATGTCCCTTCTTACCACAACGGTAACACCGCTTCACATCTCCCGTACAAGAATTACTCTTGTGGCCTTTTTCACCACAGTTATATCAGACGATCTCTGCAGGAGCATCTTCTTTTTGAGGTCTCCTCTCATCATTCACCTTCTGTTTACCCTTATCAGCCGGGGCGCTGTATGTAACGCCCTAGTTGTTGATTATTTGATTTCAGTTGAATTTAATAAGTTCTTATGATTTTAAATAATTATGTTGAATTTTGGTGTGTTATATATTTTATTATATAGTTATTTTTATTATTTAATTAAAATAGGCAAGAATTATAATTATTAGAAGGTTGGGGATTAAAATGAATTATTTAATAGGAGTTAATTAGAATTAAGGAGAAGTTAATAGGTATTAATAAGGGAAGAAAGAGTCAGAACCAGTTTTACGTAGAAACAATGAGAATACAAGAAAAGGGGGAAAACCTAGAAGAAAAGAGAAGAAGCAAGAGGAGAGAAGAACGCTGCTTTTAATTCAGGAAGACAATCTAAGGTAAGGGTGAGACTAACTCTCAACTTTAGGTTCTTAATTTGTTGATGAATGTAGAATTGTTAGGGTTGATGAATTGAATTAGGTTAAGATGAATTGATGCTAATAACTTAATGAATTCATGTAATTGTTGTTGTTTTATGCTGTTCTGATGTTAAAATGCATAGGGATGATGAAATTCATCAAAATTGAGCCTTTGGGTGTTGAATTTGGGGTTTAGGGTTGAAAAGTAGAAGTCTGTTCGTACAGTTCGTAGTTCTGTCAATCGCCGCTCGCAACGGCGAGTAAACACACTCGCCAGGCGAGCAGTGCCTGTGTAACTCGCCACAGCGAGCAATCCTACTCGCGAGGCGAGCAATGAAACACCCGTAGCTCGCCACAGCGAGCAGATGCACTCGCCACGGCGAGTTGCTTAATTAAAAAGTTGTTAATTGTCTTAATGAGGTTTTTGGGTGAATTTTTATATCAATTTGAGTGCCTTAATATGTTTAGGGATGAATGGCACCTTTTTACAGAATTAAATTCGGGTTTTGGGAACTTAAAAATGAAGATTTTAGGTGAAAAATGTCAAAAATGCCGAGAGCAACCACTTTTGCTCGCCTTGAGCTCGCCCCCAACTCGCCACGGCGAGGAGCTCAATTTTCTGAACTCGCCACGGCGAGTAAAGTAGCTCGCCACGACGAGTAATACTGTAGGTTACTTAAGTTGTTGAATTTTGTTGTGATGCTTCGCTGTGACCTTTGTTGTGTCTTGTCGAATTAAGTTAGAGTCTTATGCCATAGCTGATTATGCATATAGTAGTTGTTGTTGCTGTCGTTGGGTTGTATGTAGATATACACCATTGAGTCCATTTCATACTCATACCACTGTTGAGGGCTTATGCCCTAGAGTGTTTACACTCAATCGTTGAGGGCTTATGCCCTGGAGTGTTTATCACTCAACTGTTGAGGGCTTATGCCCTGGAATGTTATTTCATTCAACCGTTGGGGGCTCATGCCCCGGAATGCTTAGCATTCAACGCGCGTAAAATGGTACCACATGCATTTGCATTAGTTGCATTGTTGTTGTCGTAGTAGTTGTTGTAGTTGTTGTCGTTGTTGTTGATGGTTGAGTTGTCGGTGTCGTTGTTGACTATGTTGTTGAATTGTTCAAATTATAAATGATAATTGATTATTCATTATACTGTTGCTGTTGAGTTTAATTGATGAATTATGTTATCTATTGTTGTTTGTGAATCTCACCCCTTCTGCTGGAATTGCCGCCTTGTAGGCAAGTGCAGGTAATGAAGATTAGTAGAGATGTCGGCTCAAGTGTCTTAGGGCTCTGATACGTAACGGGACGGGAATTTGTTGCTTGTTTTCTCTTTCCTTACGTATTAATTTTGATTTATGAAACTTTTGATGAGGCCTGCGTGCCAAAGATTACTTAGTTGCTCTAAAATAATTCCGCTGCGAAGTTTTGAAGTTAATTATTATTGACTATTTTATTGGAGAATATTTATTCATCCGTTAATTTGGAGATTTTATTTGAACGAAAATGTAGCATTCCGTTTTTGGTGAAAAACTCTGATTTAATTTGTTAATTAATACTGTTGGGAGAACTGGGTGTTACACTGTAAGGCTTATCACGACCTTGTTGGTGCTTACCCTTCCGCTCCTTCAGAACCTTATAATGAGCTTTGGTGTCCTCCTCATAAATTCTGCAGCTACTTACCAACTCGGAGAACTGACGGATCTTCTGATACCCAATTGCTCGCTTAACCTCAGCACGCAAGCCATTCTCGAACTTGATACACTTGGAGAATTCAGCAGTCTCGGCGGTGTAGTGCGGATAAAACTTAGTCAGCTCAACAAACTTAGCAGCATACTCCGTGACTGACATGTCGCCCTGCTTCAACTCTAGAAACTCAATCTCCTTCATTCCGCGAACATCCTCTGGAAAGTATCTATTCAGGAATTCCCTCCTGAACACAGCCCAAGTAACTTCACCATCGTTCTCCAGATTCGGACGAACACTAACCCACCAGTCATCAGCTTCCTCAGCCAAACAATGTGTACCAAAACGAACCATTTGAGGTGCAGTGCATTCCATGACCCGGAAAATTCTTTCAATCTCTTTGAGCCAAGTCTGAGCTCCATCAGGATCATATCTGCCCCTGAAGGTAGGTGGATGGTTCCTCAGAAACGTCTCCAACATTCGAACTCCATTGTTACCACAAGCTATAGGTTGTTGCCCAACGGCTTGAGCCATAGCTTGCAAAGCAGCAGCGAGGGCAGCATTGTTCCTTCCAGCCATCTCAGTTCACTACACAACGGGAACAGGTTAAGAAAACAGTGACAATAAAACTATCACTCGAGACAAACGACTCAATCTACTTGGCCGGACGGACCGACCTGCTCTGATACCAATTGTAACACCCCGTTTTCCCAACATAAAAATTTCATAATTAAATCAGAGTATCACATAAACAGAATGCTACATTTCTTAAAATCTCAAAAATGGAATAAATAATCATTTATTCTAGTCAAAATTATTTAAACTTCGCAGCGGATAAAATTCAAGTTAACATAATAATCTTGGCTCGGAGGCCTAATCAAAAGTCTCAACATAATTCATGTCAGTTCAAGGTAATACGTAAGGAATAGAAAATATATAAAAGTCTCCATCCCGTTACGTATCAGAGCACCTAAGGACACAGTGAGGGTAGCCACTCACAACAACAACAGCAACTAAAGCTTAATCACCTGCAAGTTACCCATAGGGAAGGCAACATTTCCAAGCAGAAGGGGTGAGATTCACAAAACAATAACATTAAACATATAATACAATAATTATATTTAACAACATAAACATCATCAATTAATAATAATAATCCTTCATATAGTACTTCTTTAACAATACTTCACATAAACAACATAAACAACAATCAACTTCAAATCATCTAATGATACTTCATATAAACAATATAGACAACATAAGCATCAAATACATTCATAGCAATAATCATATATCATCTCAACATCAAAATCATCATCGCAACTCAGCATCATAGTTCAACTTAATAGTTTGACTCGACAATGAAACCTCGACTCGACTTATGCAACTTTGACTCGACAATGCAACCTCGACTCGACTTATGCAACTTTGACTCGACTTATGCAACTTCGACTCGACTTATGCAACTTTGACTCGACTTATGCAACTTCGACATCTTAATCATGCATGTGGTACCAATCTAGGGCATAAGCCCTCGTCGCTATTGAGTATAAATATACTCCTAGGGCATAAGCCCTCGTCGCTATCGAGCATAAAAATACTTGTCGCGTCATTTTTCGGAGATCAATGCTATTTGATTAGCGTTTGACTCACTATTTTATTTCACGACTGAACATTTAATTTTTCAAAAGAAAGTGGAAAAAAGTCCAAATACCACTTTAAAAAAAGTTTTAGGGTTCGGGGGTTGGTTACATAAAGGGAAGTTCTCTACGAGAACCTCTTGGTTTTATTTAATTTTTGTGCTATAAACTTGCTTGCTTTTTGAGAAAAAAAAGGATTTAAAGTGATTAAAAGAAAAATAAAAAGAGAGGCCTATTATCTACATTTTTATTGATTTGAGAGGACGAGTGTCCTTTGCCTACGTACCCGTGAGGGATCAAAACCTCGTAGTTCGGGGTAGAAATTTCGTTTGATTGGTTGTGTTTTTTATTAGTTTTTGAAAAAGGTTTTAAAATGAAAAAGCCAAGTGGCAAATAAGAATTTGTTTATGTTTTTTTATATTAAAAGAAAATAAATCAAAGTAGAATTAAGTTGATTGAAATTTGATTAAGAAAATAAAATAAAAATGGGATCACTCGATTGAAAATCAAGGTTTATTAGGAAAATATATTTGTGAATTTTTGGTTATTTGCAATGTTTATTGTTCTTTTTGAATATATAAAAGTGGAAAAATAAATAAAATGTAGTGTGATAAAGTTAAACTAACAAATAAATAAAAAATGCAAAAACAAAAGAAAATAACTTACTCTGTATGGTACGAAGACCACTTGAAACCGAAGGGACAGAAAGGAGTAGAAAAAGAAGAAAAACTCGTCACACAAGTCGAAAGAGAGAGAAGAGAGGAAAAAAACATAGGAAGCATCAACTGTCAATTTCGGGGTCCAGAATGCACTATATGAGCTCTCTATTTATAGAGAAAATTCATAACTAAAAAGTGAGAAACTTTGGGTACAAGTAATCAGATCTAGCACAAAAATATCTCAATTGAGCACTAAAGTATTATATTGTGTACAAAAATATATTATTCAGTACATAAATATGTTTATTCAGCACATAAATATATATATATTATTGAGTATCAAAATATTATTTCAGATCAAACACTAAAGTATATCAGATTGAGCACCAAAATATTATATTGAGTACACAAATATATTATTCAGTACATAAATATGTTTATTCGGCACATAAATATATATTATTGAGTATCAAAATAATATTTCAGATCAAACACTAAATATATCAGATTGCCTACCAGAATATTTCAGATTGTGTTCTAAAATATTCTAAATTGCATTCTAAAATATTTTAGCAAGACTTGGGGACAAAGAAAGTACTTTTAAAAAAAGATCAAATTAAATATTTAATTTATCATTTCCAAATAATATTTTTCTAGCGCTACTTCGTTCACACAAATACATACCCCCATTAACTAAATGTGCACCCCCACTACAAAATCTTAGGTCAAAAATTGAGGTATGACAGATGCCTCTATTTAAGTTTCTTCGTCCGGAGATTTGAAGATGGAATCTTTGATTTGACGGGCCGAAGAGACTTAAATACAAAGTACACCTTATTTTGACCCTAAGATACTGTGTGAATGCATGTGTTGCAATTATGAATGCAAGACGGCATGGATGACTCGACTGGGACGAATGATAACGACAGGATGCCCGAAATTGTTTATAGAAAGGGATCTGACTCTGTTAGGGGAATGTAGTTTCACTGGGGAAATGATTGTCTATTATTGTATTGATTTGGAACGATGGTTTAATGAAGACAAAACTTTTGATGACGCCTCTAAACCAGACACACTTGGGAGACACTTGTGAGAATGACAAGTAGGTGCAGACTGTCCGTTGTTTAGGACTAGCAGCTTAAAACAAGAAAAAAAATGTGAACTTAAGCGGTCCGTTGTTTAGGACTGTTGGCTCGAAAGCAGTAAAAATGTAAACGGTCCGTTGTGTAGGACTGTCGGCTTGAAAGCAGATAAAAGTGTAAGCAGTCCGTTGTGTAGGACTGTCGGCTTGAAAGCAGATAAAAGTGTAAGCAGTCCGTTGTTTAGGACTGTCGGCTTGAAAGAAGATAAAAGTGTAAGCGGTCCGTTGTGCAGGACTGTCGGCTTGAAAGCACATAAAAGTGTAAGCGGTCCGTTGTGTAGGACTGTTGGCTTGAAAGCAGATAAAAGTGTAAGCGGTCCGTTGTCTGGGACTGTCGGCTTGAAAGCACTAAAAATGTAAGCGGTCTTTTGTTTAGGACTGTCGGCTTGAAACGATAAAAATGTAAGCGGTCCGTTGCTTAAGACTGTCGGCTTGAAAGCAGTAAAAATGTAAGCGGTCCGTTGTCTGGGACTGTCGGCATGAAAGCAGTAAAAATGTAAGCGGTCCGTTGTTTAGGACTGTCGGCTTGAAACGATAAAGGACTTGAAACGAAAGGATGCGGCCAAACAAGACTTTGGGTGACTAATGCAACCATGTGTGAATGATGTTGTGTATATGATGTGTGTGTGTGAAATTAATAATGCATGGATGTATGAATGTGTGAATGAATGTATGAGTGTGTAGACTGGGTTGTGATGGGTAAACTCGATGAAACGAGACAAAACAGGTAAGATGAGAGATAGACTGACATCGCAGTACAAACATTCGGCAAACTTCCTTGAAGATGATATTATTGCAAACAGATCGAGCCACTTGCAGGGTGAAACCTGACACAAGATAGCAACTAATGCTTCATGGGGGAGAGCTCATTGTTGACTGAACAGTTGGGAAGAGGTCGCCATTTGTGAACCGGCGTAGATTGTTATGATAAATGTCATTGTTGACCAAAAGTCTGGAAGTCGCCATTTTGCATAGAGTGCCAATCCATTGGTATGCCCCAACAGTCACGCTCCTTTTGGTTTTTTTTGGTTTTTTTTTGGAAATCCCTAACTTTTGTCTGGACTGCCCTTTCGGGTTTTCAGTCCACCGGGAGTATATTTCCTTTTTTGTGCCCCTAATTTTTGCCTGGACCGCCCTTTCGGGTTTTCAGTCCACCGGGATGCTCTCTATTGCCTAAGCCGCCTTTTCAGGTTTTCGACTTAGCGAGCTATTTTTGCTTTGTATTTTTGGATTGTGACTGCATCTTGCTTAAAGCAGAGCTAACAACTTTGAATGCCCCTGTTTCGAGTCTTTGATTTGTAGGTGCTTTGAATCAGAGATCTTTTGATAGTTGGATGCCCCAAGTGGACTGTGCTTGATTTGATGCAGTTACTTTGTCATGATCCTTAACTTTTGCATAGATCGCCCTTTCGGGTTTTCAATCTATCAGGATAATCATTTTTGTTAATGTCTCTAATTTTTGCCTGGACCGTCCTTTCGGGTTTTCAGTCCACCGAGACGCTCATTTTTGCCTAAGTCCCTTTTTCAGGTTTGCGACTTATCGAGCTTTTATTTTTGACAGAGTATTTCTTGACTGCACCGACATTCGTAGGACGTGTGAGTTTGTCACCATTCGTAGTTGTAAGAAGTCATTGCACACGAGCCTTCATAGTTAGGCGTCCACTTGCCCCTGGAGTAAGGTTGGAAAGAGTGCCCTTTTGAGCACAAAGTCCGACGAACCTTCTTGTTGGAAGTTTGCTTCAACTTCTTTTGATATAGTTGTATCAGGTCGTCGTGCATTGAGTTCAATCAATCTTGAGATTTTAGCAGAACTTCTGTTGACGGGACTTTGACCTCCGTGAGAGGTACGACCTTCATGCCGTATAATGAGGGAAAGGAGGGGGTTGTCCCCTATTCAAATGTTTTACTGAAACACGATGCCCATGTGAGGCAACAGTGCCATCTTATGCTGGTCTTTGTAAGTGACTGCCATCCTCTTGGCGATCTTCTTGATTTTTGTTTGCAGCCTTGACGGCTAAGATGCCCCAGTAGGCGAGAGATCTTATCGGGAATCTCTTCATTCTTCTTCATCTTCGGACACAGGGAATTCAAAGTCAAAGAAGAGTATAGGGTTAATGTGTTCAACGGGCTTATTTATGTTTAATCTACATTTATGTATGATTTTTAGAAAGTGAATGATTGTATGCAGACATAAAGAAAAAGATTTTTTTGGTTTTTTGTGTTACCATTTTTCCAGAAAAAGCACAAAATAAAAACAAAGTCGGGATCAAAATGACCTTTTTATTAATGATGGAAAACACATGAAGCAAAAAGCCCTACACCAGTTCATTTTTGTCTCGGGCGGAACAAAAGGATATTTTTGAAAAGCGGAAAGCAACAAACAAACATTATTTGAACAGATGAATAGCGGAAGAAAACATCAACAAAGATCTGATTGCGGCTAGCCATCCCATGTGTCACAAACACTAAGTATTATGTTCTGGTAGCGGATTGACTTGCACGTTTAGAGAGTCTTAGAAGGTCAAGCGGTTGGTCCGGATCAAGTTCTGGACTGCCTTCTTTAGTGGGTACAATGTTCGACATCATGTCCAGGTGCCCCTTGATGGAAAGTACAGAAAAGGTCAGGTCTGTACCATGCTGGAAATTCTGTTGGTACTGGAGGAGGCGCTTTAGTCTGGACCAGATTCTTTTCTAGCAACTGTGGAAGCAAATCCCCATATTTCATAGGGATTGGGATAAATTGTTTTCTTGAGACTTGTTGTTGCTGAGGATACTGTTGCTGAGGATGCTGTTGCTGAGGATGTTGTGGGAATAATAGTTGACCCTCGGGGGATAGGACGTTGGTTCGGATCAAGTCTCGGACTACATTCTTCAAGGCATAACAGTGCTCGATGTCGTGACCTGGTGCCCCTTGATGGAAAGCACTAGAAAGGTCAGCTCTATACCCCATCGGCAATCCTTCCGGCACTGGAAGAGGTGGTCTAGTTTGGATCAGGTTCTCCTCAAGCAACATTGGGAGCAGTTCTGCATACTTCATGGGAATTGGATCATGTTGTGCTCTCTGAGCCTGATTCTGTGGATTGGATTGTTGAGGAACCTGTTGTCGAGGCTGTTGCATGCACAATGGCTGACATGGTGGTTGGGGCCCTCGCCGGAATTGTGGCGGATCCTTTGTAACCATCAGCGAAGATACCTGGTTAGTTAAACTCTCTACCTCGGCCCGAAGCGTTGTCACCTCTTCACGAAGCTCGTGGACCTCTTGTTCAAGTTGATCTATTTTTTGTGTTTGCCTGAGTGTTTGCATGTGCGAGTTGAAGTTAAACGAAGACATCAGACCACTTACTGATGTATTGACCTTTTATTGAAAAGACATAGTGTGAGACTCAGACTTGAAACTATGAATGCGGAATGATGCATGATATGTTTATGCAAAAATAGACATTTTTATTTATCGAAAGATATGTCAAAGTAATTGAAAACATCGTAAGGACCATGGTTTTATTTGTAAAGATATTGCAATCGGTTCCCTTTTCAAACGAAGCCACAAAAGAAGCCCTTAACAAAAGCAAAAGCTTAGTTTAGATTTTTGAAGTTTTATTTCTTGTTTTTCTTTCTTGCAAGGTCCATACCTTTAATGTTTACAAGAACTTATCTTGTCCTTCGATATTTAATGAGAAAAAGAATTTATGAATGAATGCATGTATGCATGATTATGCTAAAGAACAGAGAAAACATGATGATGTTAAGTCCATGATGTGGGAGTCAAGGGTGAGTGCACCACATGGTAGGGACTATGGTTTCACATGTACCTGTATCACGGGTTCTATTGGTTTCCCAAAATCACTGACCACTTCCGAACGTTACCGATCAGCGGTATCATTACTTACTAAAAGATTAGAAATATTTTTTTTTCCAGTAGAAAGAGAATCAATGTTAATTTGATCTTGATCCTTGCGAAGTAAAAAATGGATTGTATCAGACCTGCACGACTTTCCTGATAAGATCCATAAATGACTTGTTTTTGGTAAGATATGTACATTACTATACAAAAATTCGGATGCATGGTACACATCGGTACTCCAATGCATTTCCCCTTCTGAGTCAGAATAAATATGTTTTCGAACCCTTTCTTTCAAATTAAAAGTATATGTTCCCGCGCGGATCTCAGCAATCACTTGTTCTGATTTTACATATTGATCGTTTTGAACTAATAGAAAACTTTTTGGTGGAATAATCACGTTATGTATAATATCATCACTTTCAATAGTTACATACAATTCTATATTACATATAAAAGCAGGATATCCATGACGTGTACGTGTAGGGTGAACTAAATCTTCATTAAATTTTATTTTTCCATTCGAGGGGGCTCGCACATATTCCGCAGTACCCCCTGTGAATACTCCACCAGTATGAAAAGTTCTTAATGTTAGTTGAGTTCCCGGTTCGCCAATAGATTGACCAGCAATAATACCTACAGCTTCTCCCAATTCTACCAGGTCCCCATGAATAGGACTCCGCCCATAACACAATCGGCAGATCCAAGACGTATTCCTACAGGTAAAGGGGGTTCGAATAAATATTGGTTGTGTTTGAAAAGTTATGAATCGATTGATAAGTCCAATTCCAATATCTTGATTTCTAACGACAATGCACCGTGAACCGATATATATATCGTCTGCTACTACACGACCAATTAATGTTTGTATCAAAAATTTTTCTGGTATCATTCCATTTCGGGTATTTACAGAAATCCCGCGAATCGTACCGCAATCGGTTCGACGTACAACAATGTGTTGAACCACTTCAACAAGTCGACGTGTAAGATATCCAGCATCTGATGTTCGTACAGCCAATTCAAGAGTACTCTTGATTAGCCACCGCACTACGTCCTAAAAGGCCAAGATGGGTTAAAGGTAACTAAATGTTCTCAACTTCGACGGTCACTTGAAAGCAACATGTCAAACATGAGTGCTCACGTTGACAACGCATGCATCCAAGATCCCTCCATTGAGTGGGGTTGTATAACATGTGCCAAAACCGAAGAGTACTCTTGGCCTAGGACTATGATTATACCACCGTCCTATCTTATGTTTCTCTCATGTCCGGGGTAGGACTTATCTCACCACACACGTTAAGAAAGGAGAAAGAAAAAGGAGGAACATATATACACGTATTTCCATCTTTTGTTTTTGTTTTTAAGCAAGTTATAGCATAAAATTTAACTAAAGCCAAGTTAGGCTCAACCCTCTTAGGGGGCATCCCCAGTGAAGTCGTCATTTCTGTCGTGTCATTTTTCGGAGATCAATGTTATTTGATTAGAGTTTGACTCACTATTTTATTTCACGACTGAACATTTAATTTTTCAAAAGAAAGTGGAAAAAAGTTCAAATACCACTTTAAAAAAAGTTTTAGGGTTCGGGGGTTGGTTACATAAAGGGAAGGTATTAGCACCCTTTATGTTCGTAGTACTCTACGAGAACCTCTTGGTTTTATTTAATTTTTGTGCTATAAACTTGCTTGCTTTTTGAAAAAAAAAAATGGATTTAAAGTGATTAAAAGAAAAAGAAAAAGAGAGGCATATTATCTACATTTTTATTGATTTGAGAGAGGACGAGTGTCCTTTGCCTACGTACCCGTGAGGGATCAAAACCTCGTAGTTCGGGGTAAAAATTCCGTTTGATTGGTTTTGTGTTTTTTATTAGTTTTTGAAAAAGGTTTTAAAATGAAAAAGCCAAGTGGCAAATAAGAATTTGTTTATGTTTTTTTATATTAAAAGAAAATAAATCAAAGTAGAATTAAGTTGATTGAAATTTGATTAATAAAATAAAATAAAAATGGGATCACTCGATTGAAAATCAAGGTTTATTAGGAAAATATATTTGTGAATTTTTTTTGTTCTTTTTGAATATCTAAAAGCGGAAAAATAAATAAAATGTAGTGTGGTAAAGTTAAACTAACAAATAAATAAAAAATGCAAAAACAAAAGAAAATAACTTACTCTGTATGGTACGAAGACCACTTGAAACCGAAGGGACAGAAATGAGTAGAAAAAGAAGAAAAACTTGTCAACACAAGTCGAAAGAGAGAGAAGAGAGGAAAAAAACATAGGAAGCATCAACTGTCAATTTCGGGGTCCAGAATGCACTATATGAGCTCTCTATTTATAGAGAAAATTCATAACTAATAAGTGCGAAACTTTGGGTACAAGTAATCAGATCTAGCACAAAAATATCTCAATTGAGCACTAAAGTATTATATTGTGTACAAAAATATATTATTCAGTACATAAATATGTTTATTCAGCACATATATATATATATATATATATATTATTGAGTATCAAAATATTATTTCAGATCAAACACTAAAGTATATCAGATTGAGCACCAAAATATTATATTGAGTACACAAATATATTATTCAGTACATAAATATGTTTATTCGGCACATAAATATATATTATTGAGTATCAAATAATATTTCAGATCAAACACTAAATATATCAGATTGCCTACCAGAATATTTCAGATTGTGTTCTAAAATATTCTAAATTGCATTCTAAAATATTTTAGCAAGACTTGGGGACAAAGAAAGTACTTTTAAAAAAAGATCAAATTAAATATTTAATTTATCATTTCCAAATAATATTTTTCTAGCGCTACTTCGTTCACACAAATACATACCCCCATTAACTAAATGTGCACCCCCACTATATAATCTTAGGTCAAAAATTGGGGTATGACAATACTCCTAGAGCATAAGCTCTCGTCGCTATTGAGCAAAAGCTCCTAGGGCATGAGCCCTCGTCTCTGGATGAATATGCATGGACTCAACTGCTTAAATCTTAGACATCTCAAATGAACTCCAATAATTTGGATTATATCATAAATCTTATAACGACACATGCAACTTTTAATTAATAACAACATGGCAGCATGGCAGCAATCAACATCTCAAACATAGTAAAATCGTAAACATTCACATACATCATCTCTTATAATTCAAGGAAAGCATATACAAATGTATAGGCCACTATAACAAATCAAGCATCATTTAACAGCTCTACAGGTCGTCTTAATATTTCAGTACTTAATTCTAATCCAGGGGTAACCTCAAAACTAATCGTGCGACAAGAGTCGCATTATTCTAAAAGTTAGTCTGATACAGAACTACTCGCTTGGCGAGTGGGATCTCTCGCCTCACGAACCATCAGGGGTTACTCGCTACGGCGAGTTGAACTGCTCGCCTTGCGAGCCATCACAGATAGCTCGCTTTGGCGAGTTGGGTTGCTCGCTTCGCGAGCCTTCTCAAGGGTTGCTCGCTATGGCGTGTGGATTGCTCGCCTCGCGAGACTTCGAGGGTTTGTTCGCTATGGCTAGTGGGTTGCTCGCCTCGCGAGCTGATGAAGTGCACTAGCCGTGGCGAGTTGATTGCTCGCTGTGGCGAGCGATGACAGAACAGTTACCAGGGTTTTCACCCAAAACCCCAAATTTCATCATATTCCTTCCCAATTTCGACTATAACGATGTTTAAGCGTTATCCTATGGTCTGTAAACAGTTTTCTACAACATTGGTACAGTTTCTCATCATCTAATCATCAATTCATCACTTTTTGACCTAATTTCTTAGTTTCTAATTTCTCATGAAATACTCCTAAACATGTTAACTATAATCATGAATCATAAGCTTAATGTAATTGCAATGCTAGGCTCACCCTTACCTTAAGAAAATTGGAGCAGCAGCCTCTTGGTTCTTCACTTCTAGTTTTCTCCCAAAACTAATTGTACGTACTGTCTGTTTCTAAACCTAGGTTTTACCTTTTATACCTCTTCTATTTGTTTTATCTTATTTCACTTATTCCCTCATAATTCTAACTATTTCAAAAACAGCCCCACAACTTAATATTTATTTTATTTTCAAACCTTATTCTATTAAATAATAAAATAGGCCACCTAATAAAATCACAACATAACACCTAAATCACGTAAATCATGTAAATATATTCTAAACTCGACAAATTAATTAAATAATCGAAACAGGCGTTACGTTGAGGGCTTGATGCCCTAGAGCTTTAGCTCATTTGCGATGAGGGCTTGATGCCCTGGAAGTATATTAATACTTATTACGTTGAGGGCTTGACGCCCTAGATTGGTAGCACATGCATGAATAAGATGTCTAAGTTGCATAGTTGAAGTTGCATAGTCGAGTTGAAGTTGCGTAGTCGATGTCGAAGTTGTCGAGTTATCTAAAGTTGTCGAGTTGATAATTATCAATGAATCGTTAATGAAGAGTTATATGTTGTTGTTTATGTTGTTTATGTGAAGTATCGTTAAAGATGATTTGAAGTTGATTGTTGTTTATGTTGTTTATGTGAAGTATCGTTAAAGATGATTTGAAGTTGATTGTCGCTTATGTTGTTTATATTGTTTATATGAAGTATTATTAAAGATGAACTACGTGGTTATTTGTATTACTAATTGATGTTGTTCTGATGATTACATAATGTAGCTTATGAGTTGTTAAAGAAGTACTATATGAAGAATTATTATGATTAATTGATGATGTCCATGTTGTTAAATGTATTTGATGAATTATATGCTTATTATTATTGTTTTGTGAAATCTCACCCCTTCTGCTTGAAAATGTTGTCTTCCCTATGGGTAACTTGCAGGTAACCAAGAATAGTTGCGGTCGTGTGAGGTATCTCTCGCGTGTGTCTTAGGTGCTCTGATACGTAACGGGATGGGAATTTTGTTGTCGCTTTCTATTCCTTACTTATTGTTTTATGAACATGTTGATGAACTAAATTTATGAGATTTTGTGTTGAGGCCCTTGTGCCAAAGATTGTTTTGAAAAGTTGAAATATTTCCGCTGCGATGTATTAAAGGATTTTCTTTATTCCATTTATGATTTTATGAAAAGAAGTGTGACATTCCGTTTACGTTGAAAAACTCTGATTAATCTATGCTATTTTAAAGTTGGGGAAAACGGGGTGTTACAAAAGTAACCAGTATAAATATATGGATCTTAATCGTACTTTTTTTTTTTTTTGAAAAAATCAAAATGGGATTATATTACTAAACCATAGCACTTGCGGATCTTAATCGTACTTAATCAATTTAATGAGAACTAATTACTCGTTGTCTTACTAACATTCTTAACTGACTATCTTGTGTTTTTAATCCTTTTCTTTCTTCTATTAGATTGGAATTAAATATTCCTACTACTTTTCTTAAATCAAAATTCGCAAGTAACTCGCCCACTCCTTTCTCCTTAATTTATACTCCTTTTCTTTCTCCTATTAACTTGAATTTTAACTTGCTTGGTATTTTATTTTCTATGTCTTTATTTCTTTCAATAAAGTTGGAACTATGTCTTATGCTCATCTTTTTTTTCTCTATTAAATTGTAACTAAATCGTATAGCGAGAATTAAAAGCAAGTGAACAAATTAAGTTAAAGCTTATTGTCCATAATACTGATTATCCACCAATTATGTATGTACACCGAAAAAACAATTGCAAAATAAACAAAATTAAGTTAAGAGCCTTCACATGTCAATTCTCCCCGTAATTTATTTTTTGAAGTTACAATTTTTATGCACCTTAAAAATATAAAATTGAAAGAAATTGTGATTGATTTATTTTTCCTGCGTATATTCCGGATTGCTTCACAAAATATATCAAAATAATTTTTATTAGATGTGTAAATATATTTTCTCAAAATATATTGGACAATAAATTTCTTCAAATCAAAAAGTGTAAATATTATTTTTTCAAAATATATTAGGCAATAAAATATCTTCAAATAAAAAAAGTATAGATATATTGTCTGAAAATATATTGAGCAATTTATTACCTCTTGGGTTTTTAATAAATTAATCAAACAATTTCAAAATTATGCAGTTTAATGCGAGACTCACAGTTAGCTATATACATGACAATTTCGATTTTGAGAAGAATTTGGATGCCGAATTTCAATTTTGGAAAGACACGTTTAGATTTTAAATTGTAGATAGTAACAACTGACATGATTTTTGCTCTTCCCCTGCACAAAACACTCGCGCCCTGCAGTCATGCCTAAAATACCCCTGTGTTAGTTAACTAACGCAAGTGTAAAATCATGCGTTAGTTAACTAACATTGCGTGACTTAAGTCATGCAAAGGCAAATCAATGCGTAAGTTAACTCACGCGACATTTAACGCATGCGTGAGTTAACTCAATCTCAGTCTGTGCAGCAAGCCAGAACTGGCAGAACCTCTGTATTCCTTAAATTTTCGGTCCTTCTTTTATAAATTTATTCATTCACTCATTTACATACAATTTTCATCATTCATTCAAGTATTCATTCAATCAAGCATTAACTCATAATTAAATTACGAAAAATAACGAAATAAAATAACGAAAATGTCATAAAAATTCCCAAAAGTACAAATGTAATAGGATTACAACCAAATCCAACAAAATGTCATAAAAAACACTACACAAAAGTCTTAATGCCTAAACCCTACTCCCGTGGAGCCGACATCTGCTCCAGCATGCTCCACTCATACTGTATACTCTGCATCAAGCGAATAACCTCCTCTGGATTATGAAACACAACAGGATTTCACATAGCACCATCCACTCTAGCTCTGATGTTGCTGATGATCTGGTATGGGTCGGGAGGATGTCTAGCCCACTGCAGCTCAACAAGAACCTCCTCGTAAGGAGGAACATGATGAGGAGGGGCCTGAGATGTGTAGTCAGGAATGGTCGCAGAGGGGTTCACAATAGGATGTGATACTCTAATGAACCATCTCATGTTCCCCCTAGTATAAGCCCACGGCTGGTTATCCGAAACCGGATGACCCCTCTGCTGCTGGCTGAGGACATGTAGAGCAAACTCCATGAAGTCCCGGTCGACGTCATCTGTCGCATGAGGCTCAATGTCTGTAGGAGGTCTAGGCCGTGTCTGGACATAGCCGTACTGCCTAAGAACCCGCTCTAGCAAGTGACAAACCATCCTATCTCTATCGACCATGATCCATCCGGAGTACTAGCATATGTCCTAAAAGGGCATGATGTGTCGTTGTCTCTCGTACGGCCTCTTGGTGACATGAGAATGGTCCAACGAATCAATGACATCTCTGTAGTGTCCAGGATTAGAAAAGCCCCTGGGAGGTGTAACGCCCTATTTTATTTATTTAATTATTTTATCGAGTTTATAGTCTTTTTATTAATTTATTTGAATATTTGTGATATATGATGCCATGTGATGATTTTTAGTATTTATTAGTAGGTTGTTATGACAGAAAAAGTGAAGGAATCTACTTAGATTAGACTTAATGAGGCATAAGGGTAGTTTGGTAAATGGAGGAGTTTGTTAGGTTAAGAATATGAGAGATTATAAATAGAGGAGAACGTTAGAGAATTAGGGTTAGAACAAGAAAACAGAAAACAGAAAGCACGTAGAAGCAGTTTTTGGAAGGAAAAGAGGAAGCTTGTAGAGTTCTGAAAATCAACCAATCTAAGGTAAGGGTGGGACTAACCTTCTTTAATCATAAGTATATAGTTCTGAAAAGGTCTAATCACTTGTTGTTGAATATTTGTTGTTGTGAAAATTAGGTTTTGAATAAAATTGTTAAAAACATATGTAATCACATGAATTAATGAAAAAGTTGTTGTCTAGGTTGTAGATTATCAGTAGGTAATGTTTCCTATCAATTTTGGGAATTAGGGTGTCGAAAATTGGGTTTTGGGGCAAAATTCTGAAATTATGTTCGTGTTGTTCGTAGTTCTTTTCGTCGTCGCTCGCCACAGCAAACGATTATCCTCGCCTCGCGAGTAGTAGATAACTCGCCACGGTGAGTAGGTTTTAGTCGCCTCGCAAGTGACCCAGTTGTCGCTCGCCACAACGAGTAGTTTTTCTCGCCACATCGAAATCTTCACAGTGAGCTACTGTCAGCTCGCCACGGCGAGTAGCCCTACTCGCCACAACGAACTGCTTAATGGCAGAATGCCATGTTTCGCGTTCTTGTGTCTTTTTCACATGTTTCTGTTTTGAGTTGATCTTTGGTTTGTAAATGAAAGTTGTTAATGTTTAAATTATGATTCCAGTGGCTTTAGTTTGACATGAAAATCTTTTGTGGATATTTTAATATGTGAATTACGATGTTATAGTTGTTGCATTTTTAAGTCGTATCATTGCATAAGCATTTGTCACAAGTATGGGGCTTGATGCCTGTCAAGTTGTAGCGAAGGGGGCTTGATGCTTGTCAAGTCAAATTACAATATTAACGAAGGGAGCTTGATGCACTGTTGGTACTGTAACACCCCGAAATCCCAGCTTTAAAATTTCATTCAAATAGTCAGAGTATAACACATAAATCAGGATGTCACATTTCATAAAATCTTTAAAAATCAAATTGAATAATGATTTATTCTTAAACAAAGTTCAAACATAGCAGCGGAATTCATAAACGTCTCCAAAATCTTAAATAAATAATTCACGGCACAAAAGCCTCATAAAACATCTCAAATCAAGTTACGTCGCAAACATCATAATTAATCAACATGATACATAAAAGGAATAGAAATAATAATAATCCCCATCCCGTTACGTATCAGAGCTCCTAAGACACTACAAGAACCTCTCACATCGACGAACCTAAGCATGGTCACCTGCACTTGCCCACAAGGCGGCAATTCCAACAGAAGGGGTGAGATTCACAACAATTATATTAACATATAATTCAAATAATTATGCTTAACAATAACAACATTATTCATCACATAGAACAGAAACGTCTCAAACATCCACATATACAAACACATCTTTTATAAACAACCGTCTCAAAACATCTCAGACACATGACTCGACAAATGCAACTCTAACATCTTAACATCATGCATGTGGTACCAATATTTTAGCTTTAATAAGCTTCACCGTCGCTTTGAGCAAATGCTCCACCGTCGCTTTGAGCATAAGCTCCACCGTCTCAAAATATGCAAATGCATGGACTCGACTCTTTATTCTTAAACAAGTTATCCCAACGTCTTAACATCAAATACGACTATTTATCGACACGTGCAATTATACAATACATGGCAGCAACTCAGCACACTTAGTATATATATTTACAGCACATAGTTATCATCACAATCATCATTTATACTTCATTCATAAACTTCACTTAATAAGCATTTAATCGAAGCTTAACGCCAACAATTAAATATCATCTTACAGCTTCATTACAGGTTCTAATTAGGTCTTAAACATCTCTAATACTATCCAAAGGTCTACCCTCAAAGTCTCGCTCAAAACACAGTTCTAAAACTCAAGTTATAGTGGTCTGAGACCACATTGCTCGCTATGGCGAGTGGGTCTGCTCGCCACGGTGAGCTGTCAAATTTACATTGTGCCACTTGCTCGCTACGGCGAGTGATGTTGCTCGCCTCGCGCGCACTAAAGGGGTTGCTCGCCACGGCGAGCTCAGCTTCTCGCCTCGCTAGTGAATACCTAACTGCTCGCCACGGCGAGCGGGTCTGCTCGCCACGGCGAGCTATCGTAGAGGGGTTACGGGTTCGCTCGAAACCTCGCCAAAACTCGTCCAATTCTTCGTTTTATGCTTCTAATCTATCAGAATTATGGTCCTAGTGATTAATCTAGGTTCTGTAACAGGTTTCTACACCAATTCACATCATTCTCTCATCAATTCATCACAAAATTCATTAAACCCTAACTTTGGAATTCTCTCAAAACTCTCTCTAATCCTTAGGTTAATCATAACAGATGAATTACAGCATAATATAATTGAGTTAGGCTCACCCTTACCTGGTATGTTCGCAGAATTGAGGTTCTCTCTTCTCCGGCCACTTTCCTCTCCTTTTTGCAAAAGTCTGTAACGTACTGACTGCTTCTTCTAAACCTAACTCCCTTATATAATTCTTTCTATTCTCACTTATCCCCACAACTCTATCTTATTTATGAAAACAACACCATCTCTTAAAATATTTGTTATTATATCACATCTTAATTTTCATCACATATTTTATTTTATTAAACAATAAAATAAACGTCACACCACAACACCATCTCATACGTCACAAACATCATTAAAATCATATAATATATAATAATGTACTATATACTCTAATAAAATAATTAAATAAATAAAGTTGGCGTTACAGGTACCACATGCATAATTATGTTGCATTTGTTGAGTCGTTGTTGTTGCATTGATGAATGAGGTTAATTGATGATTTATATCTAAAATTATATGAAGTACTTGTTGATGATTATTTGTGGCTGTTTTATATTGATTAATTCTTCTTTATGAATTGTTGCTTATTATTAATGAATGTGAAATCTCACACCTTCTGTTTGAATGTTGCCTCTACGTGGGTAACGTGCAGATAACCAGGAGTAACCGCTGATGTGAGTTGATCCTCGTGTCGTCATAGGAGTCTTGCTCTTATACGTAACGGGATGAAGATATTTATGTTTTATTTTTCCTTTGTTACGTATCTCTTTATAAGAAGTTGATGAACCATTTTTAATTGGAGTTTTTATTATGTTGATTACGTTGAGGCCTAGTGCCAAGTTTTGATTTAAAAGTTGAATATTTTCCGCTGCGACATTGTTTTAATTATTGAAAGCAGGTGTTTAATTAAATAGTGGATTTTAACCCTATTTGAGATAAAATGATTTTTGAAAGTACGAAATGTGACATTCTGTTTATGATGAACTCAGATATATTTTACCTTTATTTATATGTTGGGAAAACAGGGTGTTACAATTGGTATCAAAGCAGATCGGTCCGTCCGGCCAAGCAGTTGAATAGTTTGTGTAGTGAACTGAGATGACTGGAAGAAACGATGCTGCTATTGTTGCTACTTTGCAAGATATGGCTCAAGCTGTGGGGCAACAATCTAATGCTGGTGCTGGTGGTAACAATGGAGTTTGGATGCTGGAGACTTTCCTGAGGAACCATCCACCTACCTTCAAAGGCAGATATGATCTGATAGAGCACAGACATGGCTCAAGGAGGTCGAGAGAATTTTTCGAGTCATGGAATGCACTGTGTAACGCTCCCTTTTTATTTAATTATTTTTAGTTAATATTTGAATACTTTTACATGATTTTATATTTGATAAGTGATAATATGTTTGTTATTTTGTTTAGAAATATATTTGTTATAAATATGTTTGTTATTTTGTTTAGAAATATATTTGTTATAAATATATTTGATATTTGTTATGGAAGTAATTTATATATATTTTTAAATAGAATATTAAGTTGTGGGGCTGTTTTTGAATTAGTTAGAATTATGAGGGAATAAGTGGAATAAGATAAAACAAATAGAAGAGGTATAAAAGGTAAAACCTAGGTTTAGGAACAGACAGTACGTACAATCAGTTTTGGGAGAAAAAGGGAGAAAACTAGAAGTGGAGAACCAAGAGGCTGCTGCTCCAATTTTATTAAGTTAAGGGTGGGATTTCCTTCAATAATCATAGTATATAATTCTGAAATTTGATGAATTGTTGTGTTCTTGAATTAGGGTTAGAAAGTTTATGTTAATTGATAAAATGAGATGAATTGTGTTGTTTGATGCATGTTCCTATGTTGTTTTGATTTCTATATTGCCTATTTGACCTGTAAACATCATTGTAAATCATTTTGGGTGATTAAGGGATCAAAAATTGGGTTTTTGGAGTGAAAATTGTTCTTTCCCGTAAGCGAATTCGGCCACCGATTTTCTGAAAGCCAAAACTGGAAAAACACTCACTTTTCACCCGTTTCTGTTTTGAATTAGCTTTCACTGTAAACACGAAAATTGTAGGTATGGGTGTTAGCTTTTTAATGCCGTTGAATTGACTTCTAAATGATTTATAGAACTTGAGTTGTGGTTAAATTACTGCACGTAGGTCACAGTGAATATTTATGAATTTCAGCACAACCTTTCCCGAATTTGAAATGAAAACTGGTATTGATAAGTACAGAATTGGTCTTAGGTGTAAACACAAAAGTTGTAGGTATGGATGTTAGTATTTTAATGTTGTTGGTTTGACTTCTAAATGATTTATAGAACTTGAGTTATGGTCATATTACTGCAAGTAGGTCACAGTGAATATTTATGAATTTCAGCACAACCTTTCCCGAATTTGAAATGAAAACTGATATTGATAGGTACAGAATTGACCTTTGGTGTAAACATGAAAGTTGTAGATAATTGTGTTAGCTTTCCATTGGCTTTAATTTGACTTGAAAGTGATTTTTGGTTTTTGAGTTATGATGAAAATACTCCAAGGAGGCTTTAGTGAATTATTATATGAATGTATATGTTGATGATAATATATGATGTTTTTCCATGATTAATGGATTATTATAAGAATGTGTATGTTGATAAATATGATGTTATATGATGTTGTTCATGGTTGATGAATTATTATATGAATGTGTATGTTGATGAATATGATGTTATATGATGTTGTTCATGGTTGATGAATTATTATATGAATGTATAAGATGTTACATGATGTTGTTCATAATTGATGAATTGTTGTTGTTAATACGATGTTATATGATATTGTTTATGACTGATGAATTATGATATTATGATGCGAAGTCGTTGTCGTTGTCATTGCCACTGTTGTCGTCAATGTCGTTAAAGTTGCAAGTGTTGGTCTAAGTTGTCTGAGTTGTAAGTGGTTGTTCCAAAGTATTGGAGTCTTATAAGTTGTTGATGTTGTCTATGTTGTAAGTTGTTGAGTCCATGCATACTCATTTCAGTTGGGGGTTTGATGCCCTGTGAGTTTTTATTCTACACGTCGAGGGCTTGATGCCCTGGAGATTTAGCTCATTTGCGATGAGGGCTTGACGCCCTGGAAGTATATTAATACTTATTACGTTGAGGGCTTGATGCCCTGGATTGGTACCACATGCATGAATAAGATGTCTAAGTTACATTGTCGAGTTGAAGTTGCGTAGTCGATGTCGAAGTTGCTGAGTTGTCTAAAGTTGTCGAGTTGTATAAGTTGTCGAGTTGATAATTATCAATGAATCGTTAATGAAGAGTTATATGTTGTTGTTTATGTGAAGTATCGTTAAAGATGATTTGAAGTTGATTGTTGTTTATGTTGCTTATATTGTTATATGAAGTATTATTAAAGATGATTTGAAGTTGATTGTTGTTTATGTTGCTTATATTGTTATATGAAGTATTATTAAAGATGATTTGAAGTTGATTGTTGTTTATGTTGCTTATATTGTTATATGAAGTATTATTAAAGATGAACTACGTGGTTATTTGTATTACTAATTGATGTTGTTATGATGATTACATGATGTTGCTTATGAGTTGTTAAAGAAGTACTATATGAAGAATTATTATTATTAATTGACGATGTCTATGCTGTTAAATGCATTTGATGAATTATATGCTCATTATTATTGTTTGTGAAATCTCACCCCTTCTGTTGGAATTGCCGCCTTGTGGGCAAGTGAAGGTGATCAAGCTTAGGTACGACGATGTGAAAGGTTCTTGTGGTGTCGTAGGAAATGCTCTGATATGTAACGGGATGGGGTTTTATAGAATTCTATTCCTTTATGTATCATGTTGAACTAATTATGATGTTTACGATCTATCTTTGAATTTTTGAGATGCTTTTGAGGCCTTGTGCCAAGAACTAATTATTTTAAGGATTTTGAAATTATGATTCCGCTGCAAAGTTTTTGAAAAGATTTATGTTAATGAATTTTGAAGGATAAAGAATTATTATTCTTTTTATTTTAAGGATTTTTATGATGTGTGACATCCCATTTGTGTTATACTCTGATAATTATGTATGAATTTTTATGTTGGAAATTTGGGGTGTTACACACTGCGCCTCAAATGGTGCGCTTTGGTACGCATTATTTGGCTGAAGAGGCTGATGATTGGTGGGTAAGTGTTCGTTCGAATCTGGAGAACGGAGGGAAGAAGTCACTTGGGCTGTTTTTAGGAGAGAATTCCTGAATAGGTACTTTTCAGAAGATGTTCGTGGGAAGAAGGAGATTGAGTTCCTGGAGCTGAAGCAAGGTGACATGTCAGTCACGGAGTATGCTGCTAAGTTTTTCGAGTTGGCCAAGTTTTACCCGCACTACACCGCTGAGATTGCTGAATTCTCCAAGTGTATCAAGTTCGAGAATGATTTGCGTGCTGAGATTAAGTGAGCAATTGGGTATCAGAAGATCCGTCAGTTTTCCGAGTTGGTAAGGAGCTGCAGAATTTATGAAGAGGACACCAAAGCTCATTATAAGGTTCTAAATGAACGAAAAGGGAAGCACCAACAAAGTCGTGGTAAGCCTTACAGTGCTCCTGCTGATAAGGGCAAACAGAGAATGAAGGATAAGAAGAGAGTGAATAAGAGACCTGGGAGAAGAGATGCTCTTGTTGAAGTTGTCTGCTACCGATGTGGAGAAAAAGATCATAAGAGTAACGCTTGTACTGGAGATGTGAAACGGTGTTTCCGTTGTGGCAAGAAAGGGCATGTAATTGCAGATTGCAAGCATGATAATATGGTTTGCTTTAGCTGTGGTGATGAAGGACATATTAGTCTCTAGTGTCCAAATCCTAAGAAGGTTCAATTTAAAGGGAAGGTGTTTGCTTTAACTGGTACTTAGACAACGAATGAGGATCGTCTGATCAGAGGTACATGTTTTATTAATAGTACTCCCTTAATTACTATAATAGATATTGCTGCTACACATTGTTTTATTGTTGTTGATTGTGTTTCGAAATTGAGTCTTGATATGTCATTTATGAATGGGGAAATGGTTGTCGAAACCCCAACCAAGGGTTCAGTGACTACTTCTCTAGTATGTTTGAAGTGTCCTTTGTCAATGTTTGGTAGAGACTTTGCAGTAGATTTAGTATATTTGCCGTTAAGTGGGACAGATGTAATTCTAGGTATGAAATGGTTGAAGTTCAACTATGTTCATATTAATTGTTTTAAGAAGACAATGTGTTTTTCTTCTGCTGAAGAAGAAGGAGAAACTAAGCTATTGACTACTAAGCAGTTGATGCGTGATAGAATCCAGATGTTTTCTTTAATGGTGTCCCTGTCTATTGAGAATCATGCGGTGATTGATAAGTTGCAAGTGGTGTGCGAGTTTCCAGATGTTTTCCCCGATGAAATTCTTGATGTGCCGCCAGAAAGGGAAGTGGAATTTTCTATTGATCTTGTTCCGGGTACGAAGCCTGTTTCTATGGCACCTTACCGTATGTTAGCTTCTGAATTAGCTGAGTTGAAGAAGCAGTTAGAATACTTGCTTGATAAAAAGTTTCTAAGACCGAGTGTTTCACTTTGGGGAGCGCCGGTGTTGTTGGTTAAGAAGAAAGATGACAGCATGAGGCTATGCATAGATTACCGGCAGTTGAATAAAGTGACAATAAAGAATAAGTATCCGCTTCCGAGGATCGACGATTTGATGGATCAGCTAGTAGGTGCCCGTGTGTTCAGTAAAATTGACTTAAGGTCGGGCTATCACCAGATCAAAGTGAAAGGTAATGATATTCAGAAGACAACCTTTAGGACACGTTACGGACATTACGAATATTCTGTGATGTCTTTTGGTGTAACTAATGCGCCTGGAGTGTTTATGGAATATATGAACCGTATTTTTCATGCTTATCTGGATCGTTTTGTTGTAGTAACATAATGTTGAATGAACGTGTAACCTCTCTTAAGCCTTAGAGGTTAGATGTTTCAAACATCTGACCTCAACTATCTTCATTCCCATTTAGAGTTTATAAAAATCAAAGATAGTTATATATTCTAATGTAGTAATAATTTGCTTTGTAAATTGACCATGTAAATCCAAGAACGTGTTTGCATAAATTCTCTATGTCTCTTATTTGTACTTTAATGATGTCATACTCTAACGATGCCAACTTAATACTAATTATGTAATACATCATATTCCTTATAGAACTATTAAATTACAACCCAATTAGACGATATAGCTTATTCGTCGCTTTTCTTCCTTGGTTAGACCCGTGCATCGCACGGGTCGATGTTCTAGTTTATATATAAACACAAAAAGTAGAAGCATGATAAACATGTTGGGTGTGATATGGATTGCCGATTAATAATTAAAATAAACAAGAATACTAAGATTGGATTTGTAAAACGCGTAGATGAAACCTTACTGGCAGCGATATGGAAATCAACATAACATGGTGAATTTTAGAAATATAAAACCTGATATAAGTGTCTGGAGCGGTGACACGTTTACTGGTGATAGTGTTTCATTGCCTCCACAGCTTCGCGATCGAGGATGTTCTGATCTTCGCCGGCCATTCTTTTCGAGATCGTGGGGAGGGTTTTAGGTTTTGAGTGTGGCCTAGGTTAGTTTTACTAAGGTTCCCACAGACGGCGCCAACTATACTTGCAAAGAGCACAATAGAGGATACTAGGGTTAAGGGTGTTCAAAACCAAACCAACCCAATAGAAAAACCGCAATCCAAACCAATCCAAACCGAAACCGCAAAAAAC
This sequence comes from Medicago arabica, assembly GCA_946800305.1. NCBI lineage: Eukaryota > Viridiplantae > Streptophyta > Magnoliopsida > Fabales > Fabaceae > Medicago > Medicago arabica. Next base: position 27,044,147 of record OX326966.1, read on the forward strand.
CGCACTTGGTTTGATGAATTTAGATGACTTTTGCACTGAATCGCGTGTTTCAGTTCGGTTTGCGGTTTGCATCTCAACAACTGAACCAAACCAAACCAAACCGCAAGAATAATCAATGTTACTTAATAGACGTAAAAAAAAAATTAAATGGTATGTTCGATTGTTTATTCTTTTTAAATCTTTATATTTGTTTTTAAATCAATTGATATGACCAACAAACTATTCAATTATACTGATATTATTTTGTATAAATAACTTTCATTGGTATTGTAATATTATTTTGGAACTTCAAGTTCTTTTTTGGATATATAAAATTGCTTGGTACCAAAATGTTATGCTATAAAGATATCTAAAATTGTTTAGCACTGAAATGTTTATTTTGGATGATCGAGTTACCCATATAATTTTGGTGGCATGTTCTGCCAGATTATGACATATGTAATACATGACTATATTAAGGCAGAACAATATACTGTTGGTTTTGAAAATAAAAGTTTAGGATATATGCAATTCATGTATAGTTTTATAATGTAAACAACAAAATAAAATATCTTATGTTTATTTTGTAACAAGTTGACAATATTAGAGTAAATGTAATATTTTTTATCTCAGCGATAAACCGAACCAATCCAATTTGCATTGGTTTGGTTTGGTTTGGACGACTTTTTAAAAATCAACCGAACCAAACCAAACCGCATGCTTTTTTATCTTGCGGTTTGGATGACTTTTATGCTCAAAACCAAACCAAACCGCACCGCGACCCCCCTGGTTAAGTATCGTATTCTAGGCTTTAAACTGATTATTGGATACCTTGAGAAGGCTCTCAAGAGTTGTATTTATAGCCTTCTATGAGCTTGGGTTTCAGTTGCTTAGTCTCCAAACAATAAGGGTATTTGTGTATTTTGGACGGTTTTTAGAGAATTCTAGAGATTACTGAGGCGCCACCCTGGATAAGGCGTGTCCAGGGGTCCTATGGCCCTTTTGGAGGGTGCTAAGGTCTCTTTAAGTGGTCTAAAAGCCCTTTTGGAGGTCTTTCTGGTCCTTAGGAATATTATGACGATATATTGCCCCCCAAACACGAGTATTGTGAAAAGGCGAAGGGATTGATATTTGCTGTTATTTTGAAATTTTGTGTGTGCTAGTATTGTCACTTTGTTTTCTCTCCTTGAGTAGCATGTTCTCTTGAGAAGCCCCGTCTAGGGCGCTCTACTCTGTCTTCGGAGCCTCCCTTGGGGTGTACGTTTGTTTTGTTTTAGGTTGATGGTTCAAATTTAATGTTAAATAAAAAATGGTTTTAAATAATAATTATTATTAAGCTTGTATTTAAAATGAGGAGAAATTTTTGGAACAAAAGTCAAATAAGATTACGATGATGTGGACATCTTTAGAGGAGAGGATTATTGGAATAGGCTATTTCTAAAAACTTTCAATGGTTAGTATAAAGATATCACTAGGTATTTAACCCGTGCGTTGCACGGATTGGATTATAAGTTATACTTGAGAAAATAAAATTTGTGATAAGTTTAATTACATATATTTTATTGATTTATAATATCTTTAAAAATAGTGATATGATTATTTTAATATTAATTTATACTAAAATAAGAGTAATCCTTAAAATATATGAGAATTTGTATTGATTTATATAGTATATTTGTGTAAATATTTTATGGACAAATAATATAGTTGTTGCTGGATCCTATAAGATTAAATAAATTGAATACATATATCATAGTTTATCTTAATAATACAATCATATAAGATAATTATTTTATGGTATCGTAGTGGTGTAATAATATGTTTCTTGATTTTTTTATCTTGGAATCTCATATTCTTATCTATTAAAGTTAGAGTCGCTTGATGTCAATATTGCTCATGAGAAAGGTTTCAATAAGTTTAAATTAGGATATGATTAATCTTTGGTGGTTTTGTCTTTTTTATCTTTTGATCATGTTCTTTTAAATTACGCAACGTGTCATAACAGTTTACTTTTACGTTTCTATTTCTTATTTAAGGTCTCCTGTATTTATTGAAAAGATAATCATTATGGTGATAAATTAGCTTGTTATAAACTTTCCTATCCAACCTTCATTTTTGAAATTTTATTCTAAACATTTATTGATCCAAATTATTTTAGCCAACGGTTTGGTTTACCTTCTTGTCACTTTGCTTAATTCATATTTTTGGTTGTCTATTTTTTTAACCTATGCTTAATTACATTAATATTAGTGATTATTAGATGGACTAAGAGTGGAAATTTCTCATCACGGTTCTAGTTTAAAAAAATATTCAAGCTTTCAAAATTCCAAAGACACATTTCAATATTAATATGCCTTAAAGATCATAGATAGATGTTCAACCTAAGACCCTAACTTAAACGAATGCTTTTTAGTGACATTTCAATAAAAAAAAAGCAAAGAATCAAATTAACATATTGTTTTATTTTTTTGAATTCTATAAAAACTCAAGTCTATTATACTTTGCTAAGAAATCTATAATATTGTTGGATAATACTAATGCTATAATTACTCGAGTATATTATATTAAGGCGGGACCAATATTGTTGAATTTTAATATAGTGGACAAATTTTGTGAGTGAATATAAAGAGACCAAAACTATAATCAAACCTTTATTTTATAATATTTACTCCAAAAATAAAAAATTATTTATATGCCATATCATGAATTTGGATTTATTCCCAACTATTTATTGAAATATGCACAATTTTGTTTCTATCAAAACAAGTATTGAATCATTAACATTATGGTGAAAAATTAGGGGAAAATTGACCAACCATTTTTGAATTGAATTGATTAAATATTACAATTTTAAAGATCGAATTGATAATTTACCCTACAACAACTTTCATGTAAAGACTATGAACAAACTAATTCTAAAAATATATCACAATTCAATTTTACTTTTTTTAAGGATTTTCAATAATAATAACTCAACTATCAAAAAGGCCATCAACAAATAGGATCGAAAATGTAAACTCAAACACAAAAAATAAGGAAAAGAAAGTAAGAGAGAACCACATCACCTTAACATAGCAGAAAAACATAAATGACCATGGTAGGTAGAGTTGGGTAATCATGCATATATAAGATAAGACGGGGCAAGATTTTATTGAAAAAATTAAAATGTTCATTTTTAGAGTTTCCAATCTAATGAATGGAACTTATTTAGATAGCATAACCATTTTAATGTTCTTCTAATATTAGGACTGACTTTTCATTAATTTTCTGACAATTTGATTGTTGTATACGTTTTTTTTATGTGGACAAATGAATTTAATTAATTTAATAATTGTAGCATACATATTTTTCTTTGAGGTATATAGTACTAACTGTCAAGTAAGTCTTTGTCTTCTCCTTTCATTCTGTGCGACAGGCAGAGTGGGAACTTCCTTTTTTTTTTCAATAGTGGAGGAAACTATTCAATTTGATATTTTATTAATTCTTTAATTCTTCAAAGATAATAGAAAAGTCAAGTTTTTGATTAATAGTGTGAAAAGTTTTTTTTTAGATGTGCCACATAGGCATAATCCTAGCTTTAGAATGTGTCAAGTTTAGTTTACTAAAAGAATATAAGAAGATAGATAGATGTGTAACGTGGATCATATCCTTTAACCTTCTCTATATTTTTTTAGAGACACTATTCTTTATTCATCTCAATTTTCTCTATCTTTATCTTAATTACATTATAGTATGTTTATTATTATTTTTATGCGAAAAAATGGTAGACACTTGTCTTCACCTTTATAAAAACATTATTTATTCATTAGTGCAGGTACTAATTTTATAAATATACCCCTTATTAATACTACAAATTTATTCCAATGAATAATCAAGAAATGAAGAGCAAAATATAACACCAAATTGGAGGTATCATCCAATAGTTTCATGGAGAATGTGATGATAAACAACCATTTTCAATAAGCTTCTTCCTCACCTGCAACAAAATAAAAAATAGAAGCATCGTTTATCTTAATTCACAAAATAAAATCCACATATACATTAAGGAATAAAAAATATATAAAAGAGAGTCCGGAAAATAGACTAACAAACATTTGAAGCTTAAAGCTTAATATTTGATCAATCTAAGAGTAACTTGACTCCCTATCATATCATAGAAACATGATGCAATTCCAAAAGAAACAAACACAACCAAGGACAATCCGATTGAAATACAACCTGAAACCGAGGAGAATAAGAGTTCAAGTAATGAAAAAGGGATGGAAGTACCTGAAACTGAAGATAATAGAAGTTTGAGTGCCGGAACATATCTAACCCGAAAAAGAAAAGAAAGAAGTTCTAGTGTAGATAATAGACAAGCTCAGAATGAACCATCCATACCACAAACAAGCACTCGAGGGGAAGAAAGATACTGCATTTAATTTTAAGTCTTAACATGGTTTAGTGATCACCTAATTGTAAGACTTTGTACACTAATTTTTTGAAATTGTTTGTTCCAATTATGTTGGTATTTTTGTTCCTGAATGTTGCTTTTCTGTTACTTTTAACAAACTTACCTAATTAAATTTCACCAATTTGTTGAAAAATTTATAGCATTCAAACCTTATACTTACAATAATTTTGTTAATCATATTCAATGACACTTCACATCAAAACTGTATCCGATGTTTCATATTATGTTTTGTATTTCACACGTGTACACGCTTTAATGTTTCATATCTGCACAACATCGACACATATAAGAATATGTATAATTCTTATTTTCTCAAATTATTACTGATATCACCGTGTTCGTTATATGTGTTGGCATCACCGCTTCATATATCATATCCTTAAAAGTTAAAATTAATATTGTATATTTTAGGAGTAAACAGAAGTTATGTTAGTTTTAGAAGACACATATATGATTCTAAGAAGAGTATAAATGAAAAAATTAGAACTACTAACTAAGAAGGCATTAATGGTTTCAAGTTGAAAAATGACAAAAATGTAGCAGATGAGATCGATGCCAAAAACATTGATGATAATGATGATGATGAAGAAGATAAGATTGATGCCAAAAGCCTTGATGATTCAGTGAGGAAAGCATGCAATACGGGTCTTTCCTTTACACAGGAAAAGATCTTGAAGTGGCCAGAGTTTTTTGATGGGGGAGAAGCTTCGAATGCAGGGTAAAAAAATGAATATATATATATATATATATATATATATATATGATGTGTTTTAATGGTTTTTAATTTGTGATATGTAAAACTATAATAACTAACTAATGGTTTTATATATATGATGTGTTTTAAACATTAAAAGTGCTTGCCATTAGTTTTGATATTTGATGTCTGAAAACCAAAATGATTTTTAATGGTTTCAGGTTGAATAATAATGATTCAGTGAAGACAAAGTCAGTGAAGAAACAATGCAATAGTGAATCGGTTAGGACACAATGCAATGTGAACCGTGACTTTATTTTAGAGTAAGAATCAACCAATGTGACAATTCTACTTTAGAATTGATTAATTAAATTCTGCACAATAACAATATTAATTAAATTCTGCAAACTAACAGTTATGTAATTTATTTGACAGTGTAACTCCGTTAAAGTCGGTGTTACCAGATGAAATAATCAACTTGGATAGTGTCGAAACTGTGCAGACAAAGAAAAGAAAGAAGCATGATATGCTTTATTCTAGTGGCACATACCCTGAACGTAAAAGAGTTGTGAAGAAGTCAAAATATCTTGAAAGCCCCTAAGATGCAGAATGATATATCAACATTTTCATGGAGCATTTCACATGATAAGTAAGTGAAAACCATTTTAAATATCTATTGACAAATTATATGAATTAGTAAGCTTTGCAATATTACTATTAATAATATTTTGAAGAAATTAAACTATTCTAATTAAGAAATTTTCAAGTGCCGACAAGAAAATTCATATTCCTAGTTGCAATTACTAAATACAAAGTGGCTTTGAGCAGGCAGGTCGGCATGCATGTTTCTCTTGTTTTTTGGTCTAACTAGGTAGTGTGGTTGTATTTTCATGATTGCATGTTCTTTAGTTACTAAGAATAGCTTCGTAGGCTGTACTATAATTATTCAATGCTACCTAGAAGAACCAAAATTGGCTGATATGGATCATAGGTGGGCTGCATACATAAACTATAGCTTATGTTGAGTTATTAATGTAAAATGACATAGTTAACATAAATGGGATTAAGACAAATCAGAAACTTAGTGTAAGTGGGATTAAGACAAATCAGAAGCAAAAATGGTTTTGATAGTAATGTTAATTTTTTTTTGCCAAATTGGTTGTTTTATTTGGCTATACTACAGGTTGTAATCTCAGATCAAATACTAGTATTACAAATCCTAAATGCTTGATAATAATGTAGGACAAAGATTTTGTACTGCTCGGATAACAAGGCTCATCCTTTCAGTCTACAAAGGAGTGACTTGTGGACACTTTAAAAAGATGAATGAGTGTAATGCTTCGTGATAAATGTCTGGGTCAATTGCTTGAACTGGAATCAACCAAATGAGAAAATGACAAGACTGGTTACACCATTCATCAATTATGTATGCATTACATTCCATGAATGTTAAAAGTTTACATATTGTTTAGGTCTTTTTGGAATTGATTTTACTCATTTTATATAAACAGGTTGACATGGAAAAACCTGATGCCCTAGATATAACGAAACCAGTTGCATGCAAAAGATTCATCGAGAGACTGAAAAGGTTCAAATACATGGATTGGAAGGCTATTGACCCTACAAGTCTAGAATATATAAGACTTAGTTCAATATAGTTTTGAAAATTTCTACAGATTGATTATTTGAATTATATGGTGTTGATTATTTTACTGATGAAATAGATCATGACGCCAGCACTAATTGGGAATCCGGGTAGTCATTATGTATGCTTCGTTGTGAATCTCAAGAGTCAAAAATTTCAATTCATGAACAACTTGATCGGAGAGTGATTGCAAATGAAGAGTGGCGAACCGACTGTGTACAAAAAGATGTTTGATGTATGGTTGAAGGAGGTGAAAGCATTTGTGACAGAATTGTATAAGAAAAGAAAAATCACAATGTCTTTCCAGTTTAGCACATTTAAGTGGGAAACACCAAAGGTGCCTACTCAAACTGATAAAGACTGTTGTGGAGTCTTTTGCATGAAGTTTCTTGCTGAATGGGAGGGTGGCAATACCCAAATGAAATCTTCCAAAGATTGGTCTAAAATGAGAAAACATGGGAAGAATGGCAAGGTTGCAAAAATTATGGATTTGAGAATTGGAATTTGTTCCACAATATTAAGCGACTCAAGCAATTGCAAAAGAAACTATGTGGAGAAGGCAGCAACTTCATACTATGAAGAAATGCTTCAAAAGCTAGCACGTCCAACATGATATGTAACCTCCGATTAATTCTTATGTTGATGAATTTCTGGATTAGTTTTAATTTTTTTTATTAAGTTTGTATAAAGATGTTGATGAATTTCTGGATTTGTATCAAGTTTATGATGAATTTATTTGTTAAAATTTCTTTGTTAGTAAGTGCTGCATAGATATATGTTCTTGCATCAATTAAATTTCTAGAGTTTGAAGAAATATATCAGGGTATTGCAATTGATAGTTTTGGTTTACTGAAACAAACTTATTATGGGTATGGATTACTGAAACCATAAGTATGGTTTAATGGTTTCAGTGTACAACATCATGAAACGGTTTAATCTATACAAAAAATTATCAATGAAGTGCAAGCTAATAAAAACTATCAAGATAATTGTGTAATGGTTTTTAATAAAAAAAAAATTGAAAGGAATTATTATTGTTACATGGTTTAAAATAATGATTAAGATGTTATACACTGAAATTATTACTGAAACCATAATTATGGTTTATTGGTTTTGATAGTCTTCTATGTGAAACCAAAATAATTATCTAATGGTTTTGTAATAAAACAAAAGACCAAATGTGATAAACATTTAAATCATTATTCACTAACTATAGTACACACTTGTAACATTTAAAACAATTAACAAATGTGAATTAATCAATCAGTGAGCACTTTACATTTTTTTTGTAAAACCTCACCATCTCTCTTTTGGTTCTTCCGTTGTAAAATGAATTTCTACCTTTGTCTAGCTTTTTCAAAATCACTTTGAAACCAAATATAATTGTTGTTTAATGGTTTCTTATAAAATAAAAGAATAATGAAAAATATTATTGTTAAATGATTTTAAATAATGATTATTACTGAAACAATAAGTGGGGTTTAATGGTTTTGATAGTCTTCTATGTGAAACCAAAATAATTGTCTAATGGTTTTGTAACAAACTATAATCATCAATATGTAACAACAAAATATAGCCAATAAACTCTAGTACAAACTTATAACATAAAAACAATCAATCAGTGACCACTTTTTTAAAGCCTCATCATCTCACTTTTGTTTCTTCCGATTTATAAGGAATTTATGCCTTTCTCTAGCTTTTTCATAATCACTTTTAAGTCGCTTCTTTGACTTAATTGGATTTGGTCTTTCTTTGAACTTTGGTTTAGTGGACTTCACCCCAACAGATGGTTCACCGACAGCAGCTGCTAATGAAGACTTAGATGGCGTCACGGAAGATGGGTCTGTACGAATACCTTTAGAAAGAAGCAACTCCTCTGCCTTTTTCCTAGCTTCAAGAACACCTTGGAGAAAAATTTCAGATGCCTCCGGATCTGCGCAAACAAGTGTAGAAAGCTGAACTGTAACAACACAAATTTGTTGATATCGTTGTGCTTGAGTGGTGTCTTCAGTGCCAACATTGATGGTAAATTTCAGCTTATCGATAGACGAACGAACATCTCTAGTCCAACGCTTTAAAACATATTGTCCAGGTATTGTCTTCAAAAAATGATATTGCACATAACCACCTAAGAACTCCAAGATCTTGAAAACATGTCGACATAAGAAGCCCCTGTTCTCAAACATACGACATGAACAACTAAAACTTTTGCTCCTAATGTCAATTGTGATAACCCTTTCATCAAGTCGATCATGATCTTCAAACCTTGGGAAAATATTTTCTTGAAGTTCTGCATCTAAAACATCATCATTTAAAAGCCCGTCATTATCATTATCAACATCATCATGATTATCGTCAAGCTTTTCAATTGTGAAAACTTTGAAAAACTTGTTCAAGGCAGACCCTTTTGTTGTGTCCTCCTCATAATAGTATTTGAAGGAAAGGTCATACCGTCTGTGAATAAATGCAAAACAAGCTGGTGTGTACTTTTTTACAACGGACAACATCAGCTGACTGTTGGGATAATTATTTTTTGTTCTAGTGTTTGCAGCCTTGAAGTCCAACTCAGCATGATTATCTCTCATTCTCTGAAACATAATGTTGAAATGACTAAAGAATCGAACAAGTGAATGGTCTGGCTGCAGAAATCCACGAAGAAAGGCATTGAAAAACTCGCTTAACTGAGTCGTTTTCAGACCAGCTGTAAAATGTGACTTGCCCCAAGCTGAAGACCAATGCATACGATTTCCGTGAGTTTGGACAAGCCACCTAAAGTCTGAAGTAGGCCTTCCATTAAAACAATTTTTCATCATCTGATCCCAATTGTAGTCGAAATCTGATTCATCGTCTACATTTGAAACAAAATTAGTTAACTCATCGAAAAATGCACTGTTTGCACGAGAACCGAGATTTTTCTTTGCATTCTCTGTCATGTGCCATGAGCAAAGCCCATGAAAAACACCCTGAAAAATATTCGAAATTGAATTCAACAACGCACTAGCCTGGTCTGTGTGTATCGTCTGTGGTTTCTTATTGGACATACACTTCAAGAATGTTGTAAACAACCAATCGAAAGTAGCTGTTGTCTCATCATACAGTAGCGCAGCACCAAATAAAACACTCTTACGGTGATTGTCAAAACCAATAAAGGCAGCTGAAATGTAAATGAACCAAATCAGAACAAAATACAACATATATATGAATTACACTAAATAATGAAAGCAATCACTAATTTAAGTTTATTCCAACCCTCAATTAGTGAACTTTAGTAGCTAGAGATATCTGAATTTGGATATTTCAATCTTCAGTTCTATAAAAGTTAAAACTTATTTACTCCAATAATTTATAACTATCTATCATTAGAAATTATAAGAAACATAAATGCATTTGGAAAAAAAATCAGTAGACTAGAGATATCTTAAACTACAGACTCAGACACATATGACGCACACACCTAGACACTAATTTAAAATACAACATAATGAAAGTAAACACTAATTTAAAACCTGAGAGAAGTACAAAATACTAACCTGATGGGCGATATTGATTGTTTGTTCGGTAAGTTGTATCAAAACTGATGACATCGCCAAATAGAGAATAATCTAGTTGCATAATTCCATCTGCCCAAAAAATGCAAGCTATGTCTTCTGCAGCATCAACTTGGATATCATAGTAAAAAGATGGTTTCGAGAGAGCTTCATTTCTAAAGAATTCTTGAATTACAATTGCTTCACCAACCACCATCTCCTTTTGACGAATTGTCATTAGATAGTTCTTTAAGTCCGAAAACCGAAAAGGAAGATTGTAACACCCCCTTTTTATTTAATTATTTTTAGTTAATATTTGAATACTTTTACATGATTTTATATTTGATAAGTGATAATATGTTTGTTATTTTGTTTAGAAATATATTTGTTATAAATATGTTTGTTATTTTGTTTAGAAATATATTTGTTATAAATATATTTGATATTTGTTATGGAAGTAATTTATCTATATTTTTAAATAGAATATTAAGTTGTGGGGCTGTTTTTGAATTAGTTAGAATTATGAGGGAAAAAGTGGAATAAGATAAAACAAATAGAAGAGGTATAAAAGGTAAAACCTAGGTTTAGGAACAGACAGTACGTACAATCAGTTTTGGGAGAAAAAGGGAGAAAACTAGAAGTGGAGAATCAAGAGGCTGCTGCTCCAATTTTATTAAGGTAAGGGTGGGATTTCCTTCAATAATCATAGTATATAATTCTGAAATTTGATGAATTGTTGTGTTCTTGAATTAGGGTTAGAAAGTTTATGTTAATTGATAAAATGAGATGAATTGTGTTGTTTGATGCATGTTCTTATGTTGTTTTGATTTCTATATTGCCTATTTGACCTGTAAAGATCATTGTAAATCATTTTGGTTGATTAAGGGATCAAAAATTGGGTTTTTGGAGTAATAATTGTTCTTTCCCGTAATCGAATTTCAGCACAACCATTCCCGAATTTGAAATGAAAACTGGGATTGATAGGTACAGAATTGGTCTTAGGTGCAAACACGAAAGTTGTAGGTATGGATGTTATCTTTTTAATGCCGTTGGTTTAACTTCTAAATGATTTATAGAACTTGAGTTATGGTCATATTACTGCACGTAGGTCACAGTGAATATTTATGAATTTCAGCACAACCTTTCCCGAATTTGAAATGAAAACCGATATTGATAGGTACAGAATTGACCTTTGGTATAAACATGAAAGTTGTAGATAATTGTGTTAGCTGTCCGTTGGCTTTGGTTTGACTTGAAAATGATTTTTGGTTTTTGAGTTATGATGAAAATACTCCAAGGAGGATTTAGTGAATTATTATATGAATGTATATGTTGATGATAATATATGATGTTTTTCCATGATTAATGGATTATTATAAGAATGTGTATGTTGATGAATATGATGTTATATGATGTTGTTCATGGTTGATGAATTATTATATGAATGTATAAGATGTTACATGATGTTGTTCATGGTTGATGAATTATTACATGAGTGTATATGTTGATGAATATGTTGTTTCACGATGTTGTTCATAATTGATGAATTGTTGTTGTTAATACGATGTTATATGATATTGTTTATGACTGATGAATTATGATATTATGATGCGAAGTCGTTGTCGTTGTCATTGCCACTGTTGTCGTCAATGTCGTTAAAGTTGCAAGTGTTGGTCTAAGTTGTCTGAGTTGTAAGTGGTTGTTCCAAAGTATTGGAGTCTTATAAGTTGTTGACGTTGTCTATGTTGTAAGTTGTTGAGTCCATGCATACTCATTTCAAATGGGGGCTTGATGCCAGGTGAGTTTTTACTCTACACATTGAGGGCTTGATGCCCTGGAGCTTTAACTCATTTGCGATGAGGGCTTGACGCCCTGGAAGTATATTAATACTTATTACATTGAGGGCTTGACGCCCTGGATTGGTACCACATGCATGAATAAGATGTCTAAGTTACATTGTCGAGTTGAAGTTGCGTTGTCGATGTCGAAGTTTCCGAGTTGTCTAAAGTTGTCGAGTTGATAATTATCAATGAATCGTTAATGAAGAGTTATATGTTGTTGTTTATGTTGATTATGTGAAGTATCGTTAAAGATGATTTGAAGTTGATTGTTGTTTATGTTGTTTATATTGTTTATATAAAGTATCATTAAAGATGATTTGAAGTTGATTGTTGTTTATATTGTTATATGAAGTATTATTAAAGATGAACTACGTGGTTATTAGTATTACTAAGTGATGTTGTTATGATGATTACCTGATGTTGCTTATGAGTTGTTAAAGAATTACTATATGAAGAATTATTATTATTATTAATTGATGATGTCCATGTTGTTAAATGCATTTTATGAATTATATGCTCATTATTATTGTTTGTGAAATCTCACCCCTTCTGTTGGAATTGCCGCCTTGTGGGCAAGTGCAGGTGATCAAGCTTAGGTACGACGATGTGAGAGGTCCTTGTGGTGTCGTAGGAAATGCTCTGATATGTAACGGGATGAGGTTTTATTGAATTCTATTCCTTTATGTTTGAACTAATTATGATGTTTACGATCTATCTTTGAATTTTTGAGATGATTTTGAGGCCTTATGCCAAGAACTAATTATTTTAAGGATTTTGAAATTATGATTCCGCTACAAAGTTTTTGAAAAGATTTATGTTAATGAATTTTGAAGGATAAAGAATTATTATTCTTTTTATTTTAAGGATTTTTATGATGTGTGACATCCCATTTGTGTTATACTCTGATAATTATGTATGAATTTTTATGTTGGAAATTTAGGGTGTTACAAAGATTCTCCGTGCCTCCAACTCCTTGACCCATAACTTCATAAGACGTTCTCATCGACATTCCAGCTTTAGAATTTATTAAAACAAGTTGTCCTTGAACTTCATTTACTTCTCGAAATGATCTCAAGTAACACAAATGCTCTGGTTTATGTAATGGATGACAGTGAGCCACATCTCATCTATATATCTTATAGACATTCAAAACTTCATCCAGCTTCAAAATTATTCCAGCTTTACAACAAATAATCAGAGTTTTTTTCCACATAAACGGAATGCTACTTCTTAAAAATCATAAATGGAATAAATAACAATTTATCCTTCATAAATTGGTCAACATAAATATTCAAAACATCGCAACGGATTTTAATTCAACAATATAATTAGTCTTGGCACGAAGGCCTCATCAAAACATCTCGTAATAATCCAAAAACTAAATCATATGTTGGAATAAGGGTGTTCAGCAATACCACGTTTTGAGTTTTGATGATAACAAGGTATTAAAAATTGTCAATTGGATATGCTAATATTTGTTTAAGTATGCAGAATATTAATCAAGATTTGTATCTTAGAAAGTAATTTGTTTGAACATTTTGAGAGCAAGACCAAGAGAAGCTTGTTGCTTGTGATTCTGACGATCTGAAGAGTCTGAAGAATCATCAGAAGCTGTTTCAAGAGAGTCTGAAGTTCAAGAGAGTCTGAAGACTATCAGAACCTGAAGTTCAAGAGAGTCTGAAGACTATCAGAACCTGAAGTTCAAGAGAGTCTGAGGACTATCAGAACCTGAAGACCAAGAGAGTATGAAGATCATCAGAAGCTGAAGTGCTACAGTGAGTCTGAAGCCTGCAATCTGAAGATCTTCTTAGAAGGTTTTCTAAAGGCATTGAGATGCACAAGAAACTCTCATTTGGAGTAATAGCTAGCTTCAAAGTCAACTTGAGCGTGGGATGCTCAACGACGAAGAATGCAGTATAGTGTAGAGTACATGTGTACGAACTCTGTTTCCAATACTTCACTACCTCGTACAGTTTGGCAACTGTGTCTACCGGTATTAAGCTTCAAAAGGAATGGAATTCAAAATATGCATTTGAAGGACTATTACCATATCAAGCAACAAATCAACAACTATTGATCAAGCTTCCAGAATTCACTTGATGTGCTGGATTGTCTCAACGTCTCTCTCCAACGCCTATATAAAGGATAGAAGACTTGAAGAATTGTTAGACTCTACAACTGAAAAACTACACTGCTAAGCTATTGTATTCTCACTGAGTCAAACCAGAAACACATCAACAACTTAGATTATTCTTACAAACTGTGTATTCTAGAATCTCTAAGTTAAGCAGAAAAACAGAGTCTGTCTTTGTTTAAAACAGAGTCTGTCTGTGTTTTGTAATTGGAACACATTTGATTGTTCATCAAGTGTTTCAACTCTATTCAATTTTCTGTAAATTGTGTCAGAAGTCTCTTGCTTGTGTGCTTGAGCAAAGAAGTCTCTTAGTTGTGTATTTAAGCATTGGAAGTCTCTTGCCTGCGTGCTTGAGCATTGGAAGTCTCTTACTGTGTGTTTGAGCAACTTGTAATTGATATTACATTTTAGTGAAACTCTCCTTGGAAGTGCAAGGGGGACAGGACTACTTCCGGTTTGTGGAAGGAACCTGTATAATTGCTTGTGTTCTCTCTTTCTCTCTATCTCTTGTTTATATCCGCTGCAACAGAATTTGATCTCCCATCAGACTCTGAATCCATTCAGACTCTGATCCTGAAGAATCAGATTCTTACTCTTCAAGAGTTGCGAAAAGTTAACACAATTCAACCTCCTCTTCTTGTGTTTTTCTCACCTTCAGTTGGTATCAGAGCTCCGGCTCTGTTGTCATAGCACTTAACCGTGTGACAGAAAAGATCCACGGAAAAACATGTCTTTCAGTGAACCTTCTTCTTCTGGTGCTACTTCTGGTGCTGCTATACCATATGACTATGGATCCAATAACAGCAGTAAGAAAGCTGATTATGGAAAAATTCCAAAGTTCAATGGTGATCCTGAAGAATTTTCTTGGTGGAAAACCAACTTCTATAGCTATGTCATGGGTCTTGATGAAGAACTCTGGGACGTACTTGAAGACGGTGTTGGTGACTTATAACTTGATGACGAAGGTGCTGCCGTTGACCGTAAACTTCACACTGCTGCTCAAAAGAAGATCTACAAGAAACATCATATCATCAGAGGAGCTCTTGTCACTGCAATTCCTAAATCTGAATACATGAAGATGAGTGACAAATCTACTGCTAGAGCCATGCTTGCTTCTCTTTGTGCAAACTATGAAGGGAGCAAGAAGGTCAGGGAAGCTAAAGCTCTTCTATTAGTTCAGCAGTATGAATTATTCAAGATGAAAGAGGATGAAAGTATTGAGCAGATGTACTCAAGATTTCAAACTCTAGTATCTGGACTTCAGATACTAAAGAAGAGTTACATAGCTTCTGACCATGTTAGCAAGATCCTAAGGAGCTTACCCTCTAGATGGAGACCAAAGGTTACTGCAATTGAGGAAGCTAAGGATTTAAACACTTTAAGTGTTGAAGATCTTGTAAGCTCTCTCAAAGTTCATGAGTTGAGTCTCAATGAACATGAATCTGCAAGAAAGTCTAAAATCATTGCTTTAAAGTCAAAGGGAAGATCCTCAAAAGCTCTCAGGGTTGAAGAGTCTGAAAATGAATCTTCTGCTTCTGAAAGCTCTAAGGAAGATCCTGATGTTTCTAAAGAAATGGCTATGCTTTCAAGCAGAATGCAATACCTTGCTAAAAAGAACAATAGGTTTCTGAGCAAGAGCAGTGGGAAGGGTTTCAACAAGGAGGAACAGAAAGGTTGCTTCAACTGCAAGAAGCCTGGGCACTTTATTGCTGATTGTCCAGAGTTGCAGAAAGAGAAATCCAAGTAAAAAAGGCCAACCTTTAAGCCAAGCAAGTTTAAGAAGCAAATCAAGAAAAGACTGATGGCTACTTAGGAAGATCTTGATAATGAGTCAGGACCTGAAGATGATGATGCTGATTGTGAAGCTAATGTAGCTGTTGGATTAATGGCTACAACTGAATCTATAAAGGAGACACCTGAGGCAGAATCAGATGCAGACTCTGAAAGTGAAACAGAGGTATTTTCTGAACTCACAAGATCTGAATTAGTAGATTCTATCAAAGAACTTCTTGGCCATTTTAAAGCTAAAACCACTGAGTTGAAGAAAGTCAAACAGCAGCTTGATAAGCTGTCAAAAAGGCATAATTCAACTCTGTTGGAGTTAGAAAGTTTAAAAGAAGAAAATGATTCTTTGTTGATCAAGAAGTGTAGTTGTAAATACTTGAGTGAGCAAGATATTGCTTTACAAGAATTTATTGCTACTGGAATTGATAGATCTAGGGTTGCATCCATGATCTATAGCACATATCAGAACAGATGACAAGGTCTTGGATTCATTGGAGGTAGCTCGAATGAAGTGATTCTGAAACCTGGTCCTGATGGTGCCAGAGAAGCATTGAAAAATCACTTCGTAAGTGAGTCTGATGAAGTCAACACAGTGACTCATTCAGAACCTATAACTTCAAGTTCTAAAGTTTTGACTAAGTTAAAATCTCAGAATGCAAAGTCAAAAGTTCTAAAAGACTTTGAACCTAAGGCTTCAATGATTCAGATTCTAAAATATTCAGAGTCTGATAAACAGACTCTGAAGAAGCCAGAGTTTGAAAAACGAAAGCCTAAGTTTCAAAGAAGAGAAACTGTGAAAGGCAAATTGGATCTTAAACTGAACGGTTCTAAACCCAAAGTGTTGAGGAAAACAATGCCAATGACTTCAAGACACACCTTACGAAAGGAATTCAATGGTTCAAGGACTAACCCAAGAGGACCCATGAGAATATGGGTACCTAAGTCTGAAATCGTTGATGTTGCAGGTATGTCTAAAAGGACAAGAAAAGCAGAAGGCTTGGTACATGGACAGTTGTTGCTCGTGACACATGACAGGAGAAAAGTCTATGTTCCTAACCCTAACCATGAAAGAGGGAGGAACTGTGGGATTTGGAGAAAACCAGACTTGCAAAATCATTGGTACTGGAACCATAGGTAACTATCTAATCTCTATTAGTAATGTGTGTGGATCGTCATAATAATTTCCTAATTAGCTAGGAGGGTCCTTCCTAAGGACTCCTACGCTTGCCAAGATATAAATCACTTCGCCTTCTCCCAAGACTCGTGCTTGTTGGGCTATGAACCGTCATAATATTCCTAGGAGTCTTAAAGACCCCCAGAAGGGCCTGTAGACCCTCCAAGAGGCCTTAGCGCCCTCCAGAAGAGTTCTAAGGCCCAAGGCGCGTCCTTTCCAGGGCGCCGCTTCAAGTGGCTTCTAGAAACGTCTAGAACTCGCCAAATATACTTAAATACCCCCGTGGCTTGGAGACCAAGCCACCGAAACCCAAGCCCACAGCAGGCTATAAATATAACCCTTGAGAGCATTCTCAAGGCATCCAATAATCAGTCTAAACCCTAATAGACAGAGAAAACCCTAGTATTCACTACTCGTACTTTTTGCAAGTACAGTTGGCGCCGTCTGTGGGAAAAGGTAAAACTAACCTAGACCACACTCATAATCCTAAAACCCTCCTAGCGATCTCGAACGCACAAAGAAACCGCCGCCATAAGCAGTGAAGATGATCCATTACCTTCATTCTCGATGCCAGCAACGCCACAAAGAGCGTTTTACCGCTCACTTCTCTTTTGGTTTGCTATGCTCTAAATTATTTCGTTTCGACTTCGATCGGTAACGCATACTTTACAATTCAAATCGATTTCATATGTTATTATTGTGCTTCCGGTCTTACTGATTCAATATAGTATGCGATTTATGTTGTGGCATGGTATGATAAATTCGAATCGTTGCACCTACGACAAAACCTAAATCTCGTGTTTAGAGTGTTTTTAGTTTGATAAATTAACTTTTATTAATTTGTCCTTATTCTGGATACATAAAATAACAATTATACGCACTGTTACTCTAAACACATGTCTGTTATATTCAGCTACAGAGATAGGTAGTTTATTATTACTTAGCCATTGCGACAAATTCATGATGCCCACCTACCTAATTAAAAGTCAGCTCTAATATGAAATAATAGTTTTTTGGAATATGTTGAATTGCATAGTCTGAGGATTTTGAAGCTACAAGAAAATTATTTGGATGGTGAAATTCCACTTTTTGATCAGTCGTCGTGGATAAGTTTCAATGTGTCATATTATCATGCTTGTAGAAATTTTGATTAATTTCTCTGGTACGTTTATACTCGTAATAAAGGTTATTTCCCTTATAAATCACACATGATAAAATTGGTTTCTTGGAGATTAATTTCATAATGCTTCTTGTGATATGTATCAAAGATTAGACTTTCATCAATATATATTTGATTCAGCTCCCACGCGTTTGTTAGTTTTTCTTCTTGCTTTAATTCTGAAATTTATTTGGCATGAATTTGCTCTAATTCAAAGGGGATCGTATTTCTTTAAATTTTCGATATTACAAAGCTTTGACAATTGATTTGAAAGTTACTAATATTACTTGTTCGAGTAAGCATGTAATATCTTTGTAAGGAGAATTCTACAGACAAGACAAAATGAGATCTTCAACTTCCACGTAAGGATTAATGGGCAGTTGACTTGTGAAACTTTCGGGAGGTCTAAATATCTAGGCAACGACATACCCTCTCGAAGCGATTCTCCCACTCTGAAGCACCTCTCTTTCAAAGGAATATCAGGTTCTATATTTTTTTAGAAGATATACTGTTTGATTTGAAGAAATTTTATTGCTAAATATATTTTGAGAAAATATATTACTTGATTCGGAAAGAATTTATTATCAAATATACTTTTTAAGGAAATATATTCTTTGATTTGAAGAAATTTTATGTTCAACATATTTTGGGAAGATATATTGTTTAATTAGAAGAGACTTTATTGCTGAACATATTTTGAGAAAATATACTGCTTGAAGAGATTTTATTGTAGAATATACTTTGAGAAAATATGTTATTTGATTTGAAGAACATATTTTGAGAAAATATACTGCTTGAAGATATTTTATTGTAGAATATACTTTGAGAAAATATGTTATTTGATTTGAAGAACATATTTTGAGAAAATATACTATTTGATTTGAAGAACGTATTTTGAGAAAATATACTATTTGATTTGAAGAACATATTTTGTGAAAATATACTATTTGATTGATTTGATGAAAATTTATGTTCAATATATTTGGAGACTATATTTCCACCTTTTGATTCGAAGAAAATTTCTTGCCCGATATATTTTGAGAAAATATATTATTGTAACCTTAATTTCGAAGGCTCTTATCAATGTTGTCTATTTTACAATTGTTTGTTGGTGCATATACATCATATGTGGACAATAAGTCTTATAGACAAATTAGCTTTAACTTAATTTGTTTCACTTGATATTAATTTTCGTTGGGCGATTCAATTACAAGGAGTATTCCTAACCGTCAAGGGCGAGGTTAACAGAAAGAAGAGCTCGCCAAACAGCACTCCAAAAATAAAAAAGGATAGCAAAAGAAAGCGATGGTCCTACCATTAGCAACATAAAGATGAAACAAGGAGTATTCCTAACCTCTTTTGATTTTTGAGTTTTATTTTGCAGGTTTCCCAAACACAAGAAGGAGAGCAAAATAAATCACATCCAAGCAGCCCAACCAATAAAAAGGGCGACCTCAAATAGGCGATCAACAGTTGAAAATCCTAAATAAATTTGGAAGGAAAACACGCCCACCAAGGGCGAGATTAAGCAGAAGGAAGAACTCGCCAAACAGCACGCCAAATTGTATTATAGAAGCAACGTCCCGCTATTACAAGTTTGAAAATGAAACACGAAGTTATTCTAACAGCTCTCAACCTTTGAGTTTTGTTTTGTAGGTTTTTAACGAGGCAACTTAATGTCTACAAATATTTTGCTATTTCTGTTTGTTATTTTGTTTAGGTGCTACTACTACAATATCCACAGGAATCTACAAATCGACTAAAAGTCGTACGACCCAACTGGGCAGTGAAAACTCAAACCCAAGAGGGCTCTAAGATAGAAGCCGTAAGACCCAACTGGGCAGTGAAAACTCAACCCCAAGAGGGCTCTGAGATAGAAGTTGTAAGACACCTTGTAGCGCAATCCAGTAAGACGCCTTGTAGCGCAATCCAGTAAGACGCCTCGTAGCGCAATCCGTAAGACGCCTTGTAGCGCAATCCAGTAAGACGCCTCGTAGCGCAATCCAGTAAGACGCCTCGTAGCGCAATCCAGTAAGACGCCTTGTAGCGCAATCTGTAACGCCCGTTTTAATTATTTAAATTATTTTATATAGTATAGATAATATTTATATGAGTTTGTGTGAATTAAGTGATATATAAGATATTATGTGATTTTATGAGGTGTTGTGACTTATTTTATTGTTTAATAAAATAAGATTTGAAAATAAAATAAATGTTAAGTGGTGGGTTTGTTTTAGAATTAGATAAAGTTGTGAGGAAATAAGAAAAAATAAAACAAAAAGAGGTTTAAAAGGGGGAATTAGGTTTAGAATTGTACAGAACGTACAATTCAGAGTTTTGGGAGAAAAAGGGAGAAAAAGAAGAGAAGAACCAGAGAGGCTGCTGCTCAATTTTCTTAAGGTAAGGGTGAGCCTAGCATTTCAATTACATTAAGCTTATGATTCATGATTGTAGTTAACATGTTTAAGAGTTTTTCATGAGAAATTAAGACTTAAGAATTAGGTCAAAAAGTGATGAATTGATGATTAGATGATGAGAAACTGTACCAATGTTGTAGAAAACTGTTTACAGACCATAGGATAACCCCTAAACAGCGTTATAGTCGAAATTGGGAAGGAGTAGGATGAAATTTGGGGTTTTGGGTGAAAACCCTCGTAACCCCGTAACAGTTTTGTCGTCGCTCGCCACGGCGAGTAATCATCAGCTCGCCATAGCGAGCAACCCCCTAGAAAGTTCGCGAGGCGAACAACCTAACTCGTCGTAGCAAGTAACACCCAGGAGCTCGCCAGGCGAGCAACCCAACTCGCCATAGCGAGCTACCCGTGATGGCTCGCAAGGCGAGCAGTTCAACTCGCCGTAGCGAGTAACCCCAAATGGTTCGCGAGGCGATAGATCCCACTCACCATAGCGAGTAGTTCTGTATCAGACTACCTTTTAGAATAATGCGACTCTTGTCGCACGATTAGTTACGAGATTTCCCCTGAGTTAGAATTAAGTATTGAAATATTAAGACGACCTGTAGAGCTGTTAACTAATGCTTGATTTGTTATAGTGACCTATACATTTGTATATGCTTTCTTTGAATTATAAGAGATGATGTATGTGAATGTTTACGATTTTACTATGTTTGAGATGTTGATTGCTGCCATGCTGCCATGTTGTTATTAATTAAAAGCTGCATGTGTCGTTATAAGATTTATGATGTTATAATCCAAATTATTGGAGTTCATTTGAGATGTTTTAAGATTTAAGAAGTTGAGTCCATGCATATTCATCCAGAGACGAGGGCTCATGCCCTAGGAGCTTTTGCTCAATAGCGACGAGAGCTTATGCTCTAGGAGTATTTTTATGCTCAATAGCGACGAGGGCTTATGCCCTAGGAGTATATTTATACTCAATATGGTACCACATGCATGATTAAGATGTCTAAGTTGCATAAGTCGAGTCGAGGTTGCATTGTCGAGTCAAACTATTAAGTTGAAATTATGATGTTGATTAGGATGTTACTTGACTGTTGTTGTGATATTATGATGATGAAGTTATGCTGTTAAATATAATTGTTGAATTATATGTTTAATGTCTTGTTTTGTGAATCTCACCCCTTCTGCTTGGAAATGTTGCCTTCCCTATGGGTAACTTGCAGGTGATTAGGCTTTAGCTGCTGTTGTGAGTGGATACCCTCACTGTGTCCTTAGGTGCTCTGATACGTAACGGGATGGGGACTTTTATGATTATTTTCTATTCCTTACGTATTACCTTGAACTGACATGAATAAGTGGTAGTTTTGAATTACGTATAGACTTTTGATTAGGCCTGCGAGCCAGAATTATTATGTTAACTTGAATTTTATCCGCTGCAAAATTTAGATAATTTTGACTGGAATAAATTATTATTTATTCCGTTTTTGAGATTCTAAGAAATGTAGCATTCCGTTTATGTGATACTCTGATTTAATTATGAAATTTTGACTTTGGGAAAACGGGGTGTTACACAATCCAGTAAGACGCCTCGTAGCGCAATCCAGTAAGACGCCTTGTAGCGCAATCCAGTAAGATGCCTTGTAGCGCAATCCAGTAAGACGCCTTGTAGCGTAATCCAGTAAGACGCCTCGAAGCGCAATCCAGTAAGACGCCTTGTAGCGCAATCCGTAAGACGCCTTGTAGCGCAATCTAGTAAGACGCCTTGTAGCGCAATCCAGTAAGACGCCTTGTAGCGCAATTCAGACAACCCATGGAGGTTAACTGTATTTCGCCAAGTTGCGAAGTTTTAAAAGGAAAAAAGCCCATGATGCTAAATACAAATGTCACGACTGATGTCGTTCAAGATAGGCAAGCAAATCCTAAAATATAACTTCAACACTAGTTAAACACTGCTAAGCAGGTTATTTAGCAAGCATCAAAGAAGCACGTAAAACAAGTGCTAGTAGCACAGATAAAAGCTGGATAGAAATAATGCAACAAAAAGATATATTAAAGTGTCAAAGTGTCCAATAAGGATCGTTTTTAAGGAAAAGTCAGCAGGGCACCATAAGAGGTCGCCCTCAATACAAGCAAAATAAGGCGCCACGCAGGCTCGCCATCGAAAAAGAAATCATTAAAGCGATAGAAGGAGACGTTAAGTTTGGAGTCATTCCTCATCAATGAGCGGACCATCAACGATAACTTTAGCTGCATCCATGCAGCAAAGTTCCCTTCAGGATAAAAGTGTGCGGCTTGCACACGGGCTCTCTCAAAACCATCATCAAAATACTCCATAAGAGCGCTTTTACACTCTTCGTCTTCTCTTTCCAACTTGAGGCTCTTCTCCTAAAAAGCATCTCACTCCAACTTGACAGCTTCAAGTTCAGCAATGGCTTCAGCAATTTTAACTTCAAGAGTCCTCGCCAATCTTTAAAGAAACATCTATCCCGCCCCTCAGGAGGGCGAGGCGAGAAGCATCACGCCTTATCCTAAAACCTATACTGAAGAAACTAGGCGGACAGTCCCATACGAAGCAAACTTTTTTCAATACAGAAGGGATCTACGACTTAAGGGTAATACATATACCCTCAAAAGCTATCAAACAAATCAGAAATATCATAAGGGAATGTCGATATAATATAAATCACTTCGCCTTGTCCCAAGACTCGTGCTTGTTGGGCTATGGACCGTCATAATAATTTCCTAATTAGCTAGGAGGGTCCTTCCTAAGGACTCCTACGCTTGCCAAGATATAAATCACTTCACCTTGTCCCAAGACGCGTGCTTGTTGGGCTATGGACCGTCATAATATTCCTAGGAGTCTTAAAGACCCCCAGAAGGGCCTGTAGACCCTCCAAGAGGCCTTAGCGCCCTCCAGAAGAGTTCTAAGGCCCAGGGCGCGTCCTTTCCAGGGCGTCGCCTCAAGTGGCTTCTAGAAACGTCTAGAACTCGCCAAATATACTTAAATACCCCCGTGGCTTGGAGACCAAGCCACCGAAACCCAAGCCCACAGCAGGCTATAAATATAACCCTTGAGAGCATTCTCAAGGCATCCAATAATTAGTCTAAACCCTAATAGACAGAGAAAACCCTAGTATTCACTACTCGTACTTTTTGCAAGTACAATGTGGTTTGTTGATGGGCTTAGACATAACCTACTGAGCATAAGTCAATTATGTGACAGTGGTTATGATGTTTTGTTTAATAAGAACAACTGCACTGTAGTTAACAAGGATGATCAATCCATAGTCTTCAAGGGAAAGAGAAGAAACAATGTCTACAAAATAAAGTTCTCTGAACTGACTGATCAGAAGGTAGTTTGCCTTTTGTCAATGGGTGATAAGAAATGGCTGCGGCATAGACGGTTGGGACATGCAAACTGGAGGTTAGTCTCTAAGCTTAGCAAGTTGCAACTAGTCAAAGGCTTACCAGACATTGATTATCATTCAGATGCTCTTTGTGGAGCATGTCAGAAAGGGAAAATTGTTAAGAGTTCCTTCAAACCGAAAGAAATTGTTTCTACAACCAGACCCTTGGAGTTACTTCACATTGATTTATTTGGACCAGTTAGCACTGCATCCTTATATGGAAGTAAGTATGGACTAGTCATTGTTGATGATTACAGCAGATGGAGTTGGGTTAAGTTTCTGAAAACTAAAGATGACTCATATTCTGTGTTTAGCAAATTCTGCATCCAAATTCAATCTGAAAAAGAATTGAAAATTTTGAAAGTCAGAAGTGATCATGGAGGAGAATTTGAAAATGAGTCTTTTGAGGTTTTCTGTGAAAAACATGGAATTATTCATGAATTCTCTGCACCTAGAACTCCACAACAAAATGGAGTTGTAGAGAGAAAGAACAGAACCTTACAAGAAATGGCTAGAACCATGATCCATGAGAACAGTCTGGCAAAACATTTTTGGGCAGAAGCAGTAAATACAACATGTTATGTTCAGAACAGGATCTATATCAGACCTCTGTTGAACAAAACAACATATGAACTCTTTAAAGGAAGGAAACCTAACATATCTTATTTTCATCAGTTTGGATGTACATGTTATATCCTGAACAATAAAGTCTATCTAAAGAAATTTGATGCCAAAGCTCAGAAGGGAATCTTTTTAGGTTACTCTGAACGATCTAAGGCATACAGACTGTATGATTCAGAAACACAATGTGTTGAAGAATCTATGCATGTCAGATTTGATGACAAAGTGCCTGGAAGTGAAACTCCAGAGCAAGATGAAAGTTGTGCAGGATCTCAAGATTCTGATATCAACTCAGAATCTGATCAGATTCCAGAATCTGAAGATACTTCAGAAGCTGGAGCATCCCCTGAAGTTCCTAATGAAGAAGCTTCTGAAGAAGCTCAAGATGGTTCTCAGCAAGCTAGTCAATCCAAACATTCATTCAAATACAAGTCTTCACATCCTGAGGATCAAATAATTGGCAATAAAGATAGTCCCAGAAGAACTAGATCGTATTTCAGACAAGAAGAGTCTGCCTTGGGATTATTATCTGTTATTGAACCAACCACTATTGAAGAAGCACTTGGAGATGAAGGATGGATTCTGGCAATGCCAGATGAACTTAATTAATTCAAAAGGAATGAAGTGTGGGATCTAGTAGCTAAGCATGAACACAAAAACATTATTGGAACTAAATGCGTGTTTAGAAATAAGCTTAGTGAACAAGGAGAAGTAATCAGAAACAAGGCCAGACTTGTTGCGCAGGGCTACAGTCAACAAGAAGGCATTGATTACACAGAAACGTTTGCTCCAGTTGCAAGATTGAAAGCAATCAGGTTACTTCTTTCCTATGTAGTGAATCACAACATAATCTTGTATCAAATGGACGTTAAGAGTGCGTTTCTTAATGGTGTCATTTCTGAAGAAGTCTATGTCAAACAACCTCCTGGCTTTGAAGATTTAAAACATCCAGAGCATGTTTATAAATTGAAGAAATCACTATATGGCTTGAAACAGGCTCCCAGAGCTTGGTATGAAAGACTAAGTAATTTCTTAATTCAAAATGACTTTGAAAGAGGACAAGTTGACACTACACTATTCAGAAAGACTCTGAAGAAGGACATTCTTATTGTTCAAATTTATGTTGATGATATCATTTTTGGTTCAACTAATAGTTCACTTTGCAAAGAGTTTTCTAAGGTAATGCAGGATGAATTTGAAATGAGCATGATGGGAGAATTGAAGTTCTTTCTAGGAATTCAAATCAACCAATGCAAAGATGGAGTCTATGTTCATCAGTCCAAATACACGAAAGAGCTCCTGAAGAAGTTCAATCTTGAGGACTGCAAAGAAATGAACACTCCAATGCATCCAACCTGCACTCTGAGAAAAGAAGATCAAGGAACCAAAGTTGATCAGAAGCTATATAGAGGTATGATAGGTTCTTTGTTATACCTAACTGCATCTAGACCAGATATTTTATTCAGTGTATGTCTGTGTCCAAGGTTTCAATCAGATCCTAGAAAGTCTCATTTAACAGCTGTTAAGAGAATCTTTAGATATCTGAAAGGAACTACTAATCTTGGACTTCTGTACAAGAAATCCTCTGACTATAAGCTAGTTGGATTCTGTGACGCTGACTATGCTGGAGACAGGATTGAAAGAAAATCAACCAGTGGCAATTGTCAATTTTTGGGAGAGAATCTGATATCCTGGGCTAGCAAAAGGCAAGCAACTATTGCTTTGTCTACAGCAGAAGCATAATACATCTCAGCTGCTAGTTGTTGTACATAGCTACTCTGGATGAAACATCAGCTTGAGGATTATCAAATAACTGAAAATTGTATCCCAATTTATTGTGATAATACAGCAACTATATGTTTATCTGAGAATCCAATTCTGCATTCAAGAGCAAAGCACATTGAGATTAAACATCATTTTATAAGAGACTATGTTCAAAAAGGAATTCTAGATATTCAATTCATTGATACTGATCATCAATGGGCTGATATATTTACTAAACCTTTGTCTGTTGAAAGATTTGATTTTATAAAGAAAAATTTGAACATGTGTTATGTCTCTGGTTAATGTGCGCTTCTGAAAACAGAATTCAGACTCAGAAAGATACTCAGAAGCTAATTGAGTATCAGACTCTCTTTTGGAGACTCTGGTGAACATAAGCTTCTGAAAGACTCTCAGACTCTGTTAAGGAATCTTAGACTCTCAGAAGCTCGTATTAGTGGAAGCATGACTGTTGAGTTTAGTAACACCTGCCCCACTACGGTGACAGTTACTTTTTTAGTTCTCAGACGTGGCCTGTCTGTATTGGGTAAGAACTCAAAGGGCAATAATTTTATTACGTTTAACAAGTAACCCTCGCGTCTTCCCAACACTTTTACGGCTGCATGCTCACTAGTCTTTATTACTCTTGTTTGTTTGTCCCCTTTACTTTCCAAACGGTTTTCTACTCTTTCACTATAAATACCAATCACACACAACTCACTTCACTTTTCACACTTTGATTTTTTCTCTGAACATTTCTCTTGTTTTCAGTCTCTGAAAAACTTTTTGTTCTCAAAATCAAAACCTAGAAACCTTACAAATGGCAAGTGATCTTATTCAATCTGGTGTGATAATCAAAACCGGTAAGTCTTACGTGATTAAACCCATGACCATGAACCTTATTAAAGAGACTCTGGAAGTTCAAGTTGAATCTCTAGTGGATTTCGGTTCCCTTATAAGACATGGTGTAGATGTCTCTTCTCATTTCTTATCACAAGGAATGATGAGTTATTTTGGTATGTTGAATGGACCAACATATCAAGAGTTGGTGAGAGACCTCTGGGTCAGAGCAGAAGTTTTCGACAAGGACGACGCTACCATCAAAGAAACTGCCGCAATCATGAACAACCCCTCTTTGGCTGGCAAGAATAGGAAGCAAATGGGTTTGAGACCGTACAAAGGTCTTGAAATTAGGTCTGCTGTAATGGGGATTCCAATCCTTATTACTGAAGAAGTAGTTGCCAGAGCTTGCAGGGTAACTAATGAAGAAAAATTCCAATGGAATGTGGATAAGAAGAGTGAGTGGATGGGTATCTGCAACAAAATCTTATTTGAAGCAAGACCCTCAAATAAGTTGGTAGACATGCATCCTGAGCATAGGGTGCTTTTGAAGATCATACTGGATAGTATGCTTCATAAAGGTGGAGGAACAGACACTCTGTCTATTGATCACAAAGTGTTTCTATACTTTCTGATTAAGAAGCACAAAATAAACTTTCCAAGGTACGTGATGTACCACATGTGCTGGGCTATCAGGAAAAGCCAAACTGAATCTAGAAGACAAGTTCCTTTTGGAAGATTAATCTCTGAGGTTCTGTATCAAGGAGGCCTCTTGAAGGTCTTGACAGAATCTGGTGTTGTATCAGACGCTCACCTTGGAACAGTGACTGGGAGAATCATCAATGGCAAGACTCTCCAATACATGAAGATTGTCAAAAGATTTAATCCTTCTAATCAAGATATGAAGGAATCTTATGTTCAATCAGACTTGATGATGGACTTCCCTCCTATTTTCAAAGAAGACAATCCTGAAGTCCTAGCAAGATTTGTAGTAGATTACTACAATGAAACTGGTAGAATAATCAACTATTCTGCCATTCCTGAGACTGCTGGAGGAGGACCTCTTAAGGTTAAAGGCAAAAGGACCAAGGAGGTTAATCTAGAGGAAGAGGAAGAGAAGCAAGAGACTCCCAAGAAGAAGAAAAAGTCTACAGCTCTTCCAGGAGTGACTATTGGTGCCTCTGAGACCATAGCTCCTATGCCTCTGTCTGTCTCTTCTGCATCCAAGGAAATTAAGGAAAGGATAAAGAAACCCAAGGATGAGAAGAAAGCTAAGAAAGATGAGAAGAAGGCAAAGAATGAGAAGAAAGCCAAGAAAGGCAAAGCTGACAGAGATTACAAGAAGCTGGCTGAAGAAGTTGCTGAATTTCTTGATACTGACTCTGATGGTGAAGAAAGTCAGGTCAAGAAAAGAAAGATGGAAGTGGTTCCTGTGGCTAAGGATGTAGCACAGAAGATAGGTACTTCTGTATCTATGATTGAAGATGAACAAGCTGCTGGCAAGGCAATGGCTGCAGAAGTTGTGGCTGAAGGACTTAAGGAAGAAACTGTGAAAGAAGCTGCTAAGTTACTTGCATCAGCTCTGAAAAAGAAGAGTCAGGTTGCTCCTGCAGAAGCTGATCTATCAGAAGCTACCCTGTCTGATGCTTCTAATCAGCAAGCCTCTCCAGAAGCTGGGATTGGCACCTCAGGTAACATTGCATTTAACTCACCTACCTCTTCTGCAAATCAAGAGTCCTCATCTGATACTGAATCAGATAACATACCCTTGAGCCAAGTCCTTCCATCCCTCAGAAATAAAACCCACTCTCCAATCAAACCTATATCATCCTTTGACCCACTTGATCTCAGAATAGTTGAATATGTTGATTCAACTATTGACAGGGTTATTCAAGACACCATCATAGTGTCTCTGAACTTACCTTCTGACCACCCTGCTCAACCATCATTTCTCAAACCACTTCAGGCAATTCACCCTACTGAAGAACCTGAAGTAACCATTCAATCAACACAACCATCCCCCCAACATGATCCTATTTGTGTAGACTCTCCAGACACCCTAGATTCTCTTGAAAGACACCTAGGAGGAGAACTACCAAAGACCCCCGCAAAATCCAAAACAACAAAAGCTACAGAATCTGTTTCAAAACTAGACTTTGTACCCCAACCTTCAGAAAATCTAACCCTAGCTTCTATTGAACCTACTTCTGAAACTGAAGAGGAACCAGTCTCTGAGATTCTGGAACAAGCATCTAGTGTCATACCAGAACCTGTAACAGAGTGCATAGCAAAGCCTGTGTCTGAAACAGTTACTGAACCTCTTACCCAACCTCAAATTGTTGTAACAGGCTTCCAAACCTTACAAACAATAGTAGCCTCTGAACCTTCAACTTCTGAACCTCACAACCTCTTTGATTCGTTGAAGATAGATGAGTTTTATGGAATGTCAAACTCTAAGCTCAAGGATATTATTGAGCAAAGGTTTGTGCCTATCCTCAATGTAAGCTATGAGGATAAGTTCTCCACTCTGAAGACTGAATTTGTGGATTTTGTCACCAAAATTCAGAAGGCCGCTGTAAAAGAACAAGCTGTTGTTCTTGCCAAACATGTGGAAGATGTTAAGAAAGCTGAGGAAGCAAAGACTAAGAAGAAAGCTCCTATTCTGCGGTTGGAATATAAACCATTCTTTGATGCTGATCAATACAATCCAAGGGAAATAGTGGTTTATGATTCACTAAGGAGGAGACTTCACAAAGTTCAGGAAGAAGCAAGACTTGAGAGAGAAGCTCATCTCAGAAAAACTGAAGCTTTAGAAGAGATTGTCAAGAAACAGCAAGAGGATCTCCAGAAATTGATGGATCACATTGCCAAACAAAACCAACCTTAGTTGCACATTTTTAATGTTTTGTTTTGTTTTGCTTGTAACTTTATTCTGCTGTTTTCTATTATCTTCTGAACTTTCATTCTATGGTTATTAAAGTTTTTGCTTCTGATATTATTTTTTTTGCTCTGAATCTTATATGTTTTCGCTCTGAATCTTGTTTCTCATTTTCTTTAAAAAAAAATTTTACCCTGACTTTAAGTCATTTAAAAAAGGGGAGAAACTTGTTTCTAAACCTTTTTGTTGATGACAAAAGGGGGAGAAAGATTAGTGACTTTGACTTTTACAAACTGTGTGGAGAAAAATCAATGAGTTCTATGTAAAGTTAAAGGGAAATTTGCGAAAGGTATTGTACAAGCAAAAAGTACGAGTAGTGAATAACTAGGGTTTTCTCTGTCTATTAGGGTTTAGACTGATTATTGGATGCCTTGAGAATGCTCCCAAGGGTTGTATTTATAGCCTGCTGTGGGCTTGGGTTTCGGTGGCTTGGTCTCCAAGCCATATGGGTATTTCAATACTTTAGGCGGGTTCTAGATGTTTCTAGAAGCTACCTGAGGCGGCGGCTTGGGAAGGACGCGCCTTGGTCCTTCGAACTCTTCTGAAGGGCGTTAAGGCCTCCTGGGGGGGTCTACAGGCCCTCTGGAGGTCTTTAGGACTCCCAGGAATATTATAACGGTCCATAGCCCAATAAGCACGAGTCTTGGGACAAGGCGAAGTGGTTTATGTTATCTTGACGAGCGTAGGAGTCCTTAGGAAGGATCCTATTAGCTGTTTAGGAAATTCAATGACGGTCCATAGCCCAACAAGCACGAGTCTTGGGACAAGGCGAAGTGGTTTATGTTATCTTGACGTTTGTTTGATAGCTTTTGAGGGTGGTTGCATTACCCTTACGTCATAGATCCCTCCTGTATTGAAAGAAGTTTGCCTCATACAGGACTGATCGCCTAGTTTCTTTAGTACAGGTTCTTAAGCTACGACGTGATACTTCTCGCCTCGTCCTCTCTAGGGGCGAGACAGACATTTCTTTGAATGTTGGCGAGGACTCCGCATCTGCGAACTAGATCGAACGGTGTAGATTTCTTGACTCTTCGGTAATCGTGACGTGTTAACATCTCAGCCTGCCACGCACGTGTTTCCGCTTTTTTATGGAGAAAACGCGTTTTTCGAGGCGACTCTAATTCTTCTGTTCCTATACATTAGTGCTTCATTTCCTCTTCAAAACCTCATTTCATCCTTTCGCTTCTTCTATTCTCGCTGCTTCCGTTTTCCTCTGAATTTTGTGCAGCCGTTTACTCTGATTTTTCCTTCATCAACTCTCCGACTCCTCCCAGGTAAACCCTAATCTTCACTCCTTTACTGTTTTTTGAACTAGTCGTTTTAGGCTCTTTAGCGATGGTAGTTATTAAGGAATGCGATGAACAAGGCAGAGAGATCGTTCCCTCTGATCTTAGGGAACTTAACAAGTTACGGATGGCCTGTTTGAAACATGCGACCCGTCCCAATGGCCTCATAGATTGGGATGCCTACTTTCGTAGTCTTCCGAACGAAACAACCACAGATGACTCGTCTGATAGCGATAGTAGTAGCGACAGCAGTTCCGATAGTGACTGTGTTTTGCTCTGTTCTACTTCAGGTTTGAATCGGAGCCAAGAGATTTGCTTATTTAGGCCTCCTTCGATAGAAAGAAAAGACGCGATCAAAACGCGTGTGACGATGAAGTTTTTTGCTCAAGAAGTAACATGTGTGGCCTCGTTGTATACAGGAGATGCGCCGATCAACTTCATAAGGAGTGAGATGGATATCTCATCAACGGGTCATGAAGAAGATGTTGAACTGCTGCAGTGTGACGAGGGCGAGAGGGTGTGCTCACAATCTTTGGTGGGCGAGGAGTATTTCATGTATGCGGCGGTTCTTGAAGAATTTGGCGTGAAGCTTCCACTTAGTTCTTTTGAGATGGTCGACTGAAACTTATGAACGTAGCACCTTCTCAAATCCGCCCGAATAGCTGGGCATTTATCCGAGGCTTTGAGATTCTATGTAAAGCTTTGGGTTTTGAACCCTTAGTCGGTCCTTTTTTATATTTCTATGGGACTAAAGATGTTAACAGAGGGACATGGGTGACGATCTGCGCTCATCCTGATAAGAAATTGTTCCCGCCTTACGCTTCTAACTTCAAGAAAGAATGGAAAGACACTTTCGTCAAGGTAAAGGGGGCGCCTCATTGTTCTGTGGCTTCTGTTCTGTTGGAGGGAAAACCAAAATTTCCACTGGTCTGGACTGCGTCTCCAGCTGCTGTAATGGGCTACAATTTTGAAAGGATGACACCCTATGAACAAGGGATTGTTTGTTTCTTAGAAAAGATGCTACACTCCGATATCCATGACCTCTTGAATAAAGAGGGCGATACAGGAGATCTATATAACTACCTGCGTGAGTGGCTTTCTAAAAGCTCCAAGTTTTATTATTATCATGCGACTATCTTATGAAAACTTGTTTGTTGATTTCTTCCTTAATTTTTCTTCTTTTGCAGAATCAAAAATGCCGCCACTTACTCCTGTAGAGAGGAAAAAGTATCTCGCCGAGTTGAAGGCGAAGAAAACTGCTGATGGTTATGCAACCAGTGATCCTGCTGGCGTGCAGCATCGGCGGGTGAAAAGGAAAGATCCTCCCTCGAAGACTTCTGTAGGTTCGTCCTCAGCAGAGGCGGAGCAAGTGGAGATGCCTGCTACTGAAGGCGCGGCTGTTGAGACCTCTGGTTCTCCTCCGCGAAAGAAAGGAAAAAATGGAAAGGGCGATAGTCAGAAACTTCACATGATCGTGGAAGGGACAGAGAGAAGAACGCCGGCGACCACCTATCTGAACGAAAAGGTGGTAGAGTCCTTCTGGCATAAGGACTTTAATTTCCGGAAGTAAGTATTTCTTGGTGGTTTGCTTGCTATTCTCTTCTTTATTGCTTGATGTACAAAGCTGACGAAAATATCTTCTTTTGGTATTATCAGGTATATGGGCGAGAATGTGCCCTTTTGCGAAGTTGATGTGGACGCCGGCTTGAAGAGCAAATTCGGCGACTTGGTGATGGATGCAGGGGAATCCGCCTTGAGAATCTTGATGTTGAATCATACTATGGAGAGGAAATATGGTGACCTGGAGAGAAAGTGTAAGGAAGCTGACGAGGACGCGGAGAAGTGGAAACATCAGGCTACTGGGTTGCAGACCCGCCTCGCCGAAGCGTTGGAGTCAAAACAAATGGCGGAGAACTCGGCAAGGACTTTTGAAGTTAAAGTTGTTGACGCCATTGCTGAGCTTGAAGCTGTCAAACTAGAGCGAGATGTGTTCAAAGAAAAGAACCTTAAGCTGGAAGGAGAAGTTGAAGAGTGCAAGAGTGCACTTATGGAGTATTTCGACGATGGTTTCGAGAGAGCTCGTGCGCAAGCCGCACACTTTTATCCTGAAGGGAATTTTGCCGATATGGATGCGGCGAAAGTTTTCGTTGACAGACAGCTCGTAGACGAGGAATGACTCCAAACTTAAAGTTTTCTTTTCGCGCTTTAATGTTCTTTCTCTCTTTTTTTTATGGCGACCCTGCGTGGCGCCTTACTTTGCTTGTATTGAGGGCGACCTCTTATGGTGCCCAACTGACTTTTCTCTAAAAGTGATCCTTACTGAATGCTTTGAATTCTAAAATACCTTTTTGTTGCATTTTTTCTATCTCGCCTTTAGCTGTGTTAATGGTGTTTGTTTTTACGTGCTTTTTCGGTGTTTCCTAAATAATTTATTTAGTAGTGTTCAACTAAGTGTTGAAGCTACTTTGTAGGCTTCGCTTGCCTATCTTAAACGTGATTAGTCATGACGTTTGTACTTTAGCATCGTGGGCCTTCTTCCTTTTAAAACTTCGCAGCTTGGCAAAGTACGGTGAACCTTCGTGGGTTGTCGGATTTGCGCTACAAGGCGTCTTACAGGATTGCGCTACAAGGCGTCTTACAGGATTGTCATGGTGCTTCGTTCACCTTGCTAAAAAATAAAATAGTGTAAGCAGCAGACAATTAAGCAAAAGAGATAAATCAGCACGCATCTTTTTTGAAGGAGATAGGGTGCCTCGTTAAAAACCCCTGCCCTTGCAGGGGAAAAGAGTGCTGCCCTGTCCCTTTTTATTAAACGAATAACAGAAAGAAAAGCATATAGTTGGTCCAGTTAAAAAAGAAATAACAATATGAAAAGAACATAAACAGCTGCCCTATAAGGCTCTAACTATAATAGTGACGTAGATTGACCACATTCCAGGTGCGTGGCACTGCTTCCCCGTTCATCTCTTCTAATTTATAGGCTCCTTGAGGGAACTTTTCTCTGATCTTGTAAGGACCCTCCCAGTTTGGAAGTAGTTTCCCAATTCTGGTTGGGGCGACAACTTTTTTCAGCACGAGATTGCCTACCTTCATTTCCCTGGGAATGACTCTAGAGTTGTATCGGCGAGCTGCTCTCTGATTGGCAGCGAACTCTCTGATGTGAGCTTGCTCTCTGACTTCATCGATCATGTCCAAGCTACATTTGACGCCTACTTCGTTTGCTTCTTATAAGAAATGCGGTTTATAAGGTTAAACAGAAAAAACAGAAATTGACGAACACCTGCAAAATCACTTGTTAATTTCCTTAGACTATTCTTAAAGTTACCTTCATCAAAAAAATTATCGCGCCTCCATGTAGGAGTGTCTATCTCGACCGGAAGCATTGCATCAGTGTCATAAACCATTGTGAACGGTGCTTCCTTGGTTGTAGAATATGGTGTTGTATGATAAGACCATAGTACCTGTAGTTATCATGCCGAATAATTCGCACTTGTCATGCTGTCATTATGTGATCCTTACTAGTGGAGGATTTGTATAAAGGAAAAGAAATAGGTGTGAAAATTACCTCATGAAGATGTTCCGCCCAAACGCTTTTGGCGACTTCCAACTTTTTCTTGATTCCATTTAGGATTAATTTGTTTGCTGATTCTGCCTGTCCGTTAGCCTGGGGGTGGACCACTGAGACGAATTTTGTTTGTATTCCCAACTGTTTGCAAAAATCCACCACTGTAGCACTAGCGAATTGAGTTCCATTGTCTGATACTATGAATTTAGGAAGGCCAAAACGACATATGATCTTCTTCCAGTAAAACTTTTTTACCCTTTCAGCTGTGATTTTGGCGACTGCTTCTGCTTCGATCCACTTGGTGAAGTAGTCCACTCCTACAATAAGGAATTTCAACTGACCTGGTGCTAGCGGAAAAGGTCCTATAATGTCGACCGCCCACTTGTGGAAAGGCCAAGGCGAATATACTGAAGTCAATTCATGTGTCGGGGCGTGCTTCTTGTCGGAGAACCTTTGACACTTATCACACTTTCGAACATACTCACAGCTGTCATGAAGCATGGTAGGCCAATAATATTCTGCACAGAGCAACTTTGCAACAAGAGCTCGTCCTCCGATGTGACGTCCACAAACTCCTTCGTGAACCTCTAAAAGAACTAACTCTATTTCGCCCTCTGCCAGGCAGCGTAGCATTGGGGTAGCCTTTCCCATTTTATAAAGCTTCCCTGATATAATGGTGAATTTGGAAGCCCTTTTCCGAACAACCTGCTCCTCATCCTCATCCTTTGCTTTGAAAGATCCTGTTAAGTACTTCAGTAGGGGTGTCATCCACCCTTCGCTCTCTTCTGTTAACGAATTTACCTCTAAAATTTCCGTGCACGGGGCCGTGATCACCTCTTGGATGACGGTTCTGTCTTTGCCTGGTCTCTTGGTGCTGGCGAGCTTGGCGAGCAAGTCTGCTCGAGAGTTTTGCTCTCTTGGGACGTGAATGGCTTCAAAGAATTTAAAAGCTGCTGCTAAACTCTGAACCTTGGCTAAATATTTGACAAGTCGGGTGTCCTTTGTTTGATACTCTCCCGTGATTTGGCTAGTTACTAACTGAGAATCGCTCTTTTCCCTCAGGTTCTCAGCTCCCATCTCTCTCGCCAAGGTCATTCCGGCGATGAGTGCTTCATACTCTGCCTGATTGTTACTTGCTTTGAACTCAAAACAAAGGGATTGCTCGATTAAAAGCTCGCTGGGTCCTTCTAACACTATTCCTGCTCCACTTCCTTTTAGATTGGAAGAGCCGTCAACTGACAACAGCCATACATATGGAACCTCTTCTTCGATTGGGGGGCGAACTCCACGACGAAGTCGGCCAAAACATGTGACTTGATCACGCCCCTTGGTACGAATTGAATGTCGTACTCTGACAACTCTATTGACCAAGCTACCATCCTCCCTGCCAAGTCCGGCTTACTGAGTACCTGCCTAACGGGATAGTTTGATTTGACTACGACCTTGTGGCTTTGAAAGTATGGGCGTAATTTCCTTGCCGTGGTTACCACGGCCAAAGCCAGGCGTTCAATTTTCTGATATCGCAGCTCTGCACCTTTGAGAACTCTGCTGACGAAATAGACTGGTTTCTCCCCCGTGTCTGAGTCTTCCACCAACACCGTACTTATTGCATTATCGGAGATTGCTAAATATAGGAAAAGGATGGCGCCTCTACTGGGGCGATGTAGGACAGGCGGGCTTGAAAGGAAGACTTTCAGTTGTTGGAAGGCGTCTTCGCATTCCGGAGTCCACTCGAACTTCTCCTTCTTCCTTATTGAATTAAAGAAAGAAAAAGCTTTATCGCCCGCACAAGACAGAAACCTCGACAGAGCTGCCAGGCGCCCTGTTAACTGCTGGACCTCCTTTAAGCTGGATGGGTTTCTCATGTTGATGATTGCTTGACATTTATCCGGGTTGGCCTCAATGCCTCTGCTTGTTAATAGAAACCCCAAAAACTTTCCCGCCTGCACCCCAAAAGAGCATTTTGTTGGGTTCAGGCGTATGTTGTACTTTCTCACTTGCCCTAAAATTTCTTCAAGGTTATCAGTGTGGTTGCAGTCTTCCTTGGTTTTAGCTACTAAGTCGTCGATGTATACCTCCAAGTTCCGCCCTATTTGTCCGGCGAAAGCCATATCCATGCTTCTCTGAAAAGTTGCGCCTGCGTTCCTGAGGCTGAAAGGCATGACCTCATAATGATAATTTTTGTTGTTGGTCATGAAAGTTGTCTTGGGTGCGTCCAAGGGATCCATTCTTATCTGGTTATACCCAGAATAGGCGTCCATGAAACTTAGGGTTTTGAAACCGGATGCGTTGTCGATCAGATGGTCTATATTCGGTAAAGGATATGGGTCCTTGGGACAAGCCATGTTTAGATCGGTATAATCCACACACATTCGCCACTTGCCATTTGATTTTTTTACCAGCACAGTGTTTGCCAACCATGTTGGATATTGGATTTTGCTTATAAAACAAGCGTCAACTAGCTTACCAACTTCTTCGTCCACTGCCTTACGCCTTTCTTCACCCAACTTTCTCTTCCGTTGTACAACTGGTTTCACGTTTGGGTTGACGGAGAGATGATGACAAGCTATCTTTGGGTCTATCCCAAGCATCTCTGAAGGCTTTCAGGCGAACAAATCAAGATTCCTTTGCAGAAGTGCGATGAGGGCGCCTTCCTCCATTGGATCTAGGGCAGTTCCAATTTTGGTCTTCTGATGATCCACTGGGCCAATAGATATTTCCTTCAAGTCTTCCGTTGGCTCCAGGTGTGGCTGTTGGAAATCTTCTCTTGGGTCAAGGTCTATTACGTTCACGGTGTGATCCTTGTTAACAACTTCAT
Source organism: Medicago arabica (assembly GCA_946800305.1). NCBI lineage: Eukaryota > Viridiplantae > Streptophyta > Magnoliopsida > Fabales > Fabaceae > Medicago > Medicago arabica. The sequence goes on from OX326966.1 coordinate 27,082,194, forward strand.
CCTTTTTCTTCTTCAATAACCGTAGGCTGTTTTGATAACATTCTCTGGCGATTTTCTGGTCGCCCTTAACCGTTCCTACCTTCCCATTATCTAGGGGATATTTCATTACCAAGAACTTTGTAGACAATAGTCCTCCCAACAGGTTAAAAGCAGGTTGCCCTATGATTACATTGTAAGAGTTAGGGGCGTTGATTACCAAGTACCTGACTCGAATTGTTTTTGCTGAAGAGCTGTATCCGAAGGTCGTCTTTAGAGTGATGTAACCTCGTACGTGTACCTGCTCACCTGTGAATCCCGCCAAGATTCCTCTAAAAGGTTGTAACTGTTGAGGATCTAGGCCCATTCTTTCAAATGTCTCATAATACAGAATATCATCTGAACTCCCTGTGTCCACCAAAACTCTTTTCACGTCCCAATTGAATATCTGGACAGTAATAACCATGGGGTCATCGTCGTGAGGGACGACGCCCTGGAAATCTTTGGGTGAGAAGTCTATCTCGGGCTCTCTCTTCCTTTGAATCATACTCCTGACATAGCATCACTTGTCTGACATACTTTTTACGCGATGAACTGGATTCCCCTCCGCCTGCAAATCCTCCAGAAATAGTATTCAAGGTGTGTCTCTTTTCTTCGCTGCTTGTTTCATTTCTAGGCTTTTGGGGTCTTCCTTCTTTGTCTGTTTGAACATACCCTCTCAATTTCCCGCTCTGTATTGATCTTTCGATTTCCCTTCTCAGGTGGTGGCAGTCATTAGTGTCGTGACCTTGGATTCTGTGGTACTTACACCAACTGTTTTGGTCCGTTCCCATGGTTGTATGTCCTGTCGTCTTAGCCTATGGGATGATTTTTGCTTCGTAGACTTCTCTGAATATTTGTGCTGGGCGAGTATTCAGGAGGGTGAGGACGCCTGGACAGACCTTGGAGATGTAGGGTGCATGGGGGCGCCTCTCCTGCCTTTTGTAGAGAGATTGGTCTCGGTCTGTTGGTGGCTGGTGATTTCTCCGATCCTGATTAATGGAGGTGCGCTCCTTTGCATCCATGACTTTCTTTTCTGCATTGCTTTCCTCTCCCTTGATGTAACAGTCAGACCTGGCGATGATTTCTTCCATGGAGTCGGCGGGCTTTTGCGCCAAAGATTCATTGAATTGTCCCGCCCTTAAACCATTCTGAAAAGCTCCCACGAATACTTCTTGGTTAGGGCTGATTACTTTGATGGTGGTATCGTTGAATCTGGCCATGTAGTCTCGCAGTGACTCAGTGTGTCCTTGACGGACGTTGAAAAGGCTGGTGGCGGAGACCTTTCGGTGGCGACTTGCTGCGAATTGCTGAGTGAGCTTCCTGGTCATGTCTGGGTAACTCATGATAGAGAAACGAGGGAGGTTCATGTACCAACGCAAAGCTGCGTCGGTTAGGGTTCCTGCGAAGAGTTTGCCCTTGAGAGAGTCAGATGCGCCCACAACGACCATACGAGTGTTGAACGTCGTTATGTGCTCCACCGGGTCGCTCTTCCCGTCGAAAGATGACAGATGGGGAGGTTTGAAGTGTTCTGGTACTGGAGCGTTCCATATCTCTACTGAAAGGGGCTGTGGTTCTGGGTTCTCCATCTCGCCATGCTGGGATTCGTCTCGCTCATCTTGTTGTTTCTGCTGAACGGTCTCCACCGAGGCGCGCAGAGCCTCGTTCTGCTCTCGCAAGAGAGCCATGTCGGTTCTCAGGGTCTCGAAATCCTCCGGGTGGCCTTGAGGAAGGCGGCGGCTGCTCTTGGACCTGAGAAGCTCTGACTGTTTAGCCTTCTGAGCCACAGGGGTGTGACTCGGAAAGCTGATAAGGGTTTCTGAATCGAGGCTGTGATTCAAGAAGATGGTCTAGGTTAGTTTTACCTTTTCCCACAGACGGCGCCAACTGTACTTGCAAAAAGTACGAGTAGTGAATAACTAGGGTTTTCTCTGTCTATTAGGGTTTAGACTGGTTATTGGATGCCTTGAGAATGCTTCCAAGGGTTGTATTTATAACCTGCTGTGGGCTTGGGTTTCGGTGGCTTGGTCTCCAAGCCATATGGGTATTTCAATACTTTAGGCGGGTTCTAGATGTTTCTAGAAGCTACCTGAGGCGGCGCCCTAGGAAGGACGCGCCTTGGTCCTTAGAACTCTTCTGAAGGGCGTTAAGGCCTCCTGGGGGGTCTACAGGCCCTTCTGGAGGTCTTTAGGACTCCCAGGAATATTATGACGGTCCATAGCCCAACAAGCACGAGTCTTGGGACAAGGCGAAGTGGTTTATGTTATCTTGACGAGCGTAGGAGTCGTTAGGAAGGATCCTATTAGCTGTTTAGGAAATTCAATGACGATCCATAGCCCAACAAGCACGAGTCTTGGGACAAGGCGAAGTGGTTTATGTTATCTTGACGTTTGTTTGATAGCTTTTGATCAGAGAAAAGTTCCCTCACGGAGCCTATAAATTAGAAGAGATGAACGGGGAAGCAGTGCCACGCACCTGAAATGTGGTCAATCTACGTCACTATTATAGTTAGAGCCTTATAGGGCAGCTGTTTATGTTCTTTTCATATTGTTATTTCTTTTTTAACTGGACCAGCTATATGCTTTTCTTTCTGTTATTCGTTTAATAAAAAGGGACAGGGTAGCACTCTTTTCCCCTGCAAGGGCAGGGTTTTTAACGAGGCACCCTATCTCCTTCAAAAAAGATGCGTGCTGATTTATCTCTTTTGCTTAATTGTCTGCTGCTTACACTATTTTATTTTTTAGCTAGGTGAACGAAGCACCATGACAATCCTGTAAGACGCCTTGTAGCGCAATCTTGTAAGACGCCTTGTAGCGCAAATCCGACAACCCACGAAGGTTCACCGTACTTTGCCAAGCTGCGAAGTTTTAAAAGGAAGAAGGCCCACGATGCTAAAGTACAAACGTCATGACTAATCACGTTTAAGATAGGCAAGCGAAACCTACAAAGTAGCTTCAACACTTAGTTGAACACTGCTAAATAAATTATTTAGGAAACACCGAAAAAGCACGTAAAAACAAACACCATTAACACAGCTAAAGGCGAGATAGAAAAAATGCAACAAAAAGGTATTTTAGAATTCAAAGCATTCAGTAAGGATCACTTTTAGAGAAAAGTCAGTTGGGCACCATAAGAGGTCGCCCTCAATACAAGCAAAGTAAGGCGCCACGCAGGGTCACCATAAAAAAAAGAGAGAAAGAACATTAAAGCGCGAAAAGAAAACTTTAAGTTTGGAGTCATTCCTCGTCTACGAGCTGTCCGTCAACGTTAACTTTCGCCGCATCCATATCAGCAAAATTCCCTTCCGGATAAAAGTGTGCGGCTTGCGCACGAGCTCTCTCGAAACCATCGTCGAAATACTCCATAATTGCGCTCTTGCACTCTTCAACTTCTCCTTCCAGCTTAAGGTTCTTTTCTTTGAACACATCTCGCTCTAGTTTGACAGCTTCAAGCTCAGCAATGGCGTCAACAACTTTAACTTCAAAAGTCCTTGCCGAGTTCTCCGCCATTTGTTTTGACTCCAACGCTTCGGCGAGGCGGGTCTGCAACCCAGTAGCATGATGTTTCCACTTCTCCGCGTCCTCGTCAGCTTCCTTACACTTTCTCTCCAGGTCACCATATTTCCTCTCCATAGTATGATTCAGCATCAAGATTCTCAAGGCGGATTCCCCTGCATCCATCACCAAGTCGTCGAATTTGCTCTTCAAGCCGGCGTCCACATCAACTTCGCAAAAGGGCACATTCTCGCCCATATACCTGATAATACCAAAAGAAGATATTTTCGTCAGCTTTGTACATCAGGCAATAAAGAAGAGAATAGCAAGCAAACCACCAAGAAATACTTACTTCCGGAAATTAAAGTCCTTATGTCAGAAAGACTCTACCACCTTTTCGTTCAGAGAGGTAGTCGCCGGCGTTCTTCTCTCCGTCCCTTCCATGATCATGTGAAGTTTCTGACTATCGCCCTTTCCATTTTTTCCTTTCTTTCGCGGAGGAGAACCGGAGGTCTCAACAGCCGCGCCTTCAGTAGCAGGCATCTCCACTTGCTCCGCCTCTGCTGAGGACGAACCTACAGAAGTCTTCGAGGGAGGATCTTTCCTTTTCACCCGCCGATGCTGCACGCCAGCAGGATCACTGGTTGTATAACCTTCAGCAGTTTTCTTCGCCTTCAACTCGGCGAGATACTTTTTCCTCTCCGCAGGAGTAAGTGGCGGCATTTTCGATTCTGCAAAAGAAGAAAAATTAAGGAAGAAATCAACAAACAAGTTTTCATAAGATAGTCGCATGATAATAATAAAACTTGGAGCTTTTAGAAAGCCACTCACGCAGGTAGTTATCTAGATCTCCTGTATCGCCCTCTTTATTCAAGAGGTCATAGATATCGGAGTGTAGCATCTTCTCTAAGAAACAAACAATCCCTTGTTCATAGGGTGTCATCCTTTTAAAATTGTAGCCCATTACAGCAGCTGGAGACGCAGTCCAGACCAGTGGAAATTTTGGTTTTCCCTCCAACAGAACAGAAGCCACAGAACAATGAGGCGCCCCCTTTTCTTATCAGGATGAGCGCAGATCGTCACCCATGTCCCTCTGTTAACATCTTTAGTCCTATAGAAATATAAAAAAGGACCGACTACGGGTTCAAAACCCAACGCTTTACATAGAATCTCAAAGCCTCGGATAAATGCCCAGTTATTTGGGTGGATTTGAGAAGGTGCTACGTTCATAAGTTTCAGTACGTCCATCTCAAAAGAACTAAGTGGAAGCTTCACGCCAAATTCTTCAAGAACCGCCGCATACATGAAATACTCCTCGCCCACCAAAGATTGTGAGCACACACTCTCGCCCTCGTCACACTGCAGCAGTTCAACATCTTCTTCATGACCCGTTGATGAGATATCCATTTCACTCCTTATGAAGTTGATCGTCGCATCTCCTGTATACAGCCAGGCCACACCTGTTACTTCTTGAGCAAAAAACTTCATCGTCACACCCGTTTTGATCGTGTCTTTTCTTTCTATCGAAGGAGGCCTAAATAAGCAAATCTCTTGGCTCCGATTCAAACCTAAAGTAGAACAGAGCAAAACGCAGTCACTATCGGAACTGCTGTCGCTACTACTATCGCTATCAAATGAGTCATCTGTGGTTGTTTCGTTCGGAAGACTACGAAAGTAGGCATCCCAATCTATGAGGCCATTGGGACGGGTCGCATGTTTCAAACAGGTCATCCGTAACTTGTTAAGTTCCTTAGGATCAGAGGGAACGATCTCTCTGCCTTGTTCATCGCATTCCTTAATAACTACCATCGCTAAAGAGCTTAAAACGACTAGTTCAAAAAACAGTAAATGAGAGAAGATTAGGGTTTACCTGGGAGGAGTCGGAGAGTTGATGAAGGGAAAATCAGAGTAAACGGCTGCACAAAAATCAGAGGAAAACGGAATCAGAGAGAATAGAAGAAGTGAAAGGATGAAATGAGGTTTTGAAGAGGAAATGAAGCGCTAATGTATAGGAACAGAAGAATTAGAGTCGCCTCGAAAAACGCGATTTCTCCATAAAAAAGCGGAAACACGTGCGTGGTAGGCTGAGATGTTAACACGTCACGATTACCGAAGAGTCAAGAAATCTACACCGTTCGATCTAGTTCACAGATGTGGAGTCCTTGCCAACATTCAAAGAAATGTCTGTCTCGCCCCTGGAGAGGACGAGGCGAGAAGTATCACGTCGTAGCTTAAGAACTTGTACTAAAGAAACTAGGCGATCAGTCCTGTATGAGGCAAACTTCTTTCAATACAAGAGGGATCTATGACGTAAGGGTAATGCAACCACCCTCAAAAGCTATCAAACAAACGTCAAGATAACATAAACCACTTCGCCTTGTCCCAAGACTCGTGCTTGGTGCGCTATGGACCGTCATTGAATTTCCTAAACAGCTAATAGGATCCTTCCTAAGGACTCCTATGCTCGTCAAGATAACATAAACCACTTCGCCTTGTCCCAAGACTCGTGCTTGTTGGGCTATGGACCTTTATAATATTCCTAGGAGTCTTAAAGACCTCCAGAAGGGCCTGTAGACCCCCCAGGAGGCCTTAACGTCCTTCAGAAGAGTTCTAAGGAGCAAGGCGCGTCCTTCCCAGGGTGCCGCCTCAGGTAGCTTCTTGAAACATCTAGAACCCGCCCACAGCAGGCTATAAATACAACCCTTGGGAGAATTCTCAAGGCATCCAATAATCAGTCTAAAGCCTAATAGACAGAGAAAACCCTAGTTATTCACTACTCGTACTTTTTGCAAGTGCAGGTACTTAGTTAGATTCTGAGCCCCCATTAAAAAGAATCTTTTCTCAAATTCGTTTATTATTCTGAGATTTGATTCAGCTATTTGCATAGCATGAATTTAATTAACTTGGATAGAACTTAGGGGGAGCTTACAAACCTCAACTTAAGAACTATCAGACTCAGGGGGAGTCAGAGCTTACAAACCTCAGACTCTGAGCTTACAAACCTCAGACCCTTTAAGTCAACCTGTTAATTAGATTAACAACAATTGACCTTTTAAATACTGATGTTTGTCATCATCAAAAAGGGGAAGATTGTTGGAACAAGGGTGTTCAACAATACCACGTTTTGAGTTTTGATGATAACAAGGTATAAAAAATTGTCAATTGGATATGCTAATATTTGTTTAAGTATGCAGGATATTAATCAAGATTTGTATCTTAGAAAGTATTCTGTTTGAACATTTTGAGAGCAAGACCAAGAGAAGCTTGTTGCTTGTGATTCTGACGATCTGAAGAGTCTGAAGAATCATCAGAAGCTGTTTCAGGAGAGTTTGAAGTTCAAGAGAGTCTGAAGACTATCAGAACCTGAAGTTCAAAAGAGTCTGAAGACTATCAGAACCTGAAGTTCAAGAGAGTCTGAGGACTATCAGAACCTGAAGACCAAGAGAGTCTGAAGATCATCAGAAGCTGAAGTGCTACAGTGAGTCTGAAGCCTGCAATCTGAAGATCTGCATAAAAGGTTTTCTAAAGGCATTACGATGCACAAGAAACTCTCATTTGGAGTAACGGCTAGCTTCAAAGTCAACTTGAGCGTGGGATGCTCAACGACAAAGAATGCAGTATAGTACAGAGTACATGTGTACGAACTCTGTTTCCACTACTTCACTACCTCGTACAGTTTGGCAACTGTGTCTACCGGTATTAAGCTTCAATTGGAATGGAATTCAAAATATGCATTTGAAGGACTATTACCATATCAAGCAACAGATCAACAACTATTGATCAAGCTTCCAGAATTCACTTGATGTGCTGGATTGTCTCAACGTCTCTCTCCAACGCCTATATAAAGGATAGAAGACTTGAAGAATTGTTAGACTCTACAACTGAAAAACTACGCTGCTAAGCTATTGTATTCTCACTGAGTCAAACCAGAAACACATCAACAACTTAGATTATTCTTACAAACTGTGTATTCTAGAATCTCTAAGTTAAGCAGAAAAACAGAGTCTGTCTTTGTTTAAGACAGAGTCTGTCTGTGTTTTGTAATTGGAACACATTTGATTGTTCATCAAGTGTTTCAACTCTATTCAATTTTCTGTAAATTCTGTCAGAAGTCTCTTACTTGTGTGCTTGAGCAAAGAAGTCTCTTAGTTGTGTCTTTGAGCATTGGAAGTCTCTTGCCTGCGTGCTTGAGCATTGGAAGTCTCTTACTGTGTGTTTGAGCAACTTGTAATAGATATTACATTTTAGTGAAACTCTCCTTGGAAGTGCAAGGGGGACATGACTACTTCCGGTTTGTGGAAGGAACCTGTATAATTGCTTGTGTTCTCTCTTTCTCTCTATCTCTTGTTTATATCCGCTGCAACAGAATCTGATCTCCCATCAGACTCTGAATCGATTTAGACTCTGATCCTGAAGAATCAGATTCTTACTCTTCAAGACTTGCGAAAAGTTAACACAATTCAACCCCCCCTTCTTGTGTTTTTCTCACCTTCATCATAGTCATGTAAAATCATAAGAAATACGTAAGGAATAGAAAATAGCCACAAAAGTTCCCATCCCGTTACGTATCAGAGCACCTAAAGACACAGTGAGAGATAACCACTCACGACAGCAATCAACAACTACTTATTCTCGATCACCTGCAAGTTACTCATACGAAGAGCAACATTTCCAAGCAGAAGAGGTGAGATTCACAAACAATAATGTTAAACATATAATTCACCAATTATATTTAACAACATAAACATCATCAACATATCATAACAATGGTCATGTAGCATCATTATCATCATCAATATCAACTTCATAAATCAACTTAACAACTTGACTCGACAATGCAACTTAACTCGACTATGCAACTCTATCATTTTACTCATGCATGTGGTACCATTCTAGGGCATAAGCCCTCGTCGCTTTTGAGCATAAATATACTTCTAGGGCATGAGCCCTCGTCGCTATTGAGCAAAATCTCCTAGGGCATGAGCCCTCGTCTTTATTGAGCAAAAGCTTCTAGGGCATGAGCTCTCGTCTTTAAATGAGTATGCATGGACTCGACATCTTACAACTTAGATAACATGAACGTCTTATATGACTCCAATAATTTGGATCAACATCTCACATCTTAGACCGACACATGCAACTTTAATCAATAGTAAACAGCAACATGGCAGCACATCAATAATCTCAAGATATAAAAATATCAAAATGTAATCATCGTCTCAAAACATCACTTATAATTCACATAATGCATATACGATTATATATATCATCAGTAACAACACTAAATAATCTTATAACAACTTCACAGATCATCATTAATATTATATTCAAATATCAACAATTCATCATATAACATCGTATTCAAACATCAACAATTCATCATATAACATCGTATTCAAACATCAACAATTCATCATGCGTTTTTGTAAAAATATAATAAATTATACATAACATATTTCCATGTCAAACCAAGGATACTAGAAACAACTTTCATGTTTATACCAAAGACCAATTTAAAACAGAGACGTGTGAAAAAGACGCAAAAACATGAAACAGAGAATGTTGTCACCATACAATTTCTCTAAGACCTCCTTGGAGTATTTTCATCATAACTCAAAAAGTAAAAGTAATTTTTACGTCAAACCATAGCCACTGGAAAGCTAACAAAATTATCTAAAACTTTCATGTTTACACCCAAGGCCAGTTCCGTACCGATCAATACCAGTTTTTGTTTCAAATTCGAAAAAGTTGTGCAGAATGTCCATAAAAATTCACTGTGACCTATGTGCAGTAATTTGATCATAACTCAAGTTCTATAAATCGTTTTGACATCAGACTAACGGCATTAGAAAACTAACATCCATACCTACAACTTTCGTGTTTACACCTAAGACCAATTCTGTACTGATCAATATCAGTTTTCGTTTCAAATTTCGGGACAGAAATAAAAAAAATCAGAAAAAGCAACTTATATTATTCAAACTTCACATTCATTCAAAATCATCACAATCATCAACAACAACTCAACATAATTCATATATACCCAATTCATAATATGATATTAACAACAATAATAATCAACAACTACAACTCATAATCATGAATCCAACCACATATCGACAACAACATAACATAAATTATCAATTATCACTCTTAACCTTAATTCTCCAATTCTCAAAAACTAAACCTACAACATATTAAATGAAATTTTCAGAATCATAGACTCAAGATTATTGAATGATAGTCCCATCCTTACCCTACGATTATCGATTGGCAGCCTCTTCTCTTGTTCTCCATTTTTCCAAAACTTATTTCACGTGTTCTGCTCTTTTTTTTTCTTTTTTTGTTTCTAAGTTCTGACTCTTCCTATTTATATAACCCTAATCCACTTTATCTTATTCCCTCTTATTTCCACTAAACTCTCTAAATTCACAAAACAACCCCTCATCTCGATATTTATTTTATTTTCAAATCTTTATCTATTGAATAATAAAATAAGCCACTTAATAAATCCACAACACATCATGTAATTATTTAAATCACATAAATCATAAAAATATACTCTAAACTCAACAAATTAATCAAATAATCAAAGAGGGCGTTACAACAACCAACCCTTTCCTCAGGTTTTTCTTTCACTTTCACAAACTCAATAACCACTAGACTGTCTGATGTTGGCCTGTTGTTAAGATTAAGCAGACTTCCCTTCTTGAAACCTTGTTTGTTACAAACATAATGCATATAATGTACCTTATCTGATTTCTTATTTTGTGAATTGTTCTTCGACTTCAACATACACCTAATAGAGAATCCAGTGTTATACGCATAATTACCATAAAATTTTTCAATCTCTTTAATAGATTCAAAGACTAAAGACTTCCATGTTTCTTTATTGCTAGGGAGTAACATTGAGAACTATCAGCATGAATCAGTGAACTATCAGCATGAATCAGTGATGATGAAGTTTCAACAGTCAATTGTCCACTCTCAGATGAAGTTGATATCAAATCCATTGAAAACAACAACAACACTATTAAGAACAAAAAACCATTAGATATGATAAATTGAAGCTAAATTGTTCATTTACATATGATAAATTGAAACTACAACTGAAGCTAATTTTGCTGTGAAAATGGTTTCTGTGAGTTGTACTCCAAAACCATTAGATGTACTTAATGGTTCCTCTTGCAGCAAGTTCCTCAACTTCTTTCTTTTGTGTGGTTGAATCATTCCCAAAACTCACAATAGCTAATTAATTTTATCACAGAAGTTAATTGGTTAGTTACCATTGAAAGATGGAATAGAATAACCTTAGTAACAAAAGAACATAGATTTGTTCAAAACCATTAACAATTCCATTTACATAGATTTATCACAGAAAACCATTAACAATTCCTAAATTTGTTCAAAACCATTAACAATTCCTAAATTGATATACTATTAAGAATTGAATCACTATTAACAGATTGAATCAAAACCTAAATACAACAAAAATCATATACATGATTACCTCTTCAAAATGCAATACGAACCTGGCCTGATAAATCACGTCGGAGCGGCGAGAAAGGGTGAGAATCACGTCGGAGCCGTGCAACCTCGCCGGTGAAATCACGTCCCAATCACGTCGCCGTGAACCTGGCCAAATAAATCACGTCGGAGCGGCGAGAAAGGGTGAGAATCACGTCGGAGCTAAGCAACTTCGCCGGCGAGAAAGGGTGAGAGCGTGTATGCGAGCAAGGATTGTGAGAGTGTAGCTGAGAGTGGGAGTGTGAGCTGAGAGACCTAGGATTATTACATGGGTAAAACAAATCTGATGGTTGTGAATGGTTTATGTAGGGTGCATAAGAAAATGACTTATGCATAATAACTTTTGCCTTTGCCTATTGCCTATCCAACTTTTGATCGGTTCATAAACATATTTCAATGAAAGTTATGACTTATTTGATTTATTTATTTAATTTAATTTTGAGTAAAAGAGATAGATCAAGAGGAGATAGCAAAAAAAAAATTAGAGGTGTTATGAGAAACTCTTTTAGATGTGCCACATATGCATAATCCAAACATTAGAATGAGGCAAATTTCAAATTCAAAGATACATAGATAGATAGATAGATGATTAATTACTCTAAACCAAGATGAATATTTTATCATTTTATTTGTGATTCTAATCTAACAAGGGACAAATGATGTAATTTCACACCTATTCCTTTCCCCCTCCCCAAACGTCTTCAAACTCCAACACCACATCACCTACATCCAAACACACACGCCACGTCATCAACTCCAGTATCCAAATGACTAAAACAACCTCACCTCCATCCCTACACACTCCAAAAAAATCCTCAAATTCCCTATATTACCCTCACCTCTCACAATAAAAAACAATCACAAATCATCAACAACTTCGAAAACCGAAAAAATCATAATCATCATCACCCAAATCACCACAAAGGCAATGCCTTGCGATTCTTCCATCATTTCTAGCGATAACAACAACAACAACAACGAGAAAGTTAAGAGTAAGAAAAGCGATGATTCTTCTTCTTCTTCACTCGGCGATTTCAAATTGAACGAATCTACGTTTTTAGCTTCACTCATGCCGAAGAAAGAAATCGGAGTTGATCGATTTCTTCATTCTAACCCTAATTACGATGGTCGCGGTGCTTTAATCGCTATTTTCGGTACTTTTTTCTTCTCAGTTGACTTTTATCTACGCACTGACACTTCTGATCGAAGACGTGTTTGCAGGTCAATGTCTTGCATGTGTGATTACTTTCAATTGCTGTTTTCTCAAATTATTGTCGGTGTCAAAAGTGTGTCAAAGTGTTACACTTCTGATTCGACACTTGTGATTGCATTCAATTTTTGTAAATTAATTTACTACTACTAGTATTTTCGTTTTTGGTTGTTAAATGTGTGTAGCACTAACATTTCTGATCGAATGCGAGTCCACATGTCAGTGTTCAGATATTGACGCATGTTATTACATTACTTCTAATAGAAGGCATGTCCGCGTTTCGGTATCAAGATATTTACGCATGTGTCGGTGTTTGTCATTTTCCCAGGTTATCAGTGCCAATGTGTTGGTGTTTGTGTGTCAATGTCCGACGTGTGACTACATTCAATTTTGTCATTTTCTCAAATTATTATCGATGTCGGTGTCTATGTATGTGCTTCATAGGTTAAATGTCGAGAACTAAAAATATTTCAATTAAGCACATGTTTAGTGTGCGTACGCATGTTTGAATTAATTTAGCACCGGCGCTTCTGTTCGAAAGCATGTCAGTATGTCAATGTCCGACACAGACACTGACATGTGATTACATTTAGTTTAGTCATTTTCTCAAATTATCGATGTAAACATGTCATTGTCTGTGTGTCCATTTTCTTTGCTTCATATGTTTAATGTTGAGAAGTTAAAACAATCTCAATTAAGAAAAGGTTTAGTGTGTGTGATTGGATTAATTTATTTATTAGATGTTTAACAGTGTGTGTGATTGGATTAATTTATTTATTAGATGTTTAACAGTAACATATATTATATGCGTAAATACATAATTTGGTTCTGAAGTTGTAGGAATGTATAAATCTAGTGCTTGACATTAATAATATGACAAAATTAGAGTAGACCACGAAATTCGTGCCGACGTTGGACGCCCTCAAGAGATCCCTAGGATTATGAATATTTCAAAAAGAAACTTGATTCTGTCGAAGTTTACTCATTTTAGTCCTTATGTGAGTCCAGGAGGGACTTAAGATAGTACGTGTCTAAATATAGAGACCAAATTGATAGAAAATGATTGAAATATAAGAAACTACGTGATAGCAAGTAGTTAAATATAGGACCAGCTTGACAATTTAATAGGGTCAAGGAATATTTTGGGATATTCATAATCACAGAACCTATTTGATAGCACCTTACAAAGTCAGGGACTAGTTTGGTGGTTTACTCAACAAAATTATCACTAAAATTATAACATGTTAATTCGATAAGTCTTCCTGTTGATGTTTGTACGGATTATAATGACATTAAGTTGGTAATGTCAAGATGCTTTTGAAATTAAGGGTCTGTTTGAGAGGGAGATTTTGGAGGGGAGGACTCGTTTCTCTTTTGTAAATTAATTTACTACTACTAGTATTTTTTGGTGTACTAAATAAAAACATTGCTTGTATTCTAATGTATTTTTCTGTAATTTTATTTTTTAAGTGGTTTATAGTGCATATTTGTTCAAACATTGTATCTGGCACCTGCATGTTTACAGATTCTGGTGTAGATCCGGCCGTTGATGGATTACAGGTTACCACAGATGGGAAACCAAAAATTCTTGATGTCATTGATTGGTAAACAGAAAGCTACTTCATGTTGATTTTTTAGCTGAAAGTTCTTTTCAGTTGTACTTCATTTTCTAACAAGGATACTACACCTTTTCTTTCTTCAGTACTGGGAGTGGTGATATTGATACCTCGAAGGTTGTGAAGGCTGATGCAGATGGTTGTATTTCTGGGGCATCAGGTTAGTTCTAGAAAATATCAACAAGGCTGTAAATATAAATCATTGTGAAACATTCTTCAATATTATTTTTATTATGTTTGAGCCTAATTCAACTCTGCAAAGCCGGTTTGTAAGGTGTGGAATGCCTCCCACTTATAAATACTATTCAGGAAGGTGTGGAATGCCTCTCCCACTAATAAATACTTTTCAGACCTACCAGTCTATCATATGATCAGTTTTCTGGGATTCTTAACAAATATATTGTAGTAAATTGCTTGTAACGAGGTATTATTTAAGAAAAGAATATATGCAGCTATTGATGACCTCGCGCCTTGTTTTGGCCTGAGTTTAGGCAATTAGTTTTGTACAAATAGCCCAAAGAAGAATGATTTATGCGTTTTAGTAAAATTATATTATAACTCTCAACAATTAATGGAAAAGTAATCAACAATTGTGTATGGCATCACAGCCAGATGAGATATAGAAGAAAATTATAACTGTCCTTTAATATAGTCACTACTAACCTTGAGTTTAAATTTTTTGTTAATTATCTGTGCTGGTGATGGGAACTAAGAAGACTAGTGGCTGAAGTTACTGGTGAGGTGTCTAAGTAACTTATAGGGTGTCTAAGTAGGAATATTTTAATAGTATTATTTAATAGTGATATTCTCTGAATAATATCTTCAAAAAAGATATCATTCGTGCTTATCTCTTTAGTAGTAAGCTTAACTCTAGTAGCATTTAATTATGAGTACTAGGCTCTTAAGGCATGACAGAATACGTTTTCTGTTTAGGCTAGAGTAGGATTCCTCTCTGAGTTGTGTAGAAGAGCTTTGCTCTGGGAGTAGTTGGAGAAACCCTCTGATTAGGCTAGAGTAGGATTCCCCTCTGAGTTGTGTCGGAGAGCTTTGCTCTGGGTGTAGTTGGAGAAAACCTCTAATACTGTTTTCATTCGTATCAATGAAGCACCCTATTTCATTCAATTACCATCTGTTTCGTCTTCTTCTTTCTATTACTGTGTTACTGCTGGTTCTTTTCCCTTTAAGTATATTTTTGTTTCTGAGCTTGCACATATCTCCTTACTTTTGTGTTTGTTTCTTCCGTGTTTTCCTTCTTGCTGCTCACGAAAAATTATTTACAGGGGCATCTTTGGTTATCAATACTACCTGGAAAAATCCTTCTGGTGAATGGCATGTGGGTTATAAATTGGTTTATGAGCTCTTTACAGAAGGTTTGACCTCACGTTTGAAGGTAGCATTTTTGTTCAATGAAATATTTTAGTTCTCTTTAGGAGTCTCACCTCTGGCTAATTGATCTAATTTCCATTTTCTTCACATAAATTTTTCATTGGCAGAAAGAAAGAAGGAAAAAGTGGGATGAGAAAAACCAGGAGGAGATTGCGAGGGCAGTAAAACAGCTTGATGATTTTGATCAGGTTCATCGTAAATTTGATTGATTCATTTTTAATTTTCCAGAATTGTAAAATCTCAAATTGCATATTATGTAATCATTACTCTTTTTAATATTTTATGTAGTAAGCATCAGATATTACAAGGGCAAGCTGTTCATATGTTCTCTTTTTATTATTGCATTTTCTTATTGTAGTATGTTAACTCATGTCCTTCTCTATTTACATGCACTAATTAATATGAAAGAAACAGAAATGTGTCCTTTTGTATCCCTGCTTGCTTTATTTATTGTATTTTCTGTACATCATTTTCAGAATTACTGATCAGAAGTAGTATGGTATATGGTCTTATGAATAGAAGAGAAAGAAACAAGAAATAATAAAAACATTGAATGGTTCCTATGAATATGAATGTTGTTGAGAAGGGAAAGATATGAGAGACATGTGGTGGAATGTTTGCATTTGAATTACACACCCTGCAAGAATACAGAGTCATAAATGCATGGATTATGTACTTCAATTTTTTAAATCTAATTAGCAGACCAAGTTGGATGTAATACATACCCCTAGTTTTATAAATACTATCATGCCTTCTAAACTTGACGTAGTTGTTTTGTCTGCTTTTTATTATATTTGCATCTGCTTAGGACATGTAACTCAAACCATCATGCATTTTCTAGAAACACATCAAGGTTGAGGATGGAAAGCTTAAGAGGGTTCGTGAAGATCTGCAACATAGGCTTGATCTTTTGAGGAGGCAATCTGAGGTGGGTGTTGATGATACCACATTACTTTGTTGCTCTTTGGTTATTGCTGCCCTTCCAGTCCTTGAAATAGGAAATGAGTAGTTTATTTCAATTTATTTTTTCGTTATAGGCCTCTAAGGATTATAACGATGATATTGATAGAATGGTCCTTGCTAGGTTTTATAGGCCTGTAGGGAGTGAAACAATGATACTGATAGAACGGTCCTTGCTAGGAAATAGTGTTGGAAGCACCATTATCATTTTTCCTGCATAAACAATGAAATTCATGTTTTTTTGTTTCTCTGGCATTTATGCTGAACACTCAAACTAAGCCATTTATGCTTATGTTTGTGCTCTTTTCCCATATTTTGTCAATTGAAATTCCTTAATTTGAAAAGGGATTGCTGTGTGTTCCAGAGCTATGACGATAAAGGACCTGCTGTAGATGCTGTTGTCTGGCATGATGGGGATGTCTGGAGGGCTGCCCTTGACACACAGAGTCTTGAAGATGATCCGGATTGTGGAATGCTTGCTAACTGCGTGCCTTTAACTAATTATAGGTACACTCAGTCTCTGGTTTTAATTTTGTTTATGCAAATATCTATCTTTGTTTATAGCTTTTGTGCAGAGATATGTTGTGTAATTGGGAGATACTTTGTTTTGGCAACATATTTTCTAGCCTAACAAATGTTTACTTTACCTGTCACTATATATAGCCCCTAATTTGAAAACCACATTGATCTACTGAATCATAGCATGTTTTCGTGATATATTTCTTCTGCAACAAAATTCCACTGTAAAGATTGTAAATATGAACATGATGTATTCCAATGTGAATTAGTTGCATGGAATTGGCGCTTTAGTGAGTTGTTCTTGTGTTTCTTGAAATATTTATTTCTTTTAAAACATTTCAACACTAACCTTTTTAGTATGTACATAATAATATATTGAACAGATTAATTTATTTATGTTATGGTTGTACAATCATATTGAGCAGTTTATATGACGTTCCACAAACTGCACTTCTCAATATATTTGGTTTCTCTACCGTGTGTTTAAATTTCTATACTTTTTGGTGTATAACTGAATAAAATCTCATAGGTGATGTTATTATTTCCTTTGATAAGAGCACCTAACAATTATGCAGGAAGAACTCAGTTATTACCCATCTTTTTCATAATTGACATGTTCCTGAATTAATATAATTTGCCATTGAAGAAATTTTACGGGGTCTAGCTATTGAATCAATTACTATTTTATTTTTTAAACTATAGTATAATTTATATGATTTCAATGCTAACTATGACGGCCTTTTATTGCAGGACTGAGAGGAAATACGGCGTCTTCAGCAAATTAGATGCTTGTACATTTGTTGTCAATGTCTTTAATAATGGGAATGTTTTAAGTGTTGTAACAGACTGTTCTCCCCATGCCACCCATGTTGCTGGTATAGCTGCTGCTTTTCACCCGAAGGTACTGATATATGCTTTGATCTGTATATTGACATTCTTTTGAGGGATAGGATATCTATTGACAACGATATTGTTTAGGAGCCTTTGTTGAATGGAGTTGCACCTGGGGCGCAATTAATATCTTGTAAAATTGGGGATTCCCGCTTAGGTTCTATGGAAACCGGAACTGGTTTGATTCGGGCACTGATAGCTGCTGTCGAGGTGCATAATTTTTTTTTTGTCTTCAGCTGATTGGACTTGATATTCCAATGAGTGATATTTGATTTACCTTTTAGATTTGTGTGTTTTCCAAACTCTTATTTTTAACAAGAATTCGAATTTTGTTAATGTGTGGTGCAATACTTTTAGGCATGACCATTCCACTTTTCTTTTTTAGCATAAATGCGATCTTATCAATATGAGTTATGGTGAAGCAACTTTACTGCCTGACTATGGACGCTTTGTTGACCTTGTGAATGAGGTATTTTCTTGGTTTCTGATTTTAACTAGGCATTTATATCTTTTCTTTTCCATTTTTCTAATTATAGATTCTTTCGTTGTTTTACGTCTAGGTGGTGAACAAGCATCGTCTGATATTTGTGAGCAGTGCTGGTAATAGTGGTCCAGGATTGAGCACTGTTGGTGCACCTGGTGGTACATCTTCGAGTATCATCGGTGTTGGTGCATATGTTTCTCCTGCTATGGCTGCTGGTGCTCATTGTGTTGTTGAACCTCCATCAGAGGGGCTTGAGTACACTTGGTATATTTGTTTTTATACCTTCTATACTTGGTTTTTTAATCTTGATTTTGCGTTATTATCATTGCATGATTGATTGGATTAACTTGCAGGTCTAGTCGAGGGCCAACAGCTGATGGAGACCTTGGTGTCTGTATAAGTGCTCCTGGTGGTGCTGTTGCTCCTGTTCCTAAGTGGACTCTTCAACGGCGCATGCTCATGAACGGGACATCAATGGCATCACCATCAGCCTGTGGTGGAACTGCATTGCTCATAAGTGCAATGAAGGTTTTCAGTTGCATTTCTTCTGTAGCTTATTTTATTGATTAGTACTACTTTGCTCACATAAATATGATTTCCTGATGTGTATGGTCCCCGCGCAGGCTGAGGGAATTCCTGTGAGTCCATATAGTGTGAGGAAGGCTCTTGAGAATACTGCAGTTCCCATAAGTGATTTACCTGAAGATAAATTGTCGACTGGACAAGGGCTGATGCAAGTCGACAAGTTAGTAATTTACTCATTCTCTACATTCATGGAAACTTAGTAAATGATAATTTTGCAAGATTCATATTGACTTAAGTCATATACTCTATGACAGGGCTTTTGAATATATACAGAAGTGTCAAAACTTTCCATGTGTTCAGTATCAGATAAATATCCAGCAATCTGGAAAAACAAGTGAGTTTACATTCTTCCATCCCATGGATATTTCACCTTTCCCTTCTATGTGACCAAAGGAAGGATGTATTATGTTTCTGTGCTTTTGTTTTTTATGAATTTTTAATTTATATATATTTGTAATGGTAGACCTTTAAAAAAAAATTGTAATGGTAGAAAGTGCACTATGATAGTAATAAATTTAGGACCATGAGATCTAGAACAATTCACGCTCCTTCAGCCATGTACTTAAATTGTTTTGGGATACATGTTATCAGAGCCTCTGTAATCACGCAGTCTTGAGTTTAACTCCCATTTTTCCAATAAAAAAAGTTAAATTTCAGTTCAAGGTAGGTTGGTCCTTTGTGCATTGCCGATGCTTCAATTCCAAAAGGCTCTTTCATGAGAGGTTTATTACATATATAAAGTTATAGTGGTAATAGAGAGTTGGTTCATGGCACGTTAAAACCAATTAAGTTAGATTGTAAAACATGGTCACTTATGTCTAGGTTGGTACCAATGTTGTAAAACATGGTCGCTTTTGTCTAGGTTGATACGAAAGAAATTTTTCATAAGCTTTTTGAGCTTTTTTATTTAGGTTCAGACAAGCATGTTTGTGAAGGTTGCATGGCTTAAAAATTAACTCAAGATTTCTTTTATCAATGAATAGTTGATGTATTGCTTAAGTAATCTCTAATCAACTGACATGCACAACTAAGGTTTAAAAACAATTTTTTTTTTTATGAAAGTTTACATGTTACTAAGTCCTAGCTTTTGAAATTGGCAAACTTATGTCCTTTATATGATTGCTGATGGCAGATCCTTCATCACGAGGCATCTACCTGAGGGAGCCTAGTGCTTGTCGGCAGACTACTGAGGTGAGATCTTCATAAATTTGGTGTGCTCACAGCATTGATGATGACGATTATTGAGTTGGGTGTTTCAAAACTTGTAAATTATTAAATAAATCGGAAAACCAATTACGGATGCCTTGAATTCTTTGTTATACCCATACAGGGTTCAAATCAAATAATGACAAATTGAAGACCAAATAATCCTAAACTTGTTTCATTCCTTGCTAAGATATTGATGACGGAACGGAACACGAACAGAAAATTATGTTGTTAAAAATTTATGAGGTGTTATATGATGAAATTTGATAACTCCTGTAGTTAGATAGTATGGATAAATTCTATTATATCGAGAGCCTAGAGCTTTGAAGTGTTATAGAAAGAGGGGAAAAGCCAGGGAAAATGTGAAGGGTTGTAGTACGAAATACACATTGAATATGTTGCACACCTGCATCTAATTTGGACAAAAGAGTAGAAAATTGTAGATCGTTTCATTAGACTTCTGTTTTACAGCCTTATGTAATTATAATCATTAATCAATTACCCGATTAATTTGGTTGAGTATCCTGGAATACTTGTTGAACTTTTGACCCAGGTATTGATTCACTTCAAGTGCCTTTTGCGATTGCGTTTGTTTTATCTTGATTTAGATTACTCACATCCTATTCTTTTTATCATATACCAGTAAATTTTAACAAGTCCTCTGTGACTTTAATTGGTATCTTTTTAACTTGTGGTTGCACTTATTCACAGTGGGTAGTGCAAGTTAATCCAAAGTTTCATGATGATGCCAGCTATTTTGAGGAAAAGATTCCTTTTGAGGAATGCATTGAGTTACATTCTACTGAGAAGACTGTTGTGAAAACCCCTGATTATCTATTGCTCACTAATAATGGCCGCAGCTTCAAGTTAGTTTACTCTTCACCATTTTGTTTTCATGCTTATATAGTGCCATATACAAGATAGTCAAAATTAGAATTTTACTTAGGACCGGGAAGGGGAGTCAAGATCGTGTATTGCATAATATAAGTAAAATATAGGGTTAAATGTTTTTCGTCTGTATACATATACCAATTTTTGTGTTTAGTTGCAATTTTTTTTTGTTTTTTGGTAATACTTTCATCCTCCACATATTTTATGTTATCAAATTTAGTTCTTGTTTTTAGATATAGTAACACCTACCTAACAGAAGGCCACATGATGTGACATTGCTAAGACCTTGAAATATAACTTGACATTCCATTTAGTCATTTATGAATAAATTAATAAACATTACATATAAACTAAAGATTAAATGGTTAAGTTATTTAGTTGATGATATTTTAAGGTCTCAGGTCTCGGCAATGCCATACCATAAAAGAAGTCATGTGGCACATGGCACATAGAATTCTGTTAGATAGGTGTCACTATAGTTAAAAGTGAGGACTAAAATTGGTAACAAATATGCGAGGAACTAAAGTTTGAAGGAAATATTAATAGGGATGAAAATATTTAACCTTAAAGTATAATTGAAGTAAGAATGAAGATCACAAAAAATTCTAGAATGCAAAATTTTGTATTCCGGAAGGTAAAAAATATGAGCAATCCGTACGCTCAACAACTTTATATCAGTCAACTTCTCAGTGATACTATGGGAGAACTGCAACATAGCAGCGCTTGTTGAAACAAGATTTGCAGGTGAACAAGGTATTATTGACGGTAGAACCGGTGAAAGTATCTGGTCTAGGTTTTGTAGATTGAAAACAGAGAGAAAATTGAATTTGAAATGATAGTTCTGCATGTTGAAGTTACGAGACTGAGCAATAAAACTCAGGTATTTATAGTAATTACACTCATTACGGGGGGTATAACTATGAAAAGAGGAAGAAGTCGAGCTACAAGAAAAATTCCTGCTGCTACACAGGCGATTAGTTATGAGAGGTTTACAGCTGCCAACAGCTTTAATTAACTCCTGCAGTAGCTTTGCACATAATAAGGTATAACAGAATAGTGGCGTAGAAGCTATCCAAGCTTTCAACTCATTTATAACAAAACATATATATCATGTGATTAATTAACTTTTTAAGCAAAACAGACCAAATTAACCGATCAGAAATCTAATCCAAATCATAGCTAAAATACTCGGGTGAAAATAATTCCCTGAATTCTAAAAATAAAAATACAATATCTTCATTATGTGATCGTCCATGGGGTTACTTCACTAGGCAGAAGTGTCTATTGCTACTGAGTTTCTGTTAAATGATTTTATTTGTAGGTTTGATTTTTAATGGCTTACAATTTGTTTTTTTTCTCTCTCTCTCTCTCTCTCAGTCTAGTTGTGGATCCTTCCAATCTATGTGATGGTCTTCACTACTATGAAGTCTATGGTATCGACTGCAAAGCGCCATGGCGAGGGCCTATTTTCAGAATTCCTATTACCATAACAAAGACCAAGGCTATAACTAACCAGCCCCTACAAGTTTCATTTTCAAATATGTTGTTCCAGCCAGGTTTGCTTTAGTCCATTAAGTTAATCTCCTACTTTCTGCTGTCGTCCTACTACTGAGATGTAAACTGGGTCTGCATATAAACAGAGATGGTTTTAAAACTATTGAACTTGATCAAACATTTCCCCAGGGTTAAGTCTTTGTTCAATCTTTATCATTCTTCTAGGAGTTGGAATATCCACAAAAAATCAATCATCCAAACAGTCGATACACCCGAATGCTAAAATTGAAGATCTGAAAAACTAATGTAATTCACAAAGCCTAATAAAAGTAAACAAAGTAAATCAGAATACAATGATTTTAGCAACCCTTGAAACCTTCAACTGCAACATTAGGTCTTCTAGGTTATAAAGCATCTCACATATCCATAATCTACAAAACACAATCAAATCAACAATTTTTTCTTAAAGAGAACATCTCATCAAATGAAGTATTCAAAATTCAGTAAGGAAGAAAGTGAATTGAAGAGTTAGTAGAATTATATGAAGAGAAGTGTGATGGGCCCTGTTCTCAACCAATTTGTGATGAATGAAAGCAATGGTATTGAAATTTGAAACTGAAATGGAAAAATTGTGAAAGTTGGAAGATGATAAAATAAATATCCTTTTGGATGATGATGCTTCACCATCTCCCATATATAATAATAATCCAGTAAAGGGTAATAATGGCATCTGAAACATGGGTACTTGTAAAACGGTGAAGTACCCGGTAACATGGGTACTTGTAAAACGGTGAAGTATCCGTACCGGGTACTCACCCGTATGGTACTTGTGGTACTCCATTTTTGCTCATTATTGTATTGTGAGTGAAATTAGTGGCTTTCTCCTATACATTAATATGATAATATAATGTTATTTGTGCGTTTGAGTTTCTTTGTTGTTGTGACCAACTCTAAATTTCAACTTTTTAAACTACTAATGTGATTATTTTGTTGTGAATTGAAGAATTTAACTCTTTCATGTTATATTCTATAACAAAGCTTACAATTTTATTGATGTACCCGTACCTTATTTTTTTCTAAAATTGCTGTATTCTCGTACCGGTACCCGTATCGGACCGGGTATACCTATGCAACATTTGGTTGATGACTTTCGGTCTTTCTTGAATCACGCAAAAAGTGGGAACAAAATAAAGCTTGCTGACACTAATGTGATATGAAAAAAATATCATCAACTCACTCAAAGTAAATGTATACCTACATTATACAAAAAAGGACACAATAATATGAAGAATTATGACAATTTGCAATCCACAAGATCCTATTGATTATAGCCAATTTGAGGCTAAAACGTAGGCGCACACAAAAACCCCGATATAGTGCAATGTCACGACCCTCTCGTAACAATCACATTTGAACCAAGAACAGGCGACAAGAACAGTACCGAGCGTCATGGTAATCATGGCTCCCATAACTATTAGCTTTATCTTTGTCTTTTTAAACCACATCTGCACGATAAAAATGGATTGTGAGTCAGAACCTTGCACTCTTGCAAGCTTTCTATGCTAAAAGTTTATTAAGATACAAAATGCAACTATAAGAACCATAGTGATGGTTCTATTTCTTGTCTATTAAAAGCTTAAATGTCTTGGCTCTTTCCAGAACTTGCGAAAATGAATAAATGTTATAGATAATTTCATATGTCATATTCAATAAATTAAACTTTTAATATGACCATTTGATAAAGAATAATTGAACAATAACAATTATAATGACAAGTAAATAAGTGTTTTACCTTCTCAGTATTTTCCGTGATAACATCTTCTACTTGGGAAACTCAAGCTTTCAGTTCAACCTCAGTTCTTGTCATTTTGATTTTGTTCGTTATTGATTTTGTGTGATGTTTGTTTGAGCAATCAAAATGTTTTTTCACTTTGTACAAATTAAAATGGTTGTATGAAGTGATAAAACATTTCAATTGCTCAAACAAACATCATATAAAATCAATACCGAACAAAATTTGAATGACCACATAGGAGGCTGAACTGAAAGCTCAGGTTTCATACGTAAAAGATTTTATCACGGGAAACATACATTGAGAAGGTAAAGCGCTTATTTACTTGGTATGATAATTTATTGTTGTTCTCTTATTCTTTATAAAGTGGTCATATTTAAAGGTTAATTTATTCAATGACATATGAAATCATTATAACATTTATTCATTTTGGCTGGTTTTGGAAAGAGCGAAGACATAGAAAACCTTCACTATCATGTATGTTGGTTCCTATAGTTGCATGATGTATCTTAATAAACTTTTAGTATAGAAATCTTATAAATGTGCAAGGTTCTGACTCACAATTCATATTTGATCTTAGAGATGTGGTTTGAAAATACGAAGATAAAACCAATAGTTATGGGAGCCATGAGCATGGCTCTTGGTATTATTCATGCCATCTGTCCTTGGTTCAAAGGTGGTTGTTAGGAGAGGGACGTGACATCGCACAATATCTATGATTTTGTGTTGGGGTTTTTGTATGCGCCGTAATGAGTTTAATGCAATTTTGCTTTTAGCCCCAAATCAATTGTGTAGTCAATGCAATGGGTGTTTCAAAGGATTTTGTGGGATAGCAAATTGTCTGAAATATTCATATTATTGTGTCCATTTTTGTATTTGTATAATCTACATAAATATTTACTTTGTGTGATCAATTGGATTTAATATCATATCCGTTGTTTCTTTTTATGTGTGTTTTAATAATTTACATGAATATCTGGATGAAATTTTTTCATATCTCATGAGTGTCGGTAGTACTGAATATGTCAGACTTGTAGCTTTATTTTTTTTCCCCCATCTTTTGCGTGATTGAAGAATCCTCTGCCATTATTTTCCTTTACTGAATTACTTGTATATAGGCGATGGTGAAGCGTCGTCATCCAAAATCGGTGGATTCATCTAAATTTCTTCTTATTATTCTCCTTAAGTCTCTTCCACCCACTTTCTTCCTTGTTGAATTTTGAGAATTTCATTTGATGAGGTGTTTTTTTTAATAAAAAATTGTTGATTTGATCGTGTTTTTTAGATACCTCAAATTCAAGGTGCCTTATAATCCAAATGACTAGTGTTGCTGTTAAATGTTTCAAGTATTCCTAAAATAATTGTATGCTAAAATCATTGTATTCTACTTTGTTTACTTTTAGTTTTTCAGATCTTTAATTTTAGCATTCAGGTGTTTGATTGTTTGGATGATTGAATTTTTGTGGATATTCCAGCTCCTATGATAAAGATTGATCAAAGACTTAACCCTTGAGAAATGTTTGATAAAGTTCATTATTTTTAAAACACTCTGTAAAACATGAGTTGCGTCTTAAATTTTTTATTGCATTGCATTCACATTTTAGTTGTATCTACGGTATTCATTCCTGTTAGAATATTCAAATATTTAATTCATTCGCATAATTTTTAACATTATAAATTATTTTAGATTATTTCTAAAGATATTAGGAAAGATTTAGATGGTAATGAGTTGGATCCAAATGTGGTTTATTATAGAACATGCTGGTGTAATTTAATCCATGTATAATCATGATTCAATGCTTACTCTATTTTTTGTGTGTGAGAGTCGCTATGGGGACACTTCCAACTTATTAGCTAGTCTCTTTATTATAAAGATACTATTTAGTATTCATGTAGAGTGAATGCAAGTGTTTACAAGTGTCCTATACATAGGGCCAGTCATACTTATCCTAGTCCAAATATGCAAGTGCATAATACAGATTCTAACACTTTCATTTATTTTCTTATATATTGTTTCATTAGGTCATATTGAAAGGAGATATATAGAAGTGCCACACGGTGCATCTTGGGCTGATGTAACAATAAAATCATCAGGGTTTGACACACCTCGGAAATTTTATGTGGATGCTGTTCAGGTAAAATTTGCAGCTTGAAAGCTTGTTTGATTGTGGGGTCCTTTTTCACATGCTTTCTATGTCCAGATGTGCCCATTGCAAAGACCTCTGAAATGGGAAAAGGTGGTGACTTTTGCTTCTTCGGGTGCCAAAAGCTTTGCCTTTAGGGTAATAAGTGGTCAGACATTGGAAATAGTCATTGCTCAGTTTTGGTCAAGTGGCATAGGGAGTCATGAGACTGCCAGTGTGAATTTTGAGGTAACAGAATTATTATTGTGATAAATCACCTGATGATTGTTCCTATTAGGCTATCAGTAGCTGATCTTGATGATATCTTTATTCCACATGTTACCTTTATTTGCTTGTATGATATAATAATGGTTAATAATTTATTAATGTCATATTTCAACTATATAATACTTAAAAGAACATACTGTAAAACAAACACTTACGGGAACATAAATAACATGTTGACATGAATGGACATTTAAGGCCATAAACACGATTTTGTCCTTCCTCAGGGTCTAGTAATTTTATTTGTCCTTTTCTACGTTTTTGGCCTCTGGATAAAGAATCATGGGATAGGCTTATGTGGAGGGATCTGATGGGTTATTTTATTCATCATTGAAGATATCTATATGGTTACCATGGAATTTCAGGTTGTTTTTCATGGGATAAAAGTGAATCAAGAAGAACTTTTACTTGATGGAAGTGAAGCACCAGTCAGAATTGATGCTGAAACGCTGCTGGTTTCAGAAGAGCTTGCTCCAGTGGCTATTTTAAACAAGGTT
The DNA here is from genome assembly GCA_946800305.1 of Medicago arabica. Lineage (NCBI taxonomy): Eukaryota > Viridiplantae > Streptophyta > Magnoliopsida > Fabales > Fabaceae > Medicago > Medicago arabica. The sequence goes on from OX326966.1 coordinate 27,109,169, forward strand.
ATATTTTCAAAGCTTGAATACATTTTCATTTGTGCTAGTCCATTTTATTGGGATGCCAATGAGTTTAACCTGTTCCGTTTAATTATACAACACATGCAGATTAGGGTTCCTTATCGACCAATAGATTCTAAGATTTGTGCACTCTCAGCAGATCGTGATAAACTTCCATCTGGAAAACAGATACTGGCGCTGACTTTGACGTGAGTTTTGAACTTATTGTGTTGTTTGTCAGTGGATCATTTAGACAGCCTTTTCTCAGTATTCTGATATTGCAGCTACAAGGTCAAATTGGAAGATGGAGCTCAAGTAAAACCTCATATACCATTGCTAAATGACCGGATATATGACACTAAATTCGAGTCTCAATTTTACATGATTTCTGACTCAAATAAGGTATATGTTAAAATTTAATTTCCTTTTGTTTTTCAAATAGCAGGATAGTTTTCATTTTAGATTTTTTTTTTAAATCTTATGAATATTAAATTGCATGCAAGTTATGCTCTTAGGCATGCTGACCTTTTTGCTTATGTCATATTTATACTCTACTAAGAGATGTGCTAATGCCGTGGTAGGCAGGGGTTACAAATTTACTAGTAAAATATACAACCGAGTCATAGTGTGTGTGTGGCAATCAATAATAGACATGACTTCGTTTTATTTGCTCAATAGTTTGTTTTATTTTTTCCATCACATTTTGTATTTTAATAAAATCATTTTTGAGAACTAGATTTTTTCAACACATCTCTTCATGCAAAGGGTTATTGGGACTGGTGTGTGGAAAACATGCGTGGCCCAATAACAGATATAGAGTAGACTCAAACGATCTTAAAATTTAGCTTTGAGCCTCAACCCCAAAAAGGCAAAAACTCCCTCATGAGGTGAGGGGTGCCTCCCACTTGTAACCATATTTAGACCATACGACTGTCCAACTTGAGGACTCTTTCTTTTTGACATAATGGATTTCTTTCTTTGATTTCAACATGTTTTGGTAGCCTCGTTTGCTTCATACATCAATATCCTTAGTTTTTTCACTGTTCTGATTATAGCGTGTATACTCACGTGGAGATGCCTATCCAAGCTCTTCAAATCTTCCCAAGGGAGAATATAATTTGCAGCTCTATTTGAGGTATATGAACTTTTCTCTGCATATATCATGGATTAGTTTGAATATGTGTTTGTTCCCTCTGGTACTCTTGAGGGCAGTTATTAACTTTGAAATTGTATATTTTGAATTCATGGGTTATAGTGGTTTAACACTACTAAACTCCTAGTTAAGCTTGGTTTATATGTTAATACTTGCAATAAGAAGTTCACATATCTATTGCAAGAGGAACGTTTGTTGGTTTACAAAAGATTTACATATGATGGTGCATTTTACTTATCCCTCTACATTCACAATAATTTATTTCTCTCAGGCATGACAATGTGCAAATTTTGGAAAAGATGAGGCATTTGGTGTTATTCCTTGAGAGAAACTTGGAGGAGAAGGTAGCTTATTGTTTTAATTTTATGCCCCCCCCCCCCCCCACACACACACAGAGAAAAATATTTATAATTTTAAGAAATAGGGGAGGGAGGATATTTATTTTATTATTAAGGGGGAGGGGAAACATTAGACCATATACATTTCCCGACGGAGATTCAAACTCTGTCCTTTTGGGTTACAAAAGTAGACATTGACCCCTGCTACATGATGGGAAAGTATATTGAAATCACCATTGAAGTTTTTATTAGTATATTTATGTGGCAATGGCTTCAAAGATTCCATTGGGTTAGATGTGCCAAAATTGGTGAACCTTTTCCTGGAGTTCATGAAGTACTTTAATTGTCCCATCAAGTTATTCTCCAGTTTGAATTCATCTGTTAATTTAATCATTTATTACTTATATTTTAAATTTTATTTCCAGGATGTTATTCGGTTAAATTTTTTCTCTCAACCTGATGGCCCACTGATGGGAAATGGTTCCTTTAAGTCCTCATTATTGATTCCAGGGTATGTTAGAAGGTTTCAAGTCTGAATTTTTTAAGTATTAAATGTCATCTTGTGATGTGATTTTGACTTTTTTCTTATTTATTGATAGTATGAAAGAAGGATTATATATTGGTCCACCACAAAAAGAAAAGCTTCCCAAGGTATTTTGTTCTCCATCGTCACCTCTTTAGATATTACCACTGATAGTACATAATATATTTGTAATATTTTGCAGAATTCTCAGCAAGGATCTGTATTGGTTGGGGCAATTTCATATGGGAAACTATCATTTTCTGATCAGCAGGAGAAAAATAATCCAGAAAAGCACCCTGCTTCATGTCGAATTTCTTACGTAGTTCCTCCAAATAAGGTCACTGTCTGTCTTATCAAGTTACCTCCCTTAGTATCACTTTTATTCTGTTGGTTTCAACAAGCACCTGCCTGTTCTGTGGTTGAATCTGCTTTTATGTTTGCCTTGATTAATGTATAATTTCAATTTTCTTCTTCCGAAAGGTTGATGAGGACAAGGGAAAAGGTTCTTCCGTATCTACCAAAAAGACTGTTTCTGAACGTATAAAAGAAGAGGTATATTAGTCATCATACTCAGTGTCTGCTTCGCTTTTGGTTAAATAAAAGCTTTTTCTGCATTTATACTTGAAAAACTGTATCACATGAATACTGATTAACTGACTCAGCAAGGATAACTCAAGGTTATTATGTAGGCATAAAATTTGCCAGGTATACTTGTACCTAATTGCTTTTTGCATCGTCTTAATATATATATATATATATATATATATATATATATATATATATATTTATGTTTTCAACAGTTAATGTTTTTTTGCGTATAAAAAAAAAACTTTTGAAGACATACATATTCACACATCACTTTTACCAATAAAAAAAATGTAAGTTTCGTTATGCTTAACAACGTATGTATAGTATTAGATTTATGAGTCAAATGATTGTATATCTTTTATATTTTTAATTATGCCTTGACTTCGTTATCATAATGTAGATTTTATTCTATAGCTCACATATTAAAATGATTAACTTCAGTTATCACTGCTCTTCAATTTTACCTCGACTTGTCCATCAGGTTAGAGATGCAAAAATAAAAGTTCTGGGAACCCTAAAACAGGAAAATGATGAAGAGCGCTTGGAGTGGAAAGAGCTTGCTGCCTCGCTGAAAGTCAGTAAAGATAATTCATCTGAAGTTGTAGACAGTTTCCTTTGTCTTCATCTGTTTCTCTCTTAAATTCGCTTTGTTCAAATTAATATTGCAAAAACTATTGTATTGTTTCAGCAGAGAAAGTACTCCTTGAATAGGAGAGTTACACATATCTATTATGTAGATTAAGGAGCGATTGGATCAACAATTAAGAGAGACGTAAATAAAATAAAATATTGATCTTAATAATAATAGCAAATATCCTAATAATAGGAAAGGAGATAGGTGCATATTTGTTTCATTAAATCTGTGATATCTTCTACACTATTTAATATTTTTTTTTCAAGACCATTTCTTTTTTGTTTTAGATTAATTTTAAAATTCTGATAAATGTATTCAGTTATCTATTCTATCTATTACTATAACTAATACGTACATACTGTGTTTCATTGCAGTTAGAATATCCAAAATACACTTCATTGCTTGCAAAGATTTTGGAAGGTTTAGTTTCTAGGAGTAATATCAAAGATAAAATCCATCATGATGAAGAGGTACGGATTTTCTGTAGCAAATGATTAACATGAATTGTTCCCCCACCACCTTTCTTACGTCAATTCTCTGTGATTTCCCTTCCTTTCCACCATATTTTGCATTATATACATTATTTTACATGAACACTGGAATGCTATATGGTTGGTTCCTGGAGTTCTCGGGTTTTACTTTTGGATTCTGCTTTTCTATCACCAAGAAGTTGAAAATCATGCATTTAATAGTTTAGTATAATTTTTGTAATCTCATCTTATGGAATATTATAAGAGTATCAGCTAAGTTGTAACCATTATTGGAGCATGATCTATTGTGAACATTTTATCCAACAATGGTTTTAATAAGAACTAGGCATGTTATTACAGAAAACAGGGATAAACCCCGATTACAGAGATCTCACACATTCCTTACTCACACACATGAAAACAAAAAAGATGGAAATACTGCAAAACTTTGAGGTCTACCAATTCCTTTGTCTCCTCAAGGCCTCAATTCCTTATTCAATAACTTTAAATTTTGTATCTACTCTCCATCCTTTCCTCGTGCATTTTTCACGTATTACTTCCCATCACGCAAACCTGCAACATGCGCAGGGTCATTACAAAAACATAAATTTCTATCTTGCGTCACCTTTACAGCTCATCCTTGCTACCTCAGTAATCTTTGATTTCATGTATAAACCGTGGATAACATGATTACATTGTGCAGGTGATTGATGCAGCAAATGATGTGATTGACAGTATTGACAGGGAAGAGTTGGCAAAATTTTTTGCACTAAAAAATGATCCAGAAGACGACGATGCAGAGGTGCTCATTCTTGTCCCCGTGCACTATTTTGTTTTTTTTGCTGAATGTGACGGCTACTTATATATCAAATAAATTTGAATGCTCATATATTCTTGAGTGAGTACTATCTTAATAAGTTAATATACACTTTCTAAATGGCCCGTTGGCTTTTCTCTTATATCAAACATCTCGCCTTTGCTGCTGATTTTGTATATGGTTTTGTATTCATCTTTATATATATTATTGCTTGACTTGAGTCAATCCGATTTACATAATCTAATTTCAAGTCACGTCTTATATTTCATATATAATAAAAGAAAGGAATCTCTAATAGGAACCATATTGATAAATAACTGATAATAGAAAGGGCTCGTTTAACAATTTTTGAAACTATAAGTTCTCTAATATTATCAAATCCTAATTGAAATTTTTCAGTGAGTTAGTTCTCATGGACCCATAGATGAATTTATCCTTATAACATAAATTCTTTATGTAAATTTTTGAAAATCATTATACTGTAAACATTTTACAGTGATGGTGTATCTCAATTGTTCTTTGCAAAATTTATTATAGAAGTTTATTTGATGAACAAGTTGTGTACAACTTTTGCAATGCGTTTTGGTAAATCATTATACTTATTTCTGATTTTACTCCTAATCATGAAGGATTCCAATTATGATTCGCTTGTGTGTGTGTGTGTGTGTCTATGTGTGTGTGTGTGTGTATATATATATATATAGATATATATACACACACATATTTGTATTGGCTCGTTTATAAAATAAAAATACATTCATTCATATTTTTCAAATATTAAAAAGTAAATTCAACGTGTATTTACAAGAATCAAACTGAATTGCGCTGGTTTCTAAGATCCAGAGGTTCCCTATGCTTCATAATTTGTTGTTTCCAAAGCTATCACAACCACTTTTATCATTACCAACTTTAAATATTTGAAATATGTTGGCGTTTAATGATCATTTAATCTCACTGCAGAATACAAGGAAAAAGTTTGAGTCTATCCGAGACCAGTTAGCAGAGGCACTGTACCAAAAGGGGCTCGCGCTGGCAGAGATTGAATCCTTAAAGGTTAGAGCTTTTACTCTATTTCTGATCAACATCATCATTATAGCAATTTTGGTGGACTTTCATTACTTATAATATGGTTATTTAGACAACAAGATAGAAACCTAGCTTAGATGGGTGTATATAAAACACAGTTAATGCTCAACCCATCAATTTTGAAACGCTCATTGAGTGTTTGTATGATAAGTCCTCATTTGGAAATAACAGTGAGCCTGTTAACTAGTCATAACATTGCTAGCATAGACGAGTGTTTATAAAACATACAATGACTATAGATACATTGCCTAGAGGGTAACATTTCCTAGGAAACTAAACAAGTCACTGGCTTATTAAATTGTTATCATGATATTTGTCAAAGTTGTTGCCCACATGTACTGTATTGGTATAAAAGTTCAAAGCTTTCACATAGTCATGTGGTTAGTTTGAATTGTGTCATCTGCATTTTGCTTGTAATGAAAATGTCGGAGGAGTCAGTGACCCTCCTTAAATGAGTCACATCCATTATGATAATGGTAACATTTAATTATTTTTATCAAATAAAAGTTGGCAGACTTGACTTGGTGTATATTGTCAAAGGATTTGGATGCAAAAGAAGATGTGGACAGTGAGAAATCTACAGATGGCGGCAGCAGTCATCCAGACTTGTTCGAAGAGAATTTTCTAGAGCTGAAGAAATGGGTTGATGTAAAGTCATCTAAATATGGAATCCTCACGGTAACACATGAGAGGCGTTCTAAAAGGCTTGGGACTGCATTGAAGGTATTTTCTTTTTCAAAAGAGTTATATTGGTTGCTGCTTGGATGATAACTCGTCAATTTGTTAGTTACTAACTTTATCTTATGATTCTGGTGTCCACTTGAGTAACATAGACTTGTAGGTTTCTTTGCTCCTTGGTAAGCTTATTTGTAGGTGTTTTTCCTATAATCAAGCAAAACCAAACCAATCATTTGTTGAGACAATTTCGTAGATAATTATTGTCGTGCCAATGTTATTTTAATTATAAAGTCACATGATAATGCATCCAAGGTTCAGTAAGACATATCATTCATAATTCCTAATGTTAGCAATTGGCATTTATGATTATAAGTTCAAACAAATATAATATTTGAATGAGTTTAATTTTTATACACTGATAGTGTAGAAAAGTTATACACATGCATCCAATGACGTGATGCCACATCATTTGATGAGATAAAAACACATGACTTGTCATACCTCATTAATTGATGTGGCAATACATCATTGATGCATGTGTAAAACTTCTTTTACACCGGTATTGTATGTAAATTAAACTCTTTTGAATAATGTCCTGTCTCAAAAAATAAACCTTCACAAAATTGCTGTTTTTTACAGCAGCTCAAAACACCCCTGCCTGCAGTTTATCTGATACTTTGGTCCTTCTGTCTGATTTTCATCATAACGTATCATCACCTGTGTGATTCATGTATACAACCTGTAGTCACATGGATCTAAATATTCAGGACAAGCTAAAAATCATGAAGCAACTCTTGTGTGTTTTCCATGCTAGTGTATTTTTATTTGATTGTTGATGATGAGACAGGTAATGTGACATTGGGTAGATGAATTACCAACCTTATATGAACCTCTTCTTCCCTTGATTCAGGTACTCTCTGACATAGTTCAAAATGATGCTGAGCCTGCCAAGAAGGAACTCTATGAGCTAAAGCTCTCATTACTTGATGAGATTGGATGGAAATATTTAGCTACATATGAGAGACAGTGGATGCTTGTGCGTTTCCCTCCAACCTTGCCCCTTTTCTAGAGTATTGCTGCCTATTGAATAAAGTTTGGATATAGCAATGTTGGGAATATGGAGCCATGGTGCATTTGGATTCTTGTATGCTGCACAAAGTAAGGATCCTACCAAGACCGATAAAGGTTATCCAACCGGTATTGGGATGCTTGGTCTTAACTAGTTGTGCTTAAGCAAGGAAGTCTCTTGCAGGTGTGCTTGAGCAAAGATCTTTTTGAGGACAAACATGTAACATTATTATAATGACTTTTATATGACAACTTCCCAGGACCAACTCTTACTCTATCGATGCATTTCATATATCAAAAGAAATAGAAAGAAACAATTTATTTTCTCTTGCCAAATATGGATCCCAATTAGTCAATATTTTCAAATGACCACTCCAAGTGTCGTGCATTTTATTGAGTTTTGTTAATTGATATTATATGACACATACCTTTTCAAACCTTAGTCTGAAAGCTCCACTAGTGAAAGACCTAATTGATCTCTCACCTTAAAATCACTTCTCGCCACCTAAAAAACTAGTAATGTGCACAAGCTTTTGTGACCTTAAGACTTTTAACTGAGATATTAATTTGAAATTATTTTAGTAAAAAATGAATTTTTTCAAAGGGTAAAGTCGAATGGTAGTTTTCTTCTACATCAATGGTATTATGATCTCATACCATAGTAGCGGCAGAAATTTTTATCTCACTTGTTTTATTTTTCTCGAGATGGTTGCTACTTGCTACGATATTGTTAGTTAAAAATTAAGACAATGATGCTATGTTATGGGATTCTCTCTCAAACTAGGTTTAAACTAGAAGACAAACAAGAATTAAAACTGCAGAAAAATAAAAGGAAAGAAATTAAAGACTCAACCCTTGATTGCATAAATTTCAGAGATACTCAGCCCCCTTATATACTAGGAATGGCTGGCAACACAAGATACAATGGGCTCTCGGCCACTATAACGTAAGAATTCTGCTCTTTACCCAACAGTTTTTTGCTCATTTCCAACTAAAGTGACCAAAATACCCCTGCATGAGTTAATTCACGAAAAAATTCAAGGTGGATTTACTCATGTCGTTTATTAATTTAACTCTCTCTGTTCGTTAATTTTGTTCCATTGGCAATAGTAGTGATAATGATATGTCCAGTCTCCGTTCCATTGCCGTCAACAACGGTGGCTTCCATTTCCTACAAGAGAAGCAAGATGTAAGCAAAGGGTCCTGAAATTTAAAATCAACCGAAAATACAAAAATAAAATTAAGTGTGGTGAATTAACAGAGTGAGGATCTTACTCTATCATCCCTACTTTTCATATCACTCATTTCCTCCGGCAATATATTATCAACACCAATTTCACCATCACCCAGGGCGACTCTAAAACCTGAAGTTGGTGCAACACCAACCGACGCCATCGCCACTGAAATCATTTCAATTTTAACCACCCTTCCAGAATGAAAAATTCCATCACACTCAAAAAACATTCCTTTATTATAAAAATTGTTTTTTATTTTTTTTTATCAAAAATCAAATAGACTCACATGAATTAAAAGCCATCAAAATTGAAATCAAACTAGCCCAATTATTAAATTAACCATTTTGCGACCAACGATCAATCAATCCCATGAAAACACCACAAACCCTAAACTAAAGATCGTTGTAATTGAACGGGATCTAAATTAACAAACAAAATTAACGAACACAGAGAGAAAGGGAGTTAAATTAATAAACGTGAGTTAACTCATCTTGAATTTTTTTAAAAATTTACACTGGGCGTGAGGTAACTCACGCATAGACATTTTGGTCATTTCGGTTGGGAATAAGCAAAAACTGTTGGGTAAAGAGCAGAATGTATAATGTAATTGGGCCAAGTGCGCCTACTACTAAGTTATTACATGAATCCTGCAGGCAGGACGAAAATACCCCTGCGCAAATTAACTAGCGCAAGTGTAAAACTGTGCGTTAGTTAACATGCGCTGCGTGACTTAAGTCACGCATGTGTTAAACATTGCGTGACTTAAGCCAGACACTGCGCAAGTTAACTTGCGCACAGATTAACGCATGCACAAGTTAACTTGCGCAGTGTCTGTGCAGCAAATATAACGTGCGCTGTAACACCCCGAAATCCCAAGTATAAAAATTCATATAAATAATCAAAGTATATCGCATATTCAGGATGTCACATTTCATAAAAACTTTAAACCAAATGAATAATAATTTATTTCCTCATCAATGTTCAAATGTAGCAGCGGAATCATAATTCAAACTCCTTAAAATTCATAGTCAAATCACAAATTTCATAATTAATCCAAAATGATACATAAAGGAATAGAAACAAATAGTAAGGTCCCCATCCCGTTACGTATCAGAGCTCCTATGACATCACACAGGAAAAATCCTCACACGTCGAACCTATGCTTGGTCACCTGCACTTGCCCACAATTCACGAATTTGGGCGTTTTTTCTGTTTTGCAGAGAATTCACGAATTTGGGCGTTTTTGCGTATCTCGTCCATCATATCCATGGTGCATTTTAGCCCTGTCTCATTAGCTTTGATAGGAAACCATTTGTCTGCTCCCATCTTCAGTGCTAGATTCATTCCTGCAATCAGGGCTTCATACTATGCTTGATTGTTGCTTGCCTTGAATTCGAACCTAAGAGATTTCTCAATGAGTAGGTCGTCTGGCCCTTCTAAGAATATCCCCGCACTGCTTCCTTCTAAATTGGATAATCCATCGACGACATAAACCAAACGTGATGGGTCTCTTCTTGCATCGGCGATGTAAGTTGTACCAAGAAATCTGATAGGACCTGGGACTTGATTCTTCATATGGATAGGAAATTAATGTCGTATTTTGAGAGCTCGATTGACCAGGCTACCATTCGCTCGACAAGATCTGGCTTGCTAAGAACCTGGTTGATGGGGTAGTTGGATTTGACGACGATCATGTGGCCTTGGAAGTACGATCGTAGTTTTTTAGCCTTCTGGTACCTGAGTTCAGCTCCTCGGAATACTTTGCTGATGAAATATACAGGCTTTTCTCTGGAGTCAGAGTCTTGGACTAACACATAACTCATGGCGTTGTCTGATATGGACGAATATAAGAAGAGGATGGCACTTGTCGTCGGAAGATGCACGACACGTGGAATGGACAAGAAAACTTTAATTTTGCTGAAGACGTCTTCACACTCGGGCATCCATTCAAAAATTTCTTTTTTTTTTCTTGATGGAGGCAAAGAAAGAAAAAGCTTTATCCCCTTCACATGAGAGCAAACGGGATAAGGCTGCTAATCTTCCCGTTAGCTGCTGAACTTCTTTGATATTGGACGGACTCTGCATGTTGATGATGGCTTGACACTTGTCCGAATTGGCTTCTATACCTCTTCTTGTTAGTAGGTGTCATACCCCAAATTTTGACCAACTTATTTTTTTATTTATTCGTACATTGATCGTTTTCAGTCGTTTGTTCGCGCGCTAATTCCCGTAATATCTGTTTTTATTCGTATTGTGATCGCATTTACTTTTCTTTCGTCGTGTATATTTTTAATGTCGCTCGCGTATTAATTTCGTATTTTTTACTCGCGTTTTGTGCGTATTTTAGTGTAGCGTAACGTTTGCGTTCTTAAAGTTCATTTTATTCACGTCGTTGATTTATTATTTTAATTAGCGTAAAAAAGCCGCGTATCTCAGTCGTATCAGACGAAATTTCGGCAAAGAGGTATTTTAAAATACCTCATTTTTTGGTTCCGACGGGACATTTTTTTTATTTATTATTTAATTTTCGTTTTTATTATTTAATTATTTATTTAGTTATTTCTTTTTCCATTTATTTAATCTGTTGTTATTTATTTATCTGTTTTATTTTTTTTTAAGTCATTTGGTACACTTGTCAATTTGTCATTGGTCCTGTCCAAATTTTTCTCCAAGAAACAGCAGGGGTATTTTTGTCATTTTCAGTGTATCAGAGAACAGTACTATAAAAGTACTGTTCACGCGTCAGAATGGTCCCCGGAGTGTCAGAAAAGTCACAATCAAGTCAGAAAAGTCAAAAATCATCAAAAAACACAAAAAAACACTTTCTCTCCGAAATTTGGATTAAAACTCATAAAATACTCAAGAACACTCATGAATATTCATGAACACCAATCATCCAAACTTTCATAAACCATCATCCAATCTTTCATAAACCAAACCCATACCACACAACAACAAATCCATACCTCATAACAACAAATCCATACCTCATAACACAAATCCGAATCCACAAATCCGAATCCGAATCAAACACATTTTTGGCCTTAGAACCAAACACCACAAAACCATTTTCGAACCAACAACAAGAAGAAGAAGAAACTACAACCCGAAGCCAAGAACAAAACGTGAAAGAACAAAGAAAGCGCAAGCAAGGCCGAACGGAAAAGGAACATCAAAGCCGAACGGAAATAGAAACAAAGGTAGTTTCATGACTTTTTTTTCATATTTTTTGTGAACCTTAATGTCTAGATCTAGGCTTTGTGGGTATGGTTTTTGAAAAACTAAGCTTGGATTTATGTTTAGAAGAAGGAGATGAAGAGGATGGTAAAAAAAAAAATTGAAAAAAAAAAAGTTGAACGCTCCGACGCGGCGGCCCTCCGGCCGACCACCGCGCCGGAGCACATCCGGTCACCTCCCCCTCCTTCTTCTCCGGCGAGACAAGCTAGAGAGAAGGGAGAGCAATGTTGTTGTGTTTCTTTTGTAGAGAGAGAAGTATTTTTTAAAATGGAACAAAAAGCCATAAAAAAAATATTTTATACATCTCTTCAAACCGGTTCGGGTTGAACCGAACCGGTACCCATTTCGCCCCAACCCATCAGTTGGTTCCTTGGCCTTTTTTTTCTTATGCCTGATTGCTGTTTGTACCCCTTATCTGCTACTGCACCCCCTGCATTTTTGTAGTAACTTTTGTTTTTTTTTTTTTTCCAATTTCATGCACCTATCTTTTTAATTAATTCACATAAGATTTGGACTATATTTCATGCATTTTTAATTAATGTCTTAACTTTCATAGCATGCATATTTTGTTTAGTTCATATAATTTTTTTTTTTTGTTTATTTAGGCATTAAAAATCCTTTCATGAATATTTGTTTATTTGATCTTGTTTATCTTGTGTTTAAACTTATTTCATGTGTTAGCATTTTATTTTGATGTTTTATGTTGTTTAAATTGCGTTCTAGTGTGCATAATAAGTTTCATTATAATAGCGCATGCATATTTAAATTTCTTGTCATTTATTTTATTTTTTGGTTTAGTTTGCAATTAGGAAATGATGTAATTTATTTTTACGCATTTTTTTTTCTTTTGAGACCATAGAATGTATTTAGGGTATGTAATATGTAACCGGCACACGCACTGACACGCGCACCGACACTCCACTTTATTTATCGCTTTATGCTTATTTATTTTTCCGCCGTTACGCGAATTCATCGTTAGCTTAGAAAATATTTTCATTCAAAAAAAAATCAAAATTCAAATTCAAATTTCTTTTAAGTAAACCTTGGTTTGTAATCCAAGTGTCTTTCTTTTTATTTTCTTTAATCAAATGTTAATTAATTTAATATCCACATTAGACATGGATTTCGTGCAATTAAAATTAACCAACTTCATCGTATTTTCTTCTCATGCCTTGAGGCCTCTCATCTCTTCTTAAATTTTTTTTTTTCAAAATGTTAAAATCAACTCAACTCATCAAATAAGTTCTTTAGCCGAACTACTTGATTTTGATCCCGATTTATTTGGGTAAGTAGGCAAAGGGTTTCGACCCTTCCAAATCAATAAAAATAACCAAAAAACGTGCTTCATCTTTCTCCTTTCTTTCACTTTAACTCTTAATTTTTTTTTAATAAGTAAAATTAATTTAGCGCAAGATTAGAGAATAGGTAGAAGGTTCCTATGGGATACCATAGTCGGTTCCGGTGCCTAACACCTTCCCCAATCGAAACCAACCTCCGAATCCAAGGTCTTATAAGGGTTTTTACTCATTTTTTCCCTTCCCGCGAATAAAAGTTGAGAGTTCAATGATTAAAGGTTCAAATCCAATCAATGATTTTGATACCCGAAAATCACGAGCACAGAAATGGCGACTTCACTGGGGACCTTTTAGAGGGTTAAGCCTATTTTATCTTTCTTTACTTTTGCGCTTTATTTGCTTATACTTTTGTAAATACGTGCCTCTTTGTTTATTTTCCTTTTTACATGAGTGGCGAGATAAGTCCTACACCCGGGCTTGAGTGAAATATAAGATAGGAGTGGTAGAATCATAGTGACATGCCGAGAGTATTCTCGTGTGGTGGAACATGTGATATAACCACACTTAGCGGAGGATCTTGAAGTGATATACGTCGGCGTGTGTTGTCGCGCTTAGACATTATTGCTTTTAAGTTTCCGTCGAAGCTAAGGACCTTAGTTACCTTTAACCCATCTTGGCCATTAGGATGTAGTGCGGTGGCTAACCAAGTGTTGTCTTGGTCTTAGTCGACACGCGATGCTACACTCAAACTAGACTCTCCTACGGACGCTGTTGGACCGGGTGTTGTCCCGAGAATCCAATAAAGTTTGGAGGGGGTTGTAATTTGGGAACTGTGTTAGAACCCTGGTTACAAGTGCATCTGAAACCTTAGTCCTTACCAAATGGCGTGTTTACCCTCAGCTCCAACTTTATGTACTTAACCTCACCATGTTTTCTATGTTCTTTAGCATGATCATACATACATGCATTCATATATAGATACTTTTTGCATCCATTAAAACATCGAAGGACTTATGTAATCTTTTTTTGTAAATATATTAGATATGGAGGGTGTTGTGAAGAAAATTGTGAAGAGGACTAAGAAGTATGATTTCAAGAAACCGGATTTGGAGAATTTAAGGAAGCTAGCAAGGAGGTTGACTAGCCCGGACCACTTTCGTGAGCGGTATGGTTATTTGCTTAGTATTCTCAAGACGGTTGTCGACGAAGGACTCCTCCATACATTGGTCCAGTTCTATGACCCACTTTACCACTGTTTTACTTTCCCAGATTATCAGCTTATGCCCACACTTGAAGAGTACTCTTATTGGATCGGTTTACCCATACTCGACAAAGTACCTTTCCATGGTCTTGAACCCGCACCCAAGTTTTCAACCATCGCGGCTGCTCTTCATCTTGAAATCTCCGAGATAAAAGCCAATCTCACCCTTAAAGGAGGTCTCCAATGCCTACCCTTCAACTTCCTTTACCAAAAAGCCACTACTTTCTCCGAGAGATCCAATGCCGATGCCTTTGAGGCCATCCTTGCTTTACTTATCTATGGTATTGTGCTTTTCCCGAATGTTGACAATTTCGTTGACATGAATGCTATCCAGATTTTCATTACCCAGAACCCTGTCCCTACCTTGCTTGCTGATACTTACTTGTCCATCCATGACCGTACATCTAAAGGACGTGGAGTTATCATTTGTTGTACACCCTTACTCCACACCTGGTTTACCTCACATTTACCTCGCCCTAAAATTCGATCTGAATTCATTCCATGGTCGGAGAAACTCATGGCTCTCACCCCAGATGATATAGTGTGGTACAACTCGGCTTATGATACTGGAATGATTATTGACCATTGTGGGGAGTTCTCCAATGTGCCTCTTCTTGGTATACACGGGGGCATTAGCTATAACCCACTTCTTGCCAGACGTCAGTTCGGGTACCCTATGAGGATGAGACCTGCTTATCTCTTCTTATCCAGCGAGTTTTTCTTGTACAAGGAGGATGTTAATGATAAGAGAATGCAGTTTGTGCAAGCTTGGCGATCCATTATCAGATTGAACAAGAGCCAGTTGAAGTATAAGTCAAATGTAACTCATGAATCTTATATCGATTGGGTCATTGATAGAGCTGCTCAGATAGGGATGCCTTACCCCCTGCTAAGGTCTTTAACTGCAACTATTCCAACAATACCACTGCCTTTACCTCCTAAGACCATGGAGGAGTATCAGGCGCGTTTGGTTGAGTCAGAGCGTGAAAGTGCTGATTGGAAAGAGAAATATCATGCAGCTAAGCGTGAGAATGACACTCTCATGGGTCTTTTAGAAGAAGAGAATTGGAAAAATCATAAGAAAGATCAAGAGATTGCTGAGCTGAAAGAGCGTATCAGGATGAAGGATGCTATACTCGAACAGGTTCCCAGGAGTAAGAAGAAACGCATGGATTTCTTCGCTGGCCCGCATTCAGATTTGGAGGAGTAGTCTACTTCAAGAGCTTGAGATCTTCACTTTTGTTTCCTTTTATGTATTTTTCTAGTTTTCTGTTATGTACTTTGGAGTCTATCCCTTGGCTCAGTTTGTTTAAAAGGGAATTATCTTGTATTTGTTTTTTATTTTGTAATGAATGTTTAAGGTTGTTATGTTTACAAAAAAATTGTCCTTATAAGTTCTTCGATGAATTTTAAAAAAAAAAAAAATTGCATTGTTTTTGCATTTAGCATATCATGCATCATACTGCATTCATAAAATGTCAAAACCGAGTCTCATAATTCTCTCCTTTCTGCCTCAGTCAAGGAAAGTGGCCCGGCGTATTCAGTACAAGCCTTCTCGCACTCACAACACTCGGGCATTTGTTAAGAAGAAGATGGATTTGATGTAACAAGAGAACAGGGATCTCAAGGAACAGGTTATTACGCTCAGAGAAGGGATGGATAAGTTAACAGTTATGATGGAAGCTATAATGGCCAATCAAGCACAAGCGGCAGCTGCCCAACCGGTTCTTGATGTTATCCCAGTCCAACCGGTTCTTGATGCTCAGCCGACTCCTATTGTTGTTTCTGCCGCACCTAATTCTCCTGTGGTTGTTTCGTCTGCCCATACTGGTCCTACACAACCGATCCCTACTGCTACGTCTGCTGGTACTACAAAGCCCACCCCGGCTGGTTTTTCTTTTGGAGATGCATCAAATATGTACAATGAAGGTCTTCGTCCTCCCGGATTTGCTTATCACCCTCAAAACTACATGTCCAGAGAGCATCCTTGGAGTATGCCTCTTACAGCTAATGAAGGTGTTCGCTTTGCTGGCCCAGAAATGCCAACTCCTTATGGACAACAGGCAACGCCACTTTTCCATCATGGACAATCATTCCCTCAAGCTGTCTTGAATCATACGGCACCCATTGTCCATACTGCCCAGCAAGAGGAAGGACCAATCTATCATTCGGGTAGTGTAGCAGGAGATGACAGAACGGTAAGTCTGGAAGAGAAGTATGACGTAGTGCAGAAAGAACTGAAGGCCCTTCGTGGTAAAGACATCTATGGTCAGAATGTGCACGATCTTTGTTTGGTCCCAAATGTGGTACTGCCTCCCAAGTTCAAAACACCGGATTTCGTAAAATATGAAGGGAATACTTGCCCACAGAGTCATCTGGTTATGTATGTGAGGAAGATGACAGCCTATAAAGACAATGAACCTTTGCTCATTCATTGTTTCCAAGACAGTTTGACTGGTCCCGCACAAATATGGTACATGAATCTGAAGGGTATCACCACCTTCGAAGAACTGGCCAGGGCTTTCATACAGCAATACCGGTATAACATACACCTAGGGCCCACTCGAAGGGAACTGCAAGCTATGGCTCAAAAGGATAAAGAGTCTTTCAAGGAGTATGCTCTCCGCTTTATTCAAAAATCGGCCCAAATTCGCCCAGCTCTGGAGGAAAGAGAAATGGTTGATCTATTCTTTGAAACTTTGAGCCCCTACTACTCGGAGAAAATGATTGGTTGCGCGTCGCAGAAATTTACTGAGATGGTTGACGCTGGGGTTCACATTGAAGATTTGGTCCGAAAGGGAATTTTGGCCAAAGAAGGTAGCGTGTCAAGTGCTTCGTCAGGTGGGTCGTCTAATGGGTCCAAGAAATTTGGAAATGGTTATCCAAAGAAGAGTGCTCAGGAAGTCAGTATGATAGCCCAGGGTGGATCCCAGCCAATATATCCAAACTACCCCTTCATTGCCAATATTCCACCACCTTTTTCAGCTCCACAAAATCAACTTTACCACCCACAAACGCCCCAAAGGCCTCCACCATTCTACCCACCACTATACCAACAACCGTATCCGCAACCTTTTTACCAACAACCATATTACCCACCACCACCTCAACAACAACAACAACCTCGTAATCGAGCTCCACAACAACAAAATCGCCTTCCCAGAAAAGAATTTCCTCCCATACCCATGTTGTATGCAGACTTGCTACCCTCTTTACTGGCAAGAAATCTTGTGCAGACTAGGCAGCCTCCTCGCCTACAGAATCCATTACCTCCATGGCACCGTGCTGACCTTACCTGTGCCTTTCACCAAGGGGCACCTGGGCATGATGTTGAGCACTGCTACTCGCTCAAAGAAGAAGTTCAGAGGTTGATTCAAAGCAAAGAGTTGTCCTTCGAGGACACCAATCCCAACACTCAGAATAATCCTTTGCCACCTCATGGACCGACTGTTAATATGATTCAAGAGGATCAAGATTTGAGTCTAATTCTCAGGGCTCAAGATGTCAGAACTCCTTTGGTCCTGATTCACGCAAGGATGTGTGAAGTAAGTATGTTTAGCCACAATCACGATGCTTGTAAAGTGTGTTCTGTGGATCTCCGAGGGTGTGAGCAAGTCCAGAAGGATATACAAGGATTGATTGACAGAAAAGAGCTGATTGTCAAGAAGGAATCCAGGAATGTTTGTGTTATTACCCCGGTGTTTAAGAATCTTGAGGTAGTCCGTGATAGTGTGAAGTCAGACGTCACTCTTCTAGTGATCCGCTTGCCAGGACCTGTTCCCTATACTTCTCAGAAGGCCATACCCTACAGGTATGAGGCAACCATCATGGAGAATGGTAGAGAGATCCCTTTGCATTCTGCAGATGCTGTCGTAAATATAGCAGGTTTGGGTAAAGTAATGAGAAGCGGGCGTATTCTCCCCACTGTTGTGCGCAACGAGAATATTGCTCCGAATGTGCCAGTGCAGAATCTTGATAAAGGTAAAAGTGCCAGTCAACCTGAGGGGATCATTCAGGAAGATAGTGATGAGATCTTGAAGCTGATCAAGAAGAGTGAATACAAGATAATCGATCAGCTGTTGCAAACCCCGTCCAAAATTTCCATAATGTCTTTACTAATGAACTTTGGAGCTCATAGAGACACTCTGATGAAGATTTTGGCTCAAGCATATGTGGATCCCGATG
Organism: Medicago arabica; assembly: GCA_946800305.1. Taxonomy (NCBI): domain Eukaryota; kingdom Viridiplantae; phylum Streptophyta; class Magnoliopsida; order Fabales; family Fabaceae; genus Medicago; species Medicago arabica. The sequence goes on from OX326966.1 coordinate 27,127,728, forward strand.
TTACTCTGGGGCAATTCGGGAGCATAGTTGGGAATGTAACTGCGTGTAATAACCTGAGCTTTAGTGATGAAGACCTCCCGGCGGAGGGAAGAAACCATAACTGGGCTTTGCACATCTTCGTCCTTTGCAAGTCAGACTCGTTGTCGAATGTGTTGATAGACACCGGTTCCGCCCTCAATGTGATGGCAAAGACTACCTTGGAAAGGCTGGCATACCGGGGCGCCCAGTTGAGGCCAATTGCAGTGATGGTAAAAGCATTTGATGGATCTAGGAAGTCGGTAATTGGGGATATAGACTTGCCTATTACGGTGGGGCCCCATACTTTCAAGGTCACATTCCAAGTCATGGACATTCAAGCTTCATACAGTTGCTTACTTGGAAGACCGTGGATCCACGAGGCTGGAGCTGTGACCTCAACTCTTCATCAGAAGCTGAAATTTGTAAGTTGTGGGAAATTGATAACGGTAATTGGTGAATCAGCTTTGTTGGTTAGTCATTTGTCTGTTTTTTCCTATATTGGTGCTGATGATGTGGAAGGAACTTCATTTCAGGGGTTCTCTGCGGAATAAGGAGCTGCTAAGAAGAGTGAGACTTGTATGGCCTCCTTGAAGGATGCCCGAAAAGTTGTACAAGGTGGAAAAGCAGGAGGCTGGGGTCAGTTGGTACAGCTGCCTGAGAACAAGCGGAAAGAAGGTCTCGGTTTCTCTACCAGTCAATCGAGTGCAATTTTCAAGCCAGCTGAGGGCATTTTTCATAGTGCTGGGTTTATTCATGCTCCACCGGAAACCAATGCTATCCTTGAGGATCAGTCGGAAGAGGTTGCACCTGTCTTTGTGACACCCGGAGGAGCCTGCTGTAATTGGATTGCTGTGGATATTCCTTCTGTGATGCATGTGTCTAAGTAATATGTTTGTCTACTTTTTTTGTTTTTTTAAGAAAACTCTTTTCGTCCTGCCCCGGACGAAAATGAAATCATGTAGGGCTTTTGGTTTTATCTTCAAGTATTGCCGTTATTAATGAAAAAACGTCGTTTCTATCATGACTGTTTTATTTTTTTTATTTTACTCACTGCTTTTTCTGGAAAAATGGTAATAGAAAAATCCAAAAAAATTCATTCTCTTTTTCTTTTAAAATCAATCAAATTCAAAAGTCTGCATTTACTCATTTACTAAAATCAATCATAAATCATGTGCAGACTGAACATACATAAGCCCGTTGAACACAGTGACCCTATGCTTCTGCCCAACTTTGAATCCCCTGTTTACAAGGCTATGGTAGAGGAGGATGATGAGATTCCTGATGAGATCAGATGGATGTTAGAGCAAGAGAAAAAGATCATTCAGCCTCATGAAGAAGAGTTAGAGTTGATTAATCTAGGTACTGAGGAGGATAGAAAGGAGATCAAGATCAGAGCGTCATTGGAGATTACCGTCAAAGAAAAGGTAATTGAACTTCTCAAAGAGTACGCTGGCATATTTGCTTGGTCATACAAAGACATGCCAGGATTAGATCCTGAGGTGGTAGAACATCGCTTGCCTTTGAAACCTGAGTATCCTCCGGTCAAACAGAAGCTCAGAAGGTCACATCCTGATATGGCCCTCAAGATCAAAGAAGAAGTGCGGAAACAGATTGATGCAGGTTTCCTAGTTATATCCGAGTATCCTCAGTGGTTGGCCAACATTGTGCCTGTTCCAAAGAAAGATGGTAAGGTCCGAATGTGTGTTGATTACCGAGATTTGAACAAGGCAAGTCCGAAGGATGATTTCCCTCTACCTCATATTGATGTATTGGTTGATAGTACTGCTCAATGCAAAGTTTTCTCCTTCATGGACGGGTTCTCTGGTTACAATCAGATCAAGATGGCTCCTGAAGATAGAGAAAAGACGTCTTTCATCACGCCGTGGGGCGCTTTCTGCTATGTAGTAATGCCATTTGGTTTGATAAATGCTGGTGCCACTTATCAGAGGGGTATGACCAAGATATTCCATGATATGATGCACAAAGAGATAGAAGTCTACGTGGATGATATGATTGTCAAGTCTGGTACTGAAGAAGAACATGTTGAGTATCTGTTGAAGATGTTCCAGCGGTTGAGAAAGTACAAGCTCCGTTTGAATCCTAATAAATGTACTTTCGGTGTCCGATCAGGGAAACTTTTGGGCTTCATTGTTAGTCAGAAGGGTATTGAAGTAGATCCCGACAAAGTCAGAGCCATCCGGGATATGCCCGTTCCAAAAACAGAGAAACAAGTCAGAGGTTTTCTCGGAAGACTGAATTATATCTCCAGGTTTATCTCTAATATGACTTCTACTTGTGGGCCGATATTCAAGTTACTCCGCAAAGATCAAGGGATCATTTGGACGGAAGATTGTCAGAAAGCCTTCGACAGTATCAAGGAGTATTTGTTAGAACCTCCAATTCTTGTCCCTCTAGTTGAAGGAAGACCGTTGATCATGTACTTGACTGTGTTAGAAGATTCCATGGGTTGTGTACTCGGACAACAAGATGAAACTGGTAGAAAAGAGCATGCAATTTACTACTTAAGCAAGAAGTTCACAGATTGTGAATCCCGATACTCGGCACTTGAGAAGACTTGTTGTGCTTTAGCCTGAGCTACCAAACGTCTTCGGCACTATATGATCAATCATACCACTTGGTTGATATCCAAAATGGATCCAATCAAGTATCTCCTGGAGAAGTCTTCGATATCAGGAAGAATGGCTCGTTGGCAAATGTTGTTGGCTGAATTTGATATTGAATACCATACTCAAAAAGCAATCAAAGGGAGTATCCTTGCAGATCACTTGGCTCATCAACCGGTTGAAGATTATCAACCTGTTAAGTTTGATTTCCCTGATGAAGAGGTTATGTATTTGAAGATGAAAGATTGTGATGAACCGTTGTTTGGTGAAGGTCCGGATCCTGAATCCAAATGGGGTTTGATATTTGATGGGGCCGTTAATGCTTATGGTAATGGAGTCGGGGCAATCCTTGTCACACCTGAGGGTACTCACATCCCCTTTACTGCAAGGCTACGATTTGACTGTACAAACAACATTGCAGAGTATGAAGCTTGCATCATGGGCATTGAAGAAGCAATCAATATGAGGATTAAGAATATTGATATATGTGGAGATTCAGCTTTGGTGATTAATCAAATCAAAGGGAAGTGGGAAACTCACCATGCTGGTCTGATTCCTTACAGAGATTATGCAAGACGGTTGTTAACTCTCTTTAACAAAGTGGAGTTGCGTCACATTCCCCGTGATGAGAATCAGATGGCAGATGCTTTGGCCACCTTGTCTTCGATGATCAAAGTAAATCGTCACAATGATGTGCCATTAATCAGTGTCCAGTTCCTTGAAAGGTCCGCTTATGTGTTTGCAGTTGAAGTACTTGCTGATGGTAAGCCATGGTTTCATGATATCAAAGTTTTCCTTCAAACTCAAGAGTATCCGCTTGGAGCATCTCACAAAGATAAGAAGACTTTAAGAAGATTGTCTGGTAATTTCTTCCTGAATGAAGATGTATTGTACATGAAGGTCCATTTGGCACTCATTCCAGTGGACATGCAATGGCTAAGAAAGCATTGAGGGCAGGTTATTACTGGATGACGATGCAAGCTGATTGTTATAATCATGCTAAGAAATGCCACAAATGTCAGATTTATGCAGATAAAAGCCATGTACCACCATCTATGCTCAACGTTATCTCTTCTCCGTGGCCTTTCTCCATGTGGGGCATTGATATGATTGGTCGGATTGAACCAAAAGCTTCTAATGGACATCGTTTCATACTAGTGGCTATTGATTACTTTACCAAGTGGGTTGAAGCGGCATCTTTCGCCAATGTGACCAAGCAAGTAGTGGTTCGGTTCATCAAGAATAATATCATCTGCCGGTATGGTATTCCTAACAAGATTATCACGGATAATGGTACAAATTTGAACAACAACATGATGAAAGAACTGTGCGATGACTTCAAGATTGAATATCACAACTCATCTCCATACAGACCTCAGATGAATGGTGCGGTCGAGGCTGCAAATAAGAATATCAAGAAGATTGTGCAAAAGATGGTGGTTACTTACAAAGATTGGCATGAGATGTTACCCTATGCTTTACATGGATATCGTACCTCAGTGCGTACTTCAACAAGGGCAACCCCATTCTCCTTGGTATATGGTATGGAAGCAGTGCTCCCTGTGGAGGTGGAAATCTCATCTTTGAGAGTCTTGATGGAAGCTGAATTAACTGAAGCTGAATGGTGCCAGAGTAGGTATGATCAATTGAATTTGATTGAAGAGAAACGCATGACCGCTTTGTGTCACGGACAACTATATCAGTCGAGGATGAAACAGGCGTTTGACAAAAAGGTTCATCCCCGTGAATTCAAAGAAGGAGACCTTGTGATCAAGTGCATCAAATCTTTTCAACCGGACCCCAGGGGCAAGTGGTCTCCCAATTATGAAGGTCCTTATGTGGTCAAGAGAGCGTTCTCTGGTGGTGCTTTAATCCTTACAACTATGGATGGAGAAGATTTACCTCGTCCTGTGAATTCTGATGCAGTCAAGAAATACTTTGTCTAAAGATATATGAAAAGAACAGCTCGGTAGGTCGAAAACCCGAAAGGGCGGCCTAAACCAAAAAAGAGCGTCTCGGTAAGTCGAAAACCCGAAAGGGCGGCTTAGGCAAAAATTAGAGACACAAAAAAAAAAAAAAAGAGAAAAAAAAATTGAAAAAAAAGAGTTTATCCTGATAGGTCGAAAACCCGAAAGGGCGGCCTATGCAAAAGTTAAGGACTATGACAAAGTAACTGCATCAGATCAAGCATCACCCATTTGGGGCACCTTAACTGTCAGAAGCCCTCCGACACTAAAGCATCTAAACAGTGGTTCAAAGTTGTTAGGGAATGTAGTGGTTATTGTGTTCAATGTACCTTGCCATGTAATTACTATTTTCCAACTTTTGTAATCCGTGGAGCCATGCCTTTGGCCGGTTACCACCCTATTACATTAATTTGAGCCGGTGCACTCTTTTGGAATTCTTGTTTATTCTATATGCAAATTTTCTTCTTCCATTTTTAATGTCAATACTTGAAGTAAAAACTTTGAAAATTCTTTTACTTTTTATGTTTTCTTTTGAAAGAACACAAAAAAATGACAAACATATTATCTGTAGATTTATGTATCATGGAAACATGTGTCAACATCCATTCAAACACAGGTGAATTCAACAGAGAGGATCATAGTCTTGCAAAAAAAAAGAAAAGAAAAGCTCGCTAAGTCGAAAACCCGAAAGGGCGGTTTAAGCCAAAAATGAGCGTCCCGGTGGATCGAAAACCCGAAAGGGCGGTCCAGGCAAAAATTAGGGACATACAAAAAAAGAATACATTCCCGGTGGATTGAAAACCCGAAAGGGCGGTCCAGGTAAAAGTTAGGGATTTCAAAAAAAATAGAAGAAGAAAAAAGAATACAAAAAAGAAAGCAATGACTATGTGAAACACGATTTTGAGAAGGTATTTTGGTTCAGTTCAGAAATGGCGACCTCAGCCAAGTTTTTGTGTTATGAATTCCTTACCCAGCTTTGGTTTGGTTAGCGGGTGGTACCCCGATTGTGGTTTGATTCATCTCCAGTGATATTATCCCCAGTGAAGAATGCTAAGTGTTGGCACTGTAATACCGGGTCACTATCCTTACGACCTGCCCAATTTTGTCTCATCAGTCTCACCAGTATATTTTCATACATGTTCATTCATTCATGCATACATATCATGCATACCGATATCATTCATACGCATTTTACCTGTGTGTCTTACTCCATGTGTACCCAGTAAAGTATGTCATCACCAATGTGTTTGATCCATTCCTCACCAATCAAGTTTACTTCAAGTGGCAGGTCCCACCTTTCAATTTTCCCCAGTATCTTGTTTAAGCTACATTCGTACAAAGAGTATTCATTGGTACCCTATATTTTGTTTAGCAAAGTTGCATCAGTAATAGTAACGCATCACCAGTTTTACCCTTCGTATGTTAGTCGTTACCCAGTAAAGGTAATTGACAGTTTTACCCTTCGTATGTTCGTCGTTACCCCAGTAAAGGTAATTGACAGTTTTACCCTTCGTATGTTAGTCGTTACCTCAGTAAAGGTAATTGACAGTTTTACCCTTCGTATGTTCGTCGTTACCCCAGTAAAGGTAATTGACAGTTTTACCCTTCGTATGTTAGTCGTTACCCCAGTAAAGGTAATTGACAGTTTTACCCTTCGTATGTTCGTCGTTACCCCAGTAAAGGTAATTGACAGTTTTACCCTCCGTATGTTAGTCGTTACCCCAGTAAAGGTAATTGACAGTTTTACCCTTCGTATGTTCGTCGTTACCCCAGTAAAGGTAATTGACAGTTTTACCCTTCGTATGTTCGTCGTTACCCCAGTAAAGGTAATTGACAATTTTACCCTTCGTATGTTAGTCGTTACCCCAGCAAAGGTAATTGACAGTTTTACCCTTTGTATGTTCGTCGTTACCTCAGTAAAGGTAATTGACAGTATTTCATTTCGTATGTTCGTCTTTACCTCAGTAAAGGTAATTGACAGTTTTTCATTTCGTATGTTCGTCCTTACCTCAGTAAAGGTAATTGACAGTTTTTCATTCTATGTTGTTCGTCTTTACTCCAGTATTTTCGTCGTCATTGCATTCGTACTTGCATAACAGACAACTCATATCATTACATCCATAGAGCTTTCTCGATTTCTGAGTTGGTCAAAAATTGGTGTACTTGATATTTAAGTCTCTCCGACCCGTCGTTTCAAAAAATTTCGTCTTTTTAAATCCTCGTGACGGAGAAACTTAAATAGGGGCATCTGTCATACCCCAAATTTTGACCAACTTATTTTTTTATTTATTCGTACGTTGATCGTTTTCAGTCGTTTGTTCGCGCGCTAATTCCCGTAATATCTGTTTTTATTCGTATTGTGATCGCATTTACTTTTCTTTCGTCGTGTATATTTTTAATGTCGCTCGCGTATTAATTTCGTATTTTTTACTCGCGTTTTGTGCGTATTTTAGTGTAGCGTAACGTTTGCGTTCTTAAAGTTCATTTTATTCACGTCGTTGATTTATTATTTTAATTAGCGTAAAAAAGCCGCGTATCTCAGTCGTATCAGACGAAATTTCGGCAGAGAGATATTTTAAAATACCTCATTTTTTGGTTCCGACGGGACATTTTTTTTATTTATTATTTAATTTTCGTTTTTATTATTTAATTATTTATTTAGTTATTTCTTTTTCCATTTATTTAATCTGTTGTTATTTATTTATCTGTTTTATTTTTTTTTAAGTCATTTGGTACACTTGTCAATTTGTCATTGGTCCTGTCCAACTTTTTCTCCAAGAAACAGCAGGGGTATTTTTGTCATTTTCAATGTATCAGAGAACAGTACTATAAAAGTACTGTTCACGCGTCAGAATGGTCCCCGGAGTGTCAGAAAAGTCACAATCAAGTCAGAAAAGTCAAAAATCATCAAAAAACACAAAAAAACACTTTCTCTCTCCGAAATTTGGATTAAAACTCATAAAATACTCAAGAACACTCATGAATATTCATGAACACCAATCATCCAAACTTTCATAAACCATCATCCAATCTTTCATAAACCAAACCCATACCACACAACAACAAATCCATACCTCATAACAACAAATCCATACCTCATAACACAAATCCGAATCCACAAATCCGAATCCGAATCAAACACATTTTTGGCCTTAGAACCAAACACCACACAACCATTTTCGAACCAACAACAAGAAGAAGAAGAAACTACAACCCGAAGCCAAGAACAAAACGTGAAAGAACAAAGAAAGCGCAAGCAAGGCCGAACGGAAAAGGAACATCAAAGCCGAACGGAAATAGAAACAAAGGTAGTTTCATGACTTTTTTTTCATATTTTTTGTGAACCTTAATGTCTATATCTAGGCTTTGTGGGTATGGTTTTTGAAAAACTAAGTTTCGATTTATGTTTAGAAGAAGGAGATGAAGAGGATGGTAAAAAAAAAAATTTGAAAAAAAACAAGTTGAACGCTCCGGCGCGGCGGCCCTCCGGCCGACCACCGCGCCGGAGCACATCCGGTCACCTCCCCCTCCTTCTTCTCCGGCGAGACAAGCTAGAGAGAAGGGAGAGCAATGTTGTTGTGTTTCTTTTGTAGAGAGAGAAGTATTTTTTAAAATGGAACAAAAAGCCATAAAAAAAATATTTTATACATCTCTTCAAACCGGTTCGGGTTGAACCGAACCGGTACCCATTTCGCCCCAACCCATCAGTTGGTTCCTTGGCCTTTTTTTTCTTATGCCTGATTGCTGTTTGTACCCCATATCTGCTACTGCACCCCCTGCATTTTTGTAGTAACTTTTGTTTTTTTTTTTTTTTTCCAATTTCATGCACCTATCTTTTTAAGTAATTCACATAAGATTTGGACTATATTTCATGCATTTTTAATTAATGTCTTAACTTTCATAGCATGCATATTTTGTTTAGTTCATATAATTTTATTTTATTTTTGTTTATTTAGGCATTAAAAATCCTTTCATGAATATTTGTTTATTTGATCTTGTTTATCTTGTGTTTAAACTTATTTCATGTGTTAGCATTTTATTTTGATGTTTTATGTTGTTTAATTTGCGTTCTAGTGTGCATAATAAGTTTCATTATAATAGCGCATGCATATTTAAATTTCTTGTCATTTATTTTATTTTTAGGTTTAGTTTGCAATTAGGAAATGATGTAATTTATTTTTACGCATTTTTTTTTCTTTTGAGACCATAGAATGTATTTAGGGTATGTAATATGTAACCGGCACACGCACCGACACTCCACTTTATTTATCGCTTTATGCTTATTTATTTTTCCGCCGTTACGCGAATTCATCGTTAGCTTAGAAAATATTTTCATTCAAAAAAAAATCAAAAATCAAATTCAAATTTCTTTTAAGTAAACCTTGGTTTGTAATCCAAGTGTCTTTCTTTTTATTTTCTTTAATCAAATGTTAATTAATTTAATATCCACATTAGACATGGATTTCGTGCAATTAAAATTAACCAACTTCATCGTATTTTCTTCTCATGCCTTGAGGCCTCTCATCTCTTCTTAAAATCTTTTTTTTTCAAAATGTTAAAATCAACTCAACTCATCAAATAAGTTCTTTAGCCGAACTACTTGATTTTGATCCCGATTTATTTGGGTAAGTAGGCAAAGGGTTTCGACCCTTCCAAATCAATAAAAATAACCAAAAAACGTGCTTCATCTTTCTCCTTTCTTTCACTTTAACTCTTAATTTTTTTTAATAAGTAAAATTAATTTAGCGCAAGATTAGAGAATAGGTAGAAGGTTCCTATGTGATACCATAGTCGGTTCGGGTGCCTAACACCTTCCCCAATCGAAACCAACCTCCGAATCCAAGGTCTTATAAGGGTTTTTACTCATTTTTTCCCTTCCCGCGAATAAAAGTTGAGAGTTCAATGATTAAAGGTTCAAATCCAATCAATGATTTTGATACCCGAAAGTCACGAGCACAGTAGGAAACCCAGGAACTTTCCTGCTTGAATGCCGAAAGTGAACTTGGCGGGGCTTAGGCGCATGTTATATCTCCTTACTTGTTGCAAAATCTCCTTCAAGTCTTATGTGTGGCTATCTTCTTCCTTTGTTTTGACTACCAAATCATTTATGTAGACCTCAAGGTTTCTCCCGATCTGTTCTTTGAAGGTGGTGTCAATGCATCTCTGGAAGGTGGCGCCTGCGTTCCTGAGGCCAAAAGGCATGACCTCATAGTGATAGTTTTTGGTGTTTGTCATGAACACAGTTTTTGGAGCATCCAAAGGGTCCATATTGATTTGGTTGTAACCTGAGTACGCGTCTGATAGACTTTTAGCAAGTGTACTAAAACCATCAAAGTAATAAAATTTATAAGTTCGTATCCACAGGGACTATGTTAATCTCAATTTAGCAATAAGGTTACTATCTAGGATGTGTAAATTATTTTGGTGCCCGAGGCAGTAGATTTAATTGCATAAAATTAAATAAACAAAAAATAAAGTTAGTTTTGGAAAAGATAAGAAGAGAGATGAGATCAGTTCTTTCGAATCCTCTGAGTTCCCCTAATTGGTATACTGCACCTATTTCTTATGAATGATTCTCTAGTTCCACGATGGTGAACAAAATAGCCCTAATCAATCCCTTGACTTAGGACCCTCTTCTCAGACTATAGCCCTTAATTCCTTTGGTGGTCTAATATTCTTTGAAGGTTTTAAAGAACGATAACTTAATACCACAAATAAACGATTATCCATTCCTAGACTAACCATGTTTATTTGAACAATTCAATTAGGTCTAAGTTGAAAGCTAGGTTCAGTAGTCATTCATTCTCACGAAATCATGTTTATATTTTATCAGAATATAAAAAGCATTAAGAACAACTGAATTGAATAAAAACTAGATTGTCATTCACAATAGATAAAGTTTCACAACAACATGTTTCAATTAGGGTTACATAGAATCATCTCAGACCTAATCTCTAAGAGATTTAGCTATTCATAATTGAGTTTACAAATAGCATAATCAATATAGGAATCAAAACATACATGAACTGATAGAAGGTTGATGAAATCGCCAGGTCTCAAAATCGCACTTTTGGCTCTCCAAATCGTAACACCCCTGGATACCTTCAGCATTTCCAAATTTCTTGCTTTTAACACCCCTGGATACCTCATTTTGCCTCAGAACTCTATCAAAATGTCAAAATAAGTCCTAAAAGTTACGTAATGACAGCATGTCATCAGCATGTTGGTGTCTGCCTGTGATTTTGGAAAACGGGGGCTAGTTTTGATTATTACAAGCGAGATTGGACTAGAAATATCAAGACCGTTGTGCAAAGGTTTTTTATAGGAAAAGAGTTTGAAAAAAGGCCATGAAGTGCACTCAGGTTGCTTAGAGGGCAGGTCAGGTTTGATATAAAAAGGCACTGTCTCTTGACAGGATTGAGAATGTGAGTAAAGGCTTAAAATAAAGCAAGATAAAAGTAAGTTTACGCACGTAAACTCAAGGAAAGGGTAAAATGCAATGCATTAAAATAAAAGGGGTGGTCTACAAATCAGTTTACATACATTCTTTATAACTCGTTTCCCTAGACGCCGATAGTTTGAGTGTTGTTGAATTCTGTATATGATTTGCGACCCTCTTTCTGGCTTGGAAACTACTATTTATACTAAGTAAACCTAAATGGAGAACCACTAACTCCATGATCAACACTTGCTCCACTAAATGGAGAACCACTAACTCTGCAAGGTTATTGGTCAAACAAACTTCGACCATATTAAATGAGCCTGTTAAATTTGCAGGATAAAAGTTGGGTACTTTATTTCACTGATGAATCGTGCATCTCTCAGTTTCTTGACCTCCTCATCCACAACCTTTCTTCTCTCCTCGCCAAACTTTCGCTTTCTCTGTACCACTGGCTTGATTCCTGGGTTGATGGTGAGGTGGTGGAATACTATGTTAGGATCAATTCCAGGCATATCTGATGGTTTCCAGGTGAACAAATACAGGTTATCTCGAAGTAGTTTTGTCAAGGCAAGCTCTTCTTCTGGTTGTAAGGAGGTGCCTATGTTAGTGACTTGGTGCGGCTCGAGGCCTATATGAACTTCTTTTAGATCTTCGGTAGGTTCAATTTGCTCTTGCTGATATTCTTCATTTGAATCAAGGTCAATCATGTTGACGCTCAGAGGTTTATCTTCTTCACTTGTTCTCTTTTTTCCTTTATGTAACCTCAAGCTGTTGTGATAACAGTCTCTGGTAGTTTTTTGGTTTCCACGAATGGTTCATATCTTCCATTTCTCTAGAGGATACTTCATTACTAGGAACCTGGTGGAAAGGAAAGCGCCAAGAAGGTTGAAAGTTGGGTGCCCAATGATGATATTATAAGAGTTAGGTACGTTAATTGTAACGCCCCCTTTTTATTTAATTATTTTTAGTTAATATTTGAATACTTTTACATGATTTCATATTTGATAAGTGATAATATGTATGTTATTTTGTTTAGAAATATATTTGTTATAAATATGTTTGTTATTTTGTATAGAAATATATTTGTTATAAATATATTTGATATTTGTTATGGAAGTAATTTATATATATTTTTAAATAGAATATTAAGTTGTGGGGCTGTTTTTTGAATTAGTTAGAATTATGAGGGAATAAGTGGAATAAGATAAAACAAATAGAAGAGGTATAAAAGGTAAAACCTAGGTTTAGGAACAGACAATACGTACAATGAGTTTTTGGAGAAAAAGGGAGAAAACTAAAAGTGGAGAACCAAGAGGCTGCTGCTCCAATTTTATTAAGGTAAGGGTGGGATTTCCTTCAATAATCATAGTATATAATTCTGAAATTTGATGAATTGTTGTGTTCTTGAATTAGGGTTAGAAAGTTTATGTTAATTGATAAAATGAGATGAATTGTGTTGTTTGATGCATGTTCCTATGTTGTTTTGATTTCTATATTGCCTACTTGACCTGTAAACATCATTGTAAATCATTTTGGGTGATTAAGGGATCAAAAATTGGGTTTTTGGAGTGAAAACTGTTCTTTCCCGTAAGCGAATTCGGCCACCGATTTTCTGAAAGCCAAAACTGGAAAAACACTCACTTTTCACCCGTTTCTGTTTTGAATTAGCTTTCGGTGTCAACACAAAAGTTGTAGATATGGATGTTAGCTTTTTAATGCCGTTGGTCTGACTTCTAAATGATTTACAGAACTTGAGTTATGGTCAAATTACTGCACGTAGGTCACAGTGAATATTTATGAATTTCAGCACAACCTTTCCCGAATTTGAAATGAAAACTGATATCGATAGGTACAGAATTGACCTTTGGTGTAAACATGAAAGTTGTAGATAATTGTGTTAGCATTCCATTGGCTTTGGTTTGACTTGAAAATGATTTTTGGTTTTTGAGTTATGATGAAAATACTCCAAGGAGACTTTAGTGAATTATTATATGAATGTATATGTTGATGATAATATATGATGTTTTTCCATGATTAATGGATTATTATAAGAATGTGTATGTTGATGAATATGATGTTATATGATGTTGTTCATGGTTGATGAATTATTATATGAATGTGTATGTTGATGAATATGATGTTATATGATGTTGTTCATGGTTGATGAATTATTATATGAATGTATAAGATGTTACATGATGTTGTTCATAATTGATGAATTGTTGTTGTTAATACGATGTTATATGATATTGTTTATGACTGATGAATTATGATATTATGATGCGAAGTCGTCGTCGTTGTCATTGCCACTGTTGTCGTCAATGTCGTTAAAGTTGCAAGTGCTGGTCTAAGTTGTCTGAGTTGTAAGTGGTTGTTCCAAAGTATTGGAGTCTTATAAGTTGTTGATGTTGTCTATGTTGTAAGTTGTTGAGTCCATGCATACTCATTTCAGTTGGGGGCTTGATGCCCTGTGAGTTTTTACTCTACACGTTGAGGGCTTGATGCCCTGGAGCTTTAGCTCATTTGCGATGAGGGCTTGACGCCCTGGAAGTATATTAATACTTATTACGTTGAGGGCTTGATGCCCTGGATTGGTACCACATGCATGAATAAAATGTCTAAGTTACATTGTCGAGTTGAAGTTGCGTAGTCGATGTCGAAGTTGCTGGGTTGTCTAAAGTTGTCGAGTTGTCTAAGTTGTCGAGTTGATAATTATTAATGAATCGTTAATGAAGAGTTATATGTTGTTGTTTATGTTGTTTATGTGAAGTATTGTTAAAGATGATTTGAAGTTGATTGTTGTTTATGTTGCTTATATTGTTATATGAAGTATTATTAACGATGAACTATGTGGTTATTTGTATTACTAATTGATGTTGTTATGATGATTACATGATGTTGCTTATGAGTTGTTAAAGAAGTACTATATGAAAAATTATTATTATTAACTGATGATGTCTATGTTGTTAAATGCATTTGATGAATTATATGCTCATTATTATTGTTTGTGAAATCTCACCCCTTCTGTTGGAATTGCCGCCTTGTAGGCAAGTGCAGGTGATCAAGATTAGGTACGACGATGTGAGAGGTCCTTGTGGTGTCGTAGGAAATGCTCTGATATGTAACAGGATGATCATCCTGGTAGATTGAAAACCCGAAAGGGCGATCTATGCAAAAGTTAAGGATCATGACAAAGTAACTGCATCAAATCGAGCACAATCCACTTCGGGCATCCAATTATCAAAAGACCTCTGATTCAAAGCATCTGCAAATCAAAGACTCAGAATAGGGGCATTCAAAGTTGTTAGGGAGAATAGCGGTTATTGTGTTCAATGTACCCTTCCCATTACATTTACCATTTTCCAAAATATTTCAAAGATCCATGGAGCCGTGCCATTGGCGTGTCACCACTCAATTCAACAAATTTGAGCCTGTGCCCATTTATTTGGAACTCTCATTTATTCAATTTACAAAATTTCTTCTATTTTTTATGGCAACACTTGAAGCAAAAATTTAAAAAAAAACATTTTTTTACATCTTTTGAAAAGTGTGAACAACAAACACGCTCTCTTTGAACTTGTGAGCAGGAGAAGCGCACATCAGCATCCACCTCGAGAACGGCTACACTCCGAAAGAGAAACATGACTAAGCGCTATGAAGAGGACCTCTACTTTAAGCAAAATGCAGTCACAATCCAAAAACAAGAACAAAAAAATGAAAGCTCGCTAAGTTGAAAACCTGAAAAGGCGACTTAGGCAATAGAGAGCGTCCCGGTGGACTGAAAACCCGAAAGGGCGGTCCAGGCAAAAATTAGGGGCACAAAAAAGGAATATACTCCTGGTGGACTGAAAACCCGAAAGGGCGGTCCAGGCAAAAGTTAGGGATTTCAAAAGAAAAAGCAAATAAAAAACAAAAAGGAGCGTGACTGCTGGGGCATACCAATAGATTGACACTCTATGCAAAATGGCGACTTCCAGACTTTTGGTCAACAGTGGCATTTATTTGAACACTCTACGCCGGTTCACAAATGACGACCTCTTCCCAACTTTTCAGTCAACAATGAGCTCTCCCCCAAGAAGCATCAGTTGCTATCTTGTGCCAGGTTTCACCCTGCAAATGGCTCGATTAGTTCACGATAGTATCATCTTCAAGGAAGTTTGCCGAGTGTTTGTACTGCGATGTCAGTCTGCCTTCCATCTTACCTGTCTTGTCTCGTTTCGTCGAGTTCACTCATCACAACCCAGTCTACACACTCGTACATTCATTCACACATTCATACATTCATACATTATTACTTTCACTCACACACAGCATATACACAACATCATTCACACATGGTTGCATCAGTCACCCAAAGTCTTGTTTGGCCACATCCTTTCGTTTCAAGTCCTTTATCGTTTCAAGCCGACAGTCCCAGACAATGGGCCGCTTAAGTTTACATTTTTATCGTTTCAAGCAGACAGTCCCAGACAACGGACCGCTTACATTTTTATCGCTTTCAAGCCGACAGTCCTACACAATGGACCGCTTACATTTTTACTGCTTTCAAGCCGACAGTCCTAGACAACGGACCGCTTACACTTTTATCTGCTTTCAAGCCGACAGTCCTACACAACGGACCGCTTACACTTTTCTTACTGCTCTAAAGCCGACAGTCCTACACAACGGACCGCTTACACTTTTATCTGCTTTCAAGCCGACAGTCCTAAACAACGGACCGCTTAAGTTTACCTTTTGTCTTGTATCAAGCTGCTAGCCCTAAACAACGGACCACTTACACTTTATCTATTTCAAGCCGACAGTCCTACACAACGGACCGCTTACACTTTTCTCACTGCTCTCAAGCCGACAGTCCTACACAACGGACCGCTTACACTTTATCTGCTTTCAAGCCGACAGTCCTACACAACGGACCGCCTACACTTTTATCTGCTTTCAAGCTAATAGTCCTACAGAACAGACCATTTACATTTTTACTGTTTTCAAGCCAACGGTCCTAAACAATAGACCACTTAAGTTTACCTTTTTCCTTGTTTCAAGCTGTTAGTCCTAAACAATGGACAATCCGCGTCTATCCGTCATTCCCTCGAGTGTCTCCCCAGTGTGTCTGGTCTAGAAGCGTCATCAAAAGTTTTGTCTTCATTAAACCATCGTTCCAAATTAATACAATAATAGACAATCATTTCCCCAGTGAAACTACATTCCCCTAACAGAATCAGATCCTTTTCTACAAACAATTTCAGGCATCCTGTCGTCATTACTCATCCCAGTCGAGTCATCCATGCCGTCTTGCATTCATAATTGCGTCACATGCATTCACACGGTATCTTAGGGTCAAAAATAGGTGTACTTTGTATTTAAGTCTCTTCGGCCCGTCAAATCAAAGATTCCATCTTTAAATCTCCGGACGAAAAAACTTAAATAGGGGCATCTGTCATACCCCAATTTTTGACCTTAGATTATATAGTGGGGGTGCACATTTGGTTAATGGGGGTATGTATTTGTGTGAACGAAGTAGTGCTAGAAAAATATTATTTGGAAATGATAAATTAAATATTTAATTTGATCTTTTTTTTAAAGTGCTTTCTTTGTCCCCAAGTCTTGCTAAAATATTTTAGAATGCAATTTAGAATATTTTAGAACACAATCTGAAATATTCTGGTAGACAATCTGATATATTTTAGTGTTTGATCTGAAATATTATTTTGATACTCAATAATATATATTTATGTGCTAAATAAACATATTTATGTACTGAATAATATATTTTTGTACTCAATATAATACTTTGGTGCTCAATTGAGATATTTTTGTGCTAGATCTGATTACTTGTACCCAAAGTTTCTCACTTATTAGTTATGAATTTTCTCTATAAATAGAGAGCTCATATAGTGCATTCTGGACCCCGAAAATTCACAGTTGATGCTTCCTGTTTTTTTCCTCTCTTCTCTCTCTTTCGACTTGTGTTGACCCTCTCTTCTCTCTCTTTCGACTTGTGTTGACGAGTCTTTCTTCTTTTTCTACTCCTTTCTGTCCCTTCGGTTTCAAGTGGTCTTCGTACCATACAGAGTAAGTTATTTTCTTTTGTTTTTGCATTTTTTTATTTATTTGTTAGTTTAACTTTATTACTCTACATTTTATTTATTTTTCCGCTTTTATATATTCAAAAAGAACAAAAACATTACAAATAACCAAAAATTCACAAAAATATTTTCCTAATAAACCTTGATTTTCAAATCGAGTGATCCCATTTTTATTTTATTTTCTTAATCAAATTTCAATCAACTTAATTCTATTTTGATTTATTTTCTTTTAATATAAAAAAAACACAAACAAATTCTTATTTGCCATTTGGCTTTTTCATTTTAAAACCTTTTTCAAAACTAATAAAAAACACACAACCAATCAAACGTCAATTTTTACCCCGAACTACGAGGTTTTGATCCCTCACGGGTACGTAGGCAAAGGACACTCGTCTTCTCAAATCAATAAAAAATGTAGAAATTAGGTTTCCCTTTTTCTTTTTTCTTTTATCACTTTAAATCTATTTTCAAAAAAAGCAAGCAAGTTTATAGCACAAAAATTAAATAAAATCAAGAGGTTCTCGTAGAGTACTACGAACATAAAGGATGCTAATACCTTCCCTTTATGTAACCAACCCCCGAACCCTTAATCTTCAAATATGGGGCATTTGAACTTTTTTCCCTTTTTTCTAAATAAAATTAAATGTTCAGTCGTGAAATAAATAGTGAGTCAAAAGCTAATCAAATAGCCTTGATCTCCGAAAAATGACGCGACAGTAACGACCATTGGATCATCGTCGTGAGGAAACAGACCTTCATAATCGTTAGGCGAGAATGTGATGCTTTGCTTCCGCCTTAAATCAGCTTTGTTGTTATCAATAAACATCACCTGCATGACATATGTCTTTCCAGATGAGCTAGATTCTCCTCCTCCTGCAAAGCCTCTAGAAATGGTATTGAGAGCATGTTTTTCTTTTGGATCCTCCTTGTGGTTCTCTTTGCTCTTCTCTTCAGTAGGGAAACGTTGTTCCTCGCCTCGCCCCTTCTAACATATCCTCTGAGCTTCCCTTCCTGTATAAGTTTCGCAATCTTCATTTTAAGCTGCCAGCAATTGTCAGCTGCATGGCCTTGAATTTGCACCATGCCTCAGAATCGTTACCCATGCGGTCCCTCTGAGGCTCGGGAGGGTCAGGAATGAGTCTGGACTGGTAGACTTCCCTATATATTCGTTCCGGCTTGGTGTTCAATGGTGTGAAGTTGTCCACATTGTAAGTCCGTCTCTCCTGTCTTTTGAAGGTGCCTCTGTCTCTAGTTGGTGGCGGATAATAGTTCTGTTTGTCTCCTCCGGAACTACCACATTCTTTGGCGTCTCTGGCCTTCTTCTCTACATTACCTTCCTCGCCTTTGATATAACATTCAGATCTTGCATTATTTCCTTCTGGAGTTCGCTGGCTTTTGTGCTCGGGATTCGTTGGAATGTCCTACCCTCAGTCCGTTCTGGAAAGCGCCCACGAATAACTCCTGGTTGGGGCGTACCACCTTGATGGTGGCGTCACTGTAGCGGGCGAGATAACTTCTGAAGGATTCGCTCAGTTCCCGGCGGACGTTGAATGACATGGTGGTTGAGACCTTCCGGTGACGGCTTGCCTGAGAACGGGTGGATAAGCTTTTTCATCATGTCTTGATAGCTGATCACAAAGAATCTGGGCTGGTTCATTTACTAGCGAAGGGCGGTGTCGCTCAAATTTCAAGCGAGTAACTTACACTTGAGGGAATCATGCGCCATGATTACATCCATTAGGGTATTGAAAGAGGTGATGTGCTCCATTGGGCTGCCCTTACTGTCGAAAGAGGACAACGATGGAGATTTGAAACCCTCCGGAACGGGCGCGTTCCAGATCTCTGCTGATAACAGCTGGGGTTCTAGCTCCTCCAGCTCGTGTGATGAGAGTCTGTCATCTCCTGGTTTTGTTGTTGGTGGATAGTTTCTACTTATGCTTGCAAGGCTTCGTTCTACTCGAGTAATTAAGCGATTTGGGTTCTCATCGTCGCGACTTCTTCGGCGGTGGCCATGGCGATGAGGGGTTTTCTAAATAACGATGAAAGGCGCGATTTATGGTTTCTTTTGTAGTTGGTTGGAATTTCTAAATCGTAGAGAGAATATATGATTTAAAGTTTAGGCTTAGGGTTTCAAAATCGCGATTTACGATTCAGAAACGTGGTCAAAGTTAGTTTTACCTTTTCTCACAGACGGCGCCAACTATACTTGCTAAAGTACAATAATCGTATTAGGGTTTAGTATTGTCTTGGTCATTCCTTGAGAAGACTCTCAATGGTTGTATTTATAGCCCTCTATGAGCCTGATTTATGGCGGCGCCCTAGGGAGGGGGCGCTCTGGGCCTTAGGGCCCTTCTGGAGGGCGCTAAGCCTTGCAGGAAGGTCTAAAAATCCTTTTGGAAGTCGTTTTAGGTCCTTAAGAATATATTGACGGTCCATTTTTAAATGAATTTGACTATTTCTATGTTGTTGTTTCGAATATAGCCTCATAACGGAACGCCAATTAATAATCGTCAGCAACGAGCGACAATTAACTATCGTTCGATAGCGAATTGTAATTGATTGCCATCGGAAATTTTTTGGTCAGTTTGGAGTACCTGAGAGAAATACATATGTACCTAAAGAGCAATGTTCATCTACTAGTATTCACATTGGTGTATTCATATATTGGTATTTAAGATTAAGTGGAGAACATGCTCTGAAGCTATAATATGTCGATGATGTACCCACTTGTTGCCTTCAGCCATGACCAAACCATTTCCAAACATGGGATCCCAATCTTTTATATACTATAAGTTGTAAATGATAGGAATCCTAAAACTAAAGGGAAAATAAAGGTAATTATAGGCTTTTGGGGGAAGCTGCGAAAAAGTTTGGTCGGAATGAATTTGAGACAAGGAGATCTTATGCTTCTACATGTTGAGATCACTTACAATAACTCCACCAATCTAAGCTATCATAAAATATCCAATTAACAGCCCACCATATTAATCCTTCAATAGTAGTCAACAATATAATGTACATACAAAACATAGAGCATTTGAAATCAAAATGTTTTTTTTTTAAGTTAAATTAGCTTACTCAAATTAGCACCAGAGAGAATTGAATCTGAAATCTTGAAGAGGAGCACACTCTCAGGTCCCAAGCCAATTACCACTAGGCAACTCAAGTGGGTTTTTGAAATCAAAATGTTGAATGAGCAAGTTCGTAAAAAAATTGAGAAACAAAATTCAATGTATATGAATCAGTGAGACAAACATGGCAAATTATATACATGAAAAAAAAGAGAATTAAAATGGATACGCTATGAAGGAAATATTAAGGAAAACTGATGGTATATACACTATGAAACTTTTATGAAATCTAATAAATGAAGACATAAAAACTTGTGCAATTTTAATATCTCTAGATTTTTCTAGCCACATGAACTAGAGCAACCTTCATTAATATCACTGGATTTTTAAAAGCCTCTGTATTTTTTATTTTTTTTTATTTTTTAGAACTGCTACAAGAGTAAAATAAATAGTATTCTTCACAAAGTGTTTTTACATGAAGCAAGAAAATGATTTCTTGAGCAACATGCTACATTTTGTTCTACTTTTTTTTCTGTCCCTAATTTAGTTAATATATAGAGGACATATAATTTCTACTTAAATAACAAAAGTAGCAAGAGAGTAGGGATACATTTACTTATTTGATAATGGGTTAATATATGTTTAACCCCCGTAATATTAGCGATTTCCAGTTTATCCCCTGTAAAAAAAATTGTTTAGATTCCAACCCTGTAATTTGAATATTTTTGGTTTTGAACCTTCATGAATCTTGACTGTACAAAATCAATGATATGGCAGGAGGTAAATCGAAAGTTTCTCAAATTACAAAGGGCGAAAATACCTTAAATTTTGTAATTTGATGCCATGAAGGTCCAAAATCAAAAAATCTTCAAATTACAAGGTTGAAATCTAAACAATTTTTTTTATAGAGGGGTAAACTGGAAATCTCTAATATTACTGGGAATAAACATATATTAACTCTTTGATAAAATATAACGTTCTACAATGGCTGAACTATGAGAGGAATTCCATAAGTGGGTCTTAGAGACAACATGATAGTAGGAGAATGATGATAACTAGGGGAGAGTTTAAACTTAAACTTAGTAAGAAGTAGGGTTAACACTATGTTATACTCCATGAAGATCAAGTTCCTACCAATACATGCTCTCCCTCCAAAACCAAAAGGCAAGTACCCCATTGTATGGTGGCATTCCCCATTGGCATCATTCATGAACCTCTCTGGTTTAAACTTGTTTGCATCATTCCCCCATAATGTCATGTCATGGTGCATTGCTACAACGTCAATCCAAATGTTGGTCCCTTTAGGCACCTTTAAATTATCTACTCGAATATCCTCTTTAGCTTGCCTTTGCACATTTGGAGATGGTGGGTAGAGTCTAAGTGCTTCACTCCTCACCCATTTCATCTGCATGTAAAAGTTATATATAAGACCATATATTTTCATATAGGGTTGCGCTAGAAGCCATCCATGAAGGTGTTTTTTAGCAACCCACACCTCAAGATATGATTTCCACTTTTTAGTTATAACTTTGGTAAAAGACACATTCATAAAAATTAGTTGGTGTCTTTTAGCAAATGCTCATAGAATAACTTGTTAAAAGACATCTTCATAAAATGTGTCTTCTAGCAAAACTCATATATAAATATATATAAACTCAATGACGAATCCAAAAAATTTAGTAAGTGGGGTCAAAATTATATCATCAAAATTTATATAAAACTATATAAATGCATAAGTGTGCAAAAATTATGTAAGTTATGTTTATAATTGTTTTAAAATGTTGAATTTTTAAAATATTTTTTCATTTCTAGCGGAATATGAAAAATATAACCCTAGTTAATTATTTTTTCAACCACCAGCATCAATCTCAAAGCCTTTTTTAACAAATGTAAGAATAGTTTAGAATAAAATAGTAGTTTTATGATCTTGCTAACGATATGCTCTAAGAGAATTGATTAAATATTTCATAAAAGAAAATTTTATTTTAAAAATAAGTATTATTTTTATCGATATAATAATTATAACAACTTTTTATAAAAAAAATAAATTCTTTTAAATTCTTAACAAGTGTTCTTAGAACACTCATTTTTATGATTTTTCTTAGTTTTGTAATTTTTTGTAGTGTTATGAATGAACTATGTAAAAAAAATAATACTATATAATTTTAGGTTAAAAACACAGTAAGCAAGTGGAGTCGGTTGACCCTATTGCCTCCACATTGGATCCTTGCCCGTATAACATGATTTTAGTTGGAATTGATTTTTTATTTTATTTTAATATAAATAAAATATTTAAATTTGAAGACACAATATCACAAGTTCGGACAGAACCTTCAATCTCATTTCAAACTCACAAAAAAGGAAGGATTAAAGTAGGACCATTTCAACAATTAGCCCCATTTTAATTCACTCAACCGCAAAAATTTGATTTGGAATTACCTTTTTTAAATCAGCAAGAAAATTGATATCAAGTTCTTCCTTGCCAACAACTTCTTTAATTTCATCTCTCAATTGGTTTTGCCAATCTTCATGCAAAGCTAGAAGCAGCAAAGTCCATGTGATTGAAAGTGATGTAGTCTCATAGCCACCAAAGAAAAATGTCTTGCACTCATCAACTAATTCCTTCTTTGTTAATGCCTTGTTCAACTGTCCATAAGTCCCATTATTTTCTTTTAACAAATGACCTAACAAATCTTGTTGATGTTGTATCTTATCATTTGAATTCATCCTAGCTTCTATGATGGAAAACATGAGCTTGTTAATTTCTTCACCAAGTTTCCTGGTCTCTAGAGTTTTCTTGAGATTGAAAATTTTCTCAAATGGGACCCCCACATATCTATTGGTCTTGAAAAGGATCATTTGCAAAGTTTTTAGTTGATCAAACACTTTCTTTCCATTTTCATCTCCCAATCCAAAGCTTGCTCTTGCTATGATCTCTCCAGCAGTGGTTACGATCTCTCTTTCAACATCGATTTCAAAGTGGCCGGAGTTTATTTGGGAAACCCAACTTTCTATCATTTTCTTTGTGGAATCAACCATCATTATTGCCATTCTCTACAGAATTTAAAATAATTATAAAAAAAAAAAAGGTTATTCATCATATATGTTTTTTGACAAAGTTTTTTGAAGAGAATAAAGTTAGATATACCAATTTCTAACCATAACTCTTTGTCATTTAAAAAAAAGTTATTATCGTACTTAATCCAACTTAAATTATAACCCCTTTTAAAAAAATTCAATTAATTGATAAGAAATGAGTCACAAAAATGGAAAATATAGAAAGAAAAAAAACATTCAATTGAGGTATGTATGACTTTTATGTGGCCGTAGAAATTTGATAATAAATGGTTTTTTTTTGTTACAATCGATAAGAAATGGTTCATAAAAAATGGAAATAGAAAAATCTTGTTAATTTGTTTATCAGTGAAGTGATAAGGTGGTTTGGAAAAAAAAAAGTGGGTATCACTTTCAATGTTATTGATGGTGAAGTGGTCAAGAGACTTGTGATTATGGAACAAGCAGACGAGGTAAACAAGGTAGTTAGGAAGAGGAATGTCGGTGATTAATGATTGTGCTATCTTTTAATGTTAGAGGTTTGGGGGGTTTGGTGAAGCGCAAGCGGGTGAGGGAGCTTGTGAGGGATCAACGAGTAGATTTTTTGGTTATTCAAGAAACAAAATTAGAGGTGATTACGAACAAGCTTTGTTATAGCTTTTGGGGTGACAAAGATTGTGATTGGACGTTTCTTCCTTCAATTGGAAATAGTGGAGGAATTCTTTCTATTTGGAGGAAATCGGTTTCGAAGCTTATTCATTCTTTTGTTGGGAATGGCTTTGTTGGGGTGTGTGTGGATTGGGGGTTCATAATAAAAGATGTTTTATTATGAATATTTATTCGAAATGTGATTTGATGTCAAAGAAGGCTATGTGGGAGAGTAATGGCTTGGTGAGACATGCGTGGGGGGAGGGGGCGTGGTGTTTGTTTGGGAACTTCAATTCGATTTGTGCTTGGGAGGAGCGTAAAAGTATCAATGTTGCGACTACGTCCGATCAAAGGTTAGAGATGCACTTATTTAATAACTTTGTAGATGTGGTGAAGTGTGAGGATGTAAACCTTTTGGGAATGAATTTTACGTGGTATCATTCTAATGGTGTAACGATGAGTAGAATTGATAGAGCGCTTATCTCGGAGGATTGGAGGGATTTTTGGGGCAATGTGGTGTTTTGGGCTATTCTTAGAGATGTCTCAGATCATTGTCTGATGGTTTTAAAGGTGGAGTCTAATGATTGGGGTCCAAAACCTTTTCGATTTAATAATTTTTTGCTTCAAAATAAAAATTTGAAGAAGGTTGTGGAGGATAAGTGGGGTAGTAGTGTGGTAAGGGGTTAGATGTGATTTGTGTTGAAATCTAAATTGAAGGGTTTGAAAGCTACTTTAAAGGAGTGGAGATGTTGACGCGAGATTGGTGAAGTTGAAGGAAGACATTGTCGGGCTTGACACTAGGAGTGAAAGGGGCTTATTATCGGTTGAAGTGGTGGTTACTAGGAAACGTTTATGTGAGGAGTTTTGGAGATTATCCAAGAGTAAAGAATATTTGATTGCCCAAAGGTCGAGGTCTAAATGGATTTGGGAGGGGAATACTAAGTCTAAGTATTTCCATAAGTGTTTAAAGTCTAGAACCTCCCATAATTCTATTAAGGCACTTAAAGTGGAGGGTGAATGGCACCAAACACCGGGTGATATTAGAAAAGTTGTGGTCGACTACTTCAAGAGGCATGTGGAGGGAGGTGATTGGGTTCGACCGACTTTGATTGCCCCTTTTTGTTATAGGAGATAGAGAAAGTGGTGAAGGAAAGTGACGAAGATAAAAGCCCAGATCCGGATGGTTTCAATTTTGCTTTTTTCAAGCATTTTTGGTACCTTGTGAAGAATGAAATAAGGATTTTTTTTGACCCATTTGTTTCCTTCAGCCATGACCAAACCATATATTAAATATATAGAGAGTAATTGTTGGATAGAGTATTAAATATATATATATAGAGAGTGAGTGAGTTGCACCTTAAGATTAAGTGGAGAAAATGCTGGGGCTATAATATGTCGATGATGTACCCATTTGTTGCCTTCAGCCATGACCAAACCATTTCCAAACATGGGATCCCTGTCTTTTCTAAACACACTAGGCTTTCCCCATGTCTTGGCCAAAACCTTTGTGGACATTTTCTTCAAAAATTCAGGGTCTGTAATGTATAAAAATGGCTCTGTCCCCAACCAATATATGAAAACTTTCCCTACAAACCAAAAACACAATGAATTGTTCAACATAATCAATCACTATAAATAATAAAAAAAAAATCAAATATAAAAGTTATTGGCGTAAAAAAGAATAGACAGAAGTTTGTCTTCAATTTCAGCGACGAAAAGCGAGATGATTTATTTATTTTTGTCTTCAATTAAATCATGATTTGCAAAATGAGATTTTTTTTTGTTATAAACCGGGTATCCTCATTCCGCAACTGCGGAGACTAATCCTCGAGCATTGTAGGACTCAAATGGGAGACAAACTCTCCCTAAGAGTTTTAATGCATGTCCAAAGCTGGATTCGAATCCAGGACCTTGGTTAAGCTAGAAGAGACTCGTTCCAGCTCTTCCATTAAATCATGATTTGCAAAATGAGATCTGTGTTTTGAAAATGGCAACAAAATATATATTTAAAAAAACTATCCACAATCCACATCACTATGTACAAATTTGTCAACCAAAAACAAAAAAACACAGAAAAATGATATTATTAGCTTACCGTAAGATTTTTGCCAAGAAGAATAATAAGGAGAAATGGTAGAGTGGATGTCATGGGTAATATCTAAGGCCATGGACTCACATGAAGAAGAAAAAGAAGCTTTAAGGCTTTTATTCCTTTTCATCTCTTTGATGTTTCCAAGTGGAAAACTTGGGGTTGGTCCATCAAATCCACATCTTCTAAGGTTTTGAAATTTTTGATTAGGTAAAATCCACCAAAAAAATGTTAGTGTTGTGAGCAAGGAAAGACATACAGCAAATATTATTGTAGTGAGCACAACATGAACTTCTGATAAAGCTACAAACTCCATCTCTTCTTTACTTCTCTCTTTTTCAATTGCTTATGCTATATAGGTGTTATTGTGGTTAGGAAAGAAAAATGTAAATTTGTGTGTATATGAGTAATTAAGTAGCTATTTTGGCACTACGAATCATAAAGTTTAGCTTTTGACCAAAACAATGCAAGTGCAATGGTTTAGGGAAAGAGATTGAGTGACTTAAATCTTAGGCCAATTTTATGATGTACTAGTGAGACATGTCTTGTATTATTCATAAGCTAGTTTTACCATTGAAATATGATGTGACATTTTGATCTAATGATGAAAAATAAACTTATGTATGATGTAATACCATTTTACTTGTGCATATTAAACAAGGGTTTTGTTAGAAGACACATTTTATGAAGGTGTCTTTTATCAAGTTATTCAATGAGCATTTGTTAAAAGACACTAACTAATTTTTATGAAGGTGTCTTTTAGCAAAGTTATAACTAAAAAGTAGAAATCACACCTTGAGGCATGGATTGCTAAAAGATACCTATGAAGGTGACTTTTAGCAAAACCCATTAAATAAAGTCTAAATCTTATATATTTGCACATGTAAGTTTTTTTTTTTTTTTTTTATTATTACACGAGACTCAACTTTTGTTTAAGAAAACAAAAATGTAAGAGACATATATATACTCACTCAATTTGGCAGAAATTAGTTGATAGCAAACGAAATCGGCCGTTAAGCGGGTGCACCTCAGAAATCCATGCTCAAGACCCCAAATTTTAGAATACTGTTCTCCCCCTGCACAAAACACTCACACACTGCAGCCATGCCTTAAAACCCCTGCGCTAGTTAACTAACGTAAGTGTAAAACTATGTGTTAGTTAACTAGCGCAACGTTAGTTAACTCACGCAACGTGCTGTCTTAAACAAGGCAGAACACTCATTTCCTCATTTCTCATCTAAAATCTCAAAAAATCTCCAAAATCTCTCTCAAATCACCAAATTCAAAATTCCTTTAAGTTCAAATCAAACAACACTCCAATAACAAGTAAGTTTTCATAATTAAACACCATTAACCTTTTATGTTTATATGTTTGATTTTTCTCTTAAATTAGAAAATTTTTAGATTTAGGGTTTGTTTAAATTTTGGTTTTTTTGGCAAGAAACCATACAATGTTTACATGAAAATGACATGTGTTGCTTAAATGTTTAGATGTTTGCATGTTTATGTTGTAGGTTTTGAGTTTTAGAGAATTTTTTTAGATTTAGGGTTTGTTTAAATTTTGATTTTGCTTGCAAGAAATGATACAATGTTACATGTAAATGACTTATGTTGCTTAATTATGGTAAGATGTTTGCATGTTAATGTTGTAGTTATGATTTTTAGGATTTATGTATAATTTGCACTCCAAGTGTTTGATGAAATGTTTGAATGAGTTTTTTATTGATTGTTTTTAATTTCTTATCGTGTAGATTTGAAACAATGGTCAGGTGGATTGACGTTCGTGCGCAATTCAACGGCGGAGAACCTCATAGGTTGAAGGTTTGGTGCCTTGATATAACGCTAAGAGGTCTCAAGGATCAGCTGGATGAATTCAACCAAGGAGTCAACCCCGGAGAGACAAGGAAGGTGGAATACGTTCAATATAAACGTCCAACTCTCGACGATGGGAGAGTATCATTCTTTGGGTGGAATGGACGAACGACGAAAACGTGACGACCATGTTTTGGGAGAACAACATGTTCCAGTGGATCGATATGCGAGCAACGTTGGTGAGATCAACTGAAGATATCATCAAAAGTCTGATTTCGCTAGAAGATCGTGATTAAGTGGGGGTCATGATTAGGTAGGGAATGCACCTTCCAACTACAATAATTATCTTACCCTGAAATGGAAATTCAAACTTGCTAAACGCCAGGACTCCGACATTTTCCCGACGTTCCCATTGTTCCTTTCAAAATATTAAATTCTTGTTAAGCTTGTTTAGATGAAGGTATTGAAGTGCCATGGAATGGACCTCATTTTTTTGATACTTGAATACCGTCATTTAAACCAAGCCTAAGAAGAATTTAATCTTTTGAATGGAACAATGGAATTGCCGGGCGAATGCTGGAGTGTTGGAGTTTAGCCACTTTGAATTTGCCATTTCAGAGGCAAGATGATTATTGTAGTTTGAAGGTGCAACTGAATGTATTATATAATTCTGATTCCGGCAGAATATCGTTATTAGGTAGGGAACTTCACCTTCCAACTACAACATTTGTCTTCCTTTGAATGAGATAATTCAAACTTGCCAAACGACACTTTCCAAGCATTCACCCAGAAGTTCTATTGTTTCATTCAAAAGATTAAATTCTTGTTAGCTTGGTTTAAATGACGGTATTGAAGTGTCAAGGAATGAACCTCATTCTGTTGACACTTGAATACCATCATTTAAACCAAGATAATACGAATTTAATCTATTGAATGAAACAATAGAACTTCCGGGTGAATGCTTAAGAGCTGATGTTTGGCAAGTTTGAATTTACCTCATTTAAAGGTAAGATAATTGTTGTAGTAGGAAGGTGCATTTCCGAACGTAATGTAATGTAATGATATGACATATTTAGGAACGTAATGTAATGTTTTGGCTACAAATGTTTGTTATTTCTTGTATTTGACTCTCTCAGCCGAGGTTTAGGCACTCCTTGTGCTGAAACCTTCAGGCCTTCAATAATATATCCATTTTAGTTTCTTCAAAAAAAAACTTTTATTCGAATTTATTCAATACACAACTTTATTCGATTTCACGTTGTGTTTAATTAGACTTTTTATTCGAATTAATTCCATACGCAACTTTATTCGATTCCACGTTGAGTTTAATTAGACTTTTTATTCGAATTTATTCACACAATTATTTATTCACGTTATTCTAAAGTATTTATTTGCTATATTCTAATTTATTTATGCACTTAAAATAAATTTGAAATTAGAAAATAAATTTGATTTTATTCTAATTCAATATATATTTATTTATTTATACACTTAAAATAAATATTTATTCGAATTATTCATTAAATAATTGATACATATAACAAAATTCATTAAATACAAAATTAGAAAATAAAAGCAAATATAAAAATAAAAGCAACATCTCATTTTATTAATCAACTTCATACAATAATTGATACATTGTCACATTGATACGTTTATTCGATTTCACTAAATAATATGCTTATTTTCTTTTTACCCTCTTTGGGTAAAAAAAACATAAATGTGGTCAAAAAAACGTGTAAATGGTGTAAAAAACGTGTAGATTGAAGGTTGAGAACTGACCACCGTCCACAAAAACGTGTGTTCTTGAGTTCTGACCATCGGCCAACGTGCGTGAGTAAACTCACGCACATGCCAGTGGTGCGTGACTTAAGTCACGCAGAGGTTATAACGTGCGTGAGTTAAGTCACGCTGCGTGACTTAACTCATGCAGGGGCAATTTTGGAAATCATGCAGGGCAGGAATGTTTTGTGCAGGCGGGAGAGAAATATTCCAAATTTTAAGGAATTCTTCTCTTTACCCAACAGTTTTTCATTCCTAATTAAAAAAACCAAAATGCCTCTGCATGACTTAAGTCACGCAGGATACATGGTCTGTGTGAGTTAACTCACACTATGTCTGTGATCAGTCACAGAATGGGAAGAAGCAGTAGTGTCCATGATTTCATTCATACATACATCCATTCAGTCAATTGCATGTATTTTTTCATCATTCAATCAAGCATTCATTCAAAATGTCATAATGTAACACAAAATGTCATAAATAAAACGCAAACGCGTAAATGTAAATATATTACAACCATACCCGACAAAATGTCATAAATAACTACAAATATACAAAACTCAAAAAATAAGACTCTACTGCTGCTCCCGTGGACTCCTACTCAGGCACCGCGAAGCCGACACCTGGTCAAACACGGTATAATCGGACCGGAGGCTCTCCAAAATGCTGAAAAATAGTAGATTTGAAACCACCTCAAGAATCTCCATTGCATGCTCCACTCTGGCTCTCATGGTGCCGATGACCTAGAATGGATCAGGAGGATGTCTGGCCCACTTCTGTTCAATAATAACCCCGTGGTAGACAGGTCTGGGAGCTACGTACTCAAGAACGGGATCAAGACTGACGATAAAAGGATGGGATACATGGTAGAACCATTTCAGGTACCCCACTAAATTCGCCCACCCGTCGCCCTCCGGGACCAGGTCACCCTGTCATGGTGGCTAAGGACATAGAGAACAAACTCGACGAAAGCAATAAACACATATGTTGGATCAAGAGGCACAATCGTCATGGGTGGTCTAGGAATGGTCTGAACATAGTCGTACTGCCTCTGAACCCACTCTGGCAAGTGACGCACCATCCTCTCTTTGTCGGCCATGATCCATCTAGAGTACCAGCATACATCCTGAAAAGGCGTCACGTCTGGTCAGTGCTCGTACGGCCTCCAGATGACATGACAATGCTCCAACGAATCCATCAAGCCTATGAAATTGGTGGTATAAGCCCTAGAGACCAATAGTTTATGTGAAACTTATCTTATGTATCATGACTTTTATTATTAAATAATATATGGCACTCTTTATTTTATATTTATAGTAATGTTAATAAAGTCCTTAGAATAGATAGTTCATGTAATAATATATTAAGTGTGACTTAATCATGAGATTACATTATCATAAAGAACGTTATTCTTAAATGTATCAGTAGTCAAGCTTTAATATGAATTAGGATAATAATAAAGCGTCGAGACTATTATGTATGAAGACTGATGACCGCATCTCATGGGTCATAGATATGAGATATCAAGTCTATACATAGGTATAAATGTTAGGAGTAATATTTATACTGGATAGACCCATCGTGAGAATACTACATAGTAAGTTATGAGATTGTCATAAGATATTCTTACAATGATAATAGTGTACATCGCTCTTTGACCTGAAACCACTATGATCCCTAGATGTGGACTCAAGTGCTTTGTTGCCATTCTAACGTTGTCTGTAAAAGGATAACCATAACGTTGGTTGATGGGTACTTGATGAATCATGCTGAGGGGCATGAGTGTCCTAGATGGGATTTGTCCCTCCTCATAAACATGAGATATATCTATAGGCCTCTTGATGAAATATGACTGTAAAACTGCATGGCCATGCCGAACTAAGTCGATATAGGATATTGGACTTATTCGTTATTCAGTATATTTTGGAATCAAGAAATATAAATATTGATCTACACAATGGTGACAAAATCTATGCATTGAGATCAATAAAGATATTAGGACAAAGGAGTAATCGTATACATAAGTATTATCATGGAAAAAGGTTTCGTCAGATCACTTGACATTCTTGTCACTTGGGTAGCAATGATGTGTTGCTAGATACCGCTCATTGTTTATAGTATTAAATATTAGATTTAATATTATTGCCAACGTGACTAGAACCTATAGGGTCACACACAAAGAACAGTCAAAAGAGAAATATATAAGTATGACTTATATAAGGGGTGCGTTTAGTAAATAATGCTAATTAGTTAGCAGAATTACTAAACTCGTTATTGGTCTTACAGAAGCCCAATAGTGACTTCTAAACTTGCAGAGCACACTAAGAGTTCTATAAATAGAAGCCTAGTGCTGAAGTTTGAGGTTGCACGTTTTGAAACCCTTAACTCTCTGAAACTTCTAATTCATTGGCTAGCACCGAGTTTTGGAGGAGCACTGTTCGTGTGGACTTGCTAGAGGCTTTGCTGCTTGCTGCTTGCTTTGCTGTGATTGTGCTTCCAGTTTCCAGCTTTCAGATTTCACACTTCTAGGTAACAATCGAATCACTGATTCATGTGTAATTCGTAATGATCCAAGGAAAGAAAATCGAATTTTTTTTATCCGCTGCTTATTCTGTTTATGAATCGATTTTCCTTCAGTGTCCAGCATCAGCAAACCCCCTGCGAGGTTTGTATCAACCCACATCAGGTTCTCCCATTCGTAATCTTCATATTTCTTCCTCATAACGACATGTCTAAAGTGAGCTAAAACTCATCCCTGCAAACACAAAGAGAAATTCATATCAGCACACAAGTATCATACAAAAAACTATACATTTACGATTAACTTCAAAAAATAAGAAAAATATATATTACCACAAGCAAGCTCATGTAACCACCAACGGCGCCAACATGTGAGTTGGAGGTAAGAGAAAGTTTCTCATACAAGAAAGCAAGTCCCATCCCACCTCATGACCAGTTGCCTAAGTCATCCAAATTCTGAAGCGCAAGCATCCACAACAGATTAATGGTTTTGCTGTTCTTGCCGGCAAAAAGGGTGTAGCCAAGCAAGAGCAACAAAAATGTCTTAACACAGGTGGGCCTAACAAGACTCAGCTCCAAATCTTCCTCCTTTTATAAATCCTCCTCCACCAACTGGTTACAACTATTCAAAAGCTGGTCATAATGCTCTTTCAGGGTTGTGTAAGTAACATGAGCACCATAATTATTATTCACCTGCTCCACCGCATCCTCCACTTTAAACAGTAACTGATTCTCCAACAGCTCGACACCCCGGTCATGAGATAACTCATCCTTCTGAATGAGCCTTCCAGCGATGGGGGTGTCTAGAAGACACGCCACATCATCTAGTGTGATGGTTATCTCCCCAATAGGCAGATGGAAGCTGCTGGTCTCCTCATGCCATCTCTCAGTCAAAGCATAAACGATCCCGTGAGAGATGCTCTCGTACCCAGTCAGAAGGAGGGGCCTTAGACCGTATGCATCCACCGGGTTCCAGAACCAACGGTTATCATCTACCGGCAACGGAAGCATCAAACTTGAAAGCTTAAGTTTCTTCCCGTGCGAGACACCGGTCATTTTATGCTCTCTTTGCAACTGAAGTACAAAAAAAAAGTAAATAAATGTCACTTATTCTAACAAACACCATTGAAAAAATTAAATATGTAAAATAAACATGAAAAATTCTAAGTAAAAAATAAATGTCATGTATTCTAACAAACACCGTTAAAAAAAATTAAATACGTAAAATAAACATAAAATATTCTAAGTAAAAATAATTAGTAAAATAATTAGTAACATATCATTAAATTAAATAAGGCAATTATACTTACTACTTTATCTCTCAAAAGCTTGCATGCCACCTGTTTACCGAATTTCGATAAAAGGGACAACTCATAAGCCCCCCCCCGAAAAGCCGTCATCCTCATCCTCCATACCAGGCTCTTACTGCTGCTGAGGAGTCTGCTCATATTGAGGCTCCTCATACTGTTTCTGCTCATACTGATACGCCTCCTGATACTGCAGCTGATACCCCTCGTGATACTGAGGTTGATACCCCTCCTGATACTGAGGCTGATACGCCTCCTAATACTGAAATTGTGTCGGGTCCATCATCTGGGATGGACCCGTATGTGACGATGATCCCCCCACAACACTAACCCTACCAAGTCTCGTGGCCCCCTCTCCCTCGACCAACTAAAAGAGGGCGTAGTGTTTGCTTCTCCCTCTGTGCACTACTAGTAGACGACTGCACTCTCCCTAACCTAACTCTGTCATGCCTCTCCTCAAGCCTCTGAGACATATATGCACAACATTTCAACAAGCAAAAAATCAATGAGACATTTTCATACGGACAATTCAACAACAACACTTAAATTTCGGCAGTGTCATTTCAATCTCTAAATTACCACATTGAAGTCAAACTAACTTTAATCAACATTAACAAACATATTTCTAACTAATTTCATCATTAACAATTCAAAAAACAAAAAAAATTCATTGAGACATTTTATCAAACACATACAGTGCAACTTTCAATCAACTAAGAAATCTAACAATTTCTAAATCCTAAACTACCACATTTCACTCTAAACAACATCTAAAATACAATTTGTAAATTAATTCATCACTAACAATCAGAAAAACTAACATGCAAGCCTAATTTATAAAAACTTAAAATTGTTAAATTTCTTCAAAAATCTAAAATTTCAAACAAAAAAATGCAAAGAAGTAGGATAATCATCACTTACTTGATATTGTGGGAGAATTTGGCTTTGAATGGCGCAAGAATGAAGAAAATCAGATTTGGAGGTGAAAAAACCGCAAGAGCAGAAGTCTGAAATATGCGTGTTTGTGTTTTTGTGTTGCTGTTAAATGACTTAAGTCGCGCATGGGTAAAATTAAAAATTCAGTTGGTAGCGAGCAATTTTTGTTGGGTAAACAGCGGTATTCAATTTTGCGTGACACCAAAATATATATTTTTTCTTAGGGTATGTTTGGTTCTACCGAGGGGAATGGAGGGAAAGGGAGAGATTTTAATGGAGGGGAGGGAATAGGAGGAGAGAGGAGAGGAGAGGAGATATTTTAAATAAATATATGTTTGGTTCAAAAGAGTGGAGGGAAAGGGTGGGGAGAGGTTTTAATTAAAAATGTGTTCGGTTCAAAAGGGGAAGGGAGAAATTTAAAAAATAATTTACTATTTTATCTTTAAACTTAATTAAATATACGACAATGCTTGCTTTTACGATTCCATTGACCAACGAAAGACAAGAATACATCTGAATAAAAGTTGTTACAAAGATAATATAACCTACTAATAATAAAATTTGTTACAAGGATCATATAACCTACTAATAACAAAAATTGTTACAAGGATAATATAATCTAATAATAATAAAAATTATTAAAAAATAAAATAATATAACCTAATAATAAGAAAAATTGTACAAGGATAATATTGAGATTTTAAATTAATCTAAGAATAATTGTGGCAATGCAATAAAATTTTAAAAGATTGCCTCCCTCCCCTCCGAAAAACTCTGCCGGGGGAAGCAAAAAGTGGGTCTTGAAGGGATTTTGCTCGCCTCCTCTCTTCTCCCTTTCTAAAAATTAAACCAAACACGTCAAAATAAAAATATTCCCTTCTCATCACTCCCCTCTAAAACTCTCGAACCAAACAAACCCTTAGTGTTCGTGTGTGTGTATGTATATATATATACATATAATAATAATAATAATAATAATAATAATAATAATAAATTATTTTTAAAATGGCATAAAAAAATCATAAATGCAATTTGATAATTAATTTAGAAAATATCATTACCCACCAATCAAATGAATGGATTTGTCTAAAACTTTTACACCGTCATATATAGTTTTTAAACTCATTCATCGATTGCTGCTTTAATGTCAAACTTATTGTAAAGTTTTTTTGTTACATTAATTAATTCCACATCCTACATAGTTAAATAATATAAAGTTGCAAATTAAAGCTTCTTTTGTTTACTAAAGACATTGAAAATGAATAGATCTAACCCTATGTGTTCCACTAACGGCAATAGCCACATTGATTGTGTCTAAGAGATTAGTGCAACATTGTCAATATCATCATAGTATTGGGAAACCAAGTTTTCCTTCATATGAAAATGACACTAATAATAGGTGAATGAACTACACATTGTTATCACTAAATTGTACTGAATGTTCAAATTATGTTTGTGTTAAATCTTGACAATATATAAGTAACAAAGTATAGTTTCACACACCACTAGACAGCTTTCTCATTTTGGCTATACAGATCGTCAAATTCAAAATCTTCTATTAGATAGTTGCTACATTTTGATAACTTATATGATGATACTCAGACAACACATGTGTGTAGTGTAGTGTAGATAAGTAAGTTGAGAATATCATTGACAAAAATCAGATATCTATCTTTTTTGAAACTTTAACTCGGGGAAGAAGAAAATGAAATTAATTAAAATAACACTATAATGATCATTTTATATATAATTTTGTCCGTTAAAATTACAATAACAAACTCCTAGCATTAAACTAACACTTTAAGAACGATCAATTTAGCTCTATAATATGTAAATAATTCAAATTTGTCATTTGTATATGTATCTAGCTAGAGATGTCAATTTTCGTTTCCAGCCATGGAGAGTTTTCCCTCATGACCATGGATCTCTGTAGTCCCCGTGCGCCTGCGGCGACCTCATTATCATGAGAATTTTTTTTAAGAAAAACCATTAAATCCTCCACTCCATTCCCCTCCTAAACTCTCCATTCAAACACACCCTAAATTTCCTCTATTCTTTTCAAGCAAATATAATATTAAGAGATTGTGGTAAATAATTATTTGTAAAAGAATTATATAAGAAGGGATCAAATTACATCGATGGAATGTAACACTAATGTTACACCGTTCAATATCGTTTTGCTCGATACATATTTTTTAAAGTTGACCGTTGGATTGTAAGTTTATAACATATAGATTATTCATATAAATTTTTACCAAAATTTAAAATCGTTTGATATGTTATTGAGATACACTGAGATTAACGGTGCTCAATAATAGAGCATAAATAATTAATATTGGTAAAAAAACTACATGGATGATCTACATGATATAAACTTACAATCCAACAGTCAAATATCTGGAGAAAATCGAACCTGAGACCTCGAGGAGGAGTAAACTCTCTGATCTCAAGCCAATACCAAAAAGCCAACCCAAGTGGATATATATATATATATATAGAAGATGTATCACATGAGAATGAATATCTTATGTGAGAATAGTGAGAATAAATCTCAACCATTAAATAAAAAATGCATGGTTGAGATTGAAACATCACATTATAACCAAAGCGCACACAATTCTCACCCTTATTCATCTCTCTGACACAAAGTAACAATTTTCCTTCATCAAGAAAAATTACATTGAACCTTAAGCTTCAAAAATTGATTTGGACCTGTTCTTTGTAAATCAAAGTCAAATTGATTTTTTGTTTCAATTTTAAGTATGGAACCTTCATGATGCAAAAAAACAAATCAGATCATTCATTCTTTGCGTCAACTGCTCATCTTCTTCCCTCAAAAGCCGCTGTTTCTTCTTCCCCCTCCCCATCAATGATTTTTTCCGGCGACCCAACCATCACTGCCCTGAATCCCGCCGTCGTGACCTTCCACCTCCGGTTCGTGGTCAGAAACCCGCCGTCACCGGTTTCCTTCACACGTTCATGGTTGTTTTGTGATCGGAAACTCCATATAAACCATTTGTTTGTTTTGGATCTATGTAAACACAATTTCCTTTGAATTCAATTTTGTTTCTTTCTTTTGGATCTACACCCATTCACTATTTCTGGTTTTTTGTAAATTGAACATTTCCTATAATCCAATTAATTTACGTAAACAAAGAAGCATTATTTTTGATTTATTGTCAATTAAAATATTTGGATTTCCATATGATAATGGTAATGAAGAGCAACGTGAAGGATTTGGAGAACAAGAACAAAGGATTGAAGGTTAGAGAAGATGAGAAGTTGAATGGATTGAGGATAGGATGTGGAAAGGCATGTGTTATCTAAAATAAGTTTTTTAATCTAGACCATTTATTTTAATCTTGATGGCTGAGATTCATTCTCACCATTCTCATATAAGTATGACATTCTCATTAGATATGTCCTATATATATATATATACATACATATATATATATATATATATACATACATACATACATATATATATACATATACATATATATACATATCTATATACATACATACATACATATATATATATATATATATATATATATATATATATACATACATACATACATACATATATATATATATATGGTTTAGGGGACTTTCTCCACTATCCCTGTCGCGGGGAAACTCCATGATCGAAGATCCCCTAGTGGAGAAGTCCCCTCATGGATACCAATTTTTGGATTCTAATTGACATCCATACTAATTAAATAACACAAATATCTAAGAGTGTGTTTTGACAAGAGAATATTTTGAGGTAATATAATTTTATAGGATAGTTCAAATTCTTCAATGTAAACTCTATTGTTTACATGATAAATTTAGAGAATTCTTTATAATAAATAGATTTTATGAATTATTTTATAATAACTACATTTAGAAAATTTCAAATACCACCAATAAAAAAAAATTGAAATTATTTTCTTACCGTATAAAATGTGAATCTCAATTGGTTCATATAACTTCTTTTTAGATTATGCACTTTAATTGCTATATGTTAAAGAAATGTAGACATCAAACCCTAGTTATTTTTCAAATTTTGTAAATTGATCCTTATAAATTTTAAAATCTTACTAATTTACACCTAAATTTTGAAAATTGTACCTGTAATGACGTGATTTTAGAATTTTATTTATTTAATTGTTTTATTATTTTATTTAATAGTTTAATGGTTGGGTTAATTAGATTTTATTAGATATAAAGAAATTAAGGGTATTTTAGTAATTTGGATAGTCAATGACATTTAAGTAAATTATAAGTGAAAGTTATTTTATGAGGTTAGTGGTAACTTTGTAGAATTACAAGAGTTGAGGTAAATGGTAAAAAGATAGAATTAAGTGAATTAGAGAGAGAAAATTGTTCTTCTCCCATCAAGTTTTGCTCATTCCCAACCACACTACCTAAAATACTCCTGCGTGAGTTAACTCACGCAGGTGTTACATGCAGCGTGATTTAAGTCACGCTTGCTATCTGAGTTAAGTCACCGTGAGTTAACTCGCGTAGGTTATACTTCAGCTTACTGAGCGTGAGTTAACTCGTGTGGTGGTATTTTGGTCGGTTTGTATGGGAGTGAGTGTTTTTTGTTGGGAGAAGATCAATTTTCTTAGAAAGATAAGCGTTAATTAATTGTTAGTAATAAATTGAGCTCAATAGATAGTAAGTGAGTTAAGCCCAATATGATGAATATATAAGGCTAGTGTTAGACATAACCCTAGTTTTGAGATTCATTTGGTAAGTTCACTAGAAAGAGGCAAAGTGAGAATATAGAGAAAATTGAGAGAGAAGAAAGAAGAAAGAGACCCAAGAGCATAAAGAGGTAGAACAAGCTTGAAGATCAAGTACAGAGGAAGAATTGAGAGCTAAGAAGCTTAAAGATTTAAATCTAAGGTACAGGTGTGAAGATTACTTTTCATAGGATTGATTGGAGATATGGTTAGAAACTTGGTTGTATTTGTTGTATTTTCATGAGATATTGATGAATCATGTTACTTTATCTAAGGTACGGGTGTGAGGATTACTTCAATGTTTAACTAATTTTGTTGTTGTTGTGTTAAAACTCATGGTTGATTATATGGAATAAGTGATTTTGATATTTTAGCTTAATTATGTGAAAAACATGATGTTGTTGATGATTATTGCTCAAAATATGTTCCAATTACTTGTCATGTTATTGGGTATGTTTGTATGTTGAAATTCATAGAAGTGATTATGTTAAATGTGATGTTTGGATTAAGTTGTGGTTTGTTTGTGAATTTTGTGAGAAATGAGTGATAAATCATGATAGTGGTGTTTTTATAAATTGGACTTTATAATGGTGTGGGTGAAATTGTTATTGTGAAGAAATGAATTAAGAAATTCTGTTTTGAATGAAAACTTTTGGTGTGAGGTTGATTTGAAGAAAAACGTGTTTTAAGTTAAAAGTTGTTTTCATGTGATTAAGTGAATTGAGTTGTTTTAAGATGAGTTGAATCGAATTGTTTTTAGTTAGAAATGGTATTAAATAGTAGGGTTTAAGTGGTTTAAGTGTCTGGAAATGAATTTGGCGCAAATCGAATCGAAAACGTTTTTGAAAACGAGTTTTATGCACGAAATCGAAAAATGCAGAAATCCAGTTCTGGCAAAGCAGCACGGACCATGTGACCTCCCCTGTGCGCGAAAAGTCCATTTTTTTGTCTTTTTTAGTTTTTAATGTATACCAATGGGTCTCAAACACCTAAGCTTAGTTAATTGAGGTATAATTATTTATTTGAGTTTATCTACCAACTTACAAAATTTAATGGACTTTGATTAATTTTTTGGTATTTAACTTGTGCTCTTGAGTGTTTTACTAAGACAGGAACAAGGTTTAAATTATACCAAGATACAAGAAATCAAAAGACATTATCCTTTATGAACTAACTCTGAGTTCAGAAAGTTAGTTCAGAATGTTGCTCAGAGTTCAAAAGGTTGTTCTTATACAAGCCCAAAAACTCAAGAACATGCAAGGCACACCTGACATGAATAAATATTCTGTAAAGTACATTGGCATGGATCAATCAAGCAATAAAGACATTTACAATGTTAATGTCAAAAAGGATCTTCAATGTTCATTTAAGACTATGAACATTTGAAGTACTAGGAATATTCCAATGAGAATATCATCCTAGATGTTACAAGCACTGCACTTCATTGATGTTTCACTATTGGGATTTGATAACATCAAATGGAAGTCTTTCAAATCATCCTAGTGAAACAAAATGAACTTTCTGATGATCAAAATGTTTAGCTCTACACATGCTTTGAACTGTGAACAATACAGTTGGTGAAAAGTAAAAAGCAAAAGCAAAAAGAAGATATTGTCTCATTCAATCAGAATTAGATACGTATGAGAATTGGTACAGTACATGGACCACACAATCCCTCAAAGCATGGGCATGAAGATGTAGAATCCACATTTCTCTCTCGTGCACACATTCCAAGGAAAATCTAGAAAGGCTTTGTCCATCAACATTCTAATGTACGTGCAAAGGACACTACACATGGATAAACCCAGAAATTCATCTGACATGCATCTGATGAACCCAGAAACTAATCATACATTCATGTGTGATGAACCTAGATGAAGATCAAGATGAACCCAAATGAAGATCATCAAGAACACAACAACATTCTGATGTATCCTCAAGAACACAACAATATTCTGATGTTCAGAATGTTCACTCATATTTTCAAGTAGAAGCTGATGGGGCCCAGGACACAT
Organism: Medicago arabica; assembly: GCA_946800305.1. Taxonomy (NCBI): domain Eukaryota; kingdom Viridiplantae; phylum Streptophyta; class Magnoliopsida; order Fabales; family Fabaceae; genus Medicago; species Medicago arabica. The sequence goes on from OX326966.1 coordinate 27,168,835, forward strand.
GGCACAAGACCATTGGTCACCCTCCAACGACTACAAAAGGTCAAGAAACTCAATAAATAGGAGTGGAAGACTCAATATTACTTGCACCTTTGCAAAGCATACAAGAAAACAACTTTAGAGTGTTTGAATCAAGTCTCTCTCTCTCCCTCTCTCCCTCTTATCTTTTCAAAGATAAACTTCTTCCTCCATTCCTCTTCCTCTTGTTTGATTTCAATCATTCAAACTTCCAAAAAAATTGTAAAGAAAGTCTCATCTAGCTTTAGGGGGTACTAAAGTGTTAGTTTTAGCAAAAGATGTAAGAGTCTAAGTGGATATAGTTGTTGTAGTTGTTCATGTGAACAAGATTGTAAGGTGCAGGATTTGAGAGGTTATTTCAAGCATCATAGTGGAAACTGTAACGCCCCCTTTTTATTTAATTATTTTTAGTTAATATTTGAATACTTTTACATGATTTTATATTTGATAAGTGATAATATGTTTGTTATTTTGTTTAGAAATATATTTGTTATAAATATGTTTGTTATTTTGTTTAGAAATATATTTGTTATAAATATATTTGATATTTGTTATGGAAGTAATTTATATATATTTTTAAATAGAATATTAAGTTGTGGGGCTGTTTTTGAATTAGTTAGAATTATGAGGGAATAAGTGGAATAAGATAAAACAAATAGAAGAGGTATAAAAGGTAAAACCTAGGTTTACGAACAGACAGTACGTACAATCAGTTTTGGGAGAAAAAGAGAGAAAACTAGAAGTGGAGAACCAAGAGGTTGCTGCTCCAATTTTATTAAGGTAAGGGTGGGATTTCCTTCAATAATCATAGTATATAATTCTGAAATTTGATGAATTGTTGTGTTCTTGAATTAGGGTTAGAAAGTTTATGTTAATTGATAAAATGAGATGAATTGTGTTGTTTGATGCATGTTCCTATGTTGTTTTGATTTCTAAATTGTCTATTTGACCTGTAAACATCATTGTAAATCATTTTGGGTGATTAAGGAATCAAAATTGGGTTTTTGGAGTGAAAATTGTTCTTTCCCGTAAGCGAATTCGGCCACCGATTTTCTGAAAGCCAAAACTGGAAAAACACTCACTTTTCACCCGTTTCTGTTTTGAATTAGCTTTCGGTGTAAACACGAAAGTTGTAGGTATGGATATTACATTTTTAATGCCGTTGCTCTGACTTCTAAATGATTTATAAAACTTGAGTTATGGTCAAATTACTGCACGTAGGTCACAGTGACTATTTATGAATTTCAGCACAACCTTTCTCGTATTTGAAATGAAAACTGGTATTGATAGGTACAAAATTGGTCTTAGGTGTAAACACGAAAGTTGTAGGTATAGATGATAGCTTTTTAATTCCGTTGGTAGGACTTCTAAATGATTTATAGAACTTGAGTTATGGTCAAATTACTGCACGTAGGTCACAGTGACTATTTATGAATTTCAGCACAACCTTTCTCGAATTTGAAATGAAAACTGGTATTGATAGGTACAGAACTGGTCTTAGGTGTATACACGAAAGTTGTAGGTATGGATGTTAGCTTTTTAATGCCGTTGGTCTGACTTCTAAATGATTTATAGAACTTGAGTTATGGTCAAATTACTGCACGTAGGTCACAGTGAATATTTATGAATTTCAGCACAACCTTTCTCGAATTTGAAATGAAAACTGGTATTGATAGGTACAAAATTGGTCTTAGGTGAAAACACGAAAGTTGTAGGTATGGATGTTAGATTTTTAATGCCGTTGGTTGGACTTCTAAATGATTTATAGAACTTGAGTTATGATCATATTACTTCACGTAGGTCACAGTGAATATTTATGAATTTCAGCACAACCTTTCCCGAATTTGAAATGAAAACTGATATTGATAGGTACAAAATTGGCCTTTGGTGTAAACATGAAAGTTGTAGATAATTGTGTTAGCTGTCTGTTGGCTTTGGTTTGACTTGAAAATGATTTTTGGTGTTTGAGTTATGATGAAAATACTCCAAGGAGGCTTTAGTGAATTATTATATGAATGTATATGTTGATGATAATATATGATGTTTTTCCTGATTGATGAATTATTACATGAGTGTATATGTTGATGAATATGTTGTTTCATGATGTTGTTCATAATTGATGAATTGTTGTTGTTAATACGATGTTATATGATATTGTTTATGGCTGATGAATTATGATATTATGATGCGAAGTCGTTGTCGTTGTCATTGCCACTGTTGTTGTCAATGTCGTTAAAGTTGCAAGTGTTGGTCTAAGTTGTCTGAGTTGTAAGTGGTTGTTCTAAAGTATTGGAGTCTTATAAGTTGTTGATGTTGTCTATGTTGTAAGTTGTTGAGTCCATGCATACTCATTTCAGTTGGGGGCTTGATGCCCTGTGAGTTTTTACTCTACACGTTGAGAGCTTGATGCCCTGGAGCTTTAGCGCATTTGCGATGAGGGCTTGACGCCCTGGAAGTATATTAATACTTATTACGTTGAGGGCTTGATGCACTGGATTGGTACCAGATGCATGAATAAGATGTCTAAGTTACATTGTCGAGTTGAAGTTGCATAGTCGATGTCGAAGTTGCTGAGTTGTCTAAAGTTGTCGAGTTGTCTAAGTTGTCGAGTTGATAATTATCAATGAATCGTTAATGAAGAGTTATATGTAGTTGTTTATGTTATTTATGTGAAGTATCGTTAAAGATGATTTGAAGTTGATTGTTGTTTATGTTGCTTATATTGTTATATGAAGTATTATTAAAGATGAACTACGTGGTTATTTGTATTACTAATTGATGTTGTTATGATGATTACATGATGTTGCTTATGAGTTGTTAAAGAAGTACTATATGAAGAATTATTATTATTAATTGATGATGTCTATGCTGTTAAATGCATTTGATGAATTATATGCTCATTATTATTGTTTGTGAAATCTCACCCCTTCTGTTGGAATTGCCGCCTTGTGGGCAAGTGCAGGTAATCAAGCTTAGGTACGACGATGTGAGAGGTCCTTGTGGTGTCGTAGGAAATGCTCTGATATGGAACGGGATGAGGTTTTATTGAATTCTATTCCTTATGTATCATGTTGAACTAATTATGATGTCTACGATCTATCTTTGAATTTTTGAGATGCATGTGAGGCCTTTGTGCCAAGAACTAATTCCTTTAAGGATTTTTGAATTATGATTCCGCTGCAAAGTTTTTGAAAAGATTTAAGTTAATGAATTTTGAAGGATAAAGAATTATTATTCTTTTTATTTTTAAAGATTTTTATGAAATGTGACATCCCATTTGTGTTATACTCTGATAATTATGTATGAATTTTTATGTTGGGAAATTTGAGGTGTTACAGAATCTCTCACAAGACTGTGAGAAGTGGACTAGCCCACATTGGGTGAACCACTATAAATCTCTATGTGTTTTTCTTCTCTTCCATATACTCTTTATTTATAGTATACACTACACACACAAACACATTTATTTATTTAAGCTGTTTTTGCATAAACAATTCAGAACGTTCTGAAGTCATTCCACTAACTTAACTATTCCAAGTAAACAACAACTTGAGAATCATTTTTAATTTACAGGTTTAACTTTTAAAGGGTCACAATTCAACCCCCTCCCTTCCTTGTGACTATTTTTTCTACTTCAGTTTTCACATTATTTACACCTTTACATGCTCTCTCTCTCTCTCTCTCTCTCTCTCTCTCTCTCTCTCTCTCTCTCTCTCTCTCTCTCTCTCTCTCTCTCTCTCTCTCTCTCTCTCTCTCTCTCTCTCTCTCTCTCTCTCTCTCTCTCTCTCTCTCTCTCTCTCTCTCTCTCCCTCCCTCCCTCCCTCCCTCCCTCCCTCCCTCCCTCCCTCCCTCCCTCCCTCCCTGTCTACTTGAGCGTCAGATCATGTGTCTGTTTTGCAGGTCCTGCTGTGAGTAACGCTGTCATATCATCGTTAGATTTGTTCTCGAACACATCAAATAAAACATGGGAGACCAAAGTTGTATTTTTGTTTTTTATTATTTTATATTTAATAAATATTTTATGTACTTTACATGTTGTTGGGAAATAAAATTAATATAAAATATGTTAATACCTAATTTTACATGTATGAACATTGTTATATTTAATATATTACTTTCTACATAAAAAAAATAAAAAAGTTTTGCAACATATTGAAATAAAAACTCGTCATACAATTGTTATAACAAAATCAAATAGACCAATTTGTTTTGCATTGAAAATGTATATTGATGAAAGAAAAGTGTAAATAAAATATTTATTGATTATTTATTCCGAAGCATGCATGTCATGAACTTGTATACTAGTTATTACATCTATTTTGAATCTTCACTCAATTGTCTAGCAACAATAAGGACTAACTAACTCATTCAAAACAATTCTAAATTAAAAAGACAATGGAATGAAATTACAAAGATGGGTCTCACTATAATTATTTATTTGAGTTTATCTACCAACTTACAAAATTTTAAGAATGTTGGATAGAGTCTATGAAAATAACTCGAAACATGTCCATAAGTGACTTCTAATTTATTTTCATAGATTCTTTGTGATATTCTATGAAAACAATTTTGACTTTATTTATTTATTTATAATAGAAATAGCTTACTCTCACCATTGTCGATTATAAGCAAATTTGACTTTTTAATTTTATTCAATTAATTATATATATCATTAATTGAAAAAACCTAAAAAGTAAAATTTACTTATATTTAACAACGGAGGGAATATAAATAAGTGTTTAGTTGATTCAACTTGGACCTTAAAGGGACTTAACCATTAAAGGAAGTCCATAAGCTGGCCTTAGTGAGAGCATTATAGAAGGTGAATGTATATAATTTGGGGAGATTTTAAAACTAAACCTAGAGAGAAGAAGGGTTAGCACTATCTTATATTCCATAAAGCTCAAGTTTCTACCAACACACATTCTTCCTCCAAACCCAAAAGGTAAGTATCCCATGTTTTGGTTGCATCCACCATTAACATCGTCCATGAACCTTTCTGGTCGAAACTCATTCACATTTTCTCCCCACAACGATGAGTCGTGGTGCATCGCGACAACGTCGATCCACATGTTAATCCCATTGGGAATTGTTAAATTGTCAACTTGAATGTCTTCTCTAGCTTGCCTTTGAACATTTGGTGCTGTTGGGTAGAGCCTAAGAACTTCATTCATCACCCACTTCATCTGCGAATATGGACAACAAACACATATATAGTTAATGCCGGAAAAAAACATATTATTACCAAAGCAAATATAATATTTATGATTGAAGTTATACACAAACAAATGTGAAATCTGCAGTGTCTAATTTATCACTAATTAGTAACAAAATAATTCGTCACACACACACACACACACACACACACACACACACACACACACACACACACACACACACACACACACACATATATATATATATATATATATTAAAATTTTATGGCTAATTAATATTTTAGTTGCATATATCAATAATTTTGTGTGCATATATAGAAGTAATTAATATATTTAACAATATCATTATAAGAAAAATCCTCTTTGATTAAATTTGGATTAATTATTTTATGGTCCTTCCATCTCCAAATAATTGTCTCTTTAACATTTTTCCTGTCTTAAAATAATTGTCACTTTAGAATAAATTTCATACAATTTAACTGCTCTACAAACTATAACTAATAAAGATATTTTAGTAAATGACATTAATTTTACCGTTGAAATGAACTCAAACAGTCATTTCCTTAAAAATCATGCACAAGCAAATACTATTATTTTTAGACGAATGGTGTATTTGTGTGGTCTCATATTTCGTGTTTTGGTTTTCCATATGATTAGTCGGGGTTATTATTTTAATCTCTCCGTCCCATAATACATGACACACAGTTGACCCTATTAGAAAAAATCATGAAAATTTGATATTTTAAAAATACTTATCGAGACGAATCTAACGATATCTTATATAATATTATTTATCTTTATATATTAGTAGAAAAATATGATCAGATTAAAATTGTACATTTTCAAAGGAGTCATAGCACGGAGGGAGCATTAGTTACTGTGTTCATTACGGTTTTACTTTTGACATTGATGATAATGTAAAATTAATCTATTGTCTTGTAACCCAAAAAAAAGTGAGACAAGTCAATCTATTGACCAATTGGTTCAAACTGAGTGTCAAAGTGCGAATTCATTTTGACATGCACAACACGACACCATAACTCAGATATTGCAGCTTCACACAACAAATTCTAAACTATTAAATTTTGGGTCTTGTTATCTTGTGCCGGCACAAGTTAAGAAATCCAAAATTAAAAATTTTTTATTGAAAAGAACAAAAGTTTGACTTTAAAAAGTTGAATTAAGTTGAATGTACAACTTTTAAGACAATTATTTCTATTTTAAATTCCCTAATTTATGCCCTTGGGGCACATGTTAACGTTTGCCTTAAATTTTTTAATTCAATACTTGAATAAATTTTTAATTCAATATTTGAATTTCTTTTCATGGCTGTATAGGCAAATATGGCCCACCTAAGAATCCTAGATATGAACATTGACTGACTAATTTAATATGGTTCAACCAGCCACCATATTTCATGCAATAAACTTACGTAGACAATATTAAAACAAACTCGAAATGCTTTTACTATTTGACAATTTTTTAAGCACATCTACCGTTAATGGATTCAATATAATTTTATTTGAAATTATTTTGTTTCACTCACTGTTCTGTGACTTATATTAAAATTTAAAATTTTGCATTATCATAAATTATAAATTAGATTGGAAGTATTTTTTGTTTCATTATCAGACTATCCTTACCTCTGAGTTACTTCAGTTCACTCGTGTGCTTAACTCAGTTGGTAGGGACAATGCATAATATATAAGTTCTGGGGTTTGAACCCCGACCGCCACCAAAAAAATGACTATCTTTACCTTTGAGTTGAACTTCAGATTATCAGAGTCCCTTTTTCCGAGAAACCGAAGGATAATGTAAAAAAATGGCTGTAATTTTTTTATGAAAAAAGAAATTGAATCTAAAGCAATTTAAGTTTTAATAAACATTACCTTTTTCAACCCAGAAAGCACATTGATATCAACTTCTTTATCACCAACAACTTCTCTTATCTCATCTCTCAATTGATTTTGCCAATCTTCATGCATAGCTAAAAGCATTAAAGTCCAAGATATAGCCAATGCTGTTGTCTCATGTCCTGCAAAGAAAAATGTCTTGCACTCATCCACCAATTCTTTTGTACTCAATCTTTTCCCATATTTTCCATCAACTTGATTTTCATTCAACAACAAATCCAACAAATCTTCTCTACCTTGCTTTTTTTCTCTTGATTCCTTTCGAGTTTCAATTACACAAAGCAAAAGTTTATCTATCTCTTTCCCAAGTTTCTTTGCCTCTATGGTTTTTTTTATGTCAATGCACTTGATATATGGAACACCTACATATCTTGTTGTCTTGAAAAGTGCCATTTGTAGGGTACGTAACTTTTCACAAATTTTTCTTGCATTTTCATCTTTAATACCAAAGCTTATTCTTGCAATGATATCTCCCGCGGTTGCGATGATCTCTCTTTCGATATCAATTTCGGGGTTTCCGGAGTTGATTCGGGTAATCCATCTATCCATCATTTGCTTGGTAGATTCTACCATCATGCTTGACGTTGCCTATTACATTGTTACACAGAAAATTTGTATATATTAGCAACAAAATTAATTTAGAGCTTTAACTTTGCTTCACAATTTGGTGGCAATCATGATAACATGAAATAAAGTAATGTTGCCTTTGGAAATGAAAATCCAATGACATTAAGAATTCTTTTTTCCATTTATATATTAACATAAAATTGCATATAATACGAGTACAAAAGTGAATGTGAGTTTTTTCCTTGAGACTTTTTTTTTAAATATATAATATTGAATTATAAAAGGATATTTAAAAATTTATAATATTTTTGTGCTTTGATAGAAAAAATTGTTATTGGGCATATTATAAGTGAATATTTAAAGGATATTTAATTGTCATATCTAGTCACCATATAATATCACAATTGTTGTAAATATTATAAGTGAATATTCATATAACAATTGAGTTATTGTGTTTGTTTTCCAAGTCTTTGATGCTTATTTCACAAGTTTTCCAAGTCTTTGATGCTTATTTCACAAGTCATTGTATTTCACGAAGTTGCGATTTTGACCTCCTAAAAAAAACTACAAAATCGCCCCTTAAGTTTTGGCACTGTAGCAGTTTTGGCCCCCAAGGCAAAAAAAAAATTAACACGTGGCACCTCACTTAGGGTGCCACGTCAGCGTAGACAGAGTCAAAATTGGCCTTGGGAGCCAAAACATTGGCCTTGTGAGTCAAAACTGCCACAGGTGCAAAACTTAGAGAGTGGTTTTGTAGTTTTTCTTCTTAGGGGGCCAAAATCGCAACTCTGGGCAAATTAGAGGGTTAAAACTGCTATTAAGCCTAAATAAAACTCACAAGTAACCTAATTGAGAACACAACAGAATGATAGAATCATCTATCTTCTCTCCTTTTCTCTTTGCTTCTCTCTATTGTTAGAGATGCAAATTAAATTTTTTAAAATTCATAATGATATGATATGATGCCAAGTATTTTCTTATGCCCTCTACACACCATATGATGAAATATTTTCTCTAGAAAAGAGAGGGAAAGTGAGAGACCTTCAAGTTAAGAGGAGAAAATGTTGGGGCTATAACATGACGATGATGAACCCATTCATTGCCTTCAGCCATCACTAAACCCTTTCCAAACATAGGTTCTCTATCATTTCTGAACACATTTGGTTTTCCCCATCTCTTTGCTATAACTTCGTTGGACATTTTCTTCAAGAATTCTGGATTAGCAATGTATAGAAAAGGTTCTGTCCCTAGCCAATAGATAAAAACCTTCCCTGCAAAAAAAAAAAAAATTAATAATTTATCTTTATATATTCATTTTACTTAAAACAAATTCGACAATAATGTTTAATTAATAATTTAACATACATAAAACAGTTTATACTTTTATTTCAAAAAAAAGGAAAGAGTTTATACTTTACACAGACGTATAATTTTTTTTAAAGATTACCAAATTATGCATGCAGTTAAGATTTAAACAAATAAATAAAGAGTTTGAGAAAGAAATCAATCACCTAAATCTAACTAATTACTTATAGATATTGTTTAAAACAATATCAATGTATGACATCCTATTATACTCTATTTTTTGTTTAAACATGTATATGTGTATTTTTTACACATAAATAAAATCATATATTACTACGTATATATTTATATAGATTTTTTCTGAAAAAATATTTAAGTGTATTTTAGAACTAATTACCATGAGATTTTTGCCACCGAGAAAAATAGGGGAACACAGTGGAGTGTATATCATGAGTGAGCATTGAGGACCCAAATGAAGAATCAACACCATTCTTCTTTTTCATCTCTTTAATATTTCCAAATGGAAAATGTGGGAGTGGCCCTTGAAATCCACATCTTTGAAGCTTATGATTTCTTTGAATTGGTGAAATCCACCAAGAAAACATTAGTTTCAAGAATAAAACGAGTGCTAATATTGCCAACAAAGCAAATATACCAAGTAACACCATTCTCTCTTTTTTCACTCTTAATATTTTAGAATTTATTTAAGCTATTAATAAGAGGATAGTAACTTAATTTGTATGTGTTTGTTTTGGAAAAGAGAAATATAAAATGGTAGTATTTATAGAGCAAGATATTGAGTAGGAAAAGAATTGAGAATGTTTGACTTTTGACCATGAAAAATTCCTCAATAATGTTTGAACATTTGCAAGGTTGCTAATTTAAACCTTTTTGGCCCACAATTGTGTTTCTCACGATTATGCCATTTTTGGACATATTTAATTTGGTCGGAACATTATTATTTGAGAAATTTCATTTTCTTAAATCACTATTTTGTTTCCAAGTTTGGCCTTAGCCGTTATTTAACACCTTTTACACCAGGGTCCAAAATAATTGAGTGAATCAATCGTTTTATATGTATTTATTTATATGTATTTATACAATTTGGAGGTGAATTTAAATAAATTTCAAAATATATCTAAATTAAAAATCACGTTGTAGATAATATATATTAGATTTTACCTAAGGATGTCAATAGGTGCCCATACGAATAATATGATACTCGTCACAGCTCCGTACCCAATGACCGGAGCCACATAAGGTTGTGTGGGCTCCTGCACAAATATATCCTCCCACCATACTTGTAATAACCACTATTAGATTTTGCAGGCAAATTTAATATATGAATTGGAATATATTCCGTATAGATTTTGCACTCAATTTATTCACTTTATATTTGCAGGCAATTTATCCACACAAACAAAACATGTTACACTCTCTCATATATTTAATTTTTTAAAGTTAAAATAAATACTCCCTCCGTCCCTCAATACATGACCTAGTTGACAATATGCATTATTGACTTAAGATACTTTGACCATATTTTTCTACTAATTTACGAAGATAAATAATATCATGTAAGATGTTGTTGGATTCGTCTCGATGAATATTTTTAAAATATTAAATTTTCATAATTTTTTTGGTAGAGAATTGAAGATATCAAAGATAAAACATATGCATTGGTACGTGTGTCGGAGTTAACTAAGTCATCTAATATGGAATGGAGGGAGTTATTTTTATTACACCTGTCTCACTATATGTTAAAATGTCTCAAATCAATTGAGAGATCACATGGATAAGTGTTTAAAAATGAGGGCAATATTCAAATCACATCCGTTTTTGTGAGATTTTATTTCTAAACCCACCTAAGATCATCTCTGTCTCTCTTTCTCAATGAGAAAAAAAACCTTTCCTCCATGTTTCATGGAACAGTAAAATCAACCTCACCAACTCTTCCTCTTAACAAATTTCGTGTAATGATGCCCCCTCACTATTTTAAATTTCTGGCTCCGCTATTGCCCGTGGAGGCCACGTACCCTCGCGGGTACCCGTAGGTATTGAGGTATCCATGGGTACCCATGAATTTTTTAATTTATTTATTTTTTGGTATAAAAAATAAATTTTTTTAATTATCAAAAAACTTCAACCTTTTAACATCCATATATAATTCATTCAAAATTTCGTAAATCATACATAATACATATAAATCTCTAAATAAAAATCTAAATTATAACCAACAAGATAATGTTAATTGAAATAAAATCTTAAACATTTAACGATGTCATTCACCAATTATATCAATGTCAACGTCCATATCTTCCAAAATTGAATTCAATTAAATGTTCTCAAACTTTAATTTTGTAGAACCTAGAAAAGAAATTTTTTTGTAGAACCTAGAAAAGAAAAAGAATAAGGTAACAACTTCAAGAAATAAGATATATAAGAATATTTTAGTAATTTACTTAATATATTATTGGATATGGGTACCCGTGGGCATGAGTATAATCAAATATGTGTCCGTAACCATATAATAATGGGTAGTCAAATACCTGTTTATTACACCCATGGATACCTGTTTAGCTACCCACTCCGTATCCGTGATGGATTTTACCCGTAGACATGAGTATTTTTGCCACTCCTGAATTTTTACCAAAGAATTGAAAGTCTAAAATCCTCCAATACTTCACTACCCTATAGCGTAGGAAGTCAATTAAGTCAAGAAAATACTGATTTCCAAATTATTATTACCAAAAATCATGTAAAAATCAAATGGTTATAAGTTTCAAACCTTCAAAACAAAACGCACAACATTGTTAATAATTGTCTCTAGGAACTCCTCTTTGTCAAAGCTCCACAATCTTTTGAGGCGGGTTGGTTGAGCACCACAATCTTTTTACAGCAAGCAAGCATCTACTGGTTTTGGGTTAATAAATCTTTGAAAAGTAAAAAGGATCAAATTCTTAAAACAACATATCTTGCAAAGAAAAAAAAGAATTAATTTAAAGTTTATTGGGAGAAGGTTCAAATGTAAACCGTTCACCAAGTTTCACCTATGAATACTATGATTCCTGCGAAAATTTCGTATGCAAATGATTCTTGAAACATAAGGTTCAAAAATCTAAAACATTGTCAAAAATGTTCCTCATGTTCTCACTACAATTGTAAAAGGCGTAAGTGCGCCAAAACCATAAACATTTTGGGATGATGACGATTAGAAAAAGGTTCTATATGACAAAAATACCATAAACATCCTTGTATCATTTTCATGTATGGATGAATTCTTTAGGGTATCAATTGTAAGACCGCCAAAGAAATATGAGACACTTTAAAAACCATCCACGAGAGAATATGTAACGCCCTACTTCTATTAAAGCGATAACACGCGCGAATATTACCAAATATTCAAGAAATAAATGTCACGGTGTAACACTCAAATTAACATGCATAAAAATTATTTTTCAAAAACGTCGCAACAGATAAATATAATATATCTCTAAATCAGAGCCCTAAACTAAGACTCCAAAAGCGGTAGACGAGGTAGCTCCAAAACTAGCCTCCAATAACTCACCGAGCAATAACAAGCTAATCCTGCACGTTGTCTACACCATATTTAAATATAGTGAAATGGTCAACCGAACAACCACTGGGAGTTAGTTCATATTTACATACATAAGCATAATCATATTGTTGGATATTTGAGTATTGGCTTGGGGGTTAGTTCATATTTACATACATAAGCATAATCATATTGTTGGATATTTTAGTATTGGCTTCATTGTTGCTAAAACAAATACTCATGTATGTAGTTGGATACTATGTTCCAACATGGTCTAGGCATCCATATGAGATGTTGGACAGAATGTTCCAACATCCTGGTTCAGTGTGCGTGACTTCATGCCTATTTGTACGCGCCTTATCTTTAAAAGGAAACAACTTTTCCTTAACTTGATATCTAAGCAACGTACATATCTGTAAAGTTCGGTTTAATTCCCAAAGAAGCAAAGAATATTTAAGGGAATATTTGAAGGTGGTTTGGACATCCATGTTCCTACATTTTAGGACTTTCCATATTTGTCTCTGATTCTGTTTTGTAGATCAGATCGATCTGCAATTTGTTACGTGAGATAAATATTTTATTCACGTAACTTGAGGTCCAAGATAATTGTGTTTCCAGAAGAAATATATTTTTCAATGGATATTTTTATTTGTGAAATATATTTTCAAAAGAGATTTTGGAAAATATATTTCTAAAGAATATTTGTTTCAATATATTTCTGAAAAAAATATTTGATACTGTATTTGCAAAAAAAGTACGAGTAATGAATACTAGGTTTTGTGTTGTCTATTAGGGTTTAGACTGAATATTGGATGCCTTGAGAATGCTCTCAAGGGTGTTATTTATAGCCTTTCTATGGGCTTGGTCTTCGGTTGCTTGGTTTCCAAGCAACATAGGTATTTGTGTATTTTAGGCGGTTTCTAGAGGTTTCTAGAAGTCACTTGAGGCGGCGCCCTGGAAAGGACGCGCCTTTGGCCTTAGAGCCCTTCTGGAGGGCGCTAAGGCCTCTTGGAGGGTCTTTAAGACTCTTAGGAATATTATGACGGTCCATAGCCCAACAAGCACGAGTCTTGGGACAAGGCGAAGTGATTAATTATTGTTATAGGTGTAGAGGCCCTTAGAGAAAGTTCTTTTAGCTAGTTAGGAAAATATTGACGGTCCATAGCCCAACAAGCACGAGTCTTGGGACTAAGACGAAGTGATCATTTCAGCAAGTCTTCTGATGTCTCGCCCGATCGTAGGGCGGGACGGATGAGATGGGAAAGGCAAGGTGATTTTAGATGGGCGAGAACCTCATTTATATCGTGTAAATCGGACGGTGGAGATCTCGTGACTCTTCGGAACCGACGACGTGTTTGATATCCGCTAACTTCGCATGTGCTTCCGTTTTTCGAGGGGAAAAGCGCGATTTCCGAGGCGACCTGAAGCTTTAATTTCCTTATAAAAGAGTGTTTCTCCTTGTCATATTCATTTTTGCGTTTCTGTACTGTTTCAGCTTATTCTCTCGTTGCTTTCGAGTTCGGCGCAGCTTTCTGCTTCTGGTTTACGACTTTTGCGTTAAGCTCTACTCTTTCTCCACTCTACTTCATTTTTTGCCAGGTAACGAACCTTACTTCTCTTTGTTTTTCCTTTCTCGTAGTTTATCTTTAGGGGTTTTACGATGGTACTTATTAGAGACTGTGACAAAACCGGTAGGGAAACGGTTCCCTCCGATCCGAGGGAGATGGACAAATTGAGAATGGCATGTTTGAACCATGCAACTAACTCTAATGGTTTCATAAATTGGGACGCTTATCTCGTTAGTCTTCTAGGTGAAACGATATCGAGTGGCTCATCTGAAAGTGATAGTAGTAGTAGTAGCAGAAGCGATAATGATTGCGTTTTGATGTGTTCTAAACCAGGTGTGAAAGTGGGTGTGAATCCAGAGAGGAGGATCTGTCTCTATACGTCTCCCGTAACGGATCGAGAGTACGGAGCCAAGACGAGAGCCGTCATGAGGTTTTTTGCGAACGAGGTGTCCGGCGTGAGCTCCTTATATACTGGGACTGGGGCGATTAACTTCTTAGGAGTGAGATGGATATCTCCTCTACCGGTCATGAGGAAGATGTGGAATTGCTCCACTATGAAGAGGGCGAGAGGGTGTGTTCACAGTCTTTGGCGGGCGAGAAGTACTTTATGTACGCGGCGGTTCTCGAAGAGTTCGGGGTGAAGCTTCCACTTAGTGCTTTTGAGATGGACGCGTTGAAGCTGATGAACGTGGCACCCTCTCAGATTTGCCCGAATAGCTGGGCGTTTATTCGCGGTTTTGAGATACTTTAAAAACATCGGCGACAGAGGGTGAGCAGGCGGATATCCCTGCTACTAAAGGATTTGTTGTGGAGGCTTCGGAGTTTCCCAAAAGGAAGAAAGGGAAGACCGATCGGGGCGAAGTGCAACGCCCGCCCTCTACAGAGAAGGCGAGTGCGGCGACTACCTCTCTAAACGAGAGGGTGGTAGAGTCCTTTTGGCACAAGGACTTCAATTTTCAAAAGTAAGCATTTTTCTTTCATTTTGTCCTGTCTTTTCTTTCTTTTTGTTTTGGTTCTAACTTTAGGATTTTCTTTTGATTGTCAGGTACATGAAGAAAACGTCCCTTTCTGCCAAGTTGACGTTGAGGCTGGCATGAAGAGCAAGTTTGGCGACATAGTGATGGACGCCGGGGAATCCGCCCTCCGGATCTTGATGCTTAACCATACCATGTGTAACGCCCTATTTTATTATTTATTTATTTTATTGAGTTTAGATATCTTTTTATAATTCAGTCGATTTATTTTGATAAGTGATATTTTGGTATGTTATATGTTGGTATTTATTAGTATAATATATATGTTATCAGGTGTAGAAATATATTTGTTATCTGGTGTAGAAAATATATTTGTTATTTGATGTAGAAATATATATATGTTATTTGGTGTAAAAATATATTTGTTATTTGTTATAGAAATATATTTGTTATAGAAATATACATGTTATTTGGTGTAAAAAATATACTTGTTATTTGCTATAGAAATATATTTGATATTTGTTATGGAAGTAATTTATATATATTTTTAAATAGAATATTGAGTTGAGGGGCTGATTTAGGGATTTAAAAGAGTTTAAGAGAATAAGTGAAATAAGATAAATTAGATAGAAGAGATATAAAAAGGAAAATTAGGTTAGAATTGTACAGAACGTACAATTCAGTTTTTGGAGAAAAAGGGAGAAAAGTGAGAAGTCAGAGAAAGAGGAGAATCTTGTGAGAAGATGAGCAATCTCGTAGAGTCCGATAGTCTAATCTAAGGTAAGGGAGGGATTTCCTTCAATAATCATAGTATATAATTCTGAAATTTGATGAATTGTTGTGTTATTGAGTTAGGGTTAGAAAGTTTATGTTAATTGATAAAATGAGATGAATTGTGTTGTTTGATGCATGTTCCTATGTTTTTTTGATTTCTATATTGCCTATTTGACCTGTAAACATCATTGTAAATCATTTTGGGTGATTAAGGAATCAAAAATTGGGTTTTTGGAGTGAAAACTGTTCTTTCCCGTAAGCGAATTCGGCCACCGATTTTTTGAAAGCCAAAACTGGAAAGACACTCACTTTTCACCCGTTTCTGTTTTGAATTAGCTTTCGGTGTAAACACTAAAGTTGTAGGTATGGATGTTAGCTTTTTAATGCCGTTAGGTTTACTTAAAAATGATTTATAGAACTTGAGTTATGGTTAAATTACTGCACGTAGGTCACAGTGAATATTTATGAATTTCAGCACAATCATTTCCGAATTTGAAATGAAAACTGGTATTGATAGGTACAGAATTGGTATTAGGTGTAAACACGAAAGTTGTAGGTATGGATGTTAGCTTTTTAATGCCGTTAGTTTGACTTCTAAATTATTTATAGAACTTAAGTTATGGTCATATTACTGTACGTAGGTCACAGTGAATATTTATGAATTTGAGCACAACCTTTCCCGATTTTGAAATGAAAACTAATATTGATAGGTACAGAATTGGCCTTTGGTGTAAACATAAAAGTTGTAGAGAATTGTGTTAGCTATCCGTTGGCTTTGGTTTGACTTGAAAATGATTTTTGGTGTTTGAGTTATGTTGAAAATACTCCAAGGAGACTTTAGTGAATTATTATATGAATGTATATGTTGATGATAATATATGATGCTTTTCCTGATTGATGAATTAGTATATAAATGTATATGTTGATGAATATGATGTTATATGATGTGTTCATAATTGATGAATTATTATATGAAGGTACAAGTTGATGAATATGATGTTACATGAAGTTGTTTATAATTGTATTGTCTTTCAGCGAGTCTGAATTAATATGAATATTGTTGTTGAATAATTTGAGATACATATATAATTGTATATGCCTTTTGAGAACTATAAGCGATGAACTATGTGATTGTTTATGATATTGTCATATCTTGAAATATTTGATATGCTATCATGTTGCTGTTTATTATTGACTAAAAGCCGCATGTGTCAGTCTAAGATTATGAGTTATTGATCCATGTTATTGGAGTCATTTATGATGTCCAAGATATAAGATGTTGAGTCCATGCATACTCATTTAATGACGAGGGCTTATGCCCTGGAGTATTTTTATGCTCAAATAGCGACGAGGGCTTATGCCCTGGAGTATTTTTATGCTCAAATAGCGACGAGGGCTTATGCCCTGGAGTATATTTATGCTCAAATAGCGACGAGGGCTTATGCCCTGGATTGGTACCACATGCATGAGTAAGATGATAGAGTTTCATAGTCGAGTTACATTCTCGAGTCAAAGATTGTTAAGTCGAAGTTGTTGATGTTGCATAGTCGAGTCGATGTCGAAGTTGTCGAGTTGATAATTATCAATGAATCGTTAATGAAGAGTTATATGTTGTTGTTTATGTTGTTTATGTGAAGTATTGTTAAAGATGATTTGAAGTTGATTGTTGCTTATGTTGTTTATATTGTTTATATAAAGTATCATTAAAGATGATTTGAAATTGATTGTTGTTTATGTTGTTTATATTGTTATATGAAGTATTATTAAAGATGAACTACGTGGTTATTTGTATTACTAATTGATGTTGTTATGATGATAACATGATGGTGCTTATGGGTTGTTAAAGAAGAGCTATGTAGAATATTAGTATTACTAAGTGATGTTGTTATGATGATTACATGATGTTGCTTATGAGTTGTTAAAGAAGTACTATATGAAGAGTTATTATTATTAATTGATGATGTCTATGTTGTTAAATGCATTTGATGAATTATATGCTCATTATTATTGTTTGTGAAATCTCACCCCTTCTGCTTGAAAACTGTTGCCCTTCGTGTGGGTAACTTGCAGGTAACCAAGAATAGTTGCGGTCGTGTGAGGTTTCTCTCGCGTGTGTCTTAGGTGCTCTGATACGTAACGGGATGAGAATTTTGTTGTCGTTTTCTATTCCTTACGTATTGTTTTATGAACATGTTGATGAACTAAATTTATGAGATTTTGTGTTGAGGCCCTTGTGCCAAAGATTGTTTTGAAAAGTTTAAATATTTCCGCTGCGATGTATTAAAGGATTTTTATTCTATTTGTGATTTTATGAAAAGAAGTGTGACATTCCGTTTACGTTGAATTACTCTCATATTATGCAAAAAAAATTCAAGTTGGGAAAACGGGGTGTTACACCATGGAGAAAAGGTATGGCGATCTGGAGAGAAGATGTAAAGAAGCTGCCGAGGATGCTGAGAAGTGGAAACACCAAGCTTCTGAGTTGCAGACACGCCTTGGTGAAGCCTTGGAATTGAAAGAAGTGGCGGAAAACTCAGCAAGAGCTTTTGAAGCCAAAGCTGCTGAAGCCACTACTGAGCTTGAAGCTGTCAGGTTAGAGTGGGACGCCTTTAAGGAGAAAAACCTCAAATTGGAAGGAGAAGTCGAAGAGTGCAAAAGCGCTCTTATGGAATACTTTGATGACGGGTTTCAGAGGGCCCGTGCGCAAGCTGCGCATTTTTATCCCGAAGGGGATTTTTCAAATATGGATGCAGCCAAGGTTATCGTCGATGGGCAGCTTGTAGATGAAGAATGACTTCAACTTTGGTATTTTTAGGCGGCCCTGTGTGGCATTGAAACTTAAATTATGTCTTTTTAAATTATCTTTGGGCGACCCTGCGTGGCGCTTTGTTTTGTTTTGTACTGAGAGAGACCTTTTATGGTGCCTTGTTGACATTTTAAAGATGGTCCTTCCTGGATCATCTCTTTATATCATCTTATGTTATAATTCTTCGCCGATTTTTTTTTGTGCTATTGTTTTTCGTACTTCTTGATTCTTCGACCCTCGTTAGTTGATTTGTTTAGAAATGCTTAAGTTAGGCGACGTTAATGTTACGTCTAGAATTCGCTCGTTTATCTTGAGCGATATTGGTTGTTATAATTGTATGCCAAGACATTCATTTTACTCTTAAGTTTGTGCTACAGAGCGGCTTACATTGAGCCGTCGTGGACTTTAGGATTTGCGCGTCGTGGCGACTTAAGTTTAGCCATTGTGGGCTTTAAGATTGCACGCCATGGCGACTTATATTTAGCCGTCGTGGGCTTTAAAATTTAGCCGTCGTGAGCTTTAAGATTGCGTCCCCGCGACTTATATTTAGCCGTCGTGGGCTTTAAGATTGTTGGCGAGCTGCGTTGATTTGGTATGCTTGTTGTCGCCATGGTGTTTTGTTTGCCTTGACACTGATGAAAAATATAACAATATAAACAACAAAAATGAGCAGCAGAAATGAGTCAACATCTTTTTGAAGACGAAAGGGTGCCTCGTTAAAAACCTGCAAAACAAATCTCAAAGGTTGAGGATGGTTTAGAATAACTTTGTGTTTCATCCTTATGTTCTTACTGGCAGAATTGTTGCTTCCATGCATCTAAAATTCATTATGACGTGTTGTTTGGCTCCTTTCATTAATCTCGCCTTTGGCGGGCTTGTTAGTATCCCAACCTTGATTTATCTAAAATGTAACAATTCTTCCATACTGTCGTGTCATTTTTCGGAGATCAAGGCTATTTGATTAGCTTTTGACTCACTAATTTTTTCACGACTGAACATTTAATTTTTAAAAGAAAGTGGAAAAAGTTCAAATACCACATTTGTAAAGATTAAGGGTTCGGGGGTTGGTTACATAAAGGGAAGGTATTAGCACCCTTTATGTTCGTAGTACTCTACGAGAACCTCTTGGTTTTATTCAATTTTATGTGTTATAACTTACTTGCTTTTTGAAAGTGAATTTAAAGTGATTAAAAGAAAAAGAAGAAAAAGAAGCCTATTATCTACATTTTTTATTGATTTGGGAGGACGAGTGTCCTTTGCCTACGTACCCGTGAGAGATCAAAACCTCGTAGTTCGGGGTAAAAATTGACATTTGATGTGTTTGATTGATTTTAATGTTTTGAAAATGTTTTTGAGAGATAAAAAGAGCCAAAATGGCAAAATGTGAAGTTGATTGATTTTAAATTTGAAGAAAGTAAATGTCTAAGTATGATTAAAATTGATTGAAAGTTTGATTAAGAAAAAAAATAAAGATAAGAATGATCACTTGATTTGAGAGTCAAGGTTTATTGAGAAAATGTTTTTGTTGTTTTGATTATTTGCATATTTTTGGCTTAAGGGAACAGGCTGAGGGCGCTGGGCCGGTTTGGTCGGTTCAGTCCGGTTCAAAGGTTGAACCGGTTCAGCCTAATATATATAGGCTGTGTGGATTTTTTTTCCTCATTTTTGCCTTCTACTTCTCTCTCTTCTCTCATTCTAGAGAGAGAGACTATGTTCTCTCTCCTCTTCTGTTCTTCTTCTCCGGTGAGAAGGTAGGGTGGTCGGCGCGGTGGCCGGTCGGCCAGGGTGGCTGTGCCGCCGCGTCGGAGTATTTTAATTCTACTCCTTCTCCTCTTTCCGTTTTTAAATCCTAAAACCTCAAAACATGAGCTTATGCTCTTAGATCTATGAATTAAAAGACAGAGATACTACCTTTTGGGTCTTGATTCGGCCTATGTATGACGATTCTGTGCTTGTTGGCTTGTTTGGGATCGAATTTGATGCGTTTTTTGTGACTGATGTTGGTATGCCGCTGTTCCTTTGTTATTGGTTGATGGTTCTAAAGCGTTAGCCGTGAATGGATGTGAGGGTTTGCGTTGGTTTCGTGATGTTGGTTTTTGTGATTTGTTGTATTGTGAATCGATTTTTTTATGCAGGTTCTCCTCTTCTTTTTCTTTTCGGCCTCCTCTGTGTGTTTATTTATAGTGCTGGATGTTTGTTAAAAATTGCCGAAAATTGTGGCTTTGGATTGGGATGATTTGGATTGGGATAAAAGGGAAAGTTTGTTTTAGGCCTAAGAATTTGCTGATGATGAAGCGTCGCTAGGCTGTGTTGTTTTCAGATGAGAACCATTTTTGGACTTATCATCGGACAAACAAAAATAAACAAAAAAAGAAATAATAATAAAAGAACCAAGATAAAGACTGACCATTTAAAATTAAAAATAAAATAAAATTAAAATTAATTGATTAAAAAAAATAAAAGGTGGAAATTTAAACTAAAAACAAAAATGATAATAAAGTGAGAAGAGGGCCCGACTCGGAACCAAACATGAGGTATTTTAAAATACCTCTCTGTCGGATTTTTACTTGAAAAGTCAGAGACTGATTAGGGCCTGAAGACACGTGTCGGTGGGATCTTGGGTCAAAAATTGGGGTATGACAAATGCCCCTATTTAAGTTTCTTCGTCCGGAGATTTGAAGATGGAATCTTTGATTTGAACGGACCGAAGAGACTTAAATATAAAGTACACCTATTTTTGATCCTAAGATACTGTGAATGCATGTGACGCAATTATGAATGCAAGACGACGTAAATGACTTGATTGGGACGAGTAATAACAACGGGATGCCCGAATTCTTTATAAAATGGGATCTGACTCTGTTAGGGGAATGTAGTTTCACTGGGGAAATGATTGTCTACTATTGTATTAGTTTGGAACGATGTTTTAATGAAGATAAAACTTTTTAGTGACACCTCTTGAACATCTATGCTGGGAATGGCACCATTGAAATTGAAATTGATTAGTAGCATCACTGGAACAGCTACGCTGGGGATGACACTATTGAAATTGAAATTGATTAGTGGCATCGCTGGAACAGCTACGCTGGGGATGACACTTTTGAAATTGAAATTGACCAGTGGCATCGCTGGAACAGCTACGCTGGGGATGACACTAGTGAAATTGACTAGTGGCATCGCTGGAACAGCTACGTTGGGGCTGGAACAACTACGGGGGATGACACTATTGAAATTGACTAGTGGCATCGCTGGAACAGCTACGATGGGGATGACACTTTTGAAATTGAAATTGACTAGTGGCATCGCTGGAACAGCTACGCTGGGGATGACACTATTGAAATTGACTAGTGGCATCGCTGGAACAGCTGCGCTGGGGATAACACTTTTGAAATTGAAATTGATTAGTGGAATCGCTGAAACAGCTACGCTGAGGATGACACTATTGAAATTGACTAGTGGCATCGACGGAACAGCTACGCTGGGGATGACACTATTTAAATTGGGTAGTGGCATCGCTGGAACAGCTACGCTGGGGATGACACTTTTGAAATTGAAATTGATTAGTGGCATCGCTGGAACAGCTACGCTGGGGATGACACTATTGAAATTGACTAGTGGCATCACTGGAACAGCTACGCTGGGGATGACACTATTGAAATTGACTAGTGGCATCACTGGAGCAGCTACTGTAACACCCCAAAAATCCCAACTTAAAATTTCATGCATTTAACCAGAGTATATCGCAATATTCAGGATGTCACATTTCGTAAAATCTTTAAAACAAAACGAATAATAATTTATTCTTCATCAATATTCAAAACATAGCAGCGGAATCATAAACGTCTCAAAATCCTTAAAATAATTAATTCTTGGCACAAGGCCTCATAAACATCTCAAAATCAAAGTTACGTCGCAAACATCATCATTAGTCAACATGATACATAAAGGAATAGAATTTAACAAAAACCCCATCCCGTTACATATCAGAGCATTTCCTACGACACCACAAGGACCTCTCACATCGTCGAACCTAAGCTTGGTCACCTGCACTTGCCCACAAGGCGGCAATTCCAACAGAAGGGGTGAGATTCGCAACAATTATATTAACATATAATTCAAATAATTATGCTTAACAACAACAACAATAATCGTCACATATAGCGGAAACATCTCAAACATCTATGTATAATAAATCGTCTTAAAACATCTTCACATAATAATCATCTCATAACGTCTCAGACACCAGACTCGACAATGCAACTCTAACATCTTAACATCATGCATGTGGTACCAATATTTTAGCTTAAATAAGCTTCACCGTTGCTTTGAGCAAATGCTCCACCGTCGCTTTGAGCAAAAGCTCCACCGTCTCAAATTATGCAAATGCATGAACTCGACTCTTTATTCTTAAACAAGTTAACACAACATCTTAACATCAAATACGACTCTTTATCGACACATACAATTATACAATACATGGCAGCAGCTCAGCACACTTAGCATATATATTTACAGCACATAATTGTCGTCGCAAATATCATTTATACTTCATTCATATAACTCACTTAATAGGCATATAATCATAGATTAACGCCAACAATTAAAATCATCTTACAGCGTCATTACAGGTTGTAATTTAGGTCTTAAACATCTCTAATATTATCCAAAGGTCTACCCTCAAAGTGTAACGCCCGTTCGATTATTTAATTAATTTTTCGAGTTTAGAATATATTTACGTGATTTATGTGTTAAGTTGTGGTTTTATTAGGCGGGTTATTTTATTATTTAATAGAATAATGTTGAAAATAAAAATAAATACTAAAGTTGTGGGGCTGTTTTTGAATTAGATAGAGTTGTGGGGATTAATGAGATTAGAAAGAGGTATAAAAGGAAATTAGGTTTAGAGAGGAACAGTCAGTACGTTACAGACTTTTGGAGAAAAAGGGAGAAAAGTGGCCAGAGAGGAGAGACCTGCGGTTCTGCAATATTATCAGGTAAGGGTGAGCCTAGCTTCAGTTATGTTATACTGTAATTCATCTGTTTATGTTTAACCAAGGATTAGAGAGGGTTTTGAGAGAGTTCTAAGTTAGGGTTTTGGTAGATTATGTGATGAATTGATGAGAGAATGATGTGAATTGATGTAGAAACATGTTACAGAACCTAGGTTAATCGCTAGGATCATAATTCTGAATGATTAGAGCCTTAGTATGAGAGACTGGACGAGTTTTGGAGAGGTTTTGAGCAAACCCGCAGCCTGTTCTGCGACAGCTCGCCGTGGCAAGCAGACCTACTCGCCGTGGCGAGCAGAACAGCTTAACTCGCGAGGCGAGCGGACTTACTCGCCATAGCGAGCAACAGAACGATTTCACTCGCGAGGCGAGCAACCTTACTCGCCGTGGCGAGCGACCCTTTGGTGCGCGCGAGGCGAGCAACATCACTCGCCGTAGCGAGCAACTGGCAGAATGCAAATTTGACAGCTCGCCGTGGCGAGCAGAACCACTCGCCATAGCGAGTAATGTGGTCTCAGACTACTATAACTTGAGTTTTATAACTCTGTTTTGAGCGAGGCTTTGAGGGTAGACTTATGGATAGTATTAGAGATGTTTAAGACCTAAATTATAACCTGTAATGATGTTGTAAGATGATTCTTAACTGTTGACCTTAATCTATGATTATATGCTTATTAAGTGAGTTATATGATTGATGTTTAAATGATATTTGTGACGATGATTATGTGCTGTGAATGTGTTAAATGTGCTGAACTGCTGCCATGTAAATGTGTTATAATTGCATGTGTCAGTCAAGAGTCGTAAACGATGTTAAGATGATGTGTGTAACTTGTTTAAGTATAAAGAGTCGAGTACATGCATATGCATAATTTGAGACGGTGGAGCTTATGCTCAAAGCGACGGTGGAGCAATTGCTCAAAGCGACGGTGAAGCTTGTTTAAGCTTAAAATGGTACCACATGCATGATGTCTAAGATGTTAGAGTTGCATAGTCGAGTTGCATTGTCGAGTCTTGTATTTAAGACATTATGAGATGATTTGTTATGTGAAGATGTTTTAAGATGATTTGTATATTTGGATGTTTGAGACGTTTCTGTTCTATGTGATGAATATTGTTGTTATTGTTAAGCATAGATATTTAAGTTATATGTTAATATAATTGATGTGAATCTCACCCCTTCTGTTGGAATTGCCGCCTCGTGGGCAAGTGCAGGTGACCAAGTGTAGGATTGACGATGTGAGAGGTCCTTGTGGAGTCTTAGGAGCTCTGATACGTAACGGGATGGGGATTATCTTTTGTTTCTATTCCTTTATGTATCGCTTTTGAATTAATTATGACATTGGTGCGAAGAACTTATCTTTTAAAGAGTTTGAATTATGTTTCCGTTGCTACATTTTGAATAAAGACGAGGAATAAATTATTATTCATTTTGTTTAAAGATTTTATGAAATGTGACATCCTGAATTATTGTGATATACTATGATTAAATGTATGAATTTTTAAGTTGGGATTTCGGGGTGTTACACAAAGCCTCGCTCAAAACAGAGTTATAAAACTCAAGTTATAGTGGTCTGAGACCACATTGCTCGCTATGGCGAGTGGCTCTGCTCGCCTCGCGAGTTGCTGAATTAGCATTCTGCCAGTGTTCGCTACGGCGAGTGATTTTGCTCGCCTCGCACGCACTAAAGGGTCGCTCCCCACGGCGAGCTCAGCTGCTCGCCTCGCGAGTATTTACCTAACTGCTCGCCACGGCGAGCTATCGCAGACAGGTTACGGGTTCGCTCGAAACCTCGCCGAAACTCGTCCAATTCTTCATGTTATGGTTCTAATCCTTCAGAATTATGATCCTAGTGATTAATCTAGGTTCTGTAACAGGTTTCTACATAAATTTGCATCAGTCTCTCATCAATTCATCACAATTCAACATTAACCCTAACTTATGAAATCTCTCAAACTATTTCCCAATTCCTTAGTTAATCATAAATAGATGAATTACAGTAAATACAATTGAAGCTAGGCTCACCCTTACCTGGTATGTTTGCAGAATTGGGGTTCCCTCTTCTCTGGCCACTTTTCTCCCTTTTTGCAAAAGTCTGTAATACGTACTGACTGTTTCTCTCTAAACCTAATTTCCTTTTATACCTCTTTCTAATCTCACTTATCCCCACAACTCTATCTTATTTATGAAAACAACCCCATCTATCAAAATTATTGTTATTATATCACATCTTAATTTTCATATAAATATATATGTATTAACATCACATATCTTATTTTATTAAACAATAAAATAAGCATCACATCTCAGCATCATCTCATACATCACAAACATCATTAAAATCATATAATATATAATAATATACTATATACTCTAATAAAATAATTAAATAAATAAAGTGGGCGTTACAACTCTCCCCCACTTAAAGGATTTTCGTCCTCGAAAATCTTACCTCGATTAAACAACTCTGGATAAGACTCCAGCATCTTACTTTCAAGCTCCCAAGTTAAGCTTTCACCGGTCGCTCCACTCCAAACAACTCTCACTAGAGGTATCTCCTTGCCTCTCAACAACTTCACCTTGTGATCATCGATTCTCAAGGGTAGAGTCTCAACCGTAAGGTTGTCTCTCACTTGTACATCGTCACTTCGGATCACATGAGATGGATCCGGAACGTACTTCCTCAGTTGCGACACATGAAAAACATCGTGCAAATTCAATAGATGCGGTGGTAATCCAACACGATATGCCACCGTCCCAATCCTCTCTGATATCTGATACGGACCAATAAACTTTGGAGTCGACTTCTTCGACTTCAAGGCACGACCTACACCGGTCATTGGAGTAACTCGCAAAAACACATGATCTCCCTCTTGGAACTCAAGGTCCTTCTTACGCTTGTCATGATAACTCTTTTGTCGACTCTACGATGCTTTCATCTTCTCTTGAATCATTCTTACCTTCTCAGTGGTTTGTTGCACAATCTCTGGTCCTAAAACCACACTTTCTCCCGACTCAAACCAACACAACAAAGTTCTACATCTTCTTCCATACAAAGCCTCGAAAGGTGCCATTCCAATACTGGAATGATAGCTGTTATTATAAGTGAACTCTATTAATGGAAGATGACTATCCCATGCTCCTCCTTGTTCAAGTACACACACCCTCAACAAATCTTCCAACGATTGAATCGTCCTCTCGGATTGACCATCTGTCAGTGGATGATACGCCGAGCTCAACTTCAATTGAGACCCTAAAGCTTCTTGCAAACTTTTCCAAAATCTAGAGGTAAATCTTGGATCTCTATCTGACACAATGCTCGAAGGAACACCATGTAATCTTACTATCTCTTGAATGTAAATCTCTGCTAACCGAACCATAGGAAAAGTGATATTGATCGGTAGAAAATGAACTGACTTGGTTAACCTATCAACAATCACCCAAATAGCATCGTTCCCTCTTGGAGTAGTTGGCAAACTCGTCACAAAATCCATGGATATACTATCCCATTTCCACTCTGGCACATCTAACGGTACCATCATACCAGCAGGTTTCTGATGTTCTATCTTCGATTTCTGACAAACTAGACAAGAATACACAAACTGTGCCACATCACGTTTCAATCCAGACCACCAAAACAACTTCTTCAAATCATGATACATCTTCGTAGCTCCTGGGTGAATACTCCAGCTACTTCTATGGCTCTCTTCAAGTATTGCCTTCTTCATCTCGTCGTTGTCCGGAATACAGATTCTACCTCGGAACCTCAACACCCCGTGATCGTCGACTCTAAAGTCACCATCTGCAATCTGGTTACTCGCAACAAGTAAATCTACAAACTTAACATCTTCTTTCTGCGCTTCTTTAATATTTTTCAGAAAATCATTGTCAATTCTCAACATTCCTAGCTTTACACTCTGATGTGATCTTTCACAAACCAAACTCAAATCTCTGAATTGTTCCAATAGTTCGAACTCTTCCGCCATCATAGCAGACATATGTAACGTTTTCATACTTAAGGCATCAGCAACTACGTTAGCCTTACCCGGATGGTAACTCAAACCAAAATCATAATCCTTCAATAACTCGAGCCATCTCCTCTGTCTCATATTTAATTCTTTCTGATCAAACAGGTACTTCAAGCTCTTGTGATCACTAAACACTTCAAACCTCGAACCATACAAATAGTGTCTCCAAATTTTCAACACAAATACCACTGCAGCCAACTCAAGATCATGGGTAGGATAATTCCGTTCATGAATCCTCAACTGCCTGGATGCATAAGCAACCACTTTACCGTCTTGCATAAGTACACCACCTAAACCCAACTTAGACGCATCACAATACACCACAAAAGGTGCTTCAGGCTTTGGTAAAATTAAAACTGGAGCTGTCGTCAACCGCTTCTTCAACTCATTGAAGCTACTCTCACATTGAGCATCCCACACAAAGGCTTTACCTTTACACATCAATTGCGTTAACTCAGCTAACTCAGAAGCTGACATACGGTAAGGTGTCATTGACACAGGCTTCGTTCCGGGAACAAGATCAATCGCAAATTCAACTTCTCTTTCAGGGGGCACATCAGGAATCTCATCAGGAAATACTTCAGGAAAATCACACACCACTTGCAATTCGTCAATCTTTTCTTGATTCTCAATAGATAAGGATGCCATCAGAGAGAACATCAAAATTCCATCTCGTTCTAATTGTTTCAGCTGCTTGGTAGATAAGAATTCCGCTCCACTTTCTTCCTCTTCAGACAAGAAATACACCGTCTTATAAAACAGTTGATAAGCACACGGTTGTACTCTAACCAATTCATCCCAAGAATTACATCCATACCAGTCAAAGGTAGGCAGACTAAATCCATCTCAAAATTACGATCAAACATAGACAACGGACAACTCAAACACACACGAGAAGTAGTCAACGAACCCTTAGCTGGAGTTTCGACAACCATCTCTCCATTCATATCAGACATAGAAAGACCCAACTTAACAGCACAATCATAAGCAACAAAACAATGCGTAGTGCCAGTATCAATAATAGGAACTAAAGGTATATCATTAATATAGCAAGTACCTCTGATCAAACGATCCTCGTTCTCAGTCTGAGTGCCGGTCAACGCAAAAACCCTTCAAGTCGTTCTAACTTTCTTCGGCTTCTTGCACTGCGAGCCAATATGTCCCTGCTCATCACAGTTGAAACACACAACATCATTAAACTTGCAGTCTGGGGTAATATGCCCTTTCTGTCCGCATCGGTAACACCTCTTCACATCCACGGGACACACATTACTCTTGTGGCCTTTTTGCCCGCAATTATAACAGGTAATCTCAGCAGGAGCATCCTTCTTCTGGGGTCGCCTCTCATCGTTAAGTCTTTGTTTACCCTTATCTCTCGGAGCATCATACGGTTTGGGACGACTCTGTTGACCCTTAGCCTTTCTATCATTCACTACCTTGTAGTGAGCCTTGGTATCCTCCTCACAGATTCTGCAACTACTCACCAGCTCGGAGAAATTTCGGATCTTCTGGTAACCAATCGCCCTTTTAATCTTAGGACGCAAGCCATTCTCAAATTTGATACACTTGGAAAACTCAGCATTCTCAGCGGTATAGTGTGGGTAAAACTTTGCCAGTTCCATAAACTTTGAAGCATACTCAGTCACAGACATATTCCCTTGCTTCAGCTCAAGAAACTCGATCTCCTTCTTCCCCCGAACGTCCTCAGGAAAGTAGCGATTTAGGAATTCCCTCCTAAACACCGCCCAAGTCACAGCAGCACCTCCTTCTTCAAGGATAGGTCGAATACCAACCCACCAGTCATCAGCCTCCTCAGCTAACATGCGGGTACCGAACCGTACCATCTGACCATCTTCACACTGCATCACCCTAAAGATCCTCTCAACTTCCTTGAGCCACGTCTGAGCCCCATCTGGATCATATCACCCTTTGAAGGTAGGCGGGTGGTTCCAAAGAAAAGTCTCCAACATTCTCGTCC
The DNA here is from genome assembly GCA_946800305.1 of Medicago arabica. NCBI lineage: Eukaryota > Viridiplantae > Streptophyta > Magnoliopsida > Fabales > Fabaceae > Medicago > Medicago arabica. The sequence continues at coordinate 27,198,503 of OX326966.1, forward strand.
CATCGTTTCCACCAGCGTTGTTCTGATTACCCACAGCTTGGGTCATTGCTTGCAAAGCAGCAGCTAGAGCAGCATCGTTTCTTCCAGCCATCTTATTCCTCTACAAAGCAAACATAAGTTAGAATAATATAACTATAGTATTCTAACTCTAAGACATCGTCACTCGACTCTCTAATTGGCCGGACGGATCTACCTGCTCTGATACCAATTGTAACACCCCGAAAATCCCAACTTAAAATTTCATGCATTTAACCATAGTATATCGCAATATTCAGGATGTCACATTTCGTAAAATCTTTAAAACAAAACGAATAATAATTTATTCTTCATCAATATTCAAAACATAGCAGCGGAATCATAAACGTCTCAAAATCCTTAAAATAATTAATTCTTGGCACAAGGCCTCATAAACATCTCAAAATCAAAGTTACGTCGCAAACATCATCATTAGTCAACATGATACATAAAGGAATAGAATTTAACAAAAACCTCATCCCGTTACATATCAGAGCATTTCCTACGACACCACAAGGACCTCTCACATCGTCGAACCTAAGCTTGGTCACCTGCACTTGCCCACAAGGCGGCAATTCCAACAGAAGGGGTGAAATTCGCAACAATTATATTAACATATAATTCAAATAATTATGCTTAACAACAACAACAATAATCGTCACATATAGCGGAAACATCTCAAACATCTATGTATAATAAATCGTCTTAAAACATCTTCACATAATAATCATCTCATAACGTCTCAGACACCAGACTCGACAATGCAACTCTAACATCTTAACATCATGCATGTGGTACCAATATTTTAGCTTAAATAAGCTTCACCGTCGCTTTGAGCAAATGCTCCACCGTCGCTTTGAGCAAAAGCTCCACCGTCTCAAATTATGCAAATGCATGGACTCGACTCTTTATTCTTAAACAAGTTAACACAACATCTTAACATCAAATACGACTCTTTATCGACACATGCAATTATATAATACATGACAGCAGCTCAGCACACTTAGCATATATATTTACAGCACATAATTGTCGTCGCAAATATCATTTATACTTCATTCATATAACTCACTTAATAGGCATATAATCATAGATTAACGCCAACAATTAAAATCATCTTACAGCGTCATTACAGGTTGTAATTTAGGTCTTAAACATCTCTAATATTATCCAAAGGTCTATCCTCAAAGCCTCGCTCAAAACAGAGTTATAAAACTCAAGTTATAGTGGTCTGAGACCACATTGCTCGCTATGGCGAGTGGCTCTGCTCGCCTCGCAAGTTGCTGAATTAGCATTCTGCCAGTGCTCGCTACGGCGAGTGATTTTGCTCGCCTCGCGCGCACTAAAGGGTCGCTCCCCACGGCGAGCTCAGCTGCTCGCCTCGCGAGTATTTACCTAACTGCTCGCCACGGCGAGCGGGTCTGCTCGCCACGGCGAGCTATCGCAGACAGGTTATGGGTTCGCTCGAAACCTCGTCGAAACTCGTCCAATTCTTCATGTTATGGTTCTAATCGTTCAGAAAAATGATCCTAGTGATTAATCTAGGTTCTGTAACAGGTTTCTACATAAATTTGCATCAGTCTCTCATCAATTCATCACAATTCAACATTAACCCTAACTTATGAAATCTCTCAAACTATTTCCCAATTCCTTAGTTAATCATAAATAGATGAATTACAGTAAATACAATTGAAGCTAGGCTCACCCTTAACTGGTATGTTTGCAGAATTGGGGTTCCCTCTTCTCTGGCCACTTTTCTCCCTTTTTGCAAAAGTCTGTAAAACGTACTGACTGTTTCTCTCTAAACCTAATTTCCTTTTATACCTCTTTCTAATCTCACTTATCCCCACAACTCTATCTTATTTATGAAAACAACCCCATCTCTCAAAATTATTGTTATTATATCAAATCTTAATTTTCATATAAATAAATATGTATTAACATCACATATCTTATTTTATTAAACAATACAATAAGCATCACATCTCAACATCATCTCATACGTCACAAACATCATTAAAATCATATAATATATAATAATATACTATATACTCTAATAAAATAATTAAATAAATAAAGTGGGCGTTATAGCTACGCTGGGGATGACACTATTTAAATTGGGTAGTGGCATCGCTGGAACAGCTACATTGGGGATGACACTATTCAAATTGAAATTAACTTGTGGCATCGCTGGAATAGCTACGCTGGGGATGACACTTTTGAAATTGAAATTGATTAGTGGCATCGCTGGAACAACTACGCTGGGGATGACACTATTGAAATTGACTAGTGGTATCATTGGAACAGCTACGCTGGGGATGACACTATTGAAATTGGGTAGTGGCATCGCTGGAACAGCTATGCTGGGGATGACACTTTTGAAATTGAAATTGATTAGTGGCATCGCTGGAACAACTACGTTGGGGATGACTCTATTGAAATAAAAGACAATCGTTAACTATTATAAAAATTACCGTTTGAAATTACGATAAATGAGGGCCATACTGAAAGGATACGACAAAGTTCCGGATGTCAAATGTCGCCATGCATGAATAATGTTGTGTATATGTTGTGTACGAGTGAAACTAATAATGCATGAATGTATGAATGTGTGAATGAATGTATGAGTGTATAGACTAGATTGTGATAGGTGAACTCGACGAGACGAGACAAGACAGGTAAGATGGGAGGCAGACTGACATCGCAATACAAACACTCGGCAAACTTCCTTGAAATATATCATTACGAACTGATCGAGCCACTTGCAGGGTGAAACTCGGCACGAGGTAGCAACTGACGCTTCCTGGGGAGAGAGCCCATTGTTGACAAGACGTCTGGAAGAAGTCGCCATTTGTGAACTGGCGTAGAGTGTTATGATAAAAGCCATTGTTGACCAAAAGTCTGGAAGACGCCATTTGCATAGAGTGCCAATTCATTGGTGTGCCCCAGCAGTCACGCTTCTTCTTTTTTTTTTCTTTTGAAATCCCTAACTTTTGCCTGGACCGCCTTTTCGGGTTTTCAGTCCACCGGGAGTATATTCCTTTTTTGCGCCCCTAATATTTGCCTAGACCTCCTTTTCGGGTTTTTAGTCCACCGGGACGCTCTTTATTGCCTAAGTCGCCTTTTCAGGTTTTCAACTTAGCGAGCTTTCATTTTTTGTTTTTGTATTTATGGATTGTGACTGCATCTTGCTCAAAGCAGAGATCCTCTTCATAGTGCTTAGACATGTTTCCCTTATAGAGTGTAACCGTTCTTGAGGCGGCTGCTGATGTATGCTTCACCTACTCACGATCTCAAAGAGTGTATTTGTTGTTCACATTTTTCAAAAGATGTAAAAAAAGTTTTGTATTTGAAATTTTTTGCTACAAGTATTGCCATAAAAATAGAAGAAATTTGTAAATTGAATAAATGAGAGTTCCATATAAATGGGTACGGGCTCAAACTTGATTAATTGAGTGGTGGCCTGCCAATGGCATGGCTCCACGGACCTTTGAATTTTTTTTGGAAAATGGTAAATGTAATGGGAAGGGCACATTGAACACAATAACCGTTATTCTCTCTAACAACTTTTGAATGCCCCTGTTCCGAGTCTTTGATTTGCAGATGCTTCGAATCAGAGATCTTTTGATAGCTGGATGCCCCAAGTGGACTGTGCCTGACTGATGCAGTTGCTTTGTCATGATCCTTAACTTTTTCATAGATCGCCCTTTCGGGTTTTCAACCTATCAGGATAATCATTTTGTTTATGTCTCTAATTTTTGCCTGGACCGCCCTTTCGGGTTTTCAGTCCACCGAGACGCTCATTTTTGCCTAAGTCCCTTTTTCAGGTTTGCGACTTATCGAGCTTTTATTTTTGACAGAGTATTTCTTGACTGCACCGACATTCGTAGGACGTGTGAGTTTGTCACCATTCGTAGTTGTAAGAAGTCATTGCACACGAGCCTTCACAGTTAGGCGTCCATTTGCCCCTGGAGTAAGGTTGGAAAGAGTTCCCTTTTGAGCACAAAGTCTAACGAACCTTCTTGTTGGAAGTTTGCTTCAACTTCTTTTGATATAGTTGTACCAGGTCGTCATGCATTGTGAGTTCGATCAATCTTGAGATTTCAGCCGAAACCCTGTTGGCGGGACTTTGATCTCCATGAGAAGTTTGCCCTTCATGTCGTATACTGATGGAAGGAGGGGGGTTGCCTCTGTTGAAATGTTTATTGAAACACGATGCCCATGTGAGGCAACAGTGTCATCTCATGCTGGTCTTTGTAAGTGACAGCCATTCTCTTGGCGAACTTCTTGATTTTGTTTGCAGCTTTGACGGCTAAGATGCCCCAGTATGTGAGAGGTTTTGTCGGGAATCACTTCATTCTTCTTCATCTTCGGACACAGGGAATTCAAAGTCGAAAAAGAGTATAGGGTTAATGTGTTCAACAGGCTTATTTATGTTTAATCTGCATTTATGTTTGGTTTTAGAGAATGAATGATTGTATGCAGACATTTGGAAATGATTAAAGAAGAAGATTTTTGGTTTTTTTGTGTTACCATTTTCCAGAAAAAGCACAAAATAAAAACAAATTCGGGATCAAAACGACCTTTTTATTAATGATGGAAAACACATGAAGCAAAAAGCCCTACACAAGTTCGCTTTCGTCTCGGGCGGGGCGAAAGGATTTTTTTGAAAAAAGTAAACAACAAACAAACGTATTATTTGAACAGATAAGTAACGGAAGAAAACATCAACAAAGATCCGATTACGGCAAGTCGCTCCACATGTCATCAAAATTAGGCACCACCTCTTCAGAATATTGATAGATGAGGCCCCATAATTCGGTACTGGACTAGCTTCACACATTTGGAGTCAAGTCTTAGAAGGTCAGACGGTTGGTCCGGATCAAATTCTGGACTGCCTTCTTTAGTGCGTTACAATGTTCGACATCATGTCCAGGTGCCCCTTGATGGAAAGTACAGAAAAGGTCAGGTCTATACCATGCTGGCAATCTTGCTGGTACCGGAGGAGGCGCTTTGGTCTGGACCAGATTCTTTTCGAGCAACTGTGGAAGCAAATCCCCATACTTCATAGGGATTGAGATAAATTGTTTTCCGGAGACCTCTTGTTGCTGACATAGTCGCTGAGGATACTGTTGTTGAGGATATTGTTGCTGAGGATGCTGTGGGGATAATAGTTGACCCTCGGGGCATAGGACGTTGGTTCGGATCATGTCTCGGACTGCATTCTTCAAGGCATAGCAGTGCTCGATGTCATGACTTGGTGCCCCTTGATGGAAGGCACATGAGAGATCTGCTCTAAACCATGCTGGTGATTTTTCCGACACCAGAGGAGGTGCCTTGGTCTGGACCAAATTCTCTTCAAGTAACATTAGGAGTAACTTTGCATATTTCATGGGAATTGGATCATAATGTGTTCTCCGAGCCTGATTCTGAGGATTGGATTGTTGAGGAGCCTTTTGTCGAGGCTATTGTATGCATAGTGGCTGACATGGTGGCTGGGGCTCTCACTGGAATTGTGGCGGATCCTTTGTAACCATCAACGAAGATACCAGGTTAGTTAACTTCTCTACTTCAGCCCGAAGCGTTGTCACCTCTTCACGAAGCTCGTGGATCTCTTGTTCAAGTTGATCCGTCTTTTGTGTTTGCACGAGTGTTTGCATGTCCGAGTTGAAATTGAACGAAGACATCGGACCACTTACTGATGGATCGACCTTCTGTTGAAAAGACATAGTGTGAGACTCGGATTTGAAACTAGGAATGCAGAATGATGCATGATATGTTTATGCAAAAATAGACATTTTATTGAAGGACTTATAAAAGCATTTACGTAAACATCGTAGTTGAGAATTTCATTGAATAATAATTTAAAGCACCACAAGATAATTCCCTTTTTAACAAACTGAGCCAAGGGATAGACCCCAAACTACATCACAAAAAGCTAGAAAATGACATAAATGGTAAAAAAACTGTGAAGTTCTCCAACTTCTGAGGCGGTCTACTCTTCAAAATCTGGATGCGTGCCGGCAAAGAAGTCCATACGTCTCTTCTTACTCCCATGAACCCAGTCAAGTATGGCATCCTTCTCCTTGATACGGTCTTTCAATTCAGCAATTTCCTGGTCTTTCTTGTGGTTTTTCCAATTTTCTTGCTCTAGCAGGTTCATTAGGGCATCCTTCTCACGCTCAACTACTTGATACTTTCCTTCCCAAACGGCACTTTCACGGCGGGACTCATGCAAACGCTCCTGGTACTCTTTCTCGGTATCCAAAGTCATAGGTAGAGGTGGTGCTGGAGTAATAGCAGATAGGAACCTTGGTAGTTCATAAGGCATCCCATATTGGGTAGCTCTGTCAATAACCCACTGAGTATAGGATTCATGGACGGCACCTGTCTTCCTTCCTAACTGGCCTTTATCCCTTCTTCAAATGGTTTTCCATGCTTTCACAATCTTCTTTCTCATGCCTTTACTGTCTTCTCGGTTGTGGTAAAACACATTCTCTAGATAGATGTAACGAGGCTTCCCTTCCATGGGATACCCGAACTGGTGTCTGGCAAGAGTATGGTTGTAGCTAATTCCTCCGCGTATACCAAGGAGAGGTACGTTATTGAATTCTCCACAACTGTCAATGATGGTTCCTTTATCGTAAGCCCGGTCGTACCACACTACATCAGCTGGAGTAAGGGACATGATTCTTTTAGACCAAAGGAGATTTTCTGGATTGGTTGTAAAGCGAGGAGTTTGGAGTAAATGAGATGTGATCCATCTCTGTAGCAAAGGCGCACAACAAAGGATGGTTCCGCGGCCCGCCAGGGTACGCTCATGGATAGAATGGTACGTGTCGGCTAACAGGGTAGGGACCAGGTTTCTTGATAGGAAGATCTTAATGGCATTGATATCAACAAAGTCGTTGATGTTCGGGAATAGCACAAGGCCATATATGAGTAGGGCAAGGATGGAATGAAAGGCGTCGGTGCTGGCTGCTTCGGCAACAATGGTAGCTTGTTTATAGAGGCATTTGGTAGGTAGGCCCAAAAGATTTCCTTTGAGGATGAGGTTTGCTTTCACTTCGGTTGTTTCAAGGTGGAGAGCTGCAGCAATGGTTGAATGTTTGAGTGTTCTCTCAAGGCCGCTGAAAGGTGATTTCCTAAAATATGCATGAGGAAAATAATGTTGAAAGATAAAAATAAAATGCATGACTTGGAAAATAATTGGGTTCAATCACAAGGTGTTGGGGGGGGGGGGGGGTGCAGCAGTAATCAAGGGGTGTAAAGATGAAAAAAGGAAAAAAATGGGCTTAAGGGAACAGGCTGAGGGCGCTGGGCCGGTTTGGTCAGTTCAGACCGGTTCAAAGGTTGAACCGGTTCAGCCTAATATATATAGGCTGTGTGGGTTTTTTTCCTCATTTGTGCCTTCTACTTCTCTCTCTTCTCTCTCTTCTGTTCTTCTTCTCCGGCGAGAAGGTAGGGTGGCCGCGCCGCCGCGTCGAAGTAGCTATCTACTCCTTTTTGTTTGTTTTGTTTGTATTTTTATTCTACTCCTTCTCCTCTTTCCTTTTTTTAAACCCTAAAACCTCAAAACATGAGCTTATGCTCCTAAATCTACGAATTAAAAGACAGAGATACTACCTTTTGGGTCTTGATTCGGCCTATGTATGACGATTCTGTGCTTGTTGGCTTGTTTGGGATCGGATTTGATGCATTTTTTGTGACTGATGTTGGTATGCCGTCGTTCCTTTGCTGTTGGTTGATGGTTTTAAAGCGTTAGCCGTGAATGGATGTGAGGGTTTGCGTTGGTTTCGTGATGTTGGTTTTTGTGATTTGTTGTATTGTGAATCAATTTTTTGATGCAGGTTCTCCTCTTCTTTTTCTTTTCGGCCTCCTCTGTGTGTTTATTTATAATGTTGGATGTTTGTTAAAAATTGCCGAGAATTGTGGCTTTGAATTGGGATGATTTGGATTGGGATAAAAGGGAAAGTTTGTTTCAGACCTAAGAATTTGCTGATGATAAAGCGTCGCCAGGCTGTGTTGTTTTCAGATGAGGACCATTTTTGAACTTATCATTGGACAAACAAAAATAAACAAAAAAAGAAATAATAATAAAAGAGCCAAGATAAAGATTGACCATTTAAAATTAAAAATAAAATAAAATAAAAATTAATTGATTAAAAAAAATAAAAGGTGGAAATTTAAACTAAAAACAAAAATGATAATAAAGTGAGAAGAGGGCCCGACTTGGAACCAAACATGAGGTATTTTAAAATACCTCTCTGTCGGATTTTTACTTGAAAAGTCAGAGACTGATCAGGGCCTGAAGACATGTGTCGGTGGGATGTTGGGTCAAAAATTGAGGTATGACACATACTTCCAAAGTAATCAGTGTCATAAATAAAGAGTGTTTAATCATAAGCAATCATATTCAATTGGAAATACCTATTCTTTGTCTTTTACATTGTCACTAAATCGCCCAACGATAATTAATATCAAGTGAAACAAAGTAAGTTAAAGTTAATTTGTCTATAAGACTTATTGTCCACATATGATGTATATGCACCAACAAAAAATTGCAAAATAAACAAAATATATTTTCTCAAAATATATTGAGCAATAAATTTTCTTCGAATCAAAAAGTGGAAATATATTGTCTCCAATATATTTAACATAAAATTTTCTTCAAATCTAACTATATTGAACGTAAAATTTTCTTCAAATCTAAATAATATTTTCTCAAAATTTATTGAACATAAAATTTTCTTTCAAAACTAAATATATTTTCTCAAAATTTATTGAAAACATAGAACCTGGTTGGTATTCCTTCGACAGAGAATTGCGGGTGGGAGAATCACTTGAGAGAGTACGTCGTCGCCAAGATTTTTAGACTTGAATTTGGTTTGGTTTCCCCCGACCATCATCTCTTCGTTTTTTCGAGGTCGCTGCTAGGTCCAGGGGCTTCTTGTGCAGCTCCAAATTCTCTGATGTTACATGCAGTCTTTACTATGTTGAAAGCAAGAACGTCAGGGAGAAGACGGGAAACAATAGAATAGAAAATTTAAATTGAAACAAAAGCTAAAATTACAAAGAAGGATTCTAATTGATGCCTTAATTTATTCCTTATCAAATATTATTAAGTTAATCCTTAGCAAAGCAATTACATCTTTATCGCAAATGTACGTCCGATACACCAACTAATTGTTTATGATTGTTTCTATATTTGTCAAATATAAGCTTATTAGCAGGTGTTAAATTTTTTGGGGAAAACAAGCAATCACATAACTTATATTGTTTCTCCTAGTTTAAAATCCCACATGTATAAATTTGTATCAATCTGAATCTTTGTTCCTTGACATAAAGTTCAAAAATTTATTATTCCGTTAAACAAGTGGCCTTATAAAATCAAGAAAAAATAGATTGAACTATAGTAAAACTATATACAAAAAACATCTGCTATTATATCTGAATAAACCGATACAGAATTAAATAATGGAGAATAGTACTAGGATAATCATGAAGCCGACGCATAGTAATTATGAAGCTTTTTCAAACATTATAAAACGATAATCATGATATCAATGCCTTCCTTTGAGACCGAAAAATATGAGGAATAACTTATCTGATTTTTGAGCTTCACGCCTTGGGATTTAACTCGCAGCTCTCATTCTAGCAGCGGCGGTAGTATTTGACGGCGTCGTGATCGGATGAGTCTGTCGTCGTGGCGATGAGAAAGTGAGAAAGGATCGCAGTAAGAGATTACGATGATTACGATTCAGAGTTTTAGGGTTTCCAAATCACGATTTGCGATTCAGAAGCGTTGTCAAGGCTAGTTTTACCTATTTCCATAGACGGCGTCAACTGTACTTGCAAAAAAGTACGAGTAATGAATACTAGGGTTTGTGTTGTCTATTAGGGTTTAGACTGAATATTGGATGCTTGAGAATGCTCTCAAGGGTGTTATTTATAGTCTTCTATGGGCTTGGGCTTCGGTTGCTTGGTTTCCAAGCAACAGAGGTATTTGTGTATTTTAGGCGGTTTCTAGAGGTTTCTAGAAGTCACTTTAGGCGGCGCCCTAGAAAGGACGCGCCTTGGGCCTTAGAGCCCTTCTGGAGGGCACTAAGGCCTCTTGGAGGGTCTTTAAGACTCTTAGGAATATTATGACGGTCCAGATACAAATATATGTAAATATATTACTAGAAGAAATTTTGGAAAATATATTTCTAAAGAATATTTATTTTAATATATTTCTGAAAAGAATATTTGATACAAATATATGTAAATATATTTCTAGAAGAAATTTTGGAAATATATTTCTAAAGAATATTTGTTTCAATATATTTCTGAAAAGAATATTTGATACAAATATATGTTATAGCCTATGACAAAAAATCCCATGCTTGAATGGTTATATAAGGAAGATTCATACCCTAGTTTTAGTTACCAATTCATTATTTTGAATTGAGTCTTTAGGGTTTCAACTTGTGCTTTATTTGTGAGCCTCTCTTTGTATCACTCTGATGCATTGAGAAGGACATTTAGATGAGTTGTAATGGATCACAACCATCGTTTTATGTAATAGTGTTCATTAGGGTTTTGTGTCCTTGTTCTTGATGCATTGAGAAGGACATTTAGTTGAGTTGTAATGGATCACAACCATCGTTTTATGTAATAGTGATCATTAGGGTTTTGTGTCCTTGTTCTTTATGTGTTCTACTCTTGTATCAGTTAATGCAAGTTTAGTTCTGTTTATATGTGAGCTTTTCTTGTATCATCTAGATACTTGTTAAGGACTGTGTGTTTGAGTTGTAAACTCGTTATGCTACACCAAAGATTTTAAGCAAGGTTGTAGTTTTTGTGTTTGAAGGTAACTTCACAAATTGTTTGTGTGAGGTCTGATAGATCTGGGATCTCAGATCTAGGAGTTCCAAGGTTGAAGTCTAGACGGGTAGGTCCTAGGTCATAAAATGTAAACGAGGAATTTGCTGAGAGCTTTTGAATAATGACTACACTAGTGGATTTCCTTACTGGTTTGGTAGCCCCCAGAGTATGTGTGTTTGTCGCCGAACTGGGTCAACAAACTCACTCTGTCTTTTACTTTCTTGTCTTTTATTTTCTTGTTTTTAATTTTGTTTACGCTATGATGTTGGAACATTGAACGTAACATTGCAAACGTTGAAACATCGCACTTAACAAACTCTCTGTGTCTTTTACCTTCTTGTCATTTATTTTCTTGCATATGTTATGTCTGTAAGCATGATGTTGGAACATTAAACGGAACATCCTAACCGTCGTAACATCACAAAGAACATCGTAAAACAAGTACGCTAAAATTTCAATATCCGTTATATTTGTCTTGATCTGTCTGTTTTTTGCTAGCTCGATGTTAAAACATCTTACTCGACATTCTGTTCGTATTTGATGTTGAAACATCGTATAAAACATCTGAAAGCAGAATTCCACATATGAAGTTTAAAATATCAAGGCTAAATTCAAAATGATTAAGCATTCTCAACACAATTAAATATTCTTTAACACTTATATAATCATACCATCACAAGTTCGCCAACAATCAACAAATATATCATTCACCAAGTATTATAGTCACCAAAGCAAATAATCACCAAACATGTATTCATCAATACACTTTCATCAAACACATAGCAAGTATGACTCATGTCAAATCATGCAATGCGCCTAGACTCGACACCTATGTGCATGTGGTACCAATCGTCACCTCATGATGCAACAAAAACATTACAAGTATCCGGTAAACGGCAATATGAATGTAAACATCCGACTCGAGTTATGATGCATGAACATATGACTCAATCAACCATGCATATGTTCACGACAATTTTAACAACTATAATCAACGGCTATATATATACATATATATATATACATATATATATATATACACACACATGCATTCATCGCCAATCACATCAAAATTAACATGTACGAATTCACCACCAACAATCATCATTTAACATGTTCATTAAAAAACGTCAACATGATTAACAACATCATCACTATCAAATTATGATTTAACAATCTTCACTTCAAAACAACGACTCATAATTCAAATAAAAGAATTATATATATCACACCATGATAAACAACATATTCCACACCTATTAACCATTCATTCATCCACATTAAGTCATAATAACTTATTCACAAAAATGTTTGCAAGTTATCCGGTTTTAATAATCATTTTCGATTATTACAATAATCACAATGGTGTGAAGTTACATATACATGTGTGTCTCACCGGCCAATTGCGATTAAAACGCCAAATTCGACGGTTTTCGGCTCAAAAGCAAAGTTAATTCGACATAAATGAAAACCAATTCATTTTCAAAACGAAACCAAGTTAGATCCATCATATCCTAGGTTAAATACTCTTAAAAATCATAATTGAACTCCTAATACTCAAGTTTTGAAGTTCGGAAACAAACCATAAGTTTTGGGTTGACTTAAAAATAGTTATGCTAAATGTTTCGTAAAATTTCACCAAGACCTACTTGGAGTATTTTCATCATAAATCAAAATATAAAAATATTTTCAAGTCACACCAAAGCCATTGAAAATCCAACATCTATACCTACAACTTTCATGTTTACACCAAAAGTCAATTCAAAGCATAAACGGGTGAAAAGCACAAAAAACACAAAAACCAAAGTCCTGATAGCATGCACGGCCGTGCCTACAGCACGCACGGTCATGCAGATCCAAAATGAACCACACACACGGTCCGTGCCTGTAGGGCACACGGTCTTGCTCGTCTGACAACACATATTTTCCGATTTTTCTACTTTCACCGTTTTACGCATAAAATCTAAACCGTTAATCAGTTTTCAATGTCATTTTCGCCTACACGCTCCTCACACTTAGCTCTATCATATTATTCAAGCTTAACAATGTTCTATTGGTTAAGGGCTTAACCTTTAACTTAATCAGTATAAGTCAGCTGTGTGAACAAGGTATGAATGTGCACTTCAGATATTCTGAATGTCTGATAACCAATAAGAAAGGAAAAATGAAGAATAAATTCGTAATCAAGAAGGATAAAAGGCCAAAAAAAACATATGTGGCATGAGATGACAACGAGATAAATTCATCTTTAGATGAAGAAGCAAACATCACATTAATGGCTTCACATGTAACGCCCGTCTCGATTATTTAATTAATTTGCCAAGTTAGAATATATTTTCATGATTTATGTGATTTATGTGCTATGTTGTGATTGTATTAGGTGGTCTATTTTATTATTTAATAAAATAAATATTAAGTTGTGGGGTTGTTTTCGAATTAGTTAGAGTTATGAGGGATTAAGAGAAATAAATAAGTTAAGGGGAAAGAGTAAGTTTTGGTGTGAGAAGAGAAATTAGGTTAAGATATAAAAAGGAAAACTAGGTTAGAATTGTACAGTACGTACAATTCAGTTTTTGGAGAAAAAGGGAGAAAACAGGAGAGAAGAACAAGAGAGGCTGCTGCTCAATTTTCTAAGGTAATGGTGAGCCTAGCATTGCAATTAATTAAGCTTATGATTCATGATTATAGTTAACATGATTAGGAATTGTTCATGAGAATTTTAAGAACTAAGAATTAGGTTAAAAAGTGATGAATTGGTGATTAGATGATGAGAAACTGTACCGATGACGTAGAAAACTGTTTACAGACCTTAGAATAACCCTTGTATATCATTATAGTCGAAATTTTGGAAGGTTTAGGGTGAAATTTGGGGTTTTGGGTGGAAACCCTCGTAACCCCGTAACTGTTCTGTCGCAGCTCGCCACAGCGAGCAATCAACTCGCCACGGCGAATGCTCTTCACCAGCTCGCGAGGCGAGCAACCCACTCGCCATAGCGAGTTAACCCTAGTAGGCTCGCGAGGCGAGCAAACCACCCGCCATAGCGAGCAACCTTTGAGAAGGCTCGCGAAGCAAGCAACCCCACTCGCCATAGCGAGCTACCCGTGATGTCTCGCCAGGCGAGCAACCCTACTCGCCATAGCGAGTAGTACCCCTGAAGCTCGCGAGGCGAGCAACCCAACTCGCCACAGCGAGTTACCCCTGATGGTTCGCGAGGCGAGGGTTCCCACTTGCCATAGCGAGTAGTCCTGTATCAGACTACCTTTTTGGAATAATGCGACTCTTGTCGCACAATTGATTATGAGATTACCCTTGGATTTAATTATGTACTGAAATATTAAGACGACCCATAGAGCTGTTAGATGATGCTTGATTAGTTATATTGACCTATACATTAGTATATGCTTTCTTTGAATTATAAGAGATGATGTATGTGAATGCTTGCGATTTTACTATGCTTGTGATGATTCATTGCTGTCATGTTGCTATGTGTTAATAAATAAAAGCTGCATGTGTTGTTAAAGATTTATGATGTTACGGTCCAAATTATTGGAGTCCATTTGAGATGTCTAAGATTTAAGAAGTTGAGTCCATGCATATTCATCCAGAGACGAGGGCTCATGCCCTAGGAGCTTTTGCTCAATAGCGACGAGGGCTTATGCCCTAGGAGTATTTTTATGCTCAATAGCGACGAGAGCTTATGCTCTAGGAGTATTTTTATACTCAATAGCGACGAGGGCTTATGCCCTAGGAGTATATTTATACTCAATATGGTACCACATGCATGATTAAGATGTCTAAGTTGCATTGTCGAGTCAAGGTCGCATTGTCAAGTCGAACTAAGATGTTGATTTAAGATGTTTAATAAGATGTTGATTTAAGATGTTTATTATGATGTTGATTTGAGATGCTTAGTATGATGTTGATCTAAGATGTTGATTATGATGTGGATTTATGACGTTGTCTATGATTGAGATGTTACTTGACTGTTGTTGTGATAATATGATGATGAAGTTATGCTGTTAAATATAATTGTTGAATTATATGTTTAATGTTTTTGTGTTGTGAATCTCACCCCTTCTGTTGGAATTGCCGCCTCGTGGGCAAGTGCAGGTATTTAAGCTTTAGTGTTGTTGCTGTTGTGAGTGGCTACCCTCACTGTGTCCTTAGGTGCTCTGATACGTAACGGGATGAGGACTTTTATGTATTTTCTATTCCTTACGTATTACCTTGAACTGACATGAATAAGTGTAGTTTTGAATTATGTTTAGACTTTTGATTAGGCCTGCGAGCCAGAACCATTATGTTAATTTGAAATTTTATCCGCTGCGAAGTTTAAATGATTTTGACTAGAATAAATTATTATTTATTTCGTTTTTGATATTTTAAGAAATATAGCATTCCGTTTATGTGATACTCTGATTTAATCAAGAAATTTTTATATTGGAAAAACGGGGTGTTACATCACACCAAATCTGATAATGGGGAAAACCTTAGAGAAGGAGAACAGATATCGTTGTATCAAGCTTCTTCTTCCTAGAGAAATTGGGATCGCCAGACAAGATAGAATGAAAAAATGGGAACACAAGATAACCACTTAGAAGAGAAAACTGAAATCAAAGATAACAAATTGAAATCAAAGAGAAAATTGACCGACATTAAAGCACTTTCACTTCCTAAAGTTGTAATCACACTAGATAACCAAATTGAAGAACATTTTCAACTCTGTCACGATTCAAAGTGACTCACATTAAAGACAAACTGACTCCTATTTTCTTTGAGTGTGTGTTTAAAAGAAAAAGAATATGTGTTTAAAATCAATACTTCTCTTTAATTTAATGGATAAAATTAAATGACTTATGGTGGAAAAATCTATTGTGTGTGCAAATTGAGTTAAAAAACTAAACAAAAATTTGCAAAGTTGGGTAGAATTAGTGTTGTATGAATTTAAAAAGTGGAAGTCCCACATCAGATGAAACACATATTATTAGTGTTTATACAGTGGGGTGTACCTCAAGGGGGTGCATGATTAAGTGAATGAATTAAGCACTAAAGAAAAAATATATATTTATATATTTTATTATTTGAAAATGATAAATTAAATAAATGAATTAATTTAATCATTATTAGAAAGTGTTTTCTTAACCCCCAAGTTTTGTTAAGATGCTTTTGAACGCAATATAGAATATTTTGGAACACAATCTGAAATATTTTGGACATGCAATCTAATATATTTTAGTGCTTGATCTAGGTATATAATATAATATATTTTTGTACGATTGAGATATTTTTGTATGATTTAGTGAATGACTTAATGCCAATTTAATGTATTACTTATTTCCAAAATTTCTGATTTATTAATTGTGAATTTTCTCTATAATTAGAGAGCTTACATAGTGTATTACACACGCCAAAAAGTTCTATTGAATTGCAATAACTCTTTCTTTCTTCTAGCTTGTGTTAACGAGTTATTTTCCTGTTCTTAAGATCATAGTCGCTTTTTGGTATATTGTCCCTTCAGAATAAAGAATGGTCTTAAGAGCATAGTCCCTTCAATTATTTATGTCTCTTCAGAATCAATAGTATTTTAAGATCATGTTCCCTTTTCGACATAATAATTAAAAACATATTCTTCTTCAATTATTGGAGAAGTTTGAATGGTAGTAACACCATATTTGAGTGGTCATATTATCATAGTTGGAGAAGTTAAAGATTAGAATGGTGGTTAGGGTTGGGAATAGGCCAGGCCGACCTACAGCGGCCTACGGCCTCGCCTACGACAGGTCAGGCCAGACCATAAGACCATTCAAAAAGCATCTTAGGCCTATTAGGCCAAGTAAATATGAACAATATTATTTATTATTATATTATATTCTGTACTTTGAAATATAATAAAATTTGTTACATTTTTCAGTAATTTAAGTTTATTAATATACATTAATTTTTTGCATATTTAATAGAATTATTATAAACTATAATTGAAATATGATACAATATATAGTAAAATTTCCTAAAAACTTGTGTTGATTATCAAAAGATAGTTTAATTTAATTGATATATTAGTTCATGTCTATTTAAACTTGAACCACATTGCTTATTTAAAGATATTCATATGAAATAATCTTTTAAACACGCTTGCAGGCCGTACAAGGCTTTCATAAGGCCAGGCTCAGGCCTAAAAAGTAAGCCTATGACAGGCCGCAGATCAGGCTTAGGCCTGAGGCCTTCAAAAAATTTGACAGAATAACACCATATTTGAGTGGTCTCACTATAATAGAGTGACCATATTGGTTTCAGTATTAAAAGAGTAGTCTTCGTACCGGAGGTGTCATTCTCGAACAGTTGTCTACAGTGCAATAGTTAACCACACAATTATAGCTGGACGACTTCTTTTTATCCTGGAGATGAAAAAAAGTTTTAAAGATAACGACCTGATCGTGACTCAACCTATTAACAACTTCGATAGATATTCTCATAGAATCTGAAAAACCAAATTACAAAAGTTTAGAAATCTAAAATCAACAAAATCTTTCTCTCACCCATCCTAAATGCCACCTCACTATATAATAGAAAACCTTTTCAATTGCATATATGTGAGTTCAGTTTTAAATTTAAATGTCAAAGTTATTTTCATAAAAAATTCCAAATAAATAAATGGATTGAATATTCTATGTGGATGATTTAGTCCACAACTGTAACAATTCCAACGTAAGGTTCGGAAAATCAAAGATATATACAAATTAAGGTTCGGAAAACCAAAGATATGTACAATCATGTTTATAAAGTTTAACCGAAATTGTATAGCTTTAGGTTCTTCATGTATATATATTGTGTCTCCGTCAAGATAAATTAGGTTTATAACCCGTACGTTGCATGGGGTTATTTAAATTAGTGTCTATAATATTTTAATAAATGAGAAAATTAAAATTGTGATAAGTATAATCATATAATTTAATGATTTATAATATCTTGAAATGTAGTGATATTATTATGTTTAATATTATTTATATTAAAATGAGTGTTGTTTAAAAAATGAGAAGTTATATTGATTTATATAAGAGGTTTATGTAAATATTTTAAGGACAATGAATATATTTTTTCGTAGATCTTATAATATTTTATAATTTTAAATATATCATAGTTTATCCTAATAATGTAATGATAATAGAGCGTTTCTATTTTGGAATCACAATGGTGTAGTAGTCATGTTTGTTGTCAATATCGTTTATAAAAGAAGTTGACTTTCCTATATCTTATTTAAGGTCTCATATTTATTAAAACGACAACTCTTTTGTAGATAAATTAACATCTTTTGAAATTTACTACCAAACCTCCACTATGTGGCTACTCCGACTTTTATTAATTCAAAATTTTGTAGTTAATGGTTTGGTTTCCCTTCCTATCAATTTGTCCTTTTTTTTTTTGTTTTCTTTTTTATGATGATGTTTATGTTTTCTAATAATTTTTTTGTATTTTTAATTTGATTATTATGTTTTTCTATATAGCATTATTATATTTATAATATAACACTATTATTTTAACATAAGATTGTTTTTAGTGCTATTCAATCTTCTCTATTTTTTTAAGAAATTATTATTCAATCTTATATAAACATTAATAGAATATAATAAGGGTTATGCAACTGAAGGTTAATTAAATTAATATTAGAGATTATTAAATAGAATAAGAGTGAGTAAAAAGTTTTTCAAATAGTTCACATAATCACAATTCTAACTTAAAATTAGATAATATAAAAAAAGAGTGATAATTTTTTCTAAAAATCTCACAAAGAAGTTTCTCTAAAGATATCACAACATTATGATTGTAGTTTAAGAAAAACTTAAGCTTTCTAAATTCAAAAGACATATTCGAGACAACAAATAACTTAAGGATATAATCCAAACAATGGTATGAAGTTTAAATGTTCATAAGGATTATATTCAAAGAATATATATATAATAAGAGTATGTTTAATGCACCAATCATCTCCAAATATAAAAATCACAATCAACATTGCAATTTTCATCTTCTTTTTTAATTTATTTATTGATCGGAGTACGATTTTTTATTCCTACTATCAAGAATAAAATTTTCACTTAATTTAACTCCTATAATTTGCTTCATCAGATAACGCATAAGGAATCATTGAGTATGTCAATTCATTTGGTTCAATGGTTGATGATCTCATGACTAACATATTCACATACACTCAATCCAAACAAGAGTGTCAATTGAAAAACTAATTATTGTAGTTGCGATGAAAATACATGTAAAACATAAAGAGTGTAAAGTTAGAAGTGAAGGGGAGTACCGAAACATAGATGAACATTTCACCATAGAAAAACCATGAATGGCGTATAATTGCCAAGCCACCTCAAGAGTCAAAATCATTTTGAAGGGGAGGTCATTCCTTTACGGAGCTAGGTCCTCTATTCCCCTAAATGAATTAGAGTACAAATCATATATCAATATCTAGATAGTTATGCCTTTGTAAATCATGAATGTAAGCAAATTCAAAGTTTGAACATTAATAATAATTATGAGAAGCAAAAATCAACTACATATGTTAGACAAACTAACACGGGTGTACAACAAAGCTAATGTACATGCAAACAATTAAATTTTAACGACTAAAGTCATTCACAATGCAAGAATAGTTTTTGGTTTAACAGAAATTGTCACAAATTGAAAATGGAGTAACAATGTGGGAGAAGATGCATAAGTGATTAGTGATTACTCTCTCTTATAACATAACAAATAAGATCATTAAAAAACTAACAAATGTAACCGATTGATTTTAATAAATGAATTAACTGTTTTAGTAAACTTAGATGAGGTAAAGCTAATGGATACTTTTAACCCAAAAAAGAAGCTAAATGGATACTTTGAAACTGATGTAATGGATAGCAAGGCTTGGCTATTTAAGGATTATAAATCGAAAAACACATGAGTACGAGTATGAGTAGTAGTAGAAGGAGCTTTAAAAATGAATATGGTAAAAATGAGTTTCGCAAATTGATTGACAGTTACATAACTAAGAAGTTTATAAATGAAGGAACTATTATTGTAAAATATAGTGGAACAATGAATAATTAAAGATGAAACATAAAACACTACTAAAATATAAAATATAGTGGGTGTGTTTAATTAAAGATGAAATTAAAATATTTGAGAGATGATAGGAAGCTTTTCTAGAGTGCCACATGATCATAAAGCTTGCATGAGAACAACTCAAGTTTCCTTTACAAAGATATATATATATAGATAGATAGATAGATAGATAGATAGATAGATAGATAGATAGATAGATATGTTATTGTAGAAAGCAAACTTTTGTATCTTTCGTTTGACGAATTAGTTGATAATCCAAACAAGGTATCGATGCACCATTGACTTTAATGATAATCTTTTTTTTAAGAAGGTAAAATGAAATTTATTCAAAACGCAAAGAATCACAGTGAGCACAAGGAATGCTAGACTAGGAATCTTAAAGTAGCAACATACAAAGGAAAAGTGTGTCATATAAATGCGGAACACTCAAACAAACAACCATACATCAAATACAAACTTCTACAAATAAACTAAAAACACCCTCAAACTTCCACAAACAAACCAAAAATATCATCTACTAAGGCCCCGAAACCAATAAAAACTAAACACCAAAACCAATACAATCTTCCTCAAACACATTGATTCTTTTCTACAGTTGAGTGCAGTTAAGCACCCCAAAAATCACAAGGAACTGATTGCCCAATTCTTGAAACAAGCAACACCGTCTAGCAGGTGTTTGAAAAAACCATCAACAACAAACCCATTGAAGAAAACCCACAAAAAACATAACTACCACCAAAAACCACCACTAGCCACCATAAAAACCAGCACCAGCACCACCACCAAAACTTCCATTAACCACCACAAAAACCACCATTAATCCTCACCAAAAACCAGCACCAGCCACCACTAGCATTACCACCAAAAACTAATGCACGCCACCACGAGCATCACCACCAAAAACCAACACGAGCACCACAACAAAAAACCCACTATCAACACCACCATGGAAACTACCACAACAAAAAATCCATCAAAACCATAAAATATCGTATGCAGACACAGATCACCACGTGACTGATCCATCACCATCTACATTGCGAGCAAACAAAACCTACATCCACCGCCAAGAAAGAAAGTGAAGCTGTATCAACCACCACATACCAAAAAGACAAACTCAAGCCATTAATGTCGAACGGAACCGCAACACATTTCACGACTCCACAAGAGATTGACCACCGGAACCACCGCTATAACCACCGTATAGGACCATCGGCAGATTTGGAGGTAGGTGGTGGGGAGTGCTTAAGCCGCTCGTCGCACCACCATAATAATAATCTTATACTTAGAATATTTCCTTCAACTTGTGCAAATTAAGTTTGGATCCAAATAAAAAAATCCAACAAAAATATAAATCGAAACATATGTTTGGATTGATGGAATCCAATGGAATAGAGCGGAATGGAGTGGTATATAATGAATTTCTGTTGTTTGGATTGTTAAAATATATGGATGGAATGGAATGGGATATAATGGAATGCATTCCATCCCATTCCATCATTCTCTCTTATTATTTTTTCCTCCCAAATTGGGGTATATGAGATGGAATGAAGCCTCTTAATACAAAACTAGACTCTAACACGTGCAATGCACTTTTTTTTAATTCATATGTATTTGAAATTCAGTAACATATTTAACTATGATCACTATTATTGTGAATAATTTTACATGCATAGAAAGAAACAATAAAAGAAAAGGAGAAATAAAAAGATCAATTCATATAATTTAGAGAGTAGGAAAAGAATCTAAAAATCATGGCGAATCTTTAGACCACCTCAAATTCTGCATTTCAATATAATTAATTCAACCTGTGCAATAAAAAATTCTAACAATAATTAACACACCAAAATAACTATTTGAGAACACAAAATGATAATGTGCGTGATAGAAGGGAGAGAGAAATTAAAAGTTTATGGGAAGTGGAAAATGTGGGATAAGAAGTGGGAGGCAGTTTTAGAATTTGAAAGCGAAATTAATTCAATAAAAACTTGTGTGATTTAATGGTAAAAACTATTAAAGATGACCATATGAAACCTGGTTCAACTCCCACCTAGGAATTTTTCTCATAAAGTTTTTTTGTTAATCAGGGTTGCTTGCAACACTGTTTAACATTTAGATATATAAAGATTATCTTTTTCAATATTCAGATCAATTTCTTTCTGTGTTGTTTCTGCAATTTTTGTTTCCCTTTCGACAATACTTACAAGTGCAGCTCGTCATTTGTTGATAAACCAAACTATAAAGATATTTTCTTCACTTTTGTTTTGAACAAGCCAAAATGGAATTAATAACCAGAAGTGATAGGTGTGCAAAAGAGAATCACTTCAAAATGATACAAATATCAGTTTACCGGTGCCACAAACACAGACACCGTGATTTCAAAACCAAAACAAAGAAGATTACATGAAAATACCCATACAAGGCAAAGGGTGTTGCCACCAGTCATGGTAATTGAAAGCAAACATATGCAACCTAGCTTTAAAGCCACTTGAATGAAAGTAATTTCACTCTGTCAAATATATATAACGCTAATTGAAGTAGCCTTATGATTAAAAATGCAGTTGTTCCTCTCCTTCCAAATTGTCCACACACAAGCCAGCCAAATTAACTGTAAAAAAGAATGTGAAAAATGCGGTAAACCCGCCATATGTCCAAACTGAAGATAATGGTCTCTACATCCCTCTGGAGCGACGTATGATAAACCAAGCCAAAGTAACACATGTGTCCACACTCGGCCAAAGAAGTCACAGCCAAGGAGAAGGTGTTCGGCATTCTCAAGTGAGCCGCACCCTCCCACACAAGCTATGTTATCCGAATACAACACCTGTTGACGTAACAAGTTACCTTTCGTAAGTAATCTATTTCGAAATAGTCTCCAAGAAATCAACGACACCTTCAGTGGAGCTTGTTTATGCCACACATCTGCCATCAATCCCCTTTCAAGAGACTCGTCCGCCGTCGTGAGATATTGATAGGTTCCCTTCACTGATCAATAGCCGTTAGAGGGATCAATAAGCCACTTCCACCTGTCATAAACATGAGCCTGCAAAACAACATCATGCAGTAGTATAGCACATTCTGTGACACTCTCCTCCTCCCAAGCATGTAGGCGCCTACGCCAGCCCCACACATCACCCCCTCCTCCCACATGCGCCTCTCCATATCCTCCACCGTCGCCCACCTGTTTTCAACCAACTCAAAAAGGCGCGGGAAACGAACCCGTAGGGGATGAACAGGGCATGGTTCGTTTAAGCGAAGTCTAGTTCGCTTAAGCGACCAGCATGCCGAGAGCAAAGTCCTGCTCGCTCAAGCGAACTGGGTATCTCAATGAATGTTCGCTTCAGCGAACAGGGGCTCGCTTGAGCGAACCTTCATCTGGGCAGACCAGATGCTCACGGGTTCTTGACCCTTCTTCACTCAAAAACCCAATTTTAAACCCCCAAATCCCAAAAACGTGTTCCAGAAAGTGTTTATAGGTCACAATCAATATAAGACACCTAAAGGAACTCAAAACATGCATCATAAACATCAATCTAACTCATCTCATCAAATTTCATAATTTTCTCAAAACACCAACAACAACCACAAATTTCATCTTCAATCCATAACAATGATTCCTGTTCAACAAATCAACCATAAACAGTTCACCAATCGTTCATAACATCAACTAAACATGAATTCATACATAACTCAACATCACAACTTCATTTCTCATCAATTTTCACATAAACTCAAAATATCCATATTCATACATTTTGACATATTAATTCAACAACAACTAAACAATCATCATGTAATTCATGCTACAAACATATCATCAACATTCAAGCACGAATTTACCGATCAAATTCAATTAATCAAAATCATGAAAATGGGTAGAAATGAAAAGTTGAAGATTATGTGTGAAAACTATCCCTCTTACCTCTAACACCAAGAATTCCTAACCCAAGCTTCACTTTAGCTCCTAGGATCAATCCCCCTTTAGCCTCCAACCCTCTTCTCTTGTTCTTCTCTCTAGCCTCTTTTCCTCTATTCTTTTGTGTTGTGTGAATGATAAAGTTTCTAACCCTATTTGCTCAAAGTCATGGGTCAAATGTTCACAACTTTTAATGGGCTTAAACCGCACAACTAATTGGGCTCAATTCTAAATACACTAAACCGCTAATTCTAACTTACTAACGGTAACTAATTAGAAAACTCGGCTCTAACTAATTTATATCGACAACTTAGTATCTTACAAATAATAACGGTTCTAACTAGAAACGCTAAAGAAAATAACTACTACCACGAGTTACTAAATTACCCTTCCTTGTAAAAGACTAAAATACCCTTAAGTCCAAATGACCAAAATACTCTTCAAAAACAAAAACTCATGAAAATGCACACAGACATAATTAAACACGCATAAAACAATTAAAATCAATAATCACAAAAATTACCTGACAGAAACAATTCTGGAAACGAAACCTTCATCCGACTCTCCGACTCCCAAGTGGCACTTTCACCGGTCGGTCCAACCCAAATCACTTTAACCAAAACAATTTCTTTGCCACGCAAGCGCTTGACCTCACGATCTTCGATTCTAACCGGCCATGTTTCAATGGTTAAATTGTCTCTTACATCCAAATCATCCACTTGAATAACATGAGACTCATCATACACATACTTCCGCAACTGAGACACATGAAACACATCATGAAGATTCGACAAAGACTGTGGTAACGCAGTCCGATACGCTACAACCCCAACTTTCTCTACAATCTCAAACGGACCAACAAAACGAGGAGTCAACTTCCTACACTTCAAAGCTCTCCCAACACCAGTTACAGGATTCACTCGCAAAAACACACGATCACCAACCTGAAACTCAATATCCTTCCTCCTTTTATCATGATAGCTCTTCTGTCTACTCTCAGACGCTCTCATCTTCTCTTGAATCATTCTAACCTTTTCCGTAGTCTCTTGCACCAACTCCGGTCCCAACAAGGCACTCTCGCCTGACTCATACCAACACAATGGCGTCCTACACCTCCTTCCATACAAAGCTTCAAACGGTGCTATTCCGATACTAGAATGAAAACTGTTGTTGTAAGTAAACTCAATCAATGGTAAACATTCAATCCAACTGACACCTTGCTCCAAAACACAAGCCCTCAACAGATCCTCTAAACTCTGAATAGTCATCTCCGTCTGCCCATCAGTCTAGGGATGATAAGCAGAACTCAACCTCAACTTGGTTCCCAAAGAAGCTTGCAAACTCTCCCAAAACTTAGAAGTAAACCTCGGATCCCGATCCGACACAATACTAGAAGGAATTCCATGCAGCCTCACAACCTGCTCAATGTAGATCTCAGCCAACTTCGCCACAGACATACCGGTCTTGATAGGAATGAAATGTGACGACTTCGTCAAACGATCTACGATTACCCAAATCGAATCCAAACCCTTAGCGGTCTTCGGCAAAGCTCCAACAAAATCCATAGAGATACTATCCCACTTCCACTCAGGCATAAACAACGGTTGCATCAAACCTGACGACCTCTGATGTTCAATCTTCGATTTCTGACAAACCAAACAAGCATAAACAAACTCGGCGATCTCTTTCTTCATTCCAGGCCACCAAGACAACTTCCTCAAATCTTGATACATCTTAGTCGCTCATGGGTGAATACTCAGACTACTCCTATGACCTTCTTCCAAAATCCTCTTCTTAAGATGAGGCGCACTCGGTACACAAACTCGATCACGAAACATCAAAACGCCGTTCTCATCCAATCTAAAGTCCACACCTTTCACTTGATTAACCAACACCACTTTATCCACAAGTTCCAAATCTTCCTTCTGACCACTCTTAATCTCTTCCAAAATATTGCTAGTCAGTTTCAACATTCCCAACCTCACACCACTCTGTGTCAACTCACTAACCAAACTCAAATCCCGAAACTGCTCAATCAACTTCAACTCTTTGACCATTAAAGCGGACATATGTCAAGTCTTCCTACTCTAAGCATCTGCTACCACATTAGCCTTTCCAGGGTGATAACTCAACTGAAAATCAAAATCTTTAAGATATTCCAACCATCTCCTCTGCCTTATATTCAACTCTTTTTGATCAAACAAATACTTCAAACTCTTGTGATCACTAAAAACTTCAAACTTAGAACCATAAAGATAATGCCTCCAAATCTTCAAAGTATACACAACTGCCGCCAATTCCAAATCATGAGTCGGATAATTCTTCTCATGCACTTTCAATTGCCTCGAAGCATAAGCCACAACTTGACGATTCTGCATAAGCACACCACCGAGACCCATCTTAGAAGCATCACAATACACAACAAATGATTCCTTCAGATTCGGCAAAATCAACACTGGAGCTGAAGTCAACCTCTTCTTCAACTCTTGGAAACTCTTCTCACACTTAACATCCCAAACATAAGCTTGTCCTTTCCGAGTCAACTGCGTCAATGGCAACGCTTGTAACACCCTATTTCCCGTCGATAATTTTAAATAAAAATAATATATAAAATAACAAGGATGTTACACATCTCAACTTTACTCATCATAAATCTTAAACAATGTAATTAAGTAATGTAACATAGAGAAATAAAATATTCAAAGGTCATAATAATTAAACCCAAGTTGGTTTTTCAATGATTCACAAATAAGAAAATAACAATATTCCCATAATAAAACTCAGAATGAAATAAAGGTTCAATCGTCGTTCCCAACCCTAGTGTTACAGGAATCAGAGCTCGTAGCGACTACATTTTATTCTCAGCTAAAAAAATAAAGGACTAATAGGAAACATCTTCCGTGTCCACCTTCTAAACGTCCCACGGCTACTCCTCATCAACCTGAGTGTCTGTACTCAAAGTACAACCACGTACATAAAACAGCACAACAAAATAAGGGGTGAGAAATCCTGCTATAACATAATATTAAGGAAAAGCACACACACATTAAATAATATCGAGGGAATAAAACCTCCATCATCATTTCACTCTCAACAAAAATCTCCATCATCACTTCACTCTCAACAATTACTTCATATATTCTCTTCAATTCACATATCACACCGTCTCATCTTTTCCACACTTTGAAAAACACCAAGTACAACATCTTCATGTAAATGCACATGGACTCTCCTAAAGACCTATATGAACGTGGTACCACTCCTATCTCATCATTTGCCAGAGTTATATTACTGAACTTTCTCGTCATAGTTTGCCAGAGGTATATTACTGGACTTCTCCATCAGTCATGCACTCCATCAGTCTTAGACTCTATATGAATGCATATAAATAAGTTCGACAAATAATACACATATTCAAATAATTCACATATTAGTGCAAGACTCCCTCCTAAAGTGCACGATTCTAATGCTAGCACACAAATCATCATCACATTCATCATCATAAAAATTGGAAAATGCTACATCTCGCGAAGGCAGGCTTCACGAAAGCTTCCCGAGCGTGTTGCTTCTTAAGTAACAAGGTGGCAAAAGAAAAAAAAAAATAGATCATCCATTTTTTCTTCTACTTCCACCACTCAAGTGAAAAACGACTGGGAAGGAAGATTGGCTTCCCGGCCTAACTCTCTCATCACAAAAATCTGATCCATCCCCACCAAAGACATAGTTTTATAGGTTGCACGTTTGTTTGTGCCGAGTCGCAACGCGCCGGCCGAATCTTCTAGATTGACTCTGTTGGCCACCATCGAAAAGTCATGCTAATCACCGGGTTGTGAGTAACAATTAGCTCCCATACAAAACTATGTTGAGAATGACTAAACATAGAAATTACTCCTGGCTTATAGGCATAAATTATGAATGAAACCAAGAAGACAAGGATGGCATATGTTTTCCTTCCTAATCAGCTGTACTGCTTCAATGGTCAAATTCAAAACTTGTAACATAAATATGTTATTCAATTTTGACAGAGTTTTTTTATCTTGAATAAGTACTAAGCTCTCTTGATTGTCTAAGATAGAGTAGGTAAATTTTCTTGGAAAAAAAAATATAGTAGATGAAGAAAAGATATTGGTATGTGGAATCATGGAGAGAAGATATGGAATAGTCTTTGTTGCAGAGGATTAGGAGGAACAAAATAATAGTGAAGAGGTGCAAGCGGTTATCACACACAAAAACAAAAACAGTGCAAGCGGTTTAACACTTTAACAGAAGCTGTATGGTCAATCGTGAGGATTCGCGAGGAATTATCTCGCGACATATAGCATTGCTCTTAAAAATTATACTTCATCAACTTCATTATGAAACATAATAGACAACATCATTAAATAGCACATCAATACACATCATTAAAGAAATCATCAACATCGTGAAATGAATTTATTCTTCAATAAACAAACTAATGAATAAACTCTAAGAGCCTTATTATTATTCCTAACAGCCTTATTTTAATTTAACTTAGAAGAATTTTTTCATCGTTTTACTAATAACTAAATTTTAATATTCACTAAAATGTCAATAGCTTATTTCTACATATACTAATTGTCGCGTCATTTTTCGGAGATCAAAGCTATTTGATTAGCGTTTGACTCACTATTTTACGTCACGACTGAACTTTTTTTTTTCTTTTCAAAAGAAGTGGAAAAAGGTTCAAATACCACTTTAAAAAAGATTTAGGGTTCGGGGGTTAGTTACATAAAGGGAAGGTATTAGCACTCTTTATGTCCGTAGTACTCTACGGGAACCTCTTGGTTTTATTTAATTCTTGTGCTATAACTTACTTGCTTTGAAAAAAGAAATTTAAAATGATTAAGAAGAAAAACCTAATTATCTACATTTTTATTGATTTGAGAGGACGAGTGTCTTTTGCCTACGTACCCGTGAGGGATCAAAACCTCGTAGTTCGGGGTAAAAATAGACGTTATTAGTTTTTGAAAAAGGTTTTAAAATGAAAAGCCAAGTGGCAAATAAGTTTGTTTGTGTTTTTTATATTGAAGGAAACTACTTGAAATAAAGTTAAATCGATTAGACATTTGTATAAGAGAATAAAAATAAAAAGAGGATCACTTGATCTTGGATCAAGGTTTGTTATAGAAAAATATTTTTTGTGATTTTTGTTATTTTTATGTTTTTGTTGTTTTGAATAATTAGCTGAAAATAAACTAACGGAGCGTAAAAATAAAAGCGCAGGTACCACGTGGTGGCGTTGGACCACCACGAGGACCTTTAACCTAAACTAGAAGCGGGAAAATAAAGCATACACCCACACACGCACACATGCACCTACAACTATTACATTAAACCTATTAATACATTCTAAGATCTACGGAAAATAAAATAAATAAATTACATGAACGCCTATTTACATTCTAAAATTTTTGCTGTAAAATAAATGACATAAATAAATATATGAGCGAAATAATAAATCCAATCCTAAAATATGTATGAGAAGATGGAAAATAAAATGTTAAACAGCGAAATAAAATGTATGCACATAAATAAAAGGAAATGCAGGGGGGTCCAATCACAAGATGGGGTGTGCAAAATATAAAAAAAGTGAAATTGGGCTACAAGAGCTGTTGGGGCATGTTGGGGTTAATTGGTCAAATCAGGGCCGTCTGATCAAGATCAGACAGCCTAGATCTGATCTCTAGCTGTAACATCAGGGCTGTTAGATCAGAATCAAAGGATGAGGCAGGAGAGGGTGTATACTTTCAGCATACACTGGCGCACACCAGAATAGAGGGGCCTATAAATAGGCTGTAACCCTTTCTTTCCTTCATTTCTACAAACTCTTTCTCTCTCTTCTTCTCCTTCTCACTAAACTCTCTGTTCTCTCTCCTCCCTCATTGTTATTTCACCGGCGAGAGACCGGGGTGGTCGGAAGGAATTCTTGCGCGGTGGCCGGCGATCTCGCGGCTGCGCCGCCGCGCCAGAGACAAAAGGGGCTCCTTTTTTTTTTTTTTGGTTTTTCCTCTTCTACTCCTCTTTCTACACTCGTTTCTAGCCTCAAAATTCCTAAACTAACACCTCAAATTTCTAGATCTAAAAGAGATAGAGAATATACTACCTTTCGTTAGATCTTTTGATCTGTTGTTTGTGTTGGTTGTTGTTCGACGAATTCGTGTTGCTGCTGTTGCGGTTGTTCGATGCCGATGTTTGATGTTGCCTTGGCGTGAATCGTCGGTGTGAACGGTGTTTGAATCGGCTTTGAGAGTTATGGTTTGAGTGCGTATAGATTTTGTGACTGTTGACTGTTTGTATTGAATTGATGATTTTGTTGGGTTTTGGATTATGATTAGAATTGTTGTTTGGCTTTATGAGTTTGCAGGTTATTTGATGTTTCGGCCTAGCGTGTGTTTTTTGTCAATCCCTGTGTGTTCTTCGTTGGTTCTATTTTATAGTACCAGGTCTTGACTAGGGTTTGTTGAGAAAGCAGAAAAAAACCTGTGCTTTTGGATCAGAATAAACTGAAAATTCGGATATGAACAGGTTGTGTTTGCCTCAGATGAGGCGTGAACCGTTTTTTGGATCAGGACCTTTTTGACTCTATTGATTTTTGGATTTTTTGGACAATTAAATAAAACAAACTAAAAACTAAAGTAATTAGGCTAAAGTGCATTTTTCACCCCTTAAGTTTTAAAAAGTTGCGATTTTGGCCCCGTATTTAAAAAAATTACAATTTTGGTCCCTTTCGTTCCAAAATTGCTAGGAAGACGCCACGTGTCCCAAAAAAGGGGTCATAATTGCAACTTTTTGAGAAGATAAGGGGTCAAAAGATCATATTTCCCTTATGTTAGAGGGTCAAAAGAGCATATTTCCCTAAACATAGGGGGTGACTTTTGTCATTTTCTTTCATAGGGGGCCAAAATCGCAACTTTTTAAAACTTAAGGGGTGAAAAGTGAACTTTAGCCAAGTAATTAAAATAAGATGACTAATTAAAAATAAGAATTAAGAAATTAAAATAAAAGATTGAAATTAAAAATAAATGATAAATAAACAAGAGAGAGAAGAGGGCCCGACTCGGAACCAAATATGAGGTATTTTAAAATACCTCTCTGCTGAATTTTTCACTGAAAAGTCAAAGACTGGTCGGCGTTAAACGACGCGTGTCCATGGGATCTTGGGTCAAAAATTGGGGTATGACAAATGCCCCTATTTAAGTTTCTTCGTTCGGAAATTTGAAGATGGAATCTTTGATTTGACGGGCCGAAGAGACTTAAATACAAAGTACACCTATTTTTGACCCTAAGATACCGTGTGAATGCATGTGACGCCATTATGAATGCAAGACGGCATGGATGACTCGACTGGGACGAGTAATAACGACGGGAAGCCCGAATTCTTTATAGAAAGGGATCTGACTCTGTTAGGGGAATGTAGTTTCTCTGGTGAAATGATTGTCTACTACGTGTTGGTTTGGAACCATGGTTTAATGAAGACAAAAACTTTTAGTGACATCTTTGGGCCAGACGCACTGGGGATGACACTCGAGGGAATGACAGGTAGGTACAGATTGTCCATTGTTTAGGACTAGCGAGTTGAAACAAGATAAAAATGTAAACTTAAGAGGTCCGTTGTTTAGGACTGTCGGCTTGAAATAAGATAAAAATGTAAGCGGCCCGTTGTTTAGGACTGTCGGCTTGAAAGAAAATAAAAATGTAAGCGGTCCGTTGTTTAGGACTGTCGGCTTGAAGCCAGATAAAAATGTAAGCGGTCCGTTGTTTAGGACTGTCGGCTTGAAATTGACGGGTGACATCTCTTGACCAGACACGCTGGGGGTGACACTTGTGATATGAGAAGAAATTTCCAAGTTGTCCGCTCGATTTATGAAAGTTTGTCGAAATCCACCGGACCATGGAAAGGACTGCCGGAATTCATCGGGCTTTATAGAAGTTTGTGAGAATACACTCGGCTTTGATAAAAGGTTTGCGAGAATCCACTAGGCATTTGATAAAATGTTTGCGAGAATCCACTCGGCATTTAAAAAAAATGTTTGCGAGAATCCACTCGGCATTTGATAAAATGTTTGCGAGAATCCACTCGGCATTTAAAAAAAATGTTTGCGAGAATCCACTTGGCATTTGATAAAATGTTTGCGAGAATCCACTCGGCATTTGATAAAATGTGTGCGAGAGTCCACTCGGCATTTGATAAAATGTGTGCGAGAATCCACTCGGCATTTGATAAAATGTTTGCCAGAATCCACTCGGCATTTGATAAAATGTGTGCGAGAATCCACTCGGCATTTTATAAAATGTTTGCGAGAATCCACTCGGCATTTTATAAAATGTTTGCGAGAATCCACTCGGCATTTGATAAAATGTTTGCCAGAATCCACTCGGCATTTGATAAAATGTGTGCGAGAATCCACTCGGCATTTGATAAAATGTGTGCGAGAATCCACTCGGCATTTGATAAAATGTTTGCGAGAATCCACTCGGCGTTTGATAAAATGTTTGCGAGGATCCACTCGGCCTTTGATAAAATGTATAAAGGTAGATGCAAGTAGCTCGTTTGTTGGAACTTGCCACTTGACTAATGATGAATAAGGATCAAACTGAAGGTCATAACCAAACAAAACCCTGGGTGACTAATGCAATTATGTATGAATGATGTTGTGTATATGTTGTGTATGCATGGACGTATGGATACATGAAAGTAATAATGTGTGAATGAATGAATGTATGAATGTAACTTGTACGACTGCGTACACCAGATATGACAGGTGATTCGATGAAGCGAGACAAGACAGTTAAGATGGGAAGTGGCCCGACGTCACAGTACCGACACTCGGCAATCTTCCTTGGATGTGATATCATTGTGAAAAAAATCGAGCCATTGACAGGATGAAGCCCGACATAAGGTAACAACTGATGCCTCCTGGGGATAAAGTCCATTGTTGACCAGAAGTCTGGAAGAAGTCGCCATTTTCATAGAGTGCCAATCCATTGGTATGCCCCAGCAGTCACGCTCCTTTTTGTTTTTGTCTTTTTGTTTTGTTTGTTTTGAAGTCCATAACTTTTTCCTGGACCGACCTTTCGGGTTTTCAGTCCACCGGGAGTATATTCCTTTTTTGTGGCCCTAATTTTTGCCTGGACCGCCCTTTCGGGTTTTCAGTCCACCGGAACGCTCTCTATTGCCTAAGTCGCCTTTTCAGGTTTTCAACTTAGCGAGCTTTCATTTTTTGTTTTTGTATTTATGGATTGTGACTACATCTTGCTCAAAGCAGAGGTCCTCTTCATAGTGCTTAGACATGTTTCCCTTCCAGAGTGTAACCGTTCTCGAGGCGGCTGTTAATGTATGCTTCACCTACTCACGAGCTCAAAGAAAGTGTGTTTGTTGTTCACATTTTTCAAAAGATGTAAAAAAAGTTTTGCATTTTGAAATTTTTTGCTTCAAGTATTGCCATAAAAATAGAAGAAATTTTGTAAATTGAATAAATGAGAGTTCCAAATAAATGGGCACAGGCTCAAACTTGATTAATTGAGTGGTGGCCTGCCAATAGCATGGCTCCACGGACCTTTGAAATTTTTTGGAAATTGGTAAATGTAATGGGAAGGGTACATTGAACACAATAACCGTTATTCTCCCTAACAACTTTTGAATGTCCCTGTTCCGAGTATTTGGTTTGCAGATGCTTCGAATCAGAGATCTTTTGATAGTTGGATGCCCCAAGTGGACTGTGCCTGACTGATGCAGTTACTTTGTCATGATCCTTAACTTTTGCATAGATCGCCCTTTCGGGTTTTCAATCTATGAGGATAATCATTTTTGTTAATGTCTCTAATTTTTGCCTGGACCGCCCTTTCGGGTTTTCGGTCCACCGAGACGCTCATTTTTGCCTAAGTCCCTTTTTCAGGTTTGCAACTTATCGAGCTTTTATTTTGACAGAGCATTGCACACGAGCCTTTTTCAGGTTTGCGACTTATCGAGCTTTTCAGGTTTGTCACCATTCGTAGTTGTAAGAAGTCATTGCACACGAGCCTTCATAGTTAGGCGTCCACTTGCCCCTGGAGTGAGGTTGGAAAGAGTTCCCTTTTGAGCACAAAGTCCGGCGAGCCTTCTTGTTGGAAGTTTGCTTCAACTTCTTTTGATATAGTTGTACCAGGTCGTCATGCATTGTAAGTTCAATCAATCTTGAGATTTCAGCCGAAACCCTGTTGGCGGGACTTTGATCTCCATGACAAGGTCTGCCCTTCATGTCGTATACTGATGGAAGGAGGGGGGTTGCCCCCGTTGAAATGTTTATTACAACATGATGCCCATGTGAGGCAACGGTGCCATCTCATGCTGGTCTTTGTAAGTGACTGCCATTCTCTTGGCGATCTTCTTGATTTTGTTTGCAGCTTTGACGGCTAAGATGCCCCAGTATGTGAGAGGTTTTGTCGGGAATCACTTCATTCTTCTTCATCTTCGGACACAGGGAATTCAAAGTCGAAAAAGAGTATAGGGTTAATGTGTTCAACGGGCTTATTTATGTTTAATCTGCATTTATGTTTGATTTTAGAGAGTGAATGATTGTATACAGACATTTGGAAATGATTAAAGAAAAATATTTTTTTGGTTTTTCGTGTTACCATTTTTTCCAGAAAAAAAAAGCACAAAATAAAAACAAAGTCGGGATCAAAACGACCTTTTTATTAATGATGGAAAATACATGAAGCAAAAAGCCCTACACAAGTTCACTTTTGCCTCGGGCGGGACGAAAGGATTTTTTTGAAAAAAAGTAAACAACAAACACATTATTTGAACAGAAAGCAGCAGAAGGAACGTCAACAACGACCCAATTACGGCAAGCCACTCCACATGTCTTCAAAATTAGGCACCACCTCTTCAGGATATTGATAGATGAGACCCATGATTCGGTACTAGATTAGCTTCACACATTTGGAGTCAAGTCTTATAAGGTCAGACAGTTGGTCCAAATCAAATTCTGGACTGCCTTCTTTAGTGCGTTACAATGTTCGACATTATGTCCAGGTGCCCCTTGATGGAAAGTACAGAAAAGGTCGGGTCTATACCATGCTGGCAATCTTGCTGGTACCAGAGGAGGCGCCTTGGTCTGGACCAGATTCTTTTCGAGCAACTGTGGAAGCAAATCCCCATATTTCACAGGGATTGGGATAAATTGTTTTCTTGAGACCTGTTGTTGCTGAGGATACTGTTGCTGAGGATACTGTGGGAATTGTGGTTGATAACCTGGTTGTTGAATGGCGTTGGTAGCGGGTGTGATTGCAGCAACATGTTGATACGCCGGATATTCTTGTTGAGGCCTCCCATGGGCCATCATGCTCGCTTCTTGTTCGTTCCTTCACAGAAAGTTACTCCCGGATTTCTTTGCACTGTTGGTAGGTACACTTTCTCTTACTAACCGTCCTTCTCGGACTCCTTCTTCTAACTGTACACCCGCGTCAACCATCTTTGCGAAGTCCCTAGGCACACTTCCGACCATCTTCTCATAGTAGAATTGACTGAGAGTTTTTAAGAAGAGTCTGGTCATCTCTTTCTCTTCTATACCCGGGCTGACTTGGGCAGCAACATCCCTTCATCGTTGGGCATACTCCTTGAATGGTTTTTTGTCTCTTTGAGTCATAGCCTGGAGATCGCCTCGGTCTGGAGCTATGTCCACATTGAATTTGTATTGTTGCACAAAGGCGTCACATAGGTCATTGAAAGTTCGGACTTCCGTATGGCCCAAATTTATGTACCACTTCAGTGCGGCACCGGCTAAGCTGTCTTGAAAGTAATGGATAAGGACCTGATGATCACCGACATATGTGGACATCTTTCTCATATACATCCTTAGATGCTCTTTAGGGCAAGAGGTCCCTTTGTATTTCTCGAAGTCTGGGAGCTTGAACTTGTGGGGTATCTGGACATTTGGTACCAAGCAGAGATCATAAGCATCTTTCCCGAATATCTCTTTTCCACGAAGAGCTTGCATTTCCTAACTCATTATCTCAAAATTCTCCTGTAAGTCAATCACTTTGTCATAGGCCCCTGTACTTCCTGAAGGGATGATAAGTTCTTCCTTTTGTGGAATAACATGAACCAGAGGTACTGAGTAGGTCGCGGTTGGAACAGAAAATGCATTTTGAACAGTAGACACTTGAGCTTCTGAGGCATAAGGACGGAATACTTCACCAAGGCTAACAGGTACGCCCCAAGGACGACCTTCTGGTGTAATTTGCTGTGAAGTATTGGTAGACAATGTCCAACCAAGAGTAGTAGAGGGACCTGCCTCAGCCTGAGTGCTGACCCGGGGAGGAGGTGGCGGTGGCAGTTGATTTTGTGCAGCCGTCAGTGTCTTTACCAGTTCGGTCATTTTGTTCATCCTAGTCTGCATGGTTTCATTTTCCTCCCGGAGTACTTGGTTTTCTTGTTCGAGAAAGTCCATCTTCTTCTTTACGACTGTCCGAGTGTAGTGAGTACGAGTAGACTTGTAGAGTGTGCGTCGGGCCACCTTTCAAACGGGCTGACCTTCTATGGAAGAAAAAGATTTGTGTGAGACTTGGGATTTGAGACCATGAAATGCAAGATGATGCATGATGTTTATGCAAAAAAGACACATTTTTTTATCGAAGGATATGTCAAAGTAATTGTAAACATCTTAAGGACCATGGTTTTATTTATAAAGATATTGCAATCAATTCCCTTTTCAAAGGCAAGAAGAAAGCCACGGAAGAAGCCTTCAACAAAAGCAAAAGCTTAGTTTAGATTTTTTTGAAATTTTATTTTATGCTGTTTTTTCTTGCAAAGGTCCATACCTTTGATGTTTACAAGAACTTATCTTGTCCTTTGATATTTAATGAGAAAAAGTTTATGAATGAATGCATGATTATGCTAAAAGAAACGGAGAAAACATGGTGAGGTTTTAGGTCCATAATGATGGAGTCAAAGGTGAATACGCCATTTGGTAGGGACTATGGTTTGATTTGTACCTGTATCACGGGTTCTACCAAGTTCCTAAAGTCCAACCCCCTCCGAACTTTGTCGGATGCCCGGGACAACACTCGGTCCAACAGCGTTCGTAGGAAAGTCTCGTTTGAGTGTAGTAACGCATGTCGACTAATTCCAAGATAAGACTTGGTTAGCCACCGCACTACGTCCTAAAGGCCAAGATGGGTTAAAGGTAACTAAAGGTCCTTAGCTTCGACGGATACTTAAAAGTAATAACGTCTAAACGTGACAACACACACCGACATACATCACCTCAAGATCCTCCGCTAAGTGTGGTTATATCACATGTTCCAAAACACGAAAATACTCTCGGTATGTCACTATGATTCTACCACTCCTATCTTATATTTCCCTCAAGTCCGGGTTAGGACTTATCTCACCACACACGTTTAAGAATGGAGAAAGAAGAAGGAAGAACATATATACACGTATTTCCATCTTTTATTTTTGTTTTTTTAAGCAAGTTATAGCACAAAATATTAGATAAATCCAAGTTAGGCTTAACCCTCTTAGGGGGTCCCCAGTGAAGTCGCCATTTCTGTCGCGTCATTTTTCGAAGATCAAAGCTATTTGATTAGCGTTTGACTCACTATTTTACGTCACGACTGAACATTTAATTTTTTTTCAAAAGAAGTGGAAAAAGGTTCAAATACCATTTTAAAAAAGATTTAGGGTTCGGGGGTTAGTTACATAAAGGGAAGGTATTAGCACCGTTTATGTCCGTAGTACTCTACGAGAACCTCTTGGTTTTATTTAATTCTTGTGCTATAACTTACTTGCTTTGAAAAAAGAAATTTAAAATGATTAAGAAGAAAAACCTAATTATCTACATTTTTATTGATTTGAGAGGACGAGTGTCCTTTGCCTACGTCACCTTGTTCAACTGCCGATAATCCACGCACAACCTCATACTTCCATCCTTCTTCTTAACCAACAACACAGTAGCACCCCACGGCAAAACACTCGGTCTAATGAATTGTTTCTCAAGCAAATCCTCCAACTGCTTCTTCAACTCACCCAACTCAGATGCAAACATGTGATACGGCGCAATCGAAATAGGACTCGTTCCTGGCACCAAGTCAATCGCAAACTCAACTTCTCTCTCCGGTGGCAACTCAGTAACGTCCTCTGGAAAAACTTCTGGAATTTCTTGCACTACCGGCAAACCACTAACTCCTTTCTCCTTACTTTCCTTCAAGGAAGCAAACAACATGAACACACTAGCTTCACCATCCAAGGACTTCTTCACTTGCTATGCGGTTAGCAAACCTCCACTTACCTCAGCTACCGGCTTCAAAAATGTTACACTCTTGGTTAAACAATTAATGGTAACACCAAAAGCTAACATTCAATCCATACCAAAAATCACATCCATATTCTTCAACGGAAGACACACAAGATATAACTTGAAATCAACATTACCAAAATTAACAGGACACTTAGCACACACCAAAGCAGTAGTCACCGAACCATTGGCCGGGGTATCAATGACCATTCCACGCGACAACGGAGACACAACCAAACCCAAACGCTCATCACAACTAACCGAGATAAAAGAATGAGTAGCACCAGTATCGACAATTGCAATCAAAAGAGTACTATTGATAAAAGACATACCTCGGATAAGATTATCCTGCTGCTCCACCTCTTCCGTATTCTGTAACGCCCTAGTTGTTATTTATTTATTTTCGGTTGATTTTTAATAAGTTTATATGATTTAAATGATTTATGTGGATTATATGGCGTAGTGTATTTTATTATATGATTATTTGATTATTTAATTGAATAAATGAGAAATAATATTATTTGAAGTTTTGGAGGTTAAAAGATAGTATGACTTTTTTTAAATTAGAAATAATATAAAATTATTATTTATTTAGAATTAAGGGGGTTAATGAGAATTAATAGTATTAAAAGGGGGTTTAATGAAATAGGAGAGGTTTTGGTTTTAGTAAAAAGAAAGAAAGTTAGAACAAACATTTTCACGTACAATTGAAAAAGAAAGAGAGTTTTGAGAGAAAGAGGAGAAAAACCAAGAGGCTAGGAGAAGAGCTAGGAAGGGATCAAAATTGCTGTAGGCTTTCAATCTTTGCTGAATTAAGGTAAGGGTGGGATTCCTTTCACTAATAATGTATATAATTCTGAAAATTTGTGAATTGTGGTGTTCTTGGTTTTCTAGGTTTTAGAAGTTTTGTGTAATTTCTAAAATGGATGAATTGTGTTGTTGATTGCCTGTTTCGGTGTTGTTTTGTTGTCTATGTTGTATACTGAACCCATAAACATCTGTGCTTACACGTTTTGGGTAATCAGGGATCAAAATTGGGTTTTTGGATGATTTAGGGTTAAAGAATTCGAGGATTTACCCTGCCCAGATAACTGTTCGCTTAAGCGAACTTCCCGTCGCTTAAGCGACCATTCATCATAGTTGCCCAGAACCTAGCCGAGACCGTTCGCTTGAGCGAGCCTTGAGCGAACTCGTAAGCGAAGTCACCCTCCCTCTCGGCGTTTTGCTCGCTTAAGCGAAGGGGCCTTCGCTTAAGTGAAGAAGGCTTTTATCAGCCGCATTTTGACCTTGGTTCATACTTAAGAAGGCCCGTCCGGGTACTCCAAAATGCTTATGTTAAGTTGTATAACCCCTGATTAGGTACTAAACCTTATAGAAACTTATTATTGCTTGAGAATGAATGATTTAAGTGAAATTGTGCATCTTTGGTGAACCTTATTGTAAGAATTTGGTCGAGTCCTATTCAGTTGTAGTCGTAAGGTATGTCATAGTTGATTATGCATGCTAGATGTTGATGTTGCTGTTGCCCTAGTTGTATGTTGAAATACACAAGTCGAGTCCATTGCATTACTCATAATTGTTGGGGGCTTATGCCCTGGAATGTCTATCATTCACACCCGTTGGGGGCTTATGCCCTGGAATGTTTATCATTCACCTGTTGGGGGCTTATGCCCTGGGATGCTTTAACCATCCAACTGTTGGGGGCTTATGCCCTGGAATGCTTAGCATTCAACGCGCGTAAAAATGGTACCACATGCATAATGCATTTGTCGTTGTCGATGTCGCATTGTCGTAGTCGTTGTCGTCGGTCATGTCGTTGGTGTTCATTGCTGATAATGACATTGTTGTTGCTGTTGTTTAATGTTGTTGAAGAATAATATGTTGCTATTATATATGTGTACATTTATTCACATTATATATATGAATTGAATAATGCCTGTTGTAGATGTTGTTGTTTCATTGATTTGATGAATTATATGTATTTATTATTGATCGTGTATCTCACCCCTTCTGCTTGAAAACGTTGCCTTCCCTATGGGTAACTTGCAGGTAACGAAGATTAGTAGGATGATTGGCTCTGTGTCTAGGGCTCTGATACATATTAGGATGGGGGATCGTCGCGATGTTTTTCTTTCATTCTTTTATGTATCAAACTTCGATTATGTTGTTGGATTTTCACGTTGTTGAATAATGATGACTTTTGTTGGGCCTTTTGTGCCAAGATGATTTTGAAGTTGAATTATGTGTTTAAACGA
This sequence comes from Medicago arabica, assembly GCA_946800305.1. Classification (NCBI taxonomy): domain Eukaryota; kingdom Viridiplantae; phylum Streptophyta; class Magnoliopsida; order Fabales; family Fabaceae; genus Medicago; species Medicago arabica. Next base: position 27,238,967 of record OX326966.1, read on the forward strand.
AATTTTCCGCTGTAGTTTAATGAGACTTTCAATGTGGAATAATAAATAGTATAACTTCTATTTATGAGATTTTGAAAAGTAGTGTAATACTCCGTTGTTGAATTACTCTGATATAATTATATTTATTATTACGTCGTTGGGTGAACGGGGTGTTACACATTCAAAGCAAAGACCTTTCCCGCCGCCTTCTTCGGCTTGGTACACTTGGTACTAATATGACCCTTCTCACCACAATTGTAACAAGTAATCTCCTTCTTGCACTCAAAAGACTTTTGACCCTCTTGTCCACACTTGTAGCAACTCTCATTCTTCTTACAATCGCTAGAGTAGTGACCCAAAGTTCCACACTTGAAACACTTGACATCCGTTAAATTCTGCTTGGAGCCTCCACCATTCACTTTCTTCTTTCCCTTGTCCTTGTTGTACGGTTTTCCGAAACCATGACCTTTTCCTCTCTTCTCATTCATCGCCTTGGCCCTACCAGCATCATCAAACATCCGACACTTGTGCACCAAAGTATCGAAATCCCTAATCTCCTGAACACACATATACTGATAGATGTCGGGCCTCAAACCGCTTTCAAACTTCACACACTTAGAAACCATGGCATCCTCCGCATTGATGTACGGGAAAAACCTAGAAAGCTCCTCAAACATCGCAGCATACTCAGCCACAGATGAACTCCCTTGCTTCAAGTTCAAGAATTCTACTTCCTTCTTAGTCCTCAAATCTTCCGGAAAGTACTTCCTCAAGAACTCACTCTTGAACCTAGCCCAAGTCACGGTCTCTTCACCAATCTCAAGTCTCCCCTTATCATGCATCCACCAAAACTCGACCTCCTCAGCAAGCATGTGCATAGCCAACCGCACCTTCTGATCATTACTAGTCACCATAGCACGGAAGATCCTCTCCATGCCTTGCACCCATGTCTGAGCTCCCTCCAGGTCAAACCTTCCCTTGAACGTTGGCAGATTGTTTCTCAAGAAACGATCGAGCCTCCGCTCCTCAGCTTCTCCCTCATTCCGATGACCAACTGCTGCCTGCTCATTGGCTTGAGTCAACACTTGTGCCATTGCAGCCAAAGCCACTGCAATCGCCTCATCATCTCTACCACCAGCCATCTCACTTTTACACTAAACCCAACCAACAGATAAGAACAACAGCACAACAAAACAAGTACCGAAGGTAACTCAATACCATTCGTGTACAAACAGGAAATTCAATGAATACTAGTCCGGACAAGACTGACCACGACTCTGATACCAACTTGTAACACCTTATTCCTATTAAACGGTAAAACGCGCGAATATACTAACATATTCTAGAAATAGAGGTTACGTCAACAACAAACTTCAAAATTCATAATTCTAAATTATCATGATTCATAAACTTAACCGCGGAATATATCAAGCATATAAACAATATCTCCAAATCTCATGATAATAAATACATAAATCTCATCCTCAAACATCGGATATAAATAAATCATGTTATAACTCCTCGGACCAACATAATGATAAACAAATTCCAACATATAAACGCTATCCTAGATCAGAGCTCTAATCTAGACGCGCGCAAAAGAAAAAGAGGACTCCTGCTCCTCAGCAACATCAAGCAAACAAGCTACTAATCCTGCACTCCATCTACCCGTCCGCACGGAAAGGTAGGTGGTAAACCACTGAGGGTTAACATTACATCAACATAATTCACAAAGCAAATAATCGGGAATATCATATATAATGAATACTAAAAAGTATAGGCATCCTCATATATATACAATCACTCAATATTCCAATATCAATCCAATTCATCAATTCAAGTTCACATGAACCAAATGCATTAACCACACATCACGACTCAATGCAATTCACCAAACAAATGTATGCAATGAAAGTTGTTTATATGTTATTTATATGATATTTATATGAAAGTTGTTTATATGTTATTTATATGATATTTATATGAAAGTTGTTTATATGATATTTATATGAAAGTTGTTTACATGTTATTTATATGATATTTATATGAAGGTTGTATATATGATATTTATATGAAAGTTGTTTATATGTTATTTATATGATGTTTATATGAAAGTTATTTATATGATGTTTATATGAAAGTTATTTATATAATGTTTATATGAAATTTAATTATATGATGTTTATTTGAAAGTTAATTATATGATGTGTATATGGAAGTTATTTATATGATGTTTATATGAAAGTTGTTTATATGATATTTATTTGATGTTTATATGAAAGTTATTTATATGATGTTTATATGAAAGTTATTTATATGATGTTTATATGGAAGTTATTTATATGATGTTTATATGAAAGTTGTTGATGATTAAACTATGTTTCCAGTAGCTTTGGTTTGACATGAAAATTTTTATAGATATTTTATTATGCAAATTTTAAGTGATGCTTTAAGATGATGTTTAAATGTTATTGTGAGTTATTGAGACTAATAATGTGCTGCCATGTTGTTGTTTACATTTGTTTAAAACTGCATGTGTCTGTCTAAGTTGTGAGTTATTGATCCAAATTATTGGAGTCATATAAGATGGTTGTGTTGTCTAAGTGGTAAGACGTTGAGTCCATGCATATTCATTTAAGTTGAGGGCTTATTCCTTGTGAGCTTTTGCTCTTAAAGTTGAGGGCTTATGCCCTGGAGCTTTTGCTCAACCACGTTGAGGGCTTGATGCCCTGGAGCTTTTGCTCAACTAAGTTGAGGGCTTGATGCCCTGGATTGGTACCACATGCATGATTAAGAAGATTAAGTTGTTGAAGTTGCATATTCGAGTCGATGTCGAAGTTGTCGAATTGTCTAAGTTGTCAAATTGATAATCATCAATGAATTGTTAATGAAGAGTTATATGAAGTATAAACATTATTAAATGTTGTTGTTTATGTTGTTTATGTGAAGCATTGTTCATGATGATTTGAAGTTGATTATGAAGTTGATTAAGATGATGATGATGTTACCTGATACTTGAAGTTAATTGATGATTTATATCTGTAATTATATGAAGTACTTGTTGATGATGATTTGTTGCTGTTTTATGTCGATTGATTCTCTTATATGATTTGTTGCTGTTTTATGTCGATTGATTCTCTTATATGATTTGTTGTTGTTTTATGTCGATTGATTCTCTTATATGATTTGTTGTTGTTTTATGTCGATTGATTATCTTATATGAATTGTTGTTATTTTATGTTGATTAATTCTTTTACATGAATTGTTGCTTATTATTATAGAATGTGAAATCTCACCCCTTTGCTTGGAAATGTTGCTCTTTATATGAGTAACTTGCAGGTGACCAAGAATAGTGTAGTTGATAGTAATCTCCGCCGTGTCGTCTAGGATGCTCTGATACGTAACGGGATGAGGATTGTTCTGTTGCATGTTTTCCTTGTTACGTATTTCCTTTTATGAGAATTTATTTAAGATGTTGAAATTATTTCCGCTGCATGTTTGTTAAATTTTTACAAAAGCAGAAGTTTTAATAAATAGCAATTTAGCTATATTTATATTTGTTGGATTTTTGTAAAGTTGAATGTGACACTCTGTTTTTAAGTTGAAAAACTCTGATTAATCTACTTTATTTTAAAGTTGGGAAAACGGGGTGTTACACAACCCCCCTTTAGCCTCCAACCCTCTTCTCTTGTTCTTCTCTCTAGTCTCTTTTCCTATATTCTTTTGTGTTGTGTGAATGACAAAGTTTCTAACCCTATTTGCTCAAAGTTATGGGTCATATGTTCACAACTCTTAATGGACCTAAACCACACAACTAATTGGGCTCAATTCTAAATACACTAAACCGATAACTCTAACTTACTAAAGGTAACTAATTAGAAACCTCGGCTCTAACTAATTTATATCGACAACTTAATATCTTACAAATAATAACGATTCTAACTAGAAACGCTAAAGAAAATAACTACTACCACAAGTTACTAAATTACCCTTCCTCGTAAAAGACTAAAATACCCTTAAGTTCAAATGACCAAAATACTCTTCTAAAACGAAAACTCATGAAAATGCACACAGACATAATTAAACACACATAAAACAATTAAAATCAATAATCACAAAAATCGGGCTATTACACTATATATGTGTTAGGAGTTCATAGTTGGATGGCTAGCCCTTTACCGTGTTTGGGCGTAGGCTAATTGAAACTCATGTTTATTTATACTCTTGTGTGACTTGGGTTTTCTTCTTTTTTTAACACGTCTTGTGCAGAAGAAGCAACTTTTTGTTGTTAATATATACATCTTATTTTTGCCTGTTAAAAAAAAAAATCAACAATGACTTAGTATGTTTCACAACCTCTCGTGTGGCATGCATAAGTACTTTTCCCGACCTTTTCTTAATATTTTACTTGAAAAAGAGACTTTGACGTGTAATTAAAATTGTATGCTGGTGGATTCAAATTATTGTTTGTAACATATAATTTTCAACTTTGGGATGTGTTTTTATCAACAGGAAAAAAAAAAAAAGAACTTTGTCTTGTTTTAATCATAGTCATATTACCGTATTTTAAAATGATAAAATCAATAATTTATATGCGATAATAATAACGAGAGTTTTTTCATGTGTATGAAAAATTTTAAATTATATTTTCATCTAATCCGTGCAACGCACCAGTATTCTCGTAGTTCAGTAGTTCAGAGGTATATAGATATAGATATAGATATATAAGGGAGGAAAAAATTCAAAACAATTGTGAATTCTTTAAAAAGAAGTATAAAATCAATTACGTTATATATAGTCTATGATGATGATTAATCAAGTGATCAGACTCAAGTGGTTCACGAGTTCCCTCTATGATAAATTGTTCCCGAGTATCCGAGTTTGGTTTCTAGTGAAAACAATTTTTGTCACCTCCCAACTGAAGTTTGAATTTCTAGGGAAAACTATTTAAAATTCTGTTATCTTTATTTTTTAAAGGTTTTATCTTTATTTTTTAATTTTTAAATATTAAAATCAAATATATTTAAAGACATGAAAGATATTTTGAAAAAGGTGCATGTGAGAACCGTAAACAATGTAAGATTATTATAGAAACATTTGCTATCATAAGCATCCATAATTAGATTGACCATTTAGTTGTGTGATAAATAGGACAATGACCTTCCTTGTGAATGCTCATGTGCTCTTTAAAACCCAAATAACACATGTCTATTGTATGATTTTTGAAAGAAAAGAAAAAAGACAAAGTTTACATTGGTTGGTTTTCCATTGTACGTGATAGTTGATTGATGTTGAGAAAATGACTTACTACAGCCACAGAACGAAAAGCTTTCCTTTGTTTCATCTTGAAGTAGGAAAAGGTTTTCTTTGTTGTTTTTTAAATTTGATCCTAACAGGGTCGGACCTTGAAGTATGCAAAAAGTTCAATATAACTGAGCCTTTCTAAGACATGGGCCTCAAAAAAAATTAGGCCTATTAGAATTGTGTCATCTTGCTTTTAGTGTTAAGTTAGTGTTTTTTTTGGAGGGTGGTTTGAAGTTCCTTATGTATACGATAGTGATTTTCACCTTTGGAATGTATCGCATATATACAACACATTGCATTTACCTTTTACAAAAAAATAATTTAAATAGAACATTGTTCTTTAAAAAAAATACATTTATTTTATTATGTACTTCTTCTCACTTCAGAGCCGAGCCTCCAAATTCGTAGAAACGGATAATAAATATCTCTTTTGGTTTTGTAGATAGGTTTCATGTCGTTGTCAACATTTTTATTTGTTTTTCTTTATCATGTAACTATATGTGAACATTTCATACGCATGGAGTACAGAAAATCAAAACTAAACTATGATTTATCTTCACACGAAAATGCAGCTATTTAAAACGACATCCTAGAGTTCAGATGCGCGCGCGTTTTTCTGTATAGTTATGGGAGAAACTTTATTTTCATGCTTTATAATTTTATTATCTAGACAGTTGACTCGTGCGACACATGGATCTTGTGTGTTAATAAATGTTACCATAAACAAACACTTCTTTAAAAACATACCAAGAACGAAAACAAAAAATAAAAATTGAAAAAATAAACATTTCTTTTAAGGAAAAAAAAAACGGATACACATGATCTATGTTTCTTAGTAACATGACATAGAGACATTAATATTTTTAGGATTAATAGTGTTTTACCCCTGTAATATAGGTAGTGGCGGAGTCCTTCATGAGTTGGAGTGGGTCACGGTCCATCCGAAAAAATTAGCAGTCGTAGGTCTATTTTGCGAGATTTTAAACAATTTTGCTATGATTTTAGTGTTCGGCAGAACCAAATCCGCACTAATTGGTTCGGTGGTCCTCCTGGAAAATTAAAAAGTTAAAAAGCATAGGTCCAGTTTAGGTTTTCTGCAGTTCCAAATGTGACATGTGATTTTTTTCATGCTTATACTTGGCTGGTTAGCGGAGATTTATATATCTTCTATGTTTTTGGGGGTTTCAAATCTCTTTGATATTGTCTTGTTAAATAAAAATCACCCCAATTAAAAATTGTATTATAAAAAAAATCATAATTTATAGCATTAGTAAACTATGAAATTTATTTTTTTAAAGCATCCACCCGAACTCTTTAGTCAAACTTTGCAATTTCAACTTCATTCTTAAAGCTTATTACTACGTTTTTTTTTTTTATAAATAGATGAAATAGCAAAATCATTATAAACTCACACACGCAAGTGGAGGTACCGGTAGGACTTCTGGATTTTCTATATAGTGATTGGACAAACTTTTTTTTCATACTTTATACTTTTATCATCTAGAAAGTTGACTTGTGCGATGAAAGGATCTTGTGTGTTAATATATGTTACCATAAATAAACACTTCTTTAAAAACATACCAACAACGAAAACAACAAATAAAAATAAAAAATAAAAAAAAAGAAAAGGAAAAAGCTACTTTTGTAAGATGTCAGAGAAACGAAAAGCGACGAATGAATTATATCTATTAGATTATTTATAATAGTCATTGGATTGGATTTTGATTTTAACTTGTATTTAATTCAAAAATATAAACCACAAGTCGACAACCCAACGTTTATCGTGTGCATGCCGTACCTATATCATTCGTACTATATAGCAAAGCTGAAAAAAAAAAACATTATCTTAATTTTCTTAAGCAAAAAAAAAAAAAAACAGACACACATGAACACATGATTTATGTTTCTCTGACATCTTACAAAGTAGCTTTTTCCTTTTTATTTTTTATTTTTTTTTATTTGTTATTTTCGTTGTTGGTATGTTTTTAAAGAAGTGTTTATTTATGGTAACATATATTAACAGAAGGGGTAATTCCACGAGGCGCTAATTCCAACAGAAGGGGTGAGATTCATAAAACAAAAACATTAAACATATAATTCAACAATTATATTTAACAGTATAACTTCATCATCATAATATCACAACAACAGTCAAGTAACATCTTAATCATAATCAACGTCATAAATCCACATCATAATCAACATCTTAAATCAACATCTTAATCATAATCAACATAATAATCAACATCTTAGTCAACAATCTTAGTTCGACTCGACAATGCGACCTCGACTCGACAATGCAACTTAGACTCAACAATGCAACTTAGACATCTTAATCATGCATGTGGTACCATATTGAGTATAAATATACTCCTAGGGCATAAGCCCTCGTCGCTATTGAGCATAAAAATACTCCTAGAGAATAAGCTCTCATCGCTATTGAGCATAAAAATACTCCTAGAGCATAAGCTCTCGTCGCTATTGAGCAAAAGCTCCTAGGGCATGAGCCCTCGTCTCTGGATGCATATGCATGGACTCAACTTCTTAACTCTTAGACATCTCAAATGAACTCCAATAGTTTGGACCATAACATCATAAATCTTTAACGACACATGCAGCCTTTATTTATTAACAACATAGCAGCATGGCAGCAATGATTCATCACAAGCATAGTAAAATCGCAAGCATTCACATACATCATCTCTTATATTTCAAGAAAGCATATACTAATGTATAGGTCACTATAACTAATCAACATCAACTAGCAGCTCTACGGGTCGTCTTAATATTTCAGTACTTAATCTAATCCAAGGGTATTCTCACAACCAATTGTGCGACAAGAGCCGCATTATTCAAAAAGGTAGTCTGATACAGGACTACTCGCTATGGCGAGTGGGAACCCTTGCCTTGCGAACCATCAGGGGTAACACGCTATGGCGAGTTGGGTTGCTCGCCTTGCGAGCTTCAGGGGTACTACTCGCTATGGCGAGTAGGGTTGCTCGCCTAGCGAGCCATCACGGGTAGCTCGCGATGGCGAGTGGGGTTGCTCGCTTCGCGAGCCTTCTCAAAGGTTGCTCGCTATGGCGAGTGGTTTGCTCGCCTCGCGAGCCTACTAGGGGTAACTCGCTGTGGCGAGTGGGTTGCTCGCCTCGCGAGCTGATGAAGAGCACTCGCCGTGGCGAGTTGATTGCTCGCTGTGGCGAGCTGCGACAGAACAGTTACGGGGTTACGAGGGTTTTCACCCAAAACCCCAAATTTCATCCTAAACCTTCCAAATTTCGACTATAATGATGTATAAGGGTTATTCTAAGGTCTGTAAACAATTTTCTACGTCATCGGTACAATTTCTCATCATCTAATCATCAATTCATCACTTTTTAACCTAATTCTTAGTTCTTAAATTCTCATGAACAATTCCTAAACATGTTAACTATAATCATGAATCATAAGCTTAATGAATTGCAATGCTAGGCTCACCCTTACCTTAGAAAATCGAGCAGCAGCCTCTCTTTTTCTTCTCTCCTGCCTTCTCCCTTTTTCTCCCAAAACTGATTGTACGTACTGTCTGTTTCTAAACCTAGGTTTTTACCTTTTATACCTCTTCTATTTGTTTTATCTTATTTCACTTAATCCCTCATAACTCTAACTAATTCGAAAACAGCCCCACAACTTAATATTTGTTTTATTTTCAACCCTTATTCTATTAAATAATAAAATGGACCACCTATTACAATCACAACATAGCACATAAATCACATAAATCATGTAAATATATTCTAACTCGGCAAATTAATTAAATAATCGAGACGGGCGTTACAAGTGACCACTTCTCTTGTGTGTTTAAGATGTCCTTTGTCGATGTATGACGTGATTTTGAAATTGATTTAGTTTGTCTACCCTTGAGTGGTATGGATGTGATTCTGGGTATGAATTAGTTAGAGTACAATCATGTACATATTAATTGTTTTCGCAAGTCGGTGTATTTCTTTTCTGATGAAGAAGAAAGTGGAGCAGAGTTTTTATCTACTAAATAGCTGAAGCAGTTAGAACGTGAAGGAATGCTGATGTTTTCTTTGATGACATCTTTATCTATTGAGAACCAAACATTGATTGATAAGCAGAAAGTGGTATGCGATTTTCCAGAAGTCTTTCCCGATGAAATTCCAGATGTGCCTCCAGAAAGAGAAGTTGAATTTTCGATCGACCTTATTCCGGGGACGAAGCCTGTGTCTATGACACCTTATCGCATGTCAGCTTCCGAGTTGGCTGAGTTGAAGAAACAGTTAGAAGATTTTCTTGACAAGAAGTTTGTTAGACCAAGTGTTTCTCCTTGGGGAGCGCCGGTATTACTAGTAAAGAAGAAGGACGGTAGCATGAGGTTGTGTATTGATTACCGACGGCTGAATAAAGTAACTATAAAGAATAGGTATCCACTTCTGAGGATTGACGATTTGATGGATCAGTTAGTGGGTGCACGAGTGTTTAGCAAGATTGATTTGAGGTCGGGTTATCACCAGATTAAAGTGAAGGTCGAAGATATGCAGAAGACGGCTTTTAGGACACGTTATGGACATTATGAGTATAAAGTGATGCCCTTCGGTGTTACGAACGCACCTGGTGTGTTTATGGAATATATGAATCGCATCTTCCATGCATTTTTGGATCGTTTCGTGGTAGTATTCATCGATGATATTTTGATTTACTCCAAGTCTGAAGAAGAGCATGCGGAACATTTGAAGATAGTCTTGCAAGTGTTGAAGGAGAAGAAGCTTTATGCTAAATTGTCAAAGTGCGAATTCTGGTTGAACGAGGTGAGTTTTCTTGGCCATGTTATTTCTGGTAATGGTATTGCAGTTGATCCATCTAAAGTTGAAGCAGTATCGCAATGGGAGACTCCTAAGTCAGTTACAGAGATTAGAAGCTTTTTGGGATTAGCTGGGTACTACAGAAGATTTATAGAAGGATTTTCGAAGTTGGCACTTCCGTTAACGCAGTTGACCTGCAAAGGTAAAGCATTTGTGTTGGATGTTCATTGTGAGAATAGTTTTAATGAATTGAAGAAGCGTTTGATGACGGCTCCAATTTTGATTTTGCCTAAGTCTGATGAACCTTTTGATGTGTATTGTGATGCGTCCAAGTTGGGTTTAGGTGGTGTGCTTATGCAAGATGGTAAAGTGGTTGCTTATGCATCAAGACAGTTGAGAATCCATGAACGAAATTACCCTACTCACGATCTTGAACTAGCTGCAGTGGTATTTGTGCTTAAGATTTGGAGACATTACTTGTATGGTTCGAGATTTGAAGTGTTCAGTGATCACAAGAGCTTGAAGTATTTGTTTGATCAGAAAGAATTGAGTATGAGACAGCGAAGGTGGCTTGAGTTTATGAAAGATTATGACTTTGGTTTGAATTATCATCCGGGTAAAGCTAACGTTGTTGCAGATGCCTTAAGTAGGAAGACTTTGCATATGTCCGCTATGATGGCTAAAGAGTTATCATGATAAGCGCAGGAAAAACCTTGAGTTCCAAGAGGGAGATCACGTATTCCTAAGAGTCACTCCCATGACTGGTGTGGGTCGTGCATTGAAGTCGAAGAAGTTAACCCCGAAGTTTATTGGTCCGTATCAGATATCAGAGAGAATTGGGACGGTGGCGTATCGAGTAGGTTTACCGCCGCACCTTTCGAATTGCATGATGTGTTTCACGTGTCGCAACTTCGGAAGTATGTTCCAGATCCATCCCATGTGATTCAAAGGGATGATGTGCAAGTTAGAGATAACCTGACGGTTGAGACCTTACCAGTGAGGATCGAAGGGCGTGAAGTGAAGAGGTTGAGAGGCAAGGAGATACCTCTTGTGAAAGTCGTTTGGGACGGAGCGACTGGTGAAAGCTTGACATGGGAGCTAAAGAGTAAGATGCTGGAGTCTTATCCAGAGTTGTTTGCTTAAGGTAAATTTTCGAGGACGAAAATCTTATAAGTTAGGGAGAGTTGTAACGCCCGTTTTAATTATTTAAAATATTTTATATAGTATAGATAATATTTATATGATTTTGTGTGAATTTAGTGAAGTATATGATTTATGTGATTTTTTTATGAGGTGTTGTGACTTATTTTATTGTTTAATAAAATAAGACTTGAAAATAAAATAAATGTTAAGTTGTGGGTTTGTTTTAGAATTAGATAAAGTTGTGAGGAAATAAGATAAAATAAAACAAAAAGAGGTTTAAAAGGGGGAATTAGGTTTAGAATTGTACAGAACGTACAATTCAGAGTTTTGGGAGAAAAAGGGAGAAAACAGAAGAGAAGAACCAGAGAGGCTGCTGCTCAATTTTCTTAAGGTAAGGGTGAGCCTAGCATTGCAAATTACATTATGCTTATGATTCATGATTATAGTTAACATGTGTAGGAGTATTTCATGAGAAATTAAGAATTAAGAATTAGGTCAAAAAGTGATGAATTGATGATTAGATGATGAGAAACTGTACCAATGTTGTAGAAAACTGTTTACAGACTATAGGATAACCCTTAAACATCATTATAGTCGAAATTGGGAAGGAATAGGATGAAATTTGGAGTTTTGGGTGAAAACCCTCGTAACCCCGTAATTGTTCTGTCATCGCTCGCCACAGTGAGCAAGCAACTCGCCACGGCGAGTGCTCCCCTAGAAGGCTCGCGAGGCGAGCAACCCACTCGCCATAGCGAGCAATCCCTAGAAGTCTTGCGAGGCGAGCAACCCACTCGCCATAGCGAGCAAACCCTAGAAGTCTCGCAAGGCAAGCAATCCACTCGCCATAGCGAGAAACCCCTGTGAAGGCTCGCGAAGCGAGCAACCCAACTCGCCATAGCGAGCTACCTGTGATGGCTCGCAAGGTGAGCAGTTCAACTCGCCGTAGCGAGTAACCCCTGATGGTTCGCGAGGCGAGAGATCCCACTCGCCATATCGAGTAGTTCTGTATCAGACTACCTTTTAGAATAATGCGACTCTTGTCGCACGATTAGTTATGAGATTACCCCTGGATTAGAATTAAGTATTGAAATATTAAGACGACTTGTAGGGCTGTTAACTGATGCTTGATTTGTTATAGTGACCTATACATTTGTATATGCTTTCTTGAATTATAAGAGACGATGTATGTGAATGTTTACGATTTTACTATGTTTGAGATGTTGATTGCTGTCATGCTGCCATGTTGTTATTAATTAAAAGCTGCACGTGTCGTTATAAGATTTATGATGTTATAATCCAAATTATTGGAGTTCATTTAAGATGTCTAAGATTTAAGAAGTTGAGTCACTGCATATTCATCCAGAGACGAGGGCTCATGCCCTAGGAGCTTTTGCTCAATAGTGACGAGAGCTTATGCTCTAGGAGTATTTTTATGCTCAATAGCGACGAGGGCTTATGCCCTAGGAGTATATTTATACTCAATATGGCACCACATGCATGATTAAGATGTCTAAGTTGCATAAGTCGAGTCTAGGTTGCATTGTCGAGTCAAACTATTAAGTTGAAATTATGATGATGATGAAGTTATGCTGTTAAATATAATTGTTGAATTATATGTTTAATGTCTTTGTTTTGTGAATCTCACCCCTTCTGCTTGGAAATGTTGCCTTCCCTATGGGTAACTTGCAGGTGATTAGGCTTTAGCTGTTGTTGCTGTTGTGAGTGGCTACCCTCACTGTGTCCTTAGGTGCTCTGATACGTAACGGGATGGGGACTTTTATGATTATTTTCTATTCCTTACGTATTACCTTGAACTGACATGAATAAGTGGTAGTTTTGCATTATGTTTAGACTTTTGATTAGGCCTGCGAGCCAGAATTATTATGTTAACTTGAATTTTATCCATTGCGAAGTTTAGATAATTTTGACTAAAATAAATTATTATTTATTCCATTTTTGAGATTTTAAGAAATGTAGCATTCCGTTTATGTGATACTCTGATTTAATTATGAAATTTTGACTTTGGGAAAACGGGGTGTTACAGATTGGGGCTATTTACATGAGGTGATGGAGAAGATGGGGTTTCCTACTCTTTGGAGGAAATGGATAAAGGAATGTATTGAAACAGCTACTGCTTCCGTTTTGGTGAATGGATCCCCTACGGATGAATTTTCTTTTGAGAGGGAGTTGAGACAGGGTGATCCCCTCTCCCCTTTTTTGTTTCTTTTGGTGGCAGAAGGCTTCCATGTTGTGATGCAATCAATGTCTGACAATAATTTCTCCCGTGGTTATCATGTGGGTAATAGTGAACCTGTGGTTGTGTCTCATCTTCAATTTGCGGATGACACTTTGATCTTGGGAGAGAAGTCGTGGGCTAATATCAGAGCTTTGAGAGCGACTCTGCTTCTTTTTGAAGCTTTGTCTGGTTTGAAGGTGAATTTCTCTAAAAGTCAGTTGGCTGGCATAAATATTCAAGCGTCTTGGTTGTCAGAGGCGGCTATGGTGTTAAATTGTAAGGTGGGGTTTATTCCTTTTGTGTATCTGGGGCTGCCCATTGGGGGAAATCCGAGAAGGTTGGCCTTTTGGGAACCGCTACTGTACCGAATCAAGTCAAGACTGTCCAGCTGGAACTCCAAACATTTATCTTTTGGTGGCCGTCTGGTTTTATTGAAGTCTGTCCTGTCATCTCTGCCTGTTTATATGCTTTCTTTTTTCAAAGCTCCTTCAGGTATCATTTCCTCTATTGAATCTATTTTAAATTTTTTTTTTGGAAGGGTGGGGGGGGGGGGGAGTGAGGACCATAGGAAAATAACTTGGATTGATTGGAATACTGTTTGTCGGAGTAAGGAGGTTGGTGGCTTGGGGGTTAGGAGAATTAGGGAGTTTAATATGGCGTTACTAGGGAAGTGGTGTTGGCGGATGCTAGTGGAGCGGGACAGGTCGTGGTTTAAGGTCCTGTCTGCGAGGTATGGTGTGCTCGATGGGAGATTGAGGAGTGGGGGGCGTCTAGCCTCTAACTGGTGGCGTGATTTAGGGAGCCTGTGTAGGGAGGAGTGGTTTACGGAGCACGTAGATCGTGTAGTTGGGAATGGGGTGGATTCTTTGTTTTGGTCAGATACCTGGGTAGGTGAAGTGTCTTTCCGAGTCAGATTTCCTAGGCTATTTGAATTATCGTTGCTTAAGGAAGCGTCTGTGGCGGATATGTGTCAGTTAGGGTGGGGGGATGACGGTCAGGCGTGGTGTTAGAGGAGGGGGTTGTTTGTGTGGGAAGAGGAATTGGTGAGGGAACTTAAAATATCACTTCACAGGGTGGTTTTGCAGGTTGACAAAAAAGACAGGTGCCTTTGGAAGTTAGAAACATCTCAGGTTTATTCAGTCCGCAGTGCTTATAAGTTGCTATCTCATCGACCCTCAACGGCTAGTGTAGTGTCTGCTTCCTCTCTCTGGAATAAGGACGTCCCTTTGAAGGTTGTTTTATTTGCTTGGCGGATGCTTCGCGACAGGTTACCAACAAAGAATAATCTTCTTCGTCGTGGGGTGATTTCTAATGAAGCCATTTTATGTGTTGCTGGTTGTGGTTCGGTGGAGACTTCTGAACATTTATTTTTACATTGTACTTTTTTCGGTAATATTTGGCATGATATTCTACAGTGGCTGAATGTGCCGTATGTTATTCCTTTTGGTGTGGGAGATCATTTTGTCCAGTTTTCAGCTCTTGGTGGCTTTGTAAAGGCGCGTAAAGCCATTTTACAGGTTCTTTGGTTTGCAACAACGTGGGAAATATGTAAGGAAAGAAACAATAGGCTCTTCAATGGTAATCAAAGCTTAATTATGCAGGTAGTGAATAAAATCATGTTGCTGGTTAAAGGCGAAGTTTCCATCTCTTCACCTCAACTATCATGGATGGTGGCTTTCACCCTTTACTATTTTGGGCATTGGTTAAATTTTATCTGTTTGTTGTTATCGCAACTTCAATTAGGCGACCCTTGTAAATATTGTATAAACTCTTGTTCTACCGGCATGTCTTATGCTAGGTAGAACTTTTTGCGGTGGTAATATATTTCATTTTAGCTTCTTCAAAAAAAAAAAATTAGATGGAATGTGAAGTAAGTACCCCTACATGACTTAAGTCACGCTCGGTACTTTCATCGTGAGTTAGCTTACGCAGGTTGTAACCCAGCGTAACTTAACTGACGTTGTGTGTTGTTATAGAAAAACAACTCATAAACACAACCATTAAGTTTCAAAACATCTCAAAGTTTTACCAAGTGCGATTTTTTCCCTTTCAAGTGCGATTTTGTTCATTCTTGCGTCATTCAAAGTCAATTTTTTTACAAAATCACTAAAGTATTTGCATTAATTGAGTGGCGAGCTGCCAATGGCGTGGCTCCACGAATCTTTACAAAATTTGGAAAATGGTAAATATATGGGAAAGTTACATTGAACACAACAAACGCTATTCTCCTTAACAACTTTGAATTCCACTGTCCCGAGTCTTTGATTTTCAGATGCTTCAAATCAGAGGTCTTTTGACAGCTAAGATGCCCCAAGTGAATCACGTCCAACCCGTTGCAGTTACTTTGTCATAATCCTTAACTTTTGCAAAGATTACCTTTTCAAGTTTTCAACCTATCAAGATAATCATCTTATGTTCATGTCACTAATTTTTTCCTGGACCGCGCTTTCGGGTTTTTCAGTCCAGCGAGACGCTCGTTTTTGCCTAAGCCGCCTTTTCAGGTTTGTGACTTACCGAGTTGTTCTTATCTTTTTAGACAAAGTATTTCTTGATTGCATCGGTGGTCACAGGACGTGCAAGTTCGTCACAATCCATAGTCTCAAGAGTCATTGCACCACCAGAAAAAGTTGTCTTGACAACATACGGGCCTTCATAATTAGGCGTCCACTTGCCCTTGGAGTCTGGTTGAAAAGATAATATATTTTTGCACAAGGTATCCTTCACGGGGAAGAACTTTCTTGTTAAAAGCTTGTTTCATTCTCTTTTGATATAAATGTCCAGAACATAAGGCAGTCATGCATTTCTCTTCAATCAAACTCAACTGATCATACCTACTTTGGCACCATTCAGCCTCAAACAATTCGGCTTCTATCATAACTCTCATTGACGGGACTTCGACCTCCACGGGAAGCACGACCTCCATGTCGTATATTTAGGAAAAAAGGGGGTTTCCCCTGTTGAAGTGCGCACTGAAGTAGGATACCCGTGCAAGGCGAACGGTAGCATCTCATGCTAGTCTTTATAAGTAAATGTCATCTTCTGGACAATTTTCTTGATATTTTCATTTGCAGCTTCGACGGCTAAGATTTCCCAGTAGGCGAGAGATCTCATCGAGAATCTCTTCATACTTCCCTATCTTCAGCTTCGGACATGGGGTACTCAAAGTTGGGAGAGAGTACATGGCTAAGGTATTCAATGGGTTTATCAATGTTTAATCTGCATATATCATTTTTGTTTGATTTTAGCAAGTGGATGATTGTATGCAAACTTTTGGAAAAGATTATTCTTTTTAGGTTTTTTGTATTACCATTTTTTCCAGTAAAAGCACAAAATAAAAACAAAGTCGGGATCAAAACGACCATTTTTATTAATGATGGAAATACATGAAGCAAAAAGCCATACACAAGTTCACTTACGTCTCGGGTGGGACGAAAGGATTTTTTTTGAAAAATAGAAAACAACAAACAAACACATTACCTTAACAAATGAGTAGAGGAAGGAACATCAACATCGACCCAATTGCGGCTAATCACTCTGTCTGTCACAACACTAGGTACCATGATTCGGTAGCGGGTTAACTTACACGTTTAGATTCAAATATTTGAAAGACAAGATATTGGCTTGAATCAGCTTATAAACTTCGATCTTCAAAGAATAACAGTGGTCAACGTCATGACCTGGTGCCCCTTGATGGAAGGCACAAGAGAGGTCAGATCTATATCAAACCGACAATCTTTCAAGCACCCGAGGAGGCGCTCTGGTCTGGACAAGGTTCATCTCATGCAAAGCAGGAAGCAACTCTGCATATTTCATAGGAATCAGATCATACTGTGGTGTTTTCTGAACACGATTCTGAGGGGTGAATCGTTGAGGAGCCTATTGTCGAGGTTGTTGTTGATATTGTTGCTGATATTGTTGAAACTATGGCTGATAACCCGGATTTTGAACAACATTGGTGGCGGGCATAACAGTAGAGACATGTTGATAACCCGGATACCGTTGTTGAGGTCGTCCTTTCACCATACTCACCTCTTGTTCTTTCTTTCTGGAAAATTTATTCCCAGACTTCTTGAAACTGTCAGTAGGATCACCTTCTTTGACTAGTCGTCCTTCTCGGACCCCTTCTTCAAGACGCATACCCATGTTTACCATTTCCGTGAAATCACTGGGTGCACTTGCAATCATCCTTTCATAAGAAAATGGACCAAGAGTATTCAGGAAAATCTTGGTTATCTCTTTCTGGCGGGTTAATCTTAGCAGCGACCTCTCTCCACCTTTGAGCATACTCTTAGAAAGTTTTTTTTGTCCTTTTGAGCCATAGCCCGAAGTTTATCTCGGTCTGGGGCCATGTCCAGGTTGTATTTGTATTGGCGGATGAAGGCCTCGCCCAAGTCATTGAAAGTTTGGATGTTAGCACTGTCTAAACTCATACACCACTTCAAGGCAGCACTTGTCAAACTGTCTTGGAAGTAATGAATGAAGAGTTGATGATTATCCGTCTGAGTAGACATCTTCCTAGCATACATCACCAAATGGCTCTGAGGGCAAGTGTTCCCTTTGTATTTCTCAAATTTGGGGAGTTTGAATTTGTGTGGTATCTTGACATTAGGAACTAAACAGAGGTCGTGGGAATTCTTCCCAAACAAATGCTTTCCTCGGAGAGCTTTAACTTACTGTTGCATCTCATCGAACATTTCATGCAAGCCATCCATCCGGTTGTAAGTTACCATACTCTCGGTATGATAAATGGGTCCATTGTCTTGTGAAGTGGTATGAACCACTGGAACTGAAAAAGTCAAGGGGGAAGTAGCTCGAGAGAACATAATACCAGGTGCAGTAACAGGAACAACATATTGTGTAGTAGGCACTCGGATCTCGGAGACATCGGGGTGGGACCTTCGGGAATAGTAAATTGTGGGTTACTGACGAGTACTGGCGAAAATGAAGTGGCATAAATAGTTGTCAGAGCTTGAGTGCTGGAAAGAGGAGGAGATAATTGCTGACTCTGCATGACCATCATCAAAGATACCAGGTTGCTCAATTTCTCCATCTCGGCCCGGAGGGTTGTCACCTCTTCACAAAGCTCGTGGTTCTCTTGTTGAAACTGGTCCATTCTCTTTTTCTTGTTTGCATGAGTGGTTTAGGTGCGAGTTGGCTTTGGGCTTTGGGCGTCAGACCACTTTCTTTGACTGAGGTAGATTGAACTTTGAGAAAGAACAAAGTATGAGTAATCACAGAGAACCTTGTTTTATTTAATAATTCTTAAAGATTAGAATTTGTTCCCTTTTTAAAAGCAAAAACAAAGCCAAGGAAAATAGTCCCTAACAAAAGCTAAAGTCTAGTTAAGAATTTTGAAGATGTATTGGACCGTCATAATATTCCTAAAAGCCTAAAAGACCTCCGAAAGGGCTTTTTAGACCCTCTTTAAGACCTCAGCGCCCTCAAGAAGAACCTTAAGGCCCAAAGGCGTTTACCTGTTAGGACGCCGCCTTTAGGCGCTTCCAGAAACCTCTAGAATGTGCCTAAAGTCATAAATACTGTAAACCCTTATTCCTATTAAATGGTAAAACGCGCGTATATACAAACATATTCTAGAAATAGATGTTACGTCGAAAACAAACTTCAAAATTCACAATTATAAATTATCATGATTCATAAACATAGCAGCGGAACATATCAAGCATATAAACAATATCTCCAATCTCATGATAATAAATACACAATCTCATCCTCAAACATCAGATATAAATCAATCATGTCATAACTCCTCGGATCAACATATGATAAACAAAACCCAACATATAAACGTTATCCTAGATCAGAGCCCTAATCTAGACGTGCGCAAAAAGAAATGGAGGACTCATGCTCCTCAGCAACATCAAGCAAACAATCTACTAATCCTGCACTCCATCTACCCGTCCATACAGAAAGGTAGGTGGTAAACCACTGAGGGTTAACATTACATTAACATAATCCGCAAAGCAAATAATCAAGAATATCATGTATAATGAATACTTAACAGTATAAACATCCTCATATATACAATCACACAATATTCCAATATCATTCCAATTCATCAATTCCTCATATATATAACGGCTATAACTTGAAACGCTAAAATAACTATTGTCACAAAGTTACTAAATTACCCTTCCTCGTAAAAGACTAAAATACCCTTAAGTCTAAAATGACCAAAATACCCTTCTAATACGAAAACTCGTGAAAATGCACACAGACATAAATAAACACACATAAAACAATTAAAAAAAATAATCGCAAAATCGGGCTGTTACAAATACCCCTGTTGAGGAGCTAAGTAACAGAAACCCAAGCCCACAACAAGCTATAAATATCATCCTAGAGAGCATTCTCAATGCATCCAATATTCAGTCTAAACCCTAATAAACGACAGAAACCCTAGAATTCAATACTCGTACTTTTCTCCAAGTACAGTTGGCGCCGTCTGTGGAAAGAGGTAAAACTAGCCTCGACCACATTTTCTAAGTCGCACCTTGCGATTTGGAAACTTAAACCAATCCTTTTCCAGGTCACAAAGCTTTCTCTATGATTCAGACAGATCAATAATCAAAACAACTCGTAATCATCATGACCACCGCAGAAGAAGATGAAACCATGCGAACCCAGATCGCTCAGTTGATGGAGAGAAACGAAGTTTACAAGCCTCAATTGAAACCATCCAACAGCAGCAAACCTAGGAGAAAGTGGATTCTCACCATGGAGATTTGGAGGAGCCTGAGCCTGAGCCTTTATCAATAGAGATTTGGAACGCCCCTGTTCCATAAAACTTCAAGCCTCCACACTTTGCTTCCTTTGATGGGAAAGGCAATCCCATTGAACATATAACTGCGTTCAACACACAGATGGTTGTGGTTGGCGCCGCTGATTCTCTTAAATGCAAATTGTTAGCATGAACTCTCCCCGACGTGGTGTTACGTTGGTATATGAGACTCCCACGATTCTCTATCGTGAGTTATCCGGATATGATTAGGAAACTTACCCAGCAATTCTCCACCAACCATCATCGAAAGGTAACATCCACCATCCTTTTTAACGTACGTCAGGGACAAAATGAATCGTTGAGAGAGTACCTAGCTAGATTCAACGATTCAACAATCAAAGTGTCTAATCCTAACCAAGAAGTGTTTGTGGGCGCCTTCCAGAATGAGCTAAGAGCAGGACAGTTTAATGCATCATTAGCTCAGAAGCCTGCAGACTCTATGGAAGAAATAATAGCTCGGGCGGAATGTTACATAAAAGGAGAGGAAAGTAATGGGAAGAAGAAAGCTAAAGACGTGAAAGAAAATACAGAGCGGAAGAATCACTATGTACCTCCAAACCGAGACAGAGGAGCTTTCAAAAAACATTATGAGAAAGAGCGACAGTCTCAACAATATAAGCCTGAACATTTCACTCCTTTAAAAATATGCCATGAGACGATATTGAGAGAAGTCTATGGATCTAAGCTGATCCTAGAAGCCCAACCACCTCAAACCCCAGTGATGGAAAACAACAAAGATGCTTGGTGCAAATATCATTGAGTAAGGGGACATGACACTGATGACTGTTTACACCTCAAAAGGGAAATAGAGAAGTTAATCTAAAACGGAAGGCTGTGAGGATACTCCAGAGAACGTCAGGACGATGACAGAAGACACCCAGAGAAAACTCAAGATCCATAATCAAGAGATGGAGGGAAACACACTCTGAACACCATATCAGGCGGTTTCGCTGGAGGAGGAGAATCTTGTACTTCTTGGAAAAGATATGTCCGCAAAGTAATGCTTCTAGATGAAAATGCCTTTACATTCTCAGAAAGAAGCCCATATAAAGGATAGAAGACTTGAAGAAGGGTTGGACTCTACAACTTGAAAAACTACGCTGCATTGCTATTGTATTCAACTGAGTCTTAACAAAAACACATCAACAACTTAGATTATTCTTACAAACTGAGTATTCTAGAATTTCTAAGTTAAACAGAAAAACAGAGTCTGTCTTTGTTTGAAACAGAGTCTGTCTTTGTTGTAATAGAAACACATTTGATTGTTTGTCAAGTGTTTCAACTCTATTCAATTTTCTGTAAATTGTGTCAGAAGTCTCTTGCTTGTGTGCTTGAGCAAAGAAGTCTCTTGGCTGCGTCCTTGAGCAAAGAAGTCTCTTAGTTGTGTCTTTGAGCATTGGAAGTCTCTTGCCTGCGTGCTTGAGCATTGGAAGTCTCTTACTGTGTGTTTGAGCAACTTGTAATAGATATTACATTTTAGTGAAACTCTCCTTGGAAGTGCAAGGGGGACAGGACTACTTCCGGTTTGTGGAAGGAACCTGTATAATTGCTTGTGTTCTCTCTTCTCTTTATCTCTTGATTATTTCCGCTGCATCAGAACCGAATCTCCCATTAGACTCTGATCTCCTTCAGACTCTGATATTAAGGAATTAGATTCTCACTCTTCAAGAGCTGCGAAAAGCTAACACAATTCAACCCCCCCTTCTTGTGTTTTTCTCACCTTTAGTTGGTATCAGAGCTCCGACTCTGTTGTCATAACACTTAACCGTGTGACAGAAAAGATCCAGAGAAAAACATGTCTTCCAGTGAACCTTCTTCTTCTGGTGCTACTTCTGGTGCGGCTATAAAAAGGCTGATTATGGAAAAATTCCTAAGTTCAATGGTGATCCTGAAGAATTTTCTTGGTGGAAAACCAACTTCTACAGTTATGTCATAGGTCTTGATGAAGAACTCTGGGACATACTTGAAGATGGTGATGGTGACTTACAACTTGATGACGAAGGTGCTGCTCAAAAGAAAATCTACAAGAAACATTATATCATCAGAGGGGCTCTTGTCACTGCTATTCCTAAATCGGAATACATGAAGATGAGTGACAAATCTACTGCTAGAGCCATGTTTGCTTCTCTCTGTGCTAACTATGAAGGAAGAAAAAAGGTTAGGGAAGCTAAAGCTCTTCTATTAGTTCATCAGTATGAACTATTCAAGATGAAAGAGGATGAAAGTATTGAGCAGATGTACTCAAGATTTCAAACTCTAGTATCTGGTCTTCAGATACTAAAGAAGAGTTATATAGCTTCTGATCATGTTAGCAAGATTCTAAGGAACTTACCCTGTAGATGGAGACCAAAGGTCACTGCAATTGAGGAGGCTAAAGATTTAAACACTTTAAGTGTTGAAGATCTTGTAAGCTCTCTCAAGGTTCATGAGTTAAGTCTCAATGAACATGAGTCTGCAAGAAAGTCCAAAACCATTGCTTTAAAATCAAAGGGAAGGTCTTCAAAGGCTCTCAAGGTTGAAGAGTCTGAAAATGAATCTTCAGCTTCTGAAAGCTCAGAGGAAGATCCTGATATTGCAAAGGAAATGGCTATGCTTTCAAGCAGAATACAGTACCTTGCTAAGAAGAACAAGAGATTTCTGAGCAAGAGCAGTGGGAAGGGTTTCAAAAAGGAGGAACAGAAAGGTTGCTTCAACTGCAAGAAGACTGGACATTTTATTGCTGACTGTCCAGAGCTGCAGAAGGAGAAATCCAAGTCAAAAAGGCCAACCTTCAAGTCAAGCAAGTTTAAGAAGCAGATCAAGAAAAGTCTGATGGCCACCTGGGAAGATCTTGATAATGAGTCAGGGTCTGAGGATGATGATGCTGATGGTGAAGCCAATGTAGCTGTTGGACTAATGGCTAAAACCGAATCTGTTAAAGAGACACCTGAGGCAGAATCAGATGCAGACTCTGAAAGTGAAACAGAGGTATATTCTGAACTCACAAGATCTGAATTAGTAGATTCTGTCAAAGAACTTCTTGGTCATTTTAAAGCTAAAACCACTGAGTTGAAGAAAGTCAAACAACAACTTGATAAGCTGTCAAAAAGACATAATTCAACTCTGTTGGAGTTAGAAAGTTTAAAAGAAGAAAATGACACTTTATTGATCAAGAAGTGTAGCTGTAAATACTTGAGTGAGCAAGATGTTGCTTTGCAAGAATTTATTGCTACTGGAATTGACAGATCAAGGGTTGCATCCATGATCTATAGTACGTATCAGAACAGAGGACAGGGTCTTGGATTCATTGGAGGAAGCTCGAATGAAGTGATTCTGAAACCTGGTCCTGATGGAGCCAGAGAAGCGTTGAAAAATCACTTTGTAAGTGAGTCTGATGAAGTCAACACAGTGACTCATTCAGAACCTACAACTTCAAGTTCTAAGGTTCTGACTAAGTCAAAATCTCAGAATGTAAAGTTAAAAGTTCTGAAAAACTTTGAACCTAAAGCTTCAATGATTCTGACTCTAATACATTCAGAGACTGTAAAACGGACTCTGAAAAAGCCAGAGTCTGAAAAACAAAAGCCTAAGTTTCAAAGAAGAGAAACTGTGAAAGGCAAGTTGAAACCTAAACCAAACGGTTCTAAACCCAAGGTGTGGGAAAAAACACTGCCAATGACTTCAAGACGCAACTTACGAAAGGAGTTCAACGGTTCAAGGACTAACCCAAGAGGACCCATGAGAATATGGGTACCTAAGTCTGAAATTATTGATGCTGCAGGTATGTCTAAAAGGACTAGAAAAGCATACGGCTTGGTACCTGGACAGTGGTTGCTCGCGTCACATGACGGGAGAAAAGTCTATGTTCCTAACCCTAACCATGAAAGAGGGAGGAACTGTGGGATTTGGAGGAAACCAGACTGGCAAAATCATTGGTACTGGAACCATTGGTAACTCTCTTATCTCAATCAGTAATGTGTGGTTCGTTGATGGACTTAGACATTATGCGACAATAATGTGTGGCTCGTTGAGGAAACCAGACTGAGCATAAGTCAATTATGTGACAGTGGTTATGATGTTTTGTTTAATAAGAACAACTGCATTGTGGTTAACAAGGATGATCAGTCCGTAGTCTTCAAGGGAAAAAGAAGAAACAATGTCTACAAGATAAAATTCTCTAAACTAACTGATCAGAAGGTAGTTTGCCTTTTGTCAATGGGTGATAAGAAGTGGTTGTGGCATAGACGGTTGGGACATGCTAACTGGAGATTAATCTCTAAGCTTAGCAAGTTGCAACTAGTCAAAGGCCTACCAGACATTGACTATCATTCAGATGCTCTTTGCGGAGCATGTCAGAAAGGGAAAATTGTCAAGAGTCCCTTCAAACCGAAAGAAATTGATTCTACTTCCAGACCCTTGGAGTTACTTCATATTGATTTATTTGGATCAGTTAGCACTGCATCCTTATATGGAAGTAAATATGGACTAGTCATTGTTGATGATTACAACAGATGGAGTTGGGTTAAGTTTCTAAAAACTAAAGATGACTCATATTCTGTGTTTAGTAAATTCTGCATCCAAATTCAATCTGAAAAAGAATTGAAAATCTTGAAAGTCAGAAGTGATCATGGAGGAGAATTTGAAAATGAGCCTTTTGAGGTTTTCTGTGAAAAACATGGAATTATTCATGAATTCTCTGCACCTAGAACTCCACAACAAAATGGAGTTGTTGAGAGAAAGAATAGAACCTTACAAGAAATGGCTAGAACCATGATCCATGAGAACAATCTGGCTAAGCATTTTTGGGCAGAAGCAGTAAACACTAATTGTTATGTTCAGAACAGAATCTATATCAGACCTCTGTTGAACAAAACAACATATGAACTCTTTAAAGGAAGGAAACCTAACATATCTTATTTTCATCAGTTCGAATGTACTTGTTATGTCCTGAATAATAAAGTCTATCTAAAGAAATTTGATGCCAAAGCTCAGAAGGGAATCTTCTTAGGTTACTCTGAACGCTCTAAGGTATACAGACTGTATAATTCAGAAACACAATGTGTTGAAGAATCTATGCATGTCAGATTCGATGACAAAGTGCCTGGAAGTGAAACTCCAGAGCAAGATGAAAGTTTTGCAGGATCTCAAGATTCTGATGACAACTCAGAATCTGATCAGATTCCAAAATCTGAAGATACTTCAGAAGCTGGAGCATCCGCTGAAGTTCCTAATGAAGAAGCTTCTAAAGAAGCTCAAGAAGGTTCTCAGCAAGCTAGTCAATCCAAACATTCATTCAAATACAAGTCTTCGCATCCAGAGGATCAGATTATTGGCAATAAAGAAAGTCCCAGAAGAACTAGATCGTATTTCAGACAAGAAGAGTCTGCTTTGGGATTACTATCTGTTATTGAACCAACCTCTATTGAAGAAGCACTTGGAGATGATGGATGGATTCTGGCAATGCAAGACGAACTTAATCAATTCAAAAGGAATGAAGTATGGGATCTAGTAGCTAAGCCTGAACACAAGAACATCATTGGAACCAAATGGGTGTTCAGAAATAAGCTTAGTGAACAAGGAGAAGTAATCAGAAACAAGGTCAGACTTGTTGCGCAGGGCTACAGTCAACAAGAAGGCATTGATTACACAGAAACATTTGCTCCAGTTGCAAGATTGGAAGCAATCAGGTTACTTATTTCCTATGTAGTAAATCACAACATAACCCTGTATCAAATGGACGTTAAGAGTGCATTTCTTAATGGTGTCATTTCTGAAGAAGTTTATGTCAAACAACCTCCTGGCTTTGAAGATTTAAAACATCCAGAGCATGTTTATAAATTGAAGAAATCACTCTTTGGCTTAAAACAGGCTCCCAGAGCTTGGTATGAAAGACTGAGTAATTTCTTAATTCAAAATAACTTTGAACGAGGGCAAGTTGACACTACACTATTCAGAAAGACTCTGAAGAAAGACATTCTTATAATTCATATTTATGTTGATGATATCATTTTTGGTTCTACAAATAGTTCACTTTGCAAAGAGTTTTCCAAAGTAATGCAGGATGAGTTTGAAATGAGCATGATGGGAGAATTGAAGTTCTTTCTAGGAATTCAAATCAACCAATGCAAAGATGGAGTCTATGTTCATCAGTCCAAATACACGAAAGAGCTTCTGAAGAAGTTCAATCTTGAGGATTGCAAAGAAATGAATACTCCAATGCATCCAACCTGCACTCTGAGCAAAAAAGATCAAGGAACCAAAGTTGATCAGAAGCTGTATAGAGGTATGATTGGTTCTTTGTTATACCTAACTGCATCCAGACCAGATATTTTATTCAGTGTATGTCTGTGTGCAATATTTCAATCAGATCCTAGAGAGTCTCACTTAACAGCTGTTAAGAGAATCTTTAGATATCTGAAAGGAACTACCAATCTTGGACTTCTATACAAGAAATCCTCTGACTACAAGCTAGTTGGATTCTGTGATGCTGACTATGCTGAGACAGGATTGAAAGAAAATCTACAAGTGGCAATTGTCAATTCTTGGGAGAGAATCTGATATCCTAGGCTAGCAAGAGGCAAGCAACCATTTGTTTGTCTACAGCAGAAGCAGAATACATCTCAGCTGCTAGTTGTTGTACACAGCTACTCTGGATGAAACATCAGCTTGAGGATTATCAAATAACTGAAAACTGTATCCCAATTTATTGTGATAATACGGCAGCTATATGTTTATCTAAGAATCCAATTATGCACTCAAGAGCAAAGCACATTGAGATTAAACATCATTTTATAAGAGACTATGTTCAAAAAGGAATACTAGATATTCAATTCATTGATACTGATCATCAATGGGCTGATATATTTACTAAACCTTTATATGTTGAAAGATTTGATTTTATAAAGAAAAATTTGAACATGTGTTATGTCTCTGGTTAATGCGCGCTTCTGAAAACAAGATTCAGACTCTGAAAAGACAGTCAGAAGCTAATTGAGAATCAGACTCTCTTTTTGAGACTTTGGTGAACATATGCTTTTGATAGAACTTCAGACTCTGGTAAGGAATCTTAGACTCTCAGAAGCTAGTATTAGTGGAAGCATGACTGTTGAGTTCAGTAACACCTGCCCCACTACAGTGACAGTTACTTTTTAGTTTCTCAGACGTGGCCTGTCTGTATTGGGTAAGAACTCAAAGGGCAATGATTTCATTACGTTTAACAAGTTACCTTCGCATTGTCCCAATACTTTTACGGCTGCATGCTATATGTATTTATTGTTTGTGTTTGTTTGTCCCCTATTCTTTCCAAACAGTTATCAAACTTTTTCTATAAATACCTATCACACACAACTCACTTCTCTTTTCACTCTTTGATTCTTTCTCTGAACAATTTTCTTGTTTTCAAACTTTGTAAAACCTCTTGTTTTCAAAATTCAAACTTAGAAACCTCTCAATGGCAAGTGATCTCATCCAATCTGGTGTGCTAGTCAAAACTGGAAAATCATACGTGATTAAACCCAGGACGATGAATCTTATCAAAGAAACTCTGGAAATTCAAGTTGAATCTCCTATAGATTTTGGCTCTCTTAATCGTCACGGAGTAGACGTCTCTTCTCATTTCTTAGCACAAGGAATGATGAACTATTTCGGTATGTTGAATGGACCAACATATCAGAAGCTGGTAAGAGATTTCTGGGTTAGGTCAGAAGTCTTCGACAAGGATGAAGCTACGATTGAAGAGACTGCTGCAATTGTGAACAACCCCAAGCTGGCTGGCAAAAACAGAGAGGAAATGGATTTAAGACCGTACAAGGGTCTTGAAATCAGGTCTGCTGTGATGGGGATTCCAGTCGTTATCACTGAAGAGGTGGTTGCCAGGGCTTGTCAAGTGGTGAATGAAGGAAAATTTCAGTGGAATGTCCAGAAGAAGAGTGACTGGACCGTTATCTGCAACAAACTTCTATTTGAAGGGAGACCCTCAAATAAGCTAGTTGATATGCATCCTGAACATAGGGTGCTTCTGAAGATCATACTGGATAGTATGCTTCAGAAAGGAGGAGGAACAGACACTCTGTCTGTTGATCACAAAGTTCTTCTTTATTTTCTGATAAATAAAATAAAGATAAACTTTCCAAGGTATGTGATGCACCACATGTGCTGGGTTATCAAGAAAAGCCAATCTGAATCCAGAAGACAAGTTCCTTTTGGAAGGCTAATCTCTAAGATTCTGTATCAAGGAGGCCTCTTGAAGGTCTTATCAGAATCTGGTGTTGTATCAGACTCTCATCTTGGAACTGTGACTGGGAGAATCATCAACGATAAAACTCTTCAGTACATGAAGATTGTCAGAAGATTCAATCCTTCTAAGCATGATATGAGGGAATCTTTTGTGCAATCATACTTGATGATGGACTTCCCTCCTATTTCCAAAGAAGATAATCCTGAAGTTCTTGCAAGATTTGTGGTGGATTACTTCAAGGATACTGGTAGAATAATCAACTATTCTGCCATTCCTGAGACTGCTGGAGGATGACTTCTTAAGGTTAAAGGGAAAAGGACCAAGGAAGTGATTCCTAAGGAAGAGGAAGAGAAGCAAGAGCCTCTCAAGAAGAAGATCAAATCTACAACTCTTCCAGGAGTAACTATTGGTGCCCCTAAGACCATAGCTCCCATGCCTTCATCCGTATCTTCTGCATCCAAGGAAATCAAGGATAGGATAAAAGAAACCAAGGATGAGAAGAAGGCTAAGAAAGATGAGAAAAAGGCAAAGAAGGATGAGAAGAAAGCGAAAAAAGGCAAGGCTGACAGTGATTATGTGAAGTTAGCTGAAGAAATTGTTGAATTCCTTGATACTCACTCTGATGGTGAAGAAAGTTAGATCAAGAAGAGAAAGGTGGATGTGGTTCCTGTGGCTAAGGATGTAGCACAGAAGATAGGTACTTCTGTATCTATGGTTGAGGATGAACATGCTGCTGGTAAGGCAATGGCAGCAGAAGTGGTTGCTGAAGAACTAAAGGAAGAAACTGTTAAAGAAGCTGCTAAGTTGCTTGCATCAGCTCTGAAACAGAAGAGTCAAGTTGCTCCTGCAGAAGCTGATTTATCAGAAGCTACCGTGTCTGATCATTATGCTTCTCCAGAAGCTGGAATAGGCACCTCTGGTAATGTGGCATTTAACTCATCTTCCTCTACGAATCAAGAGTCATCATCTGACTCAGAATCAGATAACAAACCCTTGAGCCAAATTCTTCCCTCCCTCAGAAATTCATCCCCCTCACCAATCAAACCCTTATCATTCCATGACCCTCTTGATCCCAAAGTAGTTAAATATGTTGATTCAACTATGGATAGAGTTGTTCAAGACACTATCACAGTGTCTATGAACTTACCTGCTGATCACCCTGCTCAACCATCTTTTCTCAAACCACTTCAGGCAATTCAACCTTCTGAAAAGCCTGAAGTAACCATTCAATCAAAACAACCATCCCCCCAACATGAGCCTATTTGTGTAGACTCTCCAGACACCCTAGATTCTCTTGAGAAACACCTAGGAGGAGAACTACCAAAAACCCCTGCAAAATCCAAATCAACAAAAGCTACAGAATTTGTTTCCAAACCAGACTCTGTACCTAAACCTACATAAATTCTCACCATAGCATCTGTTGAACCCTCAGAACCTGTTGAAGAACCAGTCTCTGAGATTCTGGAACAAGCTTCTGATATCCTATCAGAACCTGTAACAGAATGCATAGCAGAACCTGTGTCTGAAACAGTTTCTGAACCTCTTTGTGATTCTATAACAGTTGTACCTGGTTTTGAAACCTATCTAGCTTTAAGAGCCTCTCAACCCTCAACTTCTGAACCTCATGACCTATTTGATTTAAACAGGATAGATGAGTTCTATGCTTCATCAAACTCTAAGCTCAAGGACATTATTGAGCAAAGGTTTGTGCCTATCCTCAATGTAAGTTATGTGGACAAGTTCTCTACATTGAAGACTGAGTTTTTGGATTTTATCACCAAAATTCAGAAGGCTGCTGCTAAGGAACAAGCCATTGTTACTGCCAAGCATGTGGAAGAAGTTAAGAGAGCTGAGAAAGCTATAACCAAGGAGAAAGCTCCTATTCTGCGGATTAGGGATAAACCATTCTTTGATGAAGATCAATATAATCCAAGAGAATCAATGGTTTTTGACTCTTTAAGAAGAAGACTGCATAGAGGTCAGGAAGAAGCAAGGCTTGAAAGAGAAGCACATTTGAGAAGAACTGAGGCTTTGGAAGAGATTGTCAAGAAGCAGCAAGAGGATCTCCAGAAACTGATGGATCACCTTGCCAAACAAAACCAACCTTAGTTTAAATTCTTTGTGTTTTGTTTGTAATCTTTATTTGCTATTTTCTTTTTCTTCTGAATTGTTTTTGCTTTCAAGTTTATTCAAGTTCTTATCTGATCTTATTTGCATCTAATATATATTTTGTGCTTTGAATCTTCTATGTTTTTCGCTCTGTATCTCATTTTCCTTAAAATTTGTTTTTATCCTTACCTAAAGTCATTTAAAAAGGGGGAGGAACTTGTTTCTCAACCTTTTTGTTGATGACAAAAGGGGGAGAAGGGAAAAGTGTGAGATTTGTGACTTTTTGATTATCTGCAAATTGCAAGTTCTATGTAAAAGTCAAAAGGAAATTTGCGAAAGGTGCTTAGTTAGATTCTGAGCCCCTGTTTAAAGAATCTATTTTCTAAATTCATTTATTATTCTGAGAATTAATTCAACTGCTTATGAAAATGAATTTAATTAACTTGGGTAGAACTTAGGGGGAGCTTACAAACCTCAACTTAAGAACTATCAGACTCAGGGGGAGTCAGAGCTTACAAACCTCAGACTCTGAGCTTACAAACCTCAGACCCCTTAAGTCAACTTGTTAATTAGATTAACAACAATTGACCTTTTAATTACTGATGTTTGTCATCATCAAAAAGGGGGAGATTGTTGGAACAAAGGTGTTCAGCAATACCACGTTTTGAGTTTTGATGATAACAAGGTATTAAAAGTTGTCAATTGGATATTGCTAATATTTGTTTAAGTATGCAGGATATCAATCAAGATTTATATCTTAGAAAGTATTCTGTTTGAACAACTTTAAGAGCAAAGATCTAGAGAAGCTTGTTGCTTGTGATTCTGTATCGAAGAGAGTCTGAAGACTGTATCGAAGAGAGTCTGAAGACTATCAGAGTCTGAAGACTATCAGAATCTGAAAACCAAGAGAGTCTGAAGATCATCAGAAGCTAAAGTGCTACAGTGAGTCTGAAGCCTGCAATATGAAGATCTGCTAACAAGGATTTCTAAAGGCATTACGATGCAAAAGAAACTCTCATTTGGAGTAACGGCTAGCTTCGAAGTCAACTTGAGCGTGGGATGCTAAACGACAAAGAATGCATGCCAGTACAGAGTATGTTGTACGAACTCTGTTTCCACTACTCCACTACCTCGTACAGTTTGGCAACTGTGTCTACCGGTATTAATCTTCAAAGGGAATGGAATTCAAATTATGCAATTGAAGGACTATTACCATATCAAGCAACAGATCAACAGCTATTGATCAAGCTTCAGAAATCATCCTGATGTGCTGGATGACTCAACGTCTCTTTCCTACGCCTATATAAAGGATAGAAGACTTGAAGAAGGGTTGGACTCTACAACTTGAAAAACTACGCTGCATTGCTATTGTATTCAACTGAGTCTTAACAAAAACACATCAACAACTTAGATTATTCTTACAAACTGAGTATTCTAGAATTTCTAAGTTAAACAGAAAAACAGAGTCTGTCTTTGTTTGAAATAGAGTCTGTCTTTGTTGTAATAGAAACACGTTTGATTGTTTGTCAAGTGTTTCAACTCTATTCAATTTTCTGTAAATTGTGTCAGAAGTCTCTTGCTTGTGTGCTTGAGCAAAGAAGTCTCTTGGCTGCGTCCTTGAGCAAAGAAGTCTCTTAGTTGTGTCTTTGAGCATTGGAAGTCTCTTGCCTGCGTGCTTGAGCATTGGAAGTCTCTTACTGTGTGTTTGAGCATCTTGTAATAGATATTACATTTTAGTGAAACTCTCCTTGGAAGTGCAAGGGGGACATGACTACTTCCGGTTTGTGGAAGGAACTTGTATAATTGCTTGTGTTCTCTCTTCTCTTTATCTCTTGATTATTTCCGCTGCATCAGAACCTAATCTCCCATTAGTCTCAGATCTCCTTCAGACTCTGATATTAAGGAATTAGATTCTCACTCTTCAAGAGCTGTGAAAAGCTAACACAATTCAACCCCCCCTTCTTGTGTTTTTGTCACCTTCAAAAAGTACTCAAGAAAGGATCATAAGTTTCAACATCAAAAACAGAATAAATGAAGAGCGCCATCATGGTTCATCAACCAGCTCGCAATCTTGAACTATCTTCAAAGTGTCTATACCTGAGTAGTCTAACTCTGGTTAAAAATGAAGAGCTTGAGTTTATGCTCTCTCAAAGCCAGCTTCAAAGTAGCTAGCTAAAGCCACCCTACCACTCTTCACCTCATCTTTAGATTTACTCAGATCGCTTTCCAGCTCACCAACATTATCTATCAAGTCGCCTACTTTTCCCTCCAACTCCTCCCTATCCTTGAGCCAATTTTCTTTCTCCTCCTTCAAGTCATGTGCAGTTTTCTCCTTCAAGAGACCTTCAACGCGCTCCTCCAAGGCACTAGCTTTATGCCAAAATTTTGTCACATCCTTAACAAATTCCTGAAACTCCTTCTCCAAAACTTCATACTAGCGTTCCATGGAATAAATATAAAGCATGGAACGAAGAGCATTGGTACCAGCATCCTGTGCTAAGTCGCTAAATTTCCCATGGAAACTAGCATCTTCATCGACAGTTGAGAAAGGCACGTGATTTTCCATATATTGGCGATAATTAAAATCACGGTGCTAGAAAGACTAACAGAGAGCCAGATCTGCTTCAGGGGAAACATTCTTCCCAGCAACATCATCCTTCTTAGCATCTTTTTGCGCAAATTTTGATCTTTTTCTTTTTGGCGAGGTCACAAGAACAACAACCTCATCAATAGTCTTCTTTAAAACCACATCAGCAATTTCTAGGTTTTCTCCTGAGGGCTCGACCGTTGCAGCGAGATCTTTCTTCTTCCATCCTTTACGAAAAAGAACTCTCTATAGATCACTGATGATAGGCTCTCCAGAAGTTTTCTTTTCTTTCAAATCCGCTAGATACTTTTCCCTTTCAGATTCAGTCAAAGGAAACATTGGAACAGTCAAAAAG
Organism: Medicago arabica; assembly: GCA_946800305.1. Taxonomy (NCBI): domain Eukaryota; kingdom Viridiplantae; phylum Streptophyta; class Magnoliopsida; order Fabales; family Fabaceae; genus Medicago; species Medicago arabica. The sequence continues at coordinate 27,272,499 of OX326966.1, forward strand.
CACAAAAAATAGACAAATCATTAGAACGAAATGAACGAGAAAATTATAAATTAAAGACAGTAGAAATAAAGTACTCACGAAGGTATAGTTCAAGATCTTCTGAATCCCCCTCTTTATTCAGAAGCTTTCGAATATCAGCAAGTGACATTCGATCCAAAAAAACTAACCACGCCTTGTTCATAAGGCGTCATCTTCTTAACATTATAGCCACTAATAGATAATGGCACACTTGTCCAACTTAAGGGGAACTTCAGTTCGCCATTCACACTAGCCACCGCCACCGGAGAATTTTGGGAAGCTTGAACCCTGAGGAAAGACATTCTCCAATCTTTTTTGAAATTAGAAGCATAAGGTGGAAATAGTTTTTTACGTGGATGTGCACTTATAGACACCCAGGAACCCTTGGTGACACCTTTTGTCCCATAGATATAAAGAAAAGCTCCGTCGGTAGGCTCCATGTGTAACAGCCCGATTATGCGATTATTTTTATTTTAATTGTTTTATGTGTGTTTAATTATGTCTGTGTGCATTTTCATGATTTTTCACATTAGAAGGGTATTTTGGTAATTTTACACTTAAGGGTATTTTAGTCTTTTTACGAGGAAGGGTAATTTAGTAGCTTGTGGTAGAAGTTATTTCTTTTAGCGTTCTAGTTAGAACCATTATTATTTGTAAGAGATTAAGTTGTCGTTATAAATTAGTTACAGCCGAGGTTTCTAGTTAATTACCGTTAGTGAGTTAGAGTTAGCGGTTGGTGTATTTAGAATTGAGCCCAATTAGTTTGTGTGGTTTAGGCCTATTAAGGGTTGTGCATATTTGACCCATAACTTTGAGCAAATAGGGTTAGAGAACTTTGTCATTCACACAACACTAAAGAATAGAGGCAAAGAGGCTAGAGAGGAGAGCAAGAGAAGAAGATTGAAGGCTAAAGGGGAGATTGATCCTAGGAGCTAAAGTGAAGCTTGAGTTAGGATTCTTGGTGATATAGGTAAGAGGGATAGTTTTCACACATAATTCTTAATCTCTCATTTCTACCCATTTTCATGATTTGATTTGATTCTGTGAAATTCGTGTTTAGATGTTGATGATATGTTTGTGAGCATGAATTACATGATAAATGTGTAGTTGTTGAATTAACATGTCAAAATGTATGAATATGAATATTTTGAGTTTATGTGAATAATTGATGAAGAATAACGTTGTTCTTGTTGGAATGTTGAGGAATTCATGATTAATAGTTGTTGTTGTTGTTATGAGAAGTTGTTGTTGATGATTGATGCCATGGGTGTTCATAGTTATGGAATTGTGGAGTGAATTGAGTTGTTGTTGAGAGTTTTGGGAAGAATAATGGAATTGTTGAATTGTGTTGAAATGATGTTTTGATTTCAAGTTCTATATGGTTTTGAGTGTCTTTTATGTACATAAACCTATAAACAACCTTTGGGGTCAAATTTGGATGTTGGGGAATTAAAATTTGGGTTTTTAGGTGAAAAATGTTGAAAATCCACAAGTGTTCTTCAGAAAACGGGGTCCAGTTCGCTTAAGCGAGCCCCAAGCGAACTCACAAGAGAAATTGAGCTTGCTCTCGACGTTACGTTCGCTTAAACGAGCCATTCTTCGTTTGAGCGAACTGCACAGTGAAAGCATTCCCTGTTTCGCGTTCTTGCGTCTTTTTCGCACATTTCTGTTTTGAATTGGCCTTTGGTTTAAACATAAAAGTTTTATATAATTAAGTTAGATTTTCAATGGTGTTGGTTTAACTCGAAAATGTTTTGTGGATTTTGAGTTATGATAGAAACACTTCAAGTGGGTCTTGGAAGACTTTTACGAAAAAATTCAGCATAACCGTTTCTAACTCAACCCGAAACTTTTGGTTTGCTTCCAAACATCAAATATGAGTATTATGAGTTTAATTATGAAGTTTAATAGTATCTAATCTATGTCTTGTTGAATCAAACTTAGTTTTCTTCTCTTAATGAATTGGTTTTGCAATATGATAAAGTGAGACGAACTTCGTGATTTTTGTGAATTAGTCGTGATTGGCCGATGAAATTCTTATGTAACCTCTACTGCACACAATTGTGACTTAAGAGTATACATGGCTTAGACAATTTACCTTGTTTAGTTAGTTTTGATTCATTACTTCAATATTTTAAAGTTATGAATTATAAGTAGAACTTTGTGAAAACTTAGCTTAAAGACCAATTATTTGGAAACACTTTTGTGATTGATTTTATATGATTTAATGGAGACTTGTGAATGAATGACAGATGTTGATAATGGGATATATCTTGTTATGGTATATGTGTCTCCGTTATCCGAATTTGTGAAAGACATGTACGATTGTGAAGAAGTATGCAAATAAGATGAAATTGTTGAATGCACACGTGGTTTGAATATTCAAATGATGGTGAATACATATATGTTGATCGTATGTCGGTGTATGCATAGTTGTTGAATGATGGTGATGATTTTCATAATTGTATATGCATTGTTTTGGGGATGATTGCATAATTGTATATGAATTGTTTTGGCGATGATTGCATAATTGTATATGCACTGTTTGGTGATGATTGCATAATTATATATGCATTGATTTAGTGATGATTGTATAATGTTATATGCATGTTGATTGATGAGGTGACCGTTGTATGAACATATGCATTGAGTCGAGTCATATGTTCATGCATTCATTTGTTTGGTGACAGACTTATGTCCAATGTAAGGCGGGGTGTGAAACCTTACATACGATGTTTTTGTTGCATCGGAGGTGACGACCTTGAGGAGACTTGGTATCACATGCATCTAGATGAGTCTAGAACATTGCATACATTTGTTGGTGAATTGAATTGAGTTGTGATATGTGATTAATGCACTTGGTTCATGTGAATTTGTTTGGTGAATTGAATTGAGATTAATGCAATTGTTTGGTGAATTGAATTGAGATTAATGCATTTGTTTTGTGAATTGAATTGATGAATTGAAATGATATTAGAATATCGTGTGATTGTATATGTGAAGATGTTTATACTATTTAGTATTCATTATACATGATATTCTTGATTGTTTGTTTTACGGATTATGTTGATGTAATGCTAACCCTCAGTGGTTTACCACCTACCTTTCCGTGCGGACGGGCAGATGGAGTGCAGGATTAGTAGCTTGTTGCTTATTGTCGCTGAGGAGCAGGATTCCTCTTTTTCTTTTGCGCGCGTCTAGATTAGGGCTCTGATCTAGGATAGCGTCTATGTGTTGGATTTTATTTATCCTATGTTTGAGGATGAGATTATGTATTCATTATCATGAGATTTGGTGATATTGTTATATGTTGATATATTCCGCTGCTATGCTTAGGAATCATGATAATTTATACTTGTGATCTTTGAAATTTATTGTTGGCGTAACATCTATTTCTAGCATATAATTGTATGTTCGTGCGTTTTACCGCTTATTAGGAATAGGGTGTTACACCATGTCTAACGCATCACAAAGAATTTCAAAGCCACAGAAAAAGGCCCAACTATTAGGTTTAATTTGAGTCGAGGTGACATTCAAGAAGCGCAAAACATCCATTTCAAAAGAGGTAAAAGGGATTTTAACCCCAAATTCCTCCAAGACAGCGCCATACATATGAAATGTTTCCTTCACGCCTTTATGGCGCAAAGTGCAAACTTTTTTGCCCAGCGGACAGGGTGTGAAAACAATATCTTCTTGGAATAGATCCCGTTGTAGCATGTCTCCACCTCGCCATCAATCCGTCTATAAAGCCAGTGGTTCAGAAGAAGCTAAAACTAGGCGAAGAGAGAAGAAAGGCATAAAATGAAGAAGTCGGCAGATTAGTGGAGGCTCGATTCATAAGTGAAATAAAATATCTCACTTGGCTCGCCAATACTGCTCTGGTAAAAAAAGCTTCAGGAAAGTGGAGAATGTGTGTGGATTACACAAATTTAAACATGGCGTTCCCCAAAGATCAGTATCCACTCCCTAACATAGATCGCCTCATAGACGAAGCCTCGAGATATAAGACGCTCAATTTTATGGACGCTTATTCAGGATACAATCAGATAAAAATGGATCCACTTGACGCCAAAAAACAGCCTTTATGACAAACAACAAGAATTATCATTATGAAGCTATGCCTTTTGGTTTACGTAATGCAGGAGCAACTTTTCAAAGGTCAATGGACAATATGTTCTCCAAACAGATAGGAAGGAATCTCGAAGTATACATTGATGATTTGGTGGTGAAAACACCAGAGAATGCCTCACATACGACATATTTGGAAGAAATCTTCGAACAAGTAAGAAAATTCAACATGAGGCTAAATCCTGACAAATGCACCTCTGGAGCGCAGGCAGGAAAATTTCTAGGATTCCTACTTACCAGGCGAGGTATTGAAGCAAACCCAGACAAATGCCAGGCGATAATCAACATGAGAAGCCCTGGCAACATAAAAGAAGTACAACAGCTAACAGGAAGACTGGCAACACTATCCAGATTCTTGTCCTGTGCAGGTGATAGGGCGTTTGCATTCTTTGCATCAATCAAGAAAAAGGAAAAGTCTGAGTGGACACAATAATCTGAAGAAGCTTTCAACAATGTAAAAGCTTTCCTAGCAAGCCCGCCTATTTTACATCGCCCAACCCAAGGAGGCATCCTATCATTATACTTATCTGTGTATGATAACGCCATGAGCTCTGTTTTAACTGAAGATTCAGAAGAAGGTGAAAAACCAGTAACGTCAGAAAAGTTTTCAGAGGAGCAGAATTAAGGTATCAGAAGATCGAGCGATTAGATTTAGCAATATTAACAACCGCGAGGAAGCTACGTCTTTATTTCTAGAGCCACAAGATAGTAGTAAGAACAAACTATCCGATGAAACAAGTATTGAGTAAACCAGATTTAGCAGGTAGAATGGTATCATGGTCAGTTGAAATGTCCGAGTATGACATTCAATTCGTACCCAGGAGCAGCATCAAATCTCAGGTGGTGGATTTTGTGGTAGATTTTACATCGCTAATAGTCAACACCGCCCCCCACGTATGGTTGTTATCTATAGATGGATCATTAAACTTGAAAGGAAGTGGAGCTGGCGTAGTCATAGAAGGACCAGGAGATCTCCTCGTAGAACAATCATTGCGCTTTGAATTCAAAGCAAGCAACAATCAAGCAGAATATGAAGCATTAATCGCTGGTATGAGTTTAGCACAAGAAATGGGGGCAGAAAATCTCAGAGCAAAAAGTAATTCACAACAAATGACAAGCCAAATCACTGGCGAGTATCAAACCAAATATGCACAACTAGTTAAATATCTTACAAAGGTACAATTCTTAGCCAGTAAATTTAAATTCTTTGAAGCCATTCACGTTCCCAGGGAACAAAACACAAGAGCAGATTTATTGGCCAAGTTAGCAAGCACTAAACGTCCAGGCAACAACAGGACAGTAATACAAGAGGTAGTAACCACTCCCAGCATAGAAACACAAGAAGTTCATACCATAGCTAAAGGGAAGGAAGGTTGGATGGACCCTCTGCTGAAGTTTCTCACAGGGTCATTCTCGCCTAAAAACGAAGAGGAAGCACTGTTGGTTAAAAAACGAGCATCCAAATTCACAGTAGTTGGAGGAAAGTTGTACAAAATGGGAAGGGCGACACCGATGCTCAGGTGTTTCGGTGAGGATGAAACAAGCCTCGTGTTACTAGAAGTACACGAGGGGGTATGTGGAAGTCACATAGGAGGGCGATCACTAGCAGCAAAGTTACTCCGGGCGGAATATTATTGGCCACCAATGTTACAGGATAGCAACGACTTTGTAAGGAAATGCGATAAATGTCAAAAATTCTCTGATAAGAAGAATGCCCCAGCAAGCGAGCTCACATCAGTCTTCTCTTCTTGGGCTTTTTTGAAGTGGGGAGTAGACATTGTAGGACCTTTTCCCATGGCTCCTGGACAATTAAAGTTTCTTGTAGTAGGCGTGGATTATTTTACCAAGTGGGTGGAGGCATAAGCAGTATCAAGAATAACAGCAGATCGAGTCATCAAATTTTACTGGAAGAAAATAATATGTCGTTTCGGCCTCCCAAAATACATTGTAACAGATAATGGGACACAATTCGCCAGTTCAAAGGTTTATTGAGTTCTGTAAACAGCTTGGGATCCAAAGAAAGTTTGTCTCAATAATTCATCCTCAAGCCAATGGACAAGCAGAAGCAGCAAACAAAGTAATATTAAACGGAATAAAAAAGAAGTTTGAGGCAGCTAAAGGATTTTGGGCAGAGCAGTTAAGTCATTGTCGCCATTTATTGTTATTTCTAAATATCATAAAAAATATGAAAAAGATATAAGAATTGTCAAAATGTTGTATCATCAAGTACAGGAGTTGTGGTCTTACCACACAACTCTACATTCCACCACAAAGGAATCGCCGTTCACTATGGTTTATGGTACCGACACCATGCTTCCTGTAGAGATAGACACTCCTACATGGCGACGTAAGAATTTAACTAAAGATGGTAATCGCCATAACTAACCAAGTTTTAATATGCAACTTTTAGTAAATATTTATAAATCTTATATACGTTTAAACTCACGTCGATATTTGTGAATAAATAAAGCCAATGAGATAGGGATTGAATGCTCAATGGACATGATAGATGAAATCAGAGAAGCAGCTCACATCAGAGAATTCGCAACCAAACAAAGCGCAGCAAGAAGATATAATTCCAAAGTCATTCCCAGAGAAATGAAAGAAGAAGACCTAGTACTAAAACAAGTTGTCGCCCCCAATAGGATTGGAAAAATGTTACCAAACTGGGAAGGACCGTACAAGATTAGAGAAAAGCTACAAGATGGAGCTTATAAGCTGGAAGAATTTAGTGAAGACCCAATACTCAGAACTTGGAACGTAGCTAATTTACGCTACTATTAAAGTTAAAATAATATTTGTTTATTTACTCAATTAGTTTTGTAGAATAAGGCGTGAACTATCTGCCATGAATTATGTTTTGACATTTTAAAGGTTTATTAATGAATAAAAGGAATAGGGGAGCACTCTTTTTCCCCTGCAAGGGCAGGGTTTTTAATGAGGCACCCTATTTTCTTATAAAAGTTTCTTGTTGTTCGCTTTCCTACCAGATGCACGTAAATCAAAGTTCAAATAGAACGCCTAAACTGGGACAACCTTATTCAAGGCTCTGACTCGGCGTCATCAATAGAGCGCCTAAAATGGGTCAACCTTATTCAAGGCTCTGACTCGATGTCATCAATAGAGCATCTAAGCTGGTTCAACCATGTTCAAGGCTCTGAGGCTCTGACTCGGCGTCTTCAATAAGTCGCCTAAACTGGGTCAACCTTATCTAAGGCTCTGACTGAGCTTCTTCAATACTAAAACTAAAAGATCAGACAAGGTCGATCTTTAATGAGAAATCCCAACTCGGCACAATCAATAAAAATAGGAGGTAAAAGTATAAAAAGAAAAGAGAAGTTATTAAAACTGGAAGAAAAGCTTGAGGAAAATACGATAAACTTCCTTAAAGGAAAGACAAACATAAAAGTGTTGGCATACAAAAAAGAGAGTGTACACCATGCCATAAAGTACTCAGGAAAGGATCATAAGTTACAACCAGCTCGCCATCTTGAACTATCTTCAAAGAGTCTAGACCTAGATAAAAATGAAGAGGTTGAGTTTTAGCTCTCTCAAAGCCAGCTTCAAAGTAGCTAGCTAGAGCCACCCTACCACTCTTCACCTCATCTTTAGATTTACTTAGATTACTTTCCAGCTCGTCAGCTTTCTCTATCAAGTCGCCATCCTTGAGCCAGTTTTCTTTCTCCTCCTTCAAGTCATGTGCAGCTTTCTTCTTCAAGAGACCTTCAACGTGTTGGAACAAAGGTGTTCAGTAATACCACGTTTTGAGTTTTGATGATAACAAGGTATTAAAAAAGTTGTCAATTGGATATTGCTAATATTTGTTTAAGTATGCAGGATATCAATTAAGATTTATATCTTAGAAAGTATTCTGTTTGAACAATGTTAAAGAGCAAAAATCCAGAGAAGCTTGTTGCTTGTGATTCTGTATCGAAGAGAGTCTGAAGACTGCATCGAAGAGAGTCTGAAGACTGCATCAAAGAGAGTCTGAAGACTGTACCGAAGAGAGTCTGAAAGACTGTATCAGAGTCTGAAGACCATCAAAATCTGAAAACCAAGAGAGTCTGAAGATTACCAGAAGCTTAGTGCTACAGTGAGTCTGAAGCCCAAAATCTGATAATCTGCTAACAAGGATTTCTACAGCATTGAGATGCAAAAGAAACTCTCAAATGGAGTAACGGCTAGCTTCAAAGTCAACTTGAGCGTGGGAAGCACAAAGACAAGAATGCAGGCCAGTACAGAGTACATTGTACGAACTCTGTTTCCACTACTCCACTACCTCGTACAGTTTGGCAACTGTGTCTACCGGTATTAATCTTCAAAGGGAATGGAATTCAAATTATGCAATTGAAGGACTATTACCAAATCAAGCAACAGATCAACAGCTATTGATCAAGCTTCAGAAATCATCTTGATGTGCTGGATGACTCAACGTCTCTTTCCTACACCTATATAAAGGATAGAAGACTTGAAGAATTGTTGGACTCTACAACTAGAAAAATTACACTGCGTTGCTTTCGTATTCAACTGAGTCTTAACAAAAACACATCATCAACTTAGATTCTTACAAACTGGGTATTCTAGAATTTCTAAGTTCCACAGAAAAACAGAGTCTGTCTTTTGTGTAAAACAGAGTCTGTCTTTGTTGTAATTGAAACACATTTGATTGTTGTCAAGTGTTTCAACTCTATTCAATTTTCTGTAATTATGTAAGAAGTCTCTTGCTTTTGTGCTTGAGCAAAGGAAGTCTCTTGGCTGCGTCCTTGAGCAAGGAAGTCTCTTGCCTGCGTGCTTGAGCATTGGAAGTCTCTTACTGTGTGTTTGAGCAACTTGTAATTGATATTACATTTTAGTGAACTCTCCTTGGAAGTACAAGGTGGACAGGACTACTTCCGGTTTGTGGAAGGAACCTGTATAATTGCTTGTGTTCTCTCTTCTCTCTATCTCTTGATTATTCCGCTGCAACAGAACCTAATCTCCTATCAGACTCTGATCCCATTCAGACTCTGAGTTTAAGGGAATTAGATTCTCACTCTTCAAGAGCTGCGAAAAGCCAACACAATTCAACCCCCCCCTTCTTGTGTTTTTCTCACCTTCACAACGCGCTCCTCCAAGGCACTAGCTTTATGCCGAAATTTTGTCACATCCTTAACAGATTCCTGAAACTCCTTCTCCAAAATTTCATACTTGCGTTCCATGGAATGAATATAAAGCATGGAACGAAGAGCATTGGTACCAGCATCCTGCCCTAAGTCGCTAAATTTCCCATGGAAACTAGCATCTTCATCGACAGCTGAGAAAGGCACGTGATTTTCCATATATTGGCGATAATTAAAATTACGGTGCCAGAAAGACTGACGGAGAGCCAGATCTGCTTCAGAGGAAACACTCTTCCCAGCAACATCATCCTTCTTAGCATCTTTTCGTGCCAATTTTGATCTTTTGCTTTTTGGCGAGTTCATAGGAACAACAACCTCATCAACGGTCTTCTTTGAAACCACATCAGCAGTTTCATGGTTTTCTACCGAGGGCTCGCCCATTGCAGCGAGATCTCTCTTCTTCCCTCCTTTACGAAAAAGAACCCCATATGGATCACTGATGATAGGCTCTCCAAGAATTTTCTTTTCTTCCAGTTCCGCCAGATACTTTCTCCTTTCAGCTCCAACCTAAGGCAACGTTGGAACTGTCAAAAAAGCAAAAAAATAGACAAATCATTAGAACAAAACGAACGAGCAAATTATAAATTGAAGACAGTAGAAATAAAGTACTCATGAAGGATAGTTCAAGATCTTCTGAATCCCCCTCTTTATTCAGAATCTTTCGAATATCAGCAAGTGACATTCGATCCAAAAAACAAACCACGCCTTGTTCATAAGGGGTCATCTTCTTAAAATCATAGCCACTAATAGATAATGGCATACTTGTCCAACTTAAGGGGAACTTCAGTTCGCCATTCACACTAGCCACCGCCACCGGAGAATTTTTGGAAGCTTGAACCCTGAGGAAGGACGTTCTCCAATCTTTTTGGAAATTAAAAGCATAAAGGGGAAATAGTTTTTTACCTGGATGCGCACTTATAGACACCTTGGAACCCTTGGCAACACCTTTTGTCCCATAGAAATAAAGAAAAGCTCCGATGGTAGGCTCCATGTCTAACGCATCACAAAGAATTTCAAAGCCACGGATAAAGGCCCAACTATTAGGTTAAATTTGAGTCAGAGCTGTTGGAACAAAGGTGTTCAACAATACCACATTTTGAGTTTTGATGATAACAAGGTATTAAAAAGTTGTCAATTGGATATTGCTAATATTTGTTTAAGTATGCAGGATATCAATTAAGATTTATATCTTAGAAAGTATTCTGTTTGAACAATGTTAAAGAGCAAATAATCCAGAGAAGCTTGTTGCTTGTGATTCTGTATCGAAGAGAGTCTGAAGACTGCATCGAAGAGAGTGTGAAGACTGTGCCAAAGAGAGTCTGAAGACTGCATCGAAGAGAGTCTAAAGACTGTGCCAAAGAGAGTCTGAAGACTGTATCAGAGTCTGAAGACCATCAGAATCTGAAAACCAAGAGAGTCTGAAGATTAACAGAAGCATAGTGCTACAGTGAGTCTGAAGCCACAAATTTGATAATCTGCTAACAAGGATTTCTACTGCATTGCGATGCAAAAGAAACTCTCAAATGGAGTAACGGCTAGCTTCAAAGTCAACTTGAGCGTGGGAAGCACAAAGACAAAGATTGCAGGCCGGTACAGAGTACGTTGTACGAACTCTGTTTCCACTACTCCACTACCTCGTCTAGTTTGGCAACTGTGTCTACCGGTATTAATCCTCAAAGGGAATGGAATTCAAATGATGCTATTGAAGGACTATTACCAAATCAAGCAACAGATCAACAGTCATTGATCAAGCTTCAGAAATCATCCTGATGTGCTGGATGACTCAACGTCTCTTTCCTACGCCTATATAAAGGATAGAAGACTTGTAGAATTGTTGGACTTTACAACTTGAAAAATTACATTGCGCTGCTTTCGTATTCAACAGACTCTGAGTTTAAAGGAATTAGATTCTCACTCTTCAAGAGCTGCGAAAAGAAAACACAATTCAACCCCCCCCCCCCCTTCTTGTGTTTTTCTCACCTTCAGTTGGTATCAGAGCTCCGGCTCTGTTGTCATAGCACTTAACCGTGTAACAGAAAAGATCCAGAGAAAAACATGTCTTCTAGTGAACCGTCTTCTTCTGGTGCTGCTATACCATATGACTATGGATCCAATAACAACAGAAAGGATGATTATGGAAAAATTCCTAAGTTCAATGGTGATCCTGAAGAATTTTCTTGGTGAAAAACCAACTTCTATAGTTATGTCATGGGTCTTGATGAAGAACTCTGGGACATACTTAAAGATGGTGTTGGTGACTTACAACTTGATGACGAAGGTGCTGCCATTAACCGCAAACTTCACACTGCTGCTCAAAAGAAAATCTATAAGAAACATCATATCATCAGTGGGGCTCTTGTCACTGCTATTCCTAAAACGGAATACATGAAGATGAGTGACAAATCTACTGCTAGAGCCATGTTTGCTTCTCTCTGTGCTAACTATGAAGGAAGCAAAAAGGTCAGGGAAGCTAAAGCTCTTCTGTTAGTTCATCAGTATGAACTATTTAAGATGAAAGAGGATGAAAGTATTGAGCAGATGTACTAAAGATTTCAAACTCTAGTATCTGGTCTTCAGATACTGAAGAAGAGTTACATAGCTTCTGATCATGTTAGCAAGATTTTAAGGAGCTTACCCTCTAGATGGAGACCAAAGGTCACTGCAATTGAGGAGGCTAAAGATTTAAACACTTTAAGTGTTGAAGATCTTGTAAGCTCACTCAAGCTTCATGAGTTAAGTCTGAATGAACATGATTCTGCAAGAAAGTCCAAAACCATTGCCTTAAAATCAAAAGGAAGGTCTTCAAAGGCTCTCAAGGTTGAAGAGTCTGAAAATGAGTCTTCAGCTTCTGAAAGCTCAGAGGAGGATCCTGATGTTGCAATGGAAATGGCTATGATTTCAAGCAGAATGCAGTACCTTGCTAAGAAGAACAAGAGATTTCTGAGCAAGAGCAGTGGGAAGGGGTTCAAAAAGGAGGATCAGAAAGGTTGCTTTAACTGCAAGAAGACTGGACATTTTATTGCTGAGTGTCCAGAACTGCAGAAGGAGAAATCCAATTCAAAGAGGCCAACCTTCAAGTCAAGCAAGTTTAAGAAGCAGATAAAGAAAAGTCTGATGGTCACCTGGGAAGATCTTGATAATGAGTCAGGGTCTGAGGATGATGATGCTGATGGTGAAGCCAATGTAGCTGTTGGACTAATGGCTACAACCGAATCTGTTAAAGAGACACCTGAGGCAGAATTAGATGCAGACTCTGAAAATGAAACAGAGGTATATTCTGAACTCACAAGATCTGAACTTGTAGAATCTATCAAAGAGCTTCTTAGTCATTTTAAAGCTAAGACCACTGAGTTGAAGAAAGTCAAACAACAGCTTGATAAGCTGTCAAAAAGACATAATTCAACTCTGTTGGAATTAGAAGATTTAAAAGAAGAAAATATCTCTTTATTCATCAAGAAGGGTAGCTGTAAATACTTAAGTGAGCAAGATGTTGCTCTGCAAGAATTTATTGCTACTGGAATTGACAGATCAAGGGTTGCATCCATGATCTATAGCACGTATCAGAACAGAGGACAGGGTCTTGGATTCATTGGAGGAAACTCAAATGAAATGACTCTGAAACCTGGTCCTGATGGAGCCAGAGAGGCGTTGAAAAATCACTTTGTAAGAGAGTCTGATGAAGTCAACACAGTGACTTATTCAGAACCTACAACTTATACTTCTAAGATTCTGACTAAGTCAAAATCTCAGAATGTTAAGTTAAAGGGTCTGAAAAACTTTGAACCCAAAGCTTTAAAGTCTCAGACTCTGAAACATTCAAAGTCTGATAAACAGACTCTGAAAAAGCCAGAGTCTGAAAAACCAAAGCCCAAGTTTCAAATAAGAGAAACTGTGAAAGGCAAGTTGAAACCTAAACCAAACGGTTCCAAACCCAAGGTATGGGAGAAAACATTGCCAATGACTTCAAGACGTAACTTACGAAAGGAGTTCAATGATTCTAAGACTAACCAAAAAGGACCCATGAGAATATGGGTACCTAAGTCTGAAATTATTGATGCTGCAGGTATGTCTAAAAGGACTAGAAAAGCACAAGGCTTGGTACTTGGACAGTGGTTGCTCGCGTCACATGACGGGAGAAAGGTCTATGTTCCTAACCCTAACCATGAAAGAGGGAGGAACTGTGGGATTTGGAGGAAACCAGACTGGCAAAATCATTGGTACTGGAACCATTGGTAATTCTCTGATCTCAATCAGTAATGTGTGGTTCGTTGATGGACTTAGACATAACTTACTAAGCATAAGTCAATTATGTGACAGTGGTTATGATGTATTGTTTAATAAGTACAACTGCACAGTGGTTAACAAGGATGATCAGTCCATAGTCTTCAAGGGAAAACGAAGAAACAATGTATACAAGATAAAATTCTCAGAACTGACTGATCAGAAAGTAGTGTGCCTTTTGTCAATGGGTGATAAGAAGTGGCTGTGGCATAGACGTTTGGTACATGCTAACTGGAGATTAATCTCTAAGCTTAGCAAGTTTTAACTTGTCAAAGGCCTACCAGACATTGACTATCACTCAGATGCTCTTTGCGGAGCATGTCAGAAAGGGAAAATTGTCAAGAGTCCCTTCAAGCCGAAAGAAATTGTTTCAACTTCCAGACCATTGGAGTTACTTCATATTGACTTATTTGGACCAGTTAGCACTGCATCCTTATATGGAAATAAATATGGACTAGTTATTGTTGATGACTACAGCAGATGGTGTTGGGTTAAATTTCTGAAAACTAAAGATGATTCATATTCTGTGTTTAGTAAATTCTGCATCCAAATTCAATCAGAGAAGGAAATGAAAATCTTGAAAGTCAGAAGTGATCATGGAGGAGAATTTGAAAATGAACCTTTTGAGGTTTTCTGTGAAAAACATGGAATTATTCATGAATTCTCTGCACCTAGAACTCCACAACAAAATGGAGTCGTAGAGAGAAAGAACATAACCTTACAAGAGATGGCTAGAACCATGATCCATGAGAATAATCTGGCTAAGCATTTTTGGGCAGAAGCAGTAAACACAGCGTGTTATGTTCAGAACAGAATCTATATTAGACCTCTGTTGAACAAAACAGCTTATGAACTCTTTAAAGGAAGAAAACCCAACATATCTTATTTTCATCAGTTCGGATGTACGTGTTATGTCCTGAACAACAAAGTCTACCTAAAGAAATTTGATGCCAAAGCTCAAAAGGGAATCTTTTTAGGTTACTCTGAACGCTCTAAGGCATACAGGCTGTATAATAAAGAAATACAATGTGTGGAAGAATCTATGCATGTCAGATTCGATAACAAAGTGCCTGGAAGTGAAACTCCAGTGCAAGATGAAAGTCATGCAGAATCTCAAGATTCTGATGATAACTAATAATCTGATCAGATTCCAGAATCTGAAGATACTTCAGAAATTGGAACAGCCCCTGAAGTTCCTAATGAAGAAGCTTCTGATGAAGCTCAAGATGGTTCTTTGCAAGCTAGTCAATCCAACCAATCTTTCAAATACAAGTCTTCACATCCAGAAGATCAGATAATTGGCAATAATGAAAGTCCTATGAGAACAAGATCGCATTTCAGACAAGAAGAGTCTGCTTTAGGATTATTATCTGTTATTGAACCAACCTCTGTTGAAGAAGCTCTTGGAAATGAAGGATGGATTCTGGCAATGCAAGAAGAACTGAATCAATTCAAAAGGAATGAAGTATGGGATCTAGTAGCTAAGCCTGATCACAAGAACATCATTGGAACCAAGTGGGTGTTCAGAAATAAGTTTAGTGAACAAGGAGAAGTAATCAGAAACAAGGCCAGACTTGTTGCGCAGGACTACAGTCAGCAAGAAGGCATTGATTACACAGAAACGTTTGCTCCAGTTGCAAGATTGGAAGCAATCAGGTTACTTCTTTCCTATGCAGTTAATCACAACATAACCCTGTATCAAATGGACGTTAAGAGTGCATTTCTTAATGGTGTCATTTCTAAAGAAGTATATGTCAAACAACCTCCTGGCTTTGAAGATTTAAAGCATCCAGAGCATGTTTATAAATTAAAGAAATCACTCTATGGCTTGAAACAAGCTCCCAGAGCTTGGTATGAAAGACTAAGTAATTTCTTGATTCAAAACAACTTTGAACGAGGACAAGTTGACACTATTCTATTCAGAAAGACTCTGAAGAAAGACATTCTTATAGTTCAGATTTATGTTGATGATATCATTTTTGGTTCTACAAATAGTTCACTTTGCAAAGAGTTTCCGAAAGTAATGCAGGATGAGTTTGAAATGAGCATGATGGGAGAATTGAAGTTCTTTTTTGGAATTCAAATCAACCAATGCAAAGATGGAGTCTACGTTCATCAGTCCAAGTATACGAAAGAGCTTTCGAAGAAGTTCAATCTTGAGGACTGCAAAGAAATGAATACTCCAATGCATCCAACCTGCACTCTAAGCAAAGAAGATCAAGGAACCAAAGTTGATCAGAAGCTGTATAGAGGTATGATTGGTTCTTTGTTATACCTAACTGCATCCAGACCAGATATTTTATACAGTGTATGTTTGTGTGCAAGGTTTCAATCAGATCCTAGAGAGTCTCACTTAACTGCTGTTAAGAGAATCTTTAGATATCTGAAAGGAACTACTAATCTTGGACTTCTTTACAAGAAATCCTCTGACTACAAGCTAGTTAGATTCTGTGATGCTGACTATGCTGGAGACAGGATTGAAAGAAAATCTACCAGTGGGAATTGTCAATTCTTGGGAGAGAATCTGATATCATGGGCTAGCAAGAGGCAAGCAACCATTGCTTTGTCTACAGCAGAAGCAGAATACATCTCAGCTGCTAGTTGTTGTACACAGCTACCCTGGATGAAACATCAGCTTGAGGACTATCAAATAACTGAATACCATATCCCAATTTATTGTGATAATACGGCAGCTATATGTTTGTCTAAGAATCCAATTCTGCATTCAAGAGCAAAGCACATTGAGATTAAACATCATTTTATAAGAGACTATGTTCAAAAGGGAATTTTAGATATTCAATTCATTGATACTGATCATTAATGGGCTGATATATTTACTAAACCCTAATCTGTTGAAAGATTTGATTTCATAAAGAAAAATTTGAACATGTGCTATGTCTCTGGGTAATGTGCGCCTCTGAAAACAGAATTCAGACTCTGAAAATATTCAGAAGCTATTTGAGAATCAGACCCTCTTTTAGAGACTCTGATAAAAGCTTCTGATAAACTATTCAGACTCTGGTGAGGAATCTTTAGACTCTCAGAAGCTCGTATTAGTGGAAGCGTGACTGTTGAGTTCAGTAACACCTGCCCCACTATGGTGACACTTACTTTACAGTTTCTCAGACGTGGCTTGTTTGTATTGGGTAAGAACTCAAAGGGCAATGATTTCATTACGTTAAACAAGTTACCTTCGCTTTGTCCCAATACTTTTAGGGCTGCATACTATATGTATTTATTGTTTGTGTTTGTTTGTCCCCTATTCTTTCCAAACGGTTATCAAACTTTTTCTCTATAAATACATAATACACACAACTCACTTCTCTTTTCACTCTTTGATTTTCTCTCTGAACAAATTTCTTGTTTTTCAATACTTTGCAAAACTTTTTTGTTCTCAAATCAAACTCTTAGAAAACCCTAATGGCAAGTGATCTCATCCAATCTGGTATCATAATCAAGTCCAGAAGGTCCTACGTTATCAAACCCAGAACAATGAACATCATCAAGGAGACTCTGGAAATTCAAGTTGAATCTCCAATAGATTTTGGTTCGCTCAGTCGTCATGGAGTTGACGTTACACCTCATTTCTTATCACAAGGAATGATGAGATACTTTGGTATGTTGAATGGACCAACATATCAGGAGCTTGTTAGAGATTTTTGGGTTAGGTCAGAAGTCTACGACAAAGCTGAAGCTACTTTGGAAGAAACAGTAGCAATCTCAAACAACCCCAGTCTTGCTGGCAAGAACAGAGACCAAATGGGTTTAAGATCGTACAATGGTCTTGAAGTAAGGTCTGCTGTGATGGGAATACCAATAGTTATCACTGAAGAGGTGGTAGCCAGGGCTTGTCAAATGGAGAGCGCTGGTAAATTTCAGTGGAATGTCAACAAGAAAAGTGAATGGGCTTCAGAAAGGAGGAGGAACAGTGAATAGGGTGCTTCTGAAGATTATACTGGACAGTATGCTTCAGAAAGGAGGAGGAACAGACACATTGTCTGTGGATCACAAAGTTCTTCTTTATTTTCTTATCAACAAAATAAAGATCAACTTCCCCAAATATGTGATGCACCACATGTGTTGGGCCATCAAGAAGAGTCAATCAGAAACCAGGAGGCAAGTTCCTTTTGGAAGATTAATATCTGAGATTCTGTATCAAGGAGGCCTCTTGAAGGTATTATCAGAATCTGGTGTGGTATCAGATATTCATCTAGGAACTATGACCGGAAGAATCATTAATGGCAAGACTCTGCAGTACATGAAGATTGTCAAGAGATTCAACCCCTCTAAGCATGATATGAGGGAATCCTTTGTAAAATCTGACTTGATGATGGACTTCCCTCCCATATCCAAAGAAGATAATCCTGAAGTTCTTGCAAGATTTGTGGTGGATTACTTCAAGGAGACTGGTAGAATAATCAACTATTCTGCCATTCCTGAGACTGCTGGAGGAGGACCTTTTAAGGTTAAGGGAAAAAGGACCAAGGAAGTGGTTCTCAAGGAAGAGGAAGAGAAGCAGGAGCCTCTCAAGAAAAAGATCAAATCTACTGCTCTTCCTGGAGTGACAATTGGTTCCCCTTAGACTTTAACTCCTATGCCTTTATCAACATCCTCTGCACTTCGTGAAATTAAGGATAGGATTAAAGAAACCAAGGATGAAAAGAAAGCCAAGAAAGATGAGAAGAAGGCTAAGAAAGATGAGAATAAAGCGAAGAAAGGCAAGGCTGACAGAGACTATGACAGAATGGCTCAAGATATTGCTGACTACCTTGATGCTGACTCTGAAGGTGAAGAGAGTCAGATCAAGAAGAGAAAGGTGGATGTGATTCCTGTGGCTAGGGATGTAGCACAGAAGATAGGTACTTCTGTATCTATGATTGAGGATGAACATGCTGCTGGCAAGGCAATGGCAGCAGAAGTGGTTGCTGAAGAATTAAAGGAAGAAACTGTAAAGGAAGCTGCTAAGTTGCTTGCTTCTGCTCTTAAACAGAAGAATCCTTTAGCTACTGCAGAAGCTGAGTTATCAGAAGCTACTGTGTCTAATCACTATACTTCTCTAGAAGCTGGCATTGGAACCTCTGGCAACGTCGCATATAGCTCATCTTCATCTTTAAATCAAGAGTCAGAATCAGATTCAGAATCTGACAACAAACCCTTAAGCCAAATTCTTCCATCCCTCAAAAATTCATCTCCCTCACCAATCAAACCCATTTCATCTCATAACCCACTGGACCCTGTAGTAGTTGATTATGTTGATTCAACTATGGACAGAGTAATTCAAGACACAATCACAGTGTCTATGAATCTTCCTGCTGACCATCCTGCTCAACCTTCATTTCTCAAACCACTTCAGGTAATTCAACCTTCTGAAAAGCCTGAAGTAACCATTCAATCTAAACAGACATCCCCCCAAACTGAAACCATTTGTGTAGACACTCTAGATTCACTTGAAAAACATCTAGGAGGAGAACTGCCAAAAACCCCTACAAAATCCAAATCAACAAAAGCTACTTCATCTGTTTCCAAACCAGACCCTGTACCTGAACCTACAGAGAATCTGACTTTAGCTTCTGTTGAACCAGCTTCTGAAAATCTGGAACAAGCTTCTGATATCGTATCAGAAACTGTAACAGAATGTAGAGCTAAGACCAGAAGAGTTCCTCAACCTCTTTGTGACGCCATAACCTATTTCCCAGGCTTTGAAACTTTTCTAGCCTTGAGAGCTTCTCTACCCTCAACCTCTGAACCTCAAATTGACCTATTTGATTCAAACAAGATAGATGAGTTCTATGCTTCTTCAAGCAATAAGCTCAAAGAAGTTATTGAGCAAAGGTTTGTGCCAATCCTCAATGTGAGCTATGAGGACAAGTTCTCTACAGTGAAGACTGAGTTCTTGGATTTTATCACCAAAATTCAGAAGGCTGCTGCCAGGGAACAAGCACTTGTCGCTGCCAAGCATGTTGAAGAAGTCAAGCGGGCTGAGAAAGCTATTATCTTGGAAAGAGCTCCGATTCTGAGGATTAGAGATACACCCTTCTTTGATGAAGATCAGTATATTCCAAGAGAATCAGTGGCTTACAATTCTTTGAAGAGGAAACTGTATAGAGTTCAAGAAGAAGCTAGACAAGAAAGAGAAGCACATTTGCGAAGAACTGAGGCTCTGGAAGAGATGGTAAAGAAACACTAAGAGGATCTCCAGAAATTGATGGATCATCTTGCCAAACAAAACCAACCTTAGTTTATTTTCTTTCTGTTTTATTTTGTAATTCTTGTTTGTTATCTTCTGATCTATATTTTGCTTAATTTATACAAGTTGTTTTTTGATTCAATTTGCATTCAAATTTGTTTTTATGCTCTGAATCTTCTGTGTTTTCCCTCTGAATCTCATTCTTCCTTAATACATGTTTGCACCCTTACCTTAAGTCATTTAAAAAGGGGGAGGAATTTGTTCTAAACTCTTTTTTTTGTTGATGACAAAAGGGGGAAAAGGGAAAGTGTCAGGGAGAAGGGAAAATTTATTTTAATTACATTGCATGTTATACGTAAAAGTTAAAGGGAAATCTGCGAAAAGGTGCTTAGTTAGACTCTGAGCCCCTATTTAAGAATCAGTTCTCTAATTTCATTTATTATTCTAAGAATGAATTTGATTGCTTATGAAAGTGAATTTAATTAACCTGGATAGAACTTAAGAGGAGCTTACAAACCTCAACTTAAGAACTATCAGACTCAGGGGGAGTCAGAGCTTACAAACCTCAGAACCCTTAAGTCAACTTGTTAATTAGATTAACAACAATTGACCTTTTAAATACTAATGTTTGTCATCATCAAAAAGGGGGAGATTGTTGGAACAAAGGTGTTCAACAATACCACGTTTTGAGTTTTGATGATAACAAGGTATTAAAAAGTTGTCAATTGGATATTGCTAATATTTGTTTAAGTATGCAGGATATCAATTAAGATTTATATCTTAGAAAATATTCTGTTTGAACAATGTTAAAGAGCAAATAATCCAGAGAAGCTTGTTGCTTGTGATTCTGTATCGAAGAGAGTCTGAAGACTGCATCGAAGAGAGTCTGAAGACTGTGCCAAAGAGAGTCTGAAGACTGCATCGAAGAAAGTCTGAAGACTGTGCCAAAGAGAGTCTGAAGACTGTATCAGAGTCTGAAGACCATCAGAATCTGAAAACCAAGAGAGTCTAAAGATTATCAGAAGCATAGTGCTACAGTGAGTCTGAAGCCACAAATTTGATAATCTGCTAACAAGGATTTCTACTGCATTGCGATGCAAAAGAAACTCTCAAATGGAGTAACGGCTAGCTTCAAAGTCAACTTGAGCGTGGGAAGCACAAAGACAAAGATTGCAGGCCAGTACAGAGTACGTTGTACGAACTCTGTTTCCACTACTCCACTACCTCGTACAGTTTGGCAACTGTGTCTACCGGTATTAATCCTCAAAGGGAATGGAATTCAAATGATGCTATTGAAGGACTATTACCAAATCAAGCAACAGATCAACAGTCATTGATCAAGCTTCAGAAATCATCTTGATGTGCTGGATGACTCAACGTCTCTTTCCTACGCCTATATAAAGGATAGAAGACTTGAAGAATTGTTGGACTCTACAACTTGAAAAATTACATTGCGCTGCTTTTGTATTCAACTGAGTCTTAACAAAAGCACATCATCAACTTAGATTCTTACAAACTGAGTATTCTAGAATTTCTAAGTTTCACAGAAAAACAGAGTCTGTATTTTGTGTAAAACAGAGTCTGTCTTTGTTGTAATTGAAACACATTTTGATTGTTGTCAAGTGTTTCAACTCTATTCAATTTTCTGTAATTGTGTAAAAGTCTCTTGCTTTTGTGCTTGAGCAAAGGAAGTCTCTTGGCTGCGTCCATTGAGCAAGGAAGTCTCTTAGTTGTGTCTTTGAGCAAGGAAGTCTCTTAGTTGTGTCTTTGAGCAAGGAAGTCTCTCGCCTGTGTGCTTGAGCAAGGAAGTCTCATACTGTGTGTTTGAGCAACTTGTAATTTGATATTACATTTTAGTGAACTCTCCTTGGAAGTACAAGGGGGACTGGACTACTTCCGGTTTGTGGAAGGAACCTGTATAATTGCTTGTGTTCTCTCTTCTCTCTATATCTTGATTATTCCGCTGCAATCAGAACCTAATCTCCTATCAGACTCTGATCTCATTCAGACTCTGACTTTAAAGGAATTAGATTCTCACTCTTCAAGAGCTGCGAAAAGAAAACACAATTCAACCCCCCTTCTTGTGTTTTTCTCACCTTCAAGAGCGACATTCAAGAAGCGCATAACATCCATTTCAAAATAGGTAAAAGGGATTTTAACCTCAAATTCCTTCAAGAAAGCGCCATACATATGGAATATTTCCTTCCTGCCTTTAGGGCACAAAGTGCAAACTTTTTCTCCTGGCGGACAGGGTGTTAAAACAATATCTTCTTCATTTCTGGTGGAAGAAATAGGAATCTTACTCTGTAAAAAATTCATCTTTGCTTGGTTATGATGCATAGAGTCGAAGCGTTGCACGTCATCACTAAACCCCTCCATTTTAGATTTCGTTTCCGACAATAAAATCCTTTCTCCGAAAAATCGTTGGGGAAGGGGGACGAACGATAAGTTCTTTTTCCGAAGCAGCTCCTGAAGTTGAATATAGGAAAATACAGTCATTATCGTCACTATCAAAGCTACTACTACGACTGTTATCGTCACTCAATAAGGTTTCAACACTCATATGACCGAAATAACTCGAATCATACGCGCCCCAATCAATTACCCCATTCGAACGAGTTGCATACTTTAAACAATCTTTTTGAAACTTATCTTTTTCCTCGAGATCCCTAGGGAATATTTCTCTACCGTTATCATCACATTTCCTATTCACCACCATCACTAAAAACTAAGAAGTAAAAAGAGAGAAAAATGGGAAAGAGATATACCTGATAAAATGGTGAGGCACACCGGGAAAGGAGAAACAGTTTCAGATTTGAGAGAGCGAACGAAGAAAAATTTCTTATGAGAAGAAGGAGAGTGGAATATAAAATGAACAAGTTGAGATCAACATTTAAAGAGGAAAAAAAAATGGAATCAAAGCGAGACCTCAGAAGAGGCACCATCAAAGGAAACATGTGTTGAGAATCCATCGAAAAAGGACACGTCGTAACAAATGAAAGGTCGTGCAATCTTGACCGTAGAAATCAGACAGTAGCACACCCATAAGTGGCGAGTATACCAAACAAAGCAAAATGATGATATGTATCAGCACCACGCCTTGAATCCCAAGACTTATGCTTGGTGGGCTGTGGACTGCATAATATTCTTAAGGGTATAGGTACCCTCTAAAGAAACTTATATGTCGCTCGTTGAGGTTCACAATGATTCATAAAAGACAAAGTAAGCTATGCGAGTCATGATACCTTGTAGTATCAGCACCACGCCTTGATCCCAAGACTTGTGCTTGGTGGGCTATGGACCGTCATAATATTCCTAAAAGCCTAAAAGACCTCCAAAAGAGCTTTTTAGACCCTCTTTAAGACCTCAGCGCCCTCCAGAAGGACCTTAAGGACTAAAGGTGTTTCCTGTAACGCCCTATTTTATTTAATTAACTACCTTATTAAATTTGGAGTCTTTTATTAATTATTTAATTATTTGTGATTTTTGTTGATATGTGATGTTGTATGTTGATGTTGATAATTATTATTATTAAGTTGTTCTGTTATATTTGGTGAAGAAATATAATAAAGTTTGTTTTAGAAAAATAAAATAATTTAAGTGAGGATAATTTGGTAATTAGAAGAGTTTGTTAGGAAGCTTAGAAGAGGCTATAAATAGGAGGGAGTAATAGAAGGTTAGGTTAGAAACCAGAAACAAAGAAAACAGAGAGAACTTGAAAGTGCAGCTTTTGGGAGAAAACTGTAGAGCTCTGTAAAATCAACAAAATCCAAGGTAAGAGTGGGACTAGCTTTCTTTAATTATAAGCACATGAATTCTGAAATTTATTTAATCATGTTGTTGTTGATTTGTGTTGTTTAAGAAATTAGGGTTGAACCAAATTAGGTTGTCAGAAGCTTAGATAATTCGTTGAATTAATGTAAAGATTGTTGTATAGGTTGTAGTTAATCAGTAGGTGATGTTTCTTATCAATTTTCGGGAGTTTGGATGTCAAAAATTGGGTTTTTGGGGCAAATTCTGGGTTGCTGTTCGTACTGTTCGTCGTCGCTCGCCACAACAGGCGATTATCCTCGCGTCGCGAGTTGCAGATAACTCGCCATGGCGAGCACCTTAGGTCGCCTCGCGAGTGACCCCAGTAGTCACTCGCCACGGTGAGCACTTTGCAGAGAGCCACTACCCCTTTGCTACGGCGAGTAACCCTACTCGCCATGGCGAGTTAAGCAGTAGGTGTCTCGACTTTGTGTCTTTGAACATGTTTCTGTTTTGAGTTGGACTTAGGTTTAAATTATGAAGTTGTTGTTGATTAAGTAGTGTATTCCAATAGCTGTAGTTGACACGAAGAATCTTTCGTGGATGTTTGATTATGTGCATTATATGCTATGTTGTTGCATGTTGCTCAAGTTGTATCGTTGCATGCTGTCCAAGTTGTATTGTTGCATGTTGTTTTCAGTTGTACTGTTGCATAACCATTGGTCTAGGTTGAGGGCTTGATGCTCTGCTAAGTTGTTAAGTTGGGCGCTTGATGCCCTGTTTAGTCGCATTACGACATCCTGTTGAGAGCTTGATGCTCTGTTGGTACCACATGCATAAATATATTGCATATTGTTGAGTTGTTGTTGTGTCATTGTATTGTTGAGTTGTTGTTGTTGCTGCATTGTCGAGTCGTCATTTGTTGCATTGTTGAATAGTTGTTATTGATAATTGTTAACTGAATTTACATGAAGTTCCTGTCAATTAATAAATGTTGTAGTTGTATGTTGATTAAATTCAGATTTTTGAATTTATTGCTTATTATTAATGAATGTGAAATTTCACCCCTTCTGCTTGAAAATGTTGCTCTTCATATGAGTAACTTGCAGGTGATCAAGAATAGTGCAGATGTGAGTTGATCCTCGTGTCGTCATAGGAGTCTTGCTCTGATATGTAACGGGATGGGGATATCTTTTATGTTTCGTTGTTTTTCCTATTACGTAACTTTTTAAGATGTTATTGGACCATCTTTAATTGGTATTTTATTATGTTGATGATTTTGAGGCCTAGTGCCAAGTTTTGGATTAAAAGTTGAATTTTCCGCTGCGACTTTATTTTAAATATTATAAGCAGGTGTTTTATTTGAAATAGTGGGTTTTAACTCCACTTACGTTGAAATGATTTTGAAATAAAAAGTAGTGTGACATCCTGTTTTATGTTGAACTCTGATAAAATTAGGTATTATTTATATGTTGGGAAAACGAGGTGTTACATTTCCCTCTTAGGACGCCGCCTTTAGGCGCTTCCAGAAACCTCTAGAACGCGCCTAAAGTCATAAATACCCCTGTTTCTTAGTAGCTAAGTAACAGAAACCCAAGCCCACAATAGGCTATAAATATTATATTAGAGAGCATTCTCAAGGCATCCAATATTCAGTCTAAACCCTAATAAACGACATAAACCCTAGTATTCACTACTCGCACTTTTCTGCAAGTACATGTATTTCTTGGTGCTCCTTTTTACAAGGTCCATACCTGTGATGTTTACCAGACGACTTATCCAACTCCTTGGATTGAGTTGTTTGTGTCGAGTGTTAGCTTAATTCTGTTTTGAATTTCCCTAACCTATTCTCGTTATGTAGTGAACTGAGATGGTTGGAAGAAACGATGCTGCCCTCGCTGCTGCTTTGCAAGCTATGGCTCAAGCTGTTGGGCAACAACCTAACGCTGGTGGTAACAATGGAGTGCGGATGCTGGAGAATTTTCTGAGGAACCATCCACCTACCTTCAAAGAGATTGAAAGAATTTTTTGAGTCATGGAATGCACTGCACCTCAGAAGGTTCGTTTTGGTACCCATTGTTTGGCTGAGGAAGCTGATGACTGGTGGGTTAGTGTTCGTCCGAATCTGGAGAACGATGGTGAAGTTACTTGGGCTACTTTCAGGAGGGAATTCCTGAATAGATATTTTCCAGAGGATGTTCGGGGAAAGAAAAAGATTGAATTTCTGGAGCTGAAGCAGGGTGACATGTCAGTCACTGAGTATGCTGCTAAGTTTGTTGAACTGGCTAAGTTTTATCCACACTACACTGCTGAGACTGCTGAATTCTCTAAGTGCATCAAGTTTGAAAATGGTTTGCGTGCTGAGATTAAACGCGCAATTGAGTATCAGAAGATCCGTCAATTTTCTGAGTTGGTGAGTAGCTGCAGGATTTATGAGGAAGACACCAAAGCTCATTATAAGATTCTAAATGAGCGGAAGAGTAAGCAACAACAAAGTCTTGGAAAGCCTTACAGTGCTCCTGCTGATAAGGGCAAACAAAAAGTGAACGATGAGAAAAGGCCAAATGATGAGAAGAGGACTGGGAGAAGAGATGCTCCTACTGAGATTGTTTGCTTTTGATGTGGAGAGAAAGGTCACAAGAGTAATGCTTGCAATGTGGGTGAAGTGAAACGGTGTTTCCGTTGTGGCAGGAAAGGGCATACAATTGCAGATTGTAAGCATGATGAGATGGTTTGTTTTAAGTGCGGTGAAGAAGGACATATTAGTCCTCAGTGTCCTAATCCTAAGAAGGAACAAGTTAGAGGGAAAGTGTTTGCTTTGACTGGCACTCAGACAGTTAATGAGGATCGTCTGATCAGAGGTACATGTTTTATTAATAGTACTCCTTTAATTACTATCATTGATACTGGTGCTACGCATTGTTTTATTGCTGCTGATGTTGTCTCAAAGTTGGGTCTTGATGTGTCTTTTATGAATGGGGAAATGGTTGTCGAAACCCCAGCTAAGGGTTCGGTGACTACTATTCTCGTATGTTTGAAGTGTTCTTTGTCGATGTTTGGTAGAGATTTTATAGTAGATTTGATATGTTTGCCGTTGAGTGGGATGGATGTAATTCTAGGTATGAATTGGTTAGAGTATAACTACGTCTATATTAATTGCTTTAGGAAAACGGTGCGTTTTTCCTCTACCGAAGAAGAAGAAGGAGAAATTGAGCTCTTGACTACTAAGCAGTTGAAGCAGTTGATGAGAGATGGAATCCCGATGTTTTCTATGATGGCGTCCCTGTCCATTGAAAATCAAGCAGTGATTGTTAAGTTGCAAGTATTGTGTGAGTTTCTAGAAGTTTTCCCTGATGAAATTTCAGATGTGCCGCCGAAGAGAGAGGTAAAATTCTCAATTGATCTTATTACGGGGATGAAGCCTGTTTCTATGGCGCCTTACCGTATGTCAGCTTCTGAATTAGCTGAGTTGAAGAAGCAATTAGAAGATTTACTTGATAAAAAGTTTGTAAGACCGAGTGTTTCACCTTGGGGAGCGCCTGTGTTATTGGTTAAGAAGAAAGATGGCAGCATGAGGTTGTGTATCAATTACCGGCAGCTGAATAAAGTAACAATAAAGTATAAATATCCACTTCCGAGGATCGACGATTTGATGGACCAGTTAGTAGGTGCCCGTGTGTTCAGCAAGATTGATTTAAGGTCGTGTTATCACCAGATCAAGGTGAAAGATGATAATATTCAAAAGACAACCTTTAGGACTTGTTAAGGACACTATGAATATAATGTGATGCCTTTTGGTGTTACTAATGCGCCGGGAGTGTTTATGGAATATATGAACCGTATTTTTCATGCTTATTTGGATCGTTTTGTTGTAGTATTTATAGATGATATCCTGATATACTCCAAGTCCGAGGAGGAACATGTCGAGCATTTGAGAATTGTTTTGCAGGTGCTGAAAGAGAAGAAATTATATGCCAAGTTATCTAAATGCGAATTCTGGTTAAACGAAGTAAGTTTTCTTGGTCACATTATTTCTAGTAGAGGTATTGCTGTGGATCCATCTAAAATTAATGCGGTATCGCAATGGGAGACCCCGAAGTCGGTTACCGAGATTAGAAGCTTCTTGGGTTTAGCAGGTTCTTACCGGAGGTTTATTGAAGGATTTTCCAGGTTAGCACTTCTGTTAACTCAGTTGACTTGTAAATGCAAAGCTTTTGTGTGGGATATTCAATGCGAAAACAGCTTTAATGAATTGAAGAAGCGTTTGACGATAGCACCGATTTTGATATTACCAAAGTCTAATGAACAATTTGTTGTGTACTGCGATGCGTCTGAGTTGGGCCTAGGTGGTGTGCTTATGTAGGATAATAAAGTAGTAGCTTATGCATCAAGGCAATTGAGGATTCATGAACGTAATTATCCTACTCATGATCTGGAGTTGGCTGCAGTGGTTTTTGTGCTTAAGATTTGGAGACATTATTTGTATGGTTCTAGATTCGAAGTGTTCAGCGATCATAAGAGTTTGAAGTACTTATTTGACCAGAAGGAATTAAATATGAGACAGCGAAGGTGGCTTGAGTTGTTAAAAGATTATGATTTTGGGTTGAATTACCATCCGGGTAAAGCTAATGTTGTTGCAGATGCCTTAAGTAGAAAAACTTTGCACATGTCTGCCATGATGGTTAAGGAGTTAGAATTACTAGAACAGTTCAGAGACTTTAGTTTGGTTTGTGAAGTGTCGTCAGAGAGTGTGAAACTGGGAATGTTGAAAATCACCAACGAACTTTTGGATAGTATCAGAAAGGCTCAGAAAGAAGATGTGAAGCTGGTAGACTTAATAGTTGGAAGTAATCAGACTGATGATGATGACTTTAAAGTTGATGATCAAGGAGTATTGCGATTTCGAAATACGATTTGTATCCCTGAAGATGCTGAGATGAGGAAGATGATTCTGGAAGAAAGCCACCGAAGTAGCTTGAGTATTCATCCGGGAGCTACAAAAATGTATTATGACTTGAAGAAGTTGTTTTGGTGGTCCGGGTTGAAGCGCGATGTGGCGCAATTTGTGTATGCATGTTTAATCTGTCAGAAGTCAAAAGTTGAACATCAGAAGCCTGCTGGACTACTGACACCTTTAGATATTCCAGAGTGGAAGTGCGATAGCATATCCATGGATTTTGTGACTAGTTTACAGAATACCCCAAAGGGAAATGATGCAATTTGGGTCATTATAGATAGACTGACGAAGTCGGCTCATTTTATTCCGATAAATATTAGTTTTCCTATACCTCAGTTGGCAGAAATCTATATCCGTGAGATTGTGAAGTTGCATGGTATTCTATCAAGTATTGTATCAGATAGAGATCCAAGATTTACATCTAGATTTTGGAAAAGTTTGCAGGAAGGGTTGGGTTCTAAGCTGAATTTGAGTTCGGCATATCATCCACATACAGATGGATAGACTGAGAGGACGATTCAGTCGCTGGAGGACTCGTTAAGAGTTTGTGTGCTTGAGCAGGGAGGAACTTGGGATAGTCATTTATCATTGATCGAGTTCGCTTACAATAACAGTTACCATTCTAGCATTGGAATGGCACCATTCGAAGCGTTGTATGGCCGGAGATGCAGAACTCTGTTGTGTTGGTACGAGTCCGGTGTGAGTGTGGTACTAGGACCTGAGATTGTCCAACAGACTACCGAGAAGGTTAAGTTAATTAGAGAAAAGATGAAAGCGTCTCAGAGTAGACAGAAGAGTTATCATGATAAGTGTAGGAAAGATCTTGAGTTTCAAGAGGGAGACCATGTGTTTTTGAGAGTCACTCATGTGACCGGTGTTGGACGGGCGCTGAAATCGAATATGTTGACTCCAAGGTTAATTGGCCCGTATCAAATTTTGGAAAGAGTTGGGATGGTTGCGTATAGAGTGGGTTTACCACCGCATCTATCGAATTTACATAATGTATTCCATGTGTCATAACTCCGGAAGTATGTTTCAGATCCGTCTCATGTGATTCCAAGAGATATTGTGCAAGTGAGAGACAACCTCACGATCGAGACCTTACCAGTGAGGATTGAAGGTCGTGAAGTGAAGAAGCTAAGAGGCAAGGATATACCCCTTGTGAAAGTCGTTTGGAAAGGAGCGGCTGGTGAAAGTTTGACGTGGGAGTTGGAAAGTAAGATGTTAGAGTCGTATCAAGAGTTGTTTGAGAAAGGTAAATTTTCGAGGACGAAAATCTTCTAAGTGGGGGAGAGTTGTAACGCCCTATTTTATTTAATTAATTATCTTATTAAATTTGGAGTCTTTTATTAATTATTTAATTAATTGTGATATTTGTTGATATGTGATGTTGTGTGTTGATGTTGATAATTATTATTATTAAGTTGTTCTGTTATATTTGGTGAAGAAATATAATAAAGTTTGTTTTAGAAAAATAAAATAATTTAAGTGAGGATAATTTGGTAATTAGAAGAGTTTGTTAGGAAGCTTAGAAGAGGCTATAAATAGGAGGGAGTAATAGAAGGTTAGGATAGAAACCAGAAACAGAGAAAACAGAGAGAACGTGAAAGTGCAGCTTTTGGGAGAAAACTGTAGAGTTCTGTAAAATCAACAAAATCCAAGGTAAGGGTGGGACTAGCTTTCTTTAATTCTAAGCACATGAATTTTGAAATTTATTTAATCATGTTGTTGTTGATTTGTGTTGTTTAAGAAATTAGGGTTGAATCAAATTAGGTTGTCAGAAGCTTAGATAATCTGTTGAATTAATGTAAAGATTGTTGTATAGGTTGTAGTTAATCAGTAGGTGATGTTTCTTATCAATTTTGGGGAGTTTGGATGTTAAAAATTGGGTTTTTGGGGAAAATTATGGGTTGCTGTTCGTAATGTTCGTCCCCCTGTTCATCGTCGCTCGCCACAGCGCACGATTATCCTCGCCTCGCTAGTTGCAGATAACTCGCCATGGCGAGCACCTTAGATCGCCTCGCGAGTGACCCCAGTTGTCACTCGCCACGAGGAGCACTTTGCTCGCAACGGCGAGCACATGGCAGAGAGCCATTACCCCTTCGCCACGGCGAGTAACCCCACTCGCCATGGCGAGTTAAGCAGTAGGTGTCTCGACTTTGTGTCTTTGAACATGTTTCTTTTTTGAGGTGGACTTAGGTTTAAATTATGAAGTTGTTGTTGATTAAGTAGTGTATTCTAGTAGCTGTAGTTGACACGAAGAATATTTCGTGGATGTTTGATTATGTGCATTATATGCTATGTTGTTGCATGTTGCTCAAGTTGTATTGTTGCATGCTGTCCAAGTTGTATTGTTGCATGTTGTTTTCAGTTGTATTGTTGCATAACCATTGGTCTAGGTTGAGGGTTTGATGCTCTGCTAAGTTGTTAAGTTGGGGGCTTGATGCCCTGTTTAGTCGCATTACGACATCCTGTTGAGAGCTTGATGCTCTGTTGGTACCACATGCATAAATATATTGCATATTGTTGAGTTGTTGTTGTGTCGTTGTATTGTTGAGTTGTTGTTGTTGTTGCATTGTTGAGTCGTCATTTGTTGCATTGTTGAATAGTTGCTATTGATAATTGTTAACTGAATTTACATGAAGTTCTTGTCAATTAATAAATGTTGTAGTTGTATGTTGATTAAATTCTGATTTTTGAATTTATTGCTTATTATTAATGAATGTGAAATCTCACCCCTTCTGCTTGAAAATGTTGCTCTTCATATGAGTAACTTGCAGGTGATCAAGAATAGTGCAGATGTGAGTTGATCCTCGTGTCGTCATAGGAGTCTTGCTCTGATATGTAACGGGATGGGGATATCTTTTATGTTTCGTTGTTTTTCCTATTACGTAACTTTTTAAGATGTTATTGGACCATCTTTAATTGGTATTTTATTATGTTGATGATGTTGAGGCCTAGTGCCAAGTTTTGGATTAAAAGTTGAATTTTCCGCTGCGACTTTATTTTAAATATTATAAGCAGGTGTTTTATTTGAAATAGTGGGTTTTAACTCCACTTACGTTGAAATGATTTTGAAATAAAAAGTAGTGTGACATCCTGTTTTATGTTGAACTCTGATAAAATTAGGTATTATTTATATGTTGGGAAAACGAGGTGTTACATTTCCCTCTTAGGACGCCGCCTTTAGGCGCTTCCAGAAACCTCTAGAACGCGCCTAAAGTCATAAATACCCCTGTTTCTTAGTAGCTAAGTAACAGAAACCCAAGCCCACAATAGGCTATAAATATTATATTAGAGAGCATTCTCAAGGCATCCGATATTCAGTCTAAACCCTAATAAACGACATAAACCCTAGTATTCACTACTCGCACTTTTCTGCAAGTACATGTATTTCTTGGTGCTCCTTTTTACAAGGTCCATACCTGTGATGTTTACCAGACGACTTATCCAACTCCTTGGATTGAGTTGTTTGTGTCGAGTGTTAGCTTAATTCTGTTTTGAATTTCCCTAACCTATTCTCGTTATGTAGTGAACTGAGATGGTTGGAAGAAACGATGCTGCCCTTGCTGCTGCTTTGCAAGCTATGGCTCAAGCTGTTGGGCAACAACCTAACGCTGGTGGTAACAATGGAGTGCGGATGCTGGAGAATTTTCTGAGGAACCATCCACCTACCTTCAAAGAGATTGAAAGAATTTTTTGAGTCATGGAATGCACTGCACCTCAGAAGGTTCGTTTTGGTACCCATTGTTTGGCTGAGGAAGCTGATGACTGGTGGGTTAGTGTTCGTCCGAATCTGGAGAACGATGGTGAAGTTACTTGGGCTACTTTCAGGAGGGAATTCCTGAATAGATATTTTCCAGAGGATGTTCGGGGAAAGAAAAAGATTGAATTTCTGGAGCTGAAGCAGGGTGACATGTCAGTCACTGAGTATGCTGCTAAGTTTGTTGAACTGGCTAAGTTTTATCCACACTACACTGCTGAGACTGCTGAATTCTCTAAGTGCATCAAGTTTGAAAATGGTTTGCGTGCTGAGATTAAACGCGCAATTGAGTATCAGAAGATCCGTCAATTTTCTGAGTTGGTGAGTAGCTGCAGGATTTATGAGGAAGACACCAAAGCTCATTATAAGATTCTAAATGAGCGGAAGAGTAAGCAACAACAAAGTCTTGGTAAGCCTTACAGTGCTCCTGCTGATAAGGGCAAACAAAAAGTGAACGATGAGAAAAGGCCAAATGATGAGAAGAGGACTGGGAGAAGAGATGCTCCTACTGAGATTGTTTGCTTTTGATGTGGAGAGAAAGGTCACAAGAGTAATGCTTGCAATGTGGGTGAAGTGAAACGGTGTTTCCGTTGTGGCAGGAAAGGGCATACAATTGCAGATTGTAAGCATGATGAGATGGTTTGTTTTAAGTGCGGTGAAGAAGGACATATTAGTCCTCAGTGTCCTAATCCTAAGAAGGAACAAGTTAGAGGGAAAGTGTTTGCTTTGACTGGCACTCAGACAGTTAATGAGGATCGTCTGATCAGAGGTACATGTTTTATTAATAGTACTCCTTTAATTACTATCATTGATACTGGTGCTACGCATTGTTTTATTGCTGCTGATGTTGTCTCAAAGTTGGGTCTTGATGTGTCTTTTATGAATGGGGAAATGGTTGTCGAAACCCCAGCTAAGGGTTCGGTGACTACTATTCTCGTATGTTTGAAGTGTCCTTTGTCGATGTTTGGTAGAGATTTTATAGTAGATTTGATATGTTTGCCGTTGAGTGGGATGGATGTAATTCTAGGTATGAATTGGTTAGAGTATAACTACGTCTATATTAATTGCTTTAGGAAAACGGTGCGTTTTTCCTCTACCGAAGAAGAAGAAGGAGAAATTGAGCTCTTGACTACTAAGCAGTTGAAGCAGTTGATGAGAGATGGAATCCCGATGTTTTCTATGATGGCGTCCCTGTCCATTGAAAATCAAGCAGTGATTGTTAAGTTGCAAGTATTGTGTGAGTTTCAAGAAGTTTTCCCTGATGAAATTACAGATGTGCCGCCGAAGAGAGAGGTAGAATTCTCAATTGATCTTATTACGGGGATGAAGCCTGTTTCTATGGCGCCTTACCGTATGTCAGCTTCTGAATTAGCTGAGTTGAAGAAGCAATTAGAAGATTTACTTGATAAAAAGTTTGTAAGACCGAGTGTTTCACCTTGGGGAGCGCCTGTGTTATTGGTTAAGAAGAAAGATGGCAGCATGAGGTTGTGTATCAATTACCGGCAGCTGAATAAAGTAACAATAAAGAATAAATATCCACTTCCGAGGATCGACGATTTGATGGACCAGTTAGTAGGTGCCCGTGTGTTCAGCAAGATTGATTTAAGGTCGTGTTATCACCAGATCAAGGTGAAAGATGATAATATTCAAAAGACAACCTTTAGGACTCGTTAAGGACACTATGAATATAATGTGATGCCTTTTGGTGTTACTAATGCGCCGGGAGTGTTTATGGAATATATGAACCGTATTTTTCATGCTTATTTGGATCGTTTTGTTGTAGTATTTATAGATGATATCCTGATATACTCCAAGTCCGAGGAGGAACATGTCGAGCATTTGAGAATTGTTTTGCAGGTGCTGAAAGAGAAGAAGTTATATGCCAAGTTATGTAAATGCGAATTCTGGTTAAACGAAGTAAGTTTTCTTGGTCACATTATTTCTAGTAGAGGTATTGCTGTGGATCCATCTAAAATTAATGCGGTATCGCAATGGGAGACCCCGAAGTCGGTTACCGAGATTAGAAGCTTCTTGGGTTTAGCAGGTTCTTACCGGAGGTTTATTGAAGGATTTTCCAGGTTAGCACTTCTGTTAACTCAGTTGACTTGTAAAGGCAAAGCTTTTGTGTGGGATATTCAATGCGAAAACAGCTTTAATGAATTGAAGAAGCGTTTGACGATAGCATCGATTTTGATATTACCAAAGTCTAATGAACAATTTGTTGTGTACTGCGATGCGTCTGAGTTGGGCCTAGGTGGTGTGCTTATGTAGGATAATAAAGTAGTAGCTTATGCATCAAGGTAATTGAGGATTCATGAACGTAATTATCCTACTCATGATCTGGAGTTGGCTGCAGTGGTTTTTGTGCTTAAGATTTGGAGACATTATTTGTATGGTTCTAGATTCGAAGTGTTCAGCAATCATAAGAGTTTGAAGTACTTATTTGACTAAAAGGAATTAAATATGAGACAACGAAGGTGGCTTGAGTTGTTAAAAGATTATGATTTTGGGTTGAATTACCATCCGGGTAAAGCTAATGTTGTTGCAGATGCCTTAAGTAGAAAAACTTTGCACATGTCTGCTATGATGGTTAAGGAGTTAGAATTACTAGAACAGTTCAGAGACTTTAGTTTGGTTTGTGAAGTGTCGTCAGAGAGTGTGAAACTGGGAATGTTGAAAATCACCAACGAACTTTTGGATAGTATCAGAAAGGCTCAGAAAGAAGATGTGAAGCTGGTAGACTTAATAGTTGGAAGTAATCAGACTGATGATGATGACTTTAAAGTTGATGATCAAGGAGTATTGCGATTTCGAAATACGATTTGTATCCCTGAAGATGCTGAGATGAGGAAGATGATTCTGGAAGAAAGCCACCGAAGTAGCTTGAGTATTCATCCGAGAGCTACAAAAATGTATTATGACTTGAAGAAGTTGTTTTGGTGGTCCGGGTTGAAGCGCGATGTGGCGCAATTTGTGTATGCATGTTTAATCTGTCAGAAGTCAAAAGTTGAACATCAGAAGCCTGCTGGACTACTGACACCTTTAGATATTCCAAAGTGGAAGTGCGATAGCATATCCATGGATTTTGTGACTAGTTTACCGAATACCCCAAAGGGAAATGATGCAATTTGGGTCATTATAGATAGACTGACGAAGTCGGCTCATTTTATTCCGATAAATATTAGTTTTCCTATACCTCAGTTGGCAGAAATCTATATCCGTGAGATTGTGAAGTTGCATGGTATTCTATCAAGTATTGTATTAGATAGAGATCCAAGATTTACATTTAGATTTTTGAAAAGTTTGCAGGAAGGGTTGGGTTTTAAGTTGAATTTGAGTTCGGCATATTATCCACATACAGATGGATAGACTGAGAGGACGATTCAGTCGCTGGAGGACTCGTTAAGAGTTTGTGTGCTTGAGCAGGGAGGAACTTGGGATAGTCATTTATCATTGATCGAGTTCGCTTACAATAACAGTTACCATTCTAGCATTGGAATGGCACCATTCGAAGCGTTGTATGGCCGGAGATGCAGAACTCCGTTGTGTTGGTACGAGTCCGGTGTGAGTGTGGTACTAGGACCTGAGATTGTCCAACAGACTACCGAGAAGGTTAAGTTAATTAGAGAAAAGATGAAAGCGTCTCAGAGTAGACAGAAGAGTTATCATGATAAGTGTAGGAAAGATCTTGAGTTTCAAGAGGGAGACCATGTGTTTTTGAGAGTCACTCCTGTGACCGGTGTTGGACGGGCGCTGAAATCGAATATGTTGACTCCAAGGTTAATTGGCCCGTATCAAATTTTGGAAAGAGTTGGGATGGTTGCGTATAGAGTGGGTTTACCACCGCATCTATCGAATTTACATAATGTATTCCATGTGTCATAACTCCGGAAGTATGTTTCAGAACCGTCTTATGTGATTCCAAGAGATATTGTGCAAGTGAGAGACAACCTCACGATCGAGACCTTACCAGTGAGGATTATAGGTCATGAAGTGAAGAAGCTAAGAGGCAAGGATATACCCCTTGTGAAAGTCGTTTGGAAAGGAGCGGCTGGTGAAAGTTTGACGTGGGAGTTGGAAAGTAAGATGTTAGAGTCGTATCAAGAGTTGTTTGAGAAAGGTAAATTTTCGAGGACGAAAATCTTCTAAGTGGGGGAGAGTTGTAACGCCAAATTTTATTTAATTAATTATCTTATTAAATTTGGAGTCTTTTATTAATTATTTAATTAATTGTGATATTTGTTGATATGTGATGTTGTGTGTTGATGTTGATAATTATTATTATTAAGTTGTTCTGTTATATTTGGTGAAGAAATATAATAAAGTTTGTTTTAGAAAAATAAAATAATTTAAGTGAGGATAATTTGGTAATTAGAAGAGTTTGTTAGGAAGCTTAGAAGAGGCTATAAATAGGAGGGAGTAATAGAAGGTTAGGATAGAAACCAGAAACAGAGAAAACAGAGAGAACGTGAAAGTGTAGCTTTTGGGAGAAAACTGTAGAGTTCTGTAAAATCAACAAAATCCAAGGTAAGGGTGGGACTAGCTTTCTTTAATTCTAAGCACATGAATTTTGAAATTTATTTAATCATGTTGTTGTTGATTTGTGTTGTTTAAGAAATTAGGGTTGAATCAAATTAGGTTGTCAGAAGCTAAGATAATTTGTTGAATTAATGTAAAGATTGTTGTATAGGTTGTAGTTAATCAGTAGGTGATGTTTCTTATCAATTTTGGGGAGTTTGGATGTTAAAAATTGGGTTTTTGGGGAAAATTATGGGTTGCTGTTCGTAATGTTCGTCCCCCTGTTCATCGTCGCTCGCCACAGCGCGCGATTATCCTCGCCTCGCTAGTTGCAGATAACTCGCCATGGCGAGCACCATAGATCGCCTCGCGAGTGACCCCAGTTGTCACTCGCCACGAGGAGCACTTTGCTCGCAACGGCGAGCACATGGCAGAGAGCCATTACCCCTTCGCCACGGCGAGTAACCCCACTCGCCATGACGAGTTAAGCAGTAGGTGTCTCGACTTTGTGTCTTTGAACATGTTTCTGTTTTGAGGTGGACTTAGGTTTAAATTATGAAGTTGTTGTTGATTAAGTAGTGTATTCTAGTAGCTGTAGTTGACACGAAGAATATTTCGTGGATGTTTGATTATGTGCATTATATGCTATGTTGTTGCATGTTGCTCAAGTTGTATCGTTGCATGCTGTCCAAGTTGTATTGTTGCATGTTGTTTTCAGTTGTATTGTTGCATAACCATTGGTCTAGGTTGAGGGTTTGATGCTCTGTTGGTACCACATGCATAAATATATTGCATATTGTTGAGTTGTTGTTGTGTCGTTGTATTGTTGAGTTGTTGTTGTTGCTGCATTGTTGAGTCGTCATTTGTTGCATTGTTGAATAGTTGCTATTGATAATTGTTAACTGAATTTACATGAAGTTCTTGTCAATTAATAAATGTTGTAGTTGTATGTTGATTAAATTCTGATTTTTGAATTTATTGCTTATTATTAATGAATGTGAAATCTCACCCCTTCTGCTTGAAAATGTTGCTCTTCATATGAGTAACTTGCAGGTGATCAAGAATAGTGCAGATGTGAGTTGATCCTCGTGTCGTCATAGGAGTCTTGCTCTGATATGTAACGGGATGGGGATATCTTTTATGTTTCGTTGTTTTTCCTATTACGTAACTTTTTAAGATGTTATTGGACCATCTTTAATTGGTATTTTATTATGTTGATGATGTTGAGGCCTAGTGCCAAGTTTTGGATTAAAAGTTGAATTTTCCGCTGCGACTTTATTTTAAATATTATAAGCAGGTGTTTTATTTGAAATAGTGGGTTTTAACTCCACTTACGTTGAAATGATTTTGAAATAAAAAGTAGTGTGACATCCTGTTTTATGTTGAACTCTGATAAAATTAGGTATTATTTATATGTTGGGAAAACGAGGTGTTACATTTCCCTCTTAGGACGCCGCCTTTAGGCGCGTCCAGAAACCTCTAGAACGCGCCTAAAGTCATAAATACCCCTGTTTCTTAGTAGCTAAGTAACAGAAACCCAAGCCCACAATAGGCTATAAATATTATATTAGAGAGCATTCTCAAGGCATCCAATATTCAGTCTAAACCCTAATAAACGACAGAAACCCTAGTATTCACTACTCGTACTTTTTTGCAAGTACATGTATTTCTTGGTGCTCCTTTTTACAAGGTCAATATCTGAGATGTTTACAAGACGACTTATCCAACTCCTTCAATATTAATGAGATTTTTTTTTATGAATACATGCATGCATGACTATGCAACAAAAACAGTGAAAACATGGTCAAAGGTTTAAGTCCATAATGATGGAGTCAAGGGTAAGAGTATCGCCGCATGGTAAGGACTATGGTTTCATTTGTACTTGTATCATGGGTTCTACCAAGTTCCCAAATTCATTGACCCCTTCCGGATATTGTTGGTTTACAAGACTGACTGTTAGTCCAACAATATTCGCAAGAAAATCTCATTTGAGTGTAGTTTCGCGTATCAACTAATTTTAAGATTACTTTTGATTAGTCACCGCACTATGCCCAAAAAGGCCAAGATGAGTTAAAGGTAACTCTAAAGGTGCTCATCTTCACGGGACACTCATATTGAAATGTAATAACGCCGACATGACTACTTGTGATGAAATAGTACTATCTTCATGAGGCCTCCACTGAGCGGGGTTATATCACATGTACACAAGGCTCAAGACTACTGTTGGCAAGACACTATGATTATACCACCATCCTATCTTATTTGTTTCCCTCAAGTCCAAGTAGTGGACTTATCTCACCACTCACAAAGAAACCAAAACACATAAGCACATATTTACATTTTTTACAAGCAAATTATAGCACAAAAATAAATAAAATCAAGATAGGCTTAACCCTTTTAGGGAATATCCCCAGTGAAGTCTTCATTTCTGTTGCGGTGATTTTCGGTTATCAAGCTATTGATTAGCGTTGACTCACAAATTTAGGTTCACCACCGAGCTTTAATTTTTTCAAGGGAAATGGGAAAAGTTCGAATAAACCCACAATTTTTAGAGATTTAAGGTTCGGTGATTAGTGACATATAGGGAATGTATTAGAACCCTAAACGTCTGAAATATTCTATAGAACCTCTTGCTTTAATTTATTTTTTGGCTAATATTATTTGCTTGTAAAAGATTAGTGTAATGATGAAAAAAAGAAAATATTTTATGGTTTTTTTATTTGGAAAGGCGAGGTCTTTTGCCTACGTACCCGTGAGAGATAAAAATCATGTAGTTCGGGGTAAAAAGTCGAGTGATTTGTTTGATTTTTTAATTAGTTTCTGAAAAGGTTTTAAAAGAAAAGCCAAATGGCAGAGGTAAAATTTGTTTAGTGTTTTTTTTTTAAGAAAGGGTTTAAATATATTAAAATGGATTAAAGTATTTGTTAAAGAAAGTAAAATGGATAAATATCTTGATGAGGATCAAAGTGTTTTTTTAGGAAAAGAATTCTTATTTTTTTAAAATTAGTTTTCGACTTTTTGAATGTTTTTTTATTTTACTTTTTTTATTTAAAGCCTATAAAATAAAACAACGATAAATTAAATACGCGAGAGTTCTGTAGTGGCACTAGGTTAAAACGAGCCCCTTTCCCTTGGATAATAAACTAAACCTAATGTTTTTTTGCATTTTTGATATATGAAAGCTAAATAAATAAATAAAGACAATGTATATTTTTGATTTTTTATATTACAACTTCCTGAAATACATTCTAAGTGCAAAATAAGAAAATTAAAATGCTAAACAAAAATAAAAATGAGTTGCAAAATAAATAAAAGAAATAAATTGTGAAAATGAAATAAAGAAATAGAAGAGCAGGGGGTGCAAACAGCAAGCAAAAGCTAATATTGGGATAAATAGGCCCAAATGAGGGCCACAAAAAGTTAATTTAGGTCGTTGATTTGGTAAAACGGCCCTGATTTGGATCATGGGGGTAACGCATGCAGACCCTTTGATCAAGATCAGAGGGCCATGGGGTGTGGGCGCATGACAAGGCTTGCACCTTCACGCAGTGAATCTGGGTGTGGTATAAATACCCCATAGATCTTTTTTTTTTTTTTTTTTTTTCATTTCCTCATTTCTTTCTCTTTCTACTCTGCTTTCTCTCTCTAACTTCTCTCTTTATCCCTCTCCAGTCATCTTCTCCGGCAGGTTTGAAATTTCGGACGGCTGGCCGGCCGGCCAAAGTGGCGGCGTCACCGCGCCAGAACCCTAATAATATATTTTTTCTCTTTTTTTTTTGTGGTTTCTTTTCTCCCTTCTCTTCTTTTTTTTTTTTAAATAAAAAAACAACAAAATAAACTCTTTATAGTCTTAGATCTAACAAGAAAGAAGTTATACCTTTTGGTCTGTTGTTCGGTTTTGTGGATTCTAGCTTTGTTTGTATGTGATTTTAGATTTTGTGGTGGTTGTAACATCCCTATATTTTAAATACATTATTATTATGTCTTTCTTAGTAATTCAATAATTATGATTTATTCAACAATTTCTTTTATGTGTGAAGAATTTAGAACAATATTGACATGTTCTATTTTAGTAAATTAATTAGAATTTCATTTAAACTATTATTCCATATATTCCAATTTTATCAATCAATTTGCTGTAACAAAAATAGAAAAATTATTTGTTAAATAATTTATTTTTATTCTAAAGCTGCATTTTTATTTGTAATTTAATTTAAAGTTAATTTTTGTATTATATTAATTATTATATAAATTAGTTTTCAATTTTGACAATGTCTTATTAATACTACACGTTTACTTTTCTTTGCCTATTTGCCAAGTCATTTGTATGCCACTACCGCCATATTTCCTTATCTCCATATGCCACTATGTTGCCGTGGATTGTTGGGTCAATGAAATGACTATTTGGTTCCTAAAAAGAAGCCACACCTATTCAAGTTCTCTCACCATTAGTTATCCTTCCACTAACTTAAATTGCACAAATTTCATTGAATCGATTTTGTTATTTAACCACACAAGTTATACCATCCATCTCGTATAATTATTTGCATCAATTTTCTTCCCTTATTTAAATACCCGACCACTATTACTGATCCTAATTGCTTTCAGTTGTAACCTCCAGCCATGCATTTATGGAACACCTTATAGATATTCATAAATTTAATTATCTTCTAACCTAATTTTAGTGTATATGTATTAGTCTAGCATGTGCCATGCATCATGGTTTAAAAAAAGAATAATCAAACCCTCTCAATTATCTATAATGGTCACCTACCGATAAATATATCCACCCTTTATAGCCTTCAACACATTTGAGAAGCATGTATCCTTGTGGTTGTCCTGGTTGATTGGATTTGAGTTAGCGGAGCGAAGAACAATGTGTATAAATTTAGAGGTTATTCGGTTAGGAAGGAGGGCATCCAAGGTAAGTGCTCTAGTCTTGATCATGATTCAAATGAAAATAATGTATTATGATGTTGAATATGATATGCCTCTGGATTTTAATGGATGAGTGTGAAAATATTTTATTAGGTTTTCTTTTGTTCTCATGATTAAAAAAATATAAGAATTGATGATTTGTAATTTTATTAAAAGTATGTGATTTGATAAATGTGTAAACCTTGATGATTGCTTATTTAGGAAATGGAAAATGTTGTTGAGTTAAAATGATTCGTTGTTATGCATGTGATTTAGAGGTTGTGTACAAGTTTACTAATTTTATGTGGTTTAAGTGTCAAATTGTTCTGTATGTGATTTAGAGAGGTTGTGTGCAAGTTTATTATTTTATGTGGTTTAAGTGTCAAAAAAATAAAAGAAAGAAAGAGTACATAGCATGCATATCATTGCATTTGATGGATTTTTAAGTACCAAATGAGGCGATTCGATGGATTTTTAAGTGCCAAATGGGGCGATTATTATTATTCGATGGATTTTTAAGTGCCAAATATGACGATTATTATTATTTCAATGGATTTTTAAGTGTCAAATGGGACGATTATTATTATATGTCAAATAGGGTGATTCAATGGATTTTAAGTGCCAAATGAGGTGATTATTACTATATGCCAAATGGGGTGATTCTTTATTATATGCCAAAAAGGGAGATTCTTTATTATATGCCAAAAGGGGCGATTAAAACTATTATGCCAATTGGGACGATATTCAGATCATGGTCTATTTGCATTTCATGCATCTGCATCAAAATTGAGTCTTGGGTCTTGTGTTTGTTCTTATAGTATACTTGAGCTGTGATGAATGTTTTGAACTAAAAAATAAATGTTTTAGCACAATTCCTTGATGATAGTTGTATATTCTTATTTGATGTTGTAATTTATTATTGATTTTATTTCATGGGTGTTGAAGACTAACCCTTACAACCAACATTTTAGGTACCAAAGGAGAGATGATGTATGCTTGATGTGTTTGCTTGAAGTGTGTACGCGGGGAAATAAATTTAGGTTTTCTGAATTGTAATTAAATTAGTTTAACTATTTTTGTTAAGTTCTAGTTATAAACCTATTATGCTTGCCTATTGTTAAAAAAAATAAAAATAGTCATATTTAAAAGAAAAAAAAGAACTAGACTTAATGTCTTGGATAAAAAATTCAGGGCGTTACAGTGGTGGTTGCTGGTTTAACTTGGTGAATGTTCTTGTTGTTGTTCTCGGTTTCGTTGGCTTTCGTTTGTGACTGATGAAATTTTTGGCTGCTAGTTGATAGAGTTTGGATTCGGATCTACGATTGTGGTTATGGTTTTTGGTGTCTGGTTCTTTATGATTGTGTTTGGGTTTGGTTCATGAGGTTTTGTGTAGATCGGTTTCGGATTTGTGATGTTTGATCACGGTTGGTTTGGGTGTTTGATGATTTTGGATTTTGGTGTTTAATCGGTTTTGTGAAGGCATTAAGAGTTTTTTTTACGTTTTGTCTTAGGATTAATTGATCTACCGGTCCCTTAACTTATTTCTTTTATTCAATTCAGTCTCATAAATCTTAACTTTCTCAAACACGTCCCTTAACTTATTTCTTTTATTCAATTTGGTCCAATTTTGATAATTTTAATTCCCTAAAATAAGAGACCGTTCGATTACGAAGGACTATCAAATTTTATAGTGTATCACCAACACCTAATTTTTTACTTTCTTCTTCTTCTTCCCTCATCTTCATTTATCCTTCAATCATCTTCATAAAATAAAATAAAAAAAACTCAGATTCAATTCCAACACCTAAAAACCCAGATTCAAAACTCAAAATCATAATCAAAATTAAAAATCGGAATCAAACCCAAAATAAATTATCAGGATACTATATAAAAAAAATTATTCGAATAGGAAAAAAATAATGAACAGTGCAAATTTTCTGATTGAAACCAAAAAAAATTCAGCAGTTAAGTGAGACTCTCTAGGATCTGATTGAAACTTTGCACACAGACATACGCTGAATAAAATATCTGGTCTGGATGCAGTAAGATATAACAGAGAACCTATCATACCTCTATACAGCTTCTGGTCAACTTTTGTTCTTTGATCCTCTTTGCTTAGAGTGCAGGTTGGATGCATTGGAGTGTTCATTTCATTAAAATCTTAAAGATTGAATTTCTTCAAGAGCTCTTTAGTGTACTTGGATTGATGAACATAGACTCCATCTTTGCATTGGTTGATTTGAATTCCCAAAAAGAATTTCAATTCTCCCATCATGCTCATTTCAAACTCATCATGCATTGACTTAGAAAAATCCTTGCAAAGAGAACCATTACTTGAACCAAAAATTATATCATCAACATAAATTTGAACAATTAGAATATCTTTCTTAAGAGTCTTCCTGAACAGTGTAGTGTCAACTTGACCTCTTTCAAAATCGTTATTAATTAAGAAATTACTTAGTCTATCATACCAAGCTCTGGGAGCTTGTTTCAAGCCATATAGTGATTTCTTTAGTTTATAAACATGGTCAGGATGTTTTAAATCCTCAAAACCAGGAGGTTGTTTGACATACACTTCTTTAGTTATGACACCATTAAGAAAGGCACTCTTAACATCCATTTGATACAGAATTATGTTGTGATTAATTGCGTAGGAAAGAAGTAACCTAATTGCTTCCAATCTTGAAACTGGAGCAAATGTTTCGGTCTAATCAATGCCTTTTTGTTG
Organism: Medicago arabica; assembly: GCA_946800305.1. NCBI lineage: Eukaryota > Viridiplantae > Streptophyta > Magnoliopsida > Fabales > Fabaceae > Medicago > Medicago arabica. The sequence continues at coordinate 27,316,905 of OX326966.1, forward strand.
ATTGTAGCCTTGAGCAACAAGTCTGGATTTGTTTCTGATTACTTATCCCTGCTCACTAAGCTTATTTCTAAACACCCATTTAGTTCCAATAATGTTCTTGTGCTCAGGCTTAGCTACTAGATCCCATACATCATTCCTTCTGAATTGGTTGAGTTCATCTTGCATAGCTAGAATCCATCCTTCATCTGCAAGTGCTTCTTCAATTGAGGCAGGTTCAACTATTGATAACAATCCTAAAGCAGACTCTTCTTGTCTGAAATGTGATCTAGTTCTTCTGGGACTTTCTTTGTTTCTAATAATTTGATCCTCAGGATGTGAAGACTTGTATTTGAACGCGTGTTTGGATTGGTTAGCTTGCTGAGAATCATCTTGAGCTTCTTCAGAAGCTACTTCATCAGGAACTTCAGGGGATGCTACAGCTTCTGGAGTATCATCAAACTCTAGAGTCTGATCAGGTTCTGAGTTATCATCAGACTCTTGAGAACCTGCAAAACTTTCATCCTGCTCTGGAGTTTCACTTCCAGGCACTTTGTCATCAAATTTGATGTGCATAGATTCTTCAACACAGTGTGTTTCTGAATTATACAATTTGTATGCCTTGGACCTTTCAGAGTAACCTAAAAAGATTCCCTTCTGAGCTTTGGCATCAAATTTCTTTAGATAGACTTTATTGTTTAGAATATAACATGTACATCTAAACTGATGAAAGTAAGATATGTTAGGTTTCCTTCCTTTAAAGAGTTCATATGCTGTTTTGTTCAACAAGGGTCTAATATAGATCCTGTTCTGAACATAACATGTTGTGTTTACTGGTTCTGCCCAAAAATGCTTAGCCAGATTGTTTTCGTGAATCATGGTTCTTGCCATTTCTTGTAAAGTTCTATTCTTTCTCTCTACTACCCCATTTTGCTGTGGAGTTCTAGAAGAAGAGAATTCATGGATGATTCCATGTTTTTCACAAAATATTTCAAATGGGTCATTTTCAAATTCTCCTCCATGATCACTTATGATTTTCAAGATTTACAATTCTTTTTCAAATTGGATTTGGATAAAGAATTTACTAAACACACTATATGAATCATCTTTAGATTTCAAAAACTTAACCTAACTCCATCTACTGTAATCATCAACAATGACTAATCCATATTTACTTTGAAGGTGAGAAAAACACAAGAAGGTGGGGTTGAATTGTGTTAGCTTTTCGCAGCTCTTGAAGAGTGAGAATCTAATTCCTTTAAACTCAGAGTCTGATAGGAGATTAGGTTCTGATGCAGCGGAATAATCAAGAGATAGAGAGAAGAAAGAACACAAGCAATTATACAGGTTCCTTCCACAAACCGGAAGTAGTCCTGTCCCCCTTGTACTTCCAAAGAGAGTTCACTAAAATGTAATATCAATTACAAGTTGCTCAAACACACAGTAAGAGACTTCCAATGCTCAAGCACGCAGGCAAGAGACTTCCTTGCTCAAAGACACAACTAAGAGACTTCCTTGCTCAAGGACGCAGCCAAGAGACTCATTTGCTCAAGCACACAAGCAAGAGACTTCTTACACAATTACAGAAAATTGAATAGAGTTGAAACACTTGACAACAATCAAATGTGTTTCAATTACAACAAAGACAGACTCTGTTTTACACAAAAGACAGACTCTGTTTTTCTATGGAACTTAGAAATTCTAGAATACTCAGTTTGTAAGAATCTAAGTTGTTGATGTGTTTTTGTTAAGACTCAGTTGAATATGAAAGCAACGCAGTGTAATTTTTCTAATTGTAGATCCCATGATGTTCTTGTGATCAGGCTTAGCTACTAGATCCCATACTTCATTCCTTTTGAATTGATTCAGTTCTTCTTGCATTGCTAGAATCCATCCTTCATCTCCAAGAGCTTCTTCAACAGAAGTTGGTTCAATAACAGATAATAATCCTAAAGCAGACTCTTCTTGTCTGAAATGCGATCTTGTTCTCATAGGACTTTCTTTATTGCCAATTATCTGATCTTCTGGATGAGAAGACTTGTATTTGAAAGATTGTTTGGATTGACTAGCTTGCAGAGAACCATCTTGAGCTTCATCAGAAGCTTCTTCATTAGGAACTTCAGGGGTTGTTCCAGCTTCTGAAGTATCTTCAGATTCTGGAATCTGATCAGACTCTGAGTTATCATCAGAATCTTGAGATTTTTCATGACTCTCATCTTGCACTGGAGTTTCACTTCCAGGCTCTTTGTCATCAAATCTTACATGCATAGATTCTTCCACACATTGTGTTTCTGAATTATACAGCCTGTATGCCTTAGAGCGTTCAGAGTAACCTAAAAAGATTCCCTTTTGAGCTTTGGCATCAAATTTCTTTAGGTAGACTTTGTTGTTCAGGACATAACATGTACATCCGAACTGATGAAAATAAGATATGTTGGGTTTTCTTCCTTTAAAGAGTTCATAAGCTGTTTTGCTCAACAGAGGTCTAATATAGATTCTGTTCTGAACATAACAAGCTGTGTTTACTGCTTCTGCCCAAAAATGCTTAGCCAGATTGTTCTCATGGATCATGGTTCTAGCCATCTCTTGTAAGGTTCTGTTCTTTCTCTCTACAACTCCATTTTGTTGTGGAGTTCTAGGTGCAGAGAATTCATGAATAATTCCATGTTTTTCACAGAAGACCTCAAACGGTTCATTTTCAAATTCTCCTCCATGATCACTTCTGACTTTCAAGATTTTCATTTCCTTCTCTGATTGAATTTGGATGCAGAATTTACTAAACACAGTATATGAATCATCTTTAGTTTTCAGAAATTTCACCCAACACCATCTGCTGTAGTCATCAACAATAACTAGTCCATATTTACTTCCATATAAGGATGCAGTGTTAACTGGTCCAAATAAATCAATATGAAGTAACTCCGAGGGTCTGGAAGTTGAAACAATTTCTTTCGACTTAAAGGGACTCTTGACAATTTTCCCTTTCTGACATGCTCCGCAAAGAGCATCTGAGTGATAGTCAATGTTTGGTAGGCCTTTGACAAGTTGTAACTTGCTAATTTTAGAGATTAATCTCCAGTTAACATGTCTCAAACGTCTATGCCACATCCACTTCTTATCACTCATTGACAGAAGGCACATTACCTTCTGATCAGTCAGTTCTGAGAATTTTATCTTGTACACATTGTTTCTTCGTTTTCCCTTGAAGACTATGGACTGATCATCCTTGTTAACCACTGTGCAGTTGTTCTTATTAAACAATACATCATAACCACTGTCACATAATTGACTTATGCTTAGTAAGTTATGTCTAAGTCCATCAACTAACCACACATTATTGATTGAGATCAGAGAGTTACCAATGGTTCCAGAACCAATGATTTTGCCAGTCTGGTTTCCTCCAAATCCCACAGTTCCTCCCTCTTTCATGGTTAGGGTTAGGAAGACCTTTCTCCCGTCATGTGACGCGAGCACCCACTGTCTAGGTACCAAGCCTTGTGCTTTCTTAGTCCTTTTAGACATACCTGCAGCATCAATAATATCAGACTTAGGTACCCATATTCTTATGGGTCCTTTTTGGTTAGTCTTAGAACCATTGAACTCTTTTCGCAAGTTATGTCTTGAAATCCTTGGCAATGTTTTCTCCCAAACCTTAGGGTTGGAACCGTTTGGTTTAGGTTTCAACTTGCCTTTCACAGTTTCTCTCCTTTGAAGCTTAGACTTTGGTTTTTCAGACTCTGGCTTTTTCAGAGTCTGTTTATCAGACTTTGAATGTTTCAGAGTCTGAGACTTTAAAGCTTTGGGTTCAAAGTTTTTCAGATCCTTTAACTTAACATTCTGAAGTTTTGACTTAGTCAGAATCTTAGAAGTAGAAGTTGTAGGTTCTGAATGAGTCTCTGTGTTGACTTCATCAGACCTTTTTACAAAAAGATTTTTCAACGCCTCTCTGGCTCTATCAGGACCAGGTTTCAAAGTCACTTCATTTGAGTTTCCTCCAATGAATCCAAGACCCTGTCCTCTGTTCTGATACGTGCTATAGATCATGGATGCAACCCTTGATCTGTCAATTCCAGTAGCAATAAATTCTTGCAGAGCAACATCTTGCTCACTTAAGTATTTACAGCTACACTTCTTGATCAATAAAGAATTATTTTCTTCTTTTAAATCTTCTAATTCCAACAGAGTTGAATTATGTCTTTTTGACAGCTTATCAAGCTGTTGTTTGACTTTCTTCAACTCAGTGGTCTTAGTTTTAAAATGACCAAGAAGCTCATTGACAGATTCTATAAGTTCAGATCTTGTGAGTTCAGAATATACCTCTGTTTCATTTTCAGAGTCTGTATCTGATTCTGCCTCAGGTGTCTCTTTAACAGATTCGATTGTAGCCATTAGTCCAACAGCTACATTGGCTTCACCATCAGCATCATCATCTTCAGATCCTGACTCATTATCAAGATCTTCCCAGGTGGCCATCAGACTTTTCTTGATCTGCTTCTTAAACTTGCTTGACTTGAAGGTTGGCCTTTTTGACTTGGATTTCTCCTTCTGCAGTTCTGGACACTCAGCAATAAAATGTCCAGTTTTCTTGCAGTTGAAGCAACCTTTCTGATCCTCCTTTTTGAACCCCTTCCCACTGCTCTTGCTCAGAAATCTCTTGTTCTTCTTAGCAAGGTACTGCATTCTGCTTGAAAGCATAGCCATTTCCTTTGCTACATCAGGATCCTCCTCTGAGCTTTCAGAAGCTGAAGACTCATTTTCAGATTCTTCAACCATGAGAGCCTTTGAAGACCTTCCTTTTGATTTTAAGGCAATGGTTTTGGATTTTCTTGCAGAATCATGTTCATTGAGACTTAACTCATGAACCTTGAGTGAGCTTACAAGATCTTCAACACTTAAAGTGTTTAAATCTTTAGCCTCCTCAATTGCAGTGACCTTTGGTCTCCATCTAGAGGGTAAGCTCCTTAAAATCTTGCTAACATGATCAGAAGCTATGTAGCTCTTCTTCAGTATCTGAAGACCAGATACTAGAGTTTGAAACCTTGAGTACATCTGCTCAATACTTTCATCCTCTTTCATCTTAAATAGTTCATATTGATGAACTAATAAAAGAGCTTTAGCTTCCCTGACCTTTTTGCTTCCTTCGTAGTTAGCACAGAGAGAAGCAAACATGGCTCTAGCAGTAGATTTGTCACTCATCTTCATGTATTCCGTTTTAGGAATAGCAGTGACAAGAGCCCCTCTGATGATATGATGTTTCTTATAGATTTTCTTTTGAACAGCAGTGTGAAGTTTGCGGTCAATGGCAGCACCTTCGTCATCAAGTTGTAAGTCACCAACACCATCTTCAAGTATGTCCCAGAGTTCTTCATCAAGACCCATGACATAACTATAGAAGTTGGTTTTCCACCAAGAAAATTCTTCAGGATCACCATTGAACTTAGGAATTTTTCCATAATCAGCCTTTCTACTGTTGTTATTGGATCCATATTCATATGGTATAGCAGCACCAGAAGTGGCACCAGAAGAAGACGGTTCGCTGGAAGACATGTTTTTCTCTGGATCTTTTCTGTTACACGGTCAAGTGCTAAGACAACAGAGCCGGAGCTCTGATACCAACTGAAAGTGAGAAAAACACAAGAAGGGGGGGGGGGGGTTGAATTGTGTTTTCTTTTCGCAACTCTTGAAGAGTGAGAATCTAATTCCTTTTAACTCAGAGTCTGAATGAGATCAGAGTCTGATAGGAGATTAGGTTTTGATTGCAGCGGAATAATCAAGAGATAAAGAGAGAACAGAGAACACAAGCAATTATACAGGTTCCTTCCACAAACCGGAAGTAGTCCTGTCCCCCTTGTACTTCCAAGGAGAGTTCACTAAAATGTAATATCAAATTACAAGTTGCTCAAACACACAGTATGAGACTTCCTTGCTCAAGCTCACAGGCGAGAGACTTCCTATGCTCAAGGACGCAGCCAAGAGACTTCCTTTGCTCAAGCACAAAAGCAAGAGACTTTTACACAATTACAAAAAATTGAATAGAGTTGAAACACTTGACAACAATCAAAATGTGTTTCAATTACAACAAAGACAGACTCTGTTTTACACAAAAGACAGACTCTGTTTTTCTGTGAAACTTAGAGATTCTAGGATACTCAGTTTGTAAGAATCTAAGTTTATGATGTGCTTTTGTTAAGACTCAGTTGAATACGAAAGCAGCGCAATGCAGTTTTTCTATGTTATAGAGTCACACAATTCTTCAAGTCTTCTATCCTTTATATAGGCGTAGGAAAGAGACATTGAGTCATCCAGCGCATCAGGATGATTTCTGAAGCTTGATCAATGACTGTTGATCTGTTGCTTGATTTGGTAATAGTCCTTCAATAGCATCATTTGAATTCCATTCCCTTTGAGGATTAATACCGGTAGACACAGTTGCCAAACTGTACGTGGTAGTGGAGTAGTGGAAACAGAGTTCGTACAACGTACTCTGTACTGGCCTGCAATCTTTGTCTTTGTGCTTCCCACGCTCAAGTTGACTTAGAAGCTAGCCGTTACTGCATTAGAGTTTCTTTGTGCATAGCAATGCAGTAGAGATCACTGTTAGGAGATTATCAAATTTGTGGCTTCAGACTCACTGTAGCACTAAGCTTCTGATAATCTTCAGACTCTCTTGGTTTTCAGATTCTGATGGTCTTCAGACTCTCTTCAGCACAGTCTTCAGACTCTCTTCGATACAGTCTTCAGACTCTCTTCGATACAGTCTTCAGACTCTCTTCGAAACAGTCTTCAGACTCTCTTCGAAACAGTCTTCAGACTCTCTTCAGTACAGAATCACAAGCAACAAGCTTCTATGGATTTATTGCTCTTTAACATTGTTCAAACAGAATGCTTTCTAAGATACAAATCTTAATTGATATCCTGCATACTTAAACAAATATTAGCAATATCCAATTGACAACTTTTTAATACCTTGTTATCATCAAAACTCAAAACGTGGTATTGTTGAACACCTTTGTTCCAACACAATCGAATTCATTCTCAGAATAATAAACGAATTTAGAGAACTGATTCTTAAATAGGGGCTCAGAGTCTAACTAAGCACCTTTCGCAGATTTCCCTTTAACTTTTACATAGAACATGCAATGTATTTAAAAGAAATACAAATCTCATAATTTTCCCTTCTCCCTGTTGAGAAAATACAAACAAATACTTTCCCTTCTCCCCCTTTTGTCATCAACAAAAAAAAGGTTTAGAACAAGTTCCTCCCCCTTTTTAAATGACTTAAGGTAAGGGTATAAACATATTTTAAGGAAAAATGAGATTCAGAGGGAAAAACATAGAAGATTCAGAGCATAAAAAAAATTGAATGCAAATAGAATCAAATAAAACTTGTATAAATTGTAAGCAAAAACAGTTCAGAAGATAGCAAACAAGAATTACAAAACAAAACAAAACGAAATTAAACTAAGGTTGGTTTTGTTTGGCAAGATGATCCATCAATTTCTGGAGATCCTCTTGCTGTTTCTTTACCATCTCTTCTAGAGCCTCAGTTCTTCTTAAATGCGCTTCTCTTTCTAGTCTGGCTTCTTCTTGAACTCTGTACAGTCTCCTCTTCAAAGAGTTATAAACCATTGATTCCCTTGGATTATACTGATCTTCATCAAAGAATGGTGTATCTCTAATCCTCAGAATAGGAGCTCTTTCCAAGATAATAGCTTTCTCAGCCCGCTTGACTTCTTCAACATGCTTGGCAGTGACAAGTACTTGTTCCCTGGCAGCAGCCTTCTGAATTTTGGTGATAAATTCCAAGAACTCAGTCTACACTGTAGAGAACTTGTCCTCATAGCTCACATTGAGGATGGGCACAAACCTTTGCTCAATAATGTCTTTGAGCTTATTGCTTGAAGAAGCATAGAACTCATCTATCTTGTTTGAATCAAATAAGTCAATATGAGGTTCAGAGGTTGAGGGTAGAGAGGCTCTTAAGGCTAGAAAGGCTTCAAACTCTGGGAAGATAGTTATAGGATCATAAAGAGGTTGGGGAACTCTTCTAGTTTCTGCTCTACATTCTGTTACAGTTTCTGATATGATATCAGAAGCTTGTTCCAGATTTTCAGAGGCTGGTTCAACAACAGGTTCTGAAAGTTCAGCAGAAGCTAAGGTAAGACTTTCTGTAGGTTCAGGTACAGGATCTGGTTTGGAAACAGATTCTGTAGCTTTTGTTGATTTGGATTTTGCAGGGGTCTTTGGTAGTTCTCCTCCTAGATGTTTTTCAAGTGAATCTAGAGTGTCTGGAGAGTCTACACAAATGGTTTCATGTTGGGGGGATGGCTGTTTAGACTGAATGGTTACTTCAGGCTTTTCAGAAGGTTGAATTGCCTGAAGTGGTTTGAGAAATGAAGGTTGAGCAGGATGGTCAGCAGGAAGATTCATAGACACTGTGATTGTGTCTTGTATTACTCTGTCCATAGTTGAATCAACATATTCAACTATTGCAGGGTCCAGTGGGTTATGGGATGATATGGGTTTGATTGGTGAGGGGGATGAATTTTTTAGGGATGGAAGAATTTGGCTCAAGGGTTTGTTATCTGATTTTGAATCAGATTCTGACTCTTGATTCAAAGAGGAAGATGAGCTATATGCTACGTTGCCAGAGGTGTCAATGCCAGCTTCTGGAGAAGCATAGTGATCAGACACAGTAGCTTCTGATAACTCAGCTTCTGCAGTAGCTACAAGATCCTTCTGTTTAAGAGCAGAAGCAAGCAACTTAGCAGTTTCTTTGACAGTCTCTTCCTTTAATTCTTCAGCAACCACTTCTGCTGCCATTGCCTTGCCAGCAGCATGTTCATCTTCAATCATAGATACAGAAGTACCTATCTTCTGTGCTACATCCTTAGCCACAGGAACCACATCCACCTTTCTCTTCTTGATCTGACTTTCTTCACCATCAGAGTCAGCATCAAGGAATTCAGCAATATCTTGAGCCATTTTGTCATAGTCTCTGTCAGCCTTGCCTTTCTTCGCTTTCTTCTCATCTTTCTTTGCCTTCTTCTCGTCCTTGGTTTCTTTTATCCTATCCTTGATTTCCTTGGATGCAGAAGATACTGATGAAGGCATAGGAGTTATGGTCTTAGGGGAACCAATTGTCACTCCTGGAAGAGCAGTAGATTTGATCTTCTTCTTGAGAGGCTCCTGCTTCTCTTCCTCTTCCTTGAGAACCACTTCTTTGGTTCTTTTTCCTTTGACCTTAAGAGGTCCTCCTCCAGCAGTCTCAGGAATGGCAGAATAGTTGATTATTCTACCAGTATCCTTGAAGTAATCTACCACAAATTTTGCAAGAACTTCAGGATTATCTTCTTTGGATATGGGAGGGAAGTCCATCATCAAGTCAGATTGCACATAGGATTCCCTCATATCATGCTTAGAGGGGTTGAATCTCTTGACAATCTTCATGTACTGCAGAGTCTTGCTATTTATGATTCTCCCGGTCACAGTTCCTAGATGAATATCTGATACCACACCAGATTCTGATAAGACCTTCAAGAGGCCTCCTTGATACAGAATCTCAGATATTAATCTTCCAAAAGGAACTTGCCTTCTGGTTTCTGATTGACTCTTCTTGATGGCCCAGCACATGTGGTGCATCACATATCTGGGGAAGTTGATCTTTATTTTGTTGATGAGAAAATAAAGAAGAACTTTGTGATCAACAGACAATGTGTCTGTTCCTCCTCCTTTCTGAAGCATACTGTCCAGTATAATCTTCAGAAGCACCCTATGCTCAGGATGCATATCCACCAGTTTATTTGAGGGTCTCCCATCAAATAACAGTTTGTTGCAGATAACAGCCCATTCACTTTTCTTGTTGACATTCCACTGAAATTTACCAGCGCTCTCCATTTGACAAGCCCTGGCTACCACTTCTTCAGTGATAACTATTGGTATTCCCATCACAGCAGACCTTACTTCAAGACCATTGTACGGTCTTAAACCCATTTGGTCTCTGTTCTTGCCAGCCAGCTTGGGGTAGTTTGAGATTGCAACTGTTTCTTCCAAAGTAGCTTCAGCTTTGTCGTAGACTTCTGACCTAACCCAAAAATCTTTAACAAGCTCCTGATATGTTGGTCCATTCAACATACCAAAGTAGTTCATCATTCCTTGTGAGAAGAAACGTCAACTCCATGACGACTAAGAGAACCAAAATCTACTGGAGATTCAACTTGAACTTCCAGAGTCTCCTTGATAATGTTCATCGTTCTGGGTTTGATAACGTAGGACTTTCCAGACTTGATTATAACACCAGATTGGACGAGATCACTTGTCATTATAGGGGTTTCTAAGTGTTTGATTTGAGAACAAAAAGTTTTGCAAAGTATTGAAAACAAGAAATTTGTTCAGAGAGAAAATCAAAGAGTGAAAAGAGAAGTGAGTTGTGTGTGTTATGTATTTATAGAAAAAAGTTTGATAACTGTTTGGAAAGAATAGGGGACAAACAAACACAAACAATAAATACATATAGCATGCAGCCGTAAAAGTATTGGGACAATGCGAAGGTAACTTGTTCAACATAATGAAATCATTGCCCTTTGAGTTCTTACCCAATACAGACAGGCCACGTCTGAGAAACTATAAAGTAACTGTCACCGTAGTGGGGCAGGTGTTACTAAATTCAACAGTCATGCTTCCACTAATATGAGCTTCTGAGAGTCTAAAGATTCCTTACCAGAGTCTGAATAGTTTATAAGAAGCTTTTATCAGAGTCTCTAAAAGAGGGTCTGATTCCCAAATAGCTTCTGAATATTTTCAGAGTCTGAATTCTGTTTTCAGAGGCGCACATTACCCAGAGACATAACACATGTTCAAATTTTTCTTTATGAAATCAAATCTTTCTACAGATAAGGGTTTAGTAAATATATCAGCCCATTGATGATCAGTATCAATGAATTGAATATCTAAAATTCCTTTTTGAACATAGTCTCTTATGAAATGATGTTTAATCGCAATGTGCTTTGCTCTTGAATGCAGAATTAGATTCTTAGACAGACATATAGCTGCCGTATTATCACAATAAATTGGGATACAGTTTTCAGTTATTTGATAGTCCTCAAGCTGATGTTTCATCCAGAGTAGCTGTGTACAACAACTAGCAGCTGAGATGTATTTGCTTCTGCTGTAGACAAAGCAATGGTTTCTTGTCTCTTGCTAGCCCAGGATATCAGATTCTCTCCCAAGAATTGACAATTGCCACAGGTAGATTTTCTTTCAATCCTGTCTCCAGCATAGTCAGCATCACAGAATCCAACTAACTTGTAGTCAGAGGATTTCTTGTAAAGAAGTCCAAGATTGGTAGTTCCATTCAGATATCTAAAGATTCTCTTAACAGCTGTTAAGTGAGACTCTCTAGGATCTGATTGAAATCTTGCACACAGACATACACTGAATAAAATATCTGGTCTGGATGCAGTTAGGTATAACAAAGAACCAATCATACTTCTTTCGTGTATTTGGACTGATGAACGTAGACTCCATCTTTGCATTGGTTGATTTGAATTCCAAGAAAGAACTTCAATTCTCCCATCATGCTCATTTCAAACTCATCCTGCATTACTTTCGAAAACTCTTTGCAAAGTGAACTATTTGTAGAACCAAAAATGATATCATCAACATAAATCTGAACTATAAGAATGTCTTTCTTCAGAGTCTTTCAGAATAGAGTAGTGTCAACTTGCCCTCGTTCAAAGTTGTTTTGAATTAAGAAATTACTTAGTCTTTCATACCAAGCTCTGGGAGCTTGTTTCAAACCATAGAGTGTTTTCTTCAATTTATAAACATGCTCTGGATGTTTTAAATCTTCAAAGCCAGGAGGTTGTTTGACATATACTTCTTCAGAAATGACACCATTAAGAAATGCACTCTTAACGTCCATTTGATACAGGGTTATGTTGTGATTAACTGCATAGGAAAGAAGTAACCTGATTGCTTCCAATCTTGCAACTGGAGCAAACGTTTCTATGTAATCAATGCCTTCTTGTTGACTGTAGCCCTGCGCAACAAGTCTGGCATTGTTTCTGATTACTTCTCCTTGTTCACTAAGCTTATTTCTGAACACCCACTTGGTTCCAATGATGTTCTTGTGATCAGGCTTAGCTACTAGATCCCATACTTCATTCCTTTTGAATTGATTCAGTTCTTCTTGCATTGCCAGAATCCATCCTTCATCTCCAAGAGCTTCTTCAACAGAGGTTGGTTCAATAACAGATAATAATCCTAAGGCAGACTCTTCTTGTCTGAAATGCGATCTTGTTCTTCTGGGACTTTCTTTATTGCCAATTATCTGATCCTCTGGATGTGAAGACTTGTATTTGAAAGATTGTTTGGATTGATTAGCTTGCAAAGAACCATCTTGAGCTTCATCAGAAGCTTCTTCATTAGGAACTTCAGGGGATGTTCCAGCTTCTGAAGTATATTCAGATTCTGGAATCTGATCAGCTTCTGAGGTGTCATCAGAATCTTGAGATTCTACACAACTTTCATCTTGGACTGGCGTTTCACTTCCAGGAACTTTGTCATCGAATCTGACATGCATAGATTCTTCAACACATTGTGTTTCTGAATTATACAGACTGTATGCCTTAGAGTGTTCAGAGTATCCTAAAAAGATTCCCTTTTGAGCTTTGGCATCAAATTTCTTTAGGTAGACTTTGTTGTTCAGGACATAACACGTACATCCGAACTGATGAAAATAAGATATGTTGGGTTTCCTTCCTTTAAAGAGTTCATAAGCTGTTTTATTCAACAGAGGTCTAATATAGATTCTGTTCTGAACATAACAAGCTGTGTTTACTGCTTCTGCCCAAAAATGCTTAGCCAGATTGTTCTCATGGATCATGGTTCTAGCCATCTCTTGTAAGGTTCTGTTCTTTCTCTCTACGACTCCATTTTGTTGTGGAGTTCTAGGTGCAGAGAATTCATGAATAATTCCATGTTTTTCACAGAAAACCTCAAATGGTTCATTTTCAAATTCTCCTCCATGATCACTTCTGACTTTCAAGATTTTCAATTCCTTCTCTGATTGAATTTGGATGCAGAATTTACTAAACACAGAATATGAATCATCTTTAGTTTTCAGAAATTTAACCCAACACCATCTGCTGTAGTCATCAACAATGACTAGTCCATATTTACTTCCATATAAGTATGCAGTGTTAACTGATCCAAATAAGTCAATATGAAGTAATTCCAAGGGTCTGGAAGTAGAAACAATTTCTTTAGGCTTGAAGGGACTCTTGACAATTTTCCCTTTCTGACATGCTCCGCAAAGAGCATATGAGTGATAGTCAATGTCTGGTAGGCCTTTGACAAGATGCAACTTGCTAAGCTTAGAGATTAATCTCTAGTTAGCATGTCCCAAACGTCTATGCCACAACCACTTCTTATCACCCATTGACAAAAGGCACACTACCTTCTGATCAGTCAGTTCAGAGAATTTTATCTTGTAGACATTGTTTCTTTGTTTTCCCTTGAAGACTATGGACTGATCATCCTTGTTAACCACTGTGCAGTTGTTCTTATTAAACAATACATCATAACCAATGTCACATAATTTACTTATGCTTAGTAAGTTATGTCTAAGTCCATCAACGAACCACGCATTACTGATTGAGATCAGAGAGTTACGAATGGTTCCAGTACCAATGATTTTGCCAGTCTGATTTCCTCCAAATCCCACAGTTCCTCCCTCTTTCATGGTTAGGGTTAGGAACATAGACCTTTCTCCCGTCATGTGACCCGAGCAACCACTGTCCAGGTACCAAGCCTTCTGCTTTTCTAGTCCTTTTAGACATACCCGCAGCATCAATAATTTCAGACTTAGGTACCCATATTCTCATGGGTCCTTTTTGGTTAGTCTTAGAACCATTGAACTCCTTTCGTAAGTTATGTCTTGAAGTCATTGGCAATGTTTTCTCCCATACCTTGGGTTTGGAACCGTTTGGTTTAGGTTTCAACTTGCCTTTCACAGTTTCTCTTCTTTGAAACTTAGGCTTTAGTTTTTCATACTCTGGCTTTTTCAGAGTCTGTTTATCAGACTTTGAATGTTTCAGAGTCTGAGTCTTTAAAGCTTTGGGTTCAAAGTTTTTCAGACCCTTTGACTTAACATTCTGAGATTTTGACTTAGTCAGAACCTTAGAAGTAGAAGTTGTAGGTTCTGAATGAGTCACTGTGTTGACTTCATCAGACTTACTTACAAAGTGATTTTTCAACGCCTCTCTGGCTCCATCAGGACCAGGTTTCAAAGTCACTTCATTTGAGTTTCCTCCAATGAATCCAAGACCCTGTCCTCTGTTCTGATACGTGCTATAGATCATGGACGCAACCCTTGATCTGTCAATTCCAGTAGCAATAAATTCTTGCAGAGCAACATCTTGCTCACTTAAGTATTTACAGCTACACTTCTTGATCAATAAAGAGTCTGCATCTGATTCTGCCTCAGGTGTTTCTTTAACAGATTCGGTTGTAGCCATTAGTATAACAGCTACATTGGCCTCACCATCAGCATCATCATCCTCAGACCCTGACTCATTATCAAGATCTTCCCAGGTGGCCATCAGACTTTTCTTGATCTGCTTCTTAAACTTGTTTGACTTGAAGGTTGGCCTCTTTGACTTGGATTTCTCCTTCTGCAGTTCTGGACACTCAGCAATAAAATGTCCAGTCTTCTTGCAGTTGAAGCAACCTTTCTGTTCCTCCTTTTTGAACCCCTTCCCACTGCTCTTGCTCAGAAATCTCTTGTTCTTCTTAGCAAGGTACTGCATTCTGCTTGAAAGCATAGCCATTTCCTTTGCAATATCAGGATCCTCAATTGACCTTTAAGAAGCTGAAGACTCATTTTCAAACTCTTCAACCTTGAGAGCCTTTGAAGACCTTCCTTTTGATTTTAAGGCAATGGTTTTGGACTTTCTTGCAGAATCATGTTCATTGAGACTTAACTCATGAACCTTGAGAGAGCTTACAAGATCTTCAACTCTTAACGTGTTTAAATCTTTAGCCTCCACAATTGCAATGACCTTTGGTCTCCATCTAGAGGGTAAGCTTCTTAAAATTTTGCTAACATGATCAGAAGCTATATAACTCTTCTTTAGTATCTGAAGACCAGATATTAGAGTTTGAAATCTTGAGTACATTTGCTCAATACTTTCATCCTCATTCATCTTGAATTGTTCATACTGATGAACTAACAGAAGAGCTTTAGCTTCCCTGACCTTTTTGCTTCCTTCATAGTTAGCACAGAGAGAAGCAAACATGGCTCTAGCAGTAGATTTGTCACTCATCTTCATGTATTCCGTTTTAGGAATAGCAGTGACAAGAGCCCCTCTGATGATATGATGTTTCTTGTAGATTTTCTTTTGAGCAGCAGTGTGAAGTTTGCGGTCTATGGCAGCACCTTCGTCATCAAGTTGTAAGTCACCAACACCATCTTCAAGTATGTCCCAGAGTTCTTCATCAAGACCCATGACATAACTATAGAAGTTGGTTTTCCACCAAGAAAATTCTTCAGGATCACCATTGAACTTAGGAATTTTTCCATAATCAGCCTTTTTACTGCTGTTATTGGATCCATAGTCATATGGTATAGCAGCACCAGAAGTAGCACCAGAAGAAGACGGTTCACTGGAAGACATGTTTTTCTCTGGATCTTTTCTGTTACACGGTTAAGTGCTATGACAACAGAGCCGGAGCTCTGATACCAACTGAAGGTGAGAAAAACACAAGAAGGGGGGGTTGAATTGTGTTAGCTTTTCGCAGCTCTTGAAGAGTGAGAATCTAATTCCTTTAAACTCAGAGTCTGAATGGGATCAGAGTCTGATAGGAGATTAGGTTCTGATGCAGCGGAATAATCAAGAGATAGAGAGAAGAAAGAACACAAGCAATTATACAGGTTCCTTCCACAAACCAGAAGTAGTCCTGTCCCCCTTGTACTTCCAAGGAGAGTTCACTAAAATGTAATATCAATTACAAGTTGCTCAAACACACAGTAAGAGACTTTCAATGCTCAAGCACGCAGGCAAGAGACTTCCTTGCTCAAAGACACAACTAAGAGACTTCCTTGCTCAAGGACGCAGCCAAGAGACTCCTTTGCTCAAGCACACAAGCAAGAGACTTCTTACACAATTACAGAAAATTGAATAGAGTTGAAACACTTGACAACAATCAAATGTGTTTCAATTACAACAAAGACAGACTCTGTTTTACACAAAAGACAGACTCTGTTTTTCTATGGAACTTAGAAATTCTAGAATACTCAGTTTATAAGAATCTAAGTTGTTGATGTGTTTTTGTTAAGACTTAGTTGAATATGAAAGCAACGCAGTGTAATTTTTCTAGTTGTAGAGTCCAACAATTCTTCAAGTCTTCTATCCTTTATATAGGTGTAGGAAAGAGACGTTGAGTCATCCAGCACATCAGGATGATTTCCGGTAGACACAGTTGCCAAACTGTACGAGGTAGTGGAGTAGTGGAAACAGAGTTCGTACAACGTACTCTGTACTGGCCTGCATTCTTGTCTTTGTGCTCCCCACGCTCAAGTTGACTTTGAAGCTAGCTGTTACTCCATTTGAGAGTTTCTTTTGCATCGCAATGCTGTAGAAATCCTTGTTAGCAGATTATCAGATTTTGGGCTTCAGACTCACTGTAGCACTAAGCTTCTGGTAATCTTCAGACTCTCTTGGTTTTTAGATTCTGATAGTCTTCAGACTCTGATACAGTCTTTCAGACTCTCTTCGGTACAGTCTTTAGACTCTCTTCGTTACAGTCTTCAGACTCTCTTCGATACAGTCTTCAGACTCTCTTCGATACAGAATCACAAGCAACAAGCTTCTCTGGATTTTTGCTCTTTAACATTGTTCAAACATAATACTTTCTAAGATATAAATCTTGATTGATATCCTGCACACTTAAACAAATATTAGCAATATCCTTTTGACAACTTTTTTAACACCTTGTTATCATCAAAACTCAAAACGTGGTATTGCTGAACACCTTTGTTCCAACATACTTCCATATAAGGATGCAGTACTGACTGGTCCAAATAAATCAATATGGAGTAGCTCCAAGGGTCTGGAGGTAGAAACAATTTCTTTTGGTTTGAAAGAAGTTTTAACAATTTTCCCTTTCTGGCATGCTCCACAGAGAGCATCTGAATGATAACCAATGCCTGGTAAGCCTCTGACCAGTTGTAACTTGCTAAGCTTAAAGATTAACCTCCAGTTAGCATGTCCCAACCTTCTTTGCCACAACCATTTCTTATCACTCATTGATAGAATACAAACTATCTTTTGATCAACCAGTTCAGAGAATTTAATTTTGTAGACATTGTTTCTTCTCTTTCCCTTGAACACAATGGATTGATCATCTTTGTTGACTACTGTGCAGTTGTTCTTATTAAACAAAACTTCATAACCACTGTCACACAATTGACTTATGCTCAGTAGGTTATGTCTAAGTCCATCTACGAACCACACATTATTGATTGAGATTAGAGAGTTACTAATGGTTCCAGTACAAATAATTTTTCCAGTTTGGTTTCCTCCAAATCCCACAGTTCCTCCCTCTTTCATGGTCGGGGTTAGGAACATAGACTTTAAAAGGTCAATTGTTGTTAATCTAATTAACAAGTTGACTTAAGGGATCTGAGGTTTGTAAGCTCAGAGTCTGAGGTTTGTAAGCTCTGACTCCCCCTGAGTCTGATAGTTCTTAAGTTGAGGTTTGTAAGCTCCTCTTAAGTTCTATCCAGGTTAATTAAATTCATTTTCATAAGCAATCGAATTCATTCTCAGAATAATAAACGAATTTAGAGAACTGATTCTTAAACAGGGGCTCAGAGTCTAACTAAGCACCTTTCGCAGATTTCCCTTTAACTTTTACATAGAACATGCAATGTATTTAAAAGAAATACAAATCTCATAATTTTCCCTTCTCCCTGTTGAGAAAATACAAACAAATACTTTCCCTTCTCCCCCTTTTGTCATCAACAAAAAAAAGGTTTAGAACAAGTTCCTCCCCCTTTTTAAATGACTTAAGGTAAGCGTATAAACATATTTTAAGGAAAAATGAGATTCAGAGGGAAAAACATAGAAGATTCAGAGCATAAAAAAAATTGAATGCAAATAGAATCAAATAAAACTTGTATAAATTGTAAGCAAAAACAGTTCAGAAGATAGCAAACAAGAATTACAAAACAAAACAAAACGAAATTAAACTAAGGTTGGTTTTGTTTGGCAAGATGATCCATCAATTTCTGGAGATCCTCTTGCTGTTTCTTTACCATCTCTTCCAGAGCCTCAGTTCTTCTTAAATGCGCTTCTCTTTCTAGTCTGGCTTCTTCTTGAACTATGTACAGTTTCCTCTTCAAAGAGTTATAAACCATTGATTCCATTGGATTATACTGATCTTCATCAAAGAATGTTGTATCTCTAATCCTCAGAATAGGAGCTCTTTCCAAGATAATAGCTTTCTCAGCCCGCTTGACTTCTTCAACATGCTTGGTAGTGACAAGTGCTTGTTCCCTGGCAGCAACCTTCTGAATTTTGGTGATAAATTCCAAGAACTCAGTCTTCACTGTAGAGAACTTGTCCTCATAGCTCACATTGAGGATGGGCACAAACCTTTGCTCAATAATGTCTTTGAGCTTATTGCTTGAAGAAGCATAGAACTCATCTATCTTGTTTGAATCAAATAAGTCAATATGAGGTTCAGAGGTTGAGGGTAGAGAGGCTCTTAAGGCTAGAAAGGCTTCAAACTCTGGGAAGATAGTTATAAGATCATAAAGAGGTTGGGGAACTCTTCTAGTTTCTGCTCTACATTCTGTTACAGTTTCTGATATGATATCAGAAGCTTGTTCCAGATTTTCAGAGGCTGGTTCAACAACAGGTTCTGAAAGTTCAGCAGAAGCTAAGGTAAGACTTTCTGTAGGTTCAGGTACAGGATCTGGTTTGGAAACAGATTCTGTAGCTTTTGTTGATTTGGATTTTGCAGGGGTCTTTGGTAGTTCTCCTCCTAGATGTTTTTCAAGTGAATCTAGAGTGTCTGGAGAGTCTACACAAATGGTTTCATGTTGGAGGGATGGCTGTTTAGATTGAATGGTTACTTCAGGCTTTTCAGAAGGTTGAATTGCCTGAAGTGGTTTGAGAAATGAAGGTTGAGCAGGATGGTCAGCAGGAAGATTCATAGACACTGTGATTGTGTCTTGTATTACTCTGTCCATAGTTGAATCAACATATTCAACTATTGCAGGGTCCAATGGGTTATGGGATGATATGGGTTTGATTGGTGAGGGGGATGAATTTTTGAGGGATGGAAGAATTTGGCTCAAGGGTTTGTTATATGATTTTGAATCAGATTCTGACTCTTGATTCAAAGAGGAAGATGAGCTATATGCTACGTTGCCAGAGGTGCCAATGCCAGCTTCTGGAGAAGCATAGTGATCAGACACAGTAACTTCTGATAACTCAGCTTCTGCAGTAGCTACATGATCCTTCTGTTTAAGAGCAGAAGCAAGCAACTTAGCAGTTTCTTTGATAGTCTCTTCCTTTAATTCTTCAGCAACCACTTCTGCTGCCATTGCCTTGCCAGCAGCATGTTCATCTTCAGTCATAGATACAGAAGTACCTATCTTCTGTGCTACATCCTTAGCCATAGGAACCACATCCACCTTTCTCTTCTTGATCTGACTTTCTTCACCATCAGAGTCAGCATCAAGGAATTCAGCAATATCTTGAGCCATTTTGTCATAGTCTCTGTCAGCCTTGCCTTTCTTCGCTTTCTTCTCATCTTTCTTTGCCTTCTTCTCGTCCTTGGTTTCTTTTATCCTATCCTTGATTTCCTTGGATGCAGAAGATACTGATGAAGGCATAGGAGCTATGGTCTTAGGGGAACCAATTGTCACTCCTGGAAGAGCAGTAGATTTGATCTTCTTCTTGAGAGGCTCCTGCTTCTCTTCCTCTTCCTTGAGAACCACTTCCTTGGTTCTTTTTCCTTTGACCTTAAGAGGTCCTCCTCCAGCAGTCTCAGGAATGGCAGAATAGTTGATTATTCTACCAGTATCCTTGAAGTAATCCACCACAAATCTTGAAAGAACTTCAGGATTATCTTCTTTGGATATGGGAGGGAAGTCCATCATCAAGTCAGATTGCACATAGGATTCCCTCATATCATGCTTAGAGGGGTTGAATCTCTTGACAATCTTCATGTACTGCAGAGTCTTGCCATTTATGATTCTCCCGGTCACAGTTCCTAGATGAATATCTAATACCACACCAGATTCTGATAAGACCTTCAAGAGGCCTCCTTGATACAGAATCTTAGATATTAATCTTCCAAAAGGAACTTGCCTTCTGGTTTCTGATTGACTCTTCTTGATGGCCCAGCACATGTGGTGCATCACATATCTGGGGAAGTTGATCTTTATTTTGTTGATGAGAAAATAAAGAAGAACTTTGTGATCACCAGACAATGTGTCTGTTCCTCATCCTTTCTGAAGCATACTGTCCAGTATAATCTTCAGAAGCACCCTATGCTCAGGATGCATATCCACCAGTTTATTTGATGGTCTCCCATCAAATAACAGTTTGTTGCAGATAACAGCCTATTCACTTTTCTTCAGTGATAACTATTGGTATTCCCATCACAGCAGACCTTACTTCAAGACCATTGTACGGTCTAAAACCCATTTGGTCTCTGTTCTTGCCAGCCAGCTTGGGGTTGTTTGAGATTGCAACTGTTTCTTCCAAAGTAGCTTCAGCTTTGTCGTAGACTTCTGACCTAACCCAAAAATCTCTAACAAGCTCCTGATATGTTGGTCCATTCAACATACCAAAGTAGTTCATCATTCCTTGTGAGAAGAAACGTCAACTCCATGACGACTAAGAGAACCAAAATCTACTGGAGATTCAACTTGAACTTCCAGAGTCTCCTTGATAATGTTCATCGTTCTGGGTTTGATAACGTAGGACTTTCCAGACTTGATTATAACACCAGATTGGACGAGATCACTTGTCATTATAGGGGTTTCTAAGTGTTTGATTTGAGAACAAAAAGTTTTGCAAAGTATTGAAAACAAGAAATTTGTTCAGAGAGAAAATCAAAGAGTGAAAAGAGAAGTGAGTTGTGTGTGTTATGTATTTATAGAAAAAAGTTTGATAACTGTTTGGAAAGAATAGGGGACAAACAAACACAAACAATAAATACATATAGCATGCAGCCGTAAAAGTATTGGGACAATGCGAAGGTAACTTGTTCAACGTAATGAAATCATTGCCCTTTGAGTTCTTACCCAATACAGACAGGCCACGTCTGAGAAACTATAGAGTAACTGTCACCGTAGTGGGGCAGGTGTTACTAAATTCAACAGTCATGCTTCCACTAATACGAGCTTCTGAGAGTCTAAAGATTCCTTACCAGAGTCTGAATAGTTTATAAGAAGCTTTTATCAGAGTGTCTAAAAGAGGGTCTGATTCACAAATAGCTTCTGATAAGGGTTTAGTAAATATATCAGCCCATTGATGATCAGTATCAATGAATTGAATATCTAAAACTCCTTTTTGAACATAGTCTCTTATGAAATGATGTTTAATCTCAATGTGCTTTGCTCTTGAATGCAGAATTGGATTCTTAGTCAGACATATAGCTGCCGTATTATCACAATAAATTGGGATACAGTTTTCAGTTATTTGATAGTCCTCAAGCTGATGTTTCATCCAAAGTAGCTGTGTACAACAACTAGCAGCTGAGATGTATTCTGCTTCTGCTGTAGACAAAGCAATGGTTGCTTGCCTCTTGCTAGCCCAAGATATCAGATTCTCTCCCTAGAATTGACAATTGCCACTGGTAGATTTTCTTTCAATCCTGTCTCCAGCATAGTCAGCATCACAGAATCCAACTAACTTGTAGTCAGAGGATTTCTTGTAAAGAAGTCCAAGATTGGTAGTTCCTTTCAGATATCTAAAGATTCTCTTAACAGCTGTTAAGTGAGACTCTCTAGGATCTGATTGAAACCTTGCACACAGACATACACTGAATAAAATATCTGGTCTGGATGCAGTTAGGTATAATAAAGAACCAATTATACCTCTTTCGTGTATTTGGACTAAAGAACGTAGACTCCATCTTTGCATTGGTTGATTTGAATTCCAAGAAAGAACTTCAATTCTCCCATCATGCTCATTTCAAACTCATCCTGCATTACTTTCGAAAACTCTTTGCAAAGTGAACTATTTGTAGAACCAAAAATGATATCATCAACATAAATCTGAACTATAAGAATGTCTTTCTTCAGAGTCTTTCTGAATAGATTAGTGTCAACTTGCCCTCGTTCAAAGTTGTTTTGAATTAAGAAATTACTTAGTCTTTCATACCAAGCTCTGGGAGCTTGTTTCAAGCCATAGAGTGATTTCTTCAATTTATAAACATGCTCTGGATGTTTTAAATCTTCAAAGCCAGGAGGTTGTTTGACATATACTTCTTCAGAAATGACACCATTAAGAAATGCACTCTTAACGTCCATTTGATACAGGGTTATGTTGTGATTAACTGCATAGGAAAGAAGTAACCTGATTGCTTCCAATCTTGCAACTGGAGCAAACGTTTCTATGTAATCAATGCCTTCTTGTTGACTTTAGCCCTGCGCAACAAGTCTGGCATTGTTTCTGATTACTTCTCCTTGTTCACTAAGCTTATTTCTGAACACCCACTTGGTTCCAATGATGTTCTTGTGATCAGGCTTAGCTACTAGATCCCATACTTCATTCCTTTTGAATTGATTCAGTTCTTCTTGCATTGCCAGAATCCATCCTTCATCTCCAAGAGCTTCTTCAACAGAGGTTGGTTCAATAACAGATAATAATCCCAAGGCAGACTCTTCTTGTCTGAAATGCGATCTTGTTCTTCTGGGACTTTCTTTATTGCCAATTATTTGATCCTCTGGATGTGAAGACTTGTATTTGAAAGATTGTTTGGATTGATTAGCTTGCAAAGAACCATCTTGATCTTCATCAGTAGCTTCTTCATTAGGAACTTCAGGGGATGTTCCAGCTTCTGAAGTATCTTCAGATTCTGGAATCTAATCAGCTTCTGAGTTGTCATCAGAATCTTGAGATTCTACACAACTTTCATCTTGCACTGGAGTTTCACTTCCAGGCACTTTGTCATCGAATCTGACATGCATAGATTCTTTAACACATTGTGTTTCTGAATTATACAGCCTGTATGCCTTAGAGCGTTCAGAGTAACCTAAAAAGATTCCCTTTTGAGCTTTGGCATCAAATTTCTTTAGGTAGACTTTGTTGTTCAGGACATAACACATACATCCGAACTGATGAAAATAAGATATGTTGGGTTTCCTTCCTTTAAAGAGTTCATAAGCTGTTTTATTCAACAGAGGTCTAATATAGATTCTGTTCTGAACATAACAAGCTGTGTTTACTGCTTCTGCCCAAAAATGCTTAGCCAGATTGTTCTCATGGATCATGGTTCTAGCCATCTCTTGTAAGGTTCTGTTCTTTCTCTCTACGACTCCATTTTGTTGTGGAGTTCTAGGTGCAGAGAATTCATGAATAATTCCATGTTTTTCACAGAAAACCTCAAATGGTTCATTTTCAAATTCTCCTCCATGATCACTTCTGACTTTCAAGATTTTCAATTCCTTCTCTGATTGAATTTGGATGCAGAATTTACTAAACACAGAATATGAATCATCTTTAGTTTTCAGAAATTTAACCCAACACCATCTGCTGTAGTCATCAACAATGACTAGTCCATATTTACTTCCAGATAAGGATGCAGTGTTAACTGGTCCAAATAAATCAATATGAAGTAATTCCAAGGGTCTGGAAGTAGAAACAATTTCTTTAGGCTTGAAGGGACTCTTGACAATTTTCCCTTTCTGACATGCTCCGCAAAGAGATTAATCTCCAGTTAGCATGTCCCAAACGTCTATGCCACAACCACTTCTTATCACCCATTGACAAAAGGCACACTACCTTCTGATCAGTCAGTCCAGAGAATTTTATCTTGTAGACATTGTTTCTTAGTTTTCCCTTGAAGACTATGGACTGATCATCCTTGTTAACCACTGTGCAGTTGTTCTTATTAAACAATACATCATAACCACTGTCACATAATTTACTTATGCTTAGTAAGTTATGTCTAAGTCCATCAACGAACCATGCATTACTGATTGAGATCAGAGAGTTACCAATGGTTCCAGTACCAATGATTTTGCCAGTCTGGTTTCCTCCAAATCCGACAGTTCCTCCCTCTTTCATGGTTAGGGTTAGGAACATAGATCTTTCTCCCGTCATGTGACCCGAGCAACCACTGTCCAGGTACCAAGCCTTCTGTATTTCTAGTCCTTTTAGACATACCTGCAGCATCAATAATTTCAGACTTAGGTACCCATATTCTCATGGGTCCTTTTTGGTTAGTCTTAGAACCATTGAACTCCTTTCGTAAGTTATGTCTTGAAGTCATTGGCAATGTTTTCTCCCATACCTTGGGTTTGGAACCGTTTGGTTTAGGTTTCAACTTGCCTTTCACAGTTTCTCTTCTTTGAAACTTAGGCTTTAGTTTTTCAGACTCTGGCTTTTTCAGAGTCTGTTTATCAGACTTTGAATGTTTTAGAGTCTGAGTCTTTAAAGCTTTGGGTTCAAAGTTTTTCAGACCCTTTGACTTAACATTATGAGATTTTGACTTAGTCAGAACCTTAGAAGTAGAAGTTGTAGGTTCTGAATGAGTCACTGTGTTGACTTCATCAGACTTACTTACAAAGTGATTTTTCAACGCCTCTCTGGCTCCATCAGGACCAGGTTTCAGAGTCACTTCATTTGAGTTTCCTCCAATGAATCCAAGACCCTGTCCTCTGTTCTGATACGTGCTATAGATCATGGACGCAACCCTTGATCTGTCAATTCCAGTAGCAATAAATTCTTGCAGAGCAACATCTTGCTCACTTAAGTATTTACAACTACACTTCTTGATCAATAAAGAGATATTTTCTTCTTTTAAATGTTCTAATTCCAACAGAGTTGAATTGTGTCTTTTTGACAGCTTATCAAGCTGTTGTTTGACTTTCTTCAACTCAGTGGTTTTAGATTTAAAGTGACCAATAAGTTCTTTGACAGATTCTACAAGTTCAGATCTTGTGAGTTCAGAATATACCTCTGTTTCATTTTCAGAGTCTGCATCTGATTCTGCCTCAGGTGTTTCTTTAACAGATTCGGTTGTAGCCATTAGTCCAACAGCTACATTGGCCTGACCATCAGCATCATCATCCTCAGACCCTGACTCATTATCAAGATCTTCCTAGGTGGCCATCAGACTTTTCTTGATCTGCTTCTTAAACTTGCTTGACGTGAAGGTTGGCCTCTTTGACTTGGATTTCTCCTTCTGTAGTTCTGGACACTCAGCAATAAAATGTCCAATCTTCTTGCAGTTGAAGCAACCTTTCTGTTCCTCCTTTTTGAACCCCTTCCCACTGCTCTTGCTCAGAAATCTCTTGTTCTTCTTAGCAAGGTACTGCATTCTGCTTGAAAGCATAGCCATTTCCTTTGCAATATCAGGATCCTCAATTGAGCTTGAAGAAGCTGAAGACTCATTTTCAGACTCTTCAACCTTGAGAGCCTTTGAAGACCTTCCTTCTGATTTTAAGGCAATGGTTTTGGACTTTCTTGCAGAATCATGTTCATTGCGACTTAACTCATGAACCTTGAGAGAGCTTACAAGATCTTCAACTCTTAACGTGTTTAAATCTTTAGCCTCCTCAATTGTAGTGACCTTTGGTCTCCATCTAGAGGGTAAGCTTCTTAAAATTTTGCTAACATGATCAGAAGCTATATAACTCTTCTTTAGTATCTGAAGACCAGATACTAGAGTTTGAAATCTTGAGTACATTTGCTCAATACTTTCATCCTTTTTCATCTTGAATAGTTCATACTGATGAACTAACAGAAGAGCTTTAGCTTCCCTGACCTTTTTGCTTCCTTCATAGTTAGCACAGAGAGAAGCAAACATGGCTCTAGCAGTAGATTTGTCACTCATCTTCATGTATTCCGTTTTAGGAATAGCAGTGACAAGAGCCCCTCTGATGATATGATGTTTCTTGTAGATTTTCTTTTGAGCAGCAGTGTGAAGTTTGCGGTCAATGGCAGCACCTTCGTCATCAAGTTGTAAGTCACCAACACCATCTTCAAGTATGTCCCAGAGTTCTTCATCAAGACCCATGACATAACTATAGAAGTTGGTTTTCCACCAAGAAAATTTATTAGGATCACCATTGAACTTAGGAATTTTTCCATAATCAGCCTTTTTACTGCTGTTATTGGATCCATAGTCATATGGTATAGCAGCACCAGAAGTAGCACCAGAAGAAGACGGTTCACTGGAAGACATGTTTTTCTCTAGATCTTTTCTGTTACACGGTTAAGTGCTACGACAACAGAGTCGGAGCTCTGATACCAACTGAAGGTGAGAAAAACACAAGAAGGGGGGGTTGAATTGTGTTAGCTTTTCGCAGCTCTTGAAGAGTGAGAATCTAATTCCTTTAAACTCAGAGTCTGAATGGGATCAGAGTCTGATAGGAGATTAGGTTCTGATGCAGCGGAATAATCAAGAGATAGAGAGAAGAAAGAACACAAGCCATTATACAGGTTCCTTCCACAAACCGGAAGTAGTCCTGTCCCCCTTGTACTTCCAAGGAGAGTTCACTAAAATGTAATATCAATTACAAGTTGCTCAAACACACAGTAAGAGACTTCCAATGCTCAAGCACGCAGGCAAGAGACTTCCTTGCTCAAAGACACAACTAAGAGACTTCCTTGCTCAAGGACGCAGCCAAGAGACTCCTTTGCTCAAGCACACGAGCAAGAGACTTCTTACACAATTACAGAAAATTGAATAGAGTTGAAACACTTGACAACAATCAAATGTGTTTCAATTACAACAAAGACAGACTCTGTTTTACACAAAAGACAAACTCTGTTTTTCTGTGGAACTTAGAAATTCTAGAATACTCAGTTTGTAAGAATCTAAGTTGGTGATGTGTTTTTGTTAAGACTCAGTTGAATATGAAAGCAACGCAGTGTAATTTTTCTAGTTGTAGAGTCCAACAATTCTTCAAGTCTTCTATCCTTTATATAGGTGTAGGAAAGAGACGTTGAGTCATCCAGCACATCAGGATGATTTCTGAAGCTTGATCAATGGCTGTTGATCTGTTGCTTGATTTGGTAATAGTCCTTCAATTGCATAATTTGAATTCCATCCCCTTTGAAGATTAATACTGGTAGACACAGTTGCCAAACTGTACGAGGTAGTGGAGTAGTGGAAACAGAGTTCGTACAACGTACTCTGTACTGGCCTGCATTCTTGTCTTTGTGCTCCCCACGCTCAAGTTGACTTTGAAGCTAGCTGTTACTCCATTTGAGAGTTTCTTTTGCATCGCAATGCTGTAGAAATCCTTGTTAGCAGATTATCAGATTTTGGGCTTCAGACTCACTGTAGCACTAAGCTTCTGGTAATCTTCAGACTCTCTTGGTTTTTAGATTCTGATAGTCTTCAGACTCTGATACAGTCTTTCAGACTCTCTTCGGTACAGTCTTCAGACTCTCTTCGTTACAGTCTTCAGACTCTCTTCGATACAGTGTTCAGACTCTCTTCGATACAGAATCACAAGCAACAAGCTTCTCTGGATTTTTGCTCTTTAACATTGTTCAAACATAATACTTTCTAAGATATAAATCTTGATTGATATCCTGCACACTTAAACAAATATTAGCAATATCCTTTTGACACCTTTTTTAACACCTTGTTATCATCAAAACTCAAAACGTGGTATTGCTGAACACCTTTGTTCCAACATACTTCCATATAAGGATGCAGTACTGACTGGTCCAAATAAATCAATATGGAGTAGCTCCAAGGGTCTGGAGGTAGAAACAATTTCTTTTGGTTTGAAAGAAGTTTTAACAATTTTCCCTTTCTGGCATGCTCCACAGAGAGCATCTGAATGATAACCAATGCCTGGTAAGCCTTTGACCAGTTGTAACTTGCTAAGCTTAGAGATTAACCTCCAGTTATCATGTCCCAACCTTCTTTGCCACAACCATTTCTTATCACTCATTGATAGAATACAAACTATCTTTTGATCAACCAGTTCAGAGAATTTAATTTTGTAGACATTGTTTCTTCTCTTTCCCTTGAATACAATGGATTGATCATCTTTGTTGACTACTGTGCAGTTGTTCTTATTAAACAAAACTTCATAACCACTGTCACACAATTGACTTATGCTCAGTAGGTTATGTCTAAGTCCATCTACAAACCACACATTATTGATTGAGATTAGAGAGTTACTAATGGTTCCAGTACCAATAATTTTCCCAGTTTGGTTTCCTCCAAATCCCACAGTTCCTCCCTCTTTCATGGTCGGGGTTAGGAACATAGACTTTTCTCCTGTCATGTGTCACGAGCAGCCACTGTCTAGATACCAGGACTTCTACTTTTCTTGTCCTTTTAGACATACCTGCAACATCAACAATTTCAGATTTAGGTACCCATATCTTTATGGGTCCTTTGGGGTTAGTCCTTGAACCATTAAATCTATTTTGTGTTGTTTATCTGGAAGACTGAGGCATTGTTTTCTTTCAGACTTTAGGTTCAGAACCTTTTAGTCTAGAATCCAACTTACCACACAAAACTTCTCTTCTTTGAGTCTTGGGCTTCTAATTTTCAGACTCTGTTTTCTTCAGAATCTGAACTTTTTGAGCCTTTGATTCAAAGTTGTTCAGTACCTTTGGCTTTAGGTTCTTTGGCTTTGACTTAGTCATTGCCTTAGAGCTTGAAGTTTTAGGTTCTGAGTGAGTTACTATGTTGACTTTTTCAGATTCTAACACAAAATGATTTTCAAATGCTTCTTTGGCGCCATCAGAACCAGGTTTCAGGATCACTTCATTAAAGTTACCTCCTATGAATCCAAGACCTTTACCTCTGTTCTGATACGTGCTATAAATAATGGATGCCACTTTGGTTCTATCAATTCCTGTAGCAATAAACTTTTATAACGCAGCATCCTGCTCACTCAAGTGTTTACAGTTACACTTAGTCATTAAGTTTTCATTTTCTTTTTTAAAACATCCATCTCCAACATAGTTGAGTCATATTGTTTCAACAACTTATTATGTTGTTGTTTAACTTTCCTCAACTCTATGGATTTGGTTTCATAATGACCAAGAAGCTCCTTGAGAGAATCAATCAGTTCAGATCTAGTGAGTTTAGAATATACCTCTGTTTCACTTTCAAAGTCTGTATCAGATTCTGCATTGGATGATTCCTTTTCTGGTTCAGTTGTTGCTACCAAACCCACAACTGCATTAGCTTCATCCTCAGCATCATCCTCATCAGACCCTGACTCATTGTCTAGATCTTCCTAAGTAGCCATCAAACTCTTTTTTATTTGCTTCTTGAACTTGTTGGACTTGAAGGTTGGCTTCTTTTACTTGGATTTTTCTTTTTGCAAATCTGGACAATCAGCAATGAAATTCCCAGGCTTCTTGCAGTTGAAGCAACCTTTCTGTTCTTCCTTCTTGAATCCTTTACCTGCCTTTACCCAAGAACTTCTTGTTCTTTCTGGCCAAGTACTGCAATCGGTTGAAAAGCATAGCCATTTCTCTAGCAACATCAGGATCTTCCTCAGAGCCTTCAGAAGAAGATTCATTTTCAGACTCTTCAACTTTGAGAGCTTTTGAGGATCTTCCTTTTGACTTTAGAGCAATGGTTTTTGACTTTCTGACAAAGTCATGTTCATTAAGACTTAACTCATGAACCTTGAGGGAACTGACAAGATCCTCAACACTTAGAGTGTTTAGATCTTTAGCTTCCTCAATGGCAGTTAGCTTAGGTCTACATCTTGAGGGTAGGCTTCTCAGAATCTTGCTCACGTGATCAGAGGCTATGTAGCTCTTCTTCAGTATCTGGAGTCCAGAAACAAGAGTCTGAAATCTTGAGTACATCTGTTCAATACTTTCATCATCTTTCATTTTGAATAGTTCATACTGATGAACAAGCAAAAGGGCTTTTGCTTATCTGACTTTCTTGCTACCTTCATAGTTAGCACAGAGAGAGGCAGACAAAGCTTTTGCAGTAGACTTGTCACTCATCTTCATATATTCTGATTTGGGAATGGCCGTGACAAGTGCTCCTCTAATTATGTGATGTTTCTTGTAGCTTTTCTTTTGAGCAGCAATGTGTTTAATAGTGTTAACTTTTTTGCGTCTCTTAAAAGGAATGATTTTGTTTTCCAGGATCAGAGTATGAACAAGTTCAGGATCTGATGGAAGTTCAGTGTATGTTGCAGCGAAATAAAGTAAAAAGATAAGGGAAAGAGAGAACACAAGCAATTATACAGGTTCCTTCCATAAATCGGAAGACATGTTTTTCTCTGGATCTTTTTTGTCACACTGCGAAGTGTTATGACAACAGAGCCGGAGCTCTGACACCAATTGAAGGTGAGAAAAACACAAGAAGGGGGGGTTAAATTGTGTTGACTTTTTCGCTCTTTTTCAAAAGAAAGGATTCTGTTTTCCAGATCAGAATCTGATATAGTTCAGGTTCTGATAAGAAGTTCAGAGTCTTTGCAGCGGAATAAGTAAAGAGATAAGGGAAAGAGAGAACACAAGCAATTATACAGGTTCCTTCCACAAACCGGAAGTAGTCCTGTCCCCCTTGCACTTCCAAGGAGAGTTCACTAAAATGTAATAACAAATTACAAGTTGCTTAAGCACACAGCAAGAGACTTCCAAATGCTCAAGTACGCAGGCAAGAGACTTCCAATTGCTCAAGGACACACCCAAGAGACTTCTATTGCTCAAGCACACAAGCAAGAGAGTTCTGACACAATTTACAGAAAATTGAATAAGAGTTTAAATACTTGATATATAATCAGTGGTGTTCTAATTACAAAACAAAAGATATACTCTATTTTCTGTAACACTTAGAAATTCTAGGATAAAGATGTTTGTAAGAATTTCCTAAGTTGTTGATGTGTTTGCTTGACTCAGGGAGAATAACAAAATAGCGTAATTGCTCAATTTTTCAGTTGTAGAGTCAGTAGTCAATTCTCCAAGTCTTCATTCCTTTATATAGAGGTTGTAGAGAGACGTTGAGTAAAGCCAGCACATCACAGAGTCATCTAGAAGCTTGATCAACAACTGTTGATTTGTTGCTTGATATGGTAATCGTCCTTCAAAACAGATTTCGAATTCCATTCCTCTTGAAGCAAAAATACTAGTAGACACAGCTGCCAATAGTACAAGTAGTGGAGTAGTGGAAAC
Source organism: Medicago arabica (assembly GCA_946800305.1). NCBI lineage: Eukaryota > Viridiplantae > Streptophyta > Magnoliopsida > Fabales > Fabaceae > Medicago > Medicago arabica. Next base: position 27,348,251 of record OX326966.1, read on the forward strand.
AGGGGTCGTACAATACTCTGTCCTTTCCCTGCATTCTTTGTCGCAAAGCATCCCATGCTTAAGTTGACTTGAAAATAGAAGTTACTCCATATGAACGTTTCTTCTGCAACAAAATGCCTTCAGAGATTCATCTAAACAAAATCTTGAGTTGCAATCTTCAGACTCTCTGTAGAACTCTATACTCTGTTGAGCTTCTGACTCTCTTCAGCTCCTTCAGACTCTCTTCGTTCTTCAGATTCTCTGAGTCTTCAGAACCTCTTGTTTTGAACTTCTTCGGAACAGCTTCTTCAGACTCTCCGAGTCTTGTACTTCTTCGAACCAGCTTCTTCAGACTCTCCGAGTCTTCAGAAACTCTCAAAACAGCTTCAGATTATTCTTCAGGCTCTCCAAGTCTTCAAAATCACTTGCAACAAGCTTCTTTAGGATTTTGCTCTTCATTTGTTCTTACATAATACTTTCTAAGATTTAAATTTTTGACTAAGATCCTGCACACTTAAACAAATATTAGCATATCCAATTGACAATTTTTAATACTTTGTTATCATCAAAACTAAAAGTGGTATTGTTAAAACACCCTTTGTTCCAACATAATATTGATGAAGGATGAATGTAGATGAATATGAGGAAAGAAGAAGAAGAAAATAAATAAATCAGGTGTTGGTGATACACTATAAAATTTGATAGACCTTCATAATCCAACGGTCTATTTTTTAGGGGATTAAAATTATCAAAATTGGACCAAATTGAATAAAAGAAATAAGTTAAGGGACGTGTTTGAGAAAGTTAAGACTTATGAGACCAAATTGAATAAAAGAAATAAGTTAAGGGACTGGCAGATAAATTAAGCCTTTAAAGCTAAAATTAACAGCGAAGGACCTTTTTGAATAATTGAGCAAAACTTGAAGGACCAAAATGATGATTTTAATACTTAAGGGACCAAAACGAAAACTGAGAATTAGTTGAGGGACCATTGGATTAATTTATCCAAAATAAAATGAGTTAATGAAATTTTAATGTTTGTTTAAGGCTCTGTTTGGGAGATTGGAAAAGAAATGAGAGGAGGACTTTGATGGGATGAAATTAGAGGGGAAAAATAGAGAAATCTTTTAAAAAAATTGAGAAAGTGTTTTTGTAGAAAATGATAAATTAACACTTATGATTAATGTATTTTAAGTTTTGAATGTATTATAACAACATAGATTAGATTTCAAAAACTTACCTAAACCCTTCAAACTTCTCCTCCAACACGGTTTTTTCATTTCCCAAAATTATGAAAATTTTGTATTAAAGAAAACTAAAGTCCTCAAAACTCTCTCCTCCCTAAAAACCCCAGAGAGAGCATAAGAAGTTGGAGATTTTTTGGTTATTATCTTACAAAAAAATTAAACTAAATTAAAAATGCCACATCATTTTAAAATGTCTAATAACCATATATTTTGTCAAGTAATCATAATACATGCATGTTTTCCACTGTCACATTTAACCAAAAGACCACATGTGTTGGAATTTGAAATAAAATATGATCAATAAACAAAATAGCATTGTGTAAAAAAAAATAGCATGAAAAAGAATGACATTTTCTTACAGGTTCCACCAACGACCAAAGTCAAGAAACTTAAAATAATGAAGGTTGAATAAAAAAAGAAGATGAAAGTGAATGACATCCCATAACTAAAATTTTAGATAAAAAATTAAATAAATTACATCTAAAAAATAACAAAATAGTCCATCATAGTTTTGGAACTTTCTAAGGATCATACATTGAGGTTAACCACCATATTAGATTATGAGAAACAACACAACTAAGATTGATATCACGTCTTCACTCTAAACGATAAAAAATTAGTTATATAAGTCATCTCTCATATATTTTATTCAAATTTTACTCTTCCATCTAATATATAACTTTAATTCACACTTGATACATTAACATTTGTTAATCAACTGTGTAACTCTCCACGTCCGTAATTACGTGATATAGTCAAAACAGAGGCACACCATGTTCAAAAAGGTTGGTTGAGGGTGTTTATTGGAGAGAGGTTTTTGTTCGTTTCTTTCATAAGAAGAAAGAAATGATATTAGAAGAAAAAAAACATATATGAAAGGAAATTTGAACATGAAAGAACATAAGAGAGAAAAAATAAGTAGTGTGTGTTTGTTTGTGAGAGTATAGGAAATAATATGAGTGTGGTAATTTTATGAGTTTGTTAAAAGAGTTTGAGATTTTTGTGTAGTTATTTTACCAAAAAATAGACTCAATTAAAAAAACGTCTCATAATCTAAAATGTGTAAGAAACATATATTTTGTCAACTTAGCATAACACATCTGCAAATTTCCATTAACACTTGCCACAAAACAAAAAAGAAAATGAATTTAAAATAATAGAGGTTGAATGAACAAATTCATATGAAAGAGAATGACATCCAAAAACTAAACTTAAAGATAAAAAATTAAATAAATGACATTCAAAAACTAAAAACAATGAAAAATATAAGTACATCATAATATTGTCACTTTCGGGGGATCCTACATTGAATTTGATTATCATGTTAAACCAAGAGAACCCACAAAATTGAGTCTGACGTCAGATGTTCACCCTAAACCTTAAGGCATTAGGTATATGGGTCATATCATTTCTATGTTTCCCGACATCCACTCTTGCATTCAATATGAAACTTTAACTCACATTTGACACGTTAACATGTTTTCCTCAATTATGAGACTTTCTACTATGCAAGACAGCAAAACCCATATCTGCGGTTACCTGCCCGAACCATTCCCAGTTCAATAGGTTTTCCCTACTTTCACAAGGTTTGAGTTTTCTCTGATTTCACAACACGGGTACAGGATGGATAACAGGGATATAAGTACCCATCCCGAATGCATACCCAAACCCATCTCAAATATAGAAAATTACTTTATTGCCTATTTAGATTTGCCATGTTATAATAATTTTCATTGAAATTTAAAGGAGCAAACAAATTATTCAGTCAAGGAAACAATAAAGTGAGCATGTTGTTGAATAATGCATTACAACATTGTCTTCGAGGATGAAAAAACTTCTTTTTCTATAAAAAAATGATTCGCTACGAGCATGAGGATGGGGATACCCAAACCCGTCGGGGAATGGGATGTGATTCAATGTCTCATTCCTGTTGGGTATGAGGAGGATAACATGTAAGTATATGGGAGTCGTGGGTGGGGATGGAGAGGGTATAACACGTCTCAATCCCACCGCATTGCCAAGCCTACTTTATGCATCCGAGATCAAACCAGATTATAATACCATCGTTGAACTTTATGGTGAAGTCAACACTGGCGTGGATCAACCTATTGAACATACACAACTACACAAATGGGAATCATATTACATTTTCTCCCAATATTTTAAGTATGACAAAATTCTAGCCCGTGCTTGGCACGGGTGACCCTACTAATAAATAAATTAATAGTCTAAAGTATAATTACAAATACTACAAAATCATTAATCATAGAATAATAAAAATGGAAATATGTACAGAAATCTATAATTATTAAAGCAAATACATAAGATCAAACATATAGAAAATTATCACACCATAACAAACATATAATAATTTATAGTAATATCACTAAAATATAGTAACATGAAATTTGGGGAGTTATAGCCTCTATCAGTGCGGCAAAATTCCATGATTCGACAATGTAATTAAGTTCTTCCAACATTGCCTCTGTGTTGGTGGTCTGGTCAAGTGCGTGTGTCGCCTTCCAACTTAATTCTTTCACCTTGATCGGTATTATGGCCTCTGTTCCGAAGGTGAGCCGGAAAGGGGTTCCCCGGTGGTCGAATGTGGCGTGGTATAGTACACCTACAAAATGTGCGGGATTTCCGTTTGCTTCCCTTTGCTTCTTCCACCTGTCTGTTTGTCTGAGGGTGTTCCACCAAATTAACATGTTTTTTGATATTTAGCACTTCTAAAAGATCTTTCATTCTTTTATCTACGAATTGTGTCATGTTGTCGGTTACCACGGATTGAGGAACACTGAACCTGGATAGGATGTTCTTCTTAAAGAACTTGATGACGTTCACTACCGTTATTTTGGACAGCGCCTCCGCTTCAATCCACTTGGTAAAGTAGTCCTCGCCGATGATAAGAAATTTCAATTGGTCTTCTTCCTTATGGAATGACAATAGGAGGTCCATCCCCCACCTTGCGAAGAGCCATGGTGTGGTGAGGGCGCCATGTTCAGAAGATGGGGCGTTGAATACGTCTTCGTGCCTCTAACATTTGTTGCACTTTTTCACGTATTCAGTTGCATTGTTTTTAATCATGGGCCAATAGTTTATTGCTCTCAACACTTTTCTTGCCAAGGGGCATCCTCCTAGGTGTTGCCCAGCGATGCCTTCGTGCACTTCCTCTAATGCATATGTCGTCTCATCAGAATCGAGGTATTTTGGATGTAGGGTGGAAAACCTCATTTTGAATAGCCTTCATTCGATGATGGTGTGTTTGCATGCTCTCAGTTTAATTGTTTTTGCCTCCGCTGGGTCGTCTAGGAGTTTTTTCTCTTCAATGTATGCCTTGATGGGCGTCATCCACTTCCATGGAGAAGGTTTGGGTACGACCATTAAAACCTCCACATTTGCCCTGTAGCTAAGCTTCTCTAGAGTTTCTTGGATGAAGGAATGATTTATCCTCGTCGCTCTAGTGCTTGACAAATTGGATAAAATGTTCGCCCATGTGTTGTGTTCCCTTGGGATGTGCCCTATTTCTACTGACTCAAAGTTGTTGATCTTTTCCTCGACTGTAGTGAGGTATCTTTGTAGGAGCACGTCTTTTACTTGCGCCTCACCCTTTACTTGAGACACTACTAGCTGTGAGTACGTCTTCACCTGGACATCTCATGTGCCAAGGTCTCGGGCTAGGTTAAGCTCTGCTATCACGACATTGTACTCCGCTTGGTTGTTGGTGGCTAAAAACCCAAATCGGAGGGATAGCTCGATCGTCAGTCCCTCTGTGCTTTCGAGGATAACACTGTCCCTCCTCCTCTAGTGTTGGAGGATCCATCGGTAAACACAGTCGATTTTGAATATGGTTCGGAAATAGGTGGGGTGAATTCTGCCAGTAAGTCAACAAACGTTTCTATCTTCAACATCTTCCTTGCCTCAAATGTTATATCAAATTCAAACAATTCTATCGACCATTTGGTCATCCTTCTCACCAAGTGTGTAAGAAACAAGACGTGTTTGAACGGCTGGTCGATCCTGTCTACAATGGAGTGGGCCAGAAACTATCTTCTCAATTTCCTGGCGACCACCATGGCGGCGAGCGCTACCTTTTCAATCTTTTGCTAGAAGGTCCCTAGTCCCGCCAACACATTCGAGCAAAAGTAGACAGGTTTTTGGTTGGTATGCATCTCTCCTCCGTCATAGGTCTGGACAGAACAGGGGATTATGATAGAATAATTTTTCAACTTGTCAAACGCCTCTTAGACTTCTGGAGACCAATTGAAATTTGCTTCTTTTCTTAGGAGTCTGAAGAAAGAAAGGGCGTGTTGGGCGGATCTGGAGATGAATCTATTGAGCTCTGTTAGCATTCCATTTAACTTCATTATCTACTCATTGGTAGAGGGAGATTCCATCTCTAAGAAGGATCTATACTTATTCGAGTTAGCTTCGATCCCTCTCTCCGTCAGGTAGAACCCTAAGAATTTGCCCGCCTTAACTACGAAAGTGAATTTTTCCGGATTGAGGCACATGTTATACTGGCGTACACAACCAAACACCACTTCCAAATGATTCATGTGCTGAGATTCTTTGGCCTATCATGTCATCCATGAATACTTCGAACATGTCTCATATTTCCTTCTTGGAGACTTTACTCATCATCCTTTGGTAGGTGGCGCCTGCATTTCGCAGTCCAAACGATATGCTATTATACATGTAGTTGGCGCCCTCGGTCATGAACGTTGTGTGTTTCTTGTCATCTATGTCCATAGGAATTTGGTTTTAACCGGAGTAAGCGTCCATGAAAGATAATAACTTGTATCCGGATGAGTTGTCCACCAGTTTATCAATGTTGGGAAGCGGGCAAGCATCCTTTGGGCAGGCCTTGTTTTGGTCCGTGTAGTCAACACACATCCGCCACTTGCCGCTTCCTTTCATTACGAGGACCACGTTGGAAAGCCATTCGGTATAATTGATTTCTGAAATAAAATTGGCTTGAAGTAACCCTTCGACTAACTCCCTGCCAGCCTGTGCCTTCTTTGAGGATTGGTGGCGCCTCCTCTAGCTCACGGATTTTGCTTTTAGATTCACATTTGGTTTGTGACATGCAAAACTGGGATCTATCCCAGGCATCTCCTCTATATAGCAAGCAAAGAGGTTCGCATTTGCTTGGAGGCACTCAATGAGATCCTTTTCGTACGGTGGCAGTAGGTTTGCCCCAATCTTGAATTTCGTGGCTGGGTTGTCGTCTAGCTAGACGGATTTGAACTCTACGTAGGGAGTGGGCCGCTCGAAGGGAAGTTTTGGTTCTAGGGGGAGTGGAATTTCCTACCCCTTTTCGCTTCTTGGGTATTTCTCCTCTTGGCTGGCATCAAGATCAACATTGTTGCAATTCAGGGTGGGGCGTCGAGGGATCTCTCCCGCTCTTTTGAGAATCAATGCAGACTAAAGTGCGGTCAACTTCTCCCACACCGTGTAGAATATTTAGGCCCCCTTTAAATTTGCATGGACGTTGTCTACGTCTCCGTTCTTGTTATGATACTTCATCTTTAAATGCACCGATGAGGTGACCGCATCGAGCGTCGCTAAAGTTGGGCGCCCTAAGATACTGTTGTAGATGGATACAACCTATATCACTAGGAAGGATGCTTCGACCGTACGTTCTTATGTTCATTCTCTGAAGGTTACACCTAGTTTGACGTGTCCCCATGGGTGCATGATTGTTTCTTGTTTCTTGAATGCCTCCGTAGGATTATAGATCTTTTTCTTCAAGACCAATTTCTCGAAGGTGTCTTGTATAACAACCCGATTTTTGCAATTATTTTATTTTAATTGTTTTATGTGTGTTTATTTATGTCTGTGTGCATTTTCATGAGTTTTCGTATTATAAGGGTATTTTGGTCATTTTAGACATAAAGGTATTTTAGTCTTTTACAAGGAAGAGTAATTTAGTAACTTTGTGACAATAGTTATTTTAGCGTTTTAAGTTAGAGCCGTTATTATTGGTAAGATACTAAGTTGTCGTTAAAATTTAATTAGAGCCGAGGTTTCTAATTAATTACCGTTAGTAAGTTAGAATAAGCGGTTTAGTGTAATTAGAATTGACCCCAATTAGTTTGTGTGGTTTAGACCCATTTAGGGGTGTGAGCAAATAGGGTTAGAAACTTGGTCATTTACACAACACAAGAGAATAGAGGCAAAGAGGCTAGAGAGGAGAACAAGAGAAGAGGGTTTCTAAAGGGAGATTGACCCTAGGAGCTAAAGTGAAGCTTGGGTTAGGAATTCTTTGTGCTAGAGGTAAGAGGGATAGTCTTCACACATAATTCTTCAATTTTCATTTCTACCCATTTTCATGATTTGATTAATTGAATTAGATTCTGTAAATCTGTGCTCCTATTTTATTGTTAATCTTGGGTATGTGAAATTGATGCTAAACATGTTGTTGTTGTTGTTTTGACATGCTTGAATTGTGGTTATATGATACTTTGTTGATTTTTGTTCAAATTGCTATGAACTAGAGTTGTTGTTGTTGATTGTGATGAAATTGTTTAAATATGGTTGTTGTGGAATTGGATATGTTGTTGTTGTTGAATCATACTATGGGTATCCCATTTTGTGAAGTTTTGGGTTGAATTTGTGAAGTTTAAGTTAAGTTGTTCATGTGAAGGACCAAAAAGAACTTTTGATATATGAGGTTGTTAAATGAGTTTTTGATGTTGTTGGATGAGTTAGAACTAGTATAATTTCTATTTTGATGTTATAGTTGCGTTAGTCAAGTCATTTGGGAGAAAACGGGATTTTCATGTGGAAAGTCGGTGTTTAAGCGTCTTGAAAATGAAGTAATTTTGTGTGGTTATGGAAAATGATTTTGGGATGAGGTTGATTAAGTCGTTTTAATGTTGAAATGTCAAGTTTTCAAGTGTAGTACGTATGGTCTTAGTGTTAGGAATGCATTAGCGAAATCAGAATAGAAATCGGATCGAAAACAAGATTTTATGCGCGAAAACACAAAAAATGCATATTGATGTACTGTTGAGGTGAAACGACCATGTGTCTAGATGACACGACCGTGTCAGAGACTCCTGTAAGGGATGACGCGACTGTGTGTCCTAATGACGCGACCGTGTCTGTTCTGCAGAACCCCGAAACCTAGTTTTCTTATGGTTTTGTGTATTTTTAAGCATGCCAATGGATTCCAAACACCTAACCATATTCAATCAATGTATTATTAAGCTCCTTGAGTGTCATAGCTTGATTCCAACCTGGTTTACACTTGGTTTTCTTTATTTGTGTTCAATTAACTTGTTTTTATGCCGAAATTGTCGGATTGGCACTATAAACCGTAATTGGCCGATAAAATGCTTATGTAACCTCTACAGCACACAATTGCGACTTAAGAGTATACATGGCTTAGGCAATTAACCTTGTTTGATTGGTTTTAATTCATTACTTCAATTATTTTCATAGTTGTGAATTGTGAGTAGAACTTTGTGGAAACTTAGCTTAGAGACCCATTGTTTGGCAAACCTTTTGTGACTGATTTTATATGATTTAATGGAGACTTGTGAATGAATGATAGATGTTGATAATGGTATATATCTTGTTATGGTGTATGTGTCTCCGTTATCCGAATTGTTGAATGCATACAGGTTGTTTGAATATTCAACTGATGGTCAATACGTATATGTTGATTGTATGTCGGTATGTGCATACTTGTTGAATGATGGTGATGATCCAATAATTGTATATGCATTGTTTTGGTGATGATTGCATAATGTTATATGCATGTTGATTGATGAGGTGACCGTTGTATGAACATATGCATTGAGTCGAGTCATATGTTCATGCATTCATTGTTTGGTGACGGACTTATGTCCAATGTAAGGCGGGGTGTGAAACCTTACATACGATGTTTTTGTTGCATCGAAGCTGACGACCTTGAGGAGACTTGGTACCACATGCATCTAGATGAGTCTAGATTATTGCATGCATTTGTTTGGTGAATTGAATTGAGTTGTGATATGTGGTTAATGCACTTGATTCATGTGAACTTGAATTAATGAATTGAAATGATATTGGAATATTGTGTGATAGTATATATGACAATGTTTATACTGTTTAGTATTCATTATACATGATATTCCTGATTATTTGCTTTGCGGATTATGTTGATGTAATGCTAACCCTCAGTGGTTTACCACCTACCTTTCTGTATGGACGGGTAGATGGAGTGCAGGATTAGTAACTTGTTTGCTTGATGTTGCTGAGGATCAGGAGTCCTCTATTTCTTTTTTTACTTGCGTCTAGATTAGGGCTTTGATTTAGGATAGCGTTTATATGTTGGATTTTGTTTATTATATGTTGATCCGAGGAGTTATGACATGATTGATTTATATCCCATGTTGAGGATGAGATTATGTATTTATTATCATGAGATTGGAGATATTGTTTATATGCTTGATATGTTCCGCTGCTATGTTTATGAATCATGATAATTTATAATTGTGAATTTTGAAGTTTGTTGTCGATGTAACATCTATTTCTAGAATATGTGTGTATATTCGTGCGTTTTACCGTTTAATAGGAATAGGGTGTTACAAGTTGGTATCAGAGTCGTGGTCAGTCTTGTCCGGACTATTATTCGGTAAATTCCCTGTTTGTATGCGACATGTATGGAAGTACTGTCGGTACTTGTTGTTTTGTTCCGTTCTTTTAGGTGGGTTTGAGTGTAGTGGGGGTGTAGCAGGTTGTTTCTAGTATGTTAGTCTAGCAAGGGAGGTATCTTTGGCTGCAGAGGCTCAGTTGGTTGTGGTTTGTGTTAAGGTTCATGTTGACTTCAAGTTGGATCTTGTGTGTCTTCCGTTGAAGCATATGGATGTGATTTTTGGTATGGATTGGATGTTATCTTTTATTGTTAGCATTAATTGTTTAACCAAGAGTGTAACGTTTTTGAAGCCGGTAGCTGAGGTAAGTGGAGGTTTCCTAACCGCGGAGCAAGTGAAGAAGTCCTTGGATGGTGAAGCTAGTGTGTTCATGTTGTTTGCTTCCTTGAGGGAAAGTAAGGAGAAAGGAATTGGTGAATTGCCGGTAGTGCAAGAGTTTCCAGAAGTTTTTTCGGAGGACATTACTGAGTTTCCACCGGAGAGAGAAGATGAGTTTGCAATTGACTTGGTGCCAGGAACGAGTCATATCTCGATTGCACCGTATCGGATGTCTGCATCTGAGTTGGGTGAGTTGAAGAAGCAGTTGGAAGACTTGCTTGAGAAATAGTTCATTAGACCGAGTGTTTCGCCGTGGGGTGCTCCTGTGTTGTTGGTTAAGAAGAAAGATGGAAGTATGAGGTTGTGCGTGGATTATCGACAGTTGAACAAAGTGACGATTAAGAATTGGTTTCCGCTTCCGAGGATTGATGATTTGATGGGTCAGTTGGTTGGTGCGAAAGTATTTAGTACGATTGATTTGAGGTCAGGATATCATCAGATTAGAGTGAAGGCGGAAGATATATCCAAAACAGCGTTCCGAACGAGGTATGGACACTATGAGTATTCTTTGATGCCATTTGGAGTGTCTAATGGCCCAGGTGTCTTCATGGATTATATGAATAGGAAGTTTCATCCTTACCTGGACCGTTTTGTGGTGGTGCTTATAGATGATATTTTGGTGTATTCTAAGTCTGAGGAGGAGCATGTCGAGCATCTGAGGATTGTGTTGAATGTCTTGAAGGAGAGCAAGTTGTATGCTAAGTTGTCGAAGTGTGAGTTTTGGTTGCGGGAAGTGAGTTTCCTTGGTCACGTGATTTCTAAGGGAGGTATTGTCGTGGATCTGGCGAAGGTTGGTGCAGTGTTGCAGTGGGAACCACCTAAGTCTGTTTTTTAGATTAGAAGCTTTCTTGGATTGGCAGGTTATTATCGGAGGTTTATTGAGGGATTCTCTAAGTTAGCGTTGCCATTAACGCAGTTGACTCGGAAAAGACAAGCTTATGTTTGGGATGCTAAGTGTGAGAAGAGTTGAAGAAGAGGTTGACTTCAGCTCCAGTGTTGATTTTGCCGAATCCGAAGGAATCGTTTGTCGTGTATTGTGATGCTTCTAAGATGGGTCTTGGTGGTGTGCTTATGCAGAATCGTCAAGTTGTGGCTTATGCTTGGAGGCAATTGAAAGTGCATGAGAAGAATTATCCGACTCATGATTTGGAATTGGCGGCGGTTGTGTATGCTTTGAAGATTTGGAGGCATTATCTTTATGGTTCTAAGTTTGAAGTGTTCAGTGATCATAAGAGTTTGAAGTATTTGTTTGATCAGAAAGAGTTGAATATGAGGCAGAGGAGATGGTTGGAATATCTTAAGGATTTTGATTTTCAGTTGAGTTATCATCCTAGAAAGGCTAATGTGGTAGAAGAGATGCTTTCAGTAGGAAGACTTTGCATTTGCCTGCTTTGATGGTTAAAGAGTTGGAGTTGATTGAGCAGTTTCGAGATTTGAGTTTGGTTTGTGAGTTAACACCGGATAGTGTGAGGTTGGGAATGTTGAAACTAATAAGCAATATTTTGGAAGAGATTAAGAATGGTCAGAAGGAAGATTTGGAACTTGTGGATAAAGTGGTGTTGGCTATTCAAGGTAAAGGTGTGGACTTTAGATTGGATGAGAACGGTGATTTGATGTTTCGTGATCGACTTTGTGTACCAGGTGTACCTGATCTTAAGAAGAGGATTTTAGAAGAAGGTCACAGGAGTAGTCTAAGTATTCATCCAGGAGCGACTAAGATGTATCAAGATTTAAAGAAGTTGTTTTGGTGGCCTGGAATGAAGAAAGAGATCGCCGAGTTTGTTTATGCTTGTTTGGTTTGCCAGAAGTCGAAGATTGAACATCAGAGGCCGTCAGGTTTGATGCAACCGTTGTTTGTGCCTGAGTTGAAGTGGGATAATATCTGTATGGATTTTGTTGGAGCTTTGTCAAAGACCGTTAGGGGTTTTGATTCGATTTGGGTAATCGTAGATCGTTTGACGAAGTCGTCACATTTCATTCCTATCAAGACCGGTATGTTTGTGGTGAAGTTAGCTGAGATCTACATTGAGCAGGTTGTGAGGCTGCATGGAATTCCTTCTAGTATTGTGTCGGATCGGGATCTGAGGTTTACTTCTAAGTTTTGGGAGAGTTTGCAAGCTTCCATGGGAACCAAGTTGAGGTTGAGTTCTGCTTATCATCCCCAGACTGATGGGCAAACGGAGAGGACTATTCAGAGTTTAGAGGATCTGTTGAGGGCTTGTGTTTTAGAGCAAGGTGCTAGTTGGATCGAATGTTTACCGTTGATTGAGTTTACTTACAACAACAGTTTTCATTCTAGTATCGGAATGGCGCCGTTTGAGGCTTTGTATGGAAGGAGGTGTAGGACGCCGTTGAGTTGGTATGAGTCAGGCGAGAGTGCATTGCTAGGACCGGAGTTGGTACAAGAGACTACGGAAAAGGTTAGAATGATTCAAGAGAAGATGAAAGCGTCTCAGAGTAGACAGAAGAGCTATCATGATAAGAGGCGGAAGGATATTGAGTTTCAGGTTGGTGATCATGTGTTTTTGCGAGTGAATCTTGTAACTGGTGTTGGGAGAGCTTTGAAGTGTAGGAAGTTGACTCCTCGTTTTGTTGGACCGTTCGAGATTGTAGAGAAAGTTGGGGTTGTGGCGTATCGGATTGCGTTACCACCGTCTTTGTCTAATCTTCATGATGTGTTTCATGTGTCTCAGTTGCGGAAGTATGTGTATGATGAGTCTCATGTGATTCAAGTGGATGATTTGGAGGTAAGAGACAATTTGACCGTTGAGACTTGGCCGGTTAGGATTGAGGATCGTGAAGTGAAGCACTTGCGTGACAAAGTGATTGTTTTGGTTATAGTGATTTGGGTTGGACCTACCGGTGAAAGTGCCACTTGCAAATTGGAGAGTAGGATGAAGGTTTCGTTTCCAGAGTTGTTTCCTTCAGGTAATTTTCGAGGGCGAAAATTCTTTTAGGGGGGAGAGTTGTAACAGCCCGATTTTTGCAATTATTTTATTTTAATTGTTTTATGTGTGTTTATTTATGTTTGTGTGCATTTTCATGAGTTTTCGTATTAGAAGGGTATTTTGGTCATTTTAGACTTAAGGGTATTTTAGTCTTTTACGAGGAAGGGTAATTTAGTAACTTTGTGACAATAGTTATTTTAGCGTTTCAAGTTAGAGCCGTTTTTATTGGTAAGATACTAAGTTGTCGTTATAATTTAATTAAAATTAGCGGTTTAGTGTAATTCGAATTGAGCCCAATTAGTTTGTGTGGTTTAGGCCCATTTAGGCTAGAGAGGAGAACAAGAGAAGAGGGTTGGAGGCTAAAGGGAGATTGATCCTAGGAGTTAAAGTGAAGCTTGGGTTAGGAATTCTTTGTGCTAGAGGTAAGAGGGATAGTCTTCACACATAATTCTTCAATTTTCATTGCTACCCATTTTCATGATTTGATTAATTGAATTAGATTCTGTAAATTCCTGCTCCTATTTTAATGATAATTTTGGCTATGTGAAATTGATGCTAAACATGTTGTTGTTGATTTTACATGCTTGAATTGTGGTTATATGATACTTTGTTGATTTTTGTTCAAATTGCTATGAACTAGAGTTGTTGTTGTTGATTGTGATGAAATCATGTTTAAATAAGGTTGTTGTGGATTTGGATATATTGTTGTTGTTGAATCACACTATGGGTATCCCATTTTGTGAAGTTGTGGTTTGAATTTGTGAAGTTTGAGTTAAGTTGTTCATGTGAAGGACCAAAATGAACTTTTGATATATGAGGTTGTTAAATAAGTTTTTGATGTTGTTGGATGAGTTAGAACTAGTATAATTTATGGTTTCATGTTATAGTTGCGTTAGTCAAGTCGTTTGGGAGAAAACGGGATTTTCATGTGGAAAGTCGGTGTTTAAGCGTCTTGGAAAATGAAGTGATTTTGTGTGGTTATGGAAAATGATTTTGGGATGAGGTTGATTAAGTCGTTTTAATGTTGAAATGTCAAGTTTTCAAGTGTAGTACGTATGGTCTAAGTGTTAGGAATGCATTGGCGAAAACGGAATCGAAATCGGATTCGAAAACAAGATTTTATGCGCGAAAACGCAAAAAATGCATTTTGATGTACTGTTGAGGTGACACGGCCGTGTGTCTATATGACACGACCGTGTCAGAGTCTCCTGTAAGGGATGACGCGACTGTGTGTCCTGATGACGCTACCGTGTCAGTTCTGCAGAACCCCGAAACCTAGTTTTCTATTGGTTTTGTGTATTTTTAAGCATGCCAATGGATTCCAAACACCTAACCCTATTCAATCAATGTATAATTAAGCTCCTTGAGTGTCATAGCTTGATTCCAACCTGGTTTAAACTTGGTTTTCTTTATTTGTGTTCAATTAACTTGTTTTTATGCCGAAATTGTCGGATTGGCACTATAAACCGTAATTGGCCGATGAAATGCTTATGTAACCTCTACTGCACACAATTGGGACTTAAGAGTATACATGTCTTAGGCAATTAACCTTGTTTGATTGGTTTTGATTCATTACTTCAATTATTTTCAAAGTTGTGAATTGTGAGTAGAACTTTGTGGAAACTTAGCTTAGAGACCCATTGTTTGGCAAACCTTTTGTGACTGATGTGCATACTTGTTGAATGATGGTGATGATCGCATAATTGTATATGCATTGTTTTGGTGATGATTACATAATGTTATATGCATGTTGATTGATGAGGTGATCGTTGTATGAACATATGCATTGAGTCGAGTCATATGTTCATGCATTCATTGTTTGGTGACGGACTTATGTCCAATGTAAGGCGGGGCGTGAAACCTTACATACGATGTTTTTGTTGCATCGAAGGTGTCGACCTTGAGGATACTTGGTACCACATGCATTTAGATGAGTCTAAAATATTGCATGCATTTGTTTGGTGAATTGAATTGAGTTGTGATATGTGGTTAATGCACTTGATTCATGTGAACTTGAATTGATGAATTGGAATGATATTGGAATATTGTGTGATAGTATATATGAAAATGTTTATACTGTTTAATATTCATTATACATGATATTCCTGATTATTTGCTTTGCGGATTATGTTGATGTAATGATAACCCTCAGTGGTTTACCACCTACCTTTCCGTATGGACGGGTAGATGGAGTGCAGGATTAGTAGCTTGTTTGCTTGATGTTGCTGAGGAGCAGGAGTCCTCTATTTCTTTTTTTACGCGTGTCTAGATTAGGACTCTGATCTAGGATAGCGTTTATATGTTGGATTTTGTTTATTATATGTTGATCCGAGGAGTTATGACATGATTGATTTATATCTGATGTTGAGGATGAGATTATGTATTTATTATCATGAGATTGAAGATATTGTTTATATGCTTGATATATTCTGCTGCTATGCTTATGAATCATGATAATTTATAATTATGAATTTTGAAGTTTGTTGTCGACGTAACATCTATTTCTAGAATATGTTTGTATATTCGCGCGCTTTACCGTTTAATAGGAATAGGGTGTTACATCTTGGTACAAAACTTGCACATAACTTCCTTTTTCTACCAAATATCTAGCATTATTGTGGCCCCGGATGCCCACAATGTTGAGGAGTCGTAGCTCTTCGTTGGGAACTTCATTTACCATTTCACTTTCACATACGCTGTGTTTATCGGATTTAGTTAAGCTATATTCCTTTTGGTCATCCCCTTTGGTTCGTCATTCGACGTGGAGAATCAGCCCATTATCCCTCCGAGGAAGATTCGGTCTCTCTTCCCCTTGCCTTCATCATTTGTTCTATCTCCTCCAGTGGTGCTCGGTTCTAGAGTTGGTGGCATTCTTCCGTGTCGTGACCCCGGCTCCTATGATAGAGGCAGTACTTCGTTCTGTCGGTTCTCGCAGATTCTCTCAACGGTTTGGGCGCCATGATGCCTGCGTCCTAGAACTTTGTGTTGAGGCCATCTCGGAGGATATTTTCTCGTTGTGAGTTCAGAGGGGGTGTAGTCCGTAAAGCAGGTGCACTGATTTCTTGTCTTCTCATTGTTGTCGTGGCGCCTGTCGTCGCTTCTCGTACCAGATTGTTTGTTTTTAAGTCCCCCTTCCACAAAATTCTTCTCTTCGTAGTTATGTATGTATCATACCCCAATTTTTGACCTAAGGTCCCACTTTTACACGTCTTGTGGCCCAGAATATTCTCTGTCTTTTCAGTGAAAATTTCGGCAGAGAGATATTTTAAAGTACCTCATTTTTGTTTGGTTTCCGAGCCCACGTTTTTATTATCATTTTATTTTTATTTTATCTTTAAATTATTTCCATCTTTTATTGTATTTCTATTTTTGTTTCTATTTTGTTTTTATTCTGTTTTGTTTCCTTTTAAAAAAAATGTCAAAAAATAGTTGTTCAGGTCCAAAATCTCTACTCAAGTGTGGCACATTCCAAGCCTTTTCACCAGTATCAAACCTTCCTTTTTTGTATTGCTTTTCAATCCTGATAAAACTCAATTCAAGTCAAATCTTTCTTTCCTTTCTTTCCAAAGCAGAAACGCGTTTCTATTAATCTCCATTCAAGTCCTTTTTCAATTTCGTTATATTTCTTTCCCTTTTGAGAAATCCTTTTGGCTTTAAGAAAGAATTGAGAAATCAAAATCAAGAGGAGGACACGATAGAAACCTGCATCGGAAAATCATTCACGATAAAACCAACAAATCCAAAACCTCAAGGAAACCAACCAAATCCAGAACACCACACAATGAGTTTTTCCCGAGTTGGAGGCGAGTTGCACAGTGACAGCACACACTGTTTCGTGTTCTTGCGTCTTTTTCACACGTTTCTGTTTTGAATTGGCCTTTGGTATAAACATAAAAGTTTTGTGGATTTTTGAATTATTATAGAAACACTCTAAGAAGTAGGTCTTGGAAGACTTTTGAGAAAATTTAGCATAACCGCTTCTAAATCAACCCGAAACTATGTCTTGATGAATCAAACTTAGTTTTTCTTTTGATAATGAATTGGTGAATCATATTGATATGTTGTTGTTGATTTATGGTTGAATTTATGATTATATGATGAATATATGAAAGTTGTTTATAAGTTATTTATTATTTATATGATATTTACATGAAGTTATTTATATGATATTTATATTATATGATGTATATATGAAAAAAGTTATTTATATGATGATTATATGAAAGTTATTTATATGATGTTTATATGAAAGATATTTATATGATGATTATATGGAAGTTATTTATATGATGTATATATGGAAGTTATTTATATGATATTTATATGAAAGTTGTTTATATGATATTTATATGAAAGTTATTTATATGATGTATATATGAAAGTTATTTATATGATGTATATATGAAAGTTATTTATATGATATTTATATGATGTATATATGAAAGTTATTTATATGATAATTATAAGATGTTTATATGAAAGTTAATTATATGATGTTTATATGAAAGTTGTTGATGATTAAGTTATGTTTCCAGTAGCTTTGGTTTGACATGAAAATCTTTTATAGATATTTTATTATGTGAATTACGATGTTATCGTTGTTGCATTCTTGAGTTGTATCCTTGCATAAACATTTGTCTAAAGTTGAAAGCTTGATGTCTTGTTAAAGTTGAGGGCTTGATGCCCTGTTTAGTCGAATTACGAGATTAAAGTTGAAGGCTTGATGCCTTGTTAAAGTTGAGGGCTTGATGCCCTGTTTAGTCGAATTACGACAATAAAGTTGAAGGCTTGATGCCTTGTTAAAGTTGAGGGCTTGATGCCCTGTTTAGTCGAATTACGACCTTATGTTGAGACTTTGACGCTCTGTTAGTACCACATGCATAACTATATTGCATTTTGTTAAGTTATTGTCGTTACGTTGTTGAGTTATTGTTGTTACGTTGTTAAGTTGTTGTCGTTACGTTGTTAAGTGTTGTTGCTACGTTGTTGAGTTGTTGTCGTTACGTTGTTGAGTTGTTGTGGCTACGTTGTTGAGTTGTCGTGGTTACGTTGTTGAGTTGTTGTTGTTACGTTGCTAAGTTGTTGTTGTTACGTTGCTAAGTTGTTGTCGTTACGTTGTTGAGCACGTTGTTGAGTTGTTGTTGTTACGTTGCTAAGTTGTTGTTGTTACGTTGTTGAGTTGTTGTTGTTACGTTGTTGAGTTGTTGTTGTTACGTTGTTGAATCATTGTTGTTGCATTGATAAATGAAGTTAATTGATAATTGTATTTGAAATTACATGAAATACTTGTTGATGATTAATGTGGTTGTTTTATGTTGATTAATTCTTATTTATGAATTGTTGCTTATTATTAACGTGCAAATATCTAGGAGTAGCCGCTGATGTGAGTTGAGTTCGTGTGTCGTCATAGGAGTCATGCTCTGATACGTAATAGGATGGGGATATTTATATGTCTTGTTTTTCCTTTGTTACGTATCTTTCTATAAGTTGTTGTCGAACCACTTCTAAATTTGGAGCTTTTATTATGTTGATGACGTTGAGGCCTAGTGCCAAGTATTAATTAAATGTTGAATATTATCCGCTGCGACATTGTTTAAATTATTGAAAGCAGTTGTTTTAATGAATAGTGGATTTTAATCCTATTTTGATGAAATGATTTTTGAAGAACGAAATGTGACATCCAGTTTGCGATGAACTCTGATTTATTTTACATTTATTTATGTGCTGGGAAAACGGGGTGTTACAATTGGTATTAGAGCAGATCGGTCCGTTCGGCCAAGTAGTTGAGTCGTCAGTGTCGTGTGACAGTTGAATACTGTCGTTGTGTTTCCTAATCATTGTTCGTTGTAGGTACATTTTCGAGGACGAAAATATTCTAAGTGGGGGAGAGTTGTAACGCCCCATTTTTATTATTTATTTATTATATCGAGTTTAGTGTCTTTTTATATATTTTATTTGAATAATTGCGATGAGTGATGTTTTAGGTGATTTTTTTGGTAGTTATTAGTTGGTAGTTATTAGTAGTTTGTTATGACTTTAATAGTAAAGGAAATCTAATTAAATTCGATTATTGAGGCATAAGAGCAGTTTTAGATGAGAGGGATTTGTTAAGGTTAAGAATAGAAGGAGGTGTAAATAGTAGAGCTGAATAGTTGTTATAGAATTAGTAACCAATCTAAGGGTGTGTAGATAGTAAGCCCATTAAAAAGATTAAGTGAGAAACAAACTCTTGGTTGTTATAAATAGAGGATGAGATTAGAGAATTAGGGTTACAACAGTTTTGGGAGAAAACATAGAAGAGTTTGTAGAAACAGTTTTTGAGAGAAAAAGATAGCGGAGGCATAAGAAGAAAACTAGGGTTAAGAGGAATCTTGTAGAATTCAGATATTCAATCTAAGGTAAGGGTGGGACTAACCTTCTTTAATCATAAGCATATAATTCTGAAAAATGGTTTAATTTTGTTGTCGTTGAATTTTGTTGTTGTAGAAGTTAGGTTTTGAATTGAATTAAAATTGTTAAAAACATAGGTAATCACATGAATTAATGTAAAAGTTGCTGTCTAGGTTGTAGATTATCATTAGATAATGTTTCCTATCGATTTTGGGAGTTAGGATGTCGAAAATTGTGTTTTTGTAAGCTCTTTTGAGTACATATACCTGTAAACAACCTTTGGAATGAGTATGGGTATTTGGGAGATCAAAATTTGGGTTTTGGGGTGAAAAATGGTGAGAAATCGTAAGTGTTCATTAGAAAACCGGGCCCAGTTCGCTTAAGTGAACCCCAAGCAAACTCACAAGCGAAATTGAGCTTTCTCTCGACGTTAATCTTGATTGCGCGAGATTTGTCTCGCGTGCGCGAAATGCCCTCTGACAGCATTTACCGTTTCGCGTTCATGCATCTTTTTAACACGTTTATGTTTTGAATTGACTTTTGGTATAAACATGAAAGTTTTAGATAATTGAGTTAGATTTCCAATGGCTCTGGTTTGACTTGAAAATGTTTTGTGGATTTTGAATTATGATAGAAACACTCAAAGTGGGTCTTGAAAGACTTTTAAGAAAATTTAGCATAACCACTTCTAAATCAACCCGAAACTTTTGGTTTGCTTCCAAACTTCAAATCTCATGTACTATGAGTTTAATTAGAATGTTTAAGAGTATTTAATCTATGTCTTGTTGAATCAAACTTAGTTTTCTTTTGATAATGAATTGGTGAATCATATTGATATGTTGTTGTTGATTTATGGTTGAATCTATGATTAACTGATGTTAATGTTGTTGCATTTTGAGTGTATCATTGCATAAGAATTTGTCAAACGTAGGGGGCTTGATGCCTATCAAAGTTCGGGGCTTGATGCCTTTCAAGTCGAATTACGACATTATGTAGCGAACTTGACACTCTGTTGGTACCACATGCTTTTGTTCAGTCGTTGTTGTTGCATTTGTTGAGTCGTTGTTGTTGTATTTGTTGATTCGTTGTTGTTGCATTGTTGAAGGAAGTTGATTGATGATTGTAGTTGGAATTACATGAAGTATTGTTGATGATGATTTGTTGCTATTTTATGTGGAACGACTCTTGTTGATGATTAATTGTTGTTGTTTTATGTTGATTGATTCCTTTATATGAATTAATTGTTGATGACTAGTTGTTGCTGTTTTATGTTGATTAATTCTTTATATGAATTATTACTTATTATTAATGAATTTGAAATCTCACCCCTTCTATTTGAATGTTGCCTCTACGTGGGTAACGTGCAGATATCTAGGAGTAACCGCCAATGTGAGTTGATGCTCGTGTCGTCTTTGAAGTCTTGCTCTGATACGTAACGGGATGGGGATATTTATATGTTTTGTGTTTCCTTTGTTACGTATCTCTTTATAAGATGTTGTTGAACCATTTTTAATTGGAGCTTTTATTATGTTGATGACGTTGAGGCCTAGTGCCAAGTTTTGAATTAAACATTGAATATTTTCCACTGCGACATTGTTTGATTTATTGAAAGCAGGTGTTTAATTAAATAGTGGATTTTAACCCTATTTATGATGAAATGATTTTTGAAGAACGTTATGTGACATTCTGTTTGTGATGAACTCTGATTTATTTTATATTATTTATATGTTCGGAAAACGGGGTGTTACAATTGGTATCAAATCAGGTCGGTCCGTCCGGCCAAGTAGTCGAGTCATTAGTGTCGTGTGATGGTTGAATAATGTCGTTGTGTTTGCTTTGTTTCCTAATCATTGTTCGTTGTGTTTGCTTTGTTTCCTAATCATTGTTCATTGTTCGTTGTGTTTGCTTTGTTTCCTAATCATTGCTCGTTGTGTTTGCTTAAGCTGGTACTCAGATATGGATGAGGTACATTTTCGAGGACGAAAATATTTTAAGTGGGGGAGAGTTGTAAGCCCCATTTTTATTATTTATTTATTATATCGAGTTTAGTGTCTTTTTATATATTTTATTTGAATAATTGCGATGAGTGATGTTTAGGGTGATTTTTTTGGTAGTTATTAAAAGTTTGTTGTGACTTTAATAGTGAAGGAAATCTAATTAAATTCAATTATTGAGGCATAAGAGCAGTTTTGGATGAGACGGATTTGTTAAGGTTAAGAATAGAAGGAGGTGTAAATAGTGGAGCTGAATAGTTGTTATAGAATTAGTAACCAATCTGAGGGTGTGTAGATAGTAAGCCCATTAAAAAGATTAAGTGAGAAACAAACTCTTGGTGGTTATAAATAGAGGAGGAGATTAGAGAATTAGGGTTACAATAGTTTTGGGAGAAAATAGAGAAGAGCATGTAGAAACGGTTTTTGAGAGAAAAAGATAGCGGAGGCATAAGAAGAAAACTAGGGTTAAGAGGAAGCTTGTAGAATTCAGAGATTCAATCTAAGGTAAGGGTGGGACTAACCTTCTTTAATCATAAGCATATAATTCTGAAAAAAGTTTTAATCTTGTTGTTGTTGAATTTTGTTGTTGTAGAAGTTAGGTTTTGAATTGAATTAAAATTGTGAAAATCATAGGTAATCACATGAATTAATGTAAAAGTTGTTGTCTCGGTTGTAGATTATCAATAGGTAATGTTTCCTATCAAATTTGGGAGTTATGAGGTCGAAAATTGTGTTTTTGAAAGCTCTTTTGAGTACATATACATGTAAACAACCGTTGGAATGAGTTTCGGTATTTGGGAGAAATCGTAAGTGTTCATCAGAAAACCGGGCCCAGTTTGCTTAAGCGATCCCCAAGCAAACTCACAAGTGAAATTGAGCTTTCTCTCGACCTTAATCTCGCTTGCGCGTGATTTGTCTCGCTTTCGCGAAATGCCCTCCGATAGCATTTCCCGTTTCGCGTTCTTGCGTCTTTTTAACACGTTTCTGTTTTGAATTGGCCTTTCGTGTAACGATGAAAGTTTTAGATAATTGACTTAGCTTTCCAATGGCTCTGGTTTGACTTGAAAATGTTTTGTGGATTTTGAATTATGATAGAAACACTCAAAGTGGGTCTTGGAAGAATTTTAAAAAAATTTAGCATAACCGCTTCTAAATCAACCTGAAACTTTTGGTTTGCTTCCAAACTTCAAATCCCATGTACTATGAGTTTAATTAGAATGTTTAAGAGTATTTAATCTATGTCTTGTTGAATCAAACTTAGTTTTCTTTTGATAATGAATTGGTGAATCATATTGATATGTTGTTGTTGATTTATGGTTGAATCTATGATTAAATGATGTTAATGTTGTTTCATTTTGAGTCGTATCATTGCATAAGAATTTGTCAAACCTAGGGGGCTTGATGCATGTCAAGTCGAATTACGACATTATGTAGGGAGTTTGACGCTCTGTTGGTACCACATGCATTTGTTGAGTCGTTGTTGTTGCATTGTTGAACGAAGTTGATTGATGATTGTAGTTGGAATTACATGAAGTATTGTTGATGATGATTTGTTGCTATTTTATGTGGATCGACTCTTGTTGATGATTAATTGTTGTTGTTTTATGTTGATTAATTCCTTTATATGAATTAATAGTTGATGACTAGTTGTTGCTGTTTTATGTTGATTAATTCTTTATATGAATTGTTGCTTATTATTAATAAATGTGAAATCTCACCCCTTCTGTTTGAATGTTACCTCTATGTGGGTAACGTGCAAATATCTAGGAGTAACCGCTGATGTGAGTTGATCCTCGTTTCGTCTTAGGAGTGTTGCTTTGATACGTAACGGGATGGAGATATTTATATGTTTTGTTTTTCCTTTGTTAGGTATCTCTTTATAAGATGTTGTTGAACCATTTTTAATTGGAGCTTTGATTATGTTGATGACGTTGTGGCCTAGTGCGAAGTTTTGAATTAAACGTTGAATATTTTCCACTACGACATTGTTTGAATTATTGAAAGCAGGTTAGTAAGAGAAAGTGTACCGACCAGCAGTGCAAAGAAATTCGGGAGAAACTTTCCGAGAAAGAACGAACAAGAAGAGAGCATGATGGCCCATGGGAGGTCTCAAAAAGAATATTTGGCTTATCAACATGTTGCTGCAATCACACCCGCTACCAATGCCATTCAACAACCAGGTTATCAGCCACAAATCCCACAGCATCCTCAACAACAGTATCCTCAGCAACTATATCAGCAACAACAGGCCTCAAGGACGCAATTTACCCCAATCCCTGGGAAATATGTGGATTTGCTTCCACAGTTGCTCGAAAATAATCTGATCCAGACCAAGGCGCCTTCTCCGGTATCAGCAAGATTGCCAGCATGGTATAGACCTGACCTTTTCTGTGTTTTCCATCAAGGGGCTCATGGACATGATGTCGAACATTGTAACGCACTAAAGAATGCAATCCAGAATTTGATCTGGACCAACCGTCTGACCTTCTAAGACTTGACTCCAAATGTGTGAAGCTAATCCAGTACCGAATCATGGGACCTCATCTATCAATATCCTGAAAAGGTGGTGCCTAATTTTGATGACATGTGGAGCGGCTTGCCGTAATTGGGTTGTTGTTGACGTTCTTTCTGCTGCTTTTTATTCAAATAATGTTTGTTTGTTGCTTTCTGCTTTTCAAAAATATCCTTTTGTTCTGCCCGAAACGAAAGTGAACTTATGTAGAGCTTTTTTTTGCTTTAAGTATTGTCACCATTAATAAAAATGTCGTTTTGATCCCGACTTTGTTTTTTTATTTTTATTTTTTGCTTGTTCTAGAAAAATGGTAACGCAAAAAAACCCAAAATTCTTTTTCTTTAATCATTTCCAAATGTCTGCATACATTCACTTTCTAAAAATCAAACAAAAATGCAGATTTAAACATAAATATGCCCGTTGAACACATTAACTCTATACTCTTTCTCGACTTTGAATTCCCTGTGTCTGAAGATGAAGAAGAGGAGAGTGAACAGATTCCCGACAAGATCTCTCACATACTAGGGCATCTTAGCCGTCAAAGCTACAAACAAAAATCAAGGAAGATTGTCCAGAAGATAACAGTCAGTTACAAAGATTGGCATGAGATGTTACTGTTACCTTACATGGGCATTGTGCTCCAGTACACTTTTCAACAGGGGCAAACCCCCCTCCTTTCCTCAATATACAACATGAAGGTCGTGCTTCCTATGGAGGTTGAAGTCCCGTCAACAAGAGTTCTGCTGAAATCCCAACTTGATTGAACTTAAAATGCACGGTGACGTTGTACAACTACATCAAAAGAGGTTGAAACAAACTTCTAACAAGAAGGTTCGTCCCTGTAAAATTCAAGAAGGAGACTTTGTGCCCAAAAAGATACTATCTTTTCAACCATACTCCAAGGGCAGGTGGACGCCTAACTATGAAGGCTCGTGTGCAATGACTCTCACAGCTATGGATGGTGAAAAACTCGCATGTCCTATAAATGCCGGTGCAGTCAAGAAATACTCTGTTAAAAAAGCTCAATAAGTCGTAGATCTGAAGAAGCGACTTAGGCAAAAATGAGCGTCTCGGTGGATTGAAAACCCGAAAGGGCGGTCCAGGCAAAAATTAGAGACATAAACAAAAATGATTATCCTGATAGATTGAAAACCTGAAAGGGCGATCTATGCAAAAGTTAAAGATCATGACAAAGTAACTGCATCAAGTCAAGCACCATCCACTTGGAGCATCCAGCTATCAAAAGACCACTGTCGCGTCAATTTTCGGAGATCAAGGCTATTTGATTAGCTTTTGACTCACTAATTTCTTTCACGACTGAACATTTAATTTTTTAAAAGAAGTGGAAAAAAGTTCAAATACAACTTTAAAAGATTTAGGGTTCGTGGGTTAGTTACATAAAGGGAAGGTATTAGCACCCTTTATGTTCGTAGTACTCTACGAGAACCTCTTGGTTTTATTTAATTTTTATTGTGCTATAACTTGCTTAGTTTTGAAAGAATGAAATTTAAAATGATTTAAGAGAAAAAGCAGAAGAGAAGCCTATTATCTACATCTTTTATTGATTTGAGAGGACAAGGTCCTTTGCGTACGTACCCGTGAGGGATCAAAACCTCGTAGTTCGGGGTAGAAATTTCGTTTGATTTGTTTTGGTATTTTTTATGTGTTTTTGAAAAGGTTTTAAAGTGAAAAGCCAAGTGACAAATAAGAATTTGTTTGTGTTTTTTGATATTAAGGAAAATAAATCAAAGTAAAAATTAAGTTGATTGAGATTTGATTAAGAAAATAAAAAATAAAAAGGAACACTTGATCTTGGATCAAGGTTTATTTATGAAAATGTTTTTTGTAATTTTTTGGGTTATTTGCATGTTTTTGTTGTTTTTGAATAATAGTCAAAGCTGAAAACTAAACTAACGGAGCAGAAAAGTAAAATGTAGGTATTTTATGGTGACGTTGGATAACCAGAAAAACCTTTTAACCTAAACTACAAAGCATAAAAATAAATCATACACCCACACAAGCACCATGCACCTAAAACTATTACATAAAAACCTATTAATACATTTTAAAGTCTGTGGGAAAAATAAATGGTAAAGAAAAATAAATTATTTACATTAATGCCTAAATTACATTCTAATGTGTTGCAGTAAAATAAATGATGTAAAAAAAATATGAGTAGAATAATAATAAATCTAATCCTGAAATATGCATGAGGAAATATAAAAAAAAAAACGATTATAATGCTAAAATATAAAAATAAAATGCATGCAAGACTTGGAAAATAATTGGGTTCAATCACAAGGTGGTGGTGGTGGGGGGGGGGGGGGGGGGGGGGGGGGGGTGCAGCAGTAATCAGGGGGTGTAAAGATGAAAAAGGGAAAAAAAAGAGCTTAAGGGAACAGGCTGAGGGCGTTGGGCCGGTTTGGTTGGTTCAGACCGGTTCAAAGGTTGAACCAGTTCAGCCTAATATATATATATAGGCTGTGTTGGTTTTTTTTCCTCATTTTTGCCTTCTACTTCTCTCTCTTCTCTCATTCTAGAGAGAGACTCTGTTCTCTCTCCTCTTCTGTTCTTCTTCTCCGGCGAGAAGATGGGGTGGCCGGCGCGGTGGCCGCGCCGCCGCGTCGGAGTAGCTATCTACTACTTTTTGTTTGTTTTTTTTTTGTATTTTTATTCTACTCCTTCTCCTCTTTCCGTTTTTAAACCCTAAAACCTCAAAACATGAGCTTATGCTCCTAGATCTACGAATTAAAAGACAGAGATACTACCTTTTGGGTCTTCATTCGGCCTATGTATGACGATTATGTGCTTGTTGGCTTGTTTGGGATCGGATTTGATGCGTTTTTGTGACTGATGTTGGTATGCCGTCGTTCCTTTACTGTTGGTTGATGGTTCTAATGCGTTAGCCGTAAATGGATGTGAGGGTTTGCGTTGGTTTCATGATGTTGGTTTTCGTGATTTGTTGTATTGTGAATCGATTTTTGATGCAGGTTATGATTGTTTGAAATTTTCGGCCTCCTCTGTGTGTTTATTTATAGTTCTGGATTAGACCTAGGGTTTGTTAAAAATTGCCGAAAATTGTGTCTTTGGATTGGGATGATTAGGATTGGGATGAAAGGGAAAGTTTGTTTCAGACCTAAGAATTTGTTGATGATGAAGCGTCGCCAGGCTGTGTTGTTTTCAGATGAGGACCAATTTTGGACTTATCATTGGACAAACAAAAATAAACAAAAAAGAAATAATAAAAAGAAAACAAGATAAAGACTGACCATTTAAAATTAAAAATAAAATAAAATTAAAATTAATTGATTAAAAAAACAATAAAAGGTGGAAATTTAAACTAAAAAACAAAAATGAAAATAAAGTGAGAAGAGGGCCCGACTCGGAACTAAACATGAGGTATTTTAAAATACCTCTCTGCCGGATTTTTCTTGAAAAGTCAGAGATTGATCAGGGCCTGAGGACACGCGGTGTATGAATGTAGTATCTTAGGTCAAAAATTGGGGTATGACAGATGCCCCTATTTAAGTTTCTTCGTCCGGAGATTTGGAGATGGAATCTTTGATTTGACGGGCCGAAGAAACTTAAATATAAAGTACACCTATTTTTGATCCTAAGATATTGTGAATGAATGTGATGCAATTATGAATGCAAGACGACATAGATGACTCGACTGGGACGAGTAATAACGACGGAATGCCCGAATTCGTTGAAGAAAGGGATCCGACTCCGCTGGGGGAATGTAGTTTTACTGGGGAAAATGATCGTCTACTAATGTATTGGTTTGGAACGATAGCTTAAATGATGACAAAGTTTTTTTAGTGACACCTCTTGAACAGCTATGCTGGGGTGACACTATTGAAATTCAAATTGATTAGTGACATCACTGAAACAACTACGTTGAGGATGACACTATTGAAATTGAAATTGACTAGTGGCATCGCTGGAACAGCTAAGCTGGGGATGACCCTATTGAAATTGAAATTGACTAGTGGCATCACTGGAACAACTACGCTGGGAATGACGCTATTGAAATTAAAATTGACTAGTGGCACCGCTGGAACAGCTACGCTGAGGATGTCCCTATTGAAATTGAAATTGACTAGTGGCACCGCTGGAACAGCTACGCTGGGGATGTCACTATTGAAATTGATATTGACTAGTGGCATCGCTGGAACAGCTACGTTGGGGATGACACTATTGAAAATTGAAATTGACTGGTGGCATCACTGGAACAGCTACGCTGCGGATGACACTATTGAAAATTGAAATTGACTAGTTGCATCGCTGGAACAACTACGTTGTGGATGACACTATTGAGATAAAAGACAATTGTTAACCATTATAGAAATTACTGTTTGACATTACGATAAATGAAGACCAGACTGAAAGGATACAACAAAGTTCCAGATGACAGACGCAACCATGCATGAATGATGTTGTGTATGAGTGAAAGTAATAATGCATGAATGTATGAATGTGTGAATGAATGTATGAGTGTGTAGACTGGATTGTGACTCGTAGGACTATATTCGTTGTAACGCCCACTTTATTTATTTAGATATTTTAGTAGAGTATATAGTATATTATTATATATTATTATATGATTTCAATGATGTTTGCGATGTATGAGATGATGTTGTGGTGTGACGTTTATTTTATTGTTTAATAAAATAAAATATGTGATGGAAATTAAGATGAGATAGAATAACAAATATTTTGGGAGATGGGGTTGTTTTCATAAATAAGATAGAGTTGTGGGGATAAGTGAGAATAGAAAGAATTATATAAGGAAATTAGGTTTAGAGAGAAACAGTCAGTACGTTCAGACTTTTGCAAAAAGAAGAGAAAGTGGCCGGAGAAGAGAGAACCTCAATTCTGCGAACATACCATGTAAGGGTGAGCCTAACTTCAATTGTATTTACTGTAATTCATCTAGTTGTGATTAACATAGGAATTGAAAGAGAGTTTGAGAGATTTCATAAACTAGGGTTTAGAGGATTTTTGGATGAAGTGATGTTAGAATGATGTGAATTGGTGTAGAAACCTGTTACAGAACCTAGATTAATCACTAGGACTATAATTTTGAGAGATTAGAAGCATAACATGATGAATTGGACGAGTTTTGGCGAGGTTTTGAGCAAACCCGCAGCCTGTTCTGCGACCGCTCGCCGTGGCGAGCAGACCTACTCGCCGTGGCGAGCAGAACAGTTTAACTCGCGAGGCGAGCAACATCACTCGCCGTGGCGAGCAACCCTTTAGTGCTCGCGAGGCGAGCAACATCACTCGCCGTAGCGAGCAAGTGGCAGAACGCAATTTAAGTAGCTCGCCGTGGCGAGCAGTCCCACTCGCCACAGCGAGCAATGTGGTCTCAGACCACTATAACTTGAATTTCAGAACTCTGTTTGAGCGAGGCTTTGAGGGTAGACCTTTGGATAGTATTAGAGATGTTTAAGACCTAAATTAGAACCTGTAAGGACGTTGTAAGATGATTTTAAGACGTTGGCGTTAATCTATGATTAAAATGATTATTAAGTGAGGTTTATGAACGAAGTACAAATGATGATTGTGAAGATAACTATGTGTTGTAAATGTATATATGCTAAGTGTGCTGAGCTGTTGCCATGTATTGTATAATTGCATGTGTCGATAAAGAGTCGTATTTGATGTTAAGACGTTGTGATATCTTGTTTAAGAATTAAAGAGTCGAGTCCATGCATTTGCATATTTTGAGACGGTGGAGCTTATGCTCAAAGCGACGGTGGAGCATTTGCTCAAAGCGACGGTGAAGCTTATTAAAGCTAAAATATTGGTACCACATGCATGATGTTAAGATGTTAGAGTTGCATTTGTCGAGTCATGTGTCTGAGATGTTTTGAGACGGTTGTTTATGAAGATGTTCTAAGATGATTTGTAGATGTAGATGTTTGAGACGTTTATGTTCTATGTGATGAATAATGTTGTTATTGTTAAGCATAATTATTTGAATTATATGTTAATATAATTGTTGTGAATCTCACCCCTTCTGTTGGAATTGCCGCCTTGTGGGCAAGTGCAGGTGACCAAGCTTAGGTTCGTCGATGTGAGAGGTTCTTGTGGAGTCTTAGGAGCTCTGATACGTAACGGGATGGGGATTATTATTATTTCTATTCCTTTTATGTATCATGTTGATTAATTATGATGTTTGCGACGTAACTTGATTGAGATGCTTTATGAGGCTTTTGTGTCGAGACTTATTTATTTAAGATTTTGAGACGTTTATAAATTCCGCTGCTATGTTTGAATATTGTTTAAGAATAAATTATTATTCAAATTGTTTTTTAAGATTTAATGAAATGTGACATCCTGATTTTATGTGTTATACTCTGATTAAATGTATGAAATTTTTAAGTCGGGAATTCGGGGCGTTACAATTGGTATCAGAGCAGGTCGGTCCGTCCGGCCAATTAGAGAGTCGAGTGACGGTGTCTTAGAGTTAGAATATTATAGTTATATTATTCTAACTTATGTTTGCTTTGTAGAGGAATAAGATGGCTGGAAGAAATGATGCTGCTCTTGCTGCTGCTTTGCAAGCAATGGCCCAAGCTGTGGGAAATCAGAACAATGCTGGTGGGAACGACGGGACTAGGATGTTAGAGACTTTTCTGAGGAACCACCCGCCTACTTTCAAAGGGCGATATGATCCTGACGGGGCTCAGACGTGGCTCAAGGAAGTTGAGCGGATCTTTAGGGTGATGCAGTGCGAAGATGGTCAGATGGTACGGTTCGGTACCCATATGTTGGCAGAGGAGGCTGATGATTGGTGGGTTGGTATCCGACCTATCCTGGAAGAAGGAGGTGCTGCTGTGACTTGGGCGGTGTTTAGGAGAGAATTCTTGAACCGTTACTTTCCTGAGGATGTCCGGGGTAAGAAGGAGATCGAGTTTCTTGAGCTGAAGCAAGGAAATATGTCCGTGACTGAGTATGCTTTGAAGTTTGTGGAACTGGCAAAGTTTTACCCACATTATACTGCTGAGAATGCTGAGTTTTCCAAGTGCATCAAATTTGAGAATGGCTTGCGTCCTGAGATTAAAAGGGCAATTGGTTACCAGAAGATTCGAAATTTCTCTGAGCTGGTGAGTAGTTGCAGGATTTATGAGGAGGATACCAAGGCTCACTATAAGGTAGTGAATGATAGAAAAGCTAAGGGTCAGCAAAGTCGACCCAAACCTTATGATGCTCCGAGAGATAAGGGTAAGCAAAGAGTGAATGATGAGAGGCGACCTCAGAAGAAGGATGCTCCTGCTGAGATTACCTGTTATAATTGCGGGCAGAAAGGCCACAAGAGTAATGCGTGTCCTGTTGATGTGAAGAGGTGTTACCGATGCGGACAGAAAGGGCATATTACCCAAGACTGCAAGTTTGATGATGTTGTATGTTTCAACTGTGATGAGCAAGGACATATTGGCTCGCAGTGCAAGAAGCCAAAGAAAGTTAGGACTACTGGAAGGGTTTTCACGTTGACCGGCACTCAGACTAAGAATGAGGATCGCTTGATCAGAGGTACTTTCTATATTAATGATATACCTTTAGTTGCTATTATTGATACTGGCGCTACACATTGTTTTGTTGCTTATGATTGTGCTGTTAAGTTGAGTCTTGTTATGTCTGATATGAATGGAGAGATGGTTGTCGAAACTCCAGCTAAGGGTTTGGTGACTACTTCTCGTGTGTGTTTAAGTTGTCCGTTGTCTATGTTCGATCGTAATTTTGAGATGGATTTAGTCTGCCTACCTTTGACTGGTATGGATGTGATTCTCGGGATGAATTGGTTAGAGTACAACCGTGTGCTTATCAACTGTTTCCGCAAGACGGTGTATTTCTTGTCTGAAGAGGAAGAAAGTGGAGCAGAATTTTTATCTACCAAGCAGCTGAAACAATTAGGACGAGATGGAGTTTTGATGTTTTCTCTGATGGCATCCTTATCTATTGAGAATCAAGAGAAGATTGACGAACTGCAAGTGGTGTGCGAGTTTCCTGAAGTATTTCCTGATGAAATTCCTGATGTGCCTCCTGAAAGAGAAGTTGAATTTGCGATTGATCTTGTTCCTGGAACGAAACCTGTGTCTATGACACCTTACCGTATGTCAGCTTCTGAATTAGCTGAGTTAAAGAAGCAATTGGAGGATCTGCTTGAGAAGAAGTTTATAAGGCCAAGTGTTTCGCCTTGGGGAGCGCCTGTATTGCTAGTGAAGAAGAAAGATGGGAGTATGAGGTTGTGTATTGACTACCGTCAGTTGAACAAGGTAACTATAAAGAATAGGTATCCACTTCCGAGGATTGACGATTTGATGGATCAGTTAGTGGGTGCACGTGTGTTTAGCAAGATTGACTTAAGGTCGGGTTATCATCAGATAAAAGTGAAAGATGAAGATATGCAGAAGACGGGAGTATTTATGGAGTATATGAATCGGACCTTCCAAGCATTTTTGGATCATTTTGTGGTGGTGTTCATTGACGACATTTTGATATATTCCAAATCCGAAGAAGAACATGCTGAACATTTGAAGATTGTCTTGCAAGTATTGAAAGAAAAGAAGTTGTATTCTAAATTGTCTAAGTGTGAGTTCTGGTTGAAGGAAGTTAGTTTTCTCGGTCATATTATTTCCGGTGACGGTATAGCGGTTGATCCGTCTAAAGTTGAAGCAGTGTCGCAATGGGAGACTCCAAGGTCGGTTACCGAGATTAGAAGCTTTTTGGGATTGGCAGGTTACTATAGAAGGTTTATAGAAGGATTTTCTAAGTTGGCACTTCCGTTAACGCAGTTGACGTGTAAAGGTAAAGCCTTTATGTGGGATGCTCATTGTGAGAGTAGCTTCAATGAGTTGAAGAAGCGGTTGACGACAGCTCCAGTTTTAATTTTGCCAAAGCCTGAGGTACCTTTTGTGGTGTATTGTGATGCGTCTAAGTTGGGTTTAGGTGGCGTACTGATGCAAGACGGTAAAGTGGTTGCTTATGCATCCAGGCAGTTGAGGATTCACGAACGAAATTATCCTACCCACGATCTTGAGTTGGCTGCAGTGGTGTTCGTGTTGAAAATTTGGAGACACTATTTGTATGGTTCGAGGTTTGAAGTGTTTAGTGATCACAAGAGCTTGAAGTACCTGTTTGACCAGAAAGAATTAAATATGAGACAGAGGAGATGGCTCGAGTTATTGAAGGACTATGATTTTGATTTGAGCTACCATCCGGGTAAGGCTAACGTAGTTGCTGATGCCTTGAGTAGGAAGACGTTGCATATGTCTGCTATGATGGCGGAAGAGTTCGAACTATTGGAACAATTCAGAGATTTGAGTTTGGTTTGTGAAAGATCACATCAGAGTGTAAAGCTAGGAATGTTGAAGATTGACAATGACTTTCTGAAAAATATTAAGGAAGCGCAGAAAGAAGATGTTAAGTTTGTAGATTTGCTTGTTGCGAGTAACCAGACTGCAGATGGTGATTTTAGAGTCGATGACCACGGTGTGTTGAGGTTCCGAGATAGAATCTGTATTCCGGACAACGATGAGATGAAGAAGGCAATACTTGAAGAGAGCCATAGAAGTAGCTTGAGTATTCACCCAGGAGCTACGAAGATGTATCATGATTTGAAGAAGTTGTTTTAGTGGTCTGGATTGAAACGCGATGTGGCACAATTTGTGTACTCTTGTCTAGTTTGTCAGAAATCGAAGATAGAACATCAGAAACCTGCTGGTATGATGGTTCCGTTGGATGTGCCAGAGTGGAAATGGGATAGTATATCCATGGATTTTGTGACGAGTTTGCCAACTACTCCAAGAGGGAACGATGCTATTTGGGTGATTGTTGATAGGTTAACCAAGTCAGTTCATTTTCTACCGATCAATATCACTTTTCCTATGGTTCGGTTAGCAGAGATTTACATTCAAGAGATAGTAAGGTTGCATGGTGTTCCTTCGAGCATTGTGTCAGATAGGGATCCGAGATTTACTTCTAGATTTTGGAAAAGTTTGCA
Source organism: Medicago arabica (assembly GCA_946800305.1). Taxonomy (NCBI): domain Eukaryota; kingdom Viridiplantae; phylum Streptophyta; class Magnoliopsida; order Fabales; family Fabaceae; genus Medicago; species Medicago arabica. Next base: position 27,382,356 of record OX326966.1, read on the forward strand.
AGAAGCTTTAGGGTCTCAGTTGAAGCTAAGCTCGGCGTATCATCCACAGACAGATGGTCAATCCGAGAGGACGATTCAATCGTTGGAAGATCTGCTGAGGGTGTGTGTACTTGAACAAGGAGGAGCTTGGGATAATCATCTCCCGTTGATTGAATTCACTTACAATAACAGTTACCATTCTAGTATTGGAATGGCACCTTTCGAGGCTTTGTATGGAAGAAGATGTAGAACCCCGTTGTGTTGGTTTGAGTCGACAGAGTCGACAAAAGAGTTATCATGACAAGCGTAGGAAGGACCTTGAGTTCCAAGAGGGAGATCATGTGTTTTTACGAGTTACTCCAATGACCGGTGTAGGTCGTGCCTTGAAGTCGAAGAAGTTGACTCCAAAGTTTATTGGTCCGTATCAGATATCAGAGAGGATTGGGACGGTGGCTTATCGTGTTGGATTACCACCGCATTTATCGAATTTGCACGATGTTTTTCATGTGTCGCAGCTGAGGAAGTACGTTCCGGATCCATCTCATGTGATCCAAAGTGACGATGTACAAGTAAGAGACAACCTTACGGTTGAAACTCTACCCTTGAGGATCGATGATCACAAAGTGAAGTTGTTGAGAGGCAAGGAGATACCTCTGGTGAGAGTTGTTTGGAGTGGAGCGACCGGTGAAAGCTTAACTTGGGAGCTTGAAAGTAAGATGCTGGAGTCATATCCAGAGTTGTTTAATCGAGGTAAGATTTTCGAGGACGAAAATCCTTTAAGTGGGGGAGAGTTGTAACGCCCACTTTATTTATTTAATTATTTTAGTAGAGTATATAATATATTATTATATATTATTATATGATTTCAATGATGTTTGCGATGTATGAGATGATGTTGTGGTGTGACGTTTATTTTATTGTTTAATAAAATAAAATATGTGATGGAAATTAAGATGAGATAGAATAACAAATATTTTGGGAGATGGGGTTGTTTTCATAAATAAGATAGAGTTGTGGGGATAAGTGAGAATAGAAAGAATTATATAAGGAAATTAGGTTTAGAGAGAAACAGTCAGTACGTTCAGACTTTTGCAAAAAGAAGAGAAAGTGGCCGGAGAAGAGAGAACCTCAATTCTGCGAACATACCAGGTAAGGGTGAGCCTAACTTCAATTGTATTTACTGTAATTCATCTAGTTGTGATTAACATAGGAATTGAAAGAGAGTTTGAGAGATTTCATAAACTAGGGTTTAGAGGATTTTTGGATGAATTGATGTTAGAATGATGTGAATTGGTGTAGAAACCTGTTACAGAACCTAGATTAATCACTAGGACTATAATTTTGAGAGATTAGAAGCATAACATGATGAATTGGACGAGTTTTGGCGAGGTTTTGAGCAAACCCGCAGCCTGTTCTGCGACCGCTCGCCGTGGCGAGCAGAACAGTTTAACTCGCGAGGCGAGCAACATCACTCGCCGTGGCGAGCAACCCTTTAGTGCTCGCGAGGCGAGCAACATCACTCGCCGTAGCGAGCAAGTGGCAGAACGCAATTTAAGTAGCTCGCCGTGGCGAGCAGTCCCACTCGCCACAGCGAGCAATGTGGTCTCAGACCACTATAACTTGAATTTCAGAACTCTGTTTGAGCGAGGCTTTGAGGGTAGACCTTTGGATAGTATTAGAGATGTTTAAGACCTAAATTAGAACCTGTAAGGACGTTGTAAGATGATTTTAAGACGTTGGCGTTAATCTATGATTAAAATGATTATTAAGTGAGGTTTATGAACGAAGTACAAATGATGATTGTGAAGATAACTATGTGTTGTAAATGTATATATGCTAAGTGTGCTGAGCTGTTGCCATGTATTGTATAATTGCATGTGTCGATAAAGAGTCGTATTTGATGTTAAGACGTTGTGATATCTTGTTTAAGAATTAAAGAGTCGAGTCCATGCATTTGCATATTTTGAGACGGTGGAGCTTATGCTCAAAGCGACGGTGGAGCATTTGCTCAAAGCGACGGTGAAGCTTATTAAAGCTAAAATATTGGTACCACATGCATGATGTTAAGATGTTAGAGTTGCATTTGTCGAGTCATGTGTCTGAGATGTTTTGAGACGGTTGTTTATGAAGATGTTCTAAGATGATTTGTAGATGTAGATGTTTGAGACGTTTATGTTCTATGTGATGAATAATGTTGTTATTGTTAAGCATAATTATTTGAATTATATGTTAATATAATTGTTGTGAATCTCACCCCTTCTGTTGGAATTGCCGCCTTGTGGGCAAGTGCAGGTGACCAAGCTTAGGTTCGTCGATGTGAGAGGTTCTTGTGGAGTCTTAGGAGCTCTGATACGTAACGGGATGAGGATTATTATTATTTCTATTCCTTTTATGAATCATGTTGATTAATTATGATGTTTGCGACGTAACTTGATTGAGATGCTTTATGAGGCTTTTGTGTCAAGACTTATTTATTTAAGATTTTGAGACGTTTATAAATTCTGCTGCTATGTTTGAATATTGTTTAAGAATAAATTATTATTCAAATTGATTTTTAAGATTTAATGAAATGTGACATCCTGATTTTATGTGTTATACTCTGATTAAATGTATGAAATTTTTAAGTCGGGAATTCGGGGCGTTACATTCGTGGTATATGGTAGATGAGAGGCTGAGACGAGACAGGATTAGTAAGGTGGGAAGTGGACCGACACTGCAATACTACGCACTCAGTGAGCTTTCTTGGAGAAGATATTATTGTGAGCTAATCGAACAAATTGTAGGGTGGAACTTGACACAAGATAGCAACTGACGCTTCCTGGGGAGAGAACTCATTGTTGACCGTAACGTTTGAAGAAGTCGCCATTTATGCCCCAGCAATCATGTTTCTTCTTTCTTTCTTTTTTTGTTGTTGTTTTTTTTTAAAGTCCCTAATTTTTGCCTGGACCGCCCTTTCGGGTTTTCAGTCCACCGGGAGTATATTCCTTTTTTTCTGCCCTTAATTTTTTCCTGGACCGCCCTTTCGGGTTTTCAGTCCACCGAGAGTATATTCCTTTTTTTGTGCCCCTAATTTTTTCCTGGACCGCCCTTTCGGGTTTTCAGTCCACCAGGACGCTCTCTATTGCCTAAGCCGCCTTTTCAGGTTTTCGACTTAGCGAGCTCCTTTTTTTTGTTTTTTTTCTTCTTGTAAACTTCCCACAACGCTTAAGCATGCCCGTTTAGTAGGGTCTGAACATTCCTAGGGAGAACGTCGACGTACGCTTCATTTTACTCTCGAGTCTTAAAGTGCACTTATTTGTTTATGCTTTTGAGAGATATGAGAAAGTTTTAAGAATTTGGCTTCAAAATATTACCATCAAAAATAGAAGAAAAGTTGAAAAATAGAATAAATGAGAATTTCAAATAAATGGGTGACGGCTCAAATTTTATTGATTGAACGGTGGTCAGCCGATGGCATGACTCCATAGATCTTTACAAAAGTTAAAAAAATGGTAATTTATTATGGAGAGGTATATTGAACCTCACAACCCTATTTTCCCTAACAACTTTGAGTTCTGCTGATTTGATGCTTCAGATTGAAGGCTCTTTGGTAGCAGGTACGCCGCAAGTTGGTTGTGCCTGATCGGATGCAGTTACTTTGTCTTTTTCTTTATCCTTAACTTTTGCATAGACCTCCCTTTCGGGTTTTCAGTCTATCAGGATAATCTCTGTTTAATGTCTCTAATTTTTGCCTGGACCGCCTTTTCAGGTTTTCAGTCCACCGAGACGCTCATTTTTGCCTAAGCTGCCCTTTCGGGTTTTCGACTTACCGAGCTGTTCTTGTAATTTTTAGACAAAATATTTCTTGAATACATCCATGTTTATAATACGCGGAAGTTCTTCGCCATCCATAGTTTGAAGAGTCATGGCACCACCGGAGAAGGCTCTTTTGACGACGTACGGGCCCTCGTAGTTAGGAGTCCACTTGCCCCTGGAGTCGGGTTGGAAAGATAAGATATTCTTTAGTACGAGATCACCCTCTTTGAATTCACGGGGATGAACTTTCTTGTCAAAAGCCTGCTTCATCCTCTTTTGATATAGTTGTCCATGACATAGAGCAGTTATGCGTTTCTCCTCGGCTAAGTTCAACTGATCATATCTACTTTGAACCCATTCAGCCTTTGATAACTCAGCTTCCATTAAAACTCTTATTGAAGGAACCTCAACTTCTACGGGAAGCACTGCCTCCATACCATGTACCAAAGAGAAAGGGGTTTCCCCTGTCGATGTGCGTACGGAAGTACGATATCCATGTAATGCAAATGGAAGCATCTCATGCCAATCCTTGTAAGTTACCACCATTTTCTGGACAATCTTCTTTATGTTCTTATTTGTAGCTTCGACAGCACCATTCATCTGAGGTCTATAAGGGAAGGAATTATGATGCTCGATCTTGAAATCGTCACACAGCTCTTTCATCATATTGTTGTTCAGATTCGTCCCGTTGTCTGTAATGATTCTGCTAAGGACACCGTAGCGGAAGATGATTTGATTCTTAATAAACTTGACCACCACTTGCTTGGTCACATTAGCATAAGATGCGGCTTCAACCCACTTGGTGAAATTGTCAATAGCCACTAGAATGAAGCGGTGCCCGTTTGAAGCTTTAGGCTCAATCCTACCAATCATGTCGATGCCCCACATGGAGAATGGCCACGGGGAGGAGAGAACGTTGAGTGCAGTTGGCGGAACATGAATCTTATCGGCATAGATCTGGCACTTATGACCCCTCCTGGCATGCTTGTAACAATCTGTGTAACACAACGTTTTCCCAACATAATTTTTTTTTTGCATAATATCAGAGTAATTCAACGTAAACGGAATGTCACACTTCTTTTCATAAAATCATAAATAGAATAAAATTCCTTAAATACATCGCAGAGGAAATATTTCAACTTTTCAAAACAATCTTTGGCACAAGGGCCTCAACACAAAATCTCATAAATTTAGTTCATCAACATGTTCATAAAACAATACGTAAGGAATAGAAAACGACAACAAAATTCCCATCCCGTTACGTATCAGAGCACGTAAGACACACGCGAGAGAAACCTCACACGACCGCAACTATTCTTGGTTACCTGCAAGTTACCCATAAGGAAGGCAACATTTTCAAGTTGAAGGGGTGAGATTTCACAAAACAATAATAATAAGCATATAATTCATCAAATACATTTAACAACATGGACATCATCAATTAATCATAATAATTCTTCATATAGTACTTCTTTAACAACTCATAAGCTACATTATGTAATCATCATAACAACATCAATTAGTAATACAAATAACCACGTAGTTCATCTTTAATAATACTTCATATAAACAATATAAACAGCATAAGCTACAATCAACTTCAAATCATCTTTAACGATACTTCACATAAACAATATAAACAACAATCAACTTCAAATCATCTTTAACGATACTTCACATAAACAACAACATATAACTCTTCATTAACGATTCAATGATAATTATCAACTCGACAACTTTAGACAATTCGACAACTTTATACAACTCGACAACTTCGACATCGACTACGCAACTTCAACTCGACTATGCAACTCAGACATCTTATTCATGCATGTGGTACCAATCCACGGCGTCAAGCCCTCAACGTAATAAGTATTAATATACTTCCAGGGCGTCAAACCCTCATCGCAAATGAGCTAAAGCTCCAGGGCATCAAGCCCTCAACGTGTGGAGTAAAAACTCACAGGGCATCAAGCCCCCAACTGAAATGGGTATGCATGGACTCAACATCATACAACTTACAAAACATCGACATCTTAGGATTCCAACAATTTGGATCAACTTCTTATTTCATAGACCGACTCATGCAACTTAATGATAATAGAATCAATCAACAACAGAATTCAGCAGCTTAATCATGACAGTAATCAAATGAAAATCAGCAACAACTTCATCTTAGACTTTATATATATTTCACATAAAGCATATACGATTATATCTCATTACTAACAACATTCATATCATCTTAGTTTATATTCTCAGAACTACAACTGTAGCATAAACGACTTTATTCATTACTCTAAAGATCAGCTCACATCAAACTGTGCGACAAGGTCACTTAAAGAAAAACCTGAAAGGTAGTCTGTCTAAGCACTACTCTCTAGGCGAGTACCTCTGCTCGCAATGGCGAGTTCAGGAAAAGAGGACGCTCGCAATGGCGAGCTCAAGGCGAACAGAAAATGGGTGCTCTCGGAAACTTGACATTTTTCACTCAAAAATCCTGTTTTTAACTTCTCTAAGTCCAATTTTCAATCTAACAACTTGCATATCATTCTTATAAATATTAAGGCACTCAAATCCATCTAAAATTCGACTACAAGATCACTTCTTAGAATCAAGGTTGACTCACAGGTCAACTCGCAACGGCGAGTGATCTGCTCGCAGCAGCGAGCAACTTCTGGGTTTACTCTCGAGGCGAGGGGTGATCACTCGCGGGGCGAGCGATGATCTTCATCGCGCACGAGGCGAGTTAAGCTATTTGCAATGGCGGGCGATGAACGTCAGTTCGGGCAGAATTGTGTTTTTCACGAAAATTCATCTAATCACTTGGTTAAAACCTCAAAACTGATTCCTATAATCATCCTATGGATTATCTAAGGTCTGTACGCAGTTTCTACATCAATCTAACAACTTCTCATCATCTAATCTTCAATTCATCAATTTTAACCTAATTCCCAAGTCCTCCAAAACTCTTCCTACTCTTGTTAAACATAACCATCAGAATTACAGACTTAATTAGATTGAATGTTAGTCTCACCCTTACCTTAGACAAGTGAAATCGGCAACCTCTCTCTCCCTTCTCTTTTCTCCTCTTTTCTCCAAAGCTTGTTGTACGCGTTCTCTGTTTTTCTAACTTCTCTTACGGTCTTATATTCTTAACCTAATTTCTCTTCTCACACCAAAACTTACTCTTTCCTCTTAACTTATCTATTTCTCTTAATTCCACAAAACTCTCTAAATTCACAAAACAACCCTTCAACATAATATTTGTTCTAATTTTCACATCTTATTCTAGTAAATAATAAAATAAGTCTGTCAATAAAATATCAACACATCGCCTAATCATATAAAATAACATAAATCATCAAAGTGGACTCTAAACTCTATAGAATAATTAAATAATTAAAGAGGGCGTTACAATCTGCTTCCATCGTCATCCAATAATAACCTGCCCTCAATATCTTCTTGGCCATTTTAATGCCCACTTGAATGAGTGCCGAAGGATCCTTCGTGTATTTCATGCATCAATAAATCTGATTCGTGTACGTCTACACATCTAAGCAACACCATGTCAAAGTTTCTCTTATACAAAATGTTTCCGTTCAGGAAGAAGTTGCCAGACAGTCTTCTTAAAGTTTTTTTGTCTTTATTGCGTGCTCCGGGTGGATACTCTTGACTTTGAAGGAAACACTTGATGTCATGGAACCATGGTTTGTCGTCAACCACTTCTTCAGTCGCAAACACATGAGCAGGCCTTTCAAGAAACCTGATACTGATCAATGGTACTTCATTCCGACGATTTACTTGGTACATTGAAGATAAGGTAGCTAGACCATCTGCCATTTGGTTCTCATCACGAGGGATGTGGTGCAACTCGACCTTGTTGAAGAAGTTCAGTAATCGTCTTGCATAGTCTTTGTATGGAATCAAGCCGGGGTGGTGAGTTTCCCATTCTCCTTTGATCTGATTGATTACGAGAGCTGAATCATCATAAATGTCGAGGTTCTTGATTCTTAGATCGATGGCTTCTTCGATACCCATAATGCATGCTTCGTACTCCGCCATGTTGTTTGTGCAGTCGAAAGTTAGTCTGGCGGAGAAAGGGATATGGGTACCTTTTGGAGTAATAATGACTGCTCCAATGTCGCTGCCATAAACATTAACAACTCCGTCGAATATCAAACCCCATCTTGATTCAGGGTCTGGACCTTCTCCGACAATGGTTCGTCACAATCTTTCATCTTTAAATACATGATCTATTCGTCAGGGAAATTGAATTTTATAGGCTGATGATCTTCGATCGGTTGGTGAGCCAAGTGATCAGCAAGGATGCTACCTTTGCTTGCTTTCTGGGGACGGTATTCAATATCATACTCGGACAACAACATCTGCCACCGGGCGATTCTTCCTGTTAAAGTTGGCTTCTCGAAGATGTACTTGATCGGATCCATTTTAGATATCAACCAAGTGGTGTGATGAACCATGTAAGACGGAGGCGTTTGGCGGCCCAGGCTAAAGCACAACAAGTCTTCTCAATTATGGAATAACGAGACTCACAATCAGTAAACTTCTTGCTTAGATAATAAATAACATGCTCCTTTCTTCCGGTCTCATCTTGTTGCCCGAGCACACAACCCATAGAAGCATCTAACACAGTTAGGTACATGATCAACGGTCTTCCTTCAACTGGAGGGATAAGAATGGGAGGTTCTAGCAAGTCCTCTTTGATGTTGTCGAAGGCTTTCTGGCAATCTTCTGTCCATTCAATCCCTTGACCTGTGCAGAGTAACTTGAATATCGGCCCACATGTTGCAGTCATATGAGAAATGAATCTGGAGATCTAATTTAGCCGTCCGAGAAACCCTCTTACTTGTTTCTCTGTTTTTGGAGCAGGCATTTCTCTGATGGCTCTGACCTTGTCTGGATCTACTTCAATACCTTTTTGACTAACGATGAAGCCCAAAAGTTTCCCAGATCTGACACCAAAAGTGCACTTGTTGGGATTCAGACGGAGTTGGTACTTTCTCAGTCATTGGAACATCTTCAGCAAGTATTCAACATGCTCTTCTTCAGTGCTTGATTTGACGATCATATCATCCACATAAACCTCAATCTCTTTGTGCATCATGTCATGAAAAAGGGTAGTCATACCTCTTTGATAAGTAGCTCCTACATTTATCAACCCAAACGACATTACTTTGTAACAGAAAGTGCCCCAAGGGGTAATGAATGATGTCTTTTCTCTAACATCAAGCACCATCTTAATTTGATTGTAACCAGAGAAACCGTCCATGAAGGAGAAAACTTTGGATTTCGCAGTACTGTCAACTAACACATCAATATGAGGCAGTGGAAAGTCATCCTTGGGACTAGCTTTGTTCAAGTCTTGGTAATCAACACACATTCTGACCTTACCATCTTTCTTCGGAACGGGCACTATGTTGGCTAGCCACTTAGGGTATTCTGACGTAACGAGGAATCTTGCGTCAATCTGTTTTTGTACTTCCTATTTGATCTTGAGAGCCATATCAGGGTGAGTTCTTCTCAACTTCTGTTTGACCGGTGGATATTCTGGCTTCAAAGGCAAGCGGTGTACCACAATATCAGTATCTAGCCCAGGCATATCCTTGTACGACCAAGCAAACACATCGACATATTCTTTAAGGAGCTCTATCACTTGTTTCTTGACATTTGCTTTAAGTGACGCCCCGATCTTCATCTCTTTCTTGACTTCCTCAGAACCTAGGTTGATTACTTCTAATGCTTCCCCGTAAGACTGAATGGTCTTTCTTTCTTGTTCAAGCAAACGAGAGATCTCATCGGGGATCTCCTCAACCTCTTCTTCTTCTGCTTCGTATACAGGGAACTCAAAGTTGAAGAGATCATGGAGTCATGTTGTTCAATGGGTTTATTGATAATTAATCTGCACATATGTTTGATGATTGATTTTAGAAAAAAGTGTAAATGCAAATATTTTGGAAGTGATCATATTTTTTTTGGTTTTTTGTATCACCATTTTTTTTTAAAAAGCACAAAATAAGACAAAAGTCAGGAACAAATCGACATTTTTATTGATGATGGTAATTTCTTGAAGAAAAAAAAAGAAAAGCCCTAGATAAATTCACTTTCGCTTGGGGCAGGACGAAAGGATTTTTTTTTAATAGCATATAGACAAACAAGTGCATTACTTGGACAGATGAGCAACGAAAGGAACGTCGACAGCAACCCAATTGTGGTTAGACCCTCCTCGTGTCACAAAGTTGCATAGAATTCCTTCAGGGTTGTCCTCAATGATTGCATTGGCTTCTGGCGGAGAATGAATGAATCCCGCACTGCGAAAAATCCCTCTCTTTAGCTCAATGACGACCCCTGCCTCGGGGATTCCAATTGACGAAGAGAAACCGAGACCATCTCGATGCTTGTTCTCTGGTAAGCTTAACACTTCCCCCCCAGCCTGTAGACACTGTTGGAACAAAGGTGTTCAGCAATACCACGTTTTGAGTTTTGATGATAACAAGGTATTAAAAAGTTGTCAATTGGATATTGCTAATATTTGTTTAAGTATGCAGGATATCAATTAAGATTTGTATCTTAGAAAGTATTCTGTTTGAACAATGTTAAAGAGCAATAAATCCAGAGAAGCTTGTTGCTTGTGATTATGTATCGAAGAGAGTCTGAAGACTGCATCGAAGAGAGTCTGAAGACTGCATTGAAGAGAGTCTGAAGACTGTGCCCAAGAGAATCTGAAGACTGTATCAGAGTCTGAAGACCATCAGAATCTGAGAACCAAGAGAGTCTGAAGACTGTATCAGAGTCTGAAGACCATCAGAATCTGAGAACCAAGAGAGTCTGAAGATTATCAGAAGCATAGTGCTACAGTGAGTCTGAAGCCACAAATTTGATGATCTGCTAACAGTGATCTCTACTGCATTGCGATGCAATAAAAACTCTCTAATGGAGTAACGGCTAGCTTCTAAGTCAACTTGAGCGTGGGAAGCACAAAGACAAATATTGCATGCCAGTACAGAGTACGTTGTACGAACTCTGTTTCCACTACTCCACTACCTCGTACAGTTTGGCAACTGTGTCTACCGGTATTAATCCTCAAAGGGATTGGAATTCAAATGATGCTATTGAAGGACTATTACCAAATCAAGCAACAGATCAACAGTCATTGATCAAGCTTCAGAAATCATCCTGGTGTGCTGGATGACTCAACGTCTCTTTCCTACGCCTATATAAAGGATAGAAGACTTGAAGAATTGTTAGACTCTACAACTTGAAAAATTGCATTGCGCTGCGTTCGTATTCAACTGAGTCTTAACAAAAGCACATCATCAACTTAGATTCTTACAAACTGAGTATTCTAGAATTTCTAAGTTTCACAGAAAAACAGAGTCTGTCTTTTGTGTAAAACAGAGTCTGTCTTTGTTGTAATTGAAACACATTTTGATTGTTGTCAAGTGTTTCAACTGTATTCAATTTTCTGTAATTGTGTAAAAGTCTCTTGCTTTTGTGCTTGAGCAAAGGAAGTCTCTTGGCTGCGTCCTTGAGCAAAGGAAGTCTCTTAGTTGTGTCTTTGAGCAAGGAAGTCTCTCGCCTGTGTGCTTGAGCAAGAAAGTCTTATACTGTGTGTTTGAGCAACTTGTAATTTGATATTACATTTTAGTGAACTCTCCTTGGAAGTACAAGGGGGACAGGACTACTTCCAGTTTGTGGAAGGAACCTGTATAATTGCTTGTGTTCTCTCTTCTCTCTATCTCTTGATTATTCCGCTGCAATCAGAACCTAATCTCCTATCAGACTCTGATTTCATTCAGACTCTGAGTTTAAAGGAATTAGATTCTCACTCCTCAAGAGCTGCGAAAAGAAAACACAATTCAACCCCCCCCCCCTCTTCTTGTGTTTTTCTCACCTTCAGACACACCATCTTGTACTACCCTCTGAGCGTCTTTAAAAGAGGAAATAGATGCCCCATTCTTCTTCGAATTCTCTTCTTCTAAAGAAAGTCCTTGAAATGAAGATCATTCGATATTGTCGGCGCCAATGAAAGAGAAAGCCGACAAGTGGCTTACTAACAAAGCTTCTTCTCCATTCACAGTAACTAGTTTCCCATTTTTCACAAACTTCAGCTTCTGATGTAGGGTAGATGTTACTTCCCCAGCTCCATGAATCCAAGGTCGGCCCAATAGACAACTGTATGATGCTTGTATGTCCATCACTTGAAAAGTAATTTGGAAAACATGTGGCCCGATTGTAATGGGCAGGTCCACCTCTCGAGAACAGTCTTCCTTGAACCATCAAAAGCCTTTACCAATACTCCACTTCGTCTTAACAGTGTGCCTTGGTAGGAAAGTTGATTGTAAGTTGTTTTAGCCATCACATTTAAAGCTGACCCGGTGTCTAACAACACATTCGACAAAGCATCAGTCTTGCAATTCACTGATATATGTAACGCCAAATTATGGTTCCTTCCTTCTTCTGGGAGTTCTTCATCACTAAAACCCAAACTATTGCATGCAGTGATATTCCCCACTATTCCACCAAACTGACCAACAATTACATCATGGTCTACGAAAGCTTGCTCTAACACGCTCATTAAAGCTCCCCTATGAGCCTCTTAATTCAGCAGCAAGGACATTATTGATATTTTTGACGGAGTCTGCATCAGTTGATCAACTATCTTATACTCGTTCTTCTTGACCAGCTTGAGCACCTCATCAAAATCAGAATTCGTGTCGGCCCCACTAGACTGGCCTATATCTTGGAGTGCACTAGAATCTTTAGCTTGGGCCTCTTCGATTAACGGAGCGCTAACCCTCTTTGGAAACACTGCAGGGATAACACGCCCATTCCTCAGTACTCTACTATCTTCAGCAATATTACCCAGAGATGGCAAAGGTGGTATGAGAACCTCGCAACCCCCTTCTATCATAGTGGCATTGTACTTGTATGGTATGGATTTTTTAGAAACATAAGGCATAGGCCCTGGCAAGCAAATCACTAAAGGAGTAGCCGACTTCCGGCTGTCGAAAAATATTTCCAAAGGCTCAGGAGTCATGACACATACATCATCGCATTTTCTTTCAACAACTAGTTCACCTCGGTTCAACAGTCCTTGGATATCGTCCTTCACTTCTTCACAGCCCCACGGATCTAGAAGGCACACCTCACAGGCGGTGTGATCATGTTTGAAAAGAGATGCTTCACATAACTTGGCATGTAATGTAATGGAACCTGGTGATGGTTTTTCCGGCACTGGAGGAGGTGCCCTGGTTTGAATCAAATTGTGTTTGAGCAACCCGGGGAGTAGCTCTGCATAGGTAATAGGAATTGGGTCAATTCGCATCCTTTGAGTTTGAGGTCGAGTTTGTTGTTGCTGATTTGGCTGTTAGGGGCACTGTTGGTATGGTTGTTGGGGATGTTGTTGGTGTGGTTTTTGCTGATATGGACTTTGTTGATATGGTTGTTGGTGATGTTGTTGAGGATATTGGGGAAGATATTGTTGAGGATATTGGGGAAGTTGATAATTTGGTGGTTGAGTAGTATTGGTGGTAGGTGTGATGGCAGCAACGTGGTGATAGGCTGGATAATTTTGTTGATGGGCCACGATATTGACCTCTTGTTCTTTCTTTTTCGAAAAGTCATTCCCGAACTTCTTTGTACTGCTGGTGGATGTACTTTCTTTCACTAACCGACTTCTCGGACTCCTTCTTCCAACTGAAAACCCATATTGACCATCTCTGTGAAGCCTATGGCCGCACTCATGACCATCCTCTCATAGTAGAACTGACTGAGAGTTTTCAAGAAGAGTTTGGTCATCTCTTTCTCTTCTATATCTGGGCTGACATGGGCGGCAACATCCCTCCATCGCTAGGCATACTCCTTGAATGTTTCTATATCCTTCTGAGTCATAGCTTGGAGATCACTACGGTCTGGAGCCATGTCTCATTGAACTTGTATTGTTGCACAAATGCTTCACACAGATCATTGAAAGTTCGGACTTCTGTACGATCCAGATTTATGTACCACTTCAGTGCGGCACACGCTAAACTGTCCTGAAAGTAATGGATGAGGACATGGTTGTCACCAACATACGTGGACATCTTTCTCATATAAATCCTTAGATGCTCCTTAGGACAGGAAGTCCCTTTGTATTTTTCGAAGTCTGGGAGTTTGAACTTATAGGGTATCTGGACATTTGGTACCAAGCAGAGACCACAAGCATCTTTCCCGAATATTTCTTTTCCCGGAAGAGCTTGCATTTCCCGATTCATCATCTCAAACTTCTCCTGTAAGTCAATCACTTTGTCATAGGCCCCTGTACTTCATGAGGGGATAATGAGTTCTTCCTTTTGTGGAATAGCATGAACCAGAGGTACTGAGTAGGTCGCGGTTGGAACAGGAAATGCATTTTGAACATCAGACACTTGAGCTTCTGAGGCATAAGGACGGAATACTTCACCAAGGCTAATAGGTACGCCCCAAGGACGACCTTCTAGTGTAATTTGCTGTGAAGTATTGGTAGACACTGTCTAATTAGGAGTAGTAGAGGGACTTGACTCAGCCTGAGTGCTGACCGGGGGAGGAGGTGGTGGTGGCAGTTGGTTTTGTGCAGCCGTTAGTGTCTTTACTAGTTCAGTCAGTTCGTCCATCCTAGTCTGCATGGTTTCGTTTGCCTCCCCGAGTACTCGGTTTTTTTGTTCGAGAAAGTTCATCTTCTTCTTTACGACTGCCCGAGTGTAGTGAGTACGAGTAGACTTGTAGAGAGTGCGTTGGGCAACCTTTCAAATGGGCTGACCTTTTATGGAAGAAAAGATTTGTGTGAGACTTGGGATTTGAGACCATGAAATGCAAGATGATACATTATGTTTATGCAAAAAAGACACATTTTTATCGAAGGACTTATAAAAGCATTTCTGTAAACATCGTAGTTGAAAATTTCATTGAATAATAATTTAAAGCACCACAAGATAATTCCCTTTTTAACAAACTGAGCAAAGGGATAGACTCCAAAGTACATCACAAAAAGCTAGAAAATGACATAAATGATAACAAAAAAGCTGTGAAATTCTCAAACTCCTGAGGTGGACTACTCCTCAAAATCTGGATGAATGCCGGCAAAGAAGTCCATACGCCTCTTCTTACTCCTAGGAACCCGGTCAAGTATGGCATCCTTCTCCTTGATACGGTCTTTCAATTCAACAATTTCCTGGTCTTTCTTGTGGGTTTTCCAATTTTCCTGCTCTAGCAGGTCCATTAAGACATCGCACTCCCGAACCTTAGCATGGTACTTTCCTTCCCAATCGGCTTTCTCGCGTTCCAACTCAGCCAAACGTGCCTGATATTCTTCCATGTTCTTGAGGGGTAAAGGCGGAGGTACTACTGGAATGGTTGAGGTTAAAGACCTTAGAAGAGGGTAAGGCATCCCTATCTGAGCAGCTCTGTCGATCACCCATTGGACATAGGATTCATGGGCTATCCTTGACTTACTTCTCAACTGGTTCCTCTCCATCTTGACAATGGAGCGCCACGCCTGTACAAATTGTTTTCTCTTGTTCTGAACATCCTCTTTGTAAAGGAAGAACTCACTCTCGAGGAAAAGGTAGGCAGATCTCATCCTCATAGGGTATCCGAACTGGCGTTTAGCAAGCATCGGGCTATAGTTGATTCCCCCATGTATGCCAAGAAGAGGTACATTAGCGAAATCTCCACAATGGTCAATAATCACTCCAGTATCATCAGCTGAGTTACACCACACTATATCAACAGGGGTGAGAGCCATAATTTTCTCGGACCTTGGGGAAAACTCTGATCGAATCTTAGGACGGGGTAAGTGGGAGGTGAACCAAGTGTAAAGTAAAGGTGTACAACAGATGATAAGTCCACGCTTCTTATCGGTACGGTCATGGATTGAGAGGTAAATATCGGCAAGCAAGGTAGGGACAGAGTTTTGGGTTAAGAAGATCTGGATTTCATTCATGTCAACAAAGTTGTCCACATTCGGGAAAAGCACAATGCCATAGATAAGTAAGGCAAGGATAGACACGAAAGCATCTACATTGGATCTTTCCGCGAAAATGGTGGCTTTTGGGTAAAGGAAATTGAAAGGTAGGCATTGGAGACCTCATTTGGGGGTAAGACAGGCTTTTATCTCGGCCGCCTCAAGATGAAGAGCAGCTCCAATGGTGGAGATTTTGGGTATGGGTTCAAGACCATGGAAAGGTACTTTGTCCAGCACGGGTAAACCAATCCAGTAAGAGTATTCTTCAAGTGTAGGCATAAGCTGGTAGTCCGGGAAAGTAAAGCAGTGATACCGCGGGTCATAAAACTGGACCAAAGTATTGAGGAATCCCTCGTCGACATTCGTCTTCAGAATTCTGAGCAAATATCCATACTGATCTCGAAAGTGATTCGGGCTAGTTAACCTTTTGGCTAGTTTCCTCAGGTTTTTCAAATTTGGCTTCTTGAAATCATACTTCCTAGTTCTCTTCACAATTTTCTTCACGACCCTTTCCATAGCACTCTCCCTAGCACTCTCCATATCTATGATGTTTACAAAAAAAACCTATATAAGTC
This sequence comes from Medicago arabica, assembly GCA_946800305.1. Taxonomy (NCBI): domain Eukaryota; kingdom Viridiplantae; phylum Streptophyta; class Magnoliopsida; order Fabales; family Fabaceae; genus Medicago; species Medicago arabica. The sequence continues at coordinate 27,398,709 of OX326966.1, forward strand.
CTTCGATGGATGCAAAAATGAATATTTATGGATGAATGCATGTATGCATAATGCTACACAAACGGTGAAAACATGGTGAGGTTAAAGGTCCATAATGATGGAGTCAAAGGTGAGTACGTCATTTGGTAAGGACTATGGTTCCATGGGTACCTGTATCACGCGTTCTACCAAGTTCCCAAAGTCCAACCCCCTCCGAACTTTGTCGGATGCCCGGGACAACACCCGGTCCAACAACGGTCGTAGGAAAGTCTCGTTTGAGTGTAGTATCGCATGTCGACTAATTCCAAGACAACGCTTGGTTAGCCACCGCACTACGTCCTAAAGGCCAAGATGGGTTAAAGGTAACTAAAGGTCCTTAGCTTCGACGGAAACTTAAAAGTAACAACGTCTAAACGTGACAACACACGCCGACATACATCACCTCAAGATCCTCCGCTAAGTGTGGTTATATCACATGCTCCAAAACACGAGAATACTCTCGGTATGTCACTATGATTCTACCATTCCTATCTTATATTTCCCTTAAGCCCGGTTTAGGACTTATCTCACCACACACGTTTAAGAAAGGAGAAAGAAGAAGGAAGAATCATATATGCACGTATTTCCATCTTTTGTTTTTGTTTTTGTTTAAGCAAATTATAGCACAAAATTTGAATAAAGCCAAGTTAGGCTCAACCTTCTTAGGTGGGTTCCCAGTGAAGTCGCCATTTTTGTCGCGTCATTTTTCAGAGATCAAGGCTATTTGATTAGCTTTTGACTCACTAATTTATTTCACGACTGAACATTTAATTTTTTAAAACAAAGTGGAAAAAAGTTCAAATACCACTTTAAACGATTTAGGGTTCGGGGGTTAGTTACATAAAGGGAAGGTATTAGCACCCTTTATGTTCGTAGTACTCTACGAGAACCTCTTGGTTTTATTTAATTTTTATTGTGCTATAACTTGCTTAGTTTTGAAAAAATGGAATTTAAAATGATTTAAGAGAAAAAGCAGAAGAGAAGCCTATTATCTACATCTTTTATTGATTTGAGAGGACAAGGTCCTTTGCCTATGTACCCGTGAGGGATCAAAACCTCGTAGTTCGGGGTAGAAATTTTGTTGGATTTGTTTTGGTATTTTTTATTTGTTTTTGAAAAGGTTTTAAAGTGAAAAGCCAAGTGGCAAATAAGAATTTGTTTGTGTTTTTTGATATTAAGGAAAATAAATCAAAGTAAAAATTAAGTTGATCGAGATTTGATTAAGAAAATAAAATATAAAAAGGATCACTTGATCTTGGATCAAGGTTTATTTATGAAAATATTTTTTGTGATTTTTTGGGTTATTTGCATGTTTTTGTTGTTTTTGAATATTAGTCAAAGCTGAAAACTAAACTAACGGAGCAGAAAAGTAAAACGTAGGTATTTTATGGTGACGTTGGATCACCACAAAAACCTTTTAACCTAAACTACAAAGCATAAAAATAAAGCATACACTCACACACGCACACATGCACCTAAACTATTACATAAAAACCTATTAATACATTCTAAAGTCTGCGGGAAAAATAAATGGACAAGAAAAATAAATTATTTACATTAACGCCTAAATTACATTCTAATGTCTTGCGGTAAAATAAATGATGTAAAAAAAAAATATGAGCAGAATAATAATAAATCTAATCCTAAAATATGCATGAGGAAATATAAAAAAAACGATTATAATGCTAAAAGATAAAAATAAAATGCATGCACGACTTGGAAAATAATTGGGTTCAATCACAAGGTGGGGGGTGTAGCAGTAATCAGGGGGTGTAAAGATGAAAAAGGGAAAAAAAATGGGCTTAAGAGAACAGGCTGAGGGCGCTGGGCCGATTTGGTCGGTTCAGACTGGTTCAAAGGTTGAACCGGTTCAGCCTAATATATATATATATAGGCTGTGTTGGTTTTTTTCCTCTTTTTTGCCTTCTACTTCTCTCTCTTCTCTCATTCTAGAGAGAGAGACTTTGTTCTCTCTCCTCTTTTGTTCTTCTTCTCCGACGAGAAGGTAGGGTGGCCGCGCCGCCGCGTCGGAGTAGCTATCTACTCCTTTTTGTTTGTTTTTTTTTTGTATTTTTATTCTACTCCTTCTCCTCTTTCCGTTTTTAAACCCTAAAACCTCAAAACATGAGCTTATTCTCCTAGATCTACGAATTAAAAGACAGAGATACTACCTTTTGGGTCTTGATTCGGCCTATGTATGACGATTATGTGCTTGTTGGCTTGTTTGGGATCAGATTTGATGCGTTTTTGTGACTGATGTTGGTATGCCGCCGTTCCTTTACTGTTGGTTGATGGTTCTAATGCGTTAGCCGTAAATGGATGTGAGGGTTTGCGTTGGTTTCATGATGTTGGTTTTGGTGATTTGTTGTATTGTGAATCGATTTTTGATGCAGGTTATGATTGTTCGAAATTTTCGGCCTCCTTTGTCTATTTATTTATAGTGCTGGATTAGACCTAGGGTTTGTTAAAAATTGCCGAAAATTGTGGCTTTGAATAGGGATGATTTGGATTGGGATGAAAGGGAAAGTTTGTTTCAGACCTAAGAATTTGTTGATGATGAAGCGTCGCCAGGCTGTGTTGTTTTCAGATGAGGACCAATTTTGGACTTATCATTGGACAAACAAAAATAAACAAAAAAAGAAATAATAAAAACAAAACAAGATAAAGACTGACCATTTAAAATTAAAAATAAAATAAAATAAAAATTAATTGATTTAAAAAACAATAAAAGGTGGAAATTTAAACTAACAAACAAAAATGAAAATAAAGTGAGAAGAGGGCCCGACTCGGAACCAAACATGAGGTATTTTAAAATACCTCTCTGCCGAATTTTTACTTGAAAAGTCAGAGACTGATCAGGGCCTGAGGACACGTGTCGGTGTATGAATGTAGTATCTTAGGTCAAAGATTGGGGTATGACAACCTCCAATTTAAAGTATGGAGCATCCATCTATCAAAAGACCTCCAATTTGAAGCATCTATAAATCAAAGACTCGGAACAGGGGCAATTCAAAGTTGTTAGGGAGAATAGTGGTTGTTGTGTTTCAACGTACCTTCACAAATATTTACCATTTTTCAAAAATTTCAAAGATCCATTGAGCCATGCCATTGGCGGGTGACCACTCAATTCATCAAATTTGAGTCTGTGCTCATTTATTTGGAACTCTCATTTATTCAATTTACAAATTATCTTCTATTTTTGATGACAATACTTGAAGCAAAAAATTTCAAAATGAACCAGAAGCTACAAATGAACCAGAAACTGTAACTGAAAAGGAACGAGTGTCTGAGACTCTGATGCAAGAATCTGATGTCATTCCTGACCCTGAACTTGTAACAGAATCTGTTGCAGAGGCTGTTTCTGAATCAGTTGCTGAACCTCTTCAACAACCTCAAACCATAACTTCATAAACCTTACAAACAGCCATAACATCTGAACCTTCCACTTCTTCTGAGCCAACCCAAACTCAAATACTTCCCAACCTCTTTGATTCGTTGAGAATAGATGAGTTCTTTAGTATGTCAAGCTCAAAGCTCAAGGAATTTATTGAGCTAAGATTTGTTCCGATTCTCAATGTCAATTATGAGGATAAATTCTCTGCTGTGAAGAATGAATTTGTGGACTTTGTCACTAAAATTCAGAAGGCTGCAGTAAAAGAACAAGTTGTTGGCTGCAGTAAAATTTGTAGCATATGGAAGAAATCAAGAAAGCTGAGGAAGAAAAGGCTAAGAAGAAGGCTCCTGTTCTGGCATTGGATAACAAACCGTATTTTGATTCTGATTAATACAATCCAAGGGAGTCAATGGTGTATGAGACCTTGAAGAAGAAGCTTCATAAGGTTCAAGAAGAAGCTAGAGCTGAAAGAGAAGCTCATCTTAGGAGAACAAAAGCTATTGAGGAAATGGTCAAGAAATAAGCAGACGAAGAAACTTAAATAGGGACATCTGTCATACCCCAATTTTTGACCTAAGGTCCCACTTTTACACATCTTGTGGCCCGGAATATTCTCTGTGTATTTTCAGTGAAAATTTCGGCAAAGAGGTATTTTAAAATACCTCATTTTTGTTTGGTTTTTGAGCCCACGTTTTTATTATCATTTTATTTTTATTTTATTTTTAAATTATTTCCATCTTTTATTTTATTTCTATTTTTGTTTCTATTTTGTTTTTATTCTGTTTTGTTTCCTTTTTAAAAAATGTCCAAAAATAGTTGTCCAATCCAAAATCTCTACTCAACTGTGCCACATTCCAAGCCTTTTCACTAGTGTCCTTCCTTTTTTGTATAGCTTTTCAATCCATAAAACTCAATTCAAGTCAAATCTTTCTTTCCTTTCTTTCCAAAGCAGAAACGCGTTTCTATTAATCTCTATTCAAGTCCTTTTTCAATTTCATTAAACTTCTTTCACTTTTGAGAAATCGTTTTGGCTTTTAGAAAGAATTGAGAAATCAGAATCAAGAGGAGGACACGACAGAAACTGCATCGGAAAATCATTCACGATAAAACCAACAAATCCAAAACCTCAAGGATTTTGTAGTGATCCAACGTCACGACGACAAAATCCAGGCGTTTTTATTTTTATTGTCGCGTTAGCTTTATTTTTATGTTTCAATTAATATTCAAAAAGAACAAAAAGATGCAAATAACCAAAAACTCACAAAAAACTCATTTTCATAATAAACCTTGATCTTCAATCAAGTGACGTTCCATTTTCATTTTTTTTCCTTAATCAAATTTCAATTCATTAAGTCATTTCCTTTTAATATAAAAAATACAAACAAATTCTTTTTGCCATTTGGCTTTTTATTTCAAAACTAATAAAAAAACACAAAACAAATCAAACGTCAATTTCTATCCCGAACTATGAGGTTTTGATCCCTACGTAGGCAAAGGACTTGTCCTCTCAAATCAATAAAAAATATAGATAATAGGCTTCTTTCTTTTCTTTTATCACATTAATTCCATTTCCAAAAAGCAAGCAAGTTTATAGCACAAATATTAAATAAAATCAAAAGGTTCTCGTAGAGTACTACGAACATAAAGGGTGTTAATACTTTCCCTTTATGTAACCAACCCCCGAACCATAAATCTTTCAAAATATGGGGTAGTTTGAACTTTTTTTCCCTTTACTCAAAAAAATAATGTTCAGTCATGAAATAAATTAGTGAGTCAAACGCAAATCAAATAGCCTTGATCTCCAAAAAATGACGCGATAGTATGGTTGGGCACAAATAAGCAAGTCACTCATGTCCTTGGCCGCCCGAAGTCCCAGCTCTTCCTTGAATTTGCAGTCGTCGCGGAGGTTACTTTCAAATATGAAACACTTCAAGCCGTCTTGGGCGCCTTGTACTTCTACGCATGCTCGAGTGAATTGCTCGACAAATTCCTGTAGGGTTCTTTCTTGTCTTAGGTGATGGCGTTCAAGTCCACCATGGTCTTCGGCTACTATAAACTGGGAAGTGAATTCATTGCACAACTCTTTGCATAAGTTGATAAAGTTAGTTTCCCGACCATTGAACCAAGTCATGGCAGCGCCTTTCAGTGTCAAAAGGAATAGTTTGCACTTCACTGCGCCTCACGTCTGGTGATGATCAAAGATGGTATCCACGTGTTCCATGTGTTCGTCCTGGTCCGGCCATTACTTCAAGAAGAAGAACACTAACTATCAACCGTTGTGGTGAGGAACCTGTAACTGAAATAGTTACGACGAAGATGCGCGTATCAGAAAAAGTTACGGTGGAGGATCGTTAGACTGTGGCGGTTAACGAATGACCCCCTTCTTCTAGCGCCAAATGGTCTATCTAATGAGAACGGATGAGTGGCAACGGTGGCAGATGATGCTCCGGTGGTGACAGTAACGGCTTCAGGCAGGGCAACGTTGGGTCTTCACGGTGGAACGAAATGTAACTGCCGGCATGTTAGCACTCTGATGCTCAAGTCAGTAATGGAACTGAGAAAGATTGTGTAGAAAATGCTGTGAAAATTGAGTCATACCTTAAGGGTGAAGCAAGTTCACCCATATATAGGCGCTCATTGGACATAACTGTCTTCGGGTTATGCAGCGTGTGATTAGGGATAGTAGAGGTGACGTGTAGGGTGGTCCTCGTGTGGGGGCTTGCTTCTGTGTGGCACAATGCACTTGACCTAGCATGCTCCCCTAGACGCGGAGCCTTAAGGCAGTGTAAGTTGTAACACCCTATTTTATTTAATTAATTATTTTATTAAGTTTGGAGTCTTTTATTAATTATTTAATTAATTGTGATATTTGTTGATATGTGATGTTGTGTGTTGATGTTGATAATTACTATTAAGTTGTTTTGTTATATTTGGTGAAGAAATATAATAAGGTTTGTTTAAGAAAAATAAAATAATTTCAGTAAGGATAATTTGGTAATTAGATGAGTTTGTTAGGAAAGATTAGGAGAGGCTATAAATAGGAGGGAGTAGTAGAAGATTAGGTTAGAAACCAGAAACAGAGAGAACGTGAAAGTGCAGCTTTTGGGAGAAAACTGTAGAGTTCTGTAAAACCAACAAAATCTAAGGTATTGGTGAGACTAACTGTCATTAATCATAAACATGAATTCTGAATTGTTGTTGTTGTTGTTGTTGATTTGTGTTGTTTAAGAAATTAGGGTTGAAGCAATTAGGTTGTTAGAAGCTTGGATAATCCGTTGAATTAGTGTAAAAATTGTTGCATAGGTTGTAGTTAATCAGTAGGTGACGTTTCTTATCAATTTTGGGAAGTTTGGATGTCAAAAATTGGGTTTTCGGGGCAAATTCTGAGTTGCTGTTCATACTGTTCGTCCCCCTGTTCGTCGTCGCTCGCCACAGCGAGCGATCATCCTCGTCTCGCGAGCTGTAGATAACTCGCCATGGCGAGCACCATATTCGCCTCGCGAGTGAACCAGTTGTCACTCGCCACATCGAGTACTTTGCTCGCAACGGCGAGCACATGGTAGAGAGCCACTACCCCTTCGCCACGGCGAGTTAGTCAGTAGGTGTCTCGACCTTGTGTCGTTGAACATATTTCTGTTTCGAGTTGGACTTAGGTTTTAATTATGAAGTTGTTGTTGATTAAGTAGTGTATTCCAGTAGCTGTAGTTGACATGAAAAATCTTTTGTGCATGTTTGATTATGTGTTACGTCATTGCATGTTGTTCAAGTTGTATTGTTGCATAACCATTGGTCTAAGTTGAGGGCTTGATGCTCTGTTAAGTTGTTAAGTTGGGGGCTTGATTCGCTGTTTAGTCGAATTACGACATCCTGTTGAGAGCTTGATGCTTTGTTGGTACCACATGCATAAATATATTGCATATTGTTGAGTTGTTGTTGTGTCGTTGTATTGTTGAGTTGTTGTTGTTGTTGCATTGTCGAGTCCTCATTGTTGCATTGTTGAATAGTTGCTGCTGTAATTCATTGATAATTGTTAACTAAATTCACATGAAGTTCTTGCCAATTAATAAATGTTGTAGTTGTATGTTGATTAATTTCTGATTTTGAATTTATTGCTTATTATTAATGAATGTGAAATCTCACCCCTTCTGCTTGAAAACGTTGCTCTTCGTATGAGTAACTTGCAGGTGATCAAGAATAGTGCAGATGTGAGTTGATCCTCGTGTCGTCATAGGAGTCTTGCTCTGATATGTAACGGGATGGGGATACCTTTTATGTTTTGTTGTTTTTCTTTATTACGTAACTTTTTAAGATGTTATTGGTCCATTTAAATTGGTATTTTTATGATGTTGGAGGATTAAAAGTTGAATAATTTTCCGCTGCGACTTTAGTTTAAATATTATAAGCAGGTGTTTTATTTGAAATAGTGAGTTTTAACTCCACTTACGTTGAAATGATTTTGGAATAAAAGTAGTGTGACATCCTGTTTTATGTTGAACTCTGATAAATTTAAGCATTATTTACATGTTGGGAAAACGGGGTGTTACATTTGGTATCAGAGCAGGTCGGTCCGTCCGGCCAAGTAGATTAAGTCGTTTGTGTCGAGTGTTAGCTTAATTCTGTTTTGAATTTCCCTAACCTATTTTCGTTATGTAGTGAACTGAGATGGCTGGAAGAAACGATGCTGCCCTCGCTGCTGCTTGGCAAGCTATGGTGGTAACAATGGAGTGCGGATGCTGGAGACTTTTTTGATGAACCATCCACCTACCTTCAAAGACAGATATGATCCTGATGGAGCTCAGACTTGGCTCAAGGAGATTGAAAGTATTTTCCGGGTCATGGAATGCACTGCACCTCAGATGGTTCGTTTTGGTACGCATTGTTTGGCTGAGGAAGCTGATGACTGGTGGGTTAGTGTTCGTCCGAATCTGGAGAACGATGGTGAAGTTACTTGGGCTGTTTTCAGGAGGGAATTCATGAATAAATACTTTCCAGAAGATGTTCGCGGAAAGAAAGAAATTGAATTTCTAGAGCCAAAGCAAGGTGACATGTCAGTCACTGAGTATGCTGCTAAGTTTGTTGAGCTGGCTAAGTTTTATCCACACTACACTGCTGAGACTGCTGAATTCTCTAAGTGTATCAAGTTCGAAAATGATTTACGTGCTGAGATTAAACGCGCAATTGGGTATCAGAAGATCCGTCAGTTTTCCGAGTTGGTGAGTAACTGCAGGATTTATGAGGAAGACACCAAAGCTCATTATAAGATTCTAAATGAGCAGAAGAGTAAGCAACAACAAAGTCGTGGTAAGCCTTACAATGCTCCTGCTGATAAGGGTAATTAGAAAGTGAAGGATGAGAAAAGGCCAAATGATGAGAAGAGGACTGGAAGAAGAGATGCTCCTGCTGAGATTGTTTGTTTCCGATGTGGAGAGATAGGTCACAAGAGTAATGCTTGCAATGTGGGTGAAGTGAAACGGTGTTTCCGTTGTGGAAGGAAATGTAACACCCCGTTTTCCCAACATGTAAAATAATACATAATTTATCAGAGTTCAACATATGACAGGATGTCACATTTTCATACTTCAAAATCTTTTCAACTTAATAGGGTTTAAAACCCATTTTTAAATAAAACACCTGTTTTCAAACAAATAAATAATATCGCAGCGGAAAACTTAATCTTAATCACCTTATAAAATTCAAGGTTTGGCACAAGGCTTCAACACCATCAACATAAGTCAAATACCAGTCAAAATGGTTCAACAACAACTTCAAAAAGTTACGTAATTAATAAAGATAACATAATAAATGATATTCCTCATCCCGTTACATATCAGAGCGACACTCCTATGACGACACGAGGATCAACTCACATCTGCACTATTCTGGATCACCTACAAGTTACTCATATGAAGAGCAACATTTCCAAGAAGAAGGGGTGAGATTTAACATTCATTAATAATAAGCAATAAATTCGAAAATCAGAATTTAATCAACATACAACTACAACATTTATTAATTAACAAGAACTTCATGTGATTTTCAGTTAACAATTATTAATGATTTACAAACAACGACCATTCAACAATGCAACAATGATGACTCGACAATGCATCAACAACAACAACATCAACTATACAACGACACGACAACAACTCAACAATATGCAGTGTATATATGCATGTGGTACCAACAGAGCGTCAAGCTCTCAACATAATGTCGTAATTCGACTAAACAGGGCATCAAGCCCCCAACTTAACAGCTTAACAACTTAACAGGGCATCAAGCCCTCAACTTAGACCAATGGTTATGCGACACGGCCACTTAACAACATGCAACAACACAAACAACTTAAACAACGTACAACTATATAGAGTATAATGCACTTAATCAAACATCCACAAAAGGCTCTTATTACTAGCTACAACTACTGGAATCCTCTACTTAACCAACAACAATTTCCTAATTTAGAACCTAAGTCCAACTCGAAACAGAAACAGGTTCAAAGACACAAGGTCGAGACACCTACTGCCTAACTCGCCGTGGCGAAGAGAGGGTGACTCTCTGCCATGTGCTCGCCGTTGCGAGAAAAGTACTCGCCGTGGCGAGTGACAACTGGGGTCACTCGCGAGGCGAGGATAATTGCTCGCTGTGGCGAGCGACGACGAACAGGGGGATGAACAGCAACTCAGAATTTGCCCCAAAAACCCAATTTTTGACATATAAACTCCCCAAAATTGGTAGGATACATCATCTATTGATTATCTACAACCTATTCAATAGTCCTTACATTAATTCAACGGATACCTAAGCTTCTGACAACCTAAATTGATTCAACCCTAATTTCTTAGACAACATAAATCAACAACATTATGATCAAATTAGTTTCAGAATTCATATACTAATCATTAAAGAAAGCTAGTCTCACCCTTACCTTAGATTTTTCTTGGTTTTACAGAACTCTACAGTTTTCTCCCAAAAGCTGCACTTTCATGTTCTCTCTGTTTCTCTGATTCTGGTTTTTAACCTAATCTTCTACCACTCCCTCCTATTTATAACCTCTCTTAATCTTTTCTAACAAACTCATCTAATTACCAAATCATCCCTACTTAATTTATTTTATTTTTCTTAAACAAACTTTATTATATTTCTTCACCAAATATAACAAAACAACATCTACTACCAACAAATATTAAATTCAACATATATCAACATATGTCACAATAAATTCAATAAATTCAACAAAAGACTCTCAGCTTAATTAAATAAATAATTAAATAAAAAAATAGGTTGTTACAACTCTCCCCCACTTAGAAGATTTTCGTCCTCGAAAATTTACCTCTTTCAAACAACTCTGGGTACGACTCTAGCATCTTACTTTCCAACTCCCACGTCAAACTTTCACCAGCCGCTCCCTCCCAAACAACTTTCACAAGGGGTATATCCTTGCCTCTTAGCTTCTTCACTGCACGACCTTCGATCCTCACTGGTAAGGTCTCGATCGTAAGGTTGTCTCTCACTTGCACATCATCTCTTGGAATCACATGAGATGGATCTGCAACATACTTCTGAAGTTGTGACACATGAAATACATCATGCAAATTCGATAGATGTGGGGGTAAATCCACCCTATAAGCAACCGTTCCAATCCTTTTTGAAATCTGATACGGTCCAATAAACCTCGGAGTCAACTTCTTTGACTTCAGTGCACGACCAACACCCGCCACCGGATTGACTCTCAAAAACACATGGTCTCCATCCTGAAACTCAAGGTCTTTTCTACGCTTATCATGATAACTCTTTTGTCGACTCTGCGACGCTTTCATCTTTTCTTGAAACAGTTTTACCTTCTCTGTAGTCTGTTGAACAATCTCTAGTCCTAAAACCACATTTTCACCTGAGTCAAACCAACACAACGGAGTTCTGCACCTCCGACCATACAAAGCCTCGAAAGGTGCCATTCCGATACTAGAATGATAACTGTTATTATACGTGAACTCTATCAACGGAAGATGACTATCCCAAGTCCCTCCTTGCTCAAGTACACAAACTCTCCACAAATCTTCCAATGACTAAATCGTTCTTTCCGATGGACCATCTGTCTGCGGATGATACGCCGAACTCAACTTCAACTTAGAACCTAAAGCCTCTTGCAAACTCTTCCAAAATCTAGAAGTAAATCTTGGGTCTCTATCTGATACAATACTTGATGGAATACCATGCAGCTTCACAATCTCACGGATGTAGATTTCTGCCAACTGAGCTATAGGAAAACTGATGTTAATCAGAATAAAATGAGCCGACTTCGTCAACCTATCAACAATCACCCAAATAGCGTCACTCCCTTTAGGCGTATTCGGCAAACTCGTCACAAAATCCATGGATTTACTATCCCATTTCCACTCTGGCACATCTAAAGGTGTCATCAACCCAGCATGTTTATGATGTTCCACTTTCGACTTCTGACAAACCAAACACGAATACACAAACTGTGCCACATCACGTTTTAATCCAGACCACCAAAACAACTTCTTCAAGTTACTTCTGTGGCTCTCTTCCAGAATCATCTTTCTCATCTCTGCGTCTTCAGGGATACAAATCCTATTTCGAAATCGCAATACTCCTTGACCATCAACTTTAAAGTCACCATCATTAGTCTGATTACTTCCAACCATTAAGTTTACCAGCTTCACATCTTCTTTCTGAGCTTTTCTAATACTATCCAAAAATTTGTTGGTGATTTTCAATATTCCCAGTTTCACACTCTCGGTTGACACTTCACAAACCAAACTCAAGTCTCTGAACTGTTCTAGTAATTCTAACTCCTTAATATAGACGTAGTTGTACTCTAACCAATTCATACCCAGAATTACATCCATCCCACTCAACGGAAAACATATTAAGTCTACGACAAAGTCTTTACCAAACATCAACAACGGACACTTCAAACATACAAGAGTAGTAGTCACCGAACCCTTAGCTGGGGTTTCGATAACCATTTCCCCATTCATAAAAGACGCATCAAGACCCAACTTTGAAACAACATCAACAGCAATAAAACAATGCGTAGCACCAGTATCTGCAATCGTATGCCCTTTCCTGCCGCAACGGAAACACTGTTTCACTTCACCCATATTGCAAGCATTACTCTTGTGACCTTTCTCTCCACATCGGAAACAAACAATCTCAGCAGCAGCATCTCTTCTCCCAGTCCTCTTCTCGTCATTTGGCCTTCTCTCGTCCTTCACTTTCTGTTTGCCCTTATCAGTAGGAGCACTGTAAGGCTTACCACGACTTTGTTGTTGCTTACTCTTCCGCTCATTTAGAACCTTATAATGAGCTTTGGTGTCTTCCTCATAAATCCTGCAGCTACTTGTAACGCCCTAGTTGTAATTATTTATTTTTGGCTGAATTTTAATAGTTTATATGATTTTAAATGGTTTATGTTGTTTTGATGGTATGGAATAATTTATTATATGATTATTTTAATGTTTAATTAAAATAGGTTAGAATTACAATTATTGGAAAATTTGGGGGTTAAAAAGAATTGACTAATATTTTAATAGGAGTTAATTAGAAATAAGTGGGAATTAATTAGAATTAATAGGGAGTTAGAGAAAGGAGAAAATGAGAAAAACAGTTTCACGTAGAAACAAAGAGAAACAGAGAAAAGGGAGAAAAACCAAGAACCAAGGGAGAAGAGCCAAGTGGGGAGAAGTGTAGAGTTTTGTTCATCAAATTCAGGTAAGGGTGAGACTAACTCTCAATTTTAGGTCTTATAATTCGTTGATTGATATTGTTGTTGTTAAGGCTGATGAATTGAATTAGGTTAAAGATGAATTGGTTTTAATAACTTGATGAATTCATGAAAATGATGTTGTTTATTGCTGTACTGGTGTTAGTTCCAATAGAAGTAATGCAACTAATCAAAATTGGGTTTTTAGGTGTTAAAATTGGGGTTTAGGGTTGAAAAGTAGAAGTCTGTTCGTACAGTTCGTAGTTCTGTAAATCGCCACTCGCCACAGCGAGTAAGACCTGTGTAGCTCGCCACAGCGAGCAGACCCACTCGCCATGGCGAGTAGTGAACCTGTATAGCTCGCCACAACGAGCAAATGCACTTGCCACGGCGAGTTGCTAAAATTAAAAAGTGTTAATTGTCTTAATGCTGTTTTTGGGTCAATTTTTATATCAACATGAGTGCCTTACTATATTTAGGAATGAATGACACCTTTTTACAGAATCAAATTTGGGTTTTGGGGACTTAAAAATGAAGATTTTGGGTGAAAAATGTCAAAAATGCCGAGAGCACCCAGTTTTTCTCGCCTTCTGCTCGCCCCCAACTCGCCATAGCGAGTAGCTCATTTCCCTGAGCTCGCCATAGCGAGTAAAGTAGCTCACCACGACGAGTAGTACTGTAACATGCTTTAATTTTTGAATTTTGCTGTGAGACTTTGTTGTGCCCTTTTGCTGAGTCCTGTCGATCAAGTTGGAGTTTATGTCATAGTTGATTATGCATATTGTATCATACTCATACATCGTTGAGGGCTCATGCCCTGGAGTGTTTTCACTCAATCGTTGAGAGCTTATGCCCTGGAGTGTTTATCACTCAATCATTGAGGGCTTATGCCCTAGAATGTTATTTCATTCAAACTGTTGGGGGCTTATGCTCCGGAATGCTAGTCATTCAAACGCGTTAAATGGTACCACATGCATTTGCATTAGTCGCATTGTTGTCGTCGTTGTTGTTGTTATCGGTCGAGTCGTCGATGTCGTAGCTTGATGATGATGTTGTTGATTTGTTTTAATTATAAACTGACAGTTGATTATCGTTTTATTGTTGTTGTTGAATTTAATTGGTGAATTATAATATCTATTGTTGTTTGTGAATCTCACCCCTTCTGCTTGAAAACGTTGCCTTTCCGATGGGTAACTTGCAGGTAATGAAGATTAGTAGGATCAAAGGCTCTGTGTCTAGGGCTCTGATACATATTAGGATGGGAGTCGTCTCGAATGTTTTCCTTTAATTCTTTCATGTATCATATCTATGGAAAGACCATATTGTTGGAGTTTTATTATTATTGAAAATAATATTTTACAATCGTTGAGGCCTTTGTGCCAGGATAATGTTGACGTTGAATTTAAGTTGATTTATGACCTTGAAGATTTATTCCGCTGCAGTTTATGAGAATTTATGTTGTTTTAAAATAAATAGTTTATTCCTATTTATGAAATTTTGAAAAGCAGTGTGACACTCCGTTGTTTGGTTTACTCTGATATTTTTATTTAATATTACGACGTTGGGAGAACGGGGTGTTACACTACTCACCAACTCGGAAAACTGGCGGATCTTCTGATAACCAATGGTCCGCTTAATCTCAGCTCGCAGACCATTCTCAAACTTGATACACTTAGAGAACTCAGCAGTCTCAGGAGTGTAATGCGGGTAAAACTTTGCCAACTCAACAAACTTGGCAGCATACTCCGTTACAGACATGTCACCTTGCTTCAATTCCAGGAATTCGATTTCCTTCTTACCTCAGACATCTTTCGGGAAATACCTGTTCAGAAACTCTCTTCTGAACACAACCCAAGTGATCGCAGCTCCTCCGTTCCCTAGAACTGGTTGCACACTCACCCACCAATCATCAGCCTCCTCAGCCAGCATGTGTGTGCCAAAGCGCACCATCTGAACATCAGTGCATTGCATAACCCTGAAGATTCTTTCAACTTCTTTCAACCATGTCTGCGCTCCATCAGGGTCATACCTGCCCTTGAAAGTTGGTGGATGGTTCCTCAAAAAGGTTTCCAGCATGCGAACACCATCGTTACCACCAGCATTGTTCTGTTGACCCACAGCTTGAGCCATCGCTTGGAAAGCAGCAGCAAGTGCAACATCGTTCCTTCCAGCCATCTCAACTCACTACATAACGAGAATAGGTTAAGGAAATTCGATACAGAATTAAGCTAACACTCGACACAAACGACTCAATCTACTTGGCCGGACGGACCGACGTGCTCTGATACCAATTGTAACACCCCGTTTTCCCAACATGTAAAATAATACATAATTTATCAGAGTTCAACATATGACAGGATGTCACATTTTCATACTTCAAAATCTTTTCAACTTAATAGGGTTTAAAACCCATTTTTAAATAAAACACCTGTTTTCAATCATTTAAATAATATCGCAGCGGAAAACGTAATCTTAATCAACTTATAAAATTCAAGGTTTGGCACAAGGCTTCAACACCATCAACATAAATCAAATACCAGTCAAAATGGTTCAACAACAACTTCAAAAAGTTACGTAATTAATAAAGATAACATAATAAATGATATTCCTCATCCCGTTACATATCAGAGCGACACTCCTATGACGACACGAGGATCAACTCACATCTGCACTATTCTGGATCACCTGCAAGTTACTCATATGAAGAGCAACATTTCCAAGTAGAAGGGGTGAGATTTCACATTCATTAATAATAAGCAATAAATTCGAAAATCAAAATTTAATCAACATACAACTACAACATTTATTAATTAACAAGAACTTCATGTGATTTTCAGTTAACAATTATTAATGATTTACAAACAACGACCATTCAACAATGCAACAATGATGACTCGACAATGTATCAACAACAACAAATCAACAATACAATGACACGACAACAACTCAACAATATGCAGTGTATATATACATGTGGTACCAACAGAGCGTCAAGCTCTCAACAGAATGTCGTAATTCGACTAAACAGGGCATCAAGCCCCAAACTTAACAACTTAACAACTTAACAGGGCATCAAGCCCTCAACTTAGACCAATGGTTATGCGACACGACCACTTAACAACATGCAACAACACAACTTGGACAGCATGCAACAACACAACTTAAACAACGTACAACTATATAGCGTATAATGCACTTAATCAAACATCCACGAAAGGCTCTTATTACTAGCTACAACTACTGGAATCCTCTACTAAACCAACAACAATTTCCTAATTTAGAACCTAAGTCCAACTCAAAACAGAAACAGGTTCAAAGACACAAGGTCGAGACACCTACTGCCTAACTCGCCGTGGCGAGTGGGATTACTCGCCGTGGCGAAGAGAGGGTGACTCTCTGCCATGTGCTCGCCATTGCGAGTGAACTACTCGCCGTGGCGAAGAGAGGGTGGCTCTCCGCTATGTGCTCGCCGTTGCGAGCAAAGTACTCGCCGTGGCGAGTGACAATTGGGGTCACTCGCGAGGTGAGGATAATCGCTCGCTGTGGCGAGCGACAACGAACAGGGGGACGAACAGCAACTCAGAATTTGCCCCAAAAACCCAATTTTTGACATACAAACTCCCCAAAATTGGTAGGATACATCATCTATTGATTATCTACAACCTATTCAACAGTCCTTACATTAATTCAACGGATACCTACGCTTCTGACAACCTAAATTGATTCAACCCTAATTTCTTAGACAACATAAATCAACAACATTATGATCAAATTAGTTTCAGAATTCATATACTAATCATTAAAGAAAGCTAGTCTCACCCTTACCTTGGATTTTTCTTGGTTTTACAGAACTCTACAGTTTTCTCCCAAAAGCTGCACTTTCACGTTCTCTCTGTTTCTCTGATTCTGGTTTCTAACCTAATCTTCTACCACTCCCTCCTATTTATTACCTCTTTTAATCTTTTCTAACAAACTCATCTAATTACCAAATCATCCCTACTTAATTTATTTTATTTTTCTTAAACAAACTTTATTATATTTCTTCACCAAATATAACAAAACAACATCTACTACCAACAAATATTAAATTCAACATATATCAACATATATCAGCATATGTCACAACAAATTCAATAAATTCAACAAAAGACTCTCAGCTTAATTAAATAAATAATTAAATAAAAAAATAGGGCGTTACAGGAAAGGGCATACAATTGTAGATTGTAAGCATGATGAGACGGTTTGTTTTAAGTGCGGTGAAGAAGGACATATTAGTCCTTTGTGTCCTAATCCTAAGAAGGAACAAGTTAGAGGGAAAGTGTTTGCTTTGACAGGCACTCAGACAGTTAATGAGGACCGTCTGATCAAAGTACATGTTTTATTAATAGTACTCCTTTAATTACTATCATTGATACTGGTGCTACGCATTGTTTTATTGCTGCTGATGTTGTTTCGAAGTTGGGTCTTGATGTGTCTTTTATGAATGGGGAAATGGTTGTCGAAACTCCAGCTAAGGGTTCGGTGACTACTTCTCTTGTATGTTTGAAGTGTCCTTTATCGATGTTTGGTAGAGATTTTATAGTAGATTTGATATGTTTTCCGTTGAGTGGGATGGATGTAATTCTAGGTATGAATTGGTTAGAGTACAACTACGTCTATATTAATTGTTTTAGGAAGACGGTGCGTTTTTCCTCTGCCGAAGAAGAAGAAGGAGAGACTGAGCTCTTGACTACTAAGCAGTTGAAGTAGTTGATGAGAGATGGAATCCCGATGTTTTCTTTGATGGCGTCCTTTTCCATTGAAAATCAAGCAGTGATTGATAAGTTGCAAGTAGTGTGTGAGTTTCCAGAAGTTTTCCCTGATGAAATTCCAGATGTGCCGCCTGAGAGAGAGGTAGAATTCTCAATTGATCTTATTCCGGGTACAAAGCTTGTTTCTATGGCACCTTACCGTATGTCAGCTTCTGAATTAGCTGAGTTGAAGAAGCAACTAGAAGATTTACTTGATAAAAAGTTTGTAAGACCGAGTGTTTCACCTTGGAGCGCCTGTGTTATTGGTTAAGAAGAAAGTTGGCAGCATGAGGTTGTGTATAGATTACCGAAAGTTGAATAAAGTGACAATAAAGAATAAATATCCGCTTCTGAGGATCGAAGATTTGATGGACCAGTTAGTAGGTGCCCGTGTGTTAAGCAAGATTGATTTAAGGTCGGGTTATCACCAGATCAAAGTGAAAGATGATGATATTCAGAAGACAGCCTTTAGGACTCGTTACAGACACTATGAATATAATGTGATGCCTTTTGGTGTTACTAATGCGCCGGGAGTGTTTATGGAATATATGAATCGCATTTTTCATGCTTATTTGGATCGTTTTGTTGTAGTATTTATAGATGATATCCTGATATACTCCAAGTTCGAGGAGGAACATGCCGAGCATTTGAGGATTGTTTTGTAGGTGCTGAAAGAGAAGAAGTTATATGCCAAGCTATCTAAATGCGAATTCTGGTCGAACGAAGTAAGTTTTCTTGGTCACATTATTTCTAGTAGAGGTATTGTTGTGGATCCGTCTAAAATTGATGCGGTATCGCAATGGAGGACCTCGAAGTCGGTTACCGAGATTAGAAGCTTCTTGGGTTTGGCAAGTTATTACCGGAGGTTTATCGAAGGATTTTCCATGTTAGTACTTCCGTTAACTCAGTTGACTTGTAAAGGCAAAGCTTTTGTGTGGGATGTTCAATGTGAAAACAGCTTTGATGAATTGAAGAAGAGTTTGACGACAACACCGATTTTGATATTACCAAAGTCTAATGAACAATTTGTTGTGTACTGCGATGCGTCTAAGTTGGGTCTAGGTGGTGTTCTTATGCAGGATAATAAAGTAGTAGCTTATGCATCAAGGTAGTTGAGGATTCATGAACGTAATTATCCTACTCATGATCTGGAGTTGGCTGCAGTGGTTTTTGTGCTTAAGATTTGCAGACATTATCTGTATGGTTCTAGATTCAAAGTGTTTAGTGATCATAAGAGTTTGAAGTACTTATTTGACCAGAAGGAATTAAATATGAGACAACGAAGGTGGCTTGAATTGCTAAAAGATTATGATATTGGGTTGAATTACCATCCGGGTAAAGCTAATGTTGTTGCAGATGCCTTAAGTAGAAAAACTTTGCACATGTCTACTATGATAGTTAAGGAGTTAGAATTACTAGAACAGTTCAGAGACTTGAGTTTGGTTTGTGAAGTGTCGTCAGAGAGTGTGAAACTTGGAATGTTGAAGATCACCAACGAATTTTCGGATAGTATCAGAAAAGCTCAGAAAGAAGATGTGAAGTTGTTAAGCTTAATAGTTGGAAGTAATCAGTCTGATGATGGTGACTTTAAAGTTGATGATCAAAGAGTATTGCGATTTCAAAATAAGATTTGTATCCCTGAAGATGCTGAGATGAGAAAGATGATTTGGAAGAAAGCCACAAAAGTAACTTGAGTATTCATCCGGAAGCTACAAAAATGTATCATGATTTGAAGAAGTTGTTTTGGTGGTCCGGGTTGAAGCGCGATGTGGCGCAATTTGTGTATGCATGTTTAATCTGTCAGAAGTCAAAAGTTGAACATCAGAAGCCTGCTGGACTATTGACACCTTTAGATGTTCCAGAGTGGAAGTGGGATAGCATATCCATGGATTTTGTGACTAGTTTACGGAATACTCCAAAGGGTAATGATGCAATTTGGGTGATTATAGATAGACTGACGAAGTCGGCTCATTTTATTCCGATAAATATTAGTTTTCCTATAACTCGTTTGGCAGAAATCTATATCCGTGAGATTGTGAAGTTGCATGGTATTCCATCAAGTATTGTATCAGATAGAGATCCAAGATTTACATCTAGATTTTGGAAAAGTTTGCAGGAAGGGTTGGGTTCTAAGCTGAATTTGAGTTCGGCGTATCATCCACAAACGGATGGACAGACTGAGAGGACGATTCAGTCGCTGGAGGACTTGTTAAAAGTTTGTGTGCTTGAGCAGGGAGGAACTTGGGATAGTCATTTACCATTGATCGAGTTCACTTACAATAACAATTACCATTCTAGCATTGGGATGGCACCGTTCGAAGCATTGTATGGCCGGAGATGCATAACTCTGATGTGTTGGTACGAGTCCGGTGAGAGTGTGGTACTAGGACCTGAGATTGTCCAACAGACTACCGAGAAGGTTAAGTTAATTAGAGAAAAGACGAAAGCGTCGCAAAGTAGGCAGAAGAGTTATCATGATAAGCGTAGGAAAGATCTTGAGTTTCAAGAAGGAGACCATGTGTTTTTGAGAGTCACTCTTGTGACCGGTGTCGGACGGGCGCTAAAATCGAAAAAGTTGACTTCAAGGTTTATTGGCCCGTATCAGATTTTGGAAAGAGTTGGGAAGGTTGTGTAACACCCCGTTTTCCCAAAGTAAAAATTTCTTAATAAATAATCAGAGTTTCTCGCATAAACGGAATGCTACATTTCTTAAAAATCTAAAATGAAATAAATAACGATTTATCCTTCATAAAATAATAATCATAATTATTCGAAACTTCGCAGCGGATTAAAATTCAAATCAACAAAATAGTTTTGGCGCGCAGGCCTCATCAAAACTTCTTAACTTAAATTCAACTGAAACTTATTAATTTCAAATCATAATCAATACGTAAGGAATAGAAAATAGTTATAAAGGTTCCCATCCCGTTACGTATCAGAGCACCTAAGGACACAGTGAGGGTAGCCACTCACAACAGCAAACAGCAGCTATAAGCTTAATCACCTGCAAGTTACTCATATGAAGAGCAACATTTCCAAGCAGAAGGTGTGAGATTCACAAAACAATGGCATTAAACATATAATTCAATAATTATAATTAACGACATAAACATCAAATACATCCACAACAATAGTCAGATAACATCTTAATCAACATCATAATCATCATCATAATTCAACATCATAGTTCAACTTAACAGTTTGACTCAACTATGCAACTTCAACTCGACTATGCACCTTAGACATCTTGTTCATGCATGTAGTACCAATCTAGGGCATAAGCCCTCGTCGCTATTGAGTATAAATATACTCCTATGGCATAAGCCCTCGTCGCTGTTTGAGCATAAAAATACTCCTAGAGCATGAGCTCTCGTCTCTGTTGAGCAAAAGCTCCTAGGGCATGAGCCCTCGTCTCTGAATGAATATGCATGGACTCAACATCTTATAACTTAGACATCACAATAACTCCAATAATTTGGATCATAACTCATAATCTTAGAATGACACATGCAACTTTTTAATCAATAACAAATAGCAACATGACATCACATCAATTATCTCAAGGCATGACAATACCATAAACGATCACATAATTCATCCTTTACAGTTCAAAAGAAAACATACACAATTGTATATGTCACTACTAACAAAATCAAACATTTAAATAATAGCTTACAGGTCATCTTCATTATTGCAACAATGCTTAATTCTAACTCGGGGGTCATCTCATAACAATCTGTGCGACAAGAGTCGCATAATTCCAAGAAGGCAGTCTGATACAGAATTGGTCGCTATGGCGAGTGGGATTTGTCGCCTTGCGAGCCATCAGAGGTCACTCGCTGTGGCGAGTTGGGTTGCTCGCCTTGCGAGTCGTCAAGGGTCACTCGCTATGGCGAGTTGGGCTGCTCGCCTTGCGAGCATCAGGGTGCTACTCACTATGGCGAGTGGGGTTGCTCGCCTCGCGAGCCATCTAAGGGTTACTCGCTATGGCGAGTGGATTTCTCGCCTCGCGAGCTGTTGAAGAGCACTCGCCGTGGCGAGTTGATTGCTCGTTGTGGTGAGCGATGACAGAACAGTTACGGGGTTACGACAATTTTCACCCAAAATCCCAATTTTCATCATGTTCCTCCCCAATTTCAACTATAATGATGTTTAAGGGTTACCCTATGGTCTGTAAACAGTTTTCTACATTAATGGTATTGTTTCTCATCATCTAATCATCAATTCATCACTTTTGACCTAATTCTCAAATTCTTAATTTCTCATGAATTCCTTCTATAATCTGTTAACTACAATCATGAATTACAGTTTAATGGAATTGTAATGCTAGGCTCACCCTTACCTTAAGAAAATTGGAGCAGCAGCCTCTTGGTTCTTCACTTCTAATTTTCTCCCGTTTTCTCCCAAAACTGAATTGTACGTTCTGACAGTTTCTAAACCTAGGTTTTCCCTTTTTATGTTTTCTAACTAATTTATCTTATTTCACTTATTCCCTCATA
The DNA here is from genome assembly GCA_946800305.1 of Medicago arabica. NCBI lineage: Eukaryota > Viridiplantae > Streptophyta > Magnoliopsida > Fabales > Fabaceae > Medicago > Medicago arabica. Next base: position 27,421,140 of record OX326966.1, read on the forward strand.
ACTCTATCTAATTCTAAAACAGCCCCACAACTTGATATTTATTTTATTTTCAAATCTTATTTTATTAAACAATAAAATAAGTCACTTAATAAAATCACAAATATCACATAAATCATATAAATCACTTAAATCACATAAAATCATATAAATATTCTCTATACTATATAAAATAATTTCAATAATCAAAACGGGAGTTACAGGTTGCGTATAGAGTGGGTTTACAACCGCATGTATCGAATTTACATAATGTATTTCATGTGTCACAACTTCGGAAGTATGTTTCAGATCCATCTTATGTGATTCCAAGAGATGATGTGCAAGTGAGAGACAACCTAACGATCGAGACCTTACTAGTGAGGATTAAAGGTCGTGAAGTGAAGAATCTAAGAGGCAAAGATATACCCCTTGTGAAAGTTGTCTAGGAAGGAGCGGCTGGTGAAAGTTTGACGTGGGAGTTGGAAAGTAAGATGTTAGAGTCGTATCCAGAGTTGTTTGAGAAAGGTAAATTTTCGAGGACGAAAATCTTCTAAGTATGGGAGAGTTGTAACGCCCTATTTTATTTAATTAATTATTTTATTAAGTTTGGAGTCTTTTATTAATTATTTAATTAATTGTGATATTTGTTGATATGTGATGTTATGTGTTGATGTTGATAATTACTATTAAGTTGTTTTGTTATATTTGGTGAAGAAATATAATAAGGCTTGTTTAAGAAAAATAAAATAATTTAAGGATAATTTGGTAATTAGATGAGTTTGTTAGGAAAGATTAGGAGAGGCTATAAATAGGAGGGAGTAGTAGAAGATTAGGTTAGAAACCAGAAACAGAGAGAACGTGAAAGTGCAGCTTTTGGGAGAAAACTGTAAAGTTCTATAAAACCAACAAAATCTAAGGTAAGGGTGAGACTAACTCTCATTAATCATAAACATGAACTCTGAATTGTTGTTGTTGATTTGTGTTGTTTAAGAAATTAGGGTTGAAGCAATTAGGTTGTTATAAGCTTGGATAATCTGTTGAATTAGTGTAAAAATTGTTGCATAGGTTGTAGTTAATCAGTAGGTGACGTTTCTTATCAATTTTGGGAAGTTTGGATGTCAAAAATTGGGTTTTTGGGGAAAATTGTGTTGTTGTTCGTACTGTTCGTCCCCCTGTTCGTCGTCGCTCGCCACAGCGAGCGATCATCCTCGCCTCGCGAGCTGTAGATAACTCGCCATGGCGAGCACCCTATTCGCCTCGCGAGTTACCCAGTTGTCACTCGCCACAACGAGTACTTTGCTCGCAACGGCGAGCACATGGCAGAGAGCCACTACCCCTTCGCCACGGCGAATAACCCCACTCGCCACGGCGAGTTAGTCAGTAGGTGTCTCGACCTTGTGTCGTTGAACATGTTTCTGTTTCGAGTTGGACTTAGGTTTTAATTATGAAGTTGTTGTTGATTAAGTAGTGTATTCCAGTAGCTGTAGTTGACATGAAAAATCTTTCGTGGATGTTTGATTATGTGTTACGTCGTTGCACGTTGTTCAAGTTGTATTGTTGCATAACCATTGGTCTAAGTTGAGGGCTTGATGCTCTGTTAAGTTGTTAAGTTAGGGGCTTGATTCCCTGTTTAGTCGAATTACAACATCCTGTTGAGAGCTTGATGCTCTGTTGGTACCACATGCATAAATATATTGCATATTGTTGAGTTGTTGTTGTGTCGTTGTATTGTTGAGTTGTTGTTGTTGTTGCATTGTCGAGTCCTCACTGTTGCATTGTTGAATAGTTGCTGTTGTAATTCATTGATAATTTTTAACTGAATTCACATGAAGTTCTTGTCAATTAATAAATGTTGTAGTTGTATGTTGATTAAATTCTGATTTTGAATTTATTGCTTATTATTAATGAATGTGAAATCTCACCCCTTCTGCTTGAAAATGTTGTTCTTCGTATGAGTAACTTGCAGGTGATCAAGAATAGTGCATATGTAAGTTGATCCTCGTGTCGTCATAGGAGTCTTGCTCTGATATGTAGCTGGATGGGGATACCTTTTATGTTTTGTTGTTTTTCTTTATTACATAACTTTTTAAGATGTTATTGGACCATTTAAATTGGTATTTTTATAATGTTGGAGATGTTGAGGCCTAGTGCCAAGTTTTGGATTAAAAGTTGAATAATTTTCCGCTGCGACTTTAGTTTAAATATTATGAGCAGGTGTTTTATTTGAAATAGTGAGTTTTAACTCCACTTACGTTGAAATGATTTTGGAATAAAAGTAGTGTGACATCCTGTTTTATGTTGAACTCTGATAAATTTAAGCATTATTTACATGTTAGGAAAACAGGGTGTTACATAAGTTGTTCCACGTGTTAACATGTGATTGGTCTTCTGACTGTTTCATAACAGGGTCCAACAGTAACACTTGTATTTTTGAGATATCATTTGACCACTTTTCATATATGGCTGTTGGCTATTATCACCTTCCTTGTGGATCAGAATTTTCCCAATCTTAATACCTTTACGGATTTCTCTTAAGGCATTCTTTACGCTTCTAATGACAGAGACACTGCATAACCACTTACAAAAATCCACACCCTTGTCAGAATCTGTGGGAGTGATTACTTTTGGTATTGAACTCGAGAGAGGGAGAGGAGGGAACGACGAAGGTGGTGGTGATGGCTGAGTTATAGATAAATTCGACGCTTTTGGTGGTGGATCTGGCGATTTCCGCAACGGTGAAGGTGAACTGAGAGATGTTTTATTGATTTCTATTCTGACAACAAACCTATCAGCAACATTCACGTTAGGTAACAAACCCTTAGTTACATTCATACCAAGCGACTTCTGATTAGCGAAACTCAAATTAACTGACTTACCGCTAGCAATACCGACACCATGTGGCTTATCACTAGCATTAATAACATCAGGTGGCTCATTTTTATCGACTTTAACATTAAGATTTTTAATATACATTATCAAAATAGAATGTTTAGCAATATCTTTAACCATCTTACGCGAGTTACCTACCATTCTGAAAGCATGTCTCAAAAGGAAGGTCAAAGGGTAATCATTGTTGTAACAAATTAGACAACGATATATCGAATCGAAGATTTTAAACTTGTAGTAATCATCTTTTAGTTTTTTGTATTATCTACGTTCATAGTATTCCAAATCAGATTCACGGATATGTTCTGATTTTCTGTACATATTAGTAGTATGGTTCTTATTACGAACCCTAATAACCAGAATTGGTCCTCCTCCTATGTTTGGATTATTTCTGTTTTTGTTGTTGTTGTTATTGTCAACCTTAACTGTCAACGATGCCATCTGATCTGGCAGAGCTTTGATGGTCATAGTTAAACCGTCAAATTCTGCCCTCGTAAATGGTTGATCTCCCATGGCTGATCACGTTATAAAAAGAACAGGAGAAACTTGCTTTGATATCAACTGACGTAGTCAAAAGCATAGGCTAGCAAGCGCTAAACCTAGATTGAAAAGAAACAAGTTTGCAAGCGACAAACTTGTGAAAATATGGTTCCTGAATCCACCAGAAATGGAGAGAACCCTCTAAAATATTATTGAATGAATAAAAGTTTCCTCTTAGGCTACAACTGTTAAGATCAAATAGGGAAATAACAAAACCCTAATGGACCGAAAATAACAAACTGAAAACAAAACAAACAAATAATAAAATTATGCTGAAATAATAAAATATTAATGAAATACTATGAAAACCCTTCTACATCACTTGATCTCTCAATAATCGAATATGAGAATGTATTTTTATAAGTTAAAGGACTAAAATACATCAACAGATAAATGTTAAGACACCGAATTGATAATTTTTAAGTTAAAGGGTTTAAATGAAGTTTTAAAATAAGTTAAGGGTCCAAACTGATTGATTTTAAAGTTAAGAGACCAAATTTAACTTTTAAAATAAGTTAAGGGATCAATGTTAAGCTTAAAAATTACTTTAAGGTATTTTTGGAAGATGGGTAATATTTTTTACGGTTAATATGTCTTTACCCCCTGTAGTTTGGACGAGTTCTGGTTTTCCCCCTGTGAAAAAATAAGTTTTGATTATGTCCCTGAAATATGAAGATTCTTTCAAAAAAACCCGATCCCATTTGCCACACTCCACTTTATGATGTGACGTGCCACTGGGTATTTATTTTTATTTTTATTTTTATTTTCGCCTGACATGTGTGTAATTTGTGAAAAAACATTCTTGAAATTAAAAAAAATCGGAAAAAACATTCAGATTTTTTTTCGTAATTTTAAAAAATAGAAAAAAAATCAGTTTGTTTTCAAGATTAAAAAAATTATGCAAAAATAAAAAAAAATGAAATAAAGTATGGAAAATTTATAAAAAATCTTATATATATATATATATATATATATATATATATATATATATATATATAGATATTTTCGAAAAAATTAAAAAAAAAATCTGAATTAAATTAAAATTATAAAAAAAATTCGAAAATATAATCTAGACGAATAACAGATTACAATGAATATTGATATTTTGAAAAAGATTTTTTAAATTTTTTGGGAATAAAGTTTTCAAAAATTATTTAGGAAAAAAATTATCTATTTTTTTTAAGTTTTCAAAAAATATTATCTAAATTTCAGAAAAATATTTTATTTTTTGTATAAAAAATATTTGAGTTTTTCTATTTACACCCCATGTTTTTCTGGTTACACCCAAATTTTCTTAAAAGTTTTTTATAATACCAAAATTACCCTTTTATATAAATTTTCTCAAAACCCTAATTTTATTCATTGTCACTGAGTTTCACCATCTTTCACCCTACAAGCGATCAAACAATTTGATGTTCAATAATCAATCTCCATGGAAGATTAAAGAGTGAATCAAAATATCTTTCATCCATACTCAATTGCATATAAGTAAGTTAATTTATTCTTCTTTTTGCTAGTTTCAATTTTTTTCTTCTTGTTCAATTGCACTGATGCACTGTACGAACGACGGTTTTTAATTTACATCGTTAAGGTTTACTTAAACTCAGTTTAAGTAGGTTCATGTAAACTTAGTTTACATGACCTACTTAAACTTAAATTGAGCCTATATGACCTACTTAAACTAAGTTTACATGAACTTACTTAAACTGAGTTTACATGAACCTACTTAAACTGAGTTTACATGAACCTACTTAAATTGAGTTTACATGTACATACTTAAATTGAGATTACGTAGAATCATTGAATAAGGTGAACTTTTAGATGTCCACTTAAACTAAGTTTACATGACCTACTTAAAGTAAGTTTACATGACCTACTTAAACTGAGTTCAAGTATGTACACTTAAACTCAGTTTATACGACCTACTTAAACTTAGTTTACATGAACCTACTTAAATTGAGTTTTAGTATGTACACTTACTTAAATTCATTTTACATGAACTCAGTTTACATGACCTACTTAAACTAAGTTTACATGAACTACTTAAACTCAGTTTACATGAACTTACTTAAACTGGGTTTACATGTACATACTTAAACTGAGATTACGTAGAATCATTGAATAAGGTGAACTTTTAGATGTACACTTAAACTAAGTTTACATGACCTACTTAAAGTAAGTTTACATGACTTACTTAAACTAAGTTTAAGTAGGTACACTTAAACTTAGTTTACACAACCTACTTAAACTTAGTTTACATGAACCTACTTAAACTGAGTTTTAGTATGTACACTTACTTAAATTCAGTTTACATGACCTACTTAAACTAAGTTTACATGAACTACTTAAACTCAATTTACATGAACCTACTTAAACTGAGTTTAAGTATATACACTTAAACTCAGTTTACATGACCTACTTAAACTAAGTTTTAGATTAAATTACAGTAGAATCAAGTCTTCTACATTGTTAAAGCAAGTTTTTTTTCCTCTATGCTTTGTTTCACTCAATTTTAATTAGAGTATAATCAAGTCTTCTCCATCATTTAACTCAATTTCAATTTTTTTTTCTCTTTTTAGTAAATGGACATCAGAGAAGAAAATACTGACGCACAATTAGTAGATTCTACAAGTGTATTTACCACCAATAAAGTGTTTGCTACACGTGCTGATTTATTGAAATGGGCTAAAAAAGCTGGAAAGGAAAACAGCATTGTTGTTGTGATCTATAGGTCTGAAGTAGCCACAGCAAAACCAGGAACAAAAACAAAGCTAATTCTTGGTTGTGAAAGAAGCGGAAAGTACAGGCCTTGGAAGAATCCTAAACCTGTGAGGGGTACGTGTACCAAAAAGTGTGAGTGTCCCTTTAGATTGAGAGGAATACCTTCAAGAGATGGTGAAGGATGGACTCTTGTTGTGGAACATGGTATGCACAACCATGATTTATCAAACCTATTGACTGGTCATTCTTTTCTTGGTCGATTATCTCATGAAGAAAAAAATTTACTCGGTGACATGATAAAGAGTATGGTTAAACCGAGAAATATATTGATGACATTTAGGGATCATAATGCAGAGAGTTTAACAACAATCAAGCAGGTTTATAATGCACACCAAACATATCGGTCATCCATTAGGGGAAACATGACTGAAATGCAACATCTAATGTCGTTATTTACATTCTGAGTGTAAGGATAACTTTACATGGGCACTAAAAAGGTTGAAAGAACAAATTACATGTGGTGATGTTGGTGTCATTCTTACTGATAGAGATCTTGCCTTGATGAATGCTGTGGAACTTGTTTTTCCACATGCGGTAAATTTATTATGTCTATTTCATGTACGCAAGAATGTGAAAGCCAAATGCAATCTTACTGTGTTTCCAAAGGAGAAGCGTAAAATGGTCATGGAGGCATGGAAAAGTGTAGTGTATTCTTCTATCGAATCTGAGTATCAACAAAAATTGTAAGTTTTCAAAGAAAGTTGTATTGAATGCATCGATTTTCATGATTATGTACATGAACAATGGTTGATTCCTCACAAGGAAAGATTTGTTAAGGCATGGACAAACAAAGTTATGCACTTAGGGAACACAACAACAAATAGGGCTGAGTCTGCACATTGGAGTTTGAAGAGGATATTGCAAGATAGCATGGGGGACATATGTAGTGTTTGGGAAGTTGTCTCTAGCATGATCACACTACAACACAATGAGATAAAATCATCATTTGAAACTAGAATATTTCAAAAAGAACATCGATACAACACCAGATTGTATGCTCATTTATGTGGTCATGTTTCGAGGTATGCAATGTCGCACATTGCTAATGAGTTTGACCGTGTGAAATATGTTGGTATTGATAAGTGCAATTGTCTTTGCACTATTAGAATGACTCATGTCCTACCTTGTGCATGTGAACTAGCCAAATATAGTATGATTCCTAGTGCTATCCCGTTGAATGTTGTTCATATTGTATGGAGGAGGTTAAATTTTTTTGACGACAGATTCAACAAATCATCTGAATTATCTTTGAAACCTGAGATTGATGCATTAATGAGAAGATTTGATGAGCTTGATATGTCCGGAAAAATTGCACTTAAGGGTAAGGTATATGAACTTGCTTTCCCAACAACTACCTCAATGTGCCCACCCTCCAACAAAGCAAACACAAAGGGTGCACCAAAGAGAGGGAAGAGAAAAATGTCTAATATAGAAAAATCAACAAAGCGTGATCCATCATGGTGGGAACACGTAGATGCAGCTATTGAATCTCAAGGTTCAGTCCATAAATGTACACCAAAACCATCGGTTCAGAAGTTTACAACACGACCATCGGTCCATAAGCTTACAGCTCGACCTTCAGTCAATAAGGTCGATAAACCTAGAGTGTTACCCTTTATGGAATGGTTACATAAGGAGATCCATCATTTCATAGATGATGTTCTGGATGTCGGTCCAGATGGTAATTGTGGGTATCGTGCAGTTGGCGCTTTGCTTGGAAAAGGTGAAGACTCATGGCCTCTAATCCGCCATGAATGTTTGGAAGAGCTTCAAGAGTGGAGGGAAGATTACGTAAGGATGTTTGGTGGGGAAGATTATGTTCAAAATTTGATCCAAAGTTTATATGTTGACGGATATGCAACGAGGGATAAATGGATGACACTTCCAGCAATGGGACATGTCATTGCTTTGAAGTATAATATCACACTAGTATCATTATCAGTGGACATGCCAATGACTTTTTTTCCTCTTAGAAGTCCATTTTCACCATCATCTGGTCTCATTGCAATTACTTACGTTAATTATTGTCACTTTGTACAGGTATATGATAAATCAGATGCTAGAAGGAACATGTTATGCATGCCACAATTTCTAATGGAATTAACAACTTATGATGCCTTGTCCTATAATATGTATGTATCAAAGCTGCCAGCAAGATATTTATTAAATCCTACTCAATTCATAGTCGAAAAGTTACTTTCAAAGCATCTTGTTATTACCACTTTCATAAAGCTTTTAAAAGAGCAGTTCATTAAGTAAACAAAGCAACTCCATATGGGGTGAATTTATACTTGTCAAAAGATAGCATTTGGTTCTATTAATATTGTGCTAAAAATGACCAGCTTCTGAACATTCTTTTGTAATCTTTCCTGCCATGTTTAAAACTCTTTTTTTGTTTGTTTTGGAATCAGCTTATATATATAGAAAAGTGCCTAGCACAAGTTGTACAAAGGCAAACTGTTACAAGAGGCAAAAACAATTAGCATAGGTACTGGACATGGCTTTAAAACACATGCAAAAACCAAAAAAAAACCTTATGCACAGAACACTGAGCTGCAACACAAACCTGCCCCTGCCATAACAGCTGATACAAAACACTACAGCCGCCTTCATCTTCTATTAAGACATTCTCTAGGATTCCAAGTCCACTCGTAAAAGAGGAAGGAAGCTATTTTAAGTCTACTCAACGCCCAAAACCAAGATACCACTTTGATTTACCATTGTTATTTGATTTAACTATAGATATCTTCTATTTGCTACAATACAAGATAGCCAACACTAATGTTTGTGCTTTTGGATAGAAGACATTCTTTTGAGATTTCCCTGTATTTTCATGTTTTTGGTTTCAACGATATCATTTCCAAAGCTAGTCACTACTACATATACTAAAACTTGCCTCTTTTTCATTTTTAAGGTGATTTACAAATAGTTAATACTTTATGTTACTACTAGGTTCCTTTAGATTTTCTTTGTTCTAACAAATCTAATGAAGAAAATATATGATTTTGCTAAAATATGTCTAATGCCATGAGAACCTAGGAACCTTAAAATAATTCTTCTATTTTGCTAAAATATGGTGAACCAACATCCCTTAAAACAAAAAAGAACAAGCATCGTGCAACAGAAAATATGAAGCAGTAACAAAATCTAAAATTGATAATCATCATATGGAGAAGAACATACAACAAACCTAGAAATCTAATTGGCCTGATCAAAACGAAATCGAATTCGAAATAACTATGATAAAAATCACAAAACTAATAAAAAGAAAAACACAGAATCGCTGAAAACAAGAAATTGGGAGAAATAATCTTACAAAACTTGCTAACCCATAACAAGAAAAACGAAAATTGAACACGAAATCGCAGAACAAGGAAAACACAAAATCGCAGAACTGAGAACCCATAACAAGAAAAACACAATTGATTGAAAAACAACACTTGCTAACCTGATTTGCTTCGAATTTTCTTTGAAATCATGGATGGAAGTGAGAAAGTATGGTTTTGAAAATCTTCGCAGAACACAATCGATCAATTGGAGAAGTATGGTTTTAGGGTGTAACCAAGGAAAAAGGAATAGGATTTTTGAAAATCAAATTTTATGAAAGGGTAATTTTGTCATTTTGGGGTGCAACCAGGATTAAACAGGGTGTAAGTAGAAAAACTCAAAATATTTTTATGTTTTGTATCTATACTATATATAAAGAAAACTATCTCTTTCAACACACTTTTGGGTTGAACTTTTAATTTAAAGAGAAAATTTACACACAATTTCTTATGAATTGTTCTTATTGTTATAAAATAACATGTGGATTACTAATCCAGGTCACTAATCGTCCCTGTTAATCCTCTTTTACCTCCGTTAACCACAGATAAAACTCACAAAAAACTAGCACGAAGCAAAAACTCATGTTACTTTTTTGTCAGCCGATTTTATGTTGTACATCTATGTTGTTCCCCTCAATACAACCGACAAAGATTGACAAGTATTTTCATATCCCTACCACAGAAAACAATATTTCCATATTATTATTTTATTACTTCCACAAAAACCAGTATTTCCATATTATTTTATTAATATAATTTACTCTTCTTTAGCATTTGATCAATTGTAACAAACGTGAGAAAAAAATAATGGTAAAGATTGGACTTTAAATCATCTAAAAAAAGAAAAGATTAGTAACAAACGTGAGAAAAAATAATGTTAAAGATTGAACTTTAAATCCTCTAAAAAAATATTAGTAACAAACGTGAGCAAAAAATAATGTTAAAGATTAAACTTAAAATCCTCTAAAAAAAGATTAGTAACGAACGTGAGCAAAAAATAATGTTAAAGATTGGATTTTAAATCCTCTTAAAAAAGATTAGGACTCAAAATATTTTAGAAAAAATTTTGTTAGCACTATATTAAATATTAATTATCAATCAGTTTACAGGAGAAGAACATAATTATTTTAAATCCTCTAAAAAAAGATTAGGACTCAAAATATTTTAGAAAAAAATTTGTTAACACTATATTAAATATTAATTATCAATCAGTAGTTTCCAGGAGAAGAACATAATTTATTGTCATTTGACGAGGTTGAAGGGGATACTCATAACTTATTTCAACAGAAATTTATAAACTGAATTGCTCAACGAAATATCCCGCCACATAGTTTAAAGGTAAAAAAGGTGAACCTTTGATGTTGTTGCGAAACATAGACCATAGATATGGTCTGTGTAACGAGACATGATTGTTATGTCGTGGTTTATTTAAGAATGTGTTGGATGTGGAAATCCTAACAAGAAACAATGCTGGAAAAAGAGCATTCTTGCCCAGAATTAAATTAAAAACCAACACGAGTTCATGACTTCCCTTTGTGTTTAGTAGAAAATAGTTTCCCGTTAGACTAAGTTTTGCTATTATCATAAATAAGTCACAAGGGTAGATCATTTCCAATGTCGGAATCTATCTTCCACGACATGTTTTCAGCCATGGTCAATTATATGTAGCTTTATCAAGAGAAGTTTCTCAAAATTCAACAAAAGTTCTCATTCAAGAAAGGAAAATAGAAGGAGAAGATAGAGACTTTACGGAAAAAATGTAGTTTTTAAAGATATTCTTTTATCGTAATCATAGCAATGTTTCTTTTACATAACATGTCATTTATACATTTATGTTATGTTATGATGTTACTAATTACTATTAGAATAGACAATAAACAATAAATGATTATTATTATATCTAATTTTATATGCAGACATACTAAAATATGTTGAGTTTAAAAATAATTTTGTTATATGCATTGACAATATTTTGAATATAAATCAATATATCAATAATTTCCATTAATATTTTAAAATTTTAGTCAAAATTATACAAACAAACATAATAAAATAATCACATGCGTTAGCAAAATAGCGGACAGAAGGGCACGATAGTGCCCGTCTGTCCGCTAGTAAAAATAAAGAAACGAACTTTTTAAATTCGAAAGAAAAAGTTTGTTTTTTAAATTCGAAAGAAAAAATTTCAGAAAAATAAAATTCTTACGAATTCGAAGGCTCAGTTCTACAAGTGAGAAGAGGCTCATGATAAAATAAAAATTGTATTTTTTTAAAAGAACAATGTTCTATTTAATTTTTTTAAAAGGTAAATACAAGGTGTTGTATATATGCGGTACACCCAAAGGTGAAAATCACTGCCGTATACATGAGAAACATCAAACCACCCTACCAAAAAAACACCCACCTAACACCAAAATCAAGATGACACAATTCTAATAGGTCTAAATTATTTTTGGAGACCCATACCTTAAGGAGGTCCGATTCTATTGAGCTTCTTACGCACCCCAATGTCCGACCCTGTCATAAGTAATTGAGGGTTGGGTGTCATATCCAATTAGTCAATTACCGTTATCAATGAAGGACATTTTATTCCACAATTGTGACATTTTAATTCAAGTGTGAAAGAAATCAAAATATTGCTAGTTCCTCCCTATTGAGTCAATTAATACGTATCGAGAGGATTCAAAGTGTTGAGATGTACGTCTTTGTGCTATAGTCACACATGTAAACACGCAATAAAAAGGGTGAACAACTCATATGGCCTACTACTAAGCCATGAGCTCCAATACAGAGGTGTTTGTGAACAACTACATTAATTCAAGTGGTTGAAAATTTAATAAGTACATTTTATAAGAGGTAGACTGATGTATAATACTTCTTAAAGAACCAATTATTATTATTAGAAAATAATGTTTTTTTAAGTTATTATAAAATAATGTAAATTAGTAGGAGAGGTAAGTTAATTAATATTCACTAGCAATATTATTTTTATGAATGAAAATCATTTCTTAATTTTTACTAGAAATGATTTCGGATGCGATTTTTTAACATTGTAGTTAATTAAGCCAGTTATGTTTACTTTTTTTGTAATAAAAAGATGTTTATTCTGTCTCCTCCAAACATCCTGCTTATTCACATTAAAAATGTGAATTTTAACTGCTAGACTATTTGACGGAAAAAAAGTTTATTTCAATCATTATCAATTATGGAAGCAATACAAGAAGGTGTGTGAACTAGCATTCATCTAATATGGATGCTCTTATTTCAAACAAAAAAAAAATCTAATATGGATACTCTAGCATTCATCATATAGCATTGGGAAAATTGGAGCCTAGCTACTTCTAAAACCATTGAGGAGGAAACCTTCAAAGCTACATGATTTACAGTCTGACTCGAACTGTACCTGTTTGAAACCCAATCCATTACCTACATGATTTACACACTGAGTTTGAAATTTCATAGTTAATTACTTACTTAACTCTTCCCCTCAAAAATAGGAAAATAAAAAAAAATAAAAAATGTGAGGTTTATGTTGCCTTTGAAGATTTATAGATAATTATCCAACAACCAATCAAAATTTGCTATATGGTTAAATTTGAAAATGGCGTAAAAAATTTATATAAGAGTAATTTTTATTGATTGTTGAAAAAAATAACTACAATTCTTCCAAGAAAATTTAGAAGAAAAAAAACCATGCATAATTAAATGACTTTTAACTGTTTGTTGAAACAAAAATAAAAAATAATCAACTTTCTTTGGTCCGTTCCTTTACCATGCGTAGAGTTGTAATTTGCTCCGCATGTGAAGGAGAAAAAGAACATTAAATTACATTTCCTAACACATGTATCGATCAATGTTTACATTTTTCATCGGTCTTTGCCTAACTTCTAAGAAAGTAGCACCTAAATTATGTGTTAAAATATATTTTCATTAGCTTACCTGATTATATTCAAATAAATAATTAATGAGTTTCATCAAAATATAAACATTTTAAGAGAAGCTGAGTATGATTTTTGAATGAAACAATTCATGGTCTTTTATAGTTACCTTACGGTTAAACTTCTGTCTATCAAAGTCACCTTCCTCTGAGAATAAGAATCAGAAGGTTAACGACAAAATAAAGTAATATTTCATCCAATCTTCCTTGGCCACTCATAATCTAATAAGCCATTAAAAAAATCAATTTTAATTTAAAAGGTTAAATATGTTTTGTACCCTATAATAATACCACCTTCTTGTTTTAGTTCTTCTAAATTATTTTCTCTGACTTTTAGTTACTATAAAATTTTCAATCACTTTTTTTTGTCCTTTTTTTAAATCAACCCATGTGTAACCTTTGCATTTTTTAATAAAATTTTGTTGAAATGGGTATAATATTGTAAGAATCTCTAAAAAAAAGAATTTTTTAACAAAATATGAATTAAATATGATTTTTTAACAGTTAAAAATATACAAATTCATATTTAATTAATGTTTTGTTAAAAAATTCTAATTTTTTTTGGGAGAGATTCTTATAATATTATAAATAAAAATTGTAAATTTGTATTCAAAAATAAGATTTTTACATACGAGTTTACTTAAAATGAGGGACCGAATGTGAAGATAGAAAACTTTTTTAGGACTAAAAGTTTGAGAAATTTTTTAGAGGGAATAAAACAAAAGGTTGGTATATTTATAAGGACTAAACACATATTTAACCTTATATGACACATGCACATGTCGAATGATTAAATTAAGTAGTTACTTTCTTCCATGATTTGTCAATTTTACTTGTTATAGTTATAAATACTTTATGAGTGTTTCTCATATAATAAATACCCATTTGTGCATGTGCCTTCTATTCTAGATAATGTAATGATAGAGAGATTCTTATAATATTATGAATTTTTAAGTAAATTTTTGTTTAAAAATATGAATTTCACATATAAGTTTACCTAAAATGAAAGAAGGAAAGTGAAGATTGAAAACTTTTGAGGACCAAAGTTGAAGAAATTTTTAAAAGGACCAAAAATATATTCATTCCTAAATTAAATATGGCACATGCACATTTCGAATGATTGAAATAAATAGTTATTTTCTTCCATGATTTGTCAATTTTACTTGTTATAGTTATAAAGTACTTCATGAGTGTTTCTTATATAATAAATCAACTTTTGTGCATGTGCGTTTTATTTTAGATAATGTAATGATAGAGAAGTTTTTATAATAATCTAAATTTTTATGTAAATTGCTACTTAAAAATCTAAATTCACATATGAGTTTATTTAAAATGAGGAAACGAAAGTGAAAATGGTAAAAATTTTGAGAACTTAAAGATGAAGAATTTTTTAGAAGGATTAAAACAAAAAATTGGTCAATTTAAAAGGATAGAAAATATATTTAATCCGAAATTAAATATTGCACATGAACATGTTAAATGATTAGATTAAGTAGTTATTTTCTTCCATGATTTGTCAATTTTACTTATTATAGTTATAAAGTACTTTATAAGTGTTTCTCATATAATAAATCAACTTTTATGCATGTGTGTTCTATTCTAGATAATGTAATGATTGATATTTAAGCGGTGCATCATATGAAAATTGAATAACATTGGATATAAGTATCCCTAAAAAAAACATTGGATATAAGCAAGGTTTATGACAATAACGGGTGAGCATATCTCAAAGAGGCTACGTTGAAAATGGGATTTGCCTCTCAGCGGGTCAGCTGGATTTTGATGTGTGTTCAGCTAGTTAACTGGTCACTAATAGTTAACAGTGAGTAGGTTAATGTTTGCACCTGTTTTTGTAAACAATAAGACTGGTTTTAATTTATTATTTGTAGGATTAAACTAGAAATTCTAGGACATGTTGTGTAACGTTTTTTCAGAAAATGTTTAAATGTTTATAATATTCATAGTTTGTTTTATGAACAAGATGAATAAAACTGCTTTTTGTATGAAAATAACTGTCTTTCGACATTAATTAATGAGGAAATGCAAGTAAAACATAAAAATGCAGAAAGTGAAGAAACTTAAAGAAAAGTAAATTGCATTGCATTGAATTAAAAAGTGGTTCACCAAATCAAGTTACATAGATTTTATGAGTCTTTTCTCTAAACGTTGCTACTTTGAGTGTTAGAATTTTATAATAATAATTTGTGACCCGTTTTTCCTATCAAAAACTCAAAAACTACTATATATACATAGAGGAAATAACTGTAAAACTAAATTGCTAAGAACTAAACTTCTTCGACAAGAATTGCATGTCTTCCATGTGTCTAGACATTTAAAACTTGTTTCTCCACAATCTAACGGCCTGTCCATTTACAGTTTTCTGTCGAAAGTTCCCATTCCTGTCAAATTCAAAAACTTGCAACATGTACTTAGAGAATTTTGAAGCTTTAAATCTTTTTTTCCATGTCAATATGCACAAGATAAAATACACGCTAGCATTGGGACACATTTTTCCTTGTACAAGATATCGGCAAAGGGAACACTTTGTCCCCATATTTGTTCATTTTTGTGCAGAAGGCTTATATATGCTTATTTGACAAACATTTGTGATTGTTTCTTGGTGACCTGCATGGCATAAATAGTTTTCGTAATATCCTATTGTTTCTCACCTTTAGTTTGTAGATGATTGTTTCTTATTTTTTAGGGTCGACTAATAAGAAGTTGGAGTTATGATGAATATTCCAAAGCTTCTTTGGGGAAAGCAGTAAGCCTTCCTAAATCAGAGATTTATTATAGTAGAAATGTTAGTGAAGTCATGCAACACTCTATAACAAACACACTATAACAAACATTTTGGGGGTCTGAGCAGTGATGGGTATGGGTAACTTGGTTTACCATATATGGGCTTAAGAAACATGGAAGCTACATTTGGTTTTATAAAAGACAGACTTTGGCACATGATTAATTCCTGGAGCAGTAAATGTTTGTCTAAAGTAGATAATGATTAAATATGTCCTTCAAGGAAATTCATCCTACATCATGAGTATATTCCTACCCTCGAATTCTCATATTGATGCTATAGGAAAAACATGAATGTATTTTGACCCGTGGTGGCATGGGTTTTATAGATCTCACATCATCCAATGTGGCTATGCTAAGTAAATAGGGATGGAAATTCCAAACTGGTAGTACTGTTCTTGTGTCTCATTTGTTCAAGGTCTGTTATTTTCCAAATAATGACTTTTTTTGGTCAAAAATTTGAGACAACCCAAATTATATCTAGAGGAGTATTTCTAGTATAAAAATTGTGATCTACATGGGGTCGATGGATTATTGGATTTGTCGCTAATATATGACTTTTCTATGAACCTTGGATATTAGAAGGAATTTTATTATCCGCTACCAACTATTACAACCCTTTTCTCGTTAGGATTATTTTCTTTGTTTATTATATGTGTTTAATTGTTGTTAAATTGCTTGTTTGTGTATTTGACTTGGGATTAGTGTATTTTTACGCGAGAAGAGTATTTTAGTCATTTTTAGGACTAATGGTACTTTAGTCATTTGAGGAGCAGGGTAAACTAGTAATTTTAGAATGTAGAATATTTTAGTGTTTTAGTGTGATTAGTTATTTTTACAAAGTTACAAGTAACATGAGGTAATCATCTTGAGATGGTAATTAATGGTAAGAGACATTAAGCCCATTGTGAATTGAGGTAACCTAGTCAATTTATTGGAGTATATAAGGATAACTTATGAGGATAATTAGGGTTAGACTCTCATTTCATACATTTCACAAAAAAAAAAAGGGTGCTAGATTTGGTTAGGTGTCCTGTTAATTTTGGTTGTGGTTTGTGTTAAGTGTCCTGTTAATTTTGGTAATGTGGATTTTGAATTAGATTTAGTTTATCTTCCTTCGGAGCACATAGACGTGATTTTTGGAATGGATTACATGTTATCTTTTGGAGTTAACATTAATTGTTTAACCAAAAGCGTGACATTAATGGTTTAACCAAAAGCGACGAGGGCTTATGCCCTGATTGGTACCACATGCTTATAAGTTGTCAAGTTGATGAAGTTGTTGTTGCATATGTCGTTGATATTA
The DNA here is from genome assembly GCA_946800305.1 of Medicago arabica. Classification (NCBI taxonomy): domain Eukaryota; kingdom Viridiplantae; phylum Streptophyta; class Magnoliopsida; order Fabales; family Fabaceae; genus Medicago; species Medicago arabica. The sequence continues at coordinate 27,438,691 of OX326966.1, forward strand.
AGTTGTCAAGTTGATGAAGTTGTCGTTGCATAAGTAGTCGATGTTGAGTTGTCGATGTTGTCAAGTTGCCATTATATTTAATGAGTTGATTAATGAGTAATTATGTGAAGCATCTATGTTGTATAATTGTTGTTTAACATTGTTAAATTTGTTGTTATTTATGTTGTTAAATTCTTTTAAAGAATTATATGCATATTATTATAGAATGTGAAATCTCACCCCTTCTGTTTGGAAATGTTGCTCTTCGTATGAGTAACTTGCAGGTGACCAAGAATAGTGCAGTTGAGAATAATCTCCGCCGTGTCCTCTAGGATGCTCTGATACGTAACAGGATGAGGATTGTTTTGTTGCATGTTTCCTTGTTACGTATTTCCTTTTAAACAATGTTGAAATATTTTTATGAGAATCTATTTAAGATGTTGAAATTATTTCCGCTGCATGTTTGTTAAATTTTTATAAAAGCAGAAGTTTTAATAGATAGTGTAACAGCCCGATTTTACGATTATTTGATTTTAATTGTTTTATGTGTGTTTATTCATGTCTGTGTGCATTTTCATGAGTTTTCGTGTTAGGAGAGTATTTTGGTAAATTAGACTTAAGGGTATTTTAGTCTTTGCGAGGAAGGGTAATTTAGTAACCTTATGACCATAGTTATTTTAGCGTTCTAGTTAGAACCGTTATTAATTGTAAGAAGTTAAGTTGTCGATTTAATCAATTAAGACTGAGGTTTCTAGTTAATTACCGTTAGTGGTTAGAGTTAGCGGTGTGGTGTGATTAGATTTGAGCCAATTAGTTGGGATGAGTTAGGCCCATTAGGGTTGTGAATATTTGACCCATAACTTTGAGAAAATAGGGTTAGACTTTGTCATTCACACATAACACAAAGAGTAGAGAAATAGAGGCTAGAGAGACAAGAGCAAGAGAAGAGAGTTGAAGCTAAAGGGGAGGTTGAACCTAGGAGCTAAATTGAAGCTTGAGCTAGGATTCTTGGTGTTAGAGGTAAGAGAGATAGTTTTCACACATAATCTTCAAATCTCTCATTGTTACCCATTTCTATGAATTTGATTGATTGCATTAATTCTGTAAATTCGTGTTTGGGTGTTGATGTTATGTTTGTAAACATGAATTATATGATGATTGTATAATCGTTGTTGAATTGACATGTCAAAAATGTATGAAAATGAATATTTGGGTTTATGTAAAAAAAAATTGATGAAGAATAATGTTGTTGTTGTTGGAATGTTGAGGAATTCATGACTGATAGCTGTTGTTGTTGTTATAATGTGTTGTTGTTGATGATTGATGTCATGGGTGTTCATAATTATGGATTTGTGGAGTGAATTGTGTTGTTGTTGAGAGTTTTGTGAAGAATAATTGAATTGTTGAGTTGTGTTGAAATGATGTTTTAATTTCAAGTTCTATATGGTTTTGAGTGTCTTTTATGTAGATAATAATATAAACAACCTTTGGAAACACATTTGGGCATTGGGAGATCAAAATTGGGAAATTTGGGTGAAAAAGAGTTGAAATCCGTAGTGTTCATAACCACTCCAGGAGCTTCTCCAGAAGCTGCTACAGGAGCTTCTCCAGAAGCTGCTACAGGAGCTTCTCCAGAAGCTGCTTCAGGAGCTTCTCCAGAAGCTGCTTCAGAAGCTTCTCCAGAAGCTGCTTCAGAAGCTTCTTAAGAAGCATGTTCAGAAGCAGTTTCAGCGGTCCCTGTTTTGCATTCTTGCGTCTTTTTCGACTATTTCTATTTTGAATTGGCCTTTGGTGTAAACATGAAAGTTTTAGATATTTGAGTTAGCTTTCCAATGGTGTTGGTTTCACTTGAAAATGTTTTGTGGAATTTTAGTTATAATAGAAACACTCCAAGTAGGTCTTGGAAGACTTTTACAAAAATTCAGCATAACCGTTTCTAACTCAACCCAAAACTTTTAGTTTTCTTCCAAACATCATATATGAGTATTATGAGTTTAATTATGATGTTTAATAGCATCTAATCTATGCCTTGTTGAATCAAACTTAGTTTTCTTCTCTTAATGAATTGGTTTTGCAATATGACAAAGTGAGACGAACTTTGTGATTTTTGTGAATTAGTCATGATTGGCCGATGAAAGGCTTATGTAATCTCTACTGCACACAAATGTGACTTAAGAGTATACATGGCTTAGGCATTTGACCTTGTTTGGTTGGTTTTGGTTCATTACTTCGATATTTTCAAAGTTGTGAATTATGAGTAGAACTTCATGAAAACTTAGCTTAAAGACCAATTGTTTGGCAAACCTTTTGTGACTGATTTTATATGATTAAATGGAGACTTGTGAATGAATGATAGATGTTGATAATGGTATATATCTTGTTATGGTATACGCGTCTCCGTTATCCGAATTTGTGAAAGACATGTATGTTTATAACGAAGTATGCAAAGGAGATGAAATTGTTGAATACATATATGTTGATTGTATGTTGGTGTGTGCATACTTGTTGAATGATGGTGATGATTGCATAGTTGTATATGCATTGTTTGGTGATGATTGCATAAGGTTATATGCACGTTGATTGATGAGGTGATCTTTGTGTGAACATATGCATTGAGTCGAGTCATATGTTCATGCATTCATTGTTTGGTGATGGACTTATGTCCAAATGTAAGGCGGGGTGTGAAACCTTACATACGATGTTTTTGTTACATCGAAGGTGAGGACCTTGAGGTGATTTGGTACCAAATGCATCTAGATGAGTCTAGAACATTGCATACATTGTTTGGTGAATTAAATTGAGTTGTGATATGTGATATGTGATATGTGATTAATGCACTTGGTTCATGTGAATTTGTTTGGTGAATTGAATTGAGATTAATGCAATTTGTTTGGTGAATTGAATTGAGTTGTGATATGCGATATGTGGTAAATGCACTTGGTTCATGTGAATTTATTTGGTGAATTGAATTGAGATTAATGCATTTGTTTGGTGAATTGAATTGATGAATTGGAATGATATTGGAATATCATGCGATTGTATATGTGAAGATGTTTATATTATTTAGTATTCATTATACATGATATTCTCGATTGTTTGTTTTACGGATTATGTTGATGTAATGCTAACCCTCAGTGGTTTACCACCTACCTTTCTGTGCGGACGGGTAGATGGAGTGCACGATTAGTAGCTTGTTGCTTGATGTTGCTGAGGAGCAGGATTCCTCTTTTTCTTTTGAGCGCGTCTAGATTAGGGCTCTGATCTAGGATAGCGACTATGTGTTGAATTTTATTTATCACATGTTGGATTTTATTTATCTTATGTTGATTCGAGGAGATATGTCATGATTATTTTATATCCGATGTTTGAGGATGAGATTATGTATTTATTATCATGAGATTGGAGATGTTGTCTATCTGTTTGTATGCCTGAATATATTCCGCTGCTATATTTTATGAACCATGATAATATATACTTGCGAATTATGAAATTGTTTGTTGTCGTAGCATCTGTTTCTAGAATATATTGTATGTTCGCGCGTTTTACCGCTTAATAGGAATAGGGTGTTACAGATAGCAATTTAGCTATATTTATATTTGTTGGATTTTTGTAAAGTTGAATGTGACACTCTGTTTTTAAGTTGAAACACTCTGATTAATCTATGTTATTTTAAAGTTGGGAAAACGGGGTGTTAGAGATATCACCAAATACGAATGAAGGCGGAAGATATTTCCAAGACTGCGTTTCGAACGAGGTATGGCACTATGAATATTATGTGATTCCATTAGGTGTAACTAATGCACCGGGTGTCTTCATGGAATACATGAATAGGATTTTCCATACTTATTTGGATCAGTTTGTGGTGGTGTTTATAGATGATATCTTGGTGTATTCGAAGTCAGAGAAGGAGCATGCGGAGCATTTGAGGATTGTTTGCATACTTTGAAAGAGAAGAAGTTGTATGCTAAGTTGTCGAAGTGTGAGTTTTGGTTGCGTAAAGTGATTTTCCTTGGTCATGTTATTTAAAGAGGTCGAATAGCGGTGGATTCGTCTAAGGTTTATGCCATTACAGGAGGTTCATTGAAGGATTTTCTAAGTTAGAGTTATTGTTGACACAATTGACTCGGAAAGGACAACTATTTGTTTGGGATGCTAAGTGTGACGAGAGTTTCCAAGAGTTGAGGAGGAGGTTGACTTCAGCGCCAATGTTGATTTTGCTGAATCCTATGAAATCTTTTGTTGTGTATTGTGATGCTTCTAAGATGGATTTGGGATGTGTGCTTATGCATAATTGTCAGCTTGTGGCTTATGCATCGAGGTATTTAAAAGTTCATGAAAATAATTATCCGACTCATGATTTGGAATTAGCGACAATTATGGTTGTGTTGAAGATTTGGAGGCATTATTTGTACGGGTCTAAGTTTGAAGTGTTCAATGATCATAAGAGTTTGAAGTATATGTTCGACCAGAAGGAATTGAATATGAGGCAAAGAAGATGGTTGGAATTTCTTAAGGATTATGATTTTCAGTTAAGTTATAATCCAGGAAAGGCGAATACGGTGGCGGATGCTTTGAGTAGGAAGTTCATGCATATGTCTATTTTGATGGTGAAAGAGTTGGAATTGATCAAGCAGTTTCGAGATTTAAGTTTGGTGAGTGAGTTGACTCCAAGAGGCGTGACGTTGGAGATGTTGAAGTTGACGAGTAATATTTTGGAGGAAATCATGGAAGGTCAAAAAGAGGATTTGGAACTTGTGGATCGTTTGGTGTTGGTGAATCAAGGTAAATGAATGGACTTCAGATTGGATGAGATTGGTGTTTTGATGTTTCATGATCGAATTTGTGTATCGGATGTACCAGAGCTCAAGAAGCGGAATTTGGAAGATGGTCATAGGAGTAGTCTGAGTATTCATCGTGGAGCGACAAAGATGTATCAGAATTTGAAAAAGTTGTTTTGGTGGCCTGGATTGAAGAAGGATATAACGGAGTTTGTGTATGCTTGTTTGGGATATTATATTTATCGATTTTGTTGGAGTGTTGCCTAAGACTGTGAAGGTAAGTGATTCTATTTGGGTGATTGTTGATCGGTTAACGAAGTCAGCACATTTTATTCCTATTAAGATCGGTATGACTGTGGCGAAGTTGGCAGAGATCTACATTGAGCAGGTAGTCAAATTGCATGGTATTCCATCTAATATTATGTTACATAGAGATTCGAGGTTTAGTTCGAAGTTTTGGGAGAGTTTGCAAGAAGCTTTGGGAACTAAGTTGAGGTTGAGTTTTGCTTATCGTCCTCAGACTGATGGTCAAACAGAGAGTACTTTTCAATCATTGGAAGATTTGTTAAAAGCTTGTGTTTTGGAACAAGGTGTAAGTTGGGCTGAGTGTTTGATGTTGATTTAGTTTACTTACAATACCAGTTCCACTCGAGTATTGGGATGGTGTAACGCCCTAGTTGTTATTTATTTAATTTCAGTTGATTTTAATAAGTTTATGTGATTTTAAATAATTTATGTTTATTTTTGGTGTGTTATATATTTTATTATATAGTTATTTTGATTATTTAATTAAAATAGGTGAGAATTATAATTATTAGAAGGTTGGGGATTAAAATGAATTATTTAATAATTTAATAGGAGTTATTTATAATTAAGGAGAAGTTAATAGGTTTTAATAGGAAATAGAAGGAAAGAAAGAGTCAGAACCAGTTTTACGTAGAAACAGTGAGAAAACAAGAAAAGGGGGAAAAACCTAGAAGAAGAGAGAAGAAGCAAGAGGAGAGAAGAATGCTGCTTTTAATTCAGGAAGATAATCTAAGGTAAGGGTGAGACTAACTTTCAATGATTATAGTTTACATAATTCTGAAATTGAATTTAACATGTTTTGTTGAAAATTGTTGTGGAGAAATTACGTTTTTAAGTTAAATTAGAATTGTCAAAAACATAGGTAATCCGTTGAATTGATGTAAAAAAGTGATGTTTAGGTTGTAGATTATCAGTAGGCAATGTTTCCTAACAATTTTGGGATTTGGGATGTCGAAATTTGGGTTTTTGGGTGAAAAATGGTGTAAAAATCGTAACAACAGGGGAAAACTCGCTAGAAACTCGCTATTGGCGAAATTTGTCTGGAACATTTTCGCTATTAGCCAGAATTTCGCTATTAGCGAAATTGCACTGTGACAGCTTTCTCTGTTTCGCGTTCTTGCGTCTTTTTAACCCGTTTCTGTTTTGAACTAGCTTTCGGTGTAAACATGAAAGTTGTAGATAACTGAGTTAGCTTTCTAATGGCCTTGGTTTGACGTGTAAAGGATTTTTAGATTTTGAGTTATGATGAAAATAGTCCAAGTGGGTACTTAATAAAATCTTAAGAAAACTTAGCATAACTAATTCTGAGTTAGTCCAAAACTTATGGTTGGTTTCCCAACTTCAAACTTAGGTATTAGAGATTTAGTTGAAGTGTTTTATGAGTATTTGACTTATGGCTTCTTGATCACACTTGCTTCTTTTTGAAGAATGTTTCTGTCTGATAGGAATGTAGTTGATTAATGTATATGTGTTATGTTGATGAATTCTGTCGTAAGAGTTGTTGTGTCAGATTTTGACTAAGTTATGGAGTGTGTCATAAATGATTAGGCACATATGTTGTTGTCGTAGACGTTGTCGAGTTGTATGCAGATATACACTAGTGAGTCCATTCATACTCATACCTTGCTGAGGGCTCATGCCCTGGAGTGTTTTCACTCAACCGTTGAGGGCTTATGCCCTGGAGTGTTTTCACTCAACCGTTGAGGGCTTATGCCCTAGAGTGTTTAACACTCAATCGTTGAGGGCTTATGCCCTGGAATGTTATTTCATTCAATTGTTGGGGGCTTATGCCCCGGAATGCTTAGCATTCAACGCGCGTAAAATGGTACCACATGCATTTGCATTAGTCGCATTGTTGTCGTTGTAGCTGTTGTCGTTGTTGTTGTTGTAGGTTGAGTTGTTAGTGTCGTTGTCGATGATGTTGTTGAATTGTTCATTATAATTGATAATTGATTATTCATTATACTGATGTTGTTGAATTTAATTGATGAATTATGATATCTATTGTTGTTTGTGAATCTCACCCCTTCTGCTGGAATTGCCGCCTTGTGGGCAAGTGCAGGTAACGAAGATTAGTAGAGATGTCGGCTCAAAGTGTCTTAGGGCTCTGATACGTAACAGGACGGGAATCGTTGCTTGTTTTCTCTTTCCTTACGTATTAATAATGATTTATGAAACTTTTGATGAGGCCTGCGTGCCAAAGACTTGTTTAGTTGTTTTAAACTAATTCCGCTGCGAAGTTTTGGAGTTAATTATTATTGACTATTTTATTGGAGAATATTTATTCATCCGTTAATTTGGAGATTTTATTTGAATGAAAATGTAGCATTCCGTTTTTGGTGAAAAACTCTGATTTAATTTGTTAATTAATAATTGTTGGGCGAACGGGGTGTTACAATTGGTATCAGAGCAGGTCGGTCCGTCCGGCCAAGTAGTAGAGTCGAGTCGAGCCTAGTAGAGTTGTGTGACAATTTTGTATTGTCCTTGTTGTCCTGATTTGTTATTGTTGTGTAGAATCTTTGAGGTTGATCTTGTATGTTTCCGTTGGCGGGTATGGATGTAATCCTTGGTATGAACTGGTTGGAATACAACCATGTCCATACAGATTGTTTTAGAAAGACGGTGTACTTTTCCTCTGCTGAAGAAGAGAGTGGAGCAGAATTTTTATCTACTAAGCAGCTGAAGCAGTTAGGATGTGATGGAGACTTGATGTTTTCCTTGTTGGCGTATTTGTCCGTGGAGAATCAAGCGGTAATTGATAGGTTGCCCGTTGTAAATGAATTTCCAGAGGTTTTCCCTGATGAGATTTCTGATGTGCCGCCAGAGAGGGAAGTAGAATTTTCAATCGATCTTGTTCCGGGTACGAAGCCTGTGTCGATGGCTCCTTACCGTATGTCAGCATTATCCCCGATGCCAATTTAGGTGGGCTGGCTTAGCTTCTTCAAAATAAAAAAGTTTAATTTGTATAAAATTTCACTAGAATATTATCATTTATTTTATTTAATAAGTATCTATATGGATGATGTGTTTGGTTTAGAGGCATCGAAAACAAATATCCAAAGATATGATCTAACTTTACAAATGGTGGCAGCAATGATTTCTCTGATTTTGGGAATATACTTGAGCATTGTAAGAGATGTTGTAATTATTTTTTTGAAAACTCTAAGATTGAGTGTAACACCCATACTTAAAGTGTCTAGAACATTTAGCATGTGTGTTAACTATCTTGTACTGGATACATTAATTACAAAACTGAATACATAAACTGGCTGAGATAATAATGTACACAAGTCTCGAGTGTTATGTTAAAGTATCTGAGATAATAATGTACACAAGTCTCGAGTGTTATGTTAAAGTATCTGGTACATGAGAGTACATAAAAATCTGGATGAATGATACATATACTAACTAACAAGTATATAACATCATTTACAAAACTTAGAACATGACAAAACAAGAGACAGAAACACTAAATCCAGCACAAGCATGATCCGTCAGTAGCCTTTCCTTACGCTTGATGCTTACTACTTGAGTACCTGAAGACAAATAAAATGATTGGGATGAGACATGATGTCTAAGTGAGTTTCACCTAATCTTGAGCTATAGGAAATTTCAAGGCAAACCTACGATTGCCATCTGTTTACACATAACCCATTTGGGTTGCTTATGCGTGCGTGTGTGCTCTACCTACCTGAATGATCATGAGATACTAAGATTGTTATCTGAACTATCTAACATATCCTGAAAATTGGACGACCAGGGGTAGACTAAGGTCGTCATCTGCGTGCTATTATAAAACTGTTATGATGCATATGCATATACATGTTTTGATTTATAAACTGTTCATATTAATGTTAGAAAGTTAGCATTGAACAAACATATTTATCTGAGTTCATTTTCCGGAATAGATCCCGAGTGGAGTAACCCCGGTCACCATCACACTGCTATCTGGTGAAAATTCCTATATGAGGATAATCACCAAAACTCCTCTTGTTGTTGTGTAGATTTCTCAAGGAAATCCCATCCAACCTAATCTTGAGCCAACGAGGGACGCAACTTAATTACGCATAATTGAAACATTCGGGATTTTCCTTTTAACTGGGGTTCTAATGTTACCCAGGTTTCCCCCGCTCCGTTTCATATGCTTTAACTGATAAGTCTTTTCTGTTTGCATATCTAATGCACTGTCTGTTCTATTTTCTATAACAAATATCTGATAATTCTATGCATATATCTAATATGCTCCGACTATTCTGATTGTTCTAGATTCGATTATCTAAATCGAAGCCTTGTAATACAATAACCATTTTCTTAGAGTTAGAGTCTACCTGGGTACAACATAATTATATATAAACACTTTCTTGAATGCAAGGATGTTGTTTTAAAGCCTAATTATATATGTCAAAATCACAGGACAAGTTTCTAATCATTTAAAAAGGTTTGGGAGGCAAAAAATGTTGAGAAATAGCGCCATTTTTGCGGATCTGCGATTGGCTAATTGATTAAATGTATGGCTAATCGACTAGCCTGTGAAGTATATGGTAATCGATTATCTATAAGGGATAATCGATTACCCAATGAAAAATCAGTTTTCAGCAATATTTCTCGGCACTTTTGTGGAGTTTGAACTTAGTGATTTTCATGTCATTTCAAGCCAACAAAAACAGACATTTGTAGGGAAAATCAAGCAATTAATAATCGACAAACCCAAACATTCATGTGGGGAATTAATTAAACTAATCATTCATACTCAAAACTCATGTTTTTCCTCACAATTCATACACACAAACAAATGGCGGGATCTATCCTAACAGGAACTCACCTTTAATCCTTTAAAATAGCCTAGGCTCGTCTCACTTTCGCATTTCAAACCTCAACCAACTTCACGCTCAACCATGAAGGAATCCGTAATTAATCTGAAATCATTTATAACCGATTGAAATTCACATTGTAGCTCATTCCGGAAAAATCTACATTAAACCCCTAGGCATTTTCAACATGAATTTCCACACTTTAAATGTGTTTTTTGAGTTTGTTTCTAATCCGAATCACACGAAATTTATATCTGAATTGAAGGGAATTGAATGTAGAATCTAAAAATCCAATAACTACTCAGTTCCAGGTCACACAACCAAAACCATGACGAAAAAAATCACATACATGCTATACGATTTCTTTTACCCAAATTCCATAAAAATCAACCATAAATAGCTTATCACTCAAAATCAATTCCAACACCAACACTTAATGAAACACTCACCTTTAAATTTTAGCATCTCTCTAAGCTTCCAATCCATCTTCAGCCCTAGCCTCAACTTGTTGTACCCTTTTCTTGAAGCTTATGACCTAAAGAGCTTGATTTCCAATTGTATGCATAATTGGAGCATTAAGGAAATAGATAAATTAATGGGGTGGAGCTTGTGATGTTACTGCCTGTGAAAGAGAGACGAGAGTGAGGTAGATTGGTGTTGTTTTGTTTGGTTCTTATATATTGTCAAAACATGCAAGTTATGTACAATTCCCACTTTGTCCTTTCATTTAACACCAAATTATACTTGTGTCCATTAATTATCCCTATGTACTTGTCTAATTATTTCCGATTAGTCTCCAATAATTACTTCTAATTAATATTATCTATTAATTAAAGTTGGATTGTTACATCTTTACCCCCTCAAAAATTAGAATCTCACTTGAGAATGGTACATGCAGCTTCTTTACACTTCTGAATTTTCTTGCCAACAAATGCGCATCGTAACCGATTCTTTCAGCTTCAAACTCGATCATCGAGTTTCCATTGCTACCCGAGGATCTGATATCTTAATCATCCATACCAATGGGCTTGAGCTGATAGATTAGAAATTATTTCAAAATCTTGAATTTCCAATTCCATGTGCCAAAGGTTTTGATAATAAATTCCTCTGTTATTTGCGCAGTCCTTTTCGACACATCGATCCATTCCTATTTTCCCTAAATTTTCTCGCCCTTCCAGCATTTTATCGCACTTCAGATGCTATCACAAAATTCTAATCTCCGACTTCCATGTTACAAGTATGAACATAGCTTCTACTATCGGTTTCGTTCTCTCTGAATCTGAAACATACTACTTTAACAATCATAAATATCTGCTTCCACTTCTACTGTAGAATTCTTGAGGGTTTGAGTGATCTTAGAGATATCTGACTTTCCATCTCAACTTACCATTCATAAAACACCTTATTCATATCAGGATCAGTAGGAACTATCCTCATGAATCTCTTCTAAAACTCTTATGTTCAAAATACACATCTCGTTCTCAAACAACACTGTTCTAGCTACTATTATAGGGAACAAATTATCCTATCTTACTCTTAATCTCGTATTCATAACTTGAATTTGCACAGTCTCATACTGTAGGCCACAGATGATTTCCAACTTGCGTGATAACATTATTTTCCTTACCCGCGAAGCATCTTCCAGAATTTCGTGGTTTGAAACATTCTTGAATTCCTTTCTTAAATTTCTTCCCATTAGAGTTCATTATATGCTTGGTTTGTCATTACTTACTAACAATCCATAAATATCTTCAAACCATAGTCTTAGACGTTTATGTAATTTGTTACTTCACTCTTACATTATTCTCTGATGCGCAACTCTGATCTATCAACTTACTTTGTCCAGCCTTCTAATTCAACTATACGAAAAACTCCATGGTTAACTTAACTTCATTATAACTTCACGGTCATTGAGACGAAAACTACTTCACATCATGTTGCTTAAACTCTTCTTATTACTAATCCTTATACAAATCCATTTTCCCTAAGGTTCCATAAGAACTCACTGCTCCAACTTGCACTCTAATAGTATGAAGGTTAACTTTGTTCCATGTATCGCTTTGATATTCTCACTTATGACACGTTCCTAGATATCACACTTTTCTTTAGACACATACCACATGCTTCTTCTCGTAAGGTGTCCCCAGAATGCTTCCCACATTCACATCATCCATACACAAACTACTTGGTGGTTTAGGGCTTACTTCCACCTATCTCCGTTCTTGTCCATAGTTGCAATCCTACTTATGATCTCTTCTGAGACAGCTTCGGCTTCCAAAAATTCAATCTAGTCGATATAGCCACCCTTTTGGTTTACACAACAACTTGAGTAAGAAAACTCATTGAAGGAAACTATATAACTTCTTAATAGCTTACTACATTCTTGACTTTTTCGTACCAGTGACGATTCCCGAAGAACATAATCTTGAATAATCCCCATCAAATCTTTCTCATTTATCCGCAACACATAGATCTATTGTATTCCTGTGTTAATTCTTGCCTTTAATATTCCATTAAAGGATTCTTACATCATTCGTCCATTGGTGTCCTAAGTTCTGGAAACTTACTACTCAATTTCTATCTCCGATTCGTCGAAGGTTACATCTCGCATCTTACCATGGAAGGAATTTCATTCACTTACTGTTGAACTTACTTTTCTCATTTCAAAACATCTTAATAACTTGCTATAATTCCATACCAATTTTCTCTTTCTATTCTGCAATCTTGAATTTGCGCTCAAAACTATAGCTTTAGTCTACATCTTATTCTTGCTTCTCAACTACAGCTCCCATTAAAGGTCTTAGATCAATCCTTAAATATTCTTGAGCCTTTTACTTCTTCGGTATCCACATAAAAGTGTCGTTCAAAAATATTTGAGTACTTAGTCTTAATCTTAACATTTCCACTGCGTTTCAGTAAATTCTTCATCTTCAACTTCACAATCCACCGACCACCATTTGGCGCGGAGTACTTCTACACCAACACTTGTCTTAAGTTCTGACATTCTGATCTATCTCCTTCATACACTTCATTCATCCTAGGTCATATTCAGGTCTCAGACATTCGTTCTAATGGTCATAAACTCGATCGAGTTGACCAGATTCGGCTAGATATGATACTTATAATAAATATCCGGAACCCAACCGTCGAACTCTGTTCATTGAATTTTTAATGACCCAAGGCACGATCAGAATGGACCTGCTCTGATACCAAATTGTAACACCCATACTAAAAGTGTCGAGAATATTTAGCTTGTCGTTAACTATCTAATACTTGATACATTAATTACAAACTAAATACATAAACTGGCTGAGATAACAGTGTACACAAGTCTCGAGTGTTATGTTAACATATCTGGTACATGAGAGTACATGAAAATCTGACTGAATGATACATATACTAACTGACAAGTATATAACATCATTTACATAACTGAGAACATAACAAAACAAGAGACAGAAACATTAAATCCAGCACAAGCACGATCCGTCAGTAGACTTTTCTTACCCTTGCTGCTTACTACCTGAGTACCTGAAGACAAATAAAAGGATTGGGATGAGACATAATGTCTAACTGAGTGCCACCTAATCCTGAGCTATAGGCAATTTCGGGAGAAACCTACGATTTCCATATGTTTACACAAAACCAATTTTGGTTGATTATACGTGTGTGTGCTCTACATACCTGAACAATCATAATATACTAAGATTGTTATCTGAACTATCTAACATATCCTGAAAACAGGAAGATTAGGGGTAGACTAAGGTCGTCATCTGTGTGCTATTATAAAATTGTTTTGATGCATATGCATATACATGTTCTGATTCATAAACTGTTCATATTAATGTTAGAAATTTAGCGTTGAACAAACATAATTGTTTGAGTTCATTTTCCAGAATGGATCCCGAGTGGAGTAACCCCGGTCACCATTCCGCTGCTATCTAGTGAAAATTCCTATATGAGGCTAATCACTAGAATTCCTTTTGTCGTTGTGTATATTTTTCAAGGAAATCCCATCCAGCCTAATTTGGAGCCTGAGAGGGGCATAACTTAATTACACATAATTGAAACATTCAAGATTTTCTTTTTAACTGGGGTTCTAATATTACCCAGGTTTGATCCGCTCCATTTCAATGAAACATTTGGGATTTTCTTTTTAGTTGTGGTTCTAATGTTACCCAGGTTTGCCCCGCTCCATTTCATATGCTTTAACTGATAAGTCTATACTGTATGCATATCTAATGCAATGTATGTACCATTTTCTATAACATATATCTGATAATTCTATGCATAAATCTAATGTTCTCCGACTATCCTGATTGTTCTAAATTCGATTATCTAAAATCGAAGCCTTGTAATACAATACCCATTTTCTTAGAGTTAGAGTCTACCCGGGCACAACATAATTATATATAAACATTTTCTTGAATGCTGAAATGTTGTTTTAAAGCCTAATTACTTGATTTCATGTCCCTTTTAATTAGATCAGAATCAAAGGACAAGTTTCTAATCATTTAAAAAGGTTTGGGAGATAAAAATGTTGAGAAATAGTGCCATTTTTTAGGTTCTGCAATTTGCTAATCGATTACCATGTATGGCTAATCAACTAGCATGTGGAAAAATCAGATTTTTGCAACAAACATATATGATAATCAATTAGCTATAAGGGCTAATCGATTACCCAGTGAAAAATCAGTTTGCAACACTATTTCTCACACTTTTGTGGAGTTTGAACTTGGTGATTTTTCTGTCATTCCATGCCAACAAAAACAGAAATTTGTAGGGCAAATCAAGCAATTAACAATTAACAAATCCAAACATTCATGTGGGGAATTAATTAAACTAATCATGTAAACTCAAAACTCATGTTTTTCCTCACAATTCATACACACAAACCCATGGTGGGATATATCCTAACAGGAACTCACCTTTAATCCTTTAAAATAGCCTGGAATCGTCTCACTTCCGCATTTCAAACCTCAACCAATTTAGAGCTCAACCATGAGGGCATCTGTAAATAACCTGAAACCACATATATGCCAAAAACCATGACGAAAAAAACCACATATATGCTATACGATTTTTTTTACCCAAATTCCATAAAACTTGGCCATAAATAGCTTATCACTCAAAATCAATTCTAGTACCAACACCAAATTCAAACTTAATGAAATACTCATCATTAAATTATAGAATCTCTTTAATCTTCCATTCCAACTTCTGCCCTAGCCACAACTTGTTGTACCCTTTTGATTTCGTGCTCCTATTCCTTACCCAAAACTTCTTGCTCATTGTAAACTTTTCTTGAAGCTTATGACCTAAAGAGCTTGATGTCCAATTGTATGCATAATTAGAGCATTAAGGAAATAGATAAATTGATGGGGTGGAGCTTGTGGTGTTGCTCGTGAAAGAGAGATTAGAGTGAGGCAGATTAGTGTTGTTTGGTTGAAAGGGAGATTAATGAGGGAGGATGAGTATTTGGTCCTTATATAGTGTCATAACATGCAAGTTATGTACTATTCCCACTTTTTCCTTCCACTTAACACCAAATTATACTTGTGTCCATTAATTATCCCTCTATACTTTTCAACTTATTTCCATATAGTCTCCAATAATTACTTCTAATTAATATTCTTCTATTAATTAAAGTTGGATTGTTACATCGAGTTTCGTCGTAGACAAGCGAATGAGACCGCTCAAACTTTCACATGAGAGGCCACATTCTTAGTTAGTCTCCATATTTTTAATAATGCACCACCTTGTATTTAGTCCTTGATATCTAATGAAAATCTATAAACCATTTCGTGTAACGCCCTATTTCTATTAAAGCGATAAAACACATGAATATAATAAATATTCAAGAAATAGATGCAGCGTCTTCAACCAATTTCAAAACTGTTGGAACAAATGGGTTTAACGATACCACTTTGAGTTTTGATGATAACAAGGTATTAAAAATTGTCAATTAGATATGCTAATATTTGTTCAAGTGTACATGATCTTAATTCAAGTTGTGAATCTTAGAAAGTATCCTACAAGAACAAATGAAGAGAAAAATCCTAAAAGTAGCTCGTTACAAGTGATTATGAAGAAATCCTGAAGAATCATCAGAAGCTGTTTCGAGAGGTTCTGAAGACAAAGAAAGTCTGAAGAAGCCGCCTCGAAGATGTACAAGACTTGGAGAGTCTGCAGAAGCTGGTTCAATGAAATGCTAAGCAAGAGGTTCTGAAGATCCAGAGCATCTGAAGAACAAAGAGAGTCTGAAGGAGCTGAAGAGAGTCCGAAGCTCATCAGAGTCTATATGGTCTACAGAGAGTCTGAAGATTGCTGATCAAGTATTTGGTTATATGAATCTCTGATGGTATTTCGACTGCAAAGGAACGTTTACATGGTATAACAGCAAGCTTCAAAGTCAACTTGAGCATGGGATGCTTAACGACAAGAATGCAAAATTAAGACAGAGTACTTTGTACGAACTCTGTTTCCACTACTCCACTACCTCGTACAAATTGGAAGTTGTGTCTACCGGTATCTTGCCTCAAATGGAATGGAATTCAAAATCTGTATTGAAGGACGATTATCATATCAAGAAACAGATCAACAATATTTGATCAAGCTTCTAGATTACTCAGAGAATAGACTACTGACTCTGAACGTTTTTATCAAGCTATTTGCTATTCTTCCTGAGTCATATAAACATATCAACAACTTAGAGAATTCTTACAAACTTGTTTATCCTAGAATTTCTAAGTATCACAGAAAACAGAGTCTCTCATTGTTTTGTAACACCATTGATTGTATATCAAGTGTTCAATCACTCTTTCAATTTTCTGTAAATTTTGTTAGAAGTATCTTGCCTGCGTGCTTGAGCATTTGAATTCTCTAGGGTGTGTCCTTGAGCAAAGAAGTCTCTTTCTTGTGTGCTTGAGCAAAAAAGTCTCTTGCTTGTGTGCTTGAGCATTAGAAGTTTCTTACTGTGTGTTTGAGCAACTTGTAATTGTTATTACATTTTAGTGAAACTCTCCTTGGAAGTGCAACGGAGACAGGACTACTTCCGGGTTGTGGAAGGAACTTGTATAATTGCTTGTGTTCTCTCTTTCACTTATCTCTTTACTATTTCCGCTGCAACAGACTCTGATCTTCCATCAGGTCCTGAACTTGTTCAGACTCTGATCCTGGAAAACAGATTCATACTCTTTAAGAGTTGTGAAAAAGTTAACACAATTCAACCCCCCCCCCCTTCTTGTGTTTTTCTCACCTTCAAAAACAACATGCATGCATATATATAAGTTCTCAACAGACGCAGCGGATATAAATCATACATCATATAATTCAACATGTCCACATAAAAAACTCCAAATCCCGACATATGGGCAAAAACTCCAACAACATAAATAATCTCAAACGAGTAAAGACAACGACGTCCTAATCAGAGCCTAATCTAGACTCAACAGAAAAAATAGAGGAAGCTTCTGCTATCCTCAAGCAACTTACCAAGCATGCAAACTCACTAAACCTTCATGTCGTCTACCTGTCCATACAGATAGGTAGGCGGTCCACCACAGACCACTGAGGGTTAGCTTTACATCAATAATAATAAAAAATATACAAATATAAGCATTCAAGGATTCATGCATAACACATATACATAACCATCCCTCCTAGAATACTAACATTACATGAATATTGTCCCCCATTCCATATCACAATCCTAATATAGCATAACAAACATGTTCAACTCTAATCACGTTATCAACATAAGCTCATCATTTATCAACATCAATCAATGAAAGAACTACTCACATTATCTCATTTATTCTAATATACTTAACAAATACAATCCATCATTTCAAGTATAAGCAAGAAAGTCATCATCACCGAAAGATCATAAAGTCGCATTCATATAAATCACACTTCATTATTTTCACTGAAATAAACATCATCAATTAAGATCATCAAATGTACAAGTATCACCATTAACAACAAACATCAACAACAAGTACACATCTTCACATATTCACCAAATATCACCAAGTGTACAATTCACCAAAGTTCACACAACATATAATCAAATATGAACGACTGAACATAAATTAATCAAATTAAGCTTCAATTAATTAACAAGAGCATTCAACCTCAACATACACATCAACACAACAGGTCCAATTATCACAAGTATGTATGCATCAAACACACTTATCACCAACTCAACTATCATCAACACATAAGCAAAATAGGACTCATGTCAATTCATGCTATGTGCCTAGACTCAACTTCTATATGCATGTGGTACCAATCTCCTCAAGGTCGTCACCTTATGATCCAACAAACACATCAAAGTCAACAGCTATAATCAACGGCTATATAGATATCAACATCCGACACGACATATGATGCATGAACATATGACTCAATCAACCATGCATATGTTCACAACAATTCAACGGCTATATTCAATGGCTATAATCAACGGCTATATGCATATACATGCATTCATCACCAATCACATCAAGTTAGCATATATGAATTCACCACCATGTATACATTCATCAACAATTCAACATGTATACATTCATCAACAATTCAACATGTTCACAACAACTCACCAACAATATTAACTTGTATACATTCATCAACAATTCAACATGTATACATTCATCAACAATTCAACATCGTTATAAAACGATAACTCCATACAATTTCTCATAATTCAAGTGAGGAGAAAATATATCAAATCATGAGAATCATCATATTCAACACCTAGAAATAATTCACATATCTTCATATAAACATAACAAACTATCCACAAAAGATTTACCAAGTATTTAGTCTTAAAGATTATTTTCGACAAAGTTCGTCCATCATTTTACCACTATAAAAATAATTGAGATAAATAAATCAAAACCAACTAAACAAGGTCGAATGCCTCAACTATGTATACAACTAGACCACATATGAGTGCAATGGAGTATACGTGTGCGTTTCACCGGCCAATTATACGAAATCATCAAAATCACAAAGTTCGTCTCAATTTATCATATTGCAAAATCATTTCATTATTAAAAGTAAACTAAGTTTGATTCAACAAAACATAGGTTAAATACTCTTAAACATTCTAATTAAACTCCTAAAACTCAAGATTTGAAGTTTGGAAACAAACCAAAAGTTTCGGCTTGATTTAGAAACCGTTAAGCTAAATTTTCGTAAAAGTATTCCAAGACCCGCTTGGAGTGTTTCTATCATAACTCAAAATCAACAAAACATTTTAAAGTTAAACCAAAGCCATTGGAAAGTTAACTCAATTATCTAAAACTTTCATGTTTACACCAAAGGCCAATTCATAATGGAAAGGGGTGAAAAATAGTGAAATACGAAGGATCTGGCTCACCAAAATCGTAACCCGATTTTGGAAATCGCGGCACGTTTTTATGTCTAGAAACTACTGAACATTCTGCCATCAAAATCGTGGTATGACTGCAAAAATCGCGGCACGATTTTGACAGCATCAGGTCTAAAAATCAGTTTTTCATAAAGTGCGTTTTCCACCATACTAATGTCTTCTAATCATTTCCAGCCCATTTTTCAAGAAAACCTTCAAGAACAACACAAATTCATAGCAATCTCAATGATTATGGATACCCATAGCTTCAATCAACAACCACAACATCTCACAACAACAACATTTAATCATAGATTCAACCATAAATCAACAAAAACATATCAATATTCATCAATTGGACACAATTCACAAAGTAGCCAACATCATATCACTATATAATTCAATTTTCATGTTAACAACTTAATCAACAACTAATTCATGTACCCAAACATATCTAGATCATATGAACAAGAAATTCAACAATTAAGTTCATGAAAATCACTTATTCAAATAAGCACTTTAGCTCCAATCCTTGAGCTTTTAACCCTTCTCTTGCTCCTAAGCCTCTTCTTTTGAAACCCTCTCTCTAGCTCCTCTTGAACTTCTCTCTCTAGCTTCTCTTTCTAAAACTTTAAAATGAATGGAATAACCCTAATTTTCTCTCCTCGTGAGTTTATAAGCCTATTCTCTTAATGGGTCTAATTCACCAAAGTTTCTAATTCATTAACTCAAGACTTCTAATTCACTCGCGGTAAAATATAACGACTAAACAACGGTTCTAATTAATTATCTCAACAAACATAGTAACTTAGCATAATTAATGATTCTCACTCGAAACAATAAAAATAACTCTTGCCGTAAAATTACTAAATTACCCTTTCTTGCTAAATGACTAAAATACCCCTAAGTTCAAAATGACCAAAATACTCTTCTAACACCGAATTCTACGAAAACACACAAAAATGTATTTAATCACATATTAGCACAAATAAACACAATTAAAATTAATTAAAATAAAACTAACAAAAATCGGGATGTTACATTTCGCGTCAAAATAATAATAATCTATACTATATTTTTTACTATAGTAAATAACATGTTTTGCATATTTTGGAGTGACTTTTTATATTTCCAAAATTACCCTCAACTTTCAATACATATATCACATATAACAAATAGATAAGAGTAAATTCAAATATTGAAATAAAAGTGTACCAAACACGATATAAGTATATATATGTCCAATTTTTTTCTTTATCATTTAAAAAAATGTAATAAACATATGAGTGTCCTTACTTTTTCATTATCTCAATTATTCTCTTAAACAACTTTTTTTATAATAAAGATTGTTGTTGGTGTCATTAAAAAAAAAAAAAGAATTTAGATTATAATTTTTTGTTATATTGTTGGTGTCATTGAAATAGATAATCATGGTTAGTTTGGTTTGTTATAACTAAAAGCAACAAACATTTATATTTTTTGTTTTAATCAAAATCAAAATTTCATAAAAAAAAACATCGTTCATAATTTTCAAGATTTTTTCTAAATTGCCTTTGAAAATTGGTGGGCAATTTACCCAAACCAATAAAAAACAGCCATATAAAAATAACATTTATTATTTTATTTCGCAATTTTAGCATGTATTTTATTATTTGCATATTCACCCCTTATTATATTAAGGGTTAATAGCTAGTGCTTTACCCCCTGTAATATAAGTCATTTCCGGTTTTCTCCCTGTAAAATTTTCTTTTTGGATTCTGTCTTTGTAATTTAAAGTTATTTTGTTTTGGACCTTCATGAATTTTGACTGTACAAAATCGATGATATGGCAGGGGGTAATCCAAAATTTGCTCAAATTAACAGGGGGTAAAACGAAATTTGCTCAAATTGCAGGGGTAAACCGAAATTTCCTTAAATTACAGAGGGCAAAAATTTTCATGAAGGTCTAAAACCTAAAAATCTTCAAATTACAAGGACGAAATCCAAAAAATATATTTTACAGGAGGAAAACCGGAAATGACATATATTACAGGGGGTAAAACACTATTAACCCTTAAATTAATAACATTTTACAATTTAAACCATCAAATTAATTAGATTTCCCCTTCAATCCAATCACTCTCCAAACCTATTTTTTTCTTTCAGATATGGATTCAACAATGTCATTAACAACATGAATGGATTCCAATTAAGAATGGCTTTGCAAAAATCATTAAAAATAAAAAGTACCATCTTGAGAATCAAACAAGTGTACACACACTCACGAATCATATAACTTAACAACTTGACCATAAGCCATTTATGAGATATTTTGGAATGCAAGATATGTGTTATTGGTGAGCAATATACTTGTAGTGTATTATAATCCAAGCTTTAGTAAAAAATAATACCAATTTATATGTGTGTGTATATATATATATATATATATATATATATATATATATGAAATGGTAAATATTTATAAAATAAAACAACATGAATTCATATTCATTTTTTATAATACTTGTATATTATTCTTAAATTCATACTATTTATCTAGATTCGATGACCTACAACAATGTTTCATTTGTGATCAACCAAACTGTGATTTATTTTAGGACCGACATTACTTTCGGATCAGATGAACTATTTAAAGGTGTAACCTAAAAAGATGGACTGAAAATTGTAAATGTAATGTTTCTATTAAATATTTTTGCCTTTTATATGTAAACAATCTATTAAATATTTGCACTGCGCTCGCTGAGGATTTTATTTGCTGATGTAAATTTTTATGTATTCATATGAGAAAACAAAATTCTGAAAACTAATAACTATTTTTAAAATATCAACATTAATGTAGTGATTATATTAAATATTTTTTTATTTTATTTGCAAAACATTGTTAAATAATTGTACTACACTCGTCGCAAAATTTACATGCTTATATTGCGGAAGCAGAATTTATGTACCAATATGAGAAATTCATTGTGATAAAATGTTCAAAACTAATGATTATTTTCTTCTTGAGATACGGGTGTATTTAAAAACAAATAAATTTAAATTCAACGAAATCATATCTTCTACAAAGACATTCACTGGGGAAGCGGAAGCCCTTCTGAAGGAAGTTATTCAGGAGCAGATGAAACTTTTTTTACTTCTGCAACAAGTAGCAAATAGTTTCATATCTTTATTATTTTCCCTAACAGAAAGATGGATGTTGAGGCAAAATCCCAAATTAATTTTAAAGATAATAAACCTTGATGTTTAAGGAATTAATGGACTTTGATTAATTTCTTGGTATTTAACTTGTGCTCTTGAGTGTTTTAACTAAAACAAGAACAAGGTTTAAATCATACCAAGATACAAGAAATCAAAGGACATTTGGCTTTATAAACTAACTCTGAGTTCAAAAAGTTAGTTCAAAAAGTTGCTCAGAGTTCAGAATGTTCAAGCATAGTTCAGAAGGTTGTTCTTATACAAGCCCAAAAACTCAAGAACATGCAAGACACACGTGACATGAACAAATGTCCAGTAAAGTACATTGATATAGATCAATCAAGCAATAAAAGCATTTACAAGATTAATGTATAAAAGGATCTTCAATGTTCATTCAAGATTATGAACACTTGAAGTACTACGATATTCCAATGAGAATATCATCGTAGATGTTACAAACACTGCACTTCATTGATGTTTCACTATAAGGATTTGATTACATTAAATGGAAGTCTTACAAATCATCCTAAGTGAAACAAAAGGAACATTCAGATGATCAGTATGTTGAGCTCAGCACATGCTTTTGTCTGTGAACAGTAACATTTGGTAAAAAAATGAAAGCAAAAGCAAAAGTGAAGATCTTGTGTTATTCAATCAGAATTAGACAAATATGGGAGTTGGTACAGTAAATGGACAACACAATCGCTCAAAGCAAAAGCAAAAGTGAAGATCTTGTGTTAATCAATCAGAATTAGACACTTATGGGAGTTGGTACAGTAAATGGACAACACAATCCCTCAAAGCAAAAGCAAAAATGAAGATCTTGTGTTATTCAATCAGAATTAGACACATATGGGAGTTTGTACAGTAAATGGACAACACAATCCCTCAAAACATGAGCATAAAGATGCATATCCACTTTTCTCTCTCCTGCACACATTCCAAGGCAAATTTGGAAAGGCATTGTCCAGCAATATTCTAAAGTATATGCAATTGACACTACTTGTAACACCCTAAACTCTAAAAGTGATAAATTATGCTAATGATACAACCTTATCAAGAATCTAGATGTTACTTCTTCAATAAATCACCAAGCATGCATAAATAATACTTTTCTCAAAACATCGTAGAGGAATAAAAACATCATCACAACTACATTTAATAAAACATCTCTAAATAGCCATGTCTCAAAATCATGCTACACCACAAAATACAAAATCTCGTCTCAACAACTGAGTCATAAAACAATAAATAGTCATAAGACTCCAAACAAAAAAATGTTCTAATTTGAGCCGACACACTAGACTCCAAAAAATGGTAAACGAGGAAGCTCCGAGCCTTCCTTAGGCAACTCACCAATGAAGAGCAACTAATCATGCAAGCTGCCTCCTCATCCATTTGAATAAGGTAGGTGGTCAAACAAACGACCACTAGGGGTTAGTTCATAATTCATAATCGGTGAAATAATTAACCAAATTCAATTTCACGATATTAACAAATTCAACGTCATCATAAGTCCACAAGTATACAAACACAATTCAATAATGTATATAATTAGAGTCTGGATCAAATATTCACAACCATCAACAAGTCCACCAATGCACATATGCATCAATTCACATAATCAAGTACGACTCAACTCACCACACATCAAAATTTATGCATGTTCTAGACTCATCTAGATGTATGTGGTTCCAAAGGATTCCGGAGATAATTTTACCATTTGAATCCACGCCCACGTAAGAGTACACCCTCTAATTACATTTCTTCATAAATTAACACCAAAGACATTATCAAGTTTTACAATCCACACAACCAACAAGTCATAGTTCAAACAAGAGTCTTCATACAAACATCAAACATTAACATAATCGTCATCAATAACAACACCTTAAGGAAAGAACAAGTTCCAAAGTCACCCTTTTACATAAAAGACAGACAATTATCCACATTAAGATATTCATCATTTCAAACACCCAAACATCATCCATTCATTCACATTCTATCATAATAACGTGAATTCCAAGACTACTACAAGTTATCCAACCATAAAACATTAGTTTGATAAAGTTCGTCTATTTTCAGAAGAAAAAAACTAGCATTTTTCGATTATTTCTCCGAAATCAAGTAAACAAGCTCAAATGTCTCAACCAAGTATACACACAAGTCACATATGAGTGCAGTAGTGTATACATATACGTTTCATAGGCCAATACACATCAAATCCTAAAGTTTCACAAAGTTTGATTTTGCTGTCTTTCCAAAGAATTCAAGTTTTCAAGGCGTACAAAACATTTTTATAAATTATAACTAAAGCGAACAACCCTAGTCCTATCCTTTTACCTCGAGAAAATAAGTTTTCGAAAAATCTCATGTTCTTGACTCATTTTCAAAAGTTTATGATACGATCCACCAACCAAGTTCAAATTAATCCAATTGATGTTTCCAAAAGTTTAGAAAGCTTAATTACATTTAAGTACATCAAAAGAATCAATTTGGAATGGATCGGATCGACCCTAAATACCCAAAACGACCAATAACATGGGTGCTGGACTAGGCAGCTTGCCCTGGGCTCGCAAGGCAAGCTGCACCAGAACAGACAACCCTGTTCTCGGATTTCCTCTCAGGAACCCTCAATTTTTCATCCCAAAATCCCATTTTTGTTTCCCTTGACCCCAAATTCGACCCCAAAACTTATACACTTGATTACAAATATAAAAAGGCATTTAATTCCACACCAAACATCATATTATAACACCAATCCATCTCAAAATCATCATCTAGTTCATTTTTCATCAACACCCACAATTTTTCTCATTTCTTATTCAAATCTCACAAACAACTACACCAGTTCAAACCCCATCAACATATGAACATAAACAAACATTTATGAAGTGAATTCAAACATGTTTCAACAACAATCATGCATAAATTCATGATTTTCAATCAAATCATCAAAATAGAATCACAAATTTCATCACTTAAAACTACGAAAAGTCACAATTATCTCAAAAGCACTTATACCCAAAAATTGATTATAACTTAGTTGATGGATAGAGACTATCCCTCTTACCTCAAATCTTCAAGAGTTAGAACCCTAGCCTCTCTTTTTCTCCAAATCTCCAATTCAAGCTTCCACTCGCTATCCCTTCTTCTAACCCTTCTTGATTCACTTTCTCTTTCTACCTCTCTCTCAAAATGTTTGTAAATGAGTGAATGAGTGTAATGACCTAATTTTCTCTTAAGACTAATGTTTATATAGTCACCACATAGATGAGTTTAATCTCTAGTTGTCTTAATGGGCTAAATATTCTCACCAACTAATTCACCAAAATTTCTACTCACTTAACTGTTAAAATAACGAATAGTTACCGTCTCTTAATTAATTACCCCAACACGCTAGTAACTTAATAAAAGTAATTATTCCCACTTAAAATGCTAAAAATAACCTTCTTAATAAAATGACTAATTTACCCTTGTTCACCAAGGGACCAAAATACCCCTGAGTCTAAAATGACTAAAATACTCTTTTTAAGCCAAAATCCACTAATCTCAACCAAAATACACACAGAGGTAAATAATCACATACAAGCACATATAAACACATATAATAAACAATTAAAATAATTCTAGCCAAAAATGGGTTGTTACACTACTCATTAGCAAAGCACGTAAATTAATCTGACATGCATCTGATGAACCCAGAAACTCATCATACATTCATGTGTGGTGAACCCAGATGAAGATCATGATGAACACAACAACATTATGTTGTATTCTCAATAACACAACAATATTCTGATGTATTCTCAAGAACACAACAACATTCTGATGTTCAGAATGTTCACCCAGATTTTCAATTAAAGGTTGGTGGGTCCTAGGACACGTGGCACAAGACTATTAGTCAAGAAACTCTATAAAAAGGAGTGGAAGACTCAGCATTACTTGCACCTTTCCAAAGCATACCAGAAAACCACTTATTAAAAGTGTTTGAAGCTTTTAGCAGCACCTGATCTGACAAATCAACTAAGTATATCATTAAAATCTCTAAGAGTGTGAATCAAGCCTCTCTCTTATCTTTTCAAAGATAAACTTCTTCCTTTATTCTTCTTCCTCTTGTCTGATTTCATTTAAATCTCACAAAACATTGTAAAGAAAATCTCATATAGCTTTAGGGGTACTAAAGTGTTAGTTTGAGCGTAAGGCGTAAATGTAACACCCCAATATTTTATACATGTTCTTCTAAATGATTTTCTTAATTTGTCATTAAGCTATACGATAATTTAGTTTATTTGTGATATAAAAAAATAATTAGATAAATATCGACATTTCCTAATGTGGTAAATTAATTAGAATTTTATTCCATTGATTTTATTTTTATTAATCAACTTGATGTCACAAAATAGGATAATCATTTCTTATGTGATTTATTTTTATTCCACTCCTTCATTGTGGTATTTTATTCGGGATTTATTTTAAAATTAATTATGTATTATATTAATTAGTTTTTTGATTTTTTTTTGACACTAAAAAACAATCAATATTGTTGATAAATATGATAACCCATATCTTTTCGGATATGGTTTGCTATACAAATAGGGAAGTAATGGGTCCATTCCTTGTTAGGCTCAGACCCAGCCCATCTAGCAATAAGGTGTGGAATGCTGCTCTCCTCCATGCAAAATACACTCCCGCCTTGCAAGCTTTTCAAATTTACCCATGCACAAGTTAACATGCGCTGCGCATGTTAAGTAACGCTGCGCAACTTAACTCACGCAGCGCGAGTTAAGTTGCGCAGGTTACTGTTTTTGTTCAAGACCCATCAGCCAAACTCCAAACACCATTTTCTTTCCCTCCACCTTCAAAAACCCAAAAAGTGCGATTTTTTGGGTCAAAATCCTCATCCCAAATCATTGCAAATCGTCAGGAAGCAAGTTTCTACGCTCATCAAGCACCAAATATTAGGTAATGTATCATAAAAACTCATCTCATTTTGTTGGTTTTTGAGCTTGGTTAGTCTGTTTTTCATAGGCAGTAGGCATGGTGCGCAAGTTAACATGCGCAGGGCGTATGTGCTGCGCTAGTTAAGTGGCGCATGTGTTAATTTGTTGCGGGACTTAAGTCACGCCACTATACACAGTCCAGATTTTTGAATTTTTTGCTTCATTTTTGTTCTTGGTTAGCTTGTTACACAAGTAATTTATTTATTCTGACTTTGTAAATTATTTTATTCAATAGATATATAGGGAGATGGTTGACAATGTCGCGGGTGATGAAGTTGAACCAAAACCGGCCAAAAATGAAGCTTCTAGTGATGCTTCCGGCAAAGGTTATGACGATGTCAAACCGACCATTAATGTCAAACCGTTTAAAGTCAAAATTCCATTTCAAGCTCGCATTGGTCAAATTGAAGAACCTAAACCGGTACCTACCGGTGTTCTTTGCGAAGGTCGCGACATCGCTTCTTTTTTTACAACAAATGCAAGATGGAGAGAGCGAGAAGAATTACTTGCCTAGGTTCGTCGACAAGGGGTAAGGGCCGAATTTAGTGTTTGTATTGATAAATCCGTTTTAAAAAGACTGTACTTGACGATGCAATGTGAAAGAAGTGGGATATACAAGCCACCTAAGACGAGGAAGAAACCGAACTTGAAGGCATCGGCTCAAGGAAATGTAATTGTCCGTTTAGGTTGAAAGGTTTCTTTGATAAAGAGACAAATGATTGGTGGTTTGCAATGCTTTGCGGAATGCTCAACCTTGACTTGGATGAGAACTGAAAGGGGCACCTTATTGTGGGAAGGCTTAATGCAGAGGAGAAGAAAAAAGTTATCGACATGACAAAGAGTTTGACGGTGCCTCGGAATATCCTCACCAATTTGAAGCAAAATAACAAAGAAAGTGACATAACTATCAAGCAAGTGTACAATGTGCACACAAGATGGCGAAAAGGGGAAAGAGGTAACATGACGGAGTTGCAACTCTTGATTTCGAAGTTGGTGGAGCATAAATATGTCTATTACACAAGATGCAATAGTGAGGAAAGCACTCTTGAAGACAATTTTTTTGCTCATCCGGAGTCAATTAAATTGCTCAACACCTTTCCGACCGTTTTGGTCATGGACTCCAATTACAAAACCAACAACTACTGAATGCCGTTGTTTGAGATAGTTGGTTGCACCTCTACAAAAATGACGTATTCCGTTGGTTTCGCCTTCCTTCACTTTGAACTAGAGGACAACTTTGAAGGTGAGAAAAACACAAGAAGGGGAGGGGTTGAATTGTATTTACTTTTTCGTAACTCTTGAAGAGTAAGAATCTGTTTTCCAGGATCAGAGTCTGAATAGATTCAGAGTCTGATGGAAGATCAGAGTCTGTTGCAGCGGAAATAAACAAGAGATAGAGAGAAAGAGAGAACACAAGCAATTATACAGGTTCCTTCCACAAACCGGAAGTAGTCTTGTCCCCCTTGCATTTCCAAGGAGAGTTTCACTAAAATGTAATATCAATTACAAGTTGCTCAAACACACAGTAAGAGACTTCTAATTGCTCAAGCACGCAGGCAAGAGTCTTCCAATGCTCAAAGACACAACTAAGAGACTTTTTTGCTCAAGCACACAAGCAAGAGACTTCTGACACAATTTACAGAAAATTGAATAGAGTTGGAGACACTTGACAAACAATCAAATGTGTTCCAATAACTTAAACAAAGACAGACTCTGTTTTTCAGATAAACTTAGAGATTCTAGAATACACAGTTTGTAAGAATTTTCTAAGTTGTTGATGTGTTTCTGGTTTGACTCAGTTAGAATACAATAGCTTGACAGCGTAGTTTTTCAGTTGTAGAGTCCAACATATTCTTCAAGTCTTCTATCCTTTATATAGGCATTGGAAAGAGACGTTGAGACAATCCAGCACATCAAGAGAATTCTGGAAGCTTGATCAATAGTTGTTGATCTGTTGCTTGATATGGTAATAGTCCTTCAAATGCATATTTTGAATCCCATTCCTTTTAAAGCTTAATACCGGTAGACACAGTTGCCAAACTGTACGAGGTAGTGGAGTAGTGGAAACAGAGTTCGTACACAAGTACTTTGTCCTATTCTGCATTCTTTGTCGTTGAGCATCCCACGCTCAAGTTGACTTTGAAGCTAGCCGTTACTCCAAGTGAGTGTTTCTTATGCATTGAAATGCCTTTAGAAATCCTTCTAAACAGATCTTCAGATTGTAGGCTTCAGACTCACTGTAGCACTTCAGCTTCTGATGATCTTCAGACTCTCTTGATCTTTAGGTTCTGATAGTCTTCAGACTCTCTTGAACTTTTAGGTTCTGATCATCTTCAGACTCATTTAAACTTCAGATTCTCTTGGTCTTCAGGACTTCTTGACACAACTTCTGATGATTCTTTAGACTCTTTTGATCTTCAGAATCACAAGCAACAAGCTTCTTTTGATTTTGCTCTCAAAATGTTCAAACATAATACTTTCTAAGATTGAAATCTTGATTAAGATCCTGCATACTTAAACAAATATTAGCATATCCAATTGAAAATTTTTAATACCTTGTTACCATCAAAACTCAAAATGTGGTATTGCTGAACACCCTTGTTCCAACAAACTTTGCTTGGGCACTTACGATGTTGAAAGGTCTTTTGTCCTCAAAAGACAACATGCCTAAGGTGATTGTCACCGACAGAGATGGTGCTTTGATGAATGCCGTTGGCACAATTTTCTCTAAAACATACACCATACTTTGTTATTTTCATATTAGGAAGAATGTAAGGGCTAAGTGCATCACGGATTGTAAAGTTCACCCAAAGCCTCCTAAGGGTGCAAAAGTTAACAAGAAAAAATTGAAGAAGAGCAAGGTGAAGAATAGAGAAGTTGTTGAGAAAGTCGTGATCGCTTGGAGTGAGTTGGTCGAATCACCTACGGAGGAATCATATGCAAGTAATATATTGAAATTCAGAGGTATGCATGCCATTTCTGGAATTCATAAAATATCAAGATGATGGGAGAAATTTGTGAGGGCATGGACGG
Organism: Medicago arabica; assembly: GCA_946800305.1. Classification (NCBI taxonomy): domain Eukaryota; kingdom Viridiplantae; phylum Streptophyta; class Magnoliopsida; order Fabales; family Fabaceae; genus Medicago; species Medicago arabica. The sequence continues at coordinate 27,469,175 of OX326966.1, forward strand.
ATAAAGTCTTGCATCTAGGGTGTAGAACCACCAACATTGTTAAATCGGCTCATGGAGTGTTGAAAAAATATTTGAGAAGTAGCGTGGGTGATTTGGCATTATGTTGGGATGAAATAGACAAGATGTTAGCCATGCAATTTGGTGAGATACAAGGAAGTTTTTGGAGGAACAAAATGGTCTTTGAACACAAATACAAAAAAATCAAGATGATGGGAGAGTTGGAGGGTTATGTATCTAGACGCGCATTGAAATTTATCTATGATGAATTGAAACGCTCCAAGACATTCGGCTTTGAGAAGGAAGATTGTGGTTGTGTGCAAGCGACATCGTACGAGTTATCTTGTGCGTGTATTATTGCTATGAGGTGCAAGCAAAAATTGCCTCTTGTCTTTGATGATATATACCCTCATTGGAGAAGATTAAGTGTACAAGGAGAAGAAATTGATGATGATTTTTCCGTGGTGGAAGAGTGGAATGGCATTCAAGAACGTATTAAAACAAACCCTTACAATATGCAACTCCACATCAAAGAGATGATTCGTCAAATAGCCTTTCTGGAAACCAAAAATATGTGTCCACTTTCAAAAAAAGCGGTAACCAAGGGAGCACCTAAAAGGAAGAGGACTACACTCAAAGTGTCATCAACGGGCCGAATCCCCTCTAGATGGGAGACTATTGATTCTCAAAATCTGGATAATCAACCTTCACAACCCAAGAGGTCACTTCCAAAGAGAAAAGATGCACATCTTTGCACGTACTCCTGCTCACAAGCTTCATCCTCTATATCAAAACCGATTCGGAGCATCCCTTAGATTTCACAAATTCCAAATCTTATGAGACCTTTTGTTGAAGACATTGTGAATGTTAAAGGGGATGGTCATTGTGGATTCTGGGTCATAGCTAGGCACTTGGGGATGGATGAGGAAGATCATGTATTGATTCGTCTTCAACTTATTCATGAGTTGAAAACTCATAAGAGTGACTACATGCCGATATATGTCACGGAGGAGCGTTATAACAAAATCTTGAATGGTTTACACCCTCCAAAATGTACAATTGGTATTGCGCCGGTAGATAAGTGGTTGACCACTCCGGATATGAGTCACATTATTGCTACTTGCTATAATAGAGCCGTTGTTCTATTGACATTGCCCGAAAGGGGTGGTGTATGTGAGACATATTTCCCAATCCGAAGTGCTCCACCACTTAATCAACATGCCAACATCATGTGTCTTTGCTTTATTCCCGGCCACTATCTTCATGTTACTTAGAAGGAAGGGTGTCCGTTACCACCGAGTTGTACAGAGTGGATGTCAAACAAGATCGGTGAGGTGGAGAAATGGCATTTTGAGTTTTTGGGTAGACAAGATGCCTTCAATGAGCTCATGTCCAAGGAGCCGAAGTTGCCAAAGAAACCAACAAATGGGCACAATCCAATATTTTGTGATAATACTCTTACTCCGCAAAAAAAGGAACGAGAATTTTTAGCGATGGAAGACATTAAAGTATAGGAAAATCTAGGAGTGTCACTAGAATTATTAGATAGGTTATAGGTTATGACACTTTTAGGTCGGTCGGTGTTCGTCCTATTTTTTGGTGGTATTACACCCCGACATATTTTTGGGTGGCCGGTTATGGATATTCGTGGCCAATATGTAACTAATATTATATATTAAATGAAATGAATTATTTTTTTGGTGGCCGGTTATGTCACACCAATTATTGCTCGCATTTACTTTGTCACTAATTATTCAACTATTCGCTAATTATTCAACTATTTATATTTTTTGAAGTGAAACATGTATGAAGATGCACAAAATCCAGTAAAACTTCATGTCCGTTATGTAGATGTGAAAATGAAGGCTAGGTTTTTTGTAAAGCTCACCGGCAAGTTGGACGATTTGAAGACAAAACTTGACAACTTCTTTATCCATATTGGTTCAAATCATAGAACATACGATGTAATTTTAAATGCGCCAGGCGTTGACTTGGGGGAGGATTAGGAAGAGGACTTTTCGAAGACGATGTATTTTCCACAACGTGTCGAAGATGATAGCGACGTCGCTAACATGTTTTATGTAATGGTTGAAGATAACGCTTTACATCTTTATGTCCGATCCGTTGAAGTGTAATATTTATTAACGTGTAATATTGTTATTTGTTCAAATTTGTGTCCGTATTATTGAATTTTAATGAATTTGTGTTTATGTAATTTAACGATGAATTTCGGTATTTTTAACTGTTTATGTGAGATTATGTGATTTTCAAAATTTATGGACAAATTGGTGTAATTTGGATCGTTTACGTGTCATTAAGTTTGTTTAAGTGATTACGGATCATTACCGGCGAATTTTTGTAATTTGGACCGTTTGGATCACTATGTGTGATTATGTGATTGTGATAAAAACGATGTTTTTGTGTAATTTTGATCAATTATGTCGTATTATACGATAATCTTGTTAAACTGACGTAATTCGGTTCAATTATGAGCGTGTAAAAATTACGGGTCATTAATGACATTCAATGCATATCAGTACATCAATTAATGTTGTACTGATATATCAGTACTGCGTGAGTTAACTGGCACAATGTTTTACACTAGCGTGACACTGTGTGAGTTAACTCACGCAGTGCTTTAAACTAGCGTGACAAGGCGTGAGTTAAGTCACGCAGTGCGTTACTCTTGCATGAGTGTGCGTAGCTTAAGTTACACATGCGTGACTTAAGCCACGCAGCGCATGTTAACTAGCGCAGACTTTTACACTAGCATTAGTTAACATGCGCAGGGGCAAAATCGTCCTGCCAACAGGGCGGGAATGTATTTTGCAGGGGAAGAAGGATTCTAAGGTGTGATGTCTGATTTCTAGATCTCCTAATCCAACTAACACAGACTTGGATCATCTTCAGCATTTCTGCATGGCTCTCTCTCAACAATTTTCCCGAGTATCTTCTACAAAAATTCCCTTAATTCATATCTTCTATTCCTTTGAAAATGAGTTGATTCCTAGCTTCCCATATATGGTAGATAATAGATACGATATGGGACATAGGTTCTGTATCAATGTTGTTTAGAATGCGTTCTAACCAATTTAGAAAGTTGTTGGTGCCAGTGTCTTCAAATTTTATGGTCAGGTCAGAATAGAACCAAACCCGTTTTGCCTAATCACACTTTGTAAAAAGATGGTCTAAGCTTTCTGTAGACTGATTGCATCGAGAGCAAACTGGGTCAAGAGTGATATTTCGATTGAATAGGTTGGCTTTGGTAGGAATGCCTCTGTGGGCAATACGCCAAAGTAGGTGACTGTGTTTGGGGGAATGGGTAGATTCCAAAGGTTCTTCCAGATAGTGTTATTAGTTGAACTGCAGTTACCATTTGGCTTGTGCTCTGTCTGATCTTGCAATTCAATAACGGCTTGATATCCTGATCATTTATTCTATCATATAGTGTATAATAACTTAAATTGAATTATTATTTTATATATTATAAGATGGTTAAGCTGAATATACTAATCACAGTATTACAAAACTATACAACATGAAACTAGGCGATGAAAAGAATACGAGATACTATTGACTCATCACAGTCTCTCATTATCTATTTTTTCTTATGAACGGTGTTTTGTTTTTCGCTTCCGTAATGGTGTGTCGCATTCGTAACGGAGTCATACTGTTGTATCGGCTTTTTTCACGGTTGTAACGGGTGTTTCGATGTGATTTTTCATCTCACTCTAAAAACAGGTAAAAACGGTATCGGTGGCCACCTATTCCTTTTTGTCGCGGCCGTTTTCGCGGTAACGGACCCGTATTTAAAACCTTGATCCTGATTTAACCGAGTAGAATCCATCTGCAGTGTCGTGCCAAGTAATTTCATCCTTGTTGTTTATGTTGAGAAGGGGAATCTGTTTGATCTGGTTAGCCTCAAAAGGCATAAAGAATGCACAGTGCATCAATAATGTTGGTCTTCCAACTGTTGGTCTCAATGTTAATAAGATCACAAAAGGTGTATTAGGAAAATACATAGCTTTAAGGCTTCTGGCAACTAAGGAGCTAGGCCTAATTAGAATTCAGCAGCCTTTCTTTGCCAATAAAGCCTCATTGAAAGCTATAAGATCTTTAAACCCCATTCCTCCTTTCCTTTTATGCTTGTAGAGATGCTTCCAATTGATCCAGTGCAATTTGCCTTTATCAGTGTTCCTACCCCACCAGAAATTACATATAGATTTCTCCAATTGGTGACAAAAGTTCTTAGGCAGGAGGAATCCACTCATTATATATGTGGGTAAATTTCTAATTTGTTACATTTTGTTTTGTATAATAATATTAATTGAGATTTTCACATGAAAGTAAGATTAACGAAACATTTTATATATATTGAATAATTGGGTGTAGCTATAGATTTAAGGTCCGTTTGTTATAAATTCTAAAAAAATAGATTTTTCTTTGTATTTTTAAAAATAGATTTTTTGAAAATTTACTCGAAAGTAGTATAAGTTATTTCAAACTCATTTATTATAAGTTAAAAAAGATATTTTGACATTCACTAACCTAAATATTTATTGTTCGAGATTTTACATAGTGAAAATCGCATATTTTTTCAAAATGATATATTTTAAAAATGATTTTTATGAAAAGCTATTTGAAATAGCTTTTTTTTTAGAGATTTTTTCAAAATTTTAGTATCCAAAAAAATTATAACAAAATGATGAAATATCTAGAATGACATTTTAAGATAAGTTATTCAAACCGATTTTTTATTTGAAGTTTTCCTTAAAAATTTCTTTGTTAAATTTTTTTTTAACAAAAATATGTTACACTACAAGAATCTATTTTATAAAAAGCTATAACAAACGGACCCTTAAACTCTTTGTGTCAGCTTTGTATATTTAGATTTGTTCCGGACTGCCCCAATACTCAATCCTCGATTGGGTTCGAGTTTGAGCTAAGCCCAAGAATAAGCGACATCATACGATGGATATTCCCTAACTCACACTGGATTATAATCTGGACTTAGAGTTCCTTACCTCCCAGTCCAAATCCTATGCAGCAGACCACCCAGATGATCACTCACGTAAAGGCCAGTGAACCAAAAAGTTTTGGGTCAGGTATGATCTATAAAGTCATGTATGGAGGTTTGTTGCTACTTCGAGGGTTGCAAATCAAATGTTGAGCTGAAACACCATTGCGATCACAAAGCGGGTTCAAGTCCCTACTAACATAATTTCCTTCATTTAAAAAAATAACCTCCAACCACTTGCTTAAGGGAGTCAACTTTTTTACTAGTTGAACCAATTAATTGATGGTGCGATAAGAATTTACAAATAGAAAATATATAGTTAATTTTAAAATCTAGAAATACACTATTGAATGTTAATCTACAGAATAAAAATTCATAACTTCTATACCATAACAATAGAAACTTCAAAATTAAATTATAACAATATCATCATGTATGATAAAGTTTCCCTCAAAAAAAATGTATGATATAAAGTTCACATTTTTTTTATATAAATAACAAGATTTTGTAAAACCTCATCAATTTATTGGTAGAACAATCACCTTCAAAATAATGTTCATCTTACTGTACTAATAAAACCTTGTTGTATATATAAATATAAACATGCTATTGCTAAATAGCAGCATCGAATTGCCCGTCCCCACCACCATTACCGCACTCTAACAATAAAAACACAAAAATATCACAATTTAATTAAAATAGATCTAAAATCTCTTAAATCAACTTATAAAAATTTGCACATCGTAGTACTTAGCCGAATAAAAAGGATCTAAAATACCAAAAACAAGTGCATGTTACAATAAATATCAAATACTAAGGATTAATAAACTAATTTTAATATTACATAAAATTATAAGGTTAATACCGCTTTTGATCCATGTAATATTAGCGAATTCCAGTTTTAGTCCCTGTAAAAAAAATAATTTAGATTATGTCCCTGTAATTTTATTTTCTTCTATTTTTGGTCCCTCATTTCACCACGTCAAAAGAATCTGCATAGATGGCACGTGAAATGAGGGACCAAAAGTGGAGGAATCTGAAATTACAGGGACCAAAAGTGGAAGGAATCTGAAATTACAGGGACGTAATTTATGCTGATTCTACTGATGTGGTTATATAAGGGACCGAAAGTGGAGGAATCTGAAATTACAAGGACATAATCTAATTTTTTATTTTATTTTACGGGGACTAAAACCGAAATTCGCTAATATTACAGGGACAAAAACGGTATTAACCCAAATTATAATTAATATATATATATATATATATATATATATATATATATATATAATGTGTGGGCATTGAGCAGGTTGGGCCCTTGAGTTGCTGTAACGCCCTATTTTTATTTAATTATTTATCTAATTAAGCTGAGAGTCTTTTGTTGAATTTATTGAATTTGTTGTGATATATGCTGATATATGTTGATATATGTTGAATTTAATATTTGTTGGTAGTAGATGTTGTTTTGTTATATTTGGTGAAGAAATATAATAAAGTTTGTTTAAGAAAAATAAAATAAATTAAGTAGGGATGATTTGGTAATTAGATAGTTTGTTAGAAAAGATTAAGAGAGGTTATAAATAGGAGGGAGTGGTAGAAGATTAGGTTAGAAACTAGAATTAGAGAAACAGAGAGAACGTGAAAGTGCAGCTTTTGGGAGAAAACTGTAGAGTTCTGTAAAACCAAGAAAAATCCAAGGTAAGGGTGAGACTAGCTTTCTTTATTGATTAGTATATGAATTCTGAAATTAATTTGATCATAATGTTGTTGATTTATGTTGTCTAAGAAATTAGGGTTGAATCAATTTAGGTTGTCAGAAGCTTAGGTATCCGTTGAATTAATGTAAGGACTGTTGAATAGGTTGTAGATAATCAATAGATGATGTATCCTACCAATTTTGGGGAGTTTGTATGTCAAAAATTGGGTTTTTGGGGAAAATTCTGAGTCGCTGTTCGTACTGTTTGTCCCCCTGTTCGTCGTCGCTCGCCACAGCGAGCGATTATCCTCGCCTCGCGAGTGACCCCAGTAGTCACTCGCCACGGCGAGTACTTTGCTCGCAACGGCGAGCACATGGCAGAGAGTCACCCTCTCTTCGCCACGGCGAGTAATCCCACTCGCCACGGCGAGTTAAGCAGTAGGTGTCTTGACCTTGTGACTTTGAACCTGTTTCTGTTTCGAGTTGGACTTAGGTTTTAAATTAGGAATTGTTGTTGGTTAAGTAGAGGATTCCAGTAGCTGTAGCTGATAATAAGAGTCTTTCGTGGAAGTTTGATTATGTGCATTATATGCTAAATAGTTGCATGTTGTTCAAGTTGTATTTTTGCATGTTGTTAGGTTGTCGTGTCGCATAACCATTGGTCTAAGTTGAGGGCTTGATGCCCTGTTAAGCTGTTAAGTTGTTAAGTTGGGGGCTTGATGCCCTGTTTAGTCGCATTACGACATCCTGTTGAGGGCTTGATGCTCTGTTGGTACCACATGCATAAATATATTGCATATTGTTGAGTTGTCGTGGTGTCGTTGTATTGTTGAGTTGTTGTTGTTGTTGCATTGTCGAGTCGTCATTGTTGCATTGTTGAATGGTCGTTGATTTGTAATTCATTAATAATTGTTAAGTGAAAATCACATGAAGTTCTTGTTAATTAATAAATGTTGTAGTCGTATGTTGATTAAATTCTGATTTTGAATTTATTGCTTATTATTAATGAACGTGAAATCTCACCCCTTCTGCTTGAAAATGTTGCTCTTCATATGAGTAACTTGCAAGTGATCCGGAATAGCGCAGATGTGAGTTGATCCTCCTGTCGTCATAGGAGTGTCGCTCTGATATGTAAAGGGATGGGGAATATCATTTATTATGTTCATCTTTATTAATTACGTAACTTTTTGAAGTTGTTGTTGAACCATTTTGACTGGTATTGGATTTATGTTGATGGTGTTGAGACCTAGTGCCAAACCTTGAATTTTATAAGTTGATTAAGATTAAGTTTTCCGCTGCAATATTATTTAATTGTTTGAAATCAGGTGTTTGATTTAAAAACGGGTTTTACGAAGTTGATTTAAAAACGCGCCAAAACTATTTTGTTAATTTGAAATTTAATCCGCTGCGAAGTTTTGAATAATTATGATTATTATTTTACGAAGGATAAATCATTATTTATTCTATTTTGAGATTTTTAGATATGTAGCATTCCGTTTGTATGAGAAACTCTGATTATTTATTAACAAATTTTTACTTTGGGAAAACGGGGTGTTACATTAGTGGCTACAGTGACTTCAGAAGCAGAATCTGAATCAGACTCAGAAGAAGAAAATGAGGTATACTCTAAAATTCCCAGAGAAGAACTTATTGAGTTTCTTAAAGAGCTCCTTTCACATTTTGAACTTAGACCAATGAGTTGAAAGATTTAAAAAAAATGTTGATTTAATGAAACAACAAGAATCAAATCTATTGGATCTGAAAGCTTCTGAAGAAGGACTTGGAGTCATCAAGGAAGGGTTAAAAACCTTCTTTGTAAGTGAAGATGCTAAATTTGAAACTATGGTTCAGTCAGAACCTGAAGCTTCTAGCTCTAAGGCTAGGATTACTTCAAAGCCAAAGAACTCTAAGTCTAAGGCAATGATAAATTCTGACTCTAAGACCTCAAAGATCAAGATTCTGAAGAGATCAGAACCTGTTCCTCGGAGTCTGTTGAAGCCAAAATCTGGTATCTTATAGTCTAAATCTCAGAAGAACAAAACAGATGTGGCTTCATGTGAATCAGAACCAAAAGGTGCTAAACCTAAAGTACTGATTAGTCAGAAGCAATCAAACTTACACCTCAAGGCATAAGAAGTGAAGAGTAAAACTTCCAACACTAACCTCAAAGGACCCATAAAACAATGGGCACCTAAATCTGAAATTGTCACTACTGCAGAAATGCCTAAGTGCAAAGGAAAAGAAAAAATCATTGTACCTAGACAGCGGTTGCTCAAGACATATGACAGGAGAGAAGTCTATGTTCTTCACTCTCACAATGAAAGAAGGAGGAAATGTGAAGTTTGAAGACAACCAGTCTGGCAAGATCATTGGTACCAGAACTATTGGTAACTCCTCTATCTCTATTAATAATGTGTGGTTGGTAAATGGTCTTGAACATAACTGTCGCGTCATTTTTCGGAGATCAAGGCTATTTGATTAGCGTTTGACTCACTATTTTATTTCACGACTGAACATTTTATTTTTTAAAAGAAAGTGGAAAAAGGTTCAAATACCACTTCAAAAAAGATTTAGGGTTCGGGAGTTAGTTACGTAAAGGGAAGGTATTAGCACCCTTTATGTCCGTAGTACTCTACGGGAACCTCTTGGTTTTATTTAATTCTTGTGCTATAACTTACTTGCTTTGAAAAAAGAAATTTAAAAATAATTAAGAAAAAAACCTAATTATCTACATTTTTATTGATTTGAGAGGACGAGTGTCATTTGCCTACGTACCCGTCAGGGATCAAAACCTCGTAGTTCGGGGTAGAAATTGACGTTTGATGTGTTTGGTTGATTTTAATGCTTTGAAAAATGTTTTTGAGAGATAAAAAGAGCCAAAATGGCAAAATGTGAAGTTGATTGATTTTAAATTTGAAGAAAGTAAAGGTCTAAGTATGATTAAAATTGATTGAAAGTTTGAATAAAAATATAGATAAGAATGATCACTTGATTTGAGAGTCAAGGTTTATTGAGAAAATGTTTTTGTAATTTTGGTTATTTGTATGTTTTTGTTGTTTTTAAATGATAATTAAATTAAAATTAAAACTATCGGAGCAAGAAAATAAAAGCGGAGGTATTTTGTGGTGGCGTTGGATCACCACAAAAACCATTAACCTAAGCTAGAAAGAAGATAAAAGGCATACACATACGCACACACCCATGCACCTACGACTATTACATTAAACTTATAATACATGCTATGGTCTGCGAGAAAGTAAATGACAAAAAATAAATATGTAATATATAGAATAATAAACCTAAACTAACAATGATGCATGGGAAAAAAAAATACAATACTAAAGAAAACAAAAAAATGCACCAAGAAGAAATTAAAAAAGAAATGCAAAGGGGCACTGGTTCTTTTTATGATGGAATCTCTTTAAATTTTGGAGAGCAGCCACGACCTTACAATTGGAACAGAATAGGACAGTCACGGCAAACACCTGTTAATGATGGAAACTCTAACCAGAAATAAAAACACTACGGCCTGTCAATTGATGGATTCTCTAGCAGCTGCTGCCAGAAACAATTCAAAGCAATTTGATATTATTGAGAACAGTAAAGCCACGCAGCAATTTATATATATGTATGTATGTGGAACAAGGCAATCAAAAGTAACAATATAGCAATCCACAATTGAAATAGGCGCAGCAACAAGATTGAAGGTGGAATTAAAATATTATGTGAGAGCCACTTGAAATAAAGAGAATAGTAACAAAGGTAATAGAATGATATAATGAGAACAGCAAATTGAAAGACGTAACAAAGGACAATTGAAATTTCAAAATTCGCTGGAAACAAGGTTTCTCAAATTTATATTATACTATGTTACGGCGGCTGCAGATTGAATTCAAATGAATTGGAATTTAGAACAGCAGTGATAAAAATAAAAGAAACAACGTGAAACTTGAAGTTGAATTAAATTGAAAAGAAAAATATTATGCGGAAACTGTATTCAAATTTGCGGTAACTAAAAGGTTTCAAAATAAAATAAAACTGAAATTGAAAAACTAGGGTTCTAAAAATGCGGCTGCTAGAGTTTTGATTTGCAAGATTTTTGAAATATGTGTGTGTAAATTGTGTTGTTAAAAATTGGCTCCCCTAATGTGTGTTTTGCAGGTTGTATTTATAGGGAAGTGATTAGGGATTAGGGTTTGTTAGTGAGGAGAAAAATACTAGCATTGGACTGAGATGAAAAGGATTTTTGTTACAAGACCTTTTTCTGGATTTGGATGAAAAGAAGTTTGTTACAAGACCTTTTTATGGATTTGGATGAGCCGTGAGCAGTTGTAATTCTTGGACTTATCGGACATTAAAAATAGAAAAAGAATAGATAAAATAATTGAACCTATCATCTATGAATAAAAATAAATAAAAGATAAATGTGTTTAAACTAAAATTAAATTAAAAAGTGAAATAGAAAATAAAAGATGGAAATGAATTAAAAATTAAAATTAAAAAGACTAAAAAAAAAAAGTGTGAAGAGGACTCGAATCGGAACCAAAATGAGGTATTTTAAAATACCTCTCTACCGAATTTTTCACTGAAAAGTCAACGACCGATTTGGGTCAAATGACACGTGTCAGTGAGATCTTGGGTCAAAAATTGGGGTATGACAGATGCCCCTATTTAAGTTTCTTCGTCCGGAGATTTGAAGATGGAATCTTTGATTTGATGGGCCGAAGAGACTTAAATACAAAGTACACCTATTTTTGATCCTAAGATACTATGAATGCATGTGACGCAATTATGAATGCAAGACGGCATGGATGACTGACTGGGACGAGTAATAACGACGGGATGCCCGAATTCGTTGAAGAAAGGGATCTGACTCTGTTAGTGGAATGTAGTTTCACTGGGGGAAAACGATCGTCTACTTACTGTGTTGGTTTGGAACAAGAGTTTAATGAAGACAAAACTTTTAATGACATCTCTGGACCAGACGCACTAGGGATGAGGGTCGAGAGAATGACAGGTAGGCGCAGACTGTCCGTTGTTTAGGACTAGCAACTTGAAACAAGAAAAAAATGTAAACTTAAGCGGTCCGTTGTTTAGGACCGTCGGCTTGAAAGCAAAAAATGTAAGCGGTCCGCTGTCTAGGACTGTTGGCTTGAAAGCAGATAAAAGTGTAAGCGGTCCGTTGTTTATGACTGTCGGCTTGAAAGAAAATAAAAGTGTAAACTTAAGCGGTCCATTGTCTGGGACTGTCGGCTTGAAAGCAGTAAAAATGTAAGCGGTCCGTTGTTTAGGACTGTCGGCTTGAAAGCTGTAAAAATGTAAGCGCTCCGTTGTTAGGACTGTCGGCTTGAAAGCAGTAAAAAACGTAAGCGGTCCGTTGTTTAGGACTGTCGGCTTGAAAGCAGTAAAAATGTAAGCGGTCCGTTGTTTAGGACTGTCGGCTTGAAAGCAGTAAAATGTAAGCGGTCCGTTGTTTAGAACTGTCGGCTTGAAAGCAGTAAAATGTAAGCGGTCCGTTGTCTGGGACTGTCGGCTTGAAAGCAGTAAAAATGTAAGCGGTCCGTTGTCTGGGACTGTCGGCTTGAAAGCAGTAAAAATGTAAGCGGTCCGTTGTCTGGGACTGTCGGCTTGAAAGCAGTAAAAATGTAAGCGGTCCGTTGTCTAGGACTGTCGGCTTGAAAGCAGTAAAGTGTAAGCGGTCCGTTGTCTAGGACTGTCGGCTTGACACTGATAAAGGACTTGAAACGAAAGGATGCGGCCAATCAAGATTTTGGGTGACTAATGCAACCATGTGTGAACGATGTGGTGTATATGATGTGTGTGTGAAATTAATAATGCACGGATGTATGAATGTGTGAATGATGTTGTGTATATGCTGTGTGTGAGTGAAAGTAATAATGCATGGATGTATGAATGTGTGAATGAATGTACGAGTGTGTAGACTGGGTTGTGATGGGTAAACTCGACGAAACGAGGCAAGACAGGTAAGATGAGAGATAGACTGACATCGCAGTACAAACACTCGGCAAACTTCCTTGAAGATGATATTATTGCGAACAGATCGAGCCATTTGCAGGGTGAAACCTGGCACAAGATAGCAACCGATGTTTCCTGGGAAGAGAGTCCATTGTTGACTGAAAAGTTGGGAAGAAGTCGCCATTTGTGAACCGGCGTAGAGTGTTCTGATAAATGCCACTGTTGACCAAAAGTCTGGAAATCGTCACTTTGCATAGAGTGTCAATCCATAGGTATGCCCCAGCAGTCACACTCCTTTTTGTTTTTTGTTTGTTTGTTTGTTTTCTTTTGAAATCCCTAACTTTTGCCTGGACCGCCCTTTCGGGTTTTCAGTCCACCGGGAGTATATTTCCTTTTTTGTGCCCCTAATTTTTGTCTGGACCGCCCTTTCGGGTTTTCAGTCCACCGGGACGCTCTCTATTGCCTAAGTCGCCTTTTCAGGTTTTCAACTTAGCGAGCTTTCATTTTTTGTTCTTGTTTTTTTTTTTGGATTGTGACTGCATAGTGCTTAGACATGTTTCCCTTCCGGAGTGTAATCGTTCTCGAGGCGGCTGCTGATGTGCGCTTCTCCTACTCACGAGTTCAAAGAGAGTGTGTTTGTTGTTCGTACTTTTCAAAAGATGTAAAAAAGAGTTTTGTATTTTGAAATTTTTTGCTTCAAGTATGGCCATAAAAAATAGAAGAAATTTTGTAAATTGAATAATTGAGAGTTCCAAATAATTTGGCACATGCTCAAATTTGATGAATTGAGTGGTGACACGCCAATGGCACGACTTCATGGATCTTTGAGATATTTTGGAAAATGGTAAATGTAATGGGAAGGGTACATTGAACACGATAACCGCTATTCTCCCTAACAACTTTGAATGCCCCTGTTATGAGTCTTTGATTTGCAGATGCTTCGAATCGGAGGTCTTTTGATAGCTGGGTGCCCCAAGTGGACTGTGCTTGATTTGATGCAGTTACTTTGTCATGATCCTTAACTTTTGCATAGATCGCCCTTTCGGGTTTTCAATCTATCAGGATAATCATTTTGTTTATGTCTCTAATTTTTGCCTGGACCGCCCTTTCGGGTTTTCAGTCCACCGAGACGCTCATTTTTGCATAAGTCCCTTTTTCAGGTTTGCGACTTATCGAGCTTTTATTTTGACAGAGTATTTCTTGACTGCATCGACATTCGTAGGACGTGTGAGTTTGTCACCATTCGTAGCTGTAAGAAGTCATTGCACACTTGCCCCTGGAGTAAGGTTGTAAAGAGTGCCCTTTTGAGCACAAAGTCTGACGAACCTTCTTGTTGGAAGTTTGCTTTAACTTCTTTTGATATAGTCGTACCAGGTCGTCATGCATTATGAGTTTAATCAATCTTGAAATTTCAGCCGAAACCCTGTTGGCGGGACCTTGATCTCCATGAGAAGTTTGCCCTTCATGTCGTATACTGATGGAAGGAGGGGGGTTTCCCCAGTTGAAATGTTTATTGAAACACGATGCCCATGTGAGGCAACGGTGCCATCTCATGCTGGTCTTTGTAAGTGACTGCCATTCTCTTGGCGATCTTCTTGATTTTGTTTGCAGCTTTGACGGCTAAGATGCCCCAGTATGTGAGTGGTTTTGTCGGGAATCACTTCATTCTCCTTCATCTTCGGACACAGGGAATTCAAAGTCGAAAAAAGAGTATAGGGTTAATGTGTTCAACGAGCTTATTTATGTTTAATCTGCATTTATGTTTGATTTTAGAGAGTGAATGATTGTATGCAGACATTTGGAAATGATTGAAGAATTTTTTTGGTTTTTTGAGTTACCAATTTTCCAGAAAAAAAAACACAATAAAAACAAAGTCGGGATCAAAACGACATTTTTATTAATGATGACAATACTTAAAGCAAAAAGCCCTACACAAGTTCACTTTTGTCTCGGGCAGAACAAAAGGATATTTTTGAAAAGCGGAAAGCAACAAACAAACATTATTTGAACAAATGAGTAGCGGAAGAAAACATCAGCAAAGACCTGATTACGGCTAGCCCCTCCAAATGTCACAAACACTAAATATTATGTTCTGGTGGCGGATTGACTTGCACGTTTAGAGTCTTAGAAGGTCAAGCGATTGGTCCGGATCAAGTTCTGGACTGCCTTCTTTAGTGCGTTACAATGTTCGACATCATGTCCGGGTGCCCCTTGATGGAAAGTACAGAAAAGGTCAGGTCTACACCATGCTGGCAATCTTGTTGGTACTGGGGGAGGCGCTTTAGTCTCAACCAGATTCTTTTCTAGCAACTGTGGAAGCAAATCTCCGTATTTCACAGGAATTGGGATAAATTGTTTTCTTGAGACTTGTTGTTGTTGATAATGTTGCTGAGGATACTGTTGTTGAGGATATTGTTGCTGAGGATACTGTTGGAATTGTGGCTGATAACCTGGTTGTTGAATGGCACTGGGAGCGGGAGTGATTGTAGCAACATGTTGATAAGCCGAATATTCTTGTTGAGGCCTCTTATGGGCCGTCATACTTGCTTCTTGTTCGTTCTTTCTCGGGAAGTTGTTCCCAAATTTCTTTGCATTGCTGGTAGGTACACTTTCTCTTACTAACCGTCCTTCTCGGACTCCTTCTTCTAACTATACACCCGCGTCAACCATCTCTGCGAAGTCCCTGGGCACACTTCCGACCATCTTCTCATAGTAGAATTGACTGAGAGTTTTTAAGAAGAGTCTGGTCATCTCTTTCTCTTCTATACTCGGGCTGACTTGGGCAGCAACATCCCTCCATCGTTGGGCATACTCCTTGAACGTTTCTTTGTCTCTTTGGGTCATAGCCTGGAGATCGCTTCGGTCTGGAGCCATGTCCACATTGAATTTGTATTGTTGCACAAAGGTTTCACACAGATCATTGAAAGTTTAAACTTCTGTACGGTCCAGATTTATGTACCACTTCAGTGCGGCACCGGCCAAGCTGTCTTGAAAGTAATGGATAAGGATCTGATGATCACCGGCATACGTGGACATCTTTCTCATATACATCCTTAGATGCTCTTTAGGACAGGAAGTCCCTTTGTATTTCTCGAAGTCTGGGAGCTTGAACTTGTAGGGTATCTGGACATTTGGTACCAAGCAGAGATCATAAGCATCTTTCCCGAATATCTCTTTCCCACGAAGAGCCTTCATTTCACGGTACATCTCATCATACTTCTTCTGTAAGTCAATCATTTTGTCATAGGCCCCTGTACTTCCTGAAGGGATGATAAGTTCTTCCTTTTGTGGAATAGCATGAACAGAGGCACTGAGTAGGTCGCGGTTGGAACAGAAAATGCATTTTGAACAATAGACACTTGAGCTTCTGAGGCATAAGGACGGAATACTTCACCAAGGCTAAGAGGTACGCCCCCAGGATGTCCTTCTGGTGTAATTTGCTGTGAAGTATTGGTAGACACTGTCCAACCAAGAGTAGTAGAGGGACCTGCCCCAGCCTGAGTGCTGACCCGGGGAGGAGGTGGTGGTGGCAGCTGATTTTGTGCAGCCGTCAGTGTCTTTACCAGTTCGGTCATTTCGTCCATCCTAGTCTGCACGGTTTCATTTTCCTCCCGGAGTATTTGGTTTTCTTGTTCGAGAAAGTCCATCTTCTTTCTTTACGAATGCCCGAGTGTAGTGAGTACGAGTAGACTTGTAGAGAGTGCGCCGAGCCACTTTTCAAACGGGCTGACCTTTTGTGGAAAAAAAAATGTGTGAGACTTGGAATTTGAGACCATGAATGCATAATGATGCATGGTATGTTTATGCAAAAATAGACATTTTTTATTTATCAAAGGACATGTCAAAGTAACTGTAAACATCGTAAGGACCATGGTTTTATTTGTAAATATATTGCAAACGGTTCTCTTTTTAAAGGCCAGAACGAAGCCACAGAAGAAGTCCTTAACAAAAGGAAAAGTTTAGTTTAAATTTTTTATTTCATGATGTTCTTTCTTGCAAGGCCCATACCTTTGATGCTTACAAGAACTTATCTTGTCCTTCGATATTTAATGAGAAAAGGTTTATGAATGAATGCATGTATGCATGATTATGCTAAAAGAACGGAGAAAACATGGTGAGGTTTAGTCCATAATGATGGAGTCAAGGGTAAGTGCGCCATTTGGTAGGGACTATGGTTCCATGTGTACTTGTATCACGGGTTCTACCAAGCTCCCAAAGTCCAACCCCCTCTGAACTTTGTCGGATGCCCGGGACAACACCCGGTCCAACATCGTTCGTAGGAAAGTCTCGTTTGAGTGTAGTATCGCATGTCGACTAATTCCAAGACAACACTTGGTTAGCCACCGCACTACGTCCTAAAGGCCAAGATGGGTTAAAGGTAACTAAAGGTCCTTAGCTTCGACGGATACTTAAAAGTAATAACGTCTAAACGTGACAACACACGCCGACATACATCACCTCAAGATCCTCCGCTAAGTGTGGTTATATCACATGTTCCAAAACACAAGAATACTCTCGGTATGTCACTATGATTCTACCACTCCTATCTTATATTTCCCTCAAGCCCGGGTGGGGGACTTATCTCACCACACACGTTAAGAAAGGAGAAAGAAGAAGGAAGAACATATATACGCGCATTTCCATCTTTTGTGTTTTTGTTTTTAAGCAAGTTTATAGCACAAAATTTAAATAAAGCCAAGTTAGGCTTAACCCTCTTATGGGTATTCCCCAGTGAAGTCGCCATTTCTGTCGCGTCATTTTTCGGAGATCAAGGCTATTTGATTAGCGTTTGACTCACTATTTTATTTCACGACTGAACATTTTATTTTTTAAAAGAAAGTGGAAAAAGGTTCAAATACCACTTCAAAAAAGATTTAGGGTTCGGGAGTTAGTTACGTAAAGGGAAGGTATTAGCACCCTTTATGTCCGTAGTACTCTACGGGAACCTCTTGGTTTTATTTAATTCTTGTGCTATAACTTACTTGCTTTGAAAAAAGAAATTTAAAAATGATTAAGAAAAAAACCTAATTATCTACATTTTTATTGATTTGAGAGGACGAGTGTCCTTTGCCTACGTACCCGTGAGGGATCAAAACCTCGTAGTTCGGGGTAGAAATTGACGTTTGATGTGTTTGGTTGATTTTAATGCTTTGAAAAATGTTTTTGAGAGATAAAAAGAGCCAAAATGGCAAAATGTGAAGTTGATTGATTTTAAATTTGAAGAAAGTAAAGGTCTAAGTATGATTAAAATTGATTGAAAGTTTGATTAAAAATATAGATAAGAATGATCACTTGATTTGAGAGTCAAGGTTTATTGAGAAAATGTTTTTGTAATTTTGGTTATTTGCATGTTTTTGTTGTTTTTAAATGATAATTAAACTAAAATTAAAACTATCGGAGCAAGAAAATAAAAGCGGAGGTATTTTGTGGTGGCGTTGGATCACCACAAAAACCATTAACCTAAGCTAGAAAGAAGATAAAAGGCATACACATACGCACACACCCATGCACCTACGACTATTACATTAAACTTATAATACATGCTATGGTCTGCGAGAAAGTAAATGACGAAAAAAAATACAATACTAAAGAAAACAAAAAAATGCACCAAGAAGAAATTAAAAAAGAAATGCAAAGGGGCACTGGTTCTTTTTATGATGGAATCTCTTTAAATTTTGGAGAGCAGCCACGACCTTACAATTGGAACAGAATAGGACAGCCACGGCAAACACCTGTTAATGATGGAAACTCTAACCAGAAATAAAGACACTACGGCCTGTCAATTGATGGATTCTCTAGCAGCTGCTGCCAGAAACAATTCAAAGCAATTTGATATTATTGAGAACAGTAAAGCCACGCAGCAATTTATATATATATGTATGTATGTGGAACAAGGCAATCAAAAGTAACAATATAGCAATCCAGAATTGAAATAGGCGCAGCAACAAGATTGAAGGTGGAATTAAAATATTATGTGAGAGCCACTTGAAATAAAGAGAATAGTAACAAAGGTAATAGAATGATATAATGAGAACAACAAATTTAAAGACGTAACAAAGGACAATTGAAATTTCAAAATTCGCTGGAAACAAGGTTTCTCAAATTTATATTATACTATGTTACGGCGGCTGCAGATTGAATTCAAATGAATTGGAATTTAGAACAGCAGTGATAAAAATAAAAGAAACAACGTGAAACTTGAAGTTGAATTAAATTGAAAAGAAAAATATTATGCGGAAACTGTATTCAAATTTGCGGTAACTAAAAGGTTTCAAAATAAAATAAAACTGAAATTGAAAAACTAGGGTTCTAAAAAATGCGGCTGCTAGAGTTTTGATTTGCAAGAT
The DNA here is from genome assembly GCA_946800305.1 of Medicago arabica. Lineage (NCBI taxonomy): Eukaryota > Viridiplantae > Streptophyta > Magnoliopsida > Fabales > Fabaceae > Medicago > Medicago arabica. Next base: position 27,488,208 of record OX326966.1, read on the forward strand.
TTTTGAAATATGTGTGTGTGTAAATTGTGTTGTTAAAAATTGGCTCCCCTAATGTGTGTTTTGCAGGTTGTATTTATAGGGAAGTGATTAGGGATTAGGGTTTGTTAGTGAGGAGAAAAATACTAGTTTTGGATTGAGATGAAAAGGAGTTTGTTACAAGACCTTTTTCTGGATTTGGATGAAAAGAAGTTTGTTACAAGACCTTTTTATGGATTTGGATGAGCCGTGAACAGTTGTAATTCTTGGACTTATCGGACATTAAAAATAGAAAAAGAATAGATAAAATAATTGAACCTATCATCTATGAATAAAAATAAATAAAAGATAAATGTGTTTAAACTAAAATTAAATTAAAAAGTGAAATAGAAAATAAAAGATGGAAATGAATTAAAAATTAAAATTAAAAAGACTAAAAAAAAAGTGTGAAGAGGACTCGAATCGGAACCAAAATGAGGTATTTTAAAATACCTCTCTACCGAATTTTTCACTGAAAAGTCAACGACCGATTTGGGTCAAATGACACGTGTCAGTGGGATCTTGGGTCAAAAATTGGGGTATGACAATAACCTTTTGAGTATTAGTCAGTTTTGTGACAGTGGTTATGATGTGATGTTTGAAAAGATCAACTGCACAGTAATCAACAAGGATGACAATTCCATAGTGTTCAAAGGAATGAGAGTAGAAAATGTCTTTAAAATGAACTTCTCTTAACTGGTTGATCAGAAGGTAATTTGTCTTCTATCAGTGAATGATAAGAAATGGGTATGGCACAGAAGGTTGTGGCATGCTAACTAGAGATTAATCTCTAAGCTTAGTAAGTTACAACTGGTCAAAGGCTTACCTGACATTGACTATCATTTAAATGCACTCTGTGGTGCATGCCAGAAAGGGAAGACTGTGAAATCATCTTTTAAAATAAAAGACATTGTCTCAACCTCCAGACCCTTAGAATTACTTCATATTGATTTATTTGGACCAGTTAACACTGCATCCTTATATGGAAGTAAATATGGACTAGTCATTATTGATGATTACAGCAGATGGACTTGGGTAAAATTCTTGAAGAGTAAGGATAATTCTTATGATGTATTCAGTAACTTATGCACTCAAATACAGTCTGAAAAAGAAATGAAAATTTTGAAAGTCAGAAGTAATCATGGTGGAGAATTTGAAAATGAGCCATTTGAAGCTTTTTGTGAAAAACATGGAATTACCCATGAATTCTCTTCTCCTAGAACTCCATAGCAAAATGAGGTTGTAGAAAGAATGAATAGAACTTTACAAGAAATGGCAAGAACCATGATTCATGAAAATAATTTGGCTAAACATTTTGGGCAGAAGCAGTGAATACAACATGTTATGTTCAAAATATGATCTATATCAGACCTATCTTGGAGAAAACAACATATGAACTCTTTAAAGGAAGAAGACCAAATATCTCTTACTTTCATCAATTTGGATGTACCTGCTACATCCAAAATAACAAGCTCTTCCTAAAGAAATTTGATGCCAAGGCCCAAAGAGGAATCTTTTTAGGTTACTCTGAAAGGTCAAAGGCATACAAAATGTATAATTCAGAGACACTCTGTGTTGAAGAATAGATGCACGTGAAATTTGATGACAAAGATCCTGGAAGTGAAACTCCAGAGCAAGATGAAAGTTTTATAGATATACAGGTTACTGAAATCTCTTCAGAACCTGATCAGACTACTGAATCGTAAGATAGTCCAGAAGCTGAACCAACCTCAGAAGCTCAAGATGAAGTAGCTTACGATGAAGCTCAAGATGGCTCTCAACAAGCTAATCAATCCAAGAATACATTCAAGTACAAGTCTTCACATCCTGAGGATCAAATAATTGGAAACAAAGATAGTTTTAGAAGAACAAGATCATATTTCAGACAAGAAGATTCTATGATAGGATTGTTTTTAGTGATTAAACCTGCTACAGTAGATGAAGCACTTTCAGATGATGGATGGATACTAGCTATGCAAGAAGAGCTCAATCAATTTCAAAGAAATGACGTGTGGGATCTGGTATCCAAACCTCAACAGAAGAACATTATTGGAACAAAATGGGTATTCAGAAATAAGCTGAATGAACAAGGTGAAGTAATCAGAAACAAAGCTAGACTTCTTGCACAAGGTTACAGTCAACAAGAAGGCATTGATTACATTGAAACATTTGCTCTAGTTGCAAGATTAGAAGCAACCAGGTTACTTCTATCCTATGCAGTTAATCATGGCATAATATTATCTCAAATGGATGTCAAGAGTGCATTTCTCATTGGTGTCATAGAAGAAGAAGTGTTTGTCAAGCAACCTTCTGGTTTTGAGGATCTTAAGCATCCTGATCATGTTTATAAACTTAAGAAATCACTATATGGCTTGAAACAAGCTCCCAGAGCTTGGTATGATAAACTAAGTAATTTCCTGATTAAAAATGATTTTATAAGAGGTCAAGTTGACACAACACTCTTCAGAAGGACTCTTGAGAAAGACATTCTTGTTGTGCAGATATATGTTGATGATATACTATTTGGTTCTACTAATGCATCTCTTTGCAAGGAATTTTCTAACTTAATGCAGGATGAATTTGAAATGAGCATGATGGGAGAATTGAAGTTCTTCCTTGGAATTCAAATTAATCAATGCAAAGATGGAGTGTATGTTCATCAAACAAAGTACACTAAGGAGCTTCTGAAGAAGTTCTAGCTAGAAGACTGTAAAGGAATCAACACTCTAATGCATCCAACTTGCACCTTAAGCAAGGAAGATACTCGATCAAAGGTAGATCAGAAACTGTATAGAGGTATGATTGGTTCTTTGTCATACCTCACTGCATCTAGGCCAGATATTTTGTTCAGTGTGTGCTTGTGTGCAAGATTCCAGTCAGATCCCAGAGAATCTCATTTAATAGTTGTTAAGAGAATCTTCAGGTATCTGAAAGGAACAAAAAATCTTGGACTCCTCTATAGAAAATCCTTAGATTATAAGTTGGTTGGATTCTGTGATGCTGACTATGCTGGTGACATGATTGAAAGAAAATCAACCAATGGTAACTGCTAGTTCCTGGGAGTGAATCTAATATCTTGGGCTAGCAAAAGACAAGCAACTATTGCTATGTCTACAGCAGAAGCAGAATACATCTCAGCTGCAAGTTGTTGTACACAACTACTTTGGATGAAACATCAGTTGGAAGATTATCAGATTAATGCTAACAGTATTCCCATCTTTTGTGATAATACTGCTGCTATTTTTTTGTCAAAGAATCCAATTCTACATTCAAGAGCCAAACATATTGAAATCAAACACCACTTTATAAAAGACTATTTTCAAAAAGGAATTTTGGATATACAATTCATTGATATTGAACATCAATGGGCTGACATATTCACTAAACCTTTAACTATGGAAAGATTTGATTTTATTAAGAAAAATTTGAACATGCACTTTGTGTCTGTTTAAATTTGCTTGCTCCTGAACAAGAAGTTAGGTCCTGAAGTTAGTTCAGAAGCTATGGTCCATAAGAAGCTCTTAACTGAGACTCTGAGGAAAATGTGCTTCTGAAAGTTACTTTTTGGTAACACATATCCCACTAACTTAGAAATTTCTCTGAAAAACTTTTGATGTGGCTTGTTTGTATTGGTGTATAGCATAAGAGGGCAATGATGACATTAAGCTTTGAATGTACTATCTCGCGCCCCCTTTGTCATTAATGTTGTGTATGTATTTCCCCTTCTGAATTGCAAACGTTTTACTCAAAACACTTAGACAAAAACACACACTACTCACTCCACAACTCACACTTTCTGTTCTTACAAAAAACTCATCTTTTCAAAAATCAAAAACCTAAGAATCCTAAAAACTTCATCTTCATCAATGGCTTCTTCAAGTTCAGTTCCAGAATCGTCCATGCAAGAAGCACCTTCATATGAAATCAGGGGAAGAACAATGTCGTTAGAAGAATGGGATCTTAATGTTCAAGTTGAAAATCCAGTGGATTTCATCTCCCTACAGCATCATGGTTGCAACATTAGAAGTTACTATGAAACCGAGGGACTCATGGATTACTTCAACATGCTGAATGGTCCAACCTACATGAACCTGGTAAGGCACTTCTTGGTTAGAGCACAAGTCTATGATTGTAAAGCTGCTCAGTTGGAAATGGATCAGAAAGTTCTGATGGACCCCAGTTTTAAGGGTAAAACAAGAGAGGAAATAGGTTTGGAACCCTTCACTTGCACAGAAATTCGATCAAGCATCATGGGTATTCATGTGTTTATCTCTGAAGCAGTAATTTCTTGGGTGATTAGAAGAGAATCTGAAGGAAGATTTATAAGTGGCTTGGACAACAACAAAACAAGTCCATGGAATGATACGGTGAATATGTCAATATTCAACAGTACTAAGAAGGGAAAGTACTGTGACTTGAGTATGTAAAAGAAGTTGCTCCTGAAGATCCAAAATGAAAATCTTCTACCAAAAGGTGGTGGTGGAGATCAACCTTCACTTGATCACAGAGTGTTCCTACATTTCTTCATGACTAAGGAGAAAGCAAATGTGCCTAAGTACATCTTCAGACACATGATTAAGACTCTAAGGGAAACACAAACAATCAAGAGATCCTGGATTCCCTATGGAAGACTTATTTCAGAAATTCTTCATCAAGGAGGGATTTTGAACACTCTCAAGGAAGTCAACATCTTTACTGATGCACAGCTAGGCACAATAACATGCAAAGTGATCAATGGTAGTACTCTGAAGAAAATGAAGTTAATCAAGAAAGAGGACTACACTGAACTTAGCACAAACCTGAAGGAATCTGCAGTTATATCCAACTTGATGGATGATTTTCCTCCAATATGCAAGGAAGATCCTTTAGATGTCAAAGTTAACTTCATCCTGGATCACTATGAGAGAACTAGTCAGACAATCAAGCTTAGTGATATTCCAGACACTATGTATGGTGTAACGCCCATTTTGATTATTTAAATTATTTTTAGAGTATAGAGAATATTTATATGATTTTTTGTGAATTAAGTGAGTTATAGGATTTATGTGATTTTTATGAGGTGTTGTGACTTATTTTATTGTTTAATAAAAAAAGATTTGAAAATAAAATAAATATTTAAGTTGTGGGGCTGTTTTGGAAATTAGGTAGAATTATGAGGGATTAAGTGAAATAAGATAAAATAAAATAGAAGTGGTTTAAAAAGGAAAATTAGGTTTAGAATTGTACAGAACGTACAATTCACTTTTTGGGAGAAAAAGGGAGAAAATAGAAGAGAAGAACCAGAGAGGTTGCTGCTCAATTTTCTTAAGGTAAGGGTGAGCCTAGCATTACAATTCCATTAAATTTATGATTCATGATTATAGTTAACAGGTTTTAGGAGTAATTCATGAGAAATTAGAAACTAAGAATTAGGTCAAAAAGTGTTGAATTGATGATTAGATGATGAGAAACTGTACCAATGTTGTAGAAAACTGTTTACAGACCATAGGGTAACCCTTAAACATCATTATAGTCGAAATTGGGGAAGAACATGATGAAAATTGGGGTTTTGGGCGAAAATTGTCGTAACCCCGTAACTGTACTATCATCGCTCGCCACGGCAAGTGCTCCTCAACAGCTCGCGAGGCGAGAAACCCACTCGCCGTAGCGAGTACCTACCTTAGAAGTCCGCGAGGCGAGCGATCCCACTCGCCATAGCGAGTAACCCCTTGATGGCTCGCAAGGCGAGCAGATCAACTCGCCATAGCGAGTGACCCTTGAGGGCTCGCAAGGCGAGCAACCCAACTCGCCACAGCGAGTGACCTCTGATGGCTCGCAAGGCGAGAGATCCCACTCGCCATAGCGAGCAGCTCTGTAACATAATGCCTTCTTAGAATTATTCGATGCTTGTCGCACAAATCGTCATGAGATGACCCTGAGTTAGAATTAAACATAGCTGCAGTAATGAAGATGACATGTAAACTGTTATTTAAATGTTTGATTTTATATGTAGTGACATAGACATTTGTGTATGTTCTCTTTTGAACTATAAGTGATGGAATGTGCGATTATTTATGATATGATTATATCCTGGACTATTGGATGTGCTGCCATGCTGCTATGTATTATTGATTAAAAGAGGGACGTGTCGTCCTAAGATTTATGAGTTGTAATCCAATTTATTGGAGTTTATTTGAGATGTCTAAAGTTTAAGAAGTTGAGTCCATGCATAATCATTCAGAGACGAGGGCTCATGCCCTAGGAGCTTTTGCTCAACAGAGACGAGAGCTTATGCTCTAGGAGTATTTTTATGCTCAACAGCGACGAGGGTTTATGCTCTAGGAGTATATTTATACTCAATAGCGACGAAGGCTTATGCCCTAGATTGGTACTACATGCATGAATAAGATGTCTAAGTTGCATAAGTCGAGTTGAAGTTGCATTGTCGAGTCGAACTATTAAGTTTAACTAAGATGCTAAATTATGATGATGATTATGATGTTAATTAAGATGCTATATGATTATTGTTATGAATGTATTTGACGTTTATGTTGTTAATTATAATTATTGAATTATATGTTTAATGCCATTGTTTTGTGAATCTCACCCATTCTGCTTGGAAATGTTGCTCTTCATATGAGTAACTTGTAGGTGATTAAACTTTAGCTGATGTTCGCTGTTGTGAGTGGCTACCCCCACTGTGTCCTTAGGTGCTCTGATACGTAACGAGATGGGAACCTTATAACTATTTTCTATTCCTTACGTATTGATTATGATTTAATGTTATTAAGTTTTCAGTTGAATTTATGTTGAGAAGTTTTGATGAGGCCTGCGTGCCAAAACTATTTTTGTTGATTTGAACCTTTATCCGCTGCGAAGTTTTGAATGATTATGATTAACTATTTTATGAAGGATAAATTGTTATTTATTCCGTTTTGATATTTTTAGAAATGTAGCATTTCGTTTATGCGAGAAACTCTGATTATTTATTAAGAAATTTTTGCTTTGGGAAAACGGGGTGTTACAATTGGTATCAGAGCAGGTCGGTCCGTCCGGCCAAGTAGATCGAGTCGTTGAGTCGAGTATTAATTTAATTCCGTTTTGGATTTCCCTAACCTGTTCTCGTTATGTAGTGATCTGAGATGGCTGGAAGAAATGATGCTGCTCTTGCTGCTGCATTACAAACAATGGCTCAAGCTGTGGGTCAACAATAGAACGCTGGTGGTAATGATGGAGTGAGGATGTTGGAAACTTTTCTGAGGAATCATCCACCTACTTTCAAGGGAAGATATGACCCTGATGGCGCTCAGACATGGCTTAAGGAGGTCGAGAGGATCTTCAGAGTTATGCAATGTACGGACATTCAGATGGTGCGCTTTGGCATGCACATGCTGGCAGAAGAAGCTGATGACTGGTGGGTGAGTGTCCAACCCGTCTTAGAGAATGGAGGTGCTGCTGTTACTTAGGCTGTGTTTAGGAGAGAGTTCCTAAACCGTTACTTTCCGGAAGATGTTCGCGGGAAGAAGGAGATTGAGTTCCTTGAGCTGAAACAGGGAAACATGTCGGTGACTGAGTATGCAGCTAAGTTTGTGGAGCTGGCTAAATTCTATCCACATTATACCGCTGAAACTGATGAGTTTTCTAAGTGCATCAAGTTCGAGAATGGCTTGCATGCTGATATTAAGAGGGAAATTGGTTACCAGAAGATTCGTAACTTTTCTGAGCTAGTGAGTAGTTGCAGAATTTATGAGGAGGATACTAAAGCTCACTACAAGGTGGTGAATGAGAGGAAGAGTAAAGTTCAACAGATTCATTCGAAGCCCTATAGTGCCCCTGCTGATAAGGGCAAACAAAGAGTTAATGATGAGAGGAGACCTCAGAAGAAAGATGCTCCTGCTGAGATTGTCTGCTATAACTGTGGTGAAAAAGGCCACAAAAGTAATGCTTGTACGGGAGATGTGAAGCGGTGTTACCGTTGTGGTAAGAAAGGACATGCTACTTCGGCATGCAAATATGATGATGTTGTGTGCTTTAACTGCAATGAAGAAGGTCACATTGGTTCGCAATGCAAGAAGCCTAAGAAGGCTCAGACTACTGGGAGAGTTTTTGCTTTGACTGGCACTCAGACATAGAATGAGGATCGTTTGATCAGAGGTACTTGTTATTTTGATAATACTCCTTCAATTGCTATTATTGATACTGGTGCTACGCATTGTTTTATTGTTATTGATTGTGCTTCTAAGTTGGGTCTTACTATGTCAATTATGAATGGAGAGATGGTTGTCGAAACTCCAGCTAAGGGTTTGGTGACTACTTCTCTTGTGTGTTTAAGATGTCCTTTATCTATGTATGATCGTGATTTTGAAATTGATTTAGTTTGTTTACCTTTGAGTGGTATGGATGCAATCCTTGGTATGAATTGGTTAGAGTACAATCATGTACATATTAATTGTTTTCGCAAGTCGGTGTATTTCTCTTCTGATGAAGAAGAAAGTGGAGCAGAGTTTTTATCTACTAAATAGCTGAAGCAGTTAGAACGTGACAGAATGTTGATGTTTTCCTTGATGGCATCTTTATCTATTGAGAACCAAACGATGATTGATAAGCAGAAAGTGGTATGCGATTTTCCATAAGTCTTTCCCTATGAAATTCCTGATGTGCCTCCAGAAAGAGAAGTTGAATTTTTGATTGATCTTATTCCGGGAACGAAGCCCGTGTCTATGACACCTTATCGCATGTCAGCTTCTGAGTTGGCTGAGTTGAAGAAGCAGTTAGAAGATTTACTTGACAAGAAGTTTGTGAGACCAAGTGTTTCTCCTTGGGGAGCGCCTGTATTGTTAGTTAAGAAGAAAGATGGCAGCATGAGATTGTGTATTGATTACCGTCAGTTGAATAAAGTAACTATAAAGAATAGGTATCCACTTCCGAGAATTGATGATTTAATGGATCAGTTAGTGGGTGCACGTGTGTTTAGCAAGATTGATTTGAGATCGGGTTATAACCAGATTAAAGTAAAGGATGAAGATATGCAGAAGACAGCCTTAAGGACACATTATGGACATTATGAGTATAAAGTGATGCCTTTCGGTGTTACGAATGCACCTGGTGTGTTTATGGAATATATGAATCGCATCTTACAGAAGCTAAGATGAATGAAGCAAGAGTTAGAGAAGAGAATCTACTCGAAGCAATGAGGATTTCAAGAGAAAAATCAAGCAACAAGCAGAAGAGACAAACAAGATGCTCAAACAGATGATGGAAATGTTCTAGAATCAAGCCAAGCCTTAGTTGCACACCTTATTTTTTTTTGTTTTGCTTCTGTGTTTGTTTACTTCTGATCTTATATTATGCTTCTGAACAGATTTTATGTGCTTCTGAACTATTATGCTTCTGAACTTAATTTTAATTATTCTCATAGAATTTCTCTCTACGTTTTTTCTCATCTCTTACTTTTTGTCTTTACTTTATACTTTTTGTTGATGACAAAAGGGGGAGTAGATGTATAGTATTTATAGGCTCTGACCCCCATTAATTTAATTATAAACAAGTTAAATTAATAGAACCTTCTTCTATCTCTTAGTCTATTTTTAGATTAATTCTGAGCGTTATTTCATTTTTAATGATGAATTTAACTAACATGGACAAAACTCAAGGGGAGCTTACAAACCTCACCTAAAAGTACTATTGGACTCAGGGGGAGCTTACAAACCTCACACCCTTAAAGTCAACTTGTTAATTAAATTAACAACAATTGAGCATTTTAAATACTAATGTTTGTCATCGTCAAAAAGGGGGAGATTGTTGGAACAAAATGTGTTTAACATTACCTCTTTAGAGTTTTGATGATAACAAGGTATTAAAAAGTTTCAATTGGATATGCTAATATTTGTTCAAGTGTGCAGAACCATAGACAAAAATTTGATGTCTATTTAAAGTATAGGTTCTGGAAGAACATATAAGAGCAATGGAATCAACAAAGTAAAGGAAGCTTGAAGCATCTGAAGAAAGTGTTCCTGAAGTGATGACGTCATCAGAAGCAAGTTCGTCAGAAGCACCTCACCAGAAGCTTAAGATCACCAGAAACTGAAGATAAAATAATCAAAGCATCAAAGGTTGTTCAAAAGTTTCATTCGCGCCTAGCATTGCAGAAGAGCATAAGAATAAAGCAACGTCTAACTCAAATGAATTTAAAGGCATTGGATGCTTATTCTCTGAAGAGCGTTGACAAAATACAATTGTACGAAGTGTACAACCACTATCTCCACTACTCAATCTGTGTCTCTGCTACAAGACAAAAATAACAGTTATGTCTGCAACAATGTTCCTTCATTCTTAGAATGGATTTGGAATTGATCCTTCATAGGACAATAACCAAATTAGGCAAAAGATCATTGGTAATTTGATCAAAGCTTCAAACGACTCTTTTTGATGTGCTGGCAATTTACAACGTCTCTTTCACACCTCTATATAAATGAGTGAAGACTTAGAGAATTAACAGGACTCAATAACATTTTGAAAGCGTCAAAATTGTTCTGCATCAAAAGTTCACTTAGAATTTCTTATCAAAAGTTCATATCTTAGTGTGCTCGCGATTTTCGGGTATCAAAATCATTGATCGGATTTGAACCTTTAATCTTTGAACTCTCAACTTTTATTCGTGGGAAGAGAAAAAGTGAGTAAAAACCCTTATAAGACCTTGGATTCGGAGGTTGGTTTCGATTGGGGTAGGTGTTAGGCACCCGAACCGACTATTGTATCCCATAGGAACCTTCTATCTATTCTTAATCTTGCGCTAAATCAATTTTACTTAAAAAAAAAGTTTAAGAGTTTAAGTGAAAGAAAGGAGAAAGATGAAGCATGTTTTTAGTTATTTTTATTGATTTGGAAGGGTCGAAACCCTTTGCCTACTTACCCAAATAAATCGGGATCAAAATCAAGTAGTTCGGCTAAAGAACTTTTTGATGGGTTGAATTGATTTTAACATTTTTGAAAAAAAGATTTTAAGAAGAGATGAGAGGCCTCAAGGCATGAGAAAAAAATACGGTGAAGTTGGTTAATTTTAATTGCAAGAAAACCATGTCTAATGTGGATATTAAATTGATTAACATTTGATTAAGGAAAATAAAAGGAAAAACACTTGGGTTACAAGCCAAGGTTTACTTTAAAGAAATTTGAATTTTGATTTTTTTGATTTTTTTTGATAAAAATATTTTCTAAACTAACGGTGAACTCGCGTAACGGCGGAAAAAATAAATAAGCGTAAAGCGATAAATAAAGTGGTAAAGTGTCGGTGCGTGTGTCAGTGTGTGTGTCGGTTACATATTACATACCCTAAATACATTCTATGATCTCAAAAGAAATAAAATGACGAGAAATAAAAATGCGCGAAAATAAATTACATCATTTCCCTAATTACAAACTAAACCAATGGCAATAATAAAATAAATGACGAAAAAATTAAATATGCATGCAATAATTCGAAACAAACTTAAACTAAAAGTAAACATGAAAGGAAATGAGCAACAAACCACAATTAATAATAAACGAGCAAGTATCAAGAAAATAATAATAAAATAAATGACGAAAATTAAATATGTATGCAATAATTCTAAACAAACTTAAACTAAAAGTAAACATGAAAGGAAATGAGCATGAAACAAAACCACAATTAATAATAAACAAGCAAGTACCAAGAAAGTAGTGAAAATAAACGAATAAAATTTTAAGAATGAAAAGAGACATTAAAGTAGCAAAAAAAGTGTAGAATATATTAAAATAGTGAAGAAATAAATAAAAATAATAAAGTTGGCTCAGCTGGAATAAATCTGGACCACTTGATGCATCAAGGGGTCCAAATTTAAACACTACACAGGCTCATCACAGCCACCAGATCAAAATCAAAGGGTTTGAAAAAAAGGCACAATAAATCAAAGGGAGTAGTGTACAAGATTTAAACAGGGAACATCACAGGCCATCAGATAAAGATCAAAGGGTTAAAAAGAAACGAAGGAGCATGGGATTAAAAATGTACAGGAACACACAATCATAACAACAAAAGAGGTATAAATAAGCTTTTCCAAAAAATAAATAATAAACACCACATTTCCCCTTCTCATTTTGGTTTTAGAGAGAGGGAGCAACCTCTCTCTAAAACCCATCCCTTCTTCCCCGTTCATCCCATCAGCTCCGGCGCGGTGGTGGCCGGCCCAACAGGGCGGCGCCACCGTGCCGGAGAGTTTACAACCACCATTTTTAAAAACAAATTCATCTATTCTACTCTTCTTTTCAAAATAAACACATATCCAAGCTTAGAAACTTGAAAACAAACCTAAAACTACCTAGATCTACAAAACAAAACAAACCACAAAAACTCCTTACCTCTCACTTTCTGTTCTGTTCGTTCCTTTCTTGTTGCGTTTCAGTCCTTCCTTCTTCTATTCTCAACCGTTCCTTTACTTCCGTTCGGTTCTGTTCCTCTTTGTTCCTTCGCGTTTTCTTCTTTCTTTCTTTCTTCCGTTCGGTTCTGTTTAAGAGTTGTGATGTTGTTGTTGTTTGGATTCGAATTTGTGTTTGAATCGGCAGTGACTTTTGATGAATCGGTGATAATGGATCAAAAACGAAAAAGGTTTATATGTTTAGAGGCCGGGGAAATCAGTTATGTATTTGATGGGTTGTTCATCATGTTCTTCATGAGTTCTTATTTTTTTTATTTTTTGTGGACTTTGATTTGTAAAGTTAGAAAATAGAAAGTGGAAATGTGTTTGTGTGTTGGAAAATGTGCCCATACGGTTGTTTCTGAAGATTCATGATATGTTCTTCATGGTTTTTGATTTTTTATAGTTTTGATTCGAAAAAGTGGAGAGAAGAAAGGGATTAGGGTTTTTTTGATTTGATTTGGGACTGACTTTTGACTCTGACGCATTTCTGACCCCTTGGAATGTGTGTCAGCCCCCTTCACTCACTGATTGGACAGACTATAAATAGTGACAAATTAGGGTTGGACCTGAAACTTTGACTGGACCAAAATGCCCCTGGCTTGGACAGCACTCCAAAGTCCTGAAAAAAAGAAGACTAAAAGGCCAAGTAGACAAAAAAACTAAAATAAAATATTAGATAAAAGATAAAAACGAAAATTGCTTTAAAAAGAAGAAAATTAATTGAGATAAAATAGAAATATTAAAAGTGAAAATAAGAATCAAGATAAAGGTAATAACACTTGAAAAATGTCCCTTCGGAACCAAAAAATGAGGTATTTCAAAATACCTCTCTGCCGAAATTTCGTCTGAGACGACAAAACTTCTCGGCTTTTTAAAACGAGTAAAATTTTCAAAAGTGGTCAAAAAATGGGGTATGACACTTAGAAATTCTAAACTCTTAAGAGTCTGTATCTGATTTGTATTGTGAACACCACTGATTGTATATCAAGCGTTAAACCTCAAACAATTTCTTTGTATTTCTGTTTGAATAAAAGTCTCTTGCAGTTGTGCTTGAGCATTGGAAGTCTCTTGATTGTGTTTAAGAGCATATGAAATCTCTTGCGGTTGTGCTTGAGTAGTTTGAAGTCTCATGCTAGTTTTAGCAATGAGCATTTGTAATCAGATATTACATTTTTAGTGAACTCTCCTTGGAAGTGCAAGGGGGGCATGACTACTTCCGGTTTGTGGAAGGAACCTGTATAATTGCTTTGTGTCTTTCTTCCCTCTGTGTGTGTGTGTGTGTGTGTGTGTGTTTTTATCCGCTGTATTTAGAATTTGAACATCACTTCAGAAGTTGTAATCTAACTGCTTCTGATTAGGAATTAAGTAGGAGAAAACGAAGAAAAAGCTAACACAATTAAACCCCCACCCTTCTTGTGTTTTTTCTCACCTTCAAGTTTTACCTCCAGAAGACATATACAACTCAAGTTATAATCAAAATACTACACATAGGTCAACACGATCGTGCACTCCTACCAGGCTTAAAAAAAACCAACTTTTTCGCCCCTTTCTATTTCGAATCAAGCTTAGGTGTCTTCATGAAAGTTTTATTTAATGATGTCAGATTTCAAATGGCTTTGGTTTCACCTCTTTTCAGTATCTACAACTTGAATTACGATTAAAACACCGTACCTGGCCATGCTGCATTTTTCCTGAGATGTTTAGCACAACTCTTTCTATAGATTCCAAAACTACTGTGAAAATTATATGGAGTTTAAGAGATTTGTTAGAGTTAGAATCAAATTTATTGATCCTAAACTAATAAACAAATATTAAGAAGTGTACTTAGGCATAATAAAAGGTGATTAGCTCAATTTACTAGTGAGACTATAGTTAATATCGAATAAGGCAATTAAAGGGAGTCAAGGGGATCATTATGAACAGGTCTTAGACCAATAAAGGAGATAGTAGAAGGATCTTAGGATGGGTAATGAGTATAGTATGACAAGTTAAAATAAAGAGTATGAACATGACTAAGATGAGATGTTAATGAAGTAAGGTGATGGTGTTAAGTGAGTTATATAGGAATAGACGAATAAATGATATCCATTAAGGACGAGATGCTAATAACGTAAGATTAGGATGTAAAATGACATTAAGACTTTATATAATACGAATGACGAAAATGACGAATGAAGTACATGCCTCCTAATAACAAGTAAAATGACGAAAGACGAAAAATGACGAAAGATGAAGAAAAATGACGAATGATGAAAAATGACGAATGACTATGATATAAAGATGATGTGTTGTTTATGTGTCTTTCTAAATAATGTTTGGTGAGTCTTCATGCATCATATCATACTTCATAATGACAAATGAAAAATGACGAAATGTATGTTTCAGTAACACATCTCTGAACTACATTATTATGACGATAGGATCCGGTACTGGCATGCACGTAGGTCTAGGAATGAAGTATGTTGCATATAGATCATGAATAGGAAGAACCATGATATTTGCTAATGATGTGAATGCTAAAGGTGTGTGCATAATGTTGTATGTATTTTATGACTCTATTACGTGAACGGTGTAAGATTCATGAATGATGACTGATGATGATATGATGATATAATTTCTTTCCTCATGTATCCCAATATATGTTATGATGTCCTCACCCCTTTGTTGTTGTTTGTGTGTTTCGGTGTCTTTACTCATGGGGTACAGATACACAGGAAGAGGAGACTTAGCTTTGCAGGACACTTAGAAGGTGGCGACGAGGACATATCTTCGTAGCTATTTATATATATTATTAAGTAGTCGAATAAATGCGTGCTCTGATCCGTAACACTAGGGTTGGGGTTAAACATTCATTGTCTTTATTTTCTGTTATTAAGGAACCATGATTTTATTTTATATTGTTGTTCAACAAATGCAGATGATGGATTCAACATGTTTAATTTATGAAATTTTATTTATCTAAACTATTTTCCGGTATTTAAAATGATGTGCTATATTTTTATTTTTTATTTTTTTGGCACAACAGATGAATGACGATGTGTAACATCCTTTTTAGATTGACATTTGCTTATTATTAATTAAAAGCAACGTTGGGGATTAGGGTTTTACGGTAAGTCGGTATTATTATCCGGGAAAACTTCTAGAATTTCTTTTACTACCGGCAAATCGCCAACTCACTGCTCAATATCAACCTTCAACGAAGCAATCATTATAAACACACAAGCTTTATTATCCTATGACTTCTTCACTTGCCCCGCGGTTAAATAATTCTCTCCCATCTGATCTACCCTCTTGGAGAATGTTACGCTTTTGGTTAAACAATTAATGTTAACTCCAAAAGATAACATCCAGTCTATTCCAAAAATAACGTCCTTATGCTCTAAAGGCAGAAACACCAAATCCAAATCAAAATCCATGTTACTAAAATTAACAGGACACTTAACACATACCAAGGAAGTGGTCACCGAGCCATTGGTCGGGATATCAATGACCATTCCTCTCAACAAAGGAGACATAGCAAGATTCAAACGTTCAGCACAACTAAGCGAAATAAAAGAATGCTTCACACCAATGTCAGTAATAGCCAACAAAGGAGAACTATTGATAAAGCAAATACCTCTAATCAAATTATCGGGTTGTTCCACCTCTCTGGCATTCAATGCAAAGACCTTTCATCCCGCCTTCTTCGGTTTCATACACTTCGTACTAATGTGCCCAACTTTTCCGCAATTTTAGCAAACAATCTCCCTACTCTTGCACTCATAAAACTTGTGACCTGCCTTTCCACACTTATAACAAACTTCCCCCTTCTTGCAATCACTAGCAAAATGTCCAAGTACACCACACTTGAAGCACTTCACACCTTCTACACTAGGCTTAGAGCCACCACCAAAATCATTTTTCTTTCCCTTATCCTTGCCATAAGGCTTGCCACGATCATTACCCCTTCCTTTGTTCTAATTCACCGCCTTGTAGAAGATAGCCGTAGCTTTACAAGCCTCATTAAACATCCGGAACTTGTTTACCAAAGTAGCAAACTCCATAATATCATGAAAACACACATACTGGTATATCTCCGGACGCAAGCCACTCTCAAACTTAATGCATTTTGACTCTTCTGCACCCTCAACATTGATGTAAGGACAAAAGTGAGACAACTCTTCGAATGTTGCCGCATACACCGCAACAAACATACTCCTTTGCTTCAAACCAAGAAACCCAATCTCATTCTTGTTTCTCACATCAGCTATAAAATAATTCCTCAAGAACTCTTCCTTGAACCGACTCCAAGACACCACAGCACCACCAACCTCCAAACTCATACAAGCATTCATCCACCAAAACTCAGCCTCCTCCGCTAGCATATGAGCACCCAATCTCAGTTTCTGATCATCATTAGTCACCATAGCTCTAAAAATCCGCTCAATGCCTTGCAACCAAGTCAATGCTTCATCCGGATCATACTTTCCCTTAAACTTCAGAGGATGGTTTCTCATGAAACGGTCTAACCTCAACTCGTCTGCTCCACCCTAATGCTGCTGACCCTGCATCGCATTCTCTTGAGCATACGCTAACACCTGAGCCATCATAGTCAAACCCTCTGTGATCGCCACATCATTCTTACCGAATCCATCCATCTCAATTCTACACAAACCACACCAACAGATAAGAACAACATCACATGTATCAACGGTAACTCAATACAATTCGCATACAATAGGCAAAATCACTGATTTTGGTCCGGGATAGACCAACATGGCTCTTATACCATATTGTAACACCATAAACCCTTAAGGCGATAAATCAAGAAAATAACTCAATTATTCGAAGATCTCACCACTTATACGCTTTACAAATAAGATGTCATTCAACTACATACATAATAGCTTATACGCTTTACTAATAGTTTCTAGCGCTTACCCCTCCGAATTTTGGATAACAATTTATGTCTTAATTGATGTAGTATCTAAATTACATTGGCCCAAGCCCATTGTTTGTAGACCTAATTCCACATCCTCTATTTCGTTGCTCGTTCAATATAAATGCAGCCGCATCTACAATATATTTCGACTTCAATTCTTCCAATTTTTCTCTGTAATGCTTCTTGTTTATTTCTACTTCATCTTGTTTCACATTTTTTTTCTGAAATTCTTCATATTATTTGTTTTTCCTATCTTGTGTTCCCTGATATTGCCGATATTTTAATCAATTTTTCAAGATCTCACCACTTTTTTATGTCTGTAAGTGATTAATTCTTTGATGTAGTATCTAAATTACATTGGCCCAAGCCCATTGTTTGTAGACCTAATTCCACATCCTCTATTTCGTTGCTCGTTCAAAATAAATGCAGCCGCATCTACAATATATTTCGACTTCAATTCTTCCAATTTTTCTCTGTAATGCTTCTTGTTTATTTCTACTTCATCTTGTTTCACTTTTTTTTTCTGAAATTCTTCATATTATTCGTTTTTCCTATCTTGTGTTCCCTGATATTGCCGATATTTTAATCAATTTTTCAAGATCTCACCACTTTTTTATGTCTGTAAGTGATTAATTCTTTGATTTTTCAAGGATTTTTATAAATTATTTAAGTTGGAAATTTGTACCAATCAATTCGATTTATATGCAGTTTGACATTGACACCCATCAATAGAATCCTCGATCTAACAAATTGACCAGGTCTACTATGTGTGTTTAGTTTTTTCACAAACTGTCAAATTAACCAATCTAGTTTGATTGTTTCAATAATGGATGAAGGTGAATGTGCATATGGATATGATAATGTTCATTCTAAAATTTGTCATAAATCTTACTATCAAATCGATGAAATACCAAAGGTATTCATCAATAATACATGTTCATCTTATTTGTGTTGTATGAATATATTCTCTTGAATGCATATTTCTCTTCACATTCTATATTCATTATGAATTGCAAATTATGCTAATATACTTTATATCTTTCAGGATGTCAAGGTTATGGAGAGACCAAGATGACCAATTGACGATTCACTTGAATATATTATTGGGAATGTACCAAATTTTCTAACTTATTGTCGAAAAATAATGTCATCTCTTATGCACTAACCATTCTCGTTTATAGATTTTTTTTTATTTTTTATTCAATAAGAATATATCGTGTTGTATTGTCTCCTTGAGAGTTTAATAAGTTTAACATACAATTCCTTGTTCTGTTTTTAGCTATGTATAACTTGCCATAAATATTTCATATGATTTGACAGGTACAAAAGAAACTTCGACAAATAAGAAGAAAAAGAAAAATAGGAGAAAGAAAGAAAAAGACCTTTCTCCGAAAAATACAATTGAAAATCATAATAAGGTTAGACTATGACCATTTTTTTAGATCACTATTTTGTTGTTTTCATGTGTTTTCTAGAGTAATCATTTTTCAAAATTTAATATATTTTTAGGAATGTATTCCTCTTTATTCTCCACATCCTAATGGCAATTTGGATATGATGATGATTTTAACCATTCGATGCAGGAAAACTAACAGGTTAGTCGCATGTCTTTCTTTAAGTTGTTAATCTGACGTGGATAAGCTCAAAACTAATGCATGTACACATAACGATTTATCTATTTTCAAATAAACCTTCATGTCCAAATATATTTTCTAATCTCTAAATAAATTTTATATTTTCTCAACTCTAGCCATGATGGTGTATAATTTTTTGCACTACTAATGCAGAGGTTGTTTCAATATACTCTATTATATTGGCAAACACTTATACCTTTCTTTGTTGATTTATCTTTTTTCTTAGGTGATAATTTCTTTATGTTGGGTATTTTGTATGTAGGGCTAGAATAGAAATTTATAATCTTTTATATATGAATTATACTTTTGTAGTTAAAAACAAATTCCATGAATCCAAAATGTGTGCTAATTTTTTTTTAACGATAATGTTTGTCTTGTCTTTTGTTTTTTTTTTAAATATAGTACTAAATTATAAAATTCAAAGTAAATCATATATATTGATTATTTTATTAATTAAATTGTATATTTTAATAATTAAGTAATAACACACACTATGGAAAAACATTAAAATGAATAATTGAATTCTATAAATTGAGGGTTGAGGTACATAACACCATCAATCTATAAGACATCCCTCCTTCAAAAACATTTCATCCTCTCCTTCTCTTCCTCCTCCTCCTCCTCCTCCTCCTAAATCAACCACCACTGGTTCTGATAGATTGATGAAATGGTTGTATGGCTACAACAAAACCACGTCATTAGCAGATACTAATAATTTTGATAATCATGCTCTAGGAATCGTAAAATCAATGCAAATTGTTAAAGCTCAATTTGAGAATCTACATGCATCAACATCTGTTAGTAATAATATGAATGATGTCACCAACAACATGTTGGTGTTGAATGCTGCTTCTTCTTATGATCATCCCCCTTGAGACGATAGTCAAGGGAGATCAGGATTATCATAAGCAGAAGAAGTATTCAACACCAACATGTTCTTGTTGATGACATCATTCACATTATTACTAACAGATGATTGTGATAATGCATGTAGATTCCCAAATTGAGATTCAAGAGTTTGCATTGATTTTATGATTCCTGGAACATGATTACCGAAATTATTATTATCAGTTGATGATGTGGTTGTGTTGTAGCAATACAACCATTTCATCAATCTATCAGAACTCATGGTGGTTGATTCAGGAGGAGGAAGATGATGAGGCGGAAGAGGAGGATGAGAGGATGAAGTGTTTTTGGAGGAGGGATTTCATATAGATTTATGAAGTTGTATACTTCATCCCTCAATTTATAGAATTTTATTATTCATTTTAATGTTTTTCTTTATTGTGTACTATTACTTAATTATTAAAATATTCGAATATATTTAATATAGATGATTTACTTTGAATTTCATAATTTAATACTATATTTGAAAATAGGTCAAGTCAAATCAAAATACAAGCAATATTATATCAATAAAGTAAAGTTAAATGTTTTTGGTAATGTATTTGGACCATATATATTTGACTTCTTGAACATATTTATCCTTAAAGGACCATAAATATTGACTTCTTGAATATATTTTTTCTTAAATTTTTTTTTTAAGAAGCTAAACTAGCCCAGTTAACTTGGCACCGGAGGGAATCGAACTTGAGACCTCGAGGAGGAGCACACTCTCAGGTCCCAAGCTAATACCACCGGACCAACCCAAGTGGGTTTTTCCTTAAATTTTGTTACTAGCGGAGTAATAGTTTAATTTGATTAAAACACACTTGGGTCGGTCTGGTGGTATTGGGTTAGTAGTACCTTACAGTATGCTCCTTCTCAAGGTCTATGATTCGATTCTCCCCTATGTCAATCCACTTGGTTTGATATGGTGGTATTGGATCGGTACCTTGGAGTATGCTTCTCAATGTCTAAGGTTCGATTATCCCCGGTGCCAATTTAGGTGGGGTGGCTTAGCTTCTTCAAAATAAAAAAGTTTAATTTGTATAAAATTTCACTAGAATATTATCATTTATTTTATTTAATAAGTATCTATATGGATGATGTGTTTGGTTTAGAGGCATCAAAAACAAATATCCAAAGATATGATCTAACTTTACAAATGGTGGCAGCAATGATTTCTCTGATTTTGGGAATATACTTGAGCATTGTAAGAGATGTTGTAATTATCTTTTTGAAAACTCTAAGATTGAGTGTAACACCCATACTTAAAGTGTCTAGAACATTTAGCATGTGTGTTAACTATCTTGTACTGGATACATTAATTACAAAACTGAATACATAAACTGGCTGAGGTAATAATGTACACAAGTCTCGAGTGTTATGTTAAAGTATCTGAGATAATAATGTACACAAGTCTCGAGTGTTATGTTAAAGTATCTGGTACATGAGAGTACATAAAAATCTGGATGAATGATACATATACTAACTAACAAGTATATAACATCATTTACAAAACTTAGAACATGACAAAACAAGAGACAGAAACACTAAATCCAGCACAAGCATGATCCGTCAGTAGCCTTTCCTTACGCTTGATGCTTACTACTTGAGTACCTGAAGACAAATAAAATGATTGGGATGAGACATGATGTCTAAGTGAGTTCCACCTAATCTTGAGCTATAGGAAATTTCAAGGCAAACCTACGATTGCCATTTGTTTACACATAACCCATTTGGGTTGCTTATACGTGCGTGTGTGCTCTACCTACCTGAACGATCATGAGATACTAAGATCGTTATCTGAACTATCTAACATATCCTGAAAATTGGACGACCAGGGGTAGACTAAGGTCGTCATCTGCGTGCTATTATAAAACTGTTATGATGCATATGCATATACATGTTTTGATTTATAAACTGTTCATATTAATGTTAGAAAGTTAGCATTGAACAAACATAATTATCTGAGTTCATTTTCCGGAATAGATCCCGAGTGGAGTAACCCCGGTCACCATCACACTGCTATCTGGTGAAAATTCCTATATGAGGATAATCACCAGAACTCCTCTTGTTGTTGTGTAGATTTCTCAAGAAAATCCCATCCAACCTAATCTTGAGCTAACGAGGGACGCAACTTAATTACGCATAATTGAAACATTCGGGATTTGCCTTTTAACTGGGGTTCTAATGTTACCCAGGTTTGCCCCGCTCCGTTTCATATGCTTTAACTGATAAGTCTTTTCTGTTTGCATATCTAATGCACTGGCTGTTCTATTTTCTATAACAAATATCTGATAATTCTATGCATATATCTAATATGCTCCGACTATTCTGATTGTTCTAGATTCGATTATCTAAATCGAAGCCTTGTAATACAATAACCATTTTCTTAGAGTTAGAGTCTACCTGGGTACAACATAATTATATATAAACACTTTCTTGAATGCAAGGATGTTGTTTTAAAGCCTAATTATATATGTCAAAATCACAGGACAAGTTTCTAATCATTTAAAAAGGTTTGCGAGGCAAAAATGTTGAGAAATAGTGCCATTTTTGCGGATCTGCGATTGGCTAATTGATTAAATGTATGGCTAATCGACTAGCCTGTGAATTATATGGTAATCGATTATCTATAAGGGATAATCGATTACCCAATGAAAAATCAGTTTTCAGCAATATTTCTCGGCACTTTTGTGGAGTTTGAACTTAGTGATTTTCATGTCATTTCAAGCCAACAAAAACAGACATTTGTAGGGAAAATCAAGCAATTAATAATCGACAAACCCAAACATTCATGTGGGGAATTAATTAAACTAATCATTCATACTCAAAACTCATGTTTTTCCTCACAATTCATACACACAAACAAATGGCGGGATCTATCCTAACATGAACTCACCTTTAATCCTTTAAAATAGCCTAGGCTCGTCTCACTTTCGCATTTCAAACCTCAACCAACTTCACGCTCAACCATGAAGGAATCCGTAATTAATCTGAAATCATTTATAACCGATTGAAATTCACATTGTAGCTCATTCCGGAAAAATCTACATTAAACCCCTAGGCATTTTCAACATGAATTTCCACACTTTAAATGTGTTTTTTGAGTTTGTTTCTAATCCGAATCACACGAAATTTATATCTGAATTGAAGGGAATTGAATGTAGAATCTAAAAATCCAATAACTACTCAGTTCCAGGTCACACAACCAAAACCATGACGAAAAAAATCACATACATGCTATACGATTTCTTTTACCCAAATTCCATAAAAATCAACCATAAATAGCTTATCACTCAAAATCAATTCCAGCACCAACACTTAATGAAACACTCACCTTTAAATTTTAGCATCTCTCTAAGCTTCCAATCCATCTTCAGCCCTAGCCTCAACTTGTTGTACCCTTTTCTTGAAGCTTATGACCTAAAGAGCTTGATTTCCAATTGTATGCATAATTGGAGCATTAAGGAAATAGATAAATTAATGGGGTGGAGCTTGTGATGTTACTGCCTGTGAAAGAGAGACGAGAGTGAGGTAGATTGGTGTTGTTTTGTTTGGTTCTTATATATTGTCAAAACATGCAAGTTATGTACAATTCCCACTTTGTCCTTTCATTTAACACCAAATTATACTTGTGTCCATTAATTATCCCTATGTACTTGTCTAATTATTTCCAATTAGTCTCCAATAATTACTTCTAATTAATATTATCTATTAATTAAAGTTGGATTGTTACATCTTTACCCCCTCAAAATTTAGAATCTCACTTGAGGATGGTACATGCAGCTTCTTTACACTTCTGAATTTTCTTGCCAACAAATGCGCATCGTAACCGATTCTTTCAGCTTCAAACTCGATCATCGAGTTTCCATTGCTATCCGAGGATCTGATATCTTAATCATCCATACCAATGGGATTGAGCTGATAGATTAGAAATGATTTCAAAATCTTGAATTTCCAATTCCATGTGCCAAAGGTTTTGATAATAAATTCCTCTGTTATTTGCGCAGTCCTTTTCGACACATCGATCCATTCCTATTTTCCCTAAATTTTCTCGCCCTTCCAGCATTTTATCGCACTTCAGATGCTATCACAAAATTCTAATCTCCGACTTCCATGTTACAAGTATAAACATAGCTTCTACTATCGGTTTCGTTCTCTCTGAATCTGAAACATACTACTTTAACAATCATAAATATCTGCTTCCACTTCTACTGTAGAATTCTTGAGGGTTTGAGTGATCTTAGAGATATCTGACTTTCCATCTCAACTTACCATTCATAAAACACCTTATTCATATCAGGATCAGTAGGAACTATCCTCATGAATCTCTTCTAAAACTCTTATGTTCAAAATACACATCTCGTTCTCAAACAACACTGTTCTAGCTACTATTATAGGGAACAAATTATCCTATCTTACTCTTAATCTCGTATTCATAACTTGAATTTGCACAGTCTCATACTGTAGGCCACAGATGATTTCCAACTTGCGTGATAACATTATTTTCCTTACCCGCGAAGCATCTTCCAGAATTTCGTGGTTTGAAACATTCTTGAATTCCTTTCTTAAATTTCTTCCCATTAGAGTTCATTATATGCTTGGTTTGTCATTACTTACTAACAATCCATAAATATCTTCAAACCATAGTCTTAGACGTTTATGTAATTTGTTACTTCACTCTTACATTATTCTCAGATGCGCAACTCTGATCTATCAACTTACTTTGTCCAGCCTTCTAATTCAACTATACGAAAAACTCCATGGTTAACTTAACTTCATTATAACTTCACGGTCATTGAGACGAAAACTACTTCACATCATGTTGCTTAAACTCTTCTTATTACTAATCCTTATACAAATCCATTTTCCCTAAGGTTCCAAAAGAACTCACTGCTCCAACTTGCACTCTAATAGTATGAAGGTTAACTTTGTTCCATGTATCGCTTTGATATTCTCACTTATGACACGTTCCAAGATATCGCACTTTTCTTTAGACACATACCACATGCTTCTTCTCGTAAGGTGTCCCCAGAATGCTTCCCACATTCACATCATCCATACACAAACTACTTGGTGGTTTAGGGCTTACTTCCACCTATCTCCGTTCTTGTCCATAGTTGCAATCCTACTTATAATCTCTTCTGAGACAGCTTCGGCTTCCAAAAATTCAATCTAGTCGATATAGCCACCCTTTTGGTTTACACAACAACTTGAGTAAGAAAACTCATCGAAGGAAACTATATAACTTCTTAATAGCTTACTACATTCTTGACTTTTTCGTACCAGTGACGATTCCCGAAGAACATAATCTTGAATAATCCCCATCAAATCTTTCTCATTTATCCGCAACACATAGATCTATTGTATTCCTGTGTTAATTCTTGCCTTTAATATTCCATTAAAGGATTCTTACATCATTCGTCCATTGGTCTCCTAAGTTCTGGAAACTTACTACTCAATTTCTATCTCCGATTCGTCGAAGGTTACATCTCGCATCTTACCATGGAAGGAATTTCATTCACTTACTGTTGAACTTACTTTTCTCATTTCAAAACATCTTAATAACTTGCTATAATTCCATACCAATTTTCTCTTTCTATTCTGCAATCTTGAATTTGCGCTCAAAACTATAGCTTTAGTCTACATCTTATTCTTGCTTCTCAACTACAGCTCCCATTAAAGGTCTTAGATCAATCCTTAAATATTCTTGAGCCTTTTACTTCTTCGGTATCCACATAAAAGTGTCGTTCAAAAATATTTGAGTACTTAGTCTTAATCTTAACATTTCCACTGCGTTTTAGTAAATTCTTCATCTTCAACTTCACAATCCACCGACCACCATTTGGCGCGGAGTACTTCTACACCAACACTTGTCTTAAGTTCTGACATTCTGATCTATCTCCTTCATACACTTCATTCATCCTAGGTCATATTCAGGTCTCAGACATTCGTTCTAATGGTCATAAACTCGATCGAGTTGACCAGATTCGGCTAGATATGATACTTATAATAAATATCCGGAACCCAACCGTCGAACTCTATTCATTGAATTTTTAATGACCCAAGGCACGATCTGAATGGACCTGCTCTGATACCAAATTGTAACACCCATACTAAAAGTGTCGAGAATATTTAGCTTGTCGTTAACTATCTAATACTTGATACATTAATTACAAACTAAATACATAAACTGGCTGAGATAATAGTGTACACAAGTCTCGAGTGTTATGTTAACATATCTGGTACATGAGAGTACATGAAAATCTGACTGAATGATACATATACTAACTGACAAGTATATAACATCATTTACATAACTGAGAACATAACAAAACAAGAGACAGAAACATTAAATCCAGCACAAGCACGACCCGTCAGTAGACTTTTCTTACCCTTGCTGCTTACTACCTGAGTACCTGAAGACAAATAAAAGGATTGGGATGAGACATAATGTCTAACTGAGTGCCACCTAATTCTGAGCTATAGGCAATTTCGGGAGAAACCTACGATTGCCATATGTTTACACAAAACCAATTTTGGTTGATTATACGTGTGTGTGCTCTACATACCTGAACAATCATAATATACTAAGATTGTTATCTGAACTATCTAACATATCCTGAAAACAGGAAGATTAGGGGTAGACTATGGTCGTCATCTGTGTGCTATTATAAAATTGTTTTGATGCATATGCATATACATGTTCTGATTCATAAACTGTTCATATTAATGTTAGAAATTTAGCGTTGAACAAACATAATTGTTTGAGTTCATTTTCCAGAATGGATCCCGAGTGGAGTAACCCCGGTCACCATTCCACTGCTATCTAGTGAAAATTCCTATATGAGGCTAATCACTAGAATTCCTTTTGTCGTTGTGTATATTTTTCAAGGAAATCCCATCCAGCCTAATTTGGAGCCTGAGAGGGGCATAACTTAATTACACATAATTGAAACATTCGAGATTTTCTTTTTAACTGGGGTTCTAATATTACCCAGGTTTGATTCGCTCCATTTCAATGAAACATTTGGGATTTTCTTTTTAGTTGGGGTTCTAATGTTACCCAGGTTTGCCCCGCTCCATTTCATATGCTTTAACTGATAAGTCTATACTATATGCATATCTAATGCAATGTCTGTACCATTTTCTATAACATATATCTGATAATTCTATGCATAAATCTAATGTTCTCCGACTATCCTGATTGTTCTAAATTCGATTATCTAAAATCGAAGCCTTGTAATACAATACCCATTTTCTTAGAGTTAGAGTCTACCTGGGCACAACATAATTATATATAAACATTTTCTTGAATGCTGAAATGTTGTTTTAAAGCCTAATTACTTGATTTCATGTCCCTTTTAATTAGATCAGAATCAAAGGACAAGTTTCTAATCATTTAAAAAGGTTTGGGAGATAAAAATGTTGAGAGATAGTGCCATTTTTTAGGTTCTGCAATTTGCTAATCGATTACCATGTATGGCTAATCAACTAGCATGTGGAAAAATCAGATTTTTGCAACAAACATATATGATAATCGATTAGCTATAAGGGCTAATCGATTACCCAGTGAAAAATCAGTTTGCAACACTATTTCTCACACTTTTGTGGAGTTTGAACTTGGTGATTTTTCTGTCATTCCATGCCAACAAAAACAGAAATTTGTAGGGCAAATCAAGCAATTAACAATTAACAAATCCAAACATTCATGTGGGGAATTAATTAAACTAATCATGTAAACTCAAAACTCATGTTTTTCCTCACAATTCATACACACAAACCCATGGTGGGATATATCCTAACAGGAACTCACCTTTAATCCTTTAAAATAGCCTGGACTCGTCTCACTTCCGCATTTCATACCTCAACCAATTTAGAGCTCAACCATGAGGGCATCTGTAAATAACCTGAAACCACATATATGCCAAAAACCATGACGAAAAAAACCACATATATGCTATACAATTTTTTTTACCCAAATTCCATAAAACTCGGCCATAAATAGCTTATCACTCAAAATCAATTCTAGTACCAACACCAAATTCAAACTTAATGAAATACTCATCATTAAATTATAGAATCTCTTTAATCTTCCATTCCAACTTCTGCCCTAGCCACAACTTGTTGTACCCTTTTGATTTCGTGCTCCTATTCCTTACCCAGAACTTCTTGCTCATTGTAAACTTTTCTTGAAGCTTATGACCTAAAGAGCTTGATGTCCAATTGTATGCATAATTAGAGCATTAAGGAAATAGATAAATTGATGGGGTGGAGCTTGTGGTGTTGCTCGTGAAAGAGAGATTAGAGTGAGGCAGATTAGTGTTGTTTGGTTGAAAGGGAGATTAATGAGGGAGGATGAGTATTTGGTCCTTATATAGTGTCATAACATGCAAGTTATGTACTATTCCCACTTTTTATTTCCACTTAACACCAAATTATACTTGTATCCATTAATTATCCCTCTATACTTTTCAACTTATTTCCATATAGTCTCCAATAATTACTTCTAATTAATATTCTTCTATTAATTAAAGTTGGATTGTTACATCGAGTTTCGTCGTAGACAAGCGAATGAGACCGCTCAAACTTTCACATGAGAGGCCACATTCTTAGTTAGTCTCCATATTTTTAATAATGCACCACCTTGTATTTAGTCCTTGATATCTAATGAAAATCTATAAACCATTTCGTATAACGCCCTATTTCTATTAAAGCGATAAAACACATGAATATAATAAATATTCAAGAAATAGATGCAGCGTCTTCAACCAATTTCAAAACTGTTGGAACAAATGGGTTTAACGATACCACTTTGAGTTTTGATGATAACAAGGTATTAAAAATTGTCAATTAGATATGCTAATATTTGTTCAAGTGTACATGATCTTAATTCAAGTTGTGAATCTTAGAAAGTATCCTACAAGAACAAATGAAGAGAAAAATCCTAAAAGTAGCTCGTTACAAGTGATTATGAAGAAATTATGAAGAATCATCAGAAGCTGTTTCGAGAGGTTCTGAAGACAAAGAAAGTCTGAAGAAGCCGCCTCGAAGATGTACAAGACTTGGAGAGTCTGCAGAAGCTGGTTCAAAGAAATGCTAAGCAAGAGGTTCTGAAGATCCAGAGCATCTGAAGAACAAAGAGAGTCTGAAGGAGCTGAAGAGAGTCCGAAGCTCATCAGAGTCTATATGGTCTACAGAGAGTCTGAAGATTGCTGATCAAGTATTTGGTTATATGAATCTCTGATGGTATTTCGACTGCAAAGGAACGTTTACATGGTATAACAGCAAGCTTCAAAGTCAACTTGAGCATGGGATGCTTAACGACAAGAATGCAAAATTAAGATAGAGTACTTTGTACGAACTCTGTTTCCACTACTCCACTACCTCGTACAAATTGGAAGTTGTGTCTACCGGTATCTTGCCTCAAATGGAATGGAATTCAAAATCTGTATTGAAGGACGATTATCATATCAAGAAACAGATCAACAATATTTGATCAAGCTTCTAGATTACTCAGAGAATAGACTACTGACTCTGAACGTTTTTATCAAGCTATTTGCTATTCTTCCTGAGTCATATAAACATATCAACAACTTAGAGAATTCTTACAAACTTGTTTATCCTAGAATTTCTAAGTATCACAGAAAACAGAGTCTCTCATTGTTTTGTAACACCATTGATTGTATATCAAGTGTTCAATCACTCTTTCAATTTTCTGTAAATTTTGTTAGAAGTATCTTGCCTGCGTGCTTGAGCATTTAAATTCTCTAGGGTGTGTCCTTGAGCAAAGAAGTCTCTTTCTTGTGTGCTTGAGCAAAAAAGTCTCTTGCTTGTGTGCTTGAGCATTGGAAGTCTCTTACTGTGTGTTTGAGCAACTTGTAATTGTTATTACATTTTAGTGAAACTCTCCTTGGAAGTGCAACGGGGACAGGACTACTTCCGGGTTGTGGAAGGAACTTGTATAATTGCTTGTGTTCTCTCTTTCACTTATCTCTTTACTATTTCCGCTACAACAGACTCTGATCTTCCATCAGGTCCTGAACTTGTTCAGACTCTGATCCTGGAAAACAGATTCATACTCTTTAAGAGTTGTGAAAAAGTTAACACAATTCAACCCCCCCCCCCTTCTTGTGTTTTTCTCACCTTCAAAAACAACATGCATGCATATATATAAGTTCTCAACAGACGCAGCGGATATAAATCATACATCATATAATTCAACATGTCCACATAAAAAACTCCAAATCCCGACATATGGGCAAAAACTCCAACAACATAAATAATCTCAAACGAGTAAAGACAACGACGTCCTAATCAGAGCCTAATCTAGACTCAACAGAAAAAATAGAGGAAGCTTCTGCTATCCTCAAGCAACTTACCAAGCATGCAAACTCACTAAACCTTCATGTCGTCTACCTGTCCATACAGATAGGTAGGCGGTCCACCACCGACCACTGAGGGTTAGCTTCACATCAATAATAATCAAAAATATACAAATATAAGCATTCAAGGATTCATGCATAACACATATACATAACCATCCCTCCTAGAATACTAACATTACATGAATATTGTCCCCTATTCCATATCACAATCCTAATATAGCATAACAAACATGTTCAACTCTAATCACGTTATCAACATAAGCTCATCATTTATCAACATCAATCAATGAAAGAACTACTCACCTTATCTCATTTATTCTAATAAACTTAACAAATACAATCCATCATTTCAAGTATAAGCAAGAAAGTCATCATCACCGAAAGATCATAAAGTCGCATTCATATAAATCACACTTCATTATTTTCACTGAAATAAACATCATCAATTAAGATCATCAAATGTACAAGTATCACCATTAACAACAAACATCAACAAGTACACATCTTCACATATTCACCAAATATCACCAAGTGTACAATTCACCAAAGTTCACACAACATATAATCAAATATGAACGACTGAACATAAATTAATCAAATTAAGCTTCAATTAATTAACAAGAGCATTCAACCTCAACATACACATCAACACAACAGGTCCAATTATCACAAGTATGTATGCATCAAACACACTTATCACCAACTCAACTATCATCAACACATAAGCAAAATAGGACTCATGTCAATTCATGCTATGTGCCTAGACTCAACTTCTATATGCATGTGGTACCAATCTCCTCAAGGTCGTCACCTTATGATCCAACAAACACATCAAAGTCAACAGCTATAATCAACGGCTATATAGATATCAACATCCGACACGACATATGATGCATGAACATATGACTCAATCAACCATGCATATGTTCACAACAATTCAACGGCTATATTCAATGGCTATAATCAACGGCTATATGCATATACATGCATTCATCACCAATCACATCAAGTTAGCATATATGAATTCACCACCATGTATACATTCATCAACAATTCAACATGTATACATTCATCAACAATTCAACATGTTCACAACAACTCGCCAACAATATTAACTTGTATACATTCATCAACAATTCAACATGTATACATTCATCAACAATTCAACATCGTTATAAAACGATAACTCCATACAATTTCTCATAATTCAAGTGAGGAGAAAATATATCAAATCATGAGAATCATCATATTCAACACCTAGAAATAATTCACATATCTTCATATAAACATAACAAACTATCCACAAAAGATTTGCCAAGTATTTAGTCTTAAAGATTATTTTCGACAAAGTTCGTCCATCATTTTACCACTATAAAAATAATTGAGATAAATAAATCAAAACCAACTAAACAAGGTCGAATGCCTCAACTATGTATACAACTAGACCACATATGAGTGCAATGGAGTATACGTGTGCGTTTCACCGGCCAATTATACGAAATCATCAAAATCACAAAGTTTGTCTCAATTTATCATATTGCAAAATCATTTCATTATTAAAAGTAAACTAAGTTTGATTCAACAAAACATAGGTTAAACACTCTTAAACATTCTAATTAAACTCCTAAAACTCAAGATTTGAAGTTTGGAAACAAACCAAAAGTTTCGGCTTGATTTAGAAACCGTTAAGCTAAATTTTCGTAAAAGTATTCCAAGACCCGCTTGGAGTGTTTCTATCATAACTCAAAATCAACAAAACATTTTAAAGTTAAACCAAAGCCATTGGAAAGCTAACTCAATTATCTAAAACTTTCATGTTTACACCAAAGGCCAATTCATAATGGAAAGGGGTGAAAAATAGTGAAATACGAAGGATCTGGCTCACCAAAATCGTAACCCGATTTTGGAAATCGCGGCACGTTTTTATGTCTAGAAACTACTGAACATTCTGCCATCAAAATCGTGGTATGACTGCAAAAATCGCGGCACGATTTTGACAGCATCAGGTCTAAAAATCAGTTTTTCATAAAGTGCGTTTTCCATCATTTTAGGCCCTTCCAAGGTTCAAAATCAAACTCAAGCACACTCAATTCACCATACTAATGTCTTCTAATCATTTCCAGCCCATTTTTCAAGAAAACCTTCAAGAACAACACAAATTCATAGCAATCTCAATGATTATGGATACCCATAGCTTCAATCAACAACCACAACATCTCACAACAACATTTAATCATAGATTCAATCATAAATCAACAAAAACATATCAATATTCATCAATTGGACACAATTTACAAAGTAACCAACATCATATCACTATATCATTCAATTTTCATGTTAACAACTTAATCAACAACTAATTCATGTACCCAAACATATCTAGATCATATGAACAAGAAATTCAACAATTAAGTTCATGAAAATCACTTATTCAAATAAGCACTTTAGCTCCAATCCTTGAGCTTTTAACCCTTCTCTTGCTCCTAAGCCTCTTCTTTTGAAACCCTCTCTCTAGCTCCTCTTGAACTTCTCTCTCTAGCTTCTCTTTCTAAAACTTTAAAATGAATGGAATAACCCTAATTTTCTCTCCTCGTGAGTTTATAAGCCTATTCTCTTAATGGGTCTAATTCACCAAAGTTTCTAATTCATTAACTCAAGACTTTTAATTCACTCGCGGTAAAATATAACGACTAAACAACGGTTCTAATTAATTATCTCAACAAACATAGTAACTTAGCATAATTAATGATTCTCACTCGAAACAATAAAAATAACTCTTGCCGTAAAATTACTAAATTACCCTTTCTTGCTAAATGACTAAAATACCCCTAAGTTCAAAATGACCAAAATACTCTTCTAACACCGAATTCTACGAAAACACACAAAAATGTATTTAATCACATCTTAGCACAAATAAACACAATTAAAATTCATTAAAATAAAACTAACAAAAATCGGGATGTTACATTTCGCGTCAAAATAATAATAATCTATACTATATTTTTTACTATAGTAAATAACATGTTTTGCATATTTTGGAGTGACTTTTTATATTTCCAAAATTACCCTCAACTTTCAATACATATATCACATATAACAAATAGATAAGAGTAAATTCAAATATTGAAATAAAAGTGTACCAAACACGATATAAGTATATATATGTCCAATTTTTTTCTTTATCATTTAAAAAAATGTAATAAACATATGAGTGTCTCAATCTTTACTTTTTCATTATCTCAATTATTCTCTTAAACAACTTTTTTTATAATAAAGATTGTTGTTGGTGTCATTAAAAAAAAAAAAGAATTTAGATTATAATTTTTTGTTATATTGTTGGTGTCATTGAAATAGATAATCATGGTTAGTTTGGTTTGTTATAACTAAAAGCAACAAACATTTATATTTTTAGTTTTAATCAAAATCAAAATTTCATAAAAAAAAACATCGTTCATAATTTTCAAGATTTTTTCTAAATTGCCTTTGAAAATTGGTGGGCAATTTACCCAAACCAATAAAAAACAGCCATATAAAAATAACATTTATTATTTTATTTCGCAATTTTAGCATGTATTTTATTATTTGCATATTCACCCCTTATTATATTAAGGGTCAATAGCTAGTGCTTTACCCCTTGTAATATAAGTCATTTCCGGTTTTCTCCCTGTAAAATTTTCTTTTTGGATTCCGTCTTTGTAATTTAAAGTTATTTTGTTTTGGACCTTCATGAATTTTGACTGTACAAAATCGATGATATGGCAGGGGGTAATCCAAAATTTGCTCAAATTAACAGGGGGTAAAACGAAATTTGCTCAAATTGCAGGGGTAAACCGAAATTTCCTTAAATTACAGAGGGCAAAAATTTTCATGAAGGTCTAAAACCCAAAAATCTTCAAATTACAAGGACGAAATCCAAAAAATATATTTTAGAGGAGGAAAACCGGAAATGACATATATTACAGGGGGTAAAACACTATTAACCCTTAAATTAATAACATTTTACAATTTAAACCATCAAATTAATTAGATTTCCCCTTCAATCCAATCACTCTCCAAACCTATTTTTTTCTTTCAGATATGGATTCAACAATGTCATTAACAACATGAATGGATTCCAATTAAGAATGGCTTTGCAAAAATCATTAAAAATAAAAAGTACCATCTTGAGAATCAAACAAGTGTACACACTCACGAATCATATAACTTAACAACTTGACCATAAGCCATTTATGAGATATTTTGGAATGCAAGATATGTGTTATTGGTGAGCAATATACTTGTAGTGTATTATAATCCAAGCTTTAGTAAAAAATAATACCAATTTATATGTGTGTGTATATATATATATATATATATATATATATGTATATATATATATATGAAATGGTAAATATTTATAAAATAAAACAACATGAATTCATATTCATTTTTTTTAATACTTGTATATTATTCTTAAATTCATACTATTTATCTAGATTCGATGACCTACAACAATGTTTCATTTGTGATCAACCAAACTGTGATTTATTTTAGGACCGACATTACTTTCGGATCAGATGAACTATTTAAAGGTGTAACCTAAAAAGATGGACTGAAAATTGTAAATGTAATGTTTCTATTAAATATTTTTGCCTTTTATATGTAAACAATCTATTAAATATTTGCACTGCGCTCGCTGAGGATTTTATTTGCTGATGTAAATTTTTATGTATTCATATGAGAAAGTTAATATGACAAAATTCTGAAAACTAATAACTATTTTTAAAATATCAACATTAATGTAGTGATTATATTAAATATTTTTTTATTTTATTTGCAAAACATTGTTAAATAATTGTACTACACTCGTCGCAAAATTTACATGCTTATATTGCGGAAGCAGAATTTATGTACCAATATGAGAAATTCATTGTGATAAAATGTTCAAAACTAATGATTATTTTCTTCTTGAGATACGGGCGTATTTAAAAACAAATAAATTTAAATTCAACGAAATCATATCTTCTACAAAGACATTCACTTGGGAAGCGGAAGCCCTTCTGAAGGAAGTTATTCAGGAGCAGATGAAACTTTTTTTACTTCTGCAACAAGTAGCAAATAGTTTCATATCTTTATTATTTTCCCTAACAGAAAGATGGATGTTGAGGCAAAATCCCAAATTAATTTTAAAGATAATAAACCTTGATGTTTAAGGAATTAATGGACTTTGATTAATTTCTTGGTATTTAACTTGTGCTCTTGAGTGTTTTAACTAAAACAAGAACAAGGTTTGAATCATACCAAGATACAAGAAATCAAAGGACATTTGGCTTTATAAACTAACTCTGAGTTCAAAAAGTTAGTTCAAAAAGTTGCTCAGAGTTCAGAATGTTCAAGCATAGTTCAGAAGGTTGTTCTTATACAAGCCCAAAAACTCAAGAACATGCAAGACACACGTGACATGAACAAATGTCCAGTAAAGTACATTGATATAGATCAATCAAGCAATAAAAGCATTTACAAGATTAATGTATAAAAGGATCTTCAATGTTCATTCAAGATTATGAACACTTGAAGTACTACGATATTCCAATGAGAATATCATCGTAGATGTTACAAACACTGCACTTCATTGATGTTTCACTATAAGGATTTGATTACATTAAATGGAAGTCTTACAAATCATCCTAAGTGAAACAAAAGGAACATTCAGATGATCAGTATGTTGAGCTCAGCACATGCTTTTGTCTGTGAACAGTAACATTTGGTAAAAAAAATGAAAGCAAAAGCAAAAGTGAAGATCTTGTGTTATTCAATCAGAATTAGACAAATATGGGAGTTGGTACAGTAAATGGACAACACAATCGCTCAAAGCAAAAGCAAAAGTGAAGATCTTGTGTTAATCAATCAGAATTAGACACTTATGGGAGTTGGTACAGTAAATGGACAACACAATCCCTCAAAGCAAAAGCAAAAATGAAGATCTTGTGTTATTCAATCAGAATTAGACACATATGGGAGTTTGTACAGTAAATGGACAACACAATCCCTCAAAGCATGAGCATAAAGATGCATATCCACTTTTCTCTCTCCTGCACACATTCCAAGGCAAATTTGGAAAGGCATTGTCCAGCAATATTCTAAAGTATATGCAATTGACACTACTTGTAACACCCTAAACTCTAAAAGTGATAAATTATGCTAATGATACAACCTTATCAAGAATCTAGATGTTACTTCTTCAATAAATCACCAAGCATGCATAAATAATACTTTTCTCAAAACATCGTAGAGGAATAAAAACATCATCACAACTACATTTAATAAAACATCTCTAAATAGCCATGTCTCAAAATCATGCTACACCACAAAATACAAAATCTCGTCTCAACAACTGAGTCATAAAACAATAAATAGTCATAAGACTCCAAACAAAAAAATGTTCTAATTTGAGCCGACACACTAGACTCCAAAAAACGGTAAACGAGGAAGCTCCGAGCCTTCCTTAGGCAACTCACCAATGAAGAGCAACTAATCATGCAAGCTGCCTCCTCATCCATTTGAATAAGGTAGGTGGTCAAACAAACGACCACTAGGGGTTAGTTCATAATTCATAATCGGTGAAATAATTAACCAAATTCAAGTTCACGATATTAACAAATTCAACGTCATCATAAGTCCACAAGTATACAAACACAATTCAATAATGTATATAATTAGAGTCTGGATCAAATATTCACAACCATCAACAAGTCCACCAATGCACATATGCATCAATTCACATAATCAAGTACGACTCAACTCACCACACATCAAAATTTATGCATGTTCTAGACTCATCTAGATGTATGTGGTTCCAAAGGATTCCGGAGATAATTTTACCATTTGAATCCACGCCCACGTAAGAGTACACCCTCTAATTACATTTCTTCATAAATTAACACCAAAGACATTATCAAGTTTTACAATCCACACAACCAACAAGTCATAGTTCAAACAAGAGTCTTCATACAAACATCAAACATTAACATAACCGTCATCAATAACAACACCTTAAGGAAAGAACAAGTTCCAAAGTCACCCTTTTACATAAAAGACAGACAATTATCCACATTAAGATATTCATCATTTCAAACACCCAAACATCATCCATTCATTCACATTCTATCATAATAACGTGAATTCCAAGACTACTACAAGTTATCCAACCATAAAACATTAGTTTGATAAAGTTCGTCTATTTTCAGAAGAAAAAAACTAGCATTTTTCGATTATTTCTCCGAAATCAAGTAAACAAGCTCAAATGTCTCAACCAAGTATACACACAAGTCACATATGAGTGCAGTAGTGTATACATATACGTTTCATAGGCCAATACACATCAAATCCTAAAGTTTCACAAAGTTTGATTTTGCTGTCTTTCCAAAGAATTCAAGTTTTCAAGGCGTACAAAACATTTTTATAAATTATAACTAAAGCGAACAACCCTAGTCCTATCCTTTTACCTCGAGAAAATAAGTTTTCGAAAAATCTCATGTTCTTGACTCATTTTCAAAAGTTTATGATACGATCCACCAACCAAGTTCAAATTAATCCAATTGATGTTTCCAAAAGTTTAGAAAGCTTAATTACATTTAAGTACATCAAAAGAATCAATTTGGAATGGATCGGATCGACCCTAAATACCCAAAACGACCAATAACATGGGTGCTGGGCTAGGCAGCTTGCCCTGGGCTCGCAAGGCAAGCTGCACCAGAACAGACAACCCTGTTCTCGGATTTCCTCTCAGGAACCCTCAATTTTTCATCCCAAAATCCCATTTTTGTTTCCCTTGACCCCAAATTCGACCCCAAAACTTATACACTTGATTACAAATATAAAAAGGCATTTAATTCCACACCAAACATCATATTATAACACCAATCCATCTCAAAATCATCATCTAGTTCATTTTTCATCAACACCCACAATTTTTCTCATTTCTTATTCAAATCTCACAAACAACTACACCAGTTCAAACCCCATCAACATATGAACATAAACAAACATTTATGAAGTGAATTCAAACATGTTTCAACAACAATCATGCATAAATTCATGATTTTCAATCAAATCATCAAAATAGAATCACAAATTTCATCACTTAAAACTACGAAAAGTCACAATTATCTCAAAAGCACTTATACCCAAAAATTGATTATAACTTAGTTGATGGATAGAGACTATCCCTCTTACCTCAAATCTTCAAGAGTTAGAACCCTAGCCTCTCTTTTTCTCCAAATCTCCAATTCAAGCTTCCACTCGCTATCCCTTCTTCTAACCCTTCTTGATTCACTTTCTCTTTCTACCTCTCTCTCAAAATGTTTGTAAATGAGTGAATGAGTGTAATGACCTAATTTTCTCTTAAGACTAATGTTTATATAGTCACCACATAGATGAGTTTAATCTCTAGTTGTCTTAATGGGCTAAATATTCTCACCAACTAATTCACCAAAATTTCTACTCACTTAACTGTTAAAATAACGAATAGTTACCGTCTCTTAATTAATTACCCCAACACGCTAGTAACTTAATAAAAGTAATTATTCCCACTTAAAATGCTAAAAATAACCTTCTTAATAAAATGACTAATTTACCCTTGTTCACCAAGGGACCAAAATACCCCTGAGTCTAAAATGACTAAAATACTCTTTTTAAGCCAAAATCCACTAATCTCAACCAAAATACACACAGAGGTAAATAATCACATACAAGCACATATAAACACATATAATAAACAATTAAAATAATTCTAGCCAAAAATGGGTTGTTACACTACTCATTAGCAAAGCACGTAAATTAATCTGACATGCATCTGATGAACCCAGAAACTCATCATACATTCATGTGTGGTGAACCCAGATGAAGATCATGATGAACACAACAACATTATGTTGTATTCTCAATAACACAACAATATTCTGATGTATTCTCAAGAACACAACAACATTCTGATGTTCAGAATGTTCACCCAGATTTTCAATTAAAGGTTGGTGGGTCCTAGGACACGTGGCACAAGACTATTAGTCAAGAAACTCTATAAAAAGGAGTGGAAGACTCAGCATTACTTGCACCTTTCCAAAGCATACCAGAAAACCACTTATTAAAAGTGTTTGAAGCTTTTAGCAGCACCTGATCTGACAAATCAACTAAGTATATCATTAAAATCTCTAAGAGTGTGAATCAAGCCTCTCTCTTATCTTTTCAAAGATAAACTTCTTCCTTTATTCTTCTTCCTCTTGTCTGATTTCATTTAAATCTCACAAAACATTGTAAAGAAAATCTCATATAGCTTTAGGGGTACTAAAGTGTTAGTTTGAGCGTAAGGCGTAAATGTAACACCCCAATATTTTATACATGTTCTTCTAAATGATTTTCTTAATTTGTCATTAAGCTATACGATAATTTAGTTTATTTGTGATATAAAAAAATAATTAGATAAATATCGACATTTCCTAATGTGGTAAATTAATTAGAATTTTATTCCATTGATTTTATTTTTATTAATCAACTTGATGTCACAAAATAGGATAATCATTTCTTATGTGATTTATTTTTATTCCACTCCTTCATTGTGGTATTTTATTCGGGATTTATTTTAAAATTAATTATGTATTATATTAATTAGTTTTTTGATTTTTTTTTTACAATAAAAAACAATCAATATTGTTGATAAATATGATAACCCATATCTTTTCGGATATGGTTTGCTATACAAATAGGGAATTAATGGGTCCATTCCTTGTTAGGCTCAGACCCGGCCAATCTAGCAATAAGGTGTGGAATGCTGCTCTCCTCCATGCAAAATACACTCCCGCCTTGCAAGCTTTTCAAATTTACCCATGCACAAGTTAACATGCGCTGCGCATGTTAAGTAACGCTGCGCAACTTAACTCACGCAGCGCGAGTTAAGTTGCGCAGGGTTACTGTTTTTGTTCAAGACCCATCAGTCCAAACTCCAAACACCATTTTCTTTCCCTCCACCTTCAAAAACCCAAAAAGTGCGATTTTTTGGGTCAAAATCCTCATCCCAAATCATTGCAAATCGTCAGGAAGCAAGTTTCTACGCTCATCAAGCACCAAATATCAGGTAATGTATCATAAAAACTCATCTCATTTTGCTGGTTTTTGAGCTTGGTTAGTCTGTTTTTCATAGGCAGTAGGCATGGTGCGCAAGTTAACATGCGCGGGGCATATGTGCTGCGCTAGTTAAGTGGCGCATGTGTTAATTTGTTGCGGGACTTAAGTCACGCCACTATACACAGTCCAGATTTTTGAATTTTTTGCTTCATTTTTGTTCTTGGTTAGCTTGTTACACAAGTAATTTATTTATTCTGACTTTGTAAATTATTTTATTCAATAGATATATAGGGAGATGGTTGACAATGTCGCGGGTGATGAAGTTGAACCAAAACCGGCCAAAAATGAAGCTTCCAGTGATGCTTCCGGCAAAGGTTATGACGATGTCAAACCGACCATTAATGTCAAACCGTTTAAAGTCAAAATTCCATTTCAAGCTCGCATTGGTCAAATTGAAGAACCTAAACCGGTACCTACCGGTGTTCTTTGCGAAGGTCGCGACATCGCTTCTTTTTTTACAACAAATGCAAGATGGAGAGAGCGAGAAGAATTACTTGCCTTGGTTCGTCGACAAGGGGTAAGGGCCGAATTTAGTGTTTGTATTGATAAATCCGTTTTAAAAAGACTGTACTTGACGATGCAATGTGAAAGAAGTGGGATATACAAGCCACCTAAGACGAGGAAGAAACCGAACTTGAAGGCATCGGCTCAAGGAAATGTAATTGTCCGTTTAGGTTGAAAGGTTTCTTTGATAAAGAGACAAATGATTGGTGGTTTGCAATGCTTTGCGGAATGCTCAACCTTGACTTGGATGAGAACTGAAAGGGGCACCTTATTGTGGGAAGGCTTAATGCAGAGGAGAAGAAAAAAGTTATCGACATGACAAAGAGTTTGACGGTGCCTCGGAATATCCTCACCAATTTGAAGCAAAATAACAAAGAAAGTGACATAACTATCAAGCAAGTGTACAATGTGCACACAAGATGGCGAAAAGGGGAAAGAGGTAACATGACGGAGTTGCAACTCTTGATTTCGAAGTTGGTGGAGCATAAATATGTCTATTACACAAGATGCAATAGTGAGGAAAGCACTCTTGAAGACAATTTTTTTGCTCATCCGGAGTCAATTAAATTGCTCAACACCTTTCCGACCGTTTTGGTCATGGACT
Organism: Medicago arabica; assembly: GCA_946800305.1. Classification (NCBI taxonomy): domain Eukaryota; kingdom Viridiplantae; phylum Streptophyta; class Magnoliopsida; order Fabales; family Fabaceae; genus Medicago; species Medicago arabica. Next base: position 27,529,736 of record OX326966.1, read on the forward strand.
CCAATTACAAAACCAACAACTACTGAATGCCGTTGTTTGAGATAGTTGGTTGCACCTCTACAAAAATGACGTATTCCGTTGGTTTCGCCTTCCTTCACTTTGAACTAGAGGACAACTTTGAAGGTGAGAAAAACACAAGAAGGGGAGGGGTTGAATTGTATTTACTTTTTCGTAACTCTTGAAGAGTAAGAATCTGTTTTCCAGGATCAGAGTCTGAATAGATTCAGAGTCTGATGGAAGATCAGAGTCTGTTGCAGCGGAAATAAACAAGAGATGGAGAGAAAGAGAGAACACAAGCAATTATACAGGTTCCTTCCACAAACCGGAAGTAGTCTTGTCCCCCTTGCACTTCCAAGGAGAGTTTCACTAAAATGTAATATCAATTACAAGTTGCTCAAACACACAGTAAGAGACGTCTAATTGCTCAAGCACGCAGGCAAGAGTCTTCCAATGCTCAAAGACACAACTAAGAGACTTTTTTGCTCAAGCACACAAGCAAGAGACTTCTGACACAATTTACAGAAAATTGAATAGAGTTGGAGACACTTGACAAACAATCAAATGTGTTCCAATAACTTAAACAAAGACAGACTCTGTTTTTCAGATAAACTTAGAGATTCTAGAATACACAGTTTGTAAGAATTTTCTAAGTTGTTGATGTGTTTCTGGTTTGACTCAGTTAGAATACAATAGCTTGACAGCGTAGTTTTTCAGTTGTAGAGTCCAACATATTCTTCAAGTCTTCTATCCTTTATATAGGCATTGGAAAGAGACGTTGAGACAATCCAGCACATCAAGAGAATTCTGGAAGCTTGATCAATCGTTGTTGATCTGTTGCTTGATATGGTAATAGTCCTTCAAATGCATATTTTGAATCCCATTCCTTTTAAAGCTTAATACCGGTAGACACAGTTGCCAAACTGTACGAGGTAGTGGAGTAGTGGAAACAGAGTTCGTACACAAGTACTTTGTCCTATTCTGCATTCTTTGTCGTTGAGCATCCCACGCTCAAGTTGACTTTGAAGCTAGCCGTTACTCCAAGTGAGTGTTTCTTATGCATTGAAATGCCTTTAGAAATCCTTCTAAACAGATCTTCAGATTGTAGGCTTCAGACTCACTGTAGCACTTCAGCTTCTGATGATCTTCAGACTCTCTTGATCTTTAGGTTCTGATAGTCTTCAGACTCTCTTGAACTTTTAGGTTCTGATCATCTTCAGACTCATTTAAACTTCAGATTCTCTTGGTCTTCAGGACTTCTTGACACAACTTCTGATGATTCTTTAGACTCTTTTGATCTTCAGAATCACAAGCAACAAGCTTCTTTTGATTTTGCTCTCAAAATGTTCAAACAGAATACTTTCTAAGATTGAAATCTTGATTAAGATCCTGCATACTTAAACAAATATTAGCATATCCAATTGACAATTTTTAATACCTTGTTATCATCAAAACTCAAAACGTGGTATTGCTGAACACCCTTGTTCCAACAAACTTTGCTTGGGCACTTACGATGTTGAAAGGTCTTTTGTCCTCAAAAGACAACATGCCTAAGGTGATTGTCACCGACAGAGATGGTGCTTTGATGAATTCCGTTGGCACAATTTTCCCTAAAACATACACCATACTTTGTTATTTTCATATTAGGAAGAATGTAAGGGCTAAGTGCATCACGGATTGTAAAGTTCACCCAAAGCCTCCTAAGGGTGCAAAAGTTAACAAGAAAAAATTGAAGAAGAGCAAGGTGAAGAATAGAGAAGTTGTTGAGAAAGTCGTGATCGCTTGGAGTGAGTTGGTCGAATCACCTACGGAGGAATCATATGCAAGTAATATATTGAAATTCAGAGGTATGCATGCCATTTCTGGAATTCATAAAATATCAAGATGATGGGAGAAATTTGTGAGGGCATGGACGGATAAAGTCTTGCATCTAGGGTGTAGAACCACCAACATTGTTGAATCGGCTCATGGAGTGTTGAAAAAATATTTGAGAAGTAGCGTGGGTGATTTGGCATTATGTTGGGATGAAATAGACAAGATGTTAGCGGTGCAATTTGGTGAGATACAAGGAAGTTTTTGGAGGAACAAAATGGTCTTTGAACACAAATACAAAAAAATCAAGATGATGGGAGAGTTGGAGGGTTATGTATCTAGACGCGCATTGAAATTTATCTATGATGAATTGAAACGCTCCAAGACATTCGGCTTTGAGAAGGAAGATTGTGGTTGTGTGCAAGCGACATCGTACGAGTTATCTTGTGCGTGTATTATTGCTATGAGGTGCAAGCAAAAATTGCCTCTTGTCTTTGATGATATATACCCTCATTGGAGAAGATTAAGTGTACAAGGAGAAGAAATTGATGATGATTTTTCCGTGGTGGAAGAGTGGAATGGCATTCAAGAACGTATTAAAACAAACCCTTACAATATGAAACTCCACATCAAAGAGATGATTCGTCAAATAGCCTTTCTGGAAACCAAAAATATGTGTCCACTTTCAAAAAAAGCGGTAACCAAGGGAGCACCTAAAAGGAAGAGGACTACACTCAAAGTGTCATCAACGGGCCGAATCCCCTCTAGATGGGAGACTATTGATTCTCAAAATCCGGATAATCAACCTTCACAACCCAAGAGGTCACTTCCAAAGAGAAAAGATGCACATCTTTGCACGTACTCCTGCTCACAAGCTTCATCCTCTATATCAAAACCGATTCGGAGCATCCCTTAGATTTCACAAATTCCAAATCTTATGAGACCTTTTGTTGAAGACATTGTGAATGTTAAAGGGGATGGTCATTGTGGATTCTGGGTCATAGCTAGGCACTTGGGGATGGATGAGGAAGATCATGTATTGATTCGTCTTCAACTTATTCATGAGTTGAAAACTCATAAGAGTGACTACATGCCGATATATGTCACGGAGGAGCGTTATAACAAAATCTTGAATGGTTTACACCCTCCAAAATGTACAATTGGTATTGCGCCGGTAGATAAGTGGTTGACCACTCCGGATATGAGTCACATTATTGCTACTTGCTATAATAGAGCCGTTGTTCTATTGACATTGCCCGAAAGGGGTGGTGTATGTGAGACATATTTCCCAATCCGAAGTGCTCCACCACTTAATCCACATGCCAACATCATGTGTCTTTGCTTTATTCCAGGCCACTATCTTCATGTTACTTAGAAGGAAGGGTGTCCGTTACCACCGAGTTGTACAGAGTGGATGTCAAACAAGATCGGTGAGGTGGAGAAATGGCATTTTGAGTTTTTGGGTAGACAAGATGCCTTCAATGAGCTCATGTCCAAGGAGCCGAAGCTGCCAAAGAAACCAACAAATGGGCACAATCCAATATTTTGTGATAATACTCTTACTCCGCAAAAAAAGGAACGAGAATTTTTAGCGATGGAAGACATTAAAGTATAGGAAAATCTAGGAGTGTCACTAGAATTATTAGATAGGTTATAGGTTATGACACTTTTAGGTCGGTCGGTGTTCGTCCTATTTTTTGGTGGTATTACACCCCGACATATTTTTGGGTGGCCGGTTATGTACTTTGGATATTCGTGGCCAATATGTAACTAATATTATATATTAAATGAAATGAATTATTTTTTTGGTGGCCGGTTATGTCACACCAATTATTGCTCGCATTTACTTTGTCACTAATTATTCAACTATTCACTAATTATTCAACTGTTTATATTTTTTGAAGTGAAACATGTATGAAGATGCACAAAATCCAGTAAAACTTCATGTCCGTTATGTAGATGTGAAAATGAAGGCTAGGTTTTTTGTAAAGCTCACCGGCAAGTTGGACGATTTGAAGACAAAACTTGACAACTTCTTTATCCATATTGGTTCAAATCATAGAACATACGATGTAATTTTAAATGCGCCAGGCGTTGACTTGGGGGAGGATTAGGAAGAGGACTTTTCGAAGACGATGTATTTTCCACAACGTGTCGAAGATGATAGCGACGTCGCTAACATGTTTTATGTAATGGTTGAAGATAACGCTTTACATCTTTATGTCCGATCCGTTGAAGTGTAATATTTATTAACGTGTAATATTGTTATTTGTTCAAATTTGTGTCCGTATTATTGAATTTTAATGAATTTGTGTTTATGTAATTTAACGATGAATTTCGGTATTTTTAACTGTTTATGTGAGATTATGTGATTTTCAAAATTTATGGACAAATTGGTGTAATTTGGATCGTTTACGTGTCATTAAGTTTGTTTAAGTGATTACGGATCATTACCGGCGAATTTTTGTAATTTGGACCGTTTGGATCACTATGTGTGATTATGTGATTGTGATAAAAACGATGTTTTTGTGTAATTTTGATCAATTATGTCGTATTATACGATAATCTTGTTAAACTGACGTAATTCGGTTCAATTATGAGCGTGTAAAAATTACGGGTCATTAATGACATTCAATGCATATCAGTACATCAATTAATGTTGTACTGATATATCAGTACTGCGTGAGTTAACTGGCACAATGTTTTACACTAGCGTGACACTGTGTGAGTTAACTCACGCAGTGCTTTACACTAGCGTGACAAGGCGTGAGTTAAGTCACGCAGTGCGTTACTCTTGCATGAGTGTGCGTAGCTTAAGTTACACATGCGTGACTTAAGCCACGCAGCGCATGTTAACTAGCACAGACTTTTACACTAGCATTAGTTAACATGCGCAGGGGCAAAATCGTCCTGCCAACAGGGCGGGAATGTATTTTGCAGGGGAAGAAGGATTCTAAGGTGTGATGTCTGATTTCTAGATCTCCTAATCCAACTAACACAGACTTGGTTCATCTTCAGCATTTCTGCATGGCTCTCTCTCAACAATTTTCCCGAGTATCTTCTACAAAAATTCCCTTAATTCATATCTTCTATTCCTTTGAAAATGAGTTGATTCCTAGCTTCCCATATGTGGTAGATAATAGATACGATATGGGACATAGGTTCTGTATCAATGTTGTTTAGAATGCGTTTTAACCAATTTAGAAAGTTGTTGGTGCCAGTGTCTTCAAATTTTATGGTCAGGTCAGAATAGAACCAAACCCGTTTTTCCCAATCACACTTTGTAAAAAGATGGTCTAAGCTTTCTGTAGACTGATTGCATCGAGGGCAAACTGGGTCAAGAGTGATATTTCGATTGAATAGGTTGGCTTTGGTAGGAATGCCTCTGTGGGCAATACGCCAAAGTAGGTGACTGTGTTTGGGGGAATGGGTAGATTCCAAAGGTTCTTCCAGATAGTGTTATTAGTTGAACTGCAGTTACCATTTGGCTTGTGCTCTGTCTGATCTTGCAATTCAATAACGGCTTGATATCCTGATCATTTATTCTATCATATAGTGTATAATAACTTAAATTGAATTATTATTTTATATATTATAAGATGGTTAAGCTGAATATACTAATCACAGTATTACAAAACTATACAACATGAAACTAGGCGATGAAAAGAATACGAGATACTATTGACTCATCACAGTCTCTCATTATCTATTTTTTCTTATGAACGGTGTTTTGTTTTTCGCTTCCGTAATGGTGTGTCGCATTCGTAACGGAGTCATACTGTTGTATCGGCTTTTTTCACGGTTGTAACGGGTGTTTCGATGTGATTTTTCATCTCACTCTAAAAACAGGTAAAAACGGTATCGGTGGCCACCTATTCCTTTTTGTCGCGGCCGTTTTCGCGGTAGCGGACCCGTATTTAAAACCTTGATCCTGATTTAACCGAGTAGAATCCATCTGCAGTGTCGTGCCAAGTAATTTCATCCTTGTTGTTTATGTTGAGAAGGGGAATCTGTTTGATCTGGTTAGCCTCAAAAGGCATAAAGAGTGCACAGTGCATCAATAATGTTGGTCTCAATGTTAATAAGATCACAAAAGGTGTATTAGGAAAATACATAGCTTTAAGGCTTCTGGCAACTAAGGAGCTAGGCCTAATTAGAATTCAGCAGCCTTTCTTTGCCAATAAAGCCTCATTGAAAGCTATAAGATCTTTAAACTCCATTCCTCCTTTCCTTTTATGCTTGTAGAGATGCTTCCAATTGATCCAGTGCAATTTGCCTTTATCAGTGTTCCTACCCCACCAGAAATTACATATAGATTTCTCCAATTGGTGACAAAAGTTCTTAGGCAGGAGGAATCCACTCATTATATATGTGGGTAAATTTCTAATTTGTTACATTTTGTTTTGTATAATAATATTAATTGAGATTTTCACATGAAAGTAAGATTAACGAAACATTTTATATATATTGAATAATTGGGTGTAGCTATAGATTTACGGTCCGTTTGTTATAAATTCTAAAAAAATAGATTTTTCTTTGTATTTTTAAAAATAGATTTTTTGAAAATTTACTCGAAAGTAGTATAAGTTATTTCAAACTCATTTATTATAAGTTAAAAAAGATATTTTGACATTCACTAACCTAAATATTTATTGTTCGAGATTTTACATAGTGAAAATCGCATATTTTTTCAAAATGATATATTTTAAAAATGATTTTTATGAAAAGCTATTTGAAATAGCTTTTTTTTTTAGAGATTTTTTCAAAATTTTAGTATCCAAAAAAATTATAACAAAATGATGAAATATCTAGAATGACATTTTAAGATAAGTTATTCAAACCGATTTTTTATTTGAAGTTTTCCTTAAAAATTTCTTTGTTAAATTTTTTTTTAACAAAAATATGTTACACTACAAGAATCTATTTTATAAAAAGCTATAACAAACGGACCCTTAAACTCTTTGTGTCAGCTTTGTATATTTAGATTTGTTCCGGACTGCCCCAATACTCAATCCTCGATTGGGTTCGAGTTTGAGCTAAGCCCAAGAATAAGCGACATCATACGATGGATATTCCCTAACTCACACTGGATTATAATCTGGACTTAGAGTTCCTTACCTCCCAGTCCAAATCCTATGCAGCAGACCACCCAGATGATCACTCACGTAAAGGCCAGTGAACCAAAAAGTTTTGGGTCAGGTATGATCTATAAAGTCATGTATGGAGGTTTGTTGCTACTTCGAGGGTTGCAAATCAAATGTTGAGCTGAAACACCATTGCGATCACAAAGCGGGTTCAAGTCCCTACTAACATAATTTCCTTCATTTAAAAAAATAACCTCCAACCACTTGCTTAAGGGAGTCAACTTTTTTACTAGTTGAACCAATTAATTGATGGTGCGATAAGAATTTACAAATAGAAAATATATAGTTAATTTTAAAATCTAGAAATACACTATTGAATGTTAATCTACAGAATAAAAATTCATAACTTCTATACCATAACAATAGAAACTTCAAAATTAAATTATAACAATATCATCATGTATGATAAAGTTTCCCTCAAAAAAAATGTATGATATAAAGTTCACATTTTTTTTATATAAATAACAAGATTTTGTAAAACCTCATCAATTTATTGGTAGAACAATCACCTTCAAAATAATGTTCATCTTACTGTACTAATAAAACCTTGTTGTATATATAAATATAAACATGCTATTGCTAAATAGCAGCATCGAATTGCCCGTCCCCACCACCATTACCGCACTCTAACAATAAAAACACAAAAATATCACAATTTAATTAAAATAGATCTAAAATCTCTTAAATCAACTTATAAAAATTTGCACATCGTAGTACTTAGCCGAATAAAAAGGATCTAAAATACCAAAAACAAGTGCATGTTACAATAAATATCAAATACTAAGGATTAATAAACTAATTTTAATATTACATAAAATTATAAGGTTAATACCGCTTTTGTTCCATGTAATATTAGCGAATTCCAGTTTTAGTCCCCGTAAAAAAAATAATTTAGATTATGTCCCTGTAATTTTATTTTCTTCTATTTTTGGTCCCTCATTTCACCACGTCAAAAGAATCTGCATAGATGGCACGTGAAATGAGGGACCAAAAGTGGAGGAATCTGAAATTACAGGGACCAAAAGTGGAAGGAATCTGAAATTACAGGGACGTAATTTATGCTGATTCTACTGATGTGGTTATATAAGGGACCGAAAGTGGAGGAATCTGAAATTACAAGGACATAATCTAATTTTTTATTTTATTTTATGGGGACTAAAACCGAAATTCGCTAATATTACAGGGACAAAAACGGTATTAACCCAAATTATAATTAATATATATATATATATATATATATATATATATATATATATATATAATGTGTGGGCATTGAGCAGGTTGGGCCCTTGAGTTGCTGTAACGCCCTATTTTTATTTAATTATTTATCTAATTAAGCTGAGAGTCTTTTGTTGAATTTATTGAATTTGTTGTGATATATGCTGATATATGTTGATATATGTTGAATTTAATATTTGTTGGTAGTAGATGTTGTTTTGTTATATTTGGTGAAGAAATATAATAAAGTTTGTTTAAGAAAAATAAAATAAATTAAGTAGGGATGATTTGGTAATTAGATAGTTTGTTAGAAAAGATTAAGAGAGGTTATAAATAGGAGGGAGTGGTAGAAGATTAGGTTAGAAACTAGAATTAGAGAAACAGAGAGAACGTGAAAGTGCAGTTTTGGGAGAAAACTGTAGAGTTCTGTAAAACCAAGAAAAATCCAAGGTAAGGGTGAGACTAGCTTTCTTTATTGATTAGTATATGAATTCTGAAATTAATTTGATCATAATGTTGTTGATTTATGTTGTCTAAGAAATTAGGGTTGAATCAATTTAGGTTGTCAGAAGCTTAGGTATCCGTTGAATTAATGTAAGGACTGTTGAATAGGTTGTAGATAATCAATTGATGATGTATCCTACCAATTTTGGGGAGTTTGTATGTCAAAAATTGGGTTTTTGGGGAAAATTCTGAGTCGCTGTTCGTACTGTTTGTCTCTCTGTTCGTCGTCGCTCGCCACAGCGAGCGATTATCCTCGCCTCGCGAGTGACCCCAGTAGTCACTCGCCACGGCGAGTACTTTGCTCGCAACGGCGAGCACATGGCAGAGAGTCACCCTCTCTTCGCCACGGCGAGTAATCCCACTCGCCACGGCGAGTTAAGCAGTAGGTGTCTTGACCTTGTGTCTTTGAACCTGTTTCTGTTTCGAGTTGGACTTAGGTTTTAAATTAGGAAATTGTTGTTGGTTAAGTAGAGGATTCCAGTAGCTGTAGCTGATAATAAGAGTCTTTCGTGGAAGTTTGATTCTGTGCATTATATGTTAAATAGTTGCATGTTGTTCAAGTTGTATTGTTGCATGTTGTTAGGTTGTCGTGTCGCATAACCATTGGTCTAAGTTGAGGGCTTGATGCCCTGTTAAGCTGTTAAGTTGTTAAGTTGGGGGCTTGATGCCCTGTTTAGTCGCATTACGACATCCTGTTGAGGGATTGATGTTCTGTTGGTACCACATGCATAAATATATTGCATATTGTTGAGTTGTCGTGGTGTCGTTGTATTGTTGAGTTGTTGTTGTTGTTGCATTGTCGAGTCGTCATTGTTGCATTGTTGAATGGTCGTTGATTTGTAATTCATTAATAATTGTTAAGTGAAAATCACATGAAGTTCTTGTTAATTAATAAATGTTGTAGTCGTATGTTGATTAAATTCTGATTTTGAATTTATTGCTTATTATTAATGAACGTGAAATCTCACCCCTTCTGCTTGAAAATGTTGCTCTTCATATGAGTAACTTGCAAGTGATCCGGAATAGCGCAGATGTGAGTTGATCCTTCTGTCGTCATAGGAGTGTCACTCTGATATGTAAAGGGATGGGGAATATCATTTATTATGTTCATCTTTATTAATTACGTAACTTTTTGAAGTTGTTGTTGAACCATTTTGACTGGTATTGGATTTATGTTGATGGTGTTGAGGCCTAGTGCCAAACCTTGAATTTTATAAGTTGATTAAGATTAAGTTTTCCGCTGCGATATTATTTAATTGTTTGAAATCAGGTGTTTGATTTAAAAACGGGTTTTACGAAGTTGATTTAAAAACGCGCCAAAACTATTTTGTTAATTTGAAATTTAATCCGCTGCGAAGTTTTGAATAATTATGATTATTATTTTACGAAGGATAAATCATTATTTATTCTATTTTGAGATTTTTAGATATGTAGCATTCCGTTTGTATGAGAAACTCTGATTATTTATTAAGAAATTTTTACTTTGGGAAAACGGGGTGTTACATTAGTGGCTACAGTGACTTCAGAAGCAGAATCTGAATCAGACTCAGAAGAAGAAAATGAGGTATACTCTAAAATTCCCAGAGAAGAACTTATTGAGTTTCTTAAAGAGCTCCTTTCACATTTTGAACTTAGACCAATGAGTTGAAAGATTTAAAAAAAAATGTTGATTTAATGAAACAACAAGAATCAAATCTATTGGATCTGAAAGCTTCTGAAGAAGGACTTGGAGTCATCAAGGAAGGGTTAAAAACCTTCTTTGTAAGTGAAGATGCTAAATTTGAAACTATGGTTCAGTCAGAACTTGAAGCTTCTAGCTCTAAGGCTAAGATTACTTCAAAGCCAAAGAACTCTAAGTCTAAGGCAATGATAAATTCTGACTCTAAGACCTCAAAGATCAAGATTCTGAAGAGATCAGAACCTGTTCCTCGGAGTCTGTTGAAGCCAAAATCTGGTATCTTATAGTCTAAATCTCAGAAGAACAAAACAGATGTGGCTTCATGTGAATCAGAACCAAAAGGTGCTAAACCTAAAGTACTGATTAGTCAGAAGCAATCAAACTTACACCTCAAGGCATAAGAAGTGAAGAGTAAAACTTCCAACACTAACCTCAAAGGACCCATAAAACAATGGGCACCTAAATCTGAAATTGTCACTACTGCAGAAATGCCTAAGTGCAAAGGAAAAGAAAAAATCATTGTACCTAGACAGCGGTTGCTCAAGACATATGACAGGAGAGAAGTCTATGTTCTTCACTCTCACAATGAAAGAAGGAGGAAATGTGAAGTTTGAAGACAACCAGTCTGGAAAGATCATTGGTACCAGAACTATTGGTAACTCCTCTATCTCTATTAATAATGTGTGGTTGGTAGATGGTCTTGAACATAACTGTCGCGTCATTTTTCGGAGATCAAGGCTATTTGATTAGCGTTTGACTCACTATTTTATTTCACGACTGAACATTTTATTTTTTAAAAGAAAGTGGAAAAAGGTTCAAATACCACTTCAAAAAAGATTTAGGGTTCGGGAGTTAGTTACGTAAAGGGAAGGTATTAGCACCCTTTATGTCCGTAGTACTCTACGGGAACCTCTTGGTTTTATTTAATTCTTGTGCTATAACTTACTTGCTTTGAAAAAAGAAATTTAAAAATGATTAAGAAAAAAACCTAATTATCTACATTTTTATTGATTTGAGAGGACGAGTGTCATTTGCCTACGTACCCGTGAGGGATCAAAACCTCGTAGTTCGGGGTAGAAATTGACGTTTGATGTGTTTGGTTGATTTTAATGCTTTGAAAAATGTTTTTGAGAGATAAAAAGAGCCAAAATGGCAAAATGTGAAGTTGATTGATTTTAAATATGAAGAAAGTAAAGGTCTAAGTATGATTAAAATTGATTGAAAGTTTGATTAAAAATATAGATAAGAATGATCACTTGATTTGAGAGTCAAGGTTTATTGAGAAAATGTTTTTGTAATTTTGGTTATTTGTATGTTTTTGTTGTTTTTAAATGATAATTAAACTAAAATTAAAACTATCGGAGCAAGAAAATAAAAGCGGAGGTATTTTGTGGTGGCGTTGGATCACCACAAAAACCATTAACCTAAGCTAGAAAGAAGATAAAAGGCATACACATACGCACACACCCATGCACCTACGACTATTACATTAAACTTATAATACATGCTATGGTCTGCGAGAAAGTAAATGACGAAAAATAAATATGTAATATATAGAATAATAAACCTAAACTAACAATGATGCATGGGAAAAAAAATACAATACTAAAGAAAACAAAAAAATGCACCAAGAAGAAATTAAAAAAGAAATGCAAAGGGGCACTGGTTCTTTTTATGATGGAATCTCTTTAAATTTTGGAGAGCAGCCACGACCTTACAATTGGAACAGAATAGGACAGTCACGGCAAACACTTGTTAATGATGGAAACTCTAACCAGAAATAAAGACACTACGGCCTGTCAATTGATGGATTCTCTAGCAGCTGCTGCCAGAAACAATTCAAAGCAATTTGATATTATTGAGAACAGTAAAGCCACGCAGCAATTTATATATATGTATGTATGTGGAACAAGGCAATTAAAAGTAACAATATAGCAATCCACAATTGAAATAGGCGCAGCAACAAGATTGAAGGTGGAATTAAAATATTATGTGAGAGCCACTTGAAATAAAGAGAATAGTAACAAAGGTAATAGAATGATATAATGAGAACAGCAAATTGAAAGACGTAACAAAGGACAATTGAAATTTCAAAATTCGCTGGAAACAAGGTTTCTCAAATTTATATTATACTATGTTACGGCGGCTGCAGATTGAATTCAAATGAATTGGAATTTAGAACAGCAGTGATAAAAATAAAAGAAACAATGTGAAACTTGAAGTTGAATTAAATTGAAAAGAAAAATATTATGCGGAAACTGTATTCAAATTTGCGGTAACTAAAAGGTTTCAAAATAAAATAAAACTGAAATTGAAAAACTAGGGTTCTAAAAAATGCGGCTGCTAGAGTTTTGATTTGCAAGATTTTTGAAATATGTGTGTGTGTAAATTGTGTTGTTAAAAATTGGCTCCCCTAATGTGTGTTTTGCAGGTTGTATTTATAGGGAAGTGATTAGGGATTAGGGTTTGTTAGTGAGGAGAAAAATACTAGCTTTGGACTGAGATGAAAAGGAGTTTGTTACAAGACCTTTTTCTGGATTTGGATGAAAAGAAGTTTGTTACAAGACCTTTTTATGGATTTGGATGAGCCGTGAGCAGTTGTAATTCTTGGACTTATCGGACATTAAAAATAGAAAAAGAATAGATAAAATAATTGAACCTATCATCTATGAATAAAAATAAATAAAAGATAAATGTGTTTAAACTAAAATTAAATTAAAAAGTGAAATAGAAAATAAAAGATGGAAATGAATTAAAAATTAAAATTAAAAAGACTAAAAAAAAAAAGTGTGAAGAGGACTCGAATCGGAACCAAAATGAGGTATTTTAAAATACCTCTCTACCGAATTTTTCACTGAAAAGTCAACGACCGATTTGGGTCAAATGACACGTGTCAGTGGGATCTTGGGTCAAAAATTGGGGTATGACAGATGCCCCTATTTAAGTTTCTTCGTCCGGAGATTTGAAGATGGAATCTTTGATTTGACGGGCCGAAGAGACTTAAATACAAAGTACACCTATTTTTGATCCTAAGATACTATGAATGCATGTGACGCAATTATGAATGCAAGACGGCATGGATGACTGACTGGGACGAGTAATAACGACGGGATACCCGAATTCGTTGAAGAAAGGGATCTGACTCTGTTAGTGGAATGTAGTTTCACTGGGGGAAAACGATCGTCTACTTACTGTGTTGGTTTGGAACAAGAGTTTAATGAAGACAAAACTTTTAATGACATCTCTGGACCAGACGCACTAGGGATGAGGGTCGAGAGAATGACAGGTAGGCGCAGACTGTCCGTTGTTTAGGACTAGCAACTTGAAACAAGAAAAAAATGTAAACTTAAGCGGTCCGTTGTTTAGGACCGTCGGCTTGAAAGCAAAAAATGTAAGCGGTCCGCTGTCTAGGACTGTTGGCTTGAAAGCAGATAAAAGTGTAAGCGGTCCGTTGTTTAGGACTGTCGGCTTGAAAGAAAATAAAAGTGTAAACTTAAGCGGTCCATTGTCTGGGACTGTCGGCTTGAAAGCAGTAAAAATGTAAGCGGTCCGTTGTTTAGGACTGTCGGCTTGAAAGCAGTAAAAATGTAAGCGCTCCGTTGTTAGGACTGTCGGCTTGAAAGCAGTAAAAAACGTAAGCGGTCCGTTGTTTAGGACTGTCGGCTTGAAAGCAGTAAAAATGTAAGCGGTCCGTTGTTTAGGACTGTCGGCTTGAAAGCAGTAAAATGTAAGCGGTCCGTTGTTTAGGACTGTCGGCTTGAAAGCAGTAAAATGTAAGCGGTCCGTTGTCTGGGACTGTCGGCTTGAAAGCAGTAAAAATGTAAGCGGTCCGTTGTCTGGGACTGTCGGCTTGAAAGCAGTAAAAATGTAAGCGGTCCGTTGTCTAGGACTGTCGGCTTGAAAGCAGTAAAGTGTAAGCGGTCCGTTGTCTAGGACTGTCGGCTTGACACTGATAAAGGACTTGAAACGAAAGGATGCGGCCAATCAAGATTTTGGGTGACTAATGCAACCATGTGTGAACGATGTGGTGTATATGATGTGTGTGTGTGAAATTAATAATGCACGGATGTATGAATGTGTGAATGATGTTGTGTATATGCTGTGTGTGAGTGAAAGTAATAATGCATGGATGTATGAATGTGTGAATGAATGTACGAGTGTGTAGACTGGGTTGTGATGGGTAAACTCGACGAAACGAGGCAAGACAGGTAAGATGAGAGATAGACTGACATCGCAGTACAAACACTCAGCAAACTTCCTCAGATCGAGCCATTTGCAGGGTGAAACCTGGCACAAGATAGCAACCGATGTTTCCTGGGAAGAGAGTCCATTGTTGACTGAAAAGTTGGGAAGAAGTCGCCATTTGTGAATCGGCGTAGAGTGTTATGATAAATGCCACTGTTGACCAAAAGTCTGGAAGTCGTCACTTTGCATAGAGTGTCAATCCATAGGTATGCCCCAGCAGTCACGCTCCTTTTTGTTTTTTGTTTGGTTGTTTGTTTTCTTTTGAAATCCCTAACTTTTGCCTGGACCGCCCTTTCGTGTTTTCAGTCCACCGGGAGTATATTTCCTTTTTTGTGCCCCTAATTTTTGCCTGGACCGCCCTTTCGGGTTTTCAGTCCACCGGGACGCTCTCTATTGCCTAAGTCGCCTTTTCAGGTTTTCAACTTAGCGAGCTTTCATTTTTTGTTCTTGTTTTTTTTTTTTGGATTGTGACTGCATAGTGCTTAGACATGTTTCCCTTCCGGAGTGTAATCGTTCTCGAGGCGGCTGCTGATGTGCGCTTCTCCTACTCAAGAGTTCAAAGTGTGTTTGTTGTTCGTACTTTTCAAAAGATGTAAAAAAGAGTTTTGTATTTTGAAATTTTTTGCTTCAAGTATGGCCATAAAAAATAGAAGAAATTTTGTAAATTGAATAATTGAGAGTTCCAAATAAATTGGCACATGCTCAAATTTGATGAATTGAGTGGTGACACGCCAATGGCACGACTTCATGGATCTTTGAGATATTTTGGAAAATGGTAAATGTAATGGGAAGGGTACATTGAACACGATAACCGCTATTCTCCCTAACAACTTTGAATGCCCCTGTTATGAGTCTTTGATTTGCAGATGCTTCGAATCGGAGGTCTTTTGATAGCTGGGTGCCCCAAGTGGACTGTGCTTGATTTGATGCAGTTACTTTGTCATGATCCTTAACTTTTGCATAGATCACCCTTTCGGGTTTTCAATCTATCAGGATAATCATTTTGTTTATGTCTCTAATTTTTGCCTGGACCGCCCTTTCGGGTTTTCAGTCCACCGAGACGCTCATTTTTGCATAAGTCCCTTTTTCAGGTTTGCGACTTATCGAGCTTTTATTTTGACAGAGTATTTCTTGACTGCATCGACATTCGTAGGACGTGTGAGTTTGTCACCATTCGTAGCTGTAAGAAGTCATTGCACACTTGCCCCTGGAGTAAGGTTGTAAAGAGTGCCCTTTTGAGCACAAAGTCTGACGAACCTTCTTGTTGGAAGTTTGCTTTAACTTCTTTTGATATAGTCGTACCAGGTCGTCATGCATTATGAGTTTAATCAATCTTGAAATTTCAGCCGAAACCCTGTTGGCGGGACCTTGATCTCCATGAGAAGTTTGCCCTTCATGTCGTATACTGATGGAAGGAGGGGGGTTGCCCCAGTTGAAATGTTTATTGAAACACGATGCCCATGTGAGGCAACGGTGCCATCTCATGCTGGTCTTTGTAAGTGACTGCCATTCTCTTGGCGATCTTCTTGATTTTGTTTGCAGCTTTGACGGCTAAGATGCCCCAGTATGTGAGTGGTTTTGTCGGGAATCACTTCATTCTCCTTCATCTTCGGACACAGGGAATTCAAAGTCGAAAAAAGAGTATAGGGTTAATGTGTTCAACGAGCTTATTTATGTTTAATCTGCATTTATGTTTGATTTTAGAGAATGAATGATTGTATGCAGACATTTGGAAATGATTGAAGAATTTTTTTGGTTTTTTGAGTTACCATTTTTCGAGAAAAAAAAACACAATAAAAACAAAGTCGGGATCAAAACGACATTTTTATTAATGATGACAATACTTAAAGCAAAAAGCCCTACACAAGTTCACTTTTGTCTCGGGCAGAACAAAAGGATATTTTTGAAAAGCGGAAAGCAACAAACAAACATTATTTGAACAAATGAGTAGCGGAAGAAAACATCAGCAAAGACCCGATTGCGGCTAGCCCCTCCAAATGTCACAAACACTAAATATTATGTTCTGGTGGCGGATTGACTTGCACGTTTAGAGTCTTAGAAGGTCAAGCGATTGGTCCGGATCAAGTTCTGGACTGCCTTCTTTAGTGCGTTACAATGTTCGACATCATGTCCGGGTGCCCCTTGATGGAAAGTACAGAAAAGGTCAGGTCTACACCATGCTGGCAATCTTGTTGGTACTGGGGGAGGCGCTTTAGTCTCAACCAGATTCTTTTCTAGCAACTGTGGAAGCAAATCTCCGTATTTCACAGGAATTGGGATAAATTGTTTTCTTGAGACTTGTTGTTGTTGATAATGTTGCTGAGGATACTGTTGTTGAGGATATTGTTGCTGAGGATACTGTTGGAATTGTGGCTGATAACCTGGTTGTTGAATGGCACTGGGAGCGGGAGTGATTGCAGCAACATGTTGATAAGCCGAATATTCTTGTTGAGGCCTCTTATGGGCCGTCATACTTGCTTCTTGTTCGTTCTTTCTCGGGAAGTTGTTCCCAAATTTCTTTGCATTGCTGGTAGGTACACTTTCTCTTACTAACCGTCCTTCTCGGACTCCTTCTTCTAACTATACACCCGCGTCAACCATCTCTGCGAAGTCCCTGGGCACACTTCCGACCATCTTCTCATAGTAGAATTGACTGAGAGTTTTTAAGAAGAGTCTGGTCATCTCTTTCTCTTCTATACTCGGGCTGACTTGGGCAGCAACATCCCTCCATCGTTGGGCATACTCCTTGAACGTTTCTTTGTCTCTTTGGGTCATAGCCTGGAGATCGCTTCGGTCTGGAGCCATGTCCACATTGAATTTGTATTGTTGCACAAAGGTTTCACACAGATCATTGAAAGTTTAAACTTCTGTACGGTCCAAATTTATGTACCACTTTAGTGCGGCACCGGCCAAGCTGTCTTGAAAGTAATGGATAAGGATCTGATGATCACCGGCATACGTGGACATCTTTCTCATATACATCCTTAGATGCTCTTTAGGACAGGAAGTCCCTTTGTATTTCTCGAAGTCTGGGAGCTTGAACTTGTAGGGTATCTGGACATTTGGTACCAAGCAGAGATCATAAGCATCTTTCCCGAATATCTCTTTCCCACGAAGAGCCTTCATTTCACGGTACATCTCATCATACTTCTTCTGTAAGTCAATCATTTTGTCATAGGCCCCTGTACTTCCTGAAGGGATGATAAGTTCTTCCTTTTGTTGAATAGCATGAACAGAGGCACTGAGTAGGTCGCGGTTGGAACAGAAAATGCATTTTGAACAATAGACACTTGAGCTTCTGAGGCATAAGGACAGAATACTTCACCAAGGCTAAGAGGTACGCCCCCAGGATGTCCTTCTGGTGTAATTTGCTGTGAAGTATTGGTAGACACTGTCCAACCAAGAGTAGTAGAGGGACCTGCCCCAGCCTGAGTGCTGACCCGGGGAGGAGGTGGTGGTGGCAGCTGATTTTGTGCAGCCGTCAGTGTCTTTACCAGTTCGGTCATTTCGTCCATCCTAGTCTGCACGGTTTCATTTTCCTCCCGGAGTATTTGGTTTTCTTGTTCGAGAAAGTCCATCTTCTTTCTTTACGAATGCCCGAGTGTAGTGAGTACGAGTAGACTTGTAGAGAGTGCGCCGAGCCACTTTTCAAACGGGCTGACCTTTTGTGGAAAAAAAATGTGTGAGACTTGGAATTTGAGACCATGAATGCATAATGATGCATGGTATGTTTATGCAAAAATAGACATTTTTTATTTATCAAAGGACATGTCAAAGTAACTGTAAACATCGTAAGGACCATGGTTTTATTTGTAAATATATTGCAAACGGTTCTCTTTTTAAAGGCCAGAACGAAGCCACAGAAGAAGTCCTTAACAAAAGGAAAAGTTTAGTTTAAATTTTTTATTTCATGATGTTCTTTCTTGCAAGGCCCATACCTTTGATGCTTACAAGAACTTATCTTGTCCTTCGATATTTAATGAGAAAAGGTTTATGAATGAATGCATGTATGCATGATTATGCTAAAAGAACGGAGAAAACATGGTGAGGTTTAGTCCATAATGATGGAGTCAAGGGTAAGTGCTCCATTTGGTAGGGACTATGGTTCCATGTGTACCTGTATCACGGGTTCTACCAAGCTCCCAAAGTCCAACCCCCTCTGAACTTTGTCGGATGCCCGGGACAACACCCGGTCCAACATCGTTCGTAGGAAAGTCTCGTTAGAGTGTAGTATCGCATGTCGACTAATTCCAAGACAACACTTGGTTAGCCACCGCACTACGTCCTAAAGGCCAAGATGGGTTAAAGGTAACTAAAGGTCCTTAGCTTCGACGGATACTTAAAAGTAATAACGTCTAAACGTGACAACACACGCCGACATACATCACCTCAAGATCCTCCGCTAAGTGTGGTTATATCACATGTTCCAAAACACAAGAATACTCTCGGTATGTCACTATGATTCTACCACTCCTATCTTATATTTCCCTCAAGCCCGGGTGGGGGACTTATCTCACCACACACGTTAAGAAAGGAGAAAGAAGAAGGAAGAACATATATACGCGCATTTCCATCTTTTGTGTTTTTGTTTTTAAGCAAGTTTATAGCACAAAATTTAAATAAAGCCAAGTTAGGCTTAACCCTCTTATGGGTATTCCCCAGTGAAGTCGCCATTTCTGTCGCGTCATTTTTCGGAGATCAAGGCTATTTGATTAGCGTTTGACTCACTATTTTATTTCACGACTGAACATTTTATTTTTTAAAAGAAAGTGGAAAAAGGTTCAAATACCACTTCAAAAAAGATTTAGGGTTCGGGAGTTAGTTACGTAAAGGGAAGGTATTAGCACCCTTTATGTCTGTAGTACTCTACGGGAACCTCTTGGTTTTATTTAATTCTTGTGCTATAACTTACTTGCTTTGAAAAAAGAAATTTAAAAATGATTAAGAAAAAAACCTAATTATCTACATTTTTATTGATTTGAGAGGACGAGTGTCCTTTGCCTACGTACCCGTGAGGGATCAAAACCTCGTAGTTCGGGGTAGAAATTGACGTTTGATGTGTTTGGTTGATTTTAATGCTTTGAAAAATGTTTTTGAGAGATAAAAAGAGCCAAAATGGCAAAATGTGAAGTTGATTGATTTTAAATTTGAAGAAAGTAAAGGTCTAAGTATGATTAAAATTGATTGAAAGTTTGATTAAAAATATAGATAAGAATGATCACTTGATTTGAGAGTCAAGGTTTATTGAGAAAATGTTTTTGTAATTTTGGTTATTTGCATGTTTTTGTTGTTTTTAAATGATAATTAAACTAAAATTAAAACTATCGGAGCAAGAAAATAAAAGCGGAGGTATTTTGTGGTGGCGTTGGATCACCACAAAAACCATTAACCTAAGCTAGAAAGAAGATAAAAGGCATACACATACGCACACACCCATGCACCTACGACTATTACATTAAACTTATAATACATGCTATGGTCTGCGAGAAAGTAAATGACGAAAAAAAATACAATACTAAAGAAAACAAAAAAATGCACCAAGAAGAAATTAAAAAAGAAATGCAAAGGGGCACTGGTTCTTTTTATGATGGAATCTCTTTAAATTTTGGAGAGCAGCCACGACCTTACAATTGGAACAGAATAGGACAGCCACGGCAAACACCTGTTAATGATGGAAACTCTAACCAGAAATAAAGACACTACGGCCTGTCAATTGATGGATTCTCTAGCAGCTGCTGCCAGAAACAATTCAAAGCAATTTGATATTATTGAGAACAGTAAAGCCACGCAGCAATTTATATATATATGTATGTATGTGGAACAAGGCAATCAAAAGTAACAATATAGCAATCCACAATTGAAATAGGCGCAGCGACAAGATTGAAGGTGGAATTAAAATATTATGTGAGAGCCACTTGAAATAAAGAGAATAGTAACAAAGGTAATAGAATGATATAATGAGAACAGCAAATTTAAAGACGTAACAAAGGACAATTGAAATTTCAAAATTCGCTGGAAACAAGGTTTCTCAAATTTATATTATACTATGTTACGGCGGCTGCAGATTGAATTCAAATGAATTGGAATTTAGAACAGCAGTGATAAAAATAAAAGAAACAACGTGAAACTTGAAGTTGAATTAAATTGAAAAGAAAAATATTATGCGGAAACTGTATTCAAATTTGCGGTAACTAAAAGGTTTCAAAATAAAATAAAACTGAAATTGAAAAACTAGGGTTCTAAAAAATGCGGCTGCTAGAGTTTTGATTTGCAAGATTTTTGAAATATGTGTGTGTGTAAATTGTGTTGTTAAAAATTGGCTCCCCTAATGTGTGTTTTGCAGGTTGTATTTATAGGGAAGTGATTAGGGATTAGGGTTTGTTAGTGAGGAGAAAAATACTAGTTTTGGATTGAGATGAAAAGGAGTTTGTTACAAGACCTTTTTCTGGATTTGGATGAAAAGAAGTTTGTTACAAGACCTTTTTATGGATTTGGATGAGCCGTGAACAGTTGTAATTCTTGGACTTATCGGACATTAAAAATAGAAAAAGAATAGATAAAATAATTGAACCTATCATCTATGAATAAAAATAAATAAAAGATAAATGTGTTTAAACTAAAATTAAATTAAAAAGTGAAATAGAAAATAAAAGATGGAAATGAATTAAAAATTAAAATTAAAAAGACTAAAAAAAAAAGTGTGAAGAGGACTCGAATCGGAACCAAAATGAGGTATTTTAAAATACCTCTCTACCGAATTTTTCACTGAAAAGTCAACGACCGATTTGGGTCAAATGACACGTGTCAGTGGGATCTTGGGTCAAAAATTGGGGTATGACAATAACTTTTTGAGTATTAGTCAGTTTTGTGACAGTGGTTATGATGTGATGTTTGAAAAGATCAACTGCACAGTAATCAACAAGGATGACAATTCCATAGTGTTTAAAGGAATGAGAGTAGAAAATGTCTTTAAAATGAACTTCTCTTAACTGGTTGATCAGAAGGTAATTTGTCTTCTATCAGTGAATGATAAGAAATGGGTATGGCACAGAAGGTTGTGGCATGCTAACTAGAGATTAATCTCTAAGCTTAGTAAGTTACAACTGGTCAAAGGCTTACCTGACATTGACTATCATTTAAATGCACTCTGTGGTGCATGCCAGAAAGGGAAGACTGTGAAATCATCTTTTAAAATAAAAGACATTGTCTCAACCTCCAGACCCTTAGAATTACTTCATATTGATTTATTTGGACCAGTTAACACTGCATCCTTATATGGAAGTAAATATGGACTAGTCATTATTGATGATTACAGCAGATGGACTTGGGTAAAATTCTTGAAGAGTAAGGATAATTCTTATGATGTATTCAGTAACTTATGCACTCAAATACAGTCTGAAAAAGAAATGAAAATTTTGAAAGTCAGAAGTAATCATGGTGGAGAATTTGAAAATGAGCCATTTGAAGCTTTTTGTGAAAAACATGGAATTACCCATGAATTCTCTTCTCCTAGAACTCCATAGCAAAATGGGGTTGTAGAAAGAATGAATAGAACTTTACAAGAAATGGCAAGAACCATGATTCATGAAAATAATTTGGCTAAACATTTTGGGCAGAAGCAGTGAATACAACATGTTATGTTCAAAATATGATCTATATCAGACCTATCTTGGAGAAAACAACATATGAACTCTTTAAAGGAAGAAGACCAAATATCTCTTACTTTCATCAATTTGGATGTACCTGCTACATCCAAAATAACAAGCTCTTCCTAAAGAAATTTGATGCCAAGGCCCAAAGAGGAATCTTTTTAGGTTACTCTGAAAGGTCAAAGGCATACAAAATGTATAATTCAGAGACACTCTGTGTTGAAGAATAGATGCACGTGAAATTTGATGACAAAGATCCTGGAAGTGAAACTCCAGAGCAAGATGAAAGTTTTATAGATATACAGGTTACTGAAATCTCTTCAGAACCTGATCAGACTACTGAATCGTAAGATAGTCCAGAAGCTGAACCAACCTCAGAAGCTCAAGATGAAGTAGCTTACGATGAAGCTCAAGATGGCTCTCAACAAGCTAATCAATCCAAGAATACATTCAAGTACAAGTCTTCACATCCTGAGGATCAAATAATTGGAAACAAAGATAGTTTTAGAAGAACAAGATCATATTTCAGACAAGAAGATTCTATGATAGGATTGTTTTTAGTGATTAAACCTGCTACAGTAGATGAAGCACTTTCAGATGATGGATGGATACTAGCTATGCAAGAAGAGCTCAATCAATTTCAAAGAAATGACGTGTGGGATCTGGTATCCAAACCTCAACAGAAGAACATTATTGGAACAAAATGGGTATTCAGAAATAAGCTGAATGAACAAGGTGAAGTAATCAGAAACAAAGCTAGACTTCTTGCACAAGGTTACAGTCAACAAGAAGGCATTGATTACATTGAAACATTTGCTCTAGTTGCAAGATTAGAAGCAACCAGGTTACGTCTATCATATGCAGTTAATCATGGCATAATATTATCTCAAATGGATGTCAAGAGTGCATTTCTCATTGGTGTCATAGAAGAAGAAGTGTTTGTCAAGCAACCTTCTGGTTTTGAGGATCTTAAGCATCCTGATCATGTTTATAAACTTAAGAAATCACTATATGGCTTGAAACAAGTTCCCAGAGCTTGGTATGATAAACTAAGTAATTTCCTGATTAAAAATGATTTTATAAGAGGTCAAGTTGACACAACACTCTTCAGAAGGACTCTTGAGAAAGACATTCTTGTTGTGCAGATATATGTTGATGATATAATATTTGGTTCTACTAATGCATCTCTTTGCAAGGAATTTTCTAACTTAATGCAGGATGAATTTGAAATGAGCATGATGGGAGAATTGAAGTTCTTCCTTGGAATTCAAATTAATCAATGCAAAGATGGAGTGTATGTTCATCAAACAAAGTACACTAAGGAGCTTCTGAAGAAGTTCTAGCTAGAAGATTGTAAAGGAATCAACACTCTAATGCACCCAACTTGCACCTTAAGCAAGGAAGATACTCGATCAAAGGTAGATCAGAAACTGTATAGAGGTATGATTGGTTCTTTGTCATACCTCACTGCATCTAGGCTAGATATTTTGTTCAGTGTATGCTTGTGTGCAAGATTCCAGTCAGATCCCAGAGAATTTCATTTAATAGTTGTTAAGAGAATCTTCAGGTATCTGAAAGGAACAAAAAATCTTGGACTCCTCTATAGAAAATCCTTAGATTATAAGTTGGTTGGATTCTGTGATGCTGACTATGCTGGTGACATGATTGAAAGAAAATCAACCAATGGTAACTGCCAGTTCCTGGGAGTGAATCTAATATCTTGGGCTAGCAAAAGACAAGCAACTATTGCTATGTCTACAACAGAAGCAGAATACATCTCAGCTGCAAGTTGTTGTACACAACTACTTTGGATGAAACATCAGTTGGAAGATTATCAGATTAATGCTAACAGTATTCCCATCTTTTGTGATAATACTGCTGCTATTTTTTTGTCAAAGAATCCAATTCTACATTCAAGAGCCAAACATATTGAAATCAAACACCACTTTATAAAAGACTATTTTCAAAAAGGAATTTTGGATATACAATTCATTGATATTGAACATCAATGGGCTGACATATTCACTAAACCTTTAACTATGGAAAGATTTGATTTTATTAAGAAAAATTTGAACATGCACTTTGTGTCTGTTTAAATTTGCTTGCTCCTGAACAAGAAGTTAGGTCCTGAAGTTAGTTCAGAAGCTATGGTCCATAAGAAGCTCTTAACTGAGACTCTGAGGAAAATGTGCTTCTGAAAGTTACTTTTTGGTAACACCTATCCCACTAACTTAGAAATTTCTCTGAAAAACTTTTGATGTGGCTTGTTTGTATTGGTGTATAGCATAAGAGGGCAATGATGACATTAAGCTTTGAATGTACTATCTCGCGCCCCCTTTGTCATTAATGTTGTGTATGTATTTCCCCTTCTGAATTGCAAACGTTTTACTCAAAACACTTAGACAAAAACACACACTACTCACTCCACAACTCACACTTTTTGTTCTTAGACTGATTCTCTACAAAAAACTCATCTTTTCAAAAATCAAAAACCTAAGAATCCTAAAAACTTCATCTTCATCAATGGCTTCTTCAAGTTCAGTTCCAGAATCGTCCATGCAAGAAGCACCTTCATATGAAATCAGGGGAAGAACAATGTCGTTAGAAGAATGGGATCTTAATGTTCAAGTTGAAAATCCAGTGGATTTCATCTCCCTACAGCATCATGGTTGCAACATTAGAAGTTACTATGAAACCGAGGGACTCATGGATTACTTCAACATGCTGAATGGTCCAACCTACATGAACCTGGTAAGGCACTTCTTGGTTAGAGCACAAGTCTATGATTGTAAAGCTGCTCAGTTGGAAATGGATCAGAAATAGGTTTGGAACCCTTCACTTGCACAGAAATTCGATCAAGCATCATGGGTATTCATGTGTTTATCTCTGAAGCAGTAATTTCTTGGGTGATTAGAAGAGAATCTGAAGGAAGATTTATAAGTGGCTTGGACAACAACAAAACAAGTCCATGGAATGATACAGTGAATATGTCAATATTCAACAGTACTAAGAAGGGAAAGTACTGTGACTTGAGTATGTAAAAGAAGTTGCTCCTGAAGATCCAAAATGAAAATCTTCTACCAAAAGGTGGTGGTGGAGATCAACCTTCACTTGATCACAGAGTGTTCCTACATTTCTTCATGACTAAGGAGAAAGCAAATGTGCCTAAGTACATCTTCAGACACATGATTAAGACTCTAAGGGAAACACAAACAATCAAGAGATCCTGGATTCCCTATGGAAGACTTATTTCAGAAATTCTTCATCAAGGAGGGATTTTGAACACTCTCAAGGAAGTCAACATCTTTACTGATGCACAGCTAGGCACAATAACATGCAAAGTGATCAATGGTAGTACTCTGAAGAATATGAAGTTAATCAAGAAAGAGGACTACACTGAACTTAGCACAAACCTGAAGGAATCTGCAGTTATATCCAACTTGATGGATGATTTTCCTCCAATATGCAAGGAAGATCCTTTAGATGTCAAAGTTAACTTCATCCTGGATCACTATGAGAGAACTAGTCAGACAATCAAGCTTAGTGATATTCCAGACACTATGTATGGTGTAACGCCCATTTTGATTATTTAAATTATTTTTAGAGTATAGAGAATATTTATATGATTTTGTGTGAATTAAGTGAGTTATAGGATTTATGTGATTTTTATGAGGTGTTGTGACTTATTTTATTGTTTAATAAAAAAAGATTTGAAAATAAAATAAATATTTAAGTTGTGGGGCTGTTTTGAAAATTAGGTAGAATTATGAGGGATTAAGTGAAATAAGATAAAATAAAATAGAAGTGGTTTAAAAAGGAAAATTAGGTTTAGAATTGTACAGAACGTACAATTCACTTTTTGGGAGAAAAAGGGAGAAAATAGAAGAGAAGAACCAGAGAGGTTGCTGCTCAATTTTCTTAAGGTAAGGGTGAGCCTAGCATTACAATTCCATTAAATTTATGATTCATGATTATAGTTAACAGGTTTTAGGAGTAATTCATGAGAAATTAGAAACTAAGAATTAGGTCAAAAAGTGTTGAATTGATGATTAGATGATGAGAAACTGTACCAATGTTGTAGAAAACTGTTTACAAACCATAGGGTAACCCTTAAACATCATTATAGTCGAAATTGG
Organism: Medicago arabica; assembly: GCA_946800305.1. Lineage (NCBI taxonomy): Eukaryota > Viridiplantae > Streptophyta > Magnoliopsida > Fabales > Fabaceae > Medicago > Medicago arabica. The sequence goes on from OX326966.1 coordinate 27,556,119, forward strand.
GGAAGAACATGATGAAAATTGGGGTTTTGGGCGAAAATTGTCGTAACCCCGTAACTGTACTGTCATCGCTCGCCACGGCAAGTGCTCCTCAACAGCTCGCGAGGCGAGAAACCCACTCGCCATAGCGAGTACCTACCTTAGAAGTCCGCGAGGCGAGCGATCCCACTCGCCATAGCGAGTAACCCCTTGATGGCTCGCAAGGCGAGCAGATCAACTCGCCATAGCGAGTGACCCTTGAGGGCTCGCAAGGCGAGCAACCCAACTCGCCACAGCGAGCGACCTCTGATGGCTCGCAAGGCGAGAGATCCCACTCGCCATAGCGAGCAGCTCTGTAACAGAATGCCTTCTTAGAATTATTCGATGCTTGTCGCACAAATCGTCATGAGATGACCCTGAGTTAGAATTAAACATAGCTGCAGTAATGAAGATGACATGTAAACTGTTATTTAAATGTTTGATTTTATATGTAGTGACATAGACATTTGTGTATGTTCTCTTTTGAACTATAAGTGATGGAATGTGCGATTATTTATGATATGATTATATCCTGGACTATTGGATGTGCTGCCATGCTGCTATGTATTATTGATTAAAAGAGGGACGTGTCGTCCTAAGATTTATGAGTTGTAATCCAATTTATTGGAGTTTATTTGAGATGTCTAAAGTTTAAGAAGTTGAGTCCATGCATAATCATTCAGAGACGAGGGCTCATGCCCTAGGAGCTTTTGCTCAACAGAGACGAGAGCTTATGCTCTAGGAGTATTTTTATGCTCAACAGCGACGAGGGTTTATGCTCTAGGAGTATATTTATACTCAATAGCGACGAGGGCTTATGCCCTAGATTGGTACTACATGCATGAATAAGATGTCTAAGTTGCATAAGTCGAGTTGAAGTTGCATTGTCGAGTCGAACTATTAAGTTTAATTAAGATGCTAAATTATGATGATGATTATGATGTTAATTAAGATGCTATATGATTATTGTTATGAATGTATTTGACGTTTATGTTGTTAATTATAATTATTGAATTATATGTTTAATGCCATTGTTTTGTGAATCTCACCCCTTCTGCTTGGAAATGCTGCTCTTCATATGAGTAACTTGCAGGTGATTAAGCTTTAGCTGCTGTTTGCTGTTGTGAGTGGCTACCCTCACTGTGTCCTTAGGTGCTCTGATACGTAACGAGATGGGAACCTTATAACTATTTTCTATTCCTTACGTATTGATTATGATTTAATGTTATTAAGTTTTCAGTTGAATTTATGTTGAGAAGTTTTGATGAGGCCTGCGTGCCAAAACTATTTTTGTTGATTTGAACCTTTATCCGCTGCGAAGTTTTGAATGATTATGATTAACTATTTTATGAAGGATAAATTGTTATTTATTCCGTTTTGATATTTTTAGAAATGTAGCATTTCGTTTATGCGAGAAACTCTAATTATTTATTAAGAAATTTTTGCTTTGGGAAAACGGGGTGTTACAATTGGTATCAGAGCAGGTCGGTCCGTCCGGCCAAGTAGATCGAGTCGTTGAGTCGAGTATTAATTTAATTCCGTTTTGGATTTCCCTAACCTGTTCTCGTTATGTAGTGATCTGAGATGGCTGGAAGAAATGATGCTGCTCTTGCTGCTGCATTACAAACAATGGCTCAAGCTGTGGGTCAACAATAGAACGCTGGTGGTAATGATGGAGTGAGGATGTTGGAAACTTTTCTGAGGAATCATCCACCTACTTTCAAGGGAAGATATGACCCTGATGGCGCTCAGACATGGCTTAAGGAGGTCGAGAGGATCTTTAGAGTTATGCAATGTACGGACATTCAGATGGTGCGCTTTGGCATGCACATACTGGCAGAAGAAGCTGATGACTGGTGGGTGAGTGTCCAACCCGTCTTAGAGAATGGAGGTGCTGCTGTTACTTAGGCTGTGTTTAGGAGAGAGTTCCTAAACCGTTACTTTCCGGAAGATGTTCGCGGGAAGAAGGAGATTGAGTTCCTTGAGCTGAAACAGGGAAACATGTCGGTGACTGAGTATGCAGCTAAGTTTGTGGAGCTGGCTAAATTCTATCCACATTATACCGCTGAAACTGATGAGTTTTCTAAGTGCATCAAGTTCGAGAATGGCTTGCATGCTGATATTAAGAGGGAAATTGGTTACCAGAAGATTCGTAACTTTTCTGAGCTAGTGAGTAGTTGCAGAATTTATGAGGAGGATACTAAAGCTCACTACAAGGTGGTGAATGAGAGGAAGAGTAAAGTTCAACAGATTCATTCGAAGCCCTATAGTGCCCCTGCTGATAAGGGCAAACAAAGAGTTAATGATGAGAGGAGACCTCAGAAGAAAGATGCTCCTGCTGAGATTGTCTGCTATAACTGTGGTGAAAAAGGCCACAAAAGTAATGCTTGTACGGGAGATGTGAAGCGGTGTTACCGTTGTGGTAAGAAAGGACATGCTACTTCGGCATGCAAATATGATGATGTTGTGTGCTTTAACTGCAATGAAGAAGGTCACATTGGTTCGCAATGCAAGAAGCCTAAGAAGGCTCAGACTACTGGGAGAGTTTTTGCTTTGACTGGCACTCAGACAAAGAATGAGGATCGTTTGATCAGAGGTACTTGTTATTTTGATAATACTCCTTCAATTGCTATTATTGATACTGGTGCTACGCATTGTTTTATTGTTATTGATTGTGCTTCTAAGTTGGGTCTTACTATGTCAATTATGAATGGAGAGATGGTTGTCGAAACTCCAGCTAAGGGTTCGGTGACTACTTCTCTTGTGTGTTTAAGATGTCCTTTATCTATGTATGATCGTGATTTTGAAATTGATTTAGTTTGTTTACCTTTGAGTGGTATGGATGCAATCCTTGGTATGAATTGGTTAGAGTACAATCATGTACATATTAATTGTTTTCGCAAGTCGGTGTATTTCTCTTCTGATGAAGAAGAAAGTGGAGCAGAGTTTTTATCTACTAAATAGCTGAAGCAGTTAGAACGTGACAGAATGTTGATGTTTTCCTTGATGGCATCTTTATCTATTGAGAACCAAACGATGATTGATAAGCAGAAAGTGGTATGCGATTTTCCATAAGTTTTTCCCTATGAAATTCCTGATGTGCCTCCAGAAAGAGAAGTTGAATTTTTGATTGATCTTATTCCGGGAACGAAGCCCGTGTCTATGACACCTTATCGCATGTCAGCTTCTGAGTTGGCTGAGTTGAAGAAGCAGTTAGAAGATTTACTTGACAAGAAGTTTGTGAGACCAAGTGTTTCTCCTTGGGGAGCGCCTGTATTGTTAGTTAAGAAGAAAGATGGCAGCATGAGATTGTGTATTGATTACCGTCAGTTGAATAAAGTAACTATAAAGAATAGGTATCCACTTCCGAGAATTGATGATTTAATGGATCAGTTAGTGGGTGCACGTGTGTTTAGCAAGATTGATTTGAGATCGGGTTATAACCAGATTAAAGTAAAGGATGAAGATATGCAGAAGACAGCCTTAAGGACACGTTATGGACATTATGAGTATAAAGTGATGCCTTTCGGTGTTACGAATGCACCTGGTGTGTTTATGGAATATATGAATCGCATCTTACAGAAGCTAAGATGAATGAAGCAAGAGTTAGAGAAGAGAATCTACTCGAAGCAATGAGGATTTCAAGAGAAAAATCAAGCAACAAGCAGAAGAGACAAACAAGATGCTCAAACAGATGATGAAAATGTTCTAGAATCAAGCCAAGCCTTAGTTGCACACCTTATTTTTTTTTGTTTTGCTTCTGTGTTTGTTTACTTCTGATCTTATATTATGCTTCTGAACAGATTTTATGTGCTTCTGAACTATTATGCTTCTGAACTTAATTTTAATTATTCTCATAGAATTTCTCTCTACGTTTTTTCTCATCTCTTACTTTTTGTCTTTACTTTATACTTTTTGTTGATGACAAAAGGGGGAGTAGATGTATAGTATTTATAGGCTCTGACCCCCATTAATTTAATTATAAACAAGTTAAATTAATAGAACCTTCTTCTATCTCTTAGTCTATTTTTAGATTAATTCTGAGCGTTATTTCATTTTTAATGATGAATTTAACTAACATGGACAAAACTCAAGGGGAGCTTACAAACCTCACCTAAAAGTACTATTGGACTCAGGGGGAGCTTACAAACCTCACACCCTTAAAGTCAACTTGTTAATTAAATTAACAACAATTGAGCATTTTAAATACTAATGTTTGTCATCGTCAAAAAGGGGGAGATTGTTGGAACAAAATGTGTTTAACATTACCTCTTTAGAGTTTTGATGATAACAAGGTATTAAAAAGTTTCAATTGGATATGCTAATATTTGTTCAAGTGTGCAGAACCATAGACAAAAATTTGATGTCTATTTAAAGTATAGGTTCTGGAAGAACATATAAGAGCAATGGAATCAACAAAGTAAAGGAAGCTTGAAGCATCTGAAGAAAGTGTTCCTGAAGTGATGACGTCATCAGAAGCAAGTTCGTCAGAAGCACCTCACCAAAAGCTTAAGATCACCAGAAACTGAAGATAAAATAATCAAAGCATCAAAGGTTGTTCAAAAGTTTCATTCGTGCCTAGCATTGCAGAAGAGCATAAGAATAAAGCAACGTCTAACTCAAATGAATTTAAAGGCATTGGATGCTTATTCTCTGAAGAGCGTTGACAAAATACAATTGTACGAAGTGTACAACCACTATCTCCACTACTCAATTTGTGTCTCTGCTACAAGACAAAAATAACAGTTATGTCTGCAACAATGTTCCTTCATTCTTAGAATGGATTTGGAATTGATCCTTCATAGGACAATAACCAAATTAGGCAAAAGATCATTGGTAATTTGATCAAAGCTTCAAACGACTCTTTTTGATGTGCTGGCAATTTACAACGTCTCTTTCACACCTCTATATAAATGAGTGAAGACTTAGAGAATTAACAGGACTCAATAACATTTTGAAAGCGTCAAAATTGTTCTGCATCAAAAGTTCACTTAGAATTTCTTATCAAAAGTTCATATCTTAGTGTGCTCGCGATTTTCGGGTATCAAAATCATTGATCGGATTTGAACCTTTAATCTTTGAACTCTCAACTTTTATTCGTGGGAAGAGAAAAACTGAGTAAAAACCCTTATAAGACCTTGGATTCGGAGGTTGGTTTCGATTGGGGTAGGTGTTAGGCACCCGAACCGACTATGGTATCCCATAGGAACCTTCTATCTATTCTTAATCTTGCGCTAAATCAATTTTACTTAAAAAAAAAGTTTAAGAGTTTAAGTGAAAGAAAGGAGAAAGATGAAGCATGTTTTTAGTTATTTTTATTGATTTGGAAGGGTCGAAACCCTTTGCCTACTTACACAAATAAATCGGGATCAAAATCAAGTAGTTCGGCTAAAGAACTTTTTGATGGGTTGAATTGATTTTAACATTTTTGAAAAAAAGATTTTAAGAAGAGATGAGAGGCCTCAAGGCATGAGAAAAAAATACGGTGAAGTTGGTTAATTTTAATTGCAAGAAAACCATGTCTAATGTGGATATTAAATTGATTAACATTTGATTAAGGAAAATAAAAGGAAAAACACTTGGGTTACAAGCCAAGGTTTACTTTAAAGAAATTTGAATTTTGATTTTTTTGATTTTTTTTGATAAAAATATTTTCTAAACTAACGGTGAACTCGCGTAACGGCGGAAAAAATAAATAAGCGTAAAGCGATAAATAAAGTGGTAAAGTGTCGGTGCGTGTGTCAGTGTGTGTGTCGGTTACATATTACATACCCTAAATACATTCTATGATCTCAAAAGAAATAAAATGACGAGAAATAAAAATGCTCGAAAATAAATTACATCATTTCCCTAATTACAAACTAAACCAATGACAATAATAAAATAAATGACGAAAAAATTAAATATGCATGCAATAATTCGAAACAAACTTAAACTAAAAGTAAACATGAAAGGAAATGAGCAACAAACCACAATTAATAATAAACGAGCAAGTATCAAGAAAATAATAATAAAATAAATGACGAAAATTAAATATGTATGCAATAATTCTAAACAAACTTAAACTAAAAGTAAACATGAAAGGAAATGAGCATGAAACAAAACCACAATTAATAATAAACAAGCAAGTACCAAGAAAGTAGTGAAAATAAACGAATAAAATTTTAAGAATGAAAAGAGACATTAAAGTAGCAAAAAAAGTGTAGAATATATTAAAATAGTGAAGAAATAAATAAAAATAATAAAGTTGGCTGAGCTGGAATAAATCTGGACCACTTGATGCATCAAGGGGTCCAAATTTAAACACTACACAGGCTCATCACAGCCACCAAATCAAAATCAAAGGGTTTGAAAAAAAAGGCACAATAAATCAAAGGGAGTAGTGTACAAGATTTAAACAGGGAACATCACAGGCCATCAGATAAAGATCAAAGGGTTAAAAAGAAACGAAGGAGCATGGGATTAAAAATGTACAGGAACACACAATCATAACAACAAAAGAGGTATAAATAAGCTTTTCCAAAAAAATAATAATAAACACCACATTTCCCCTTCTCATTTCGGTTTTAGAGAGAGAGGGAGCAACCTCTCTCTAAAACCCATCCCTTCTTCCCCGTTCATCCCATCAGCTCCGGCGCGGTGGTGGCCGGCCCAACAGGGCGGCGCCACCGTGCCGGAGAGTTTACAACCACCATTTTTAAAAACAAATTCATCTATTCTACTCTTCTTTTCAAAATAAACACAGATCCAAGCTTAGAAACTTGAAAACAAACCTAAAACTACCTAGATCTACAAAACAAAACAAACCACAAAAACTCCTTACCTCTCACTTTCGGTTCTGTTCGTTCCTTTCTTGTTGCGTTTCAGTCCTTCCTTCTTCTATTCTCAACCGTTCCTTTACTTTTGTTCAGTTCTGTTCCTCTTTGTTCCTTCGCGTTTTCTTCTTTCTTTCTTTCTTCCGTTCGGTTCTGTTTAAGAGTTGTGATGTTGTTGTTGTTTGGATTCGAATTTGTGTTTGAATCGGCAGTGACTTTTGATGAATCGGTGATAATGGATCAAAAACGAAAAAGGTTTATATGTTTAGAGGCCGGGGAAATCAGTTATGTATTTGATGGGTTGTTCATCATGAGTTCTTATTTTTTTTATTTTTTGTGGACTTTGATTTGTAAAGTTAGAAAATAGAAAGTGGAAATGTGTTTGTGTGTTGGAAAATGTGCCCATACGGTTGTTTCTGAAGATTCATGATATGTTCTTCATGGTTTTTGATTTTTTATAGTTTTGATTCGAAAAAGTGGAGAGAAGAAAGGGATTAGGGTTTTTTTGATTTGATTTGGGACTGACTTTTGACTCTGACGCATTTCTGACCCCTTGGAATGTGTGTCAGCCCCCTTCACTCACTGATTGGACAGACTATAAATAGTGACAAATTAGGGTTGGACCTGAAACTTTGACTGGACCAAAATGCCCCTGGCTTGGACAGCACTCCAAAGTCCTGAAAAAAAGAAGACTAAAAGGCCAAGTAGACAAAAAAACTAAAATAAAATATTAGATAAAAGATAAAAACGAAAATTGCTTTAAAAAGAAGAAAATTAATTGAGATAAAATAGAAATATTAAAAGTGAAAATAAGAATCAAGATAAAGGTAATAACACTTGAAAAATGTCCCTTCGGAACCAAAAAATGAGGTATTTCAAAATACCTCTCTGCCGAAATTTCGTCTGAGACGACAAAACTTCTCGGCTTTTTAAAACGAGTAAAATTTTCAAAAGTGGTCAAAAAATGGGGTATGACACTTAGAAATTCTAAACTCTTAAGAGTCTGTATCTGATTTGTATTGTGAACACCACTGATTGTATATCAAGCGTTAAACCTCAAACAATTTCTTTGTATTTCTGTTTGAATAAAAGTCTCTTGCAGTTGTGCTTGAGCATTGGAAGTCTCTTGATTGTGTTTAAGAGCATATGAAATCTCTTGCGGTTGTGCTTGAGTAGTTTGAAGTCTCATGCTAGTTTTAGCAATGAGCATTTGTAATCAGATATTACATTTTTAGTGAACTCTCCTTGGAAGTGCAAGGGGGGCATGACTACTTCCGGTTTGTGGAAGGAACCTGTATAATTGCTTTGTGTCTTTCTTCCCTCTGTGTGTGTGTGTGTGTGTGTGTGTGTTTTTATCCGCTGTATTTAGAATTTGAACATCACTTCAGAAGTTGTAATCTAACTGCTTCTGATTAGGAATTAAGTAGGAGAAAACGAAGAAAAAGCTAACACAATTAAACCCCCACCCTTCTTGTGTTTTTTCTCACCTTCAAGTTTTACCTCCAGAAGACATATACAACTCAGGTTATAATCAAAATACTACACATAGGTCAACACGATCGTGCACTCCTACCAGGCTTAAAAAAAACCAACTTTTTCGCCCCTTTCTATTTCGAATCAAGCTTAGGTGTCTTCATGAAAGTTTTATTTAATGATGTCAGATTTCAAATGGCTTTGGTTTCACCTCTTTTAAGTATCTACAACTTGAATTACGATTAAAACACCGTACCTGGCCATGCTGCATTTTTCCTGAGATGTTTAGCACAACTCTTTCTATAGATTCCAAAACTACTGTGAAAATTATATGGAGTTTAAGAGATTTGTTAGAGTTAGAATCAAATTTATTGATCCTAAACTAATAAACAAATATTAAGAAGTGTACTTAGGCATAATAAAAGGTGATTAGCTCAATTTACTAGTGAGACTATAGTTAATATCGAATAAGGCAATTAAAGGGAGTCAAGGGGATCATTATGAACAGGTCTTAGACCAATAAAGGAGATAGTAGAAGGATCTTAGGATGGGTAATGAGTATAGTATGACAAGTTAAAATAAAGAGTATGAACATGACTAAGATGAGATGTTAATGAAGTAAGGTGATGGTGTTAAGTGAGTTATATAGGAATAGACGAATAAATGATATCCATTAAGGACGAGATGCTAATAACGTAAGATTAGGATGTAAAATGACATTAAGACTTTATATAATACGAATGACGAAAATGACGAATGAAGTACATGCCTCCTAATAACAAGTAAAATGACGAAAGACGAAAAATGACGAAAGATGAAGAAAAATGACGAATGATGAAAAATGACGAATGACTATGATATAAAGATGATGTGTTGTTTATGTGTCTTTCTAAATAATGTTTGGTGAGTCTTCATGCATCATATCATACTTCATAATGACAAATGAAAAATGACGAAATGTATGTTTCAGTAACACATCTCTGAACTACATTATTATGACGATAGGATCCGGTACTGGCATGCACGTAGGTCTAGGAATGAAGTATGTTGCATATAGATCATGAATAGGAAGAACCATGATATTTGCTAATGATGTGAATGCTAAAGGTGTGTGCATAATGTTGTATGTATTTTATGACTCTATTACGTGAACGGTGTAAGATTCATGAATGATGACTGATGATGATATGATGATATAATTTCTTTCCTCATGTATCCCAATATATGTTATGATGTCCTCACCCCTTTGTTGTTGTTTGTGTGTTTCGGTGTCTTTACTCATGGGGTACAGATACACAGGAAGAGGAGACTTAGCTTTGCAGGACACTTAGAAGGTGGCGACGAGGACATATCTTCGTAGCTATTTATATATATTATTAAGTAGTCGAATAAATGCGTGCTCTGATCCGTAACACTAGGGTTGGGGTTAAACATTCATTGTCTTTATTTTCTGTTATTAAGGAACCATGATTTTATTTTATATTGTTGTTCAACAAATGCAGATGATGGATTCAACATGTTTAATTTATGAAATTTTATTTATCTAAACTATTTTCCGGTATTTAAAATGATGTGCTATATTTTTATTTTTTATTTTTTTGGCACAACAGATGAATGACGATGTGTAACATCCTTTTTAGATTGACATTTGCTTATTATTAATTAAAAGCAACGTTGGGGATTAGGGTTTTACGGTAAGTCGGTATTATTATCCGGGAAAACTTCTAGAATTTCTTTTACTACCGGCAAATCGCCAACTCACTGCTCAATATCAACCTTCAACGAAGCAATCATTATAAACACACAAGCTTTATTATCCTATGACTTCTTCACTTGCCCCGCGGTTAAATAATTCTCTCCCATCTGATCTACCCTCTTGGAGAATGTTACGCTTTTGGTTAAACAATTAATGTTAACTCCAAAAGATAACATCCAGTCTATTCCAAAAATAACGTCCTTATGCTCTAAAGGCAGAAACACCAAATCCAAATCAAAATCCATGTTACTAAAATTAACAGGACACTTAACACATACCAAGGAAGTGGTCACCGAGCCATTGGTCGGGATATCAATGACCATTCCTCTCAACAAAGGAGACATAGCAAGATTCAAACGTTCAGCACAACTAAGCGAAATAAAAGAATGCTTCACACCAATGTCAGTAATAGCCAACAAAGGAGAACTATTGATAAAGCAAATACCTCTAATCAAATTATCGGGTTGTTCCACCTCTCTGGCATTCAATGCAAAGACCTTTCATCCCGCCTTCTTCGGTTTCATACACTTCGTACTAATGTGCCCAACTTTTCCGCAATTTTAGCAAACAATCTCCCTACTCTTGCACTCATAAAACTTGTGACCTGCCTTTCCACACTTATAACAAACTTCCCCCTTCTTGCAATCACTAGCAAAATGTCCAAGTACACCACACTTGAAGCACTTCACACCTTCTACACTAGGCTTAGAGCCACCACCAAAATCATTTTTCTTTCCCTTATCCTTGCCATAAGGCTTGCCACGATCATTACCCCTTCCTTTGTTCTAATTCACCGCCTTGTAGAAGATAGCCGTAGCTTTACAAGCCTCATTAAACATCCGGAACTTGTTTACCAAAGTAGCAAACTCCATAATATCATGAAAACACACATACTGGTATATCTCCGGACGCAAGCCACTCTCAAACTTAATGCATTTGGACTCTTCTGCACCCTCAACATTGATGTAAGGACAAAAGTGAGACAACTCTTCGAATGTTGCCGCATACACCGCAACAAACATACTCCTTTGCTTCAAACCAAGAAACTCAATCTCATTCTTGTTTCTCACATCAGCTATAAAATAATTCCTCAAGAACTCTTCCTTGAACCGACTCCAAGACACCACAGCACCACCAACCTCCAAACTCATACAAGCATTCATCCACCAAAACTCAGCCTCCTCCGCTAGCATATGAGCACCCAATCTCAGTTTCTGATCATCATTAGTCACCATAGCTCTAAAAATCCGCTCAATGCCTTGCAACCAAGTCAATGCTTCATCCGGATCATACTTTCCCTTAAACTTCAGAGGATGGTTTCTCATGAAACGGTCTAACCTCAACTCGTCTGCTCCACCCTAATGCTGCTGACCCTGCATCGCATTCTCTTGAGCATACGCTAACACCTGAGCCATCATAGTCAAACCCTCTGTGATCGCCACATCATTCTTACCGAATCCATCCATCTCAATTCTACACAAACCACACCAACAGATAAGAACAACATCACATGTATCAACGGTAACTCAATACAATTCGCATACAATAGGCAAAATCACTGATTTTGGTCCGGGATAGACCAACATGGCTCTTATACCATATTGTAACACCATAAACCCTTAAGGCGATAAATCAAGAAAATAACTCAATTATTCGAAGATCTCACCACTTATACGCTTTACAAATAAGATGTCATTCAACTACATACATAATAGCTTATACGCTTTACTAATAGTTTCTAGCGCTTACCCCTCCGAATTTTGGATAACAATTTATGTCTTAATTGATGTAGTATCTAAATTACATTGGCCCAAGCCCATTGTTTGTAGACCTAATTCCACATCCTCTATTTCGTTGCTCGTTCAATATAAATGCAGCCGCATCTACAATATATTTCGACTTCAATTCTTCCAATTTTTCTCTGTAATGCTTCTTGTTTATTTCTACTTCATCTTGTTTCACATTTTTTTTCTGAAATTCTTCATATTATTTGTTTTTCCTATCTTGTGTTCCCTGATATTGCCGATATTTTAATCAATTTTTCAAGATCTCACCACTTTTTTATGTCTGTAAGTGATTAATTCTTTGATGTAGTATCTAAATTACATTGGCCCAAGCCCATTGTTTGTAGACCTAATTCCACATCCTCTATTTCGTTGCTCGTTCAAAATAAATGCAGCCGCATCTACAATATATTTCGACTTCAATTCTTCCAATTTTTCTCTGTAATGCTTCTTGTTTATTTCTACTTCATCTTGTTTCACTTTTTTTTTTTCTGAAATTCTTCATATTATTCGTTTTTCCTATCTTGTGTTCCCTGATATTGCCGATATTTTAATCAATTTTTCAAGATCTCACCACTTTTTTATGTCTGTAAGTGATTAATTCTTTGATTTTTCAAGGATTTTTATAAATTATTTAAGTTGGAAATTTGTACCAATCAATTCGATTTATATGCAGTTTGACATTGACACCCATCAATAGAATCCTCGATCTAACAAATTGACCAGGTCTACTATGTGTGTTTAGTTTTTTCACAAACTGTCAAATTAACCAATCTAGTTTGATTGTTTCAATAATGGATGAAGGTGAATGTGCATATGGATATGATAATGTTCATTCTAAAATTTGTCATAAATCTTACTATCAAATCGATGAAATACCAAAGGTATTCATCAATAATACATGTTCATCTTATTTGTGTTGTATGAATATATTCTCTTGAATGCATATTTCTCTTCACATTCTATATTCATTATGAATTGCAAATTATGCTAATATACTTTATATCTTTCAGGATGTCAAGGTTATGGAGAGACCAAGATGACCAATTGACGATTCACTTGAATATATTATTGGGAATGTACCAAATTTTCTAACTTATTGTCGAAAAATAATGTCATCTCTTATGCACTAACCATTCTCGTTTATAGATTTTTTTTTATTTTTTATTCAATAAGAATATATCGTGTTGTATTGTCTCCTTGAGAGTTTAATAAGTTTAACATACAATTCCTTGTTCTGTTTTTAGCTATGTATAACTTGCCATAAATATTTCATATGATTTGACAGGTACAAAAGAAACTTCGACAAATAAGAAGAAAAAGAAAAATAGGAGAAAGAAAGAAAAAGACCTTTCTCCGAAAAATACAATTGAAAATCATAATAAGGTTAGACTATGACCATTTTTTTAGATCACTATTTTGTTGTTTTCATGTGTTTTCTAGAGTAATCATTTTTCAAAATTTAATATATTTTTAGGAATGTATTCCTCTTTATTCTCCACATCCTAATGGCAATTTGGATATGATGATGATTTTAACCATTCGATGCAGGAAAACTAACAGGTTAGTCGCATGTCTTTCTTTAAGTTGTTAATCAGACGTGGATAAGCTCAAAACTAATGCATGTACACATAACGATTTATCTATTTTCAAATAAACCTTCATGTCCAAATATATTTTCTAATCTCTAAATAAATTTTATATTTTCTCAACTCTAGCCATGATGGTGTATAATTTTTTGCACTACTAATGCAGAGGTTGTTTCAATATACTCTATTATATTGGCAAACACTTATACCTTTCTTTGTTGATTTATCTTTTTTCTTAGGTGATAATTTCTTTATGTTGGGTATTTTGTATGTAGGGCTAGAATAGAAGTTTATAATCTTTTATATATGAATTATACTTTTGTAGTTAAAAACAAATTCCATGAATCCAAAATGTGTACTAATTTTTTTTTTAATGATAATGTTTGTCTTGTCTTTTGTTTTTTTTTTTAAATATAGAACTAAATTATAAAATTCAAAGTAAATCATATATATTGATTATTTTATTAATTAAATTGTATATTTTAATAATTAAGTAATAACACACACTATGGAAAAACATTAAAATGAATAACTGAATTCTATAAATTGAGGGTTGAGGTACATAACACCATCAATCTATAAGACATCCCTCCTTCAAAAACACTTCATCCTCTCCTTCTCTTCCTCCTCCTCCTCCTCCTCCTCCTAAATCAACCACCACTGGTTCTGATAGATTGATGAAATGGTTGTATGGCTACAACAAAACCACGTCATTAGCAGATACTAATAATTTTGATAATCATGCTCTAGGAATCGTAAAATCAATGCAAATTGTTAAAGCTCAATTTGAGAATCTACATGCATCAACATCTGTTAGTAATAATATGAATGATGTCACCAACAACATGTTGGTGTTGAATGCTGCTTCTTCTTATGATCATCCCCCTTGAGACGATAGTCAAGGGAGATCAGGATTATCATAAGCAGAAGAAGTATTCAACACCAACATGTTCTTGTTGATGACATCATTCACATTATTACTAACAGATGATTGTGATAATGCATGTAGATTCCCAAATTGAGATTCAAGAGTTTGCATTGATTTTATGATTCTTGGAACATGATTATCGAAATTATTATTATCAGTTGATGATGTGGTTGTGTTGTAGCCATACAACCATTTCATCAATCTATCAGAACTCATGGTGGTTGATTCAGGAGGAGGAAGATGATGAGGCGGAAGAGGAGGATGAGAGGATGAAGTGTTTTTGGAGGAGGGATTTCATATAGATTTATGAAGTTGTATACTTCATCCCTCAATTTATAGAATTTTATTATTCATTTTAATGTTTTTCTTTATTGTGTACTATTACTTAATTATTAAAATATTTGAATATATTTAATATAGATGATTTACTTTGAATTTCATAATTTAATACTATATTTGAAAATAGGTCAAGTCAAATAAAAATACAAGCAATATTATATCAATAAAGTAAAGTTAAATGTTTTTGGTAATGTATTTGGACCATATATATTTGACTTCTTGAACATATTTATCCTTAAAGGACCATAAATATTGACTTCTTGAATATATTTTTTCTTAAATTTTTTTTTTAAGAAGCTAAACTAGCCCAGTTAACTTGGCACCGGAGGGAATCGAACTTGAGACCTCGAGGAGGAGCACACTCTCAGGTCCCAAGCTAATACCACCGGACCAACCCAAGTGGGTTTTTCCTTAAATTTTGTTACTAGCGGAGTAATAGTTTAATTTGATTAAAACACACTTGGGTCGGTCTGGTGGTATTGGGTTAGTAGTACCTTACAGTATGCTCCTTCTCAAGGTCTATGATTCGATTCTCCCCTATGTCAATCCACTTGGTTTGATATGGTGGTATTGGATCGGTACCTTGGAGTATGCTTCTCAATGTCTAAGGTTCGATTATCCCCGGTGCCAATTTAGGTGGGGTGGCTTAGCTTCTTCAAAATAAAAAAGTTTAATTTGTATAAAATTTCACTAGAATATTATCATTTATTTTATTTAATAAGTATCTATATGGATGATGTGCTTGGTTTAGAGGCATCAAAAACAAATATCCAAAGATATGATATAACTTTACAAATGGTGGCAGCAATGATTTCTCTGATTTTGGGAATATACTTGATCATTGTAAGAGATGTTGTAATTATCTTTTTGAAAACTCTAAGATTGAGTGTAACACCCATACTTAAAGTGTCTAGAACATTTAGCATGTGTGTTAACTATCTTGTACTGGATACATTAATTACAAAACTGAATACATAAACTGGCTGAGGTAATAATGTACACAAGTCTCGAGTGTTATGTTAAAGTATCTGAGATAATAATGTACACAAGTCTCGAGTGTTATGTTAAAGTATCTGGTACATGAGAGTACATAAAAATCTGGATGAATGATACATATACTAACTAACAAGTATATAACATCATTTACAAAACTTAGAACATGACAAAACAAGAGACATAAACACTAAATCCAGCACAAGCATGATCCGTCAGTAGCCTTTCCTTACGCTTGATGCTTACTACTTGAGTACCTGAAGACAAATAAAATGATTGGGATGAGACATGATGTCTAAGTGAGTTCCACCTAATCTTGAGCTATAGGAAATTTCAAGGCAAACCTACGATTGCCATTTGTTTACACATAACCCATTTGGGTTGCTTATACGTGCGTGTGTGCTCTACCTACCTGAACGATCATGAGATACTAAGATCGTTATCTGAACTATCTAACATATCCTGAAAATTGGACGACCAGGGGTAGACTAAGGTCGTCATCTGCGTGCTATTATAAAACTGTTATGATGCATATGCATATACATGTTTTGATTTATAAACTGTTCATATTAATGTTAGAAAGTTAGCATTGAACAAACATAATTATCTGAGTTCATTTTCCGGAATAGATCCCGAGTGGAGTAACCCCGGTCACCATCACACTGCTATCTGGTAAAAATTCCTATATGAGGATAATCACCAGAACTCCTCTTGTTGTTGTGTAGATTTCTCAAGGAAATCCCATCCAACCTAATCTTGAGCTAACGAGGGACGCAACTTAATTACGCATAATTGAAACATTCGGGATTTGCCTTTTAACTGGGGTTCTAATGTTACCCAGGTTTGCCCCGCTCCGTTTCATATGCTTTAACTGATAAGTCTTTTCTGTTTGCATATCTAATGCACTGTCTGTTCTATTTTCTATAACAAATATCTGATAATTCTATGCATATATCTAATATGCTCCGACTATTCTGATTGTTCTAGATTCGATTATCTAAATCAAAGCCTTGTAATACAATAACCATTTTCTTAGAGTTAGAGTCTACCTGGGTACAACATAATTATATATAAACACTTTCTTGAATGCAAGGATGTTGTTTTAAAGCCTAATTATATATGTCAAAATCACAGGACAAGTTTCTAATCATTTAAAAAGGTTTGGGAGGCAAAAATGTTGAGAAATAGTGCCATTTTTGCGGATCTGCGATTGGCTAATTGATTAAATGTATGGCTAATCGACTAGCCTGTGAAGTATATGGTAATCGATTATCTATAAGGGATAATCGATTACTCAATGAAAAATCAGTTTTCAGCAATATTTCTCGGCACTTTTGTGGAGTTTGAACTTAGTGATTTTCATGTCATTTCAAGCCAACAAAAACAGACATTTGTAGGGAAAATCAAGCAATTAATAATCGACAAACCCAAACATTCATGTGGGGAATTAATTAAACTAATCATTCATACTCAAAACTCATGTTTTCCTCACAATTCATACACACAAACAAATGGCGGGATCTATCCTAACATGAACTCACCTTTAATCCTTTAAAATAGCCTAGGCTCGTCTCACTTTCGCATTTCAAACCTCAACCAACTTCACGCTCAACCATGAAGGAATCCGTAATTAATCTGAAATCATTTATAACCGATTGAAATTCACATTGTAGCTCATTCCGGAAAAATCTACATTAAACCCCTAGGCATTTTCAACATGAATTTCCACACTTTAAATGTGTTTTTTGAGTTTGTTTCTAATCCGAATCACACGAAATTTATATCTGAATTGAAGGGAATTGAATGTAGAATCTAAAAATCCAATAACTACTCAGTTCCAGGTCACACAACCAAAACCATGACGAAAAAAATCACATACATGCTATACGATTTCTTTTACCCAAATTCCATAAAAATCAACCATAAATAGCTTATCACTCAAAATCAATTCCAGCACCAACACTTAATGAAACACTCACCTTTAAATTTTAGCATCTCTCTAAGCTTCCAATCCATCTTCAGCCCTAGCCTCAACTTGTTGTACCCTTTTCTTGAAGCTTATGACCTAAAGAGCTTGATTTCCAATTGTATGCATAATTGGAGCATTAAGGAAATAGATAAATTAATGGGGTGGAGCTTGTGATGTTACTGCCTGTGAAAGAGAGACGAGAGTGAGGTAGATTGGTGTTGTTTTGTTTGGTTCTTATATATTGTCAAAACATGCAAGTTATGTACAATTCCCACTTTGTCCTTTCATTTTACACCAAATTATACTTGTGTCCATTAATTATCCCTATGTACTTGTCTAATTATTTCCAATTAGTCTCCAATAATTACTTCTAATTAATATTATCTATTAATTAGTTGGATTGTTACATCTTTACCCCCTCAAAATTTAGAATCTCACTTGAGAATGGTACATGCAGCTTCTTTACACTTCTGAATTTTCTTGCCAACAAATGCGCATCGTAACCGATTCTTTCAGCTTCAAACTCGATCATCGAGTTTCCATTGCTATCCGAGGATCTGATATCTTAATCATCCATACCAATGGGCTTGAGCTGATAGATTAGAAATGATTTCAAAATCTTGAATTTCCAATTCCATGTGCCAAAGGTTTTGATAATAAATTCCTCTGTTATTTGCGCAGTCCTTTTCGACACATCGATCCATTCCTATTTTCCCTAAATTTTCTCGCCCTTCCAGCATTTTATCGCACTTCAGATGCTATCACAAAATTCTAATCTCCGACTTCCATGTTACAAGTATAAACATAGCTTCTACTATCGGTTTCGTTCTCTCTGAATCTGAAACATACTACTTTAACAATCATAAATATCTGCTTCCACTTCTACTGTAGAATTCTTGAGGGTTTGAGTGATCTTAGAGATATCTGACTTTCCATCTCAACTTACCATTCATAAAACACCTTATTCATATCAGGATCAGTAGGAACTATCCTCATGAATCTCTTCTAAAACTCTTATGTTCAAAATACACATCTCGTTCTCAAACAACACTGTTCTAGCTACTATTATAGGGAACAAATTATCCTATCTTACTCTTAATCTCATATTCATAACTTGAATTTGCACAGTCTCATACTGTAGGCCACAGATGATTTCCAACTTGCGTGATAACATTATTTTCCTTACCCGCGAAGCATCTTCCAGAATTTCGTGGTTTGAAACATTCTTGAATTCCTTTCTTAAATTTCTTCCCATTAGAGTTCATTATATGCTTGGTTTGTCATTACTTACTAACAATCCATAAATATCTTCAAACCATAGTCTTAGACGTTTATGTAATTTGTTACTTCACTCTTACATTATTCTCAGATGCGCAACTCTGATCTATCAACTTACTTTGTCCAGCCTTCTAATTCAACTATACGAAAAACTCCATGGTTAACTTAACTTCATTATAACTTCACGGTCATTGAGACGAAAACTACTTCACATCATGTTGCTTAAACTCTTCTTATTACTAATCCTTATACAAATCCATTTTCCCTAAGGTTCCAAAAGAACTCACTGCTCCAACTTGCACTCTAATAGTATGAAGGTTAACTTTGTTCCATGTATCGCTTTGATATTCTCACTTATGACACGTTCCTAGATATCGCACTTTTCTTTAGACACATACCACATGCTTCTTCTCGTAAGGTGTCCCCAGAATGCTTCCCACATTCACATCATCCATACACAAACTACTTGGTGGTTTAGGGCTTACTTCCACCTATCTCCGTTCTTGTCCATAGTTGCAATCCTACTTATGATCTCTTCTGAGACAGCTTCGGCTTCCAAAAATTCAATCTAGTCTATATAGCCACCCTTTTGGTTTACACAACAACTTGAGTAAGAAAACTCATCGAAGGAAACTATATAACTTCTTAATAGCTTACTACATTCTTGACTTTTTCGTACCAGTGACGATTCCCGAAGAACATAATCTTGAATAATCCCCATCAAATCTTTCTCATTTATCCGCAACACATAGATCTATTGTATTCCTGTGTTAATTCTTGCCTTTAATATTCCATTAAAGGATTCTTACATCATTCGTCCATTGGTCTCCTAAGTTCTGGAAACTTACTACTCAATTTCTATCTCCGATTCGTCGAAGGTTACATCTCGCATCTTACCATGGAAGGAATTTCATTCACTTACTGTTGAACTTACTTTTCTCATTTCAAAACATCTTAATAACTTGCTATAATTCCATACCAATTTTCTCTTTCTATTCTGCAATCTTGAATTTGTGCTCAAAACTATAGCTTTAGTCTACATCTTATTCTTGCTTCTCAACTACAGCTCCCATTAAAGGTCTTAGATCAATCCTTAAATATTCTTGAGCCTTTTACTTCTTCGGTATCCACATAAAAGTGTCGTTCAAAAATATTTGAGTACTTAGTCTTAATCTTAACATTTCCACTGCGTTTTAGTAAATTCTTCATCTTCAACTTCACAATCCACCGACCACCATTTGGCGCGGAGTACTTCTACACCAACACTTGTCTTAAGTTCTGACATTCTGATCTATCTCCTTCATACACTTCATTCATCCTAGGTCATATTCAGGTCTCAGACATTCGTTCTAATGGTCATAAACTCGATCGAGTTGACCAGATTCGGCTAGATATGATACTTATAATAAATATCCGGAACCCAACCGTCGAACTCTGTTCATTGAATTTTTAATGACCCAAGGCACGATCTGAATGGACCTGCTCTGATACCAAATTGTAACACCCATACTAAAAGTGTCGAGAATATTTAGCTTGTCGTTAACTATCTAATACTTGATACATTAATTACAAACTAAATACATAAACTGGCTGAGATAACAGTGTACACAAGTCTCGAGTGTTATGTTAACATATCTGGTACATGAGAGTACATGAAAATCTGACTGAATGATACATATACTAACTGACAAGTATATAACATCATTTACATAACTGAGAACATAACAAAACAAGAGACAGAAACATTAAATCCAGCACAAGCACGATCCGTCAGTAGACTTTTCTTACCCTTGCTGCTTACTACCTGAGTACCTGAAGACAAATAAAAGGATTGGGATGAGACATAATGTCTAACTGAGTGCCACCTAATTCTGAGCTATAGGCAATTTCGGGAGAAACCTACGATTGCCATATGTTTACACAAAACCAATTTTGGTTGATTATACGTGTGTGTGCTCTACATACCTGAACAATCATAATATACTAAGATTGTTATCTGAACTATCTAACATATCATTAAAACAGGAAGATTAGGGGTAGACTAAGGTCGTCATCTGTGTGCTATTATAAAATTGTTTTGATGCATATGCATATACATGTTCTGATTCATAAACTGTTCATATTAATGTTAGAAATTTAGCGTTGAACAAACATAATTGTTTGAGTTCATTTTCCAGAATGGATCCCGAGTGGAGTAACCCCGGTCACCATTCCACTGCTATCTAGTGAAAATTCCTATATGAGGCTAATCACTAGAATTCCTTTTGTCGTTGTGTATATTTTTCAAGGAAATCCCATCCAGCCTAATTTGGAGCCTGAGAGGGGCATAACTTAATTACACATAATTGAAACATTCGAGATTTTCTTTTTAACTGGGGTTCTAATATTACCCAGGTTTGATTCGCTCCATTTCAATGAAACATTTGGGATTTTCTTTTTAGTTGGGGTTCTAATGTTACCCAGGTTTGCCCCGCTCCATTTCATATGCTTTAACTGATAAGTCTATACTGTATGCATATCTAATGCAATGTCTGTACCATTTTCTATAACATATATCTGATAATTCTATGCATAAATCTAATGTTCTCCGACTATCCTGATTGTTCTAAATTCGATTATCTAAAATCGAAGCCTTGTAATACAATACCCATTTTCTTAGAGTTAGAGTCTACCTGGGCACAACATAATTATATATAAACATTTTCTTGAATGCTGAAATGTTGTTTTAAAGCCTAATTACTTGATTTCATGTCCCTTTTAATTAGATCAGAATCAAAGGACAAGTTTCTAATCATTTAAAAAGGTTTGGGAGATAAAAATGTTAAGAAATAGTGCCATTTTTTAGGTTCTGCAATTTGCTAATCGATTACCATGTATGGCTAATCAACTAGCATGTGGAAAAATCAGATTTTTGCAACAAACATATATGATAATCGATTAGCTATAAGGGCTAATCGATTACCCAGTGAAAAATCAGTTTGCAACACTATTTCTCACACTTTTGTGGAGTTTGAACTTGGTGATTTTTCTGTCATTCCATGCCAACAAAAACAGAAATTTGTAGGGCAAATCAAGCAATTAACAATTAACAATTAACAATTTGTTTGCAACTCATGTTTTTCCTCACAATTCATACACACAAACCCATGGTGGGATATATCCTAACAGGAACTCACCTTTAATCCTTTAAAATAGCCTGGACTCGTCTCACTTCCGCATTTCAAACCTCAACCAATTTAGAGCTCAACCATGAGGGCATCTGTAAATAACCTGAAACCACATATATGCCAAAAACCATGACGAAAAAAACCACATATATGCTATACGATTTTTTTTACCCAAATTCCATAAAACTCGGCCATAAATAGCTTATCACTCAAAATCAATTCTAGTACCAACACCAAATTCAAACTTAATGAATTACTCATCATTAAATTATAGAATCTCTTTAATCTTCCATTCCAACTTCTGCCCTAGCCACAACTTGTTGTACCCTTTTGATTTCGTGCTCCTATTCCTTACCCAGAACTTCTTGCTCATTGTAAACTTTTCTTGAAGCTTATGACCTAAAGAGCTTGATGTCCAATTGTATGCATAATTAGAGCATTAAGGAAATAGATAAATTGATGGGGTGGAGCTTGTGGTGTTGCTCGTGAAAGAGAGATTAGAGTGAGGCAGATTAGTGTTGTTTGGTTGAAAGGGAGATTAATGAGGGAGGATGAGTATTTGGTCCTTATATAGTGTCATAACATGCAAGTTATGTACTATTCCCACTTTTTCCTTCCACTTAACACCAAATTATACTTGTATCCATTAATTATCCCTCTATACTTTTCAACTTATTTCCATATAGTCTCCAATAATTACTTCTAATTAATATTCTTCTATTAATTTAAGTTGGATTGTTACATCGAGTTTCGTCGTAGACAAGCGAATGAGACCGCTCAAACTTTCACATGAGAGGCCACATTCTTAGTTAGTCTCCATATTTTTAATAATGCACCACCTTGTATTTAGTCCTTGATATCTAATGAAAATCTATAAACCATTTCGTATAACGCCCTATTTCTATTAAAGCGATAAAACACATGAATATAATAAATATTCAAGAAATAGATGCAGCGTCTTCAACCAATTTCAAAACTGTTGGAACAAATGGGTTTAACGATACCACTTTGAGTTTTGATGATAACAAGGTATTAAAAATTGTCAATTAGATATGCTAATATTTGTTCAAGTGTACATGATCTTAATTCAAGTTGTGAATCTTAGAAAGTATCCTACAAAAACAAATGAAGAGAAAAATCCTAAAAGTAGCTCGTTACAAGTGATTATGAAGAAATCCTGAAGAATCATCAGAAGCTGTTTCGAGAGGTTCTGAAGACAAAGAAAGTCTGAAGAAGCCGCCTCGAAGATGTACAAGACTTGGAGAGTCTGCAGAAGCTGGTTCAAAGAAATGCTAAGCAAGAGGTTCTGAAGATCCAGAGCATCTGAAGAACAAAGAGAGTCTGAAGGAGCTGAAGAGAGTCCGAAGCTCATCAGAGTCTATATCGTCTACAGAGAGTCTGAAGATTCCTGATCAAGTATTTGGTTATATGAATCTCTGATGGTATTTCGACTGCAAAGGAACGTTTACATGGTATAACAGCAAGCTTCAAAGTCAACTTGAGCATGGGATGCTTAACGACAAGAATGCAGAATTAAGACAGAGTACTTTGTACGAACTCTGTTTCCACTACTCCACTACCTCGTACAAATTGGAAGTTGTGTCTACCGGTATCTTGCCTCAAATGGAATGGAATTCAAAATCTGTATTGAAGGACGATTACCATATCAAGAAACAGATCAACAATATTTGATCAAGCTTCTAGATGACTCAGAGAATAGACTACTGACTCTGAACGTTTTTATCAAGCTATTTGCTATTCTTCCTGAGTCATATAAACATATCAACAACTTAGAGAATTCTTACAAACTTGTTTATCCTAGAATTTCTAAGTATCACAGAAAACAGAGTCTCTCATTGTTTTGTAACACCACTGATTGTATATCAAGTGTTCAATCACTCTTTCAATTTTCTGTAAATTTTGTTAGAAGTCTCTTGCCTGCGTGCTTGAGCATTTGAATTCTCTAGGGTGTGTCCTTGAGCAAAGAAGTCTCTTTCTTGTGTGCTTGAGCAAAAAAGTCTCTTGCTTGTGTGCTTGAGCATTGGAAGTCTCTTACTGTGTGTTTGAGCAACTTGTAATTGTTATTACATTTTAGTGAAACTCTCCTTGGAAGTGCAACGGGGACATGACTACTTCCGGGTTGTGGAAGGAACTTGTATAATTGCTTGTGTTCTCTCTTTCACTTATCTCTTTACTATTTCCGCTACAACAGACTCTGATCTTCCATCAGGTCCTAAACTTGTTCAGACTCTGATCCTGGAAAACAGATTCATACTCTTTAAGAGTTGTGAAAAAGTTAACACAATTCAACCCCCCCCCCCCCCCCCTTCTTGTGTTTTTCTCACCTTCAAAAACAACATGCATGCATATATATAAGTTCTCAACAGACGCAGCGGATATAAATCATACATCATATAATTCAACATGTCCACATAAAAAACTCCAAATCCCGACATATGGGCAAAAACTCCAACAACATAAATAATCTCAAACGAGTAAAGACAACGACGTCCTAATCAGAGCCTAATCTAGACTCAACAGAAAAAATAGAGGAAGCTTCTGCTATCCTCAAGCAACTTACCAAGCATGCAAACTCACTAAACCTTCATGTCGTCTACCTGTCCATACAGATAGGTAGGCGGTCCACCACAGACCACTGAGGGTTAGCTTCACATCAATAATAATCAAAAATATACAAATATAAGCATTCAAGGATTCATGCATAACACATATACATAACCATCCCTCCTAGAATACTAACATTACATGAATATTGTCCCCTATTCCATATCACAATCCTAATATAGCATAACAAACATGTTCAACTCTAATCACGTTATCAACATAAGCTCATCATTTATCAACATCAATCAATGAAAGGACTACTCACCTTATCTCATTTATTCTAATAAACTTAACAAATACAATCCATCATTTCAAGTATAAGCAAGAAAGTCATCATCACCGAAAGATCATAAAGTCGCATTCATATAAATCACACTTCATTATTTTCACTGAAATAAACATCATCAATTAAGATCATCAAATGTACAAGTATCACCATTAACAACAAACATCAACAAGTACACATCTTCACATATTCACCAAATATCACCAAGTGTACAATTCACCAAAGTTCACACAACATATAATCAAATATGAACGACTGAACATAAATTAATCAAATTAAGCTTCAATTAATTAACAAGAGCATTCAACCTCAACATACACATCAACACAACAGGTCCAATTATCACAAGTATGTATGCATCAAACACACTTATCACCAACTCAACTATCATCAACACATAAGCAAAATAGGACTCATGTCAATTCATGCTATGTGCCTAGACTCAACTTCTATATGCATGTGGTACCAATCTCCTCTAGGTCGTCACCTTATGATCCAACAAACACATCAAAGTCAACAGCTATAATCAACGGCTATATAGATATCAACATCCGACACGACATATGATGCATGAACATATGACTCAATCAACCATGCATATGTTCACAACAATTCAACGGCTATATTCAATGGCTATAATCAACGGCTATATGCATATACATGCATTCATCACCAATCACATCAAGTTAGCATATATGAATTCACCACCATGTATACATTCATCAACAATTCAACATGTATACATTCATCAACAATTCAACATGTTCACAACAACTCGCCAACAATATTAACTTGTATACATTCATCAACAATTCAACATGTATACATTCATCAACAATTCAACATCGTTATAAAACGATAACTCCATACAATTTCTCATAATTCAAGTGAGGAGAAAATATATCAAATCATGAGAATCATCATATTCAACACCTAGAAATAATTCACATATCTTCATATAAACATAACAAACTATCCACAAAAGATTTGCCAAGTATTTAGTCTTAAAGATTATTTTCGACAAAGTTCGTCCATCATTTTACCACTATAAAAATAATTGAGATAAATAAATCAAAACCAACTAAACAAGGTCGAATGCCTCAACTATGTATACAACTAGACCACATATGAGTGCAATGGAGTATACGTGTGCGTTTCACCGGCCAATTATACGAAATCATCAAAATCACAAAGATTGTCTCAATTTATCATATTGCAAAATCATTTCATTATTAAAAGTAAACTAAGTTTGATTCAACAAAACATAGGTTAAATACTCTTAAACATTCTAATTAAACTCCTAAAACTCAAGATTTGAAGTTTGGAAACAAACCAAAAGTTTCGGCTTGATTTAGAAACCGTTAAGCTAAATTTTCGTAAAAGTATTCCAAGACCCGCTTGGAGTGTTTCTATCATAACTCAAAATCAGCAAAACATTTTAAAGTTAAACCAAAGCCATTGGAAAGCTAACTCAATTATCTAAAACTTTCATGTTTACACCAAAGGCCAATTCATAATGGAAAGGGGTGAAAAATAGTGAAATACGAAGGATCTGGCTCACCAAAATCGTAACCCAATTTTGGAAATCGCGGCACGTTTTTATGTCTAGAAACTACTGAACATTCTGCCATCAAAATCGTGGTATGACTGCAAAAATCGCGGCACGATTTTGACAGCATCAGGTCTAAAAATCAGTTTTTCATAAAAGTGCGTTTTCCATCATTTTAGGCCCTTCCAAGGTTCAAAATCAAACTCAAGCACACTCAATTCACCATACTAATGTCTTCTAATCATTTCCAGCCCATTTTTCAAGAAAACCTTCAAGAACAACACAAATTCATAGCAATCTCAATGATTATGGATACCCATAGCTTCAATCAACAACCACAACATCTCACAACAACATTTAATCATAGATTCAACCATAAATCAACAAAAACATATCAATATTCATCAATTGGACACAATTTACAAAGTAACCAACATCATATCACTATATCATTCAATTTTCATGTTAACAACTTAATCAACAACTAATTCATGTACCCAAACATATCTAGATCATATGAACAAGAAATTCAACAATTAAGTTCATGAAAATCACTTATTCAAATAAGCACTTTAGCTCCAATCCTTGAGCTTTTAACCCTTCTCTTGCTCCTAAGCCTCTTCTTTTGAAACCCTCTCTCTAGCTCCTCTTGAACTTCTCTCTCTAGCTTCTCTTTCTAAAACTTTAAAATGAATGGAATAACCCTAATTTTCTCTCCTCGTGAGTTTATAAGCCTATTCTCTTAATGGGTCTAATTCACCAAAGTTTCTAATTCATTAACTCAAGACTTTTAATTCACTCGCGGTAAAATATAACGACTAAACAACGGTTCTAATTAATTATCTCAACAAACATAGTAACTTAGCATAATTAATGATTCTCACTCGAAACAATAAAAATAACTCTTGCCGTAAAATTACTAAATTACCCTTTCTTGCTAAATGACTAAAATACCCCTAAGTTCAAAATGACCAAAATACTCTTCTAACACCGAATTCTACGAAAACACACAAAAATGTATTTAATCACATATTAGCACAAATAAACACAATTAAAATTAATTAAAATAAAACTAACAAAAATCGGGATGTTACATTTCGCGTCAAAATAATAATAATCTATACTATATTTTTTACTATAGTAAATAACATGTTTTGCATATTTTGGAGTGACTTTTTATATTTCCAAAATTACCCTCAACTTTCAATACATATATCACATATAACAAATAGATAAGAGTAAATTCAAATATTGAAATAAAAGTGTACCAAACACGATATAAGTATATATATGTCCAATTTTTTTCTTTATCATTTAAAAAAATGTAATAAACATATGAGTGTCTCAATCCTTACTTTTTCATTATCTCAATTATTCTCTTAAACAACTTTTTTAATAATAAAGATTGTTGTTGGTGTCATTAAAAAAAAATAAGAATTTAGATTATAATTTTTTGTTATATTGTTGGTGTCATTGAAATAGATAATCATGGTTAGTTTGGTTTGTTATAACTAAAAGCAACAAACATTTATATTTTTAGTTTTAATCAAAATCAAAATTTCATAAAAAAAAACATCGTTCATAATTTTCAAGATTTTTTCTAAATTGCCTTTGAAAATTGGTGGGCAATTTACCCAAACCAATAAAAAACAGCCATATAAAAATAACATTTATTATTTTATTTCGCAATTTTAGCATGTATTTTATTATTTGCATATTCACCCCTTATTATATTAAGGGTCAATAGCTAGTGCTTTACCCCTTGTAATATAAGTCATTTCCGGTTTTCTCCCTGTAAAATTTTCTTTTTGGATTCCGTCTTTGTAATTTAAAGTTATTTTGTTTTGGACCTTCATGAATTTTGACTGTACAAAATCGATGATATGGCAGGGGGTAATCCAAAATTTGCTCAAATTAACAGGGGGTAAAACGAAATTTGCTCAAATTGCAGGGGTAAACCGAAATTTCCTTAAATTACAGAGGGCAAAAATTTTCATGAAGGTCTAAAACCCAAAAATCTTCAAATTACAAGGACGAAATCCAAAAAATATATTTTAGAGGAGGAAAACCGGAAATGACATATATTACAGGGGGTAAAACACTATTAACCCTTAAATTAATAACATTTTACAATTTAAACCATCAAATTAATTAGATTTCCCCTTCAATCCAATCACTCTCCAAACCTATTTTTTTCTTTCAGATATGGATTCAACAATGTCATTAACAACATGAATGGATTCCAATTAAGAATGGCTTTGCAAAAATCATTAAAAATAAAAAGTACCATCTTGAGAATCAAACAAGTGTACACACACTCACGAATCATATAACTTAACTACTTGACCATAAGCCATTTATGAGATATTTTGGAATGCAAGATATGTGTTATTGGTGAGCAATATACTTGTAGTGTATTATAATCCAAGCTTTAGTAAAAAATAATACCAATTTATGTGTGTGTGTATATATATATATATATATATATGTATATATATATATATATATGAAATGGTAAATATTTATAAAATAAAACAACATGAATTCATATTCATTTTTTTTAATACTTGTATATTATTCTTAAATTCATACTATTTATCTAGATTCGATGACCTACAACAATGTTTCATTTGTGATCAACCAAACTGTGATTTATTTTAGGACCGACATTACTTTCGGATCAGATGAACTATTTAAAGGTGTAACCTAAAAAGATGGACTGAAAATTGTAAATGTAATGTTTCTATTAAATATTTTTGCCTTTTATATGTAAACAATCTATTAAATATTTGCACTGCGCTCGCTGAGGATTTTATTTGCTGATGTAAATTTTTATGTATTCATATGAGAAAGTTAATATGACAAAATTCTGAAAACTAATAACTATTTTTAAAATATCAACATTAATGTAGTGATTATATTAAATATTTTTTTATTTTATTTGCAAAACATTGTTAAATAATTGTACTACACTCGTCGCAAAATTTACATGCTTATATTGCGGAAGCAGAATTTATGTACCAATATGAGAAATTCATTGTGATAAAATGTTCAAAAATAATGATTATTTTCTTCTTGAGATACGGGCGTATTTAAAAACAAATAAATTTAAATTCAATGAAATCATATCTTCTACAAAGACATTCACTGGGGAAGCGGAAGCCCTTCTGAAGGAAGTTATTCAGGAGCAGATGAAACTTTTTTTACTTCTGCAACAAGTAGCAAATAGTTTCATATCTTTATTATTTTCCCTAACAGAAAGATGGATGTTGAGGCAAAATCCCAAATTAATTTTAAAGATAATAAACCTTGATGTTTAAGGAATTAATGGACTTTGATTAATTTCTTGGTATTTAACTTGTGCTCTTGAGTGTTTTAACTAAAACAAGAACAAGGTTTAAATCATACCAAGATACAAGAAATCAAAGGACATTTGGCTTTATAAACTAACTCTGAGTTCAAAAAGTTAGTTCAAAAAGTTGCTCAGAGTTCAGAATGTTCAAGCATAGTTCAGAAGGTTGTTCTTATACAAGCCCAAAAACTCAAGAACATGCAAGACACACGTGACATGAACAAATGTCCAGTAAAGTACATTGATATAGATCAATCAAGCAATAAAAGCATTTACAAGATTAATGTATAAAAGGATCTTCAATGTTCATTCAAGATTATGAACACTTGAAGTACTACGATATTCCAATGAGAATATCATCGTAGATGTTACAAACACTGCACTTCATTGATGTTTCACTATAAGGATTTGATTACATTAAATGGAAGTCTTACAAATCATCCTAAGTGAAACAAAAGGAACATTCAGATGATCAGTATGTTGAGCTCAGCACATGCTTTTGTCTGTGAACAGTAACATTTGGTAAAAAAAATGAAAGCAAAAGCAAAAGTGAAGATCTTGTGTTATTCAATCAGAATTAGACAAATATGGGAGTTGGTACAGTAAATGGACAACACAATCGCTCAAAGCAAAAGCAAAAGTGAAGATCTTGTGTTAATCAATCAGAATTAGACACTTATGGGAGTTGGTACAGTAAATGGACAACACAATCCCTCAAAGCAAAAGCAAAAATGAAGATCTTGTGTTATTCAATCAGAATTAGACACATATGGGAGTTTGTACAGTAAATGGACAACACAATCCCTCAAAGCATGAGCATAAAGATGCATATCCACTTTTCTCTCTCCTGCACACATTCCAAGGCAAATTTGGAAAGGCATTGTCCAGCAATATTCTAAAGTATATGCAATTGACACTACTTGTAACACCCTAAACTCTAAAAGTGATAAATTATGCTAATGATACAACCTTATCAAGAATCTAGATGTTACTTCTTCAATAAATCACCAAGCATGCATAAATAATACTTTTCTCAAAACATCGTAGAGGAATAAAAACATCATCACAACTACATTTAATAAAACATCTCTAAATAGCCATGTCTCAAAATCATGCTACACCACAAAATACAAAATCTCGTCTCAACAACTGAGTCATAAAACAATAAATAGTCATAAGACTCCAAACAAAAAAATGTTCTAATTTGAGCCGACACACTAGACTCCAAAAAACGGTAAACGAGGAAGCTCCAAGCCTTCCTTAGGCAACTCACCAATGAAGAGCAACTAATCATGCAAGCTGCCTCCTCATCCATTTGAATAAGGTAGGTGGTCAAACAAACGACCACTAGGGGTTAGTTCATAATTCATAATCGGTGAAATAATTAACCAAATTCAAGTTCACGATATTAACAAATTCAACGTCATCATAAGTCCACAAGTATACAAACACAATTCAATAATGTATATAATTAGAGTCTGGATCAAATATTCACAACCATCAACAAGTCCACCAATGCACATATGCATCAATTCACATAATCAAGTACGACTCAACTCACCACACATCAAAATTTATGCATGTTCTAGACTCATCTAGATGTATGTGGTTCCAAAGGATTCCGGAGATAATTTTACCATTTGAATCCACGCCCACGTAAGAGTACACCCTCTAATTACATTTCTTCATAAATTAACACCAAAGACATTATCAAGTTTTACAATCCACACAACCAACAAGTCATAGTTCAAACAAGAGTCTTCATACAAACATCAAACATTAACATAATCGTCATCAATAACAACACCTTAAGGAAAGAACAAGTTCCAAAGTCACCCTTTTACATAAAAGACAGACAATTATCCACATTAAGATATTCATCATTTCAAACACCCAAACATCATCCATTCAATCACATTCTATCATAATAACGTGAATTCCAAGACTACTACAAGTTATCCAACCATAAAACATTAGTTTGATAAAGTTCGTCTATTTTCAGAAGAAAAAAACTAGCATTTTTCGATTATTTCTCTGAAATCAAGTAAACAAGCTCAAATGTCTCAACCAAGTATACACACAAGTCACATATGAGTGCAGTAGTGTATACATTTACGTTTCATAGGCCAATACACATCAAATCCTAAAGTTTCACAAAGTTTGATTTTGCTGTCTTTCCAAAGAATTCAAGTTTTCAAGGCGTACAAAACATTTTTATAAATTATAACTAAAGCGAACAACCCTAGTCCTATCCTTTTACCTCGAGAAAATAAGTTTTCGAAAAATCTCATGTTCTTGACTCATTTTCAAAAGTTTATGATACGATCCACCAACCAAGTTCAAATTAATCCAATTGATGTTTCCAAAAGTTTAGAAAGCTTAATTACATTTAAGTACATCAAAAGAATCAATTTGGAATGGATCGGATCGACCCTAAATACCCAAAACGACCAATAACATGGGTGCTGGGCTAGGCAGCTTGCCCTGGGCTCGCAAGGCAAGCTGCACTAGAACAGACAACCCTGTTCTCGGATTTCCTCTCAGGAACCCTCAATTTTTCATCCCAAAATCCCATTTTTGTTTCCCTTGACCCCAAATTCGACCCCAAAACTTATACACTTGATTACAAATATAAAAAGGCATTTAATTCCACACCAAACATCATATTATAACACCAATCCATCTCAAAATCATCATCTAGTTCATTTTTCATCAACACCCACAATTTTTCTCATTTCTTATTCAAATCTCACAAACAACTACACCAGTTCAAACCCCATCAACATATGAACATAAACAAACATTTATGAAGTGAATTCAAACATGTTTCAACAACAATCATGCATAAATTCATGATTTTCAATCAAATCATCAAAATAGAATCACAAATTTCATCACTTAAAACTACGAAAAGTCACAATTATCTCAAAAGCACTTATACCCAAAAATTGATTATAACTTAGTTGATGGATAGTGACTATCCCTCTTACCTCAAATCTTCAAGAGTTAGAACCCTAGCCTCTCTTTTTCTCCAAATCTCCAATTCAAGCTTCCACTCGCTATCCCTTCTTCTAACCCTTCTTGATTCACTTTCTCTTTCTACCTCTCTCTCAAAATGTTTGTAAATGAGTGAATGAGTGTAATGACCTAATTTTCTCTTAAGACTAATGTTTATATAGTCACCACATAGATGAGTTTAATCTCTAGTTGTCTTAATGGGCTAAATATTCTCACGAACTAATTCACCAAAATTTCTACTCACTTAACTGTTAAAATAACGAATAGTTACCGTCTCTTAATTAATTACCCCAACACGCTAGTAACTTAATAAAAGTAATTATTCCCACTTAAAATGCTAAAAATAACCTTCTTAATAAAATGACTAATTTACCCTTGTTCACCAAGGGACCAAAATACCCCTGAGTCTAAAATGACTAAAATACTCTTTTTAAGCCAAAATCCACTAATCTCAACCAAAATACACACAGAGGTAAATAATCACATACAAGCACATATAAACACATATAATAAACAATTAAAATAATTCTAGCCAAAAATGGGTTGTTACACTACTCATTAGCAAAGCACGTAAATTAATCTGACATGCATCTGATGAACCCAGAAACTCATCATACATTCATGTGTGGTGAACCCAGATGAAGATCATGATGAACACAACAACATTATGTTGTATTCTCAATAACACAACAATATTCTGATGTATTCTCAAGAACACAACAACATTCTGATGTTCAGAATGTTCACCCAGATTTTCAATTAAAGGTTGGTGGGTCCTAGGACACGTGGCACAAGACTATTAGTCAAGAAACTCTATAAAAAGGAGTGGAAGACTCAGCATTACTTGCACCTTTCCAAAGCATACCAGAAAACCACTTATTAAAAGTGTTTGAAGCTTTTAGCAGCACCTGATCTGACAAATCAACTAAGTATATCATTAAAATCTCTAAGAGTGTGAATCAAGCCTCTCTCTTATCTTTTCAAAGATAAACTTCTTCCTTTATTCTTCTTCCTCTTGTCTGATTTCATTTAAATCTCACAAAACATTGTAAAGAAAATCTCATATAGCATTAGGGGTACTAAAGTGTTAGTTTGAGCGTAAGGCGTAAATGTAACACCCCAATATTTTATACATGTTCTTCTAAATGATTTTCTTAATTTGTCATTAAGCTATACGATAATTTAGTTTATTTGTGATATAAAAAAATAATTAGATAAATATCGACATTTCCTAATGTGGTAAATTAATTAGAATTTTATTCCATCGATTTTATTTTTATTAATCAACTTGATGTCACAAAATAGGATAATCATTTCTTATGTGATTTATTTTTATTCTACTCCTTCATTGTGGTATTTTATTCGGGATTTATTTTAAAATTAATTATGTATTATATTAATTAGTTTTTTGATTTTTTTTTGACACTAAAAAACAATCAATATTGTTGAGAAATATGATAACCCATATCTTTTCGGATATGGTTTGCTATAAAAATAGGGAAGTAATGGGTCCATTCCTTGTTAGGCTTAGACCCGACCCATCTAGCAATAACGTGTGGAATGCTGCTCTCCTCCATGCAAAATACACTCCCGCCTTGCAAGCTTTCCAAATTTACCCATGCACAAGTTAACATGCGCTGCGCATGTTAAGTAACGCTGCGCAACTTAACTCACGCAGCGCGAGTTAAGTTGCGCAGGGTTACTGTTTTTGTTCAAGACCCATCAGTCCAAACTCCAAACACCATTTTCTTTCCCTCCACCTTCAAAAACCCAAAAAAGTGCGATTTTTTGGGTCAAAATCCTCATCCCAAATCATTGCAAATCGTCAGGAAGCAAGTTTCTACGCTCATCAAGCACCAAATATCAGGTAATGTATCATAAAAACTCATCTCATTTTGCTGGTTTTTGAGCTTGGTTAGTCTGTTTTTCGTAGGCAGTAGGCATGGTGCGCAAGTTAACATGCGCAGGGCGTATGTGCTGCGCTAGTTAAGTGGCGCATGTGTTAATTTGCTGCAGGACTTAAGTCACGCCACTATACACAGTCCAGATTTTTGAATTTTTTGCTTCATTTTTGTTCTTGGTTAGCTTGTTACACAAGTAATTTATTTATTCTGACTTTGTAAATTATTTTATTCAATAGATATATAGGGAGATGGTTGACAATGTCGCGGGTGATGAAGTTGAACCAAAACCGGCCAAAAATGAAGCTTCCAGTGATGCTTCCGGCAAAGGTTATGACGATGTCAAACCGACCATTAATGTCAAACCGTTTAAAGTCAAAATTCCATTTCAAGCTCGCATTGGTCAAATTGAAGAACCTAAACTGGTACCTATCGGTGTTCTTTGCGAAGGTCGCGACATCGCTTCTTTTTTTACAACAAATGCAAGATGGAGAGAGCGAGAAGAATTACTTGCCTAGGTTCACCGACAAGGGGTAAGGGCCGAATTTAGTGTTTGCATTGATAAATCCGTTTTAAAAAGACTGTACTTGACGATGCAATGTGAAAGAAGTGGGATATACAAGCCACCTAAGACGAGGAAGAAACCGAACTTGAAGGCATCGGCTCAAGGAAATGTAATTGTCCGTTTAGGTTGAAAGGTTTCTTTGATAAAGAGACAAATGATTGGTGGTTTGCAATGCTTTGCGGAATGCTCAACCATGAATTGGATGAGAACTGAAAGGGGCACCTTATTGTGGGAAGGCTTAATGTAGAGGAGAAGAAAAAAGTTATCGACATGACAAAGAGTTTGACGGTGCCTCGGAATATCCTCACCAATTTGAAGCAAAATAACAAAGAAAGTGACATAACTATCAAGCAAGTGTACAATGTGCACACAAGATGGCGAAAAGGGGAAAGAGGTAACATGACGGAGTTGCAACTCTTGATTTCGAAGTTGGTGGAGCATAAATATGTCTATTACACAAGATGCAATAGTGAGGAAAGCACTCTTGAAGACAATTTTTTTGCTCATCCGGAATCAATTAAATTGCTCAACACCTTTCCGACCGTTTTGGTCATGGACTCCAATTACAAAACCAACAACTACCGAATGCCGTTGTTTGAGATAGTTGGTTGCACCTCTACAAAAATGACGTATTCTGTTGGTTTCGCCTTCCTTCACTTTGAACTAGATGACAACTTTGAAGGTGAGAAAAACACAAGAAGGGGAGGGGTTGAATTGTATTTACTTTTTCGTAACTCTTGAAGAGTAAGAATCTGTTTTCCAGGATCAGAGTCTGAATAGATTCAGAGTCTGATGGAAGATCAGAGTCTGTTGCAGCGGAAATAAACAAGAGATAGAGAGAAAGAGAGAACACAAGCAATTATACAGGTTCCTTCCACAAACCGGAAGTAGTCTTGTCCCCCTTGCACTTCCAAGGAGAGTTTCACTAAAATGTAATATCAATTACAAGTTGCTCAAACACACAGTAAGAGACTTCTAATTGCTCAAGCACGCAGGCAAGAGTCTTCCAATGCTCAAAGACACAACTAAGAGACTTTTTTGCTCAAGCACACAAGCAAGAGACTTCTGACACAATTTACAGAAAATTGAATAGAGTTGGAGACACTTGACAAACAAT
Organism: Medicago arabica; assembly: GCA_946800305.1. Lineage (NCBI taxonomy): Eukaryota > Viridiplantae > Streptophyta > Magnoliopsida > Fabales > Fabaceae > Medicago > Medicago arabica. Next base: position 27,592,638 of record OX326966.1, read on the forward strand.
CAAATGTGTTCCAATAACTTAAACAAAGACAGACTCTTTTTTTCAGATAAACTTAGAGATTCTAGAATACACAGTTTGTAAGAATTTTCTAAGTTGTTGATGTGTTTCTGGTTTGACTCAGTTAGAATACAATAGCTTGACAGCGTAGTTTTTCAGTTGTAGAGTCCAACATATTCTTCAAGTCTTCTATCCTTTATATAGGCATTGGAAAGAGACGTTGAGACAATCCAGCACATCAAGAGAATTCTGGAAGCTTGATCAATAGTTGTTGATCTGTTGCTTGATATGGTAATAGTCCTTCAAATGCATATTTTGAATCCCATTCCTTTTGAAGCTTAATACCGGTAGACACAGTTGCCAAACTGTACGAGGTAGTGGAGTAGTGGAAACAGAGTTCGTACACAAGTACTTTGTCCTATTCTGCATTCTTTGTCGTTGAGCATCCCACGCTCAAGTTGACTTTGAAGCTAGCCGTTACTCCAAGTGAGTGTTTCTTATGCATTGAAATGCCTTTAGAAATCCTTCTAAACAGATCTTCAGATTGTAGGCTTCAGACTCACTGTAGCACTTCAGCTTCTGATGATCTTCAGACTCTCTTGATCTTTAGGTTCTGATAGTCTTCAGACTCTCTTGAACTTTTAGGTTCTGATCATCTTCAGACTCATTTAAACTTCAGATTCTCTTGGTCTTCAGGACTTCTTGACACAGCTTCTGATGATTCTTTAGACTCTTTTGATCTTCAGAATCACAAGCAACAAGCTTCTTTTGATTTTGCTCTCAAAATGTTCAAACAGAATACTTTCTAAGATTGAAATCTTGATTAAGATCCTGCATACTTAAACAAATATTAGCATATCCAATTGACAATTTTTAATACCTTGTTATCATCAAAACTCAAAACGTGGTATTGCTGAACACCCTTGTTCCAACAAACTTTTCTTGGGCACTTACGATGTTGAAAGGTCTTTTGTCCTCAAAAGACAACATGCCTAAGGTGATTGTCACCGACAGAGATGGTGCTTTGATGAATGCCGTTGGCACAATTTTCCCTAAAACATACACCATACTTTGTTATTTTCATATTAGGAAGAATGTAAGGGCTAAGTGCATCACGGATTGTAAAGTTCACCCAAAGCCTCCTAAGGGTGCAAAAGTTAACAAGAAAAAATTGAAGAAGAGCAAGGTGAAGAATAGAGAAGTTGTTGAGAAAGTCGTGATCGCTTGGAGTGAGTTGGTCGAATCACCTACGGAGGAATCATATGCAAGTAATATATTGAAATTCAGAGGTATGCATGCCATTTCCGGAATTCATAAAATATCAAGATGATGGGAGAAATTTGTGAGGGCATGGACGGATAAAGTCTTGCATCTAGGGTGTAGAACCACCAACATTGTTGAATCGGCTCATGGAGTGTTGAAAAAATATTTGAGAAGTAGCGTGGGTGATTTGGCATCATGTTGGGATGAAATAGACAAGATGTTAGCCGTGCAATTTGGTGAGATACAAGGAAGTTTTTGGAGGAACAAAATGGTCTTTGAACACAAATACAAAAAAATCAAGATGATGGGAGAGTTGGAGGGTTATGTATCTAGACGCGCATTGAAATTTATCTATGATGAATTGAAACGCTCCAAGACATTCGGCTTTGAGAAGGAAGATTGTGGTTGTGTGCAAGCGACATCGTACGAGTTATCTTGTGCATGTATTATTGCTATGAGGTGCAAGCAAAAATTGCCTCTTGTCTTTGATGATATATACCCTCATTGGAGAAGATTAAGTGTACAAGGAGAAGAAATTGATGATGATTTTTCCGTGGTGGAAGAGTGGAATGGCATTCAAGAACGTATTAAAACAAACCCTTACAATATGAAACTCCACATCAAAGAGATGATTCGTCAAATAGCCTTTCTGGAAACCAAAAATATGTGTCCACTTTCAAAAAAAGCGGTAACCAAGGGAGCACCTAAAAGGAAGAGGACTACACTCAAAGTGTCATCAACGGGCCGAATCCCCTCTAGATGGGAGACTATTGATTCTCAAAATCCGGATAATCAACCTTCACAACCCAAGAGGTCACTTCCAAAGAGAAAAGATGCACATCTTTGCACGTACTCCCGCTCACAAGCTTCATCCTCTATATCAAAACCGATTCGGAGCATCCGTTAGATTTCACAAATTCCAAATCTCATGAGACCTTTTGTTGAAGACATTGTGAATGTTAAAGGGGATGGTCATTGTGGATTCTGGGTCATAGCTAGGCACTTGGGGATGGATGAGGAAGATCATGTATTGATTCGTCTTCAACTTATTCATGAGTTGAAAACTCATAAGAGTGACTACATGCCGATATATGTCACGGAGGAGCGTTATAACAAAATCTTGAATGGTTTACACCCTCCAAAATGTACAATTGGTATTGCGCCGGTAGATAAGTGGTTGACCACTCCGGATATGAGTCACATTATTGCTACTTGCTATAATAGAGCCGTTGTTCTATTGACATTGCCCGAAAGGGGTGGTGTATGTGAGACATATTTCCCAATCCGAAGTGCTCCACCACTTAATCCACATGCCAACATCATGTGTCTTTGCTTTATTCCCGGCCACTATCTTCATGTTACTTAGAAGGAAGGGTGTCCGTTACCACCGAGTTGTACAGAGTGGATGTCCAACAAGATCGGTGAGGTGGAGAAATGGCATTTTGAGTTTTTGGGTAGACAAGATGCCTTCAATGAGCTCATGTCCAAGGAGCCGAAGCTGCCAAAGAAACCAACAAATGGGCACAATCCAATATTTTGTGATAATACTCTTACTCCGCAAAAAAAGGAACGAGAATTTTTAGCGATGGAAGACATTAAAGTATAGGAAAATCTAGGAGTGTCGCTAGAATTATTAGATAGGTTATAGGTTATGACACTTTTAGGTCGGTCGGTGTTCGTCCTATTTTTTAGTGGTATTACACCCCGACATATTTTTGGGTGGCCGGTTATGTACTTTGGATATTCGTGGCCAATATGTAACTAATATTATATATTAAATGAAATGAATTATTTTTTTGGTGGCCGGTTATGTCACACCAATTATTGCTCGCATTTACTTTGTCACTAGTTATTCAACTATTCACTAGTTATTCAACTATTTATATTTTTTGAAGTGAAACATGTATGAAGATGCACAAAATCCAGTAAAACTTCATGTCCGTTATGTAGATGTGAAAATGAAGGCTAGGTTTTTTGTAAAGCTCACCGGCAAGTTGGACGATTTGAAGACAAAACTTGACAACTTCTTTATCTATATTGGTTCAAATCATAGAACATACGATGTAATTTTAAATGCGCCAGGCGTTGACTTGGGGGAGGATTAGGAAGAGGACTTTTCGAAGACGATGTATTTTCCACAACGTGTCGAAGATGATAGCGACGTCGCTAACATGTTTTATGTAATGGTTGAAGATAACGTTTTACATCTTTATGTCCGATCCGTTGAAGTGTAATATTTATTAACGTGTAATATTGTCATTTGTTCAAATTTGTGTCCGTATTATTGAATTTTAATGAATTTGTGTTTATGTAATTTAACGATGAATTTCAGTATTTTTAACCGTTTATGTGAGATTATGTGATTTTCAAAATTTATGGACAAATTGGTGTAATTTGGATCGTTTACGTGTCATTAAGTTTGTTTAAGTGATTACGGATCATTACCGGCGAATTTTTGTAATTTGGACCGTTTGGATCACTATGTGTGATTATGTGATTGTGATAAAAACGATGTTTTTGTGTAATTTTGATCAATTATGTCGTATTATACGATAATCTTGTTAAACTGACGTAATTCGGTTCAATTATGAGCGTGTAAAAATTACGGGTCATTAATGACATTCAATGCATATCAGTACATCAATTAATGTTGTACTGATATATCAGTACTGCGTGAGTTAACTGGCACAATGTTTTACACTAGCGTGACACTGTGTGAGTTAACTCACGCAGTGCTTTACACTAGCGTGACAAGGCGTGAGTTAAGTCACGCAGTGCGTTACTCTTGCATGAGTGTGCATAGCTTAAGTTACACATGCGTGACTTAAGCCACGCAGCGCATGTTAACTAGCGCAGACTTTTACACTAGCATTAGTTAACATGCGCAGGGGCAAAATCGTCCTGCCAACAGGGCGGGAATGTATTTTGCAGGGGAAGAAGGATTCTAAGGTGTGATGTCTGATTTCTAGATCTCCTAATCCAATTAACACAGACTTGGTTCATCTTCAGCATTTCTGCATGGCTCTCTCTCAACAATTTTCCCGAGTATCTTCTACAAAAATTCCCTTAATTCATATCTTCTATTCCTTTGAAAATGAGTTGATTCCTAGCTTCCCATATGTGGTAGATAATAGATACGATATGGGACATAGGTTCTGTATCAATGTTGTTTAGAATGCGTTCTAACCAATTTAGAAAGTTGTTGGTGCCAGTGTCTTCAAATTTTATGGTCAGGTCAGAATAGAACCAAACCCGTTTTTCCCAATCACACTTTGTAAAAAGATGGTCTAAGCTTTCTGTAGACTGATTGCATCGAGGGCAAACTGGGTCAAGAGTGATATTTCGATTGAATAGGTTGGCTTTGGTAGGAATGCCTCTGTGGGCAATACGCCAAAGTAGGTGACTGTGTTTGGGGGAACGGGTAGATTCCAAAGGTTCTTCCAGATAGTGTTATTAGTTGAACTGCAGTTACCATTTGGCTTGTGCTCTGTCTGATCTTGCAATTCAATAACGGCTTGATATCCTGATCATTTATTCTATCATATAGTGTATAATAACTTAAATTGAACTATTATTTTATATATTATAAGATGGTTAAGCTGAATATACATTTTGTTTTGTATAATAATATTAATTGAGATTTTCACATGAAAGTAAGATTAACGAAACATTTTATATATATTGAATAATTGGGTGTAGCTATAGATTTAAGGTCCGTTTGTTATAAATTCTAAAAAAATAGATTTTTCTTTGTATTTTTAAAAATAGATTTTTTGAAAATTTACTCGAAAGTAGTATAAGTTATTTCAAACTCATTTATTATAAGTTAAAAAAGATATTTTGACATTCACTAACCTAAATATTTATTGTTCGAGATTTTACATAGTGAAAATCGCATATTTTTTCAAAATGATATATTTTAAAAATGATTTTTATGAAAAGCTATTTGAAATAGCTTTTTTTTTAGAGATTTTTTTGAAAATTTTAGTATCCAAAAAAATTATAACAAAATGATGAAATATCTAGAATGACATTTTAAGATAAGTTATTCAAACCGAATTTTTATTTGAAGTTTTCCTTAAAAATTTCTTTGTTAAATTTTTTTTTAACAAAAATATGTTACACTACAAGAATCTATTTTATAAAAAGCTATAACAAACGGACCCTTAAACTCTTTGTGCCAGCTTTGTATATTTAGATTTGTTCCAGACTGCCCCAATACTCAATCCTCGATTGGGTTCGAGTTTGAGCTAAGCCCAAGAATAAGCGACATCATACGATGGACATTCCCTAACTCACACTGGATTATAATCTGGACTTAGAGTTCCTTACCTCCCAGTCCAAATCCTATGCAGCAGACCACCCAGATGATCACTCACGTAAAAGCCAGTGAACCAAAAAGTTTTGGGTCAGGTATGATCTATAAAGTCATGTATGGAGGTTTGTTGCTACTTCGAGGGTTGCAAATCAAATGTTGAGCTGAAACACCATTGCAATCACAAAGCGGGTTCAAGTCCCTACTAACAGAATTTCCTTCATTTAAAAAATAACCTCCAACCACTTGCTTAAGGAGTCAACTTTTTTACTAGTTGAACCAATTAATTGATGGTGTGATAAGAATTTACAAATAGAAAATATATAGTTAATTTTAAAATCTAGAAATACACTATTGAATGTTAATCTACAGAATAAAAATTCATAACTTCTATACCATAGAAACTTCAAAATTAAATTATAACAATATCATCATGTATGAAAAAGTTTCCCTCAAAAAAAAAAATGTATGATATAAAGTTCACATTTTTTTTATATAAATAACCAAGATTTTGTAAAACCTCATCAATTTATTGGTAGAACAATCACCTTCAAAATAATGTTCATCTTACTGTACTAATAAAACCTTGTTGTATATATAAATATAAACATGCTATTGCTAAATAGCAGCATCGAATTTCCCGTCCCCACCACCATTACCGCACTCTAACAATAAAAACACAAAAATATCACAATTTAATTAAAATAGATCTAAAATCTCTTAAATCAAATTATAAAAATTTACACATCGTAGTGCTTAGCCGAATAAAAAAGATCTAAAATACCAAAAACAAGTGCATGTTACAATAAATATCAAATACTAAGGATTAATAAACTAATTTTAATATTACATAAAATTATAAGGTTAATACCGCTTTTGATCCATGTAATATTAGCGAATTCCAGTTTTAGTCCCTGTAAAAAAAAAAAATTTAGATTATGTCCCTGTAATTTTATTTTCTTCTATTTTTGGTCGCTCATTTCACCACGTCAAAAGAATCTGCATAGATGGCACGTGAAATGAGGGACCAAAAGTGGAGGAATCTGAAATTACAGGGACCAAAAGTGGAAGGAATCTGAAATTACAGGGACGTAATTTATGCTGATTCTACTGATGTGGTTAAATAAGGGACCGAAAGTGGAGGAATCTGAAATTACAACGACATAATCTAATTTTTAATTTTATTTTACGGGGACTAAAACCGAAATTCGCTAATATTACAGGGACAAAAACGGTATTAACCCAAATTATAATTAATATATATATATATATATATAATGTGTGGGCATTGAGCAGGTTGGGCCCTTGAGTTGCTGTAACGCCCTATTTTTATTTAATTATTTATCTAATTAAGCTGAGAGTCTTTTGTTGAATTTATTGAATTTGTTGTGATATATGTTGATATATGTTGAATTTAATATTTGTTGGTAGTAGATGTTGTTTTGTTATATTTGGTGAAGAAATATAATAAAGTTTGTTTAAGAAAAATAAAATAAATTAAGTAGGGATGATTTGGTAACTAGATAGTTTGTTAGAAAAGATTAAGAGAGGTTATAAATAGGAGGGAGTGGTAGAAGATTAGGTTAGAAACCAGAATCAGAGAAACAGAGAGAACGTGAAAGTGCAGCTTTTGGGAGAAAACTGTAGAGTTCTGTAAAACCAAGAAAAATCCAAGGTAAGGGTGAGACTAGCTTTCTTTATTGATTAGTATATGAATTCTGAAATTAATTTGATCATAATGTTGTTGATTTATGTTGTCTAAGAAATTAGGGTTGAATCAATTTAGGTTGTCAGAAGCTTAGGTATCCGTTGAATTAATGTAAGGACTGTTGAATAGGTTGTAGATAATCAATAGATGATGTATCCTACCAATTTTGGGGAGTTTGTATGTCAAAAATTGGGTTTTTGGGAAAAATTATGAGTCGCTGTTCGTATTGTTCGTCCCCCTGTTCGTCGTCGCTCGCCACAGCGAGCGATTATCCTCGCCTCGCGAGTGACCCCAGTAGTCACTCGCCACGGCGAGTACTTTGCTCGCAACGGCGAGCACATGGCAGAGAGTCACCATCTCTTCGCCACGGCGAGTAATCCCACTCGCCACGACGAGTTAAGCAGTAGGTGTCTCGACCTTGTGTCTTTGAACCTGTTTTTGTTTCGAGTTGGACTTAGGTTTTAAATTAGGAAATTGTTGTTGGTTAAGTAGAGGATTCCAGTAGCTGTAGCTGATAATAAGAGTCTTTCGTGGAAGTTTGATTATGTGCATTATATGCTAAATAGTTGCATGTTGTTCAAGTTGTATTGTTGCATGTTGTTAGGTTGTCGTGTCGCATAACCATTGGTCTAAGTTGAGGGCTTGATGCCCTGTTAAGCTGTTAAGTTGTTAAGTTGGGGGCTTGATGCCCTGTTTAGTCGCATTACGACATCCTGTTGAGGGCTTGATGCTCTGTTGGTACCACATGCATAAATATATTGCATATTGTTGAGTTGTCGTTGTGTCATTGTATTGTTGAGTTGTTGTTGTTGTTGCATTGTCGAGTCGCCATTGTTGCATTGTTGAATGGTCATTGATTTGTAATTCATTAATAATTGTTAAGTGAAAATCACATGAAGTTTTTGTTAATTAATAAATGTTGTAGTCGTATGTTGATTAAATTCTGATTTTGAATTTATTGCTTATTATTAATGAACGTGAAATCTCACCCCTTCTGCTTGAAAATGTTTCTCTTCATATGAGTAACTTGCAGGTGATCCGGAATAGCGCAGATGTGAGTTGATCCTCGTGTCGTCATAGGAGTGTCGCTCTGATATGTAACGGGATGGGGAATATCATTTATTATGTTCATCTTTATTAATTACGTAACTTTTTGAAGTTGTTGTTGAACCATTTTGACTGGTATTGGATTTATGTTGATGGTGTTGAGGCCTAGTGCCAAACCTTGAATTTTATAAGTTGATTAAGATTAAGTTTTCCGCTGCGATATTATTTAATTGTTTGAAATCAGGTGTTTGATTTAAAAACGGGTTTTAAACCCTATTAAGTTGAAAAGATTTTTTGAAGTATGAAAATGTGACATCTTGTTTTTTGTTGAACTCTGATAAATTATGTATTATTTTACATGTTGGGAAAACGGGGTGTTACAATTGGTATCAGAGCAGGCCGGTCCGTCCGGCCAAGTAGATTGAGTCGTTGTGTCGAGTGTTAGCTTAATTATGTATCAAATTTCCCTAACCTGTTCTCGTTATGTAGTGAGTTGAGATGGCTGGAAGGAACGATGTTGCACTAGCTGCTGCTTTGCAAGCGATGGCTCAAGTTGTGGGTCAACAGAACAATGATGGTGGTAACGACGGTGTTCGCATGCTGGAAACCTTTTTGAGGAACCATCCACCAACTTTCAAGGGCAGGTACGACCCTGATGGAGCGCAGACATGGTTGAAAGAAGTTGAAAGAATCTTCAGGGTTATGCAATGCACTAATGTTCAGATGCTGCGCTTTGGCACACACATTCTGGCTGAGGAGGCTGATGATTGGTGGGTGAGTGTGCAACCAGTTCTAGGGAACGGAGGAGCTGCGATCACTTGGGCTGTGTTCAGAAGAGAGTTTCTGAACAGGTATTTCCCGGAATATGACCGAGGTAAGAAGGAAATCGAATTCCTGGAATTGAAGCAAGGTGACATGTCTGTAACGGAGTATGCTGCCAAGTTTGTTGAGTTGGCAAAGTTTTACCCGCATTACACTCCTGATTCTGCTGAGTTCTCTAAGTGTATCAAGTTTGAGAATGGTCTGCGTGTTGAGATTAAGCGGGCCATTGGTTATCAGAAGATCCGCTAGTTTTTCGAGTTTGTGAGTAGCTGCAGGATTTATAAGGAAGACACCAAAGCTCATTATAAGGTTCTAAATGAGCGGAAGAGTAAGCAACAACAAAGTCGTGGTAAGCCTTACAGTACTCCTGCTGATAAGGGCAAACAGAAAGTGAAGGATGAGAGAAGACCAAATGATGAGAAGAGGACTGGGAGGAGAGATGCTCCTGCTGAGATTGTTTGTTTCCGATGTGGAGAGAAATGTCACAAGAGTAATGCTTGCAATATGGGTGAAGTGAAACGGTGTTTCCGTTGTGGCAGGAAAGGGCATACAATTACAGATTGTGAGCATCATGAGATGGTTTGTTTTAAATGCGGTGAAGAAGGACATATTAGTCCTCAGTGTCCTAATCCTAAGAAGGAACAAGTTAGAGGGAAAGTGTTTGCTTTGACTGGCACTCAGACAGTTAATGAGGATCGTCTGATCAGATGTACATGTTTTATTAATAGTACTCCTTTAATTACTATCATTGATACTGGTGCTACGCATTGTTTTATTGCTGCTGATGTTGTTTCAAAGTTGGGTCTTGATTCGTCTTTTATGAATGGGGAAATGGTTGTCGAAACCCCAGCTAAGGGTTCGGTGACTACTACTCTTGTATGTTTGAAGTGTCATTTGTTGATGTTTGGTAGAGACTTTGTCGTAGACTTAATATGTTTGCCGTTGAGTGGGATGGATGTAATTCTGGGTATGAATTGGTTAGAGTACAACCACGTCTATATTAATTGCTTTAGAAAGACGGTGGGTTTTTCCTCTGCCGAAGAAGAAGAAGGAGAAACTGAACTCCTGACTACTAAGCAGTTGAAGCAGCTGATGAAAGATGGAATCCCGATGTTTTCTATGATGGCGTCCCTGTCCATTGAAAATCAAGCGGTGATTGATAAGTTGCAAGTTGTGTGTGAATTTCCAAAAGTTTTCCCTGATGAAATCCCAGATGTGCCGCCTGAGAGAGAGGTAGAATTCTTAATTGATCTTATTCTGGGTATGAAGCTTGTTTCAATGGCACCTTACCGTATGTCAGCTTCCGAATTAGCTGAGTTGAAGAAGCAGTTAGAAGATTTACTTGATAAAAAGTTTGTAAGACCGAGTGTTTCACCGTGGGGAGCGCCTGTGTTATTGGTTAAGAAGAAAGATGGCAGCATGAGGTTGTGTATCGATTACCGGCAGCTGAATAAAGTAACATTAAAGAATAAATATCCGCTTCCGAGGATTGACGATTTGATGGACCAGTTAGTAGGTGCCTGCGTGTTCAGCAAGATTGATTTAAGGTCGGGTTATCACCAGATCAAGGTGAAAGATGATGATATTCAGAAGACAGCCTTTAGGACTTGTTACGGACACTATGAATATAATGTGATGCCTTTTGGTGTTACTAATGCGCCGGGAGTGTTTATGGAATATATGAACCGTATTTTTCATGCTTATTTGGATCGTTTTGTTGTAGTATTCATAGATGATATCCTGATTTACTCCAAGTTCGAGGAGGAACATGCCGAGCATTTGAGGATTGTTTTGCAGGTGCTGAAAGAGAAGAAGTTATATGCCAAGTTATCTAAATGCGAATTCTGGTTGAACGAAGTAAGTTTTCTTGGTCACATTATTTCTAGTAGAGGTATTGCAGTTGATCCGTCTAAAGTTGATGCAGTATCGCAATGGGAGACTCCTAAGTCAGTTACAGAAATTATAAGCTTTTTGGGGATAGCTGGTTATTATAGAAGGTTTATAGAAGGATTTTCTAAGTTGGCACTTCCGTTAATGCAGTTGACCTGCAAAGGTAAAGCTTTTGTGTGGGATGTTCAATGTGAAAACAGCTTTAATGAATTGAAGAAGCGCTTGACGACAACACCGATTTTAATATTACTAAAGTCTAATGAACAATTTGTCGTGTACTGCGATGCATCTAAGTTGGACCTATGTGGTGTGCTTATGCAGGATAATAAAGTAGTAGCTTATGCATCAAGGCAATTGAGGATTCATGAACGTAATTATCCTACTCATGATCTGGAGTTGGCTGCAGTGGTTTTTGTGCTTAAGATTTGGAGACATTATTTGTATGGACGGAGATGCAGAACTCTGTTGTGTTGGTTTGACTCAGGTGAGAATGTGGTTTTAGGACCAGAGATTGTTCAACAGGCTACAGAGAAGGTAAAAATGATTCAAGAAAAGATGAAAGCGTCGCAGAGTCGACAAAAGAGTTATCATGATAAGCGTAGAAAAGACCTTGAGTTTCAGGAAGGAGACCATGTGTTTTTGAGAGTCACTCCGGTGACGGGTGTTGGTCGCGCATTGAAGTCAAAGAAGTTGACTCCGAGGTTTATTGGACCGTATCAGATTTCAGAAAGGATTGGAACGGTTGCTTATAGGGTGGGTTTACCACCGCATCTATCGAATTTGCATGATGTATTTCATGTGTCACAACTTCGGAAGTATGTTGCAGATCCATCTCATGTGATTCCAAGAGATGATGTGCAAGTGAGAGACAACCTTACGATCGAGGCCTTACCAGTGAGGATCGAAGGTCGTGCAATGAAGAAGCTAAGAGGCAAGGATATACCCCTTGTGAAAGTTGTTTGGGAGGGAGCGGCTGGTGAAAGTTTGACGTCGGAGTTGGAAAGTATGATGCTAGAGTCGTACCCAGAGTTGTTTGAAAGAGGTAAATTTTCGAGGAGGAAAATCTTCTAAGAAGGGGAGAGTTGTAACACCCTATTTATATTTAATTATTTATCTAATTAAGCTGAGAGTCTTTTGTTGAATTTATTGAATTTGTTGTGATATATGTTGATATATGTTGAATTTAATATTTGTTGGTAGTAGATGTTGTTTTGTTATATTTGGTGAAGAAATATAATAAAGTTTGTTTAAGAAAAATAAAATAAATTAAGAAGGGATGATTTGGTAATTAGATGAGTTTGTTAGAAAAGATTAAGAGAGGTTATAAATAGGAGGGAGTGGTAGAAGATTAGGTTAGAAACCAGAATCAGAGAAACAGAGAGAACGTGAAAGTGCAACTTTTGGGAGAAAACTGTAGAGTTCTGTAAAACCAAGAAAAATCCAAGGTAAGGGTGAGACTAGCTTTCTTTAATGATTAGTATATGAATTCAGAAATTAATTTGATCATAATGTTGTTGATTTATATTGTCTAAGAAATTAGGGTTGAATCATTTTAGGTTGTCAGAAGCTTAGGTATCCGTTGAATTAATGTAAGGACTGTTGAATAGGTTGTAGATAATCAATAGATGCTGTATCCTACCAATTTTGGGGAGTTTGTATGTCAAAAATTGGGTTTTTGGGGCAAATTCTGAGTCGCTGTTCGTACTGTTGTAGATAATCAAGTTGTAAGTCACCAATACCATCTTAAAGTATGTCCCAGAGTTCTTCATCAAGACCCATGACATAGCCGTAGAAGTTGGTTTTCCACCAAGAAAATTCTTCAGGATCACCATTGAACTTTGTAATTTTTCCATAATCAGTTTTCTTACTGCTGTTATTGGATCCATAGTCATATGGTATAGCAGCACCAGAAGCAGCACCAGAAGAAGAAGGTTCACTGGAAGACATGTTTTTCTCTGGATCTTTTCTGTCACACGGTTAAGTGCTATGACAACAGAGCCGGAACTCTCATACCAACTGAAGGTGAGAAAAACACAAGAAGGGGGGGGGGGGGGGGGTTGAACTGTGTTAGCTTTTCGCAACTCTTGAAGAGTGAGAATCTAATTCCGTAGAATCAGAGTCTGAATGAGATCAGAGTCTGATGGGAGATCAAATTATGTTGCAGCGGAAATAAACAAGAGATAGAGTGAAGAGAGAACACAAGCAATTATACAGGTTCCTTCCACAAACCGGAAGTAGTCCTGTCCCCCTTGCACTTCCAAGGAGAGTTCCACTAAAATGTAATATCTATTACAAGTTGCTCAAACACTCAGTAAGAGACTTCCAATGCTCAAGCACGCAGGCAAGAGACTTCCAATGCTCAAAGACACAACTAAGAGACTTTTTTGCTTAAAGACACAACTAAGAGACTTCTTTGCTCAAGGACGCAGCCAAGAGACTTCTGACACAATTTACAGAAAATTGAATAGAGTTGAAACACTTGATAAACAATCAAACGTGTTCCAATTACAAAACAAAGACAGACTCTGTTTTTCTGCTTAACTTAGAAATTCTAGAATACTCAGTTTGTAAGAATAATCTAAGTTATTGATGTGTTTCTGTTAAGACTCAGTTTGAATACGATAGCTTAGCAACATAGTTTTTTAGTTGTCGAGTCCAACAATTCTTCAAGTCTTATATCCTTTATATAGGCGTTGGAAAGAGACGTTGAGTCATCCAGCACATCAAGATGATTTCGGGAAGCTTGATCAATGGCTGTTGATCTGTTGCTTGATATGGTAATAGTCCTTCAAATGCATATTTTGAATTCCATTTCTTTTGAAGCTTAATACCGGTAGACACAGTTGCCAACTGTACGAGGTAGTGGAGTAGTGGAAACAAAGTTCGTACACACGTACTCTGTTCTATTCTGCATTCTTTGTCGTTGAGCATCCCACACTCAAGTTGACTTTGAAGCTAGCCGTTACTCCAAATGAGAGTTTCTTGTGCATCGTAATGCCTTTAGAAATCCTTCTAAATAGATCTTCTGATTGCAGGCTTCAGACTCACTGTAGCATTTCAGCTTCTGATGATCTTTAGACTCTCTTGGTCTTCAGGTTCTGATAGTCTTCAGATTCTGATAGTCTTCAGACTCTCTTCGACACAGTCTTCAGATTCTCTTCGATACAGTCTTCAGACTCTTCTTCGATAGTCAGAATCACAAGCAACAAGCTTCTCTAGATCTTTGTTCTCAAAATGTTCAAACAGAATACTTTCTAAGATATAAATCTTGATTAATATCCTGCATACTTAAACAAATATTAGCATATCCAATTGACAATTTTTAATACCTTGTTATCATTAAAACTCAAAACATGGTATTGCTGAACACCTTTGTTCCAACAATCTCCCCCTTTTTGATGATGACAAACATCAGTATTTAAAAGGTCAATTATTGTTAATCTAATTAACAGGTTGACTTAAGGGGTCTGAGGTTTGTAAGCTCTGACTTCGCCTGAGTCTGATAGTTCTTAAGTTGAGGTTTGTAAGCTCCCCCTAAGTTCTATCCAAGTTAATTAAATTCAAGTTACGCAAACAGTTGAATCAAATCTCAGAATAATAGACGAATTAGAGAACAAATTCTTTTAATGGGGGCTCAGAATCTAACTAAGTACCTTTCGCAAATTTCCCTTTAACTTTACATATAACTCACAGATCTTTCTCCATACAGTTTGTAAAAGTCACTAATCTTTCTCCTTCTCCCCCTTATGTCATCAACAAAAAGGTTTAGAAACAAGTTTCTCCCCCTTTTTAAATGACTTCAAGTGAGGGAATTTTTTTTAAGGAAAATGAAAAACAAGATTCAGAGCGAAAAACATATAAGATTCAAAGCAAAAATATATATCAGAGGCACATAGATGAAGTAAAAACTTGAATAATCTTAAAACGAAGGTTCAGAAGATAATAGAAAACAGCAGAATCAAGTTACAAGCAAAACAAAACCAAAAAAAAAGCATCTAAGGTTGGTTTTGTTTGGCAAGGTGATCCATCAATTTCTGGAGATCCTCTTACTGCTTCTTAAGAATCTCTTCCAAAGCTTCAGTTCTTCTCAGATGAGCTTCTCTCTCAAGTATTGCTTCTTCCTGAACTCTATGAAGTCTCCTCCTCAATGAATCAAAAACCATTGTTTCTCTAGGATTGTATTGATCTTCATCAAAGAATGGTTTATACTCCAACCGCAGAATAGGAGCTTTCTTCTTAGCTTTTGATTTCTCAGCTCTCTTAACTTCTTCCACATGCTTGGCAATAACAACAACTTGTTCTTTGACAGCAGCCTTCTGAATTTTGGTGACAAAGTCCAAAAATTCAGTCTTCAAAGTGGAGAACTTATTCTCATAGCTTACATTGAGGATAGGCACAAACCTTTGCTCAATAATGTCCTTGAGCTTAGAGTTTGACATAGCATAGAACTCATCTATCTTCAACGAATCAAAGAGGTTGTGAGGTTCAGAAGTTGAAGGTTGAGAGGCTACTATTGCTTGTAAGGTTTGGAGGCCAGTTACAATAGTCTGAGGTTCAGTAAGAGGTTCAGGAACCATTTCAGAAACAGGCTCTGCTATGCATTCTGCTACAGGTTCTGGTATGATATCAGAAGCTTGTTCCAGAATCTCAGAGACTGGTTCCTCTACAGTTTCTGAAGGTTCAACAGAGGCTAAGGTTAGATTTTCTGAAGGTTGGGGTACAGAGTCTGGTTTAGAAACAAATTCTGTAGCTTTTGTTGATTTGGATTTTGCGGGGGTTTTTGGTAGTTCTCCTCCTAGGTGTTTCTCAAGAGAGTCTAGGGTGTCTGGAGAGTCTACACAAATTGGCTCATGTTGGGGGGATGGCTGTGTTGAATGAATGGTTACTTCAGGCTCTTCAGAAGGTTGAATTGCCTGAAGTGGTTTGAGAAATGATGGTTGAGCAGGGTGGTCAGCAGGTAAGTTCATAGACACTATGATGGTGTCTTGAATAACTCTGTCTATAGTTGAATCAACATATTTAACTATTCTGGGGTCAAGTGGGTCAAAGGATGATAAAGGTTTGATTGGAGAGGGGGATGTATTTCTGAGAGAGGGAAGAACTTGGCTCAAGGGTTTGTTATCTGATTCAGTATCAGATGAGGACTCTTGATTCGTAGAAGAAGGTGAGTTAAATGCAACGTTACCAGAGGTGCCAATCCCAGCTTCTGGAGATGCATGATGATCAGAAGCATCAGACAGAGTAGCTTCTGACAGATCAGCTTCTGCAGGGGCCACCTAACTCTTCTGTTTCAGAGCTGATGCAAGTAACTTAGCAACTTCTTTAACAGTTTCTTCCTTAAGTTCTTCAGCCACAACCTCTGCTGCCATTGCCTTGCCAGCAGCATGTTCGTTCTCAATCATAGATACAGAAGTACCTATCTTCTGTGCTACATCCTTAGCCACAGGATCCACTTCCATCTTTCTTTTCTTGACCTGACTCTCTTCACCATCAGAGTCAGTATCAAGGAATTCAACAATCTCTTCAGCCAACTTCTCATAATCTCTGTCAGCCTTGCCTTTCTTAGCTTTCTTCTCATTCTTTACCTTCTTCTCGTCTTTCTTCGCTTTCTTCTCATCCTTAGGTTTCTTAACCCTCTCCTTAATTTCCTTGGATGCAGAAGATACGGACAAAGGCATGGGAGCTATGGTCTCAGAGGCACCAATAGTCACTCCTGGAAGAGCTGTTGATTTCATCTTCTTCTTGGGAGGCTCTTGCTTATCTTCCTCTTCCTTTAGAATAACTTCCTTGGTCCTTTTCCCTTTAACCTTAAGAGGTCCTCCTCCACTAGTCTCAGGACTGGAAGAATAGTTGATTATTCTACCAGTTTCATTGTAGTAATCTACTACAAATCTTGCTAGGACTTCAGGATTGTCTTCTTTGGAAATGGGAGGGAAGTCCATCATCAAGTCTGATTGCACATAAGATTCCCTCATATCTTGATTAGAAGGATTGAATCTTTTGACAATCTTCATGTATTGAAGAGTTTTACCATTGATGATTCTCCCAGTCACTGTTCCATGGTGAGCGTCTGATACTACACCAGATTCTGATAAGACCTTCAAGAGGCCTCCTTGATACAGAATCTCAGAGATTAACCTTCCAAAAGGAGCTTGTCTTCTGGATTCAGATTGGCTTTTCCTAATAGCCCAGCACACGTGGTACATCACGTACCTAGGAAAGTTTATCTTCTTTTTCTTTATCAGAAAGTAAAGAAGCACCTTGTGATCAACAGACAAAGTGTCTGTTCCTCCACCTTTCTGAAGCATATTATCCAGTATAATCTTCAGAAGCACCCTATGCTCAGGATGCATGTCAACCAACTTATTTGAGGGTCTTCCTTCAAATAAGAGTTTGTTGCAGATACCCATCCAATCACTCTTCTTATCAACATTCCATTGGAATTTCCCTTCATTCACTACTCTGGAGGCTCTGGAAACCACCTCTTCAGTGATAAGGATTGAAATCCCCATCACAGCAGACCTGATTTCAAGACCTTTGTACGGTCTTAAACCCGTTTCCTTTCTATTCTTGCCAGCCAATATAGGGTTGTTCATGATTGCAGCAGTTTCTTCAATGGTAGCGTCTTCCTTGTCGAAAACTTCTGCCCTGACCCAGAGGTCTCTCACTAACTCCTGATATGTTGGTCCATTCAACATACCGAAATAACTCATCATTCTTTGTGATAAGAGATGAGAAGAGACATCTACACCATGACGAATGAGGGAGCCGAAATCCACTGGAGATTGAACTTGAACTTCCAGAGTTTCTTTGATGAGGTTCATGGTCCTGGGTTTAATCACGTATGATTTATCGGTTTTGATTATCACACCAAATTGAATAAGATCACTTGCCATTTGAAGGTTTCTAGGTTTTGATTTTGAGAACAAAATGTTTTTTCAGAGACTGAAAACAAGATAAATGTTCAGAGAAAAAATCAAAGTGTGAAAAGAGAAGTGAGTTGCGTGTGATTGATATTTATAGTGAAAGAGTAGAAAACTGTTTGGAAAGAGTAGGGGACAAACAAACAAGAGTAATAAAGACAGTGAGCATGCAGCCGTAAAAGTGTTGGGAAGATGCGAGGGTAACTTGTTAAACGTAATGAAATCATTGCCCTTTGAGTTCTTACCCAATACAGACAGGCCACGTCTGAGAAACTAAAAAGTAACTGTCACCGTAGTGGGGCAGGTGTTACTAAACTCAACAGTCATGCTTCCACTTATACGAGCTTCTGAGAGTCTAAGATTCCTTAACAGAGTCTGAAGGTCTATCAGAGGCTTATGTTCACCAGAGTCTCCAAAAGAGAGTCTGATTCTCAATTAGCTTCTGAGTATCTTTCAGATTCTGAATTCTGTTTTCAGAGGCGCACACTAACCAGAGACATAACACATGTTCAAATTTTTCTTTATAAAATCAAATCTTTCAACTGACAAAGGTTTAGTAAATATATCAGTCCATTGATGATCAATATCAATGAATTGAATATCTAGAATTCCTTTTTGAACATAGTCTCTTATAAAATGATGTTTAATCTCAATGTGCTTTGCTCTTGAATGCACAATTGGATTCTTAGATAAACATATAGCTGCTGTATTATCACAATAAATTGGGATACAGTTTTCAGTTATTTGATAATCCTCAAGCTGATGTTTCATCCAGAGTAGCTGTGTACAACAACTAGTAGCTGAAATGTATTCTGCTTCTGCTGTAGACAAAGCAATAGTTGCTTGCCTCTTGCTAGCCCAGGATATCAGATTCTCTCCCAAAAATTGACAATTGCCACTGGTTGATTTTCTTTCAATCCTGTCTCCAGCATAGTCAGCGTCACATAATCCAACTAGCTTATAGTCAGAGGATTTCTTGTACAGAAGTCCAAGGTTAGTAGTTCCTTTCAGATATCTAAAGATTCTCTTAACAGCTGTTAAGTGAGACTCTCTAGGATCTGATTGAAACCTTGCACACAGACATACACTGAATAAAATATCTGGTTTGGAAGCAGTTAGGTATAACAAAGAACCAATCATACCTCTATATAGCTTCTGATCAACTTTGGTTCCTTGATCTTCTTTGCTCAGAGTGCAGGTTGGATGCATTGGAGTGTTCATTTCTTTGCAGTCCTCAAGTTTGAACTTCTTCAAGAGCTCTTTCGTGTATTTGGACTAATGAACATAGACTCCATCTTTGCATTGGTTGATTTGAATTCCTAGAAAGAACTTCAATTCTCCCATCATGCTTATTTCAAATTCATCCTGCATTACTTTGGAAAACTCTTTGCAAAGTGAACTATTAGTTGAACCAAAAATGATATCCTCAACATAAATCTGAACAATAAGAATGTCTTTCTTCAGAGTCTTTCAGAATAGTGTAGTGTCAACTTGCCCTCGTTCAAAGTCATTTTGAATTAAGAAATTACTCAGTCTCTCATACCAAGCTCTGGGAGCATGTTTCAAGCCATATAGTGATTTCTTCAATTTATAAACATGCTCTGGATGTTTTAAATCTTCAAAGCCAGGAGGTTGTTTGACATAGACTTCTTCAGAAATGACACCATTAAGAAACGCACTCTTAACGTCCATTTGATACAAGATTAGTTGTGATTCACTGCATAGGAAAGAAGTAACCTGATTGCTTCCAATCTTGCAACTGGAGCAAATGTTTCTGTGTAATCAATGCCTTCTTGTTGACTGTAGCCCTGCGCAACAAGTTTGGCCTTGTTTATGATTACTTCTCCTTGTTCGCAAAGCTTATTTCTGAACACCCATTTGGTTCCAATAATGTTTTTGTGTTCAGGCTTAACTACTAGATCCCACACTTCATTCCTTTTGAATTGATTAAGTTCATCTTGCATTGACAGAATCCATCCTTCATCTCCAAGTGCTTCTTCAATAGTGGTTGGTTCAATAATAGATAATAATCCCAAAGCAGACTCTTCGTGTCTGAAATACGATCTAGTTCTTCTGGGACTATCTTTATTGCCAATAATTTGATCCTCAGGATGTGAAGACTTGTATTTGAATGAATGTTTGAATTGACTAGCTTGCTGAGAACCATCTTGAGCTTCTTCAGAAGCTTCTTCATTAGGAACTTCAGGGGATTCTCCAGATTCTGAAGTATCTTCAGATTCTGGAATCTGATCAGATTCTGAGTTGATATCATAATCTTGAGATCCTGCGCAACTTTCATCTTGCTCTGGAGTTTCACTTCCAGGCACTTTGTCATCAAATCTGACATGCATAGATTCTTCAACACATTGTATTTCTGAATTATACAGTCTGTATGCCTTAGATCGTTCAGAGTAACCTAAGAAGATTCCCTTCTGAGCTTTGGCATCAAATTTCTTTAGATAGACTTTATTGTTCAGGATATAACATGTACATCCGAACTGATGAAAATAAGATATGTTAGGTTTCCTTCCTTTAAAGAGTTCATATGCTGTTTTGTTCAACAGAGGTCTGATTATGATTCTGTTCTGAACATAACATGTTGTATTTATTGCTTCTGCCCAAAAATGTTTAGCCAGACTGTTCTCATGGATCAAGGTTCTAGCCATTTCTTGTAAGGTTCTGTTCTTTCTCTCTACAACTCCATCCATTTTGTTGTGGAGTTCTAGGTGCAGAGAATTCATGAATAATTCCATGTTTTTCACAGAAAACCTCAAAAGGCTCATTTTCAAATTCTCCTCCATGATCACTTATGACTTTCAAAATTTTCAATTCTTTTTCAGATTGAATTTGGATGCAGAATTTACTAAACACAGAATATGAGTCATCTTTAGTTTTCAGAAACTTAACCCAACTCCATTTGCTGTAATCATCAACAATGACTAGCCATACTTACTTCCATATAAGGATGCAGTGCTAACTGGTCCAAATAAATCAATGTGAAGTAACTCCAAGGGTCTTCTCTTTCCCTTGAAGACTATGAATTGATCATTCTTGTTAACTACAGTGCAGTTGTTCTTATTAAACAAAACATCATAACCACTGTCACATAATTGACTTATGCTCAGTAGGTTATGTCTAAGCCCATCAACAAACCACACATTACTAATTGAGATAAGAGAGTTACCAATGGTTCCATTACCAATGATTTTGCCAGTCTAGTTTCCTCCAAATCCCACAGTTCCTCCCTCTTTCATGGTTAGGGTTAGGAACATAGACTTTTCTCCCGTCATGTGTCGCGAGCAACCACTGTCCAGGTACCTTTTAGACATACCTCTGTTTCACTTTCAGAGTCTGCATCTGATTCTGCCTCTGGTGTCTCCTTTACAGATTCAGTTGTAGACATTAATCCAATAGCTACATTAGCTTCACCATCAGCATCATCATCTTCAGACCCTGACTCATTATCAAGATCTTCCCAGGTGGCCATCAGACTTTTCTTGATTTGCTTCTTAAACTTGCTTGACTTGAAGGTTGGCCTTTTTGACTTGGATTTCTCTTTCTGCAACTCTGGACAATTAGCAATTAAGTGCCCAGGCTTCTTGCAGTTGAAGCAACCTTTCTGTTCCTCCTTTTTGAAACCCTTCCCACTGCTCTTGCTTAGAAACCTCTTGTTCTTTTTAGCAAGGTATTGCATTCTGCTTGAAAGCATAGCCATTTCTTTAGCAACATCAGGATCTTCCTCAGAGCTTTCAGAAGCTGAAGATTCATTTTCAGACTCTTCAACCTTGAGAGCTTTTAAGGATCTTCCCTTAGATTTTAAAGCAATGATTTTAGACTTTCTTGCAGATTCATGTTCATTGAGACTTAACTCATGAACTTTGAGAGAGCTTACAAGATCTTCAACACTTAAAGTGTTTAAATTTTTAGATTCCTCAATTGCAGTAACCTTTGGTCTCCATCTAAAGGGTAAGCTCCTTAGGATCTTGCTAACATGGTCAGAAGCTATGTAACTCTTCTTTAGTATCTGAAGTCCAGATACTAGAGTTTGAAATCTTGAGTACATCTGCTCAATACTTTCATCTTGAATAATTCATACTGATGAACTAATAGAACAGCTTTAGCTTCCCTGACATTTTTGCTCCCTTCATAGTTTGCACAAAGAGAAGCAAACATGGCTCTAGCAATAGATTTGTCACTCATCTTCATGTATTCAGATTTAGGAATAGCAGTGACAAGAGCTCCTCTGATGATATGATGTTTCTTGTAGATTTTCTTTTGAGCAGCAGTGTGAAGTTTTCGGTCAATGGCAGCACCTTTGTCATCAAGTTGTAAGTCACCAACACCATCTTCAAGTATGTCCCAGAGTTCTTCATCAAGACCCATGACATAGCTGTAGAAGTTGGTTTTCCACCAAGAAAATTCTTCAGGATCACCATTGAACTTTGTAATTTTTCCATAATCAGCTTTCTTACTGCTGTTATTGGATCGATAGTCATATGGTATAGCAGCACCAGAAGAAGAAGGTTCACTGGAAGACATGTTTTTCTCTGGATCTTTTCTGTCACACGGTTAAGTGCTATGACAACAGAGCCGGAGCTCTCATACCAACTGAAGGTGAGAAAAACACAAGAAGGGGGGGTTGAATTGTGTTAGCTTTTCGCAACTCTTGAAGAGTGAGAATCTAATTCCGTAGGATCAGAGTCTGAATGAGATCAGAGTCTGATGGGAGATCAGATTCTGTTGCAGCGGAAATAAACAAGAGATAGAGTGAAGAGAGAACACAAGCAATTATACAGGTTCCTTCCACAAACCGGAAGTAGTCATGTCCCCCTTGCACTTCCAAGGAGAGTTCCACTAAAATGTAATATCTATTACAAGTTGCTCAAACACTCAGTAAGAGACTTCCAATGCTCAAAGACACAACTAAGAGACTTCTTTGCTCAAAGACACAACTAAGAGACTTCTTTGCTCAAGGATGCAGCCAAGAGACTTCTAACACAATTTACAGAAAATTGAATAGAGTTGAAACACTTGACAAACAATCAAACGTGTTCCAATTACAAAACAAAGACAAACTCTATTTTAAACAAAGACAGACTTTGTTTTTCTGCTTAACTTAGAAATTCTAGAATACTCTGTTTGTAAGAATAATCTAAGTTATTGATGTGTTTCTGTTAAGACTCGGTTTGAATATGATAGCTTAGCAGCGTAGTTTTTTAGTTGTCGAGTTCAATGATAGAATTTTGGCAAGTGTACCAAATACTATCGAAGTAGTAAAAATATCGTTCCCACAAGGACTGGTTTTAATCTCAAAAAGTCAAACACGTTATTAATTTAGGATGTAGTAAAAGTTATTTGGTTTTGCCACTAGGCAGTAAATTTGTTTAATAGCATAAAACTTAGTAACAGAAAATAAATTGATTGTTTGAAATAAGAGAGAGATGAGTTAGGTCTTCGAATCATCTGAGTTCCCCTAATTGGTCACTGCACCTATTCTTATGAATGGTATTCTAGTTTCACGATAGTTAACAAAATAGTCCTAATCAATCCCTTGAGTTAGGACCCTCTTCTAAGATTACAGCCCCTAATCCCTTAGGTGGTCTAATAATCTTCGAAGGTTTGAAGTACGTTAACCTAATATCACTAATAAAGAATTATCCATTCCTAGACTAATTATAATTATTAGAACAATTCAACTAGGTCAAAGTCGAAAGTTATGGTCAATAGTCGTTCGTTCTCACCAAATCATATATATATGTGATCAGAATATATAAAGCATTAAGAACAATTGAATTGAATAAAAACTAAATTGTCATTCACAATAAATAGAGTTTCACAGCAACATATGTCAATTAGGGTTACAAAGAATCATCTCAGACCTAACCTCTAATGGATTTAGCTACTCATAATTGAATTTATAAATAACATAATCATTAGAGGTAACAATACATACATGAATTGGTTACAAGGTGAAGAATTCGCCCCTGCAGCCGTCTTCCAGTGTAAAAATCTCACTTTGCTCTTCTCAAATCGTAACCCTTGTTTTTAGAATAGCCTTCAGCTTAAATAGGCACAAAAATTCGCCTAAAATCGTGTCACGTTTTTGTGGAATCGTGTCACGATTTTCCTTGTATAACAAACTTCTAAATTAGGGTTTCTAAAAATCGTGTCACGTTTTGGTCAACGTGACACGTTTTTGCCTTGGCAGAGAGCATGTTTTTGTCTACTTGAATCGTGCCACGTTTTGTACCAATCGTGACACGATTTGGTCCTTCTTGAATTCTTCAGTTTTTTTTGCTTTTCTTGCTGCTTAAGTTACCTTGTGAACTCTAAATTGTGATTAAAATACATAAAAATTACGTAATGACAGAGTGTCATCACAACCCCAAACTTGAACTATTCCTTGTCCTCAAGGAATTTACTTATAAAATTGAAATTAGACACTAAAATAACAAGTACCTGATCAAGCAATAGTACCCAAAAGTTCAACACCTTACTAGCTAAAGATGAGCTAGTTTGACTTGTTAGCATCCACCAACTCACAACTCCACGCAACAGTTTGAAAAGGGTTCACACATAGTCGACATGCAATCTACATATTATCATAAGCTTGAAAAATTTCTAAACGTCAATCAAAATTAATGTCACTGAATACTTTGAGGTCTTCAAGGGTTATAACGGGGCTTAGGTGAAGGTGGGATAGTATTTGGATAAGTAGGCTACACAAAATCATGAGTTAGGCACTCCTACAGAAATTAAAACAAAGATTCAACCCCTTCATTCACCTTTTAAACAACAATATGTAACGGTACTAGAGAACATTTGTAACTTTTTTTATTTGGACATTCGAGTTTAAAGTTACTCGGATTTTCAATGATATGTCCCTTTTTCATTCTTTTTTTTCCTACACCATTTTTGTGTATATTTTTCATTCATCACATTTTTTTTTTATTCTTGTTCTCTTAGTACTACCACCCCAAACTTATTTGGTTGCAAATTCCAAAAGCAACCCCAAACTTAGTATTTAGCAACAGTTTACAATGCCTAACTCAGATAACAAAGTGGGATAAATCCTAAAAGTCTCTAAGCTTGTAATGTAGTTTGTCACCGAACAAAAAGTTATAAACCTACCGGCTCAATTTGGCTAAAAAGAGGATATAAATTCAATAAGAAATTAGGGTAGGCTTCAAAAAAGGCTCACAGGACCAAGCACTTTTGCCTCAGTATGCAATAACAAAAACCAATCAACAGTAGAGAAATAATGCAAGTTCTAGAAATGTAAACGCATGGAACACTCTTATATAAGTAAATTGAAAAATAAAATTTGGCCATGAACCTTACAAAGTTTAGATTTCTGGGAGTTGTGACTACCTATCATTAATTGCCGTACAGTTCGCCTTTGAAACACAAGTCACTCCTCCTTTGAACTTTTGGAATACCACTTGAACAAACATTTGTTATCACACTGTAAAAGTTCAATTAAACAGGTAAATTCATCAATAATAAACAAGTTCAAGATCAATCACAAAATAGGGGAGTTACAACTTAATTATAAAAGTAAGGCAATAAAATTCTTCAAATGAAATAAAAAGTACATCATAAAAAAGTGCTGAAACAAAAGAAAGAAAAGAAAAACATCAAAAGAGCTGGACCATCAGTAGTCCACTCAATCCTCCATCTGGTCCTGGTCAATCCATGTGTTCTGGTTCTCCTCCGCATAAGAATCCTCCCCAAAATGATATCTGGAGTTAGCACCTCTAGCAGCAAAATCAGCCCTAATCTCCTGTTCTCGATCCTGAGCTCGTCCTCTGGTCACATCAAAATAGTGGTCCATCGCTTCCTCGGACCCATCAAAGCGCTCAAAGGACCCAGTCATAGGCCTCCTGTTAAGGGCAACCATCTCTGAGAATTCCTGCCCAAACCTCAGACGGTTCCAGTACTCCTGATCAGAAACTTCATTCATCCAGTTTGAGTGGCCAAACATGTAGTCTAGCACCAAAGGATGGATGGGCGCATGAGTGAACTGCTGACTACTCCCCTCTCCATGCACAGATTGCTGTTAAGGTGGAGGTGGTTGTACCGGAGGCTGTTCCTGTTGTTGTGCAACTGCTTCTTCCTCCCTTCCCAGCTGTAACAGACGCTCTTGGTAATCCTTCACAAACCCAGCTAGATACGTGTCTGTCAGAGGCTTCATCATCGGAGCATCCAGATCATTTGCATACAATTAGCAGTCCGCCTCTTCACATAACCAGTTAATGAGGCTCAAATGTGGTACCGCTTTCTTTGTACCTGTAGCAAAAAGAGCAATGTTGTCGGCAATTAACTCACCAACATTAATCGGGGCACCATCCAGTATTGCTGCCACAGCATGAACACGTGCTAATGGAATTTCAGACGTGCATGAAGTTCCCTCCAAAGTTTGCACCACAAAGGATGCCCAGGCCTTGGGAACCGGCTTGAAGTCAGACTTCAACAGCATCCGTTTCCCTTCTTGCCACTTAGCTCCTTCAACACACAGCTGCAACAGAAGATCTTCCCATGCCTCATCATTCCAACTCCCACAAGTTTCCCTCCTTCTCTTAACATCGCATTGTTCCGGAGGAACAAGCTTCAACAGATCATTGATAGCAGCAGGGGAGAAATCAATTACCTTACCACGAACATACGAACTGTACCTCCTCCCAGAAAATCTAGCGTTAGAATAAAACTCCAAATCCAAAGTCTTGTTGGCTTGCTCAAATATCATACCATTCAGCCCATGCCAATCCCTAGCCGTCAGAGTCTGCTCAAATTCCGGGTTACCGAAAAGTTTAGGAAGCAAGAAGGCTCGCTCTTGAATCACCCTAAAGTGTTTGATAGCCTTGAAACGATCACGAGCCTCTTGGTTGAGGAATCTGTCTATGGAAGGTGGTGGTGGTTGGTTTGAAGGTTTAGGTTTAACGGGTTGTTTTCTTTTGGCGGTGGTTTTGGCCTTTTTGGTTGGTTGGGATTTTTTTCTTGTGTCCACCATGGTTAGGGTTAGGGTTAATGAAGTAGGGTTTGAGAAATTTGTGGAGATGACGGATTTGATCGGATAGATGATGATGGTGATGGTTTAGGTTGATGAAGGGGTGATTAGATGATGAAAAGATGATGAAATTTGGGGAGAAAGGTTAAAGATTTCGCAGGTTAGGGTTCTGGGAGAAATTTGGCAGAGGTTGGCTACTTTTGGAAAAGGATGGAATGAAAATCGTGTTGGGTGTATATATAGGCTAAGAAAATTGTGTCACGTTTGGCCAAAAACGTGTCACGATTTTCCTTTGTAACGGTCAGATTTTGAAACCACCATAATCGTGTCACGTTTGGGTAAAAAGGTGTCACGATTTTCAATTTTTGAAAAATTTCTTTCCCAGAAATAGTGTCACGATTTGGCCAACGTGACACGATTTGGCCTGGCAGTAAGGAACACTTTTTTAACTTAGAAAATTTTTGAGACCTTCAGAGGGAGGTAAAATCGTGTCACGTTTTACCCAAAACGTGTCACGATTTTGCCCAGTTTTGGACTTGAAAATTTTTTCTTCCTCTGTTGTTTCAGCTAAAATATTTTTGTATTTTTGATTTTTTTGAAAGCAATAATAAAAATAAACTACTACCTGAACTTAAAGATGTGGGTTGCCTCCCACCAAGCGCTTCTTTACCGTCACTAGCTTGACTGTCAAGGACCCTTAAAGGTCCGTCAGAACAAGTCCTACCCTCTCTTTGGGTAGGTCGCCACCTAGATATGGCTTAACTCTTTGCCCATTCACCTTGAAACTTCTGTCACCGTCTGGCGTGGTTAACTCAACAGCTCCATGAGGTGACACACTCTTGACCACAAATGGTCCTGACCACTTTGACTTGAGCTTTCCAGGAAACAGCTTCAACCTGGAATTAAACAACAAAACTAGTTGCCCAGAGTTAATATCCCTAGATACTAAGTTCTTGTCATGATATCTTTTAGTCCTGGCTTTATAAATGAGCGCATTTTCATATGCTCTAAGCCTCATCTCTTCCATCTCATTAAGTTTCAAGAGTCTTTTCTTACCAGCGGCTACTTGATCAAAATTTAAGGCCTTAATGGCCCAATACGCTTTATGTTCTAGCTCAACTGGAAGATGACAAGCCTTACCATACACTAACTGATAGGGCGAAAGCCCTATATGAGTTTTGAAAGCTGTCCTATAAGCCCACAGTGCGTCATCTAATTTCTTAGACCAATCCTTCTTATTTGACGCCATTGTCTTTTCAAGGATCTGCTTTAGTTGACGGTTAGAAACCTCTACTTGTCCACTAGTTTGAGGGTGATAAGGAGTTGCAACTTTGTGCTTGATGTTATACCTTCTGAGTACATTTTCAAGAAGATTATTGCAAAAGTGCTTCCCCTCATCACTGATCAAGACTCTAGGTGTTCCGAACCTAGTGAAAATATTTTTCTGCAGAAAGTTGACCACCGTCTTAGCATCATTAGCAATACAGGGTATCGCTTCAACCCATTTGGTGACGTAGTCAACGCAGACAAGTATATGGAGATAAGAGTGAGAAGAAGGAAAGGGTCCCATGAAATCAATGCCCCAACAATCAAATGGTTCAATTTCAATGATTCCAGTTAGGGGCATCTCATTCCTTTTGGAAATGTTACCTGTCCGTTGGCACTTATCACACTGCTTAACAAAGTCCTGACAATCCTTGAATAAGGTAGGCCACCAGAATCCAATTTGCAGAATTTTTGCAGCTGTTCTTTCCCCACTATGGTGGCCTCCATAAGCTGAGCTATGGCAGTGCCACATAATCTTATTAGCTTCCTCACCTGCAACACGTCTAATTAAACCGTCAGTGCTTACCTTAAACAGATAAGGGTCATCCCACAAATAATGGTTGGCATCCTTGAAGAACTTCTTCCGTTGATGATGGGACATCTCATCCGGAATGATGTTACCGGCCTTAAAATTCGCCATGTCGGCAAACCATGGCCTTACATTCACATTGAATAGCTTTTCATCCGGAAATTCAGCCATAATGGCCCTTTCTTTCTTTGTAACCTCATAGT
The DNA here is from genome assembly GCA_946800305.1 of Medicago arabica. Lineage (NCBI taxonomy): Eukaryota > Viridiplantae > Streptophyta > Magnoliopsida > Fabales > Fabaceae > Medicago > Medicago arabica. The sequence continues at coordinate 27,621,668 of OX326966.1, forward strand.
TCTCAAGTCGCGACAGATGATCAGCCGCCACATTTTCGACTCCCTTTTTGTCACGAATCTCAATATCAAACTCTTGCAACAAGAGAATCCATCTCAGTAAGCGAGGTTTTGACTCCCCCTTGGTGAGGAGATATTTAAGAGCTGCATGATCTGTAAAGACAATGACTTTGGAGCCAATTAGATAAGAACGAAATTTTTCCAAAGCAAATATTACCGCAAGCAACTCTTTTTCAGTAGTGGAATAGTTCACTTGATTATTGTTCAAAACCTTGCTTGCATAATAAATAGCATGGAAAAATTTGTTCTTGCGTTGGCCTAGGATATAAGTTTGATCACTAACATTAAACACGCCCTTCTTCTTCTTTTCCGCATCAGCACGGTATTCATTTGCAGCCATGTTCTCAATTAAAGCTTGCACTTCATGGTCAGTCTTCACTTTCAGGCTTCCTCCAGCTGAAGCATCTAAGAACATTCTGTTGTTGGATGTTAGTCCCTCAGTAAAGATTTGAAGGTATTGTTTCTCAGAGAACTCGTGATTAGGGCATCTTTTCAGAAGCAAATTGAATCGCTCCCATGCATCATATAGTGACTCATTTTCCCCTTGCCTGAAATTTGAAATTTCCTGCTTCTTATCCCAATACTTAGACATAGGAAAGTATTTCTCTAAAAACTTCAGCTCAAGTTCCTCCCATGTTTGGATGGTTCCACTAGGTAAAGAGAGTAACTAATCCTTTGCTCTCCCGGTGAGAGTTAAAGCAAACAACCTCAGCTTCTTTTGGTTTTCAGTGACCGTAGCTGGAGGTACACAAAACTCACAGGTTTCATGAAAGTGGCTTAAATGTTCATGAGGACTCATCGAATCAGACCCATCAAACTGTTTCTCCTTTAAGCCATTCTGAACAGAGGTCTTGATGTCAAAAGCAACAGGGTTAGCAGGTTGGAAGGTGTGAGTTAGTCGACCACGGTTGTTGGCTAAACCATAATCTCCCAACTTCGGCCTTTGTGGTTGATCTCCCATGGTGATAGAATTAGGAGAGAGGATTGATTCAGGTTCAACTAGTGTTGAATTAGGTAGTTGTTCACGAACACCCGGTGGAACTGACTTTGATTTGGCTAACCGGACGGTTTTCCGATTAGCTCTTGCAGTTCTTTCGATCTCAGGATCGTACTCTAGGTCATCTGAACTTCTTCTACCTCGCATAAACAGCAAAATACCTTAGTAGCACTGCACAATGCAAATTAAATAATGAACACTGAATCAATTTAGTATTTTTAAACAGAAAATAAATTGCAGAAATCCTAAATTAAAACGCAATTGCCTTGTTGAAATAAATCAACAGTCCCCGGCAACGGCGCTAAAAACTTGATAGAATTTTGGCAAGTGTACCAAATACTATCGAAGTAGTAAAAATATCGTTCCCACAAGGACTGGTTTTAATCTCAAAAAGTCAAACAGGTTATTAATTTAGGATGTAGTAAAAGTTATTTTGTTTTGCCACTAGGCAGTAAATTTGTTTAATAGCATAAAACTTAGTAACAGAAAATAAATTGATTGTTTGAAATAAGAGAGAGATGAGTTAGGTCTTCGAATCATCTGAGTTCCCCTAATTGGTCACTGCACCTATTCTTATGAATGGTATTCTAGTTTCACGATAGTTAACAAAATAGTCCTAATCAATCCCTTGAGTTAGGACCCTCTTCTAAGATTACAGCCCCTAATCCCTTAGGTGGTCTAATAATCTTCGAAGGTTTGAAGTACGTTAACCTAATATCACTAATAAAGAATTATCCATTCCTAGACTAATTATAATTATTAGAACAATTCAACTAGGTCAAAGTCGAAAGCTATGGTCAGTAGTCGTTCGTTCTCACCAAATCATATATATATGTGATCAGAATATATAAAGCATTAAGAACAATTGAATTGAATAAAAACTAAATTGTCATTCACAATAAATAGAGTTTCACAGCAACATATGTCAATTAGGGTTACAAAGAATCATCTCAGACCTAACCTCTAATGGATTTAGCTACTCATAATTGAATTTATAAATAACATAATCATTAGAGGTAACAATACATACATGAACTGGTTACAAGGTGAAGAATTCGCCCCTGCAGCCGTCTTACAGTGTAAAAATCGCACTTTGCTCTTCTCAAATCGTAACCCTTGTTTTCAGAATAGCCTTCAGCTTAAATAGGCACAAAAATTCGCCTAAAATCGTGTCACGTTTTTGTGGGATCGTGTCACGATTTTCCTTGTATAACAAACTTCTAAATTAGGGTTTCTAGAAATCGTGTCACGTTTTGGTCAACGTGATACGTTTTTGCCTTGGCAGAGAGCATGTTTTTGTCTTCTTGAATTGTGCCACGTTTTGTACCAATCGTGACACGATTTGGTCTTTCTTAAATTCTTCAGTTTTTTCTTCTTTTCTTGCTGCTTAAGTTACCTTGTGAACTCTAAATTGTGATTAAAATACATAAAAATTACGTAATGAAAGAGTGTCATCACAACCCCAAACTTGAACTATTCCTTGTCCTCAAGGAATTTACTTATGAAATTGAAATTAGACACTAAAATAACAAGTACCTGATCAAGCAATAGTACTCAAATGTTCAACACCTTACTAGTTAAAGATGAGCTAGTTTGACTTGTTAGCATCCACCAACTCACAACTCCACGCAACAGTTTGAAAAGGGTTCACACATAGTCGACATGCAATCTACATATTACCATAAGCTTGAAAAATTTCTAAACGTCAATCAAAATTAATGTCACTGCATACTTTGAGGTCTTCAAGGGTTATATTGGGGCTTAGGTGAAGGTGGGATAGTATTTGGATAAGTAGGCTACACAAAATCATGAGTTAGGCACTCCTACAGAAATTAAAACAAAGATCCAACCCCTTCATTCACCTTTTAAACAACAATATGTAACGGTACTAGAGAACATTTGTAACTTTTTTTATTTGGACAATCGAGTTTAAAGTTACTCGGATTTTCAATTATATGTCCCTTTTTCATTCTTTTTTTTCCTACACCATTTTTGTGTATATTTTTCATTCATCACATTTTTTTTTTTATTCTTGTTCTCTTAGTACTACCACCCCAAACTTATTTGGTTGCAAATTCCAAAAGCAACCCCAAACCTAGTATTTAGCAACAGTTTACAATGCCTAACTCAGATAACAAAGTGGGATAAATCCTAAAAGTCTCTAAGCTTGTAATGTAGTTTGTCACCGAACAAAAAGTACTAAACCTACCGACTCAATTTGGCTAAAAAGAGGATATAAATTCAATAAGAAATCAGGGTAGGCTTCAAAAAAGGCTCACAGGACCAAGCACTTTTGCCTCAGTATGCAATAACAAAAACCAATCAACAGTAGAGAAATAATGCAAGTTCTAGAAATGTAAACGCATGGAACACTCTTATATAAGTAAATTGAAAAATAAAATTTGGCCATGAACCTTACAGAGTTTAGATTTCTGGGAGTTGTGACTACCTATCATTAACTGCCGTACACTTCGCCTTTGAAACACAAGTCACTCCTCCTTTGGACTTTTGGAATACCACTTGAACAAACATTTGTTATCACACTGTAAAAGTTCAATTAAACAGGTAAATTCATCAATAATAAACAAGTTCAAGATCAATCACAAAATAGGGGAGTTACAACTTAATTATAAAAGTAAGGCAATAAAATTGTTCAAATGAAATAAAAAGTACATCATAAAAAAGTGCTGAAACAAAAGAAAGAAAAGAAAAACATCAAAAGAGCTGGACCATCAGTAGTCCACTCAATCCTCCATCTGGTCCTGGTCAATCCATGTGTTCGGGTTCTCCTCCGCATAAGAATCCTCCCCAAAATGATATCTGGAGTTAGCACCTCCAGCAGCAAAATCAGCCCTAATCTCCTGTTCTCGATCCTGAGCTCGTCCTCTGGTCACATCAAAATAGTGGTCCATCGCTTCCTCGGACCCATCAAAGCGCTCAAAGGACCCAGTCATAGGCCTCCTGTTAAGGGCAACCATCTCTGAGAATTCCTGCCCAAACCTCGGACGGTTCTAGTACTCCTGATCAGAAACTTCATTCATCCAGTTTGAGTGGCCAAACATGTAGTCTAGCACCAAAGGATGGATGGGCGCATGAGTGAACTGCTGACTACTCCCCTCTCCATGCACAGATTGTTGTTGAGGTGGAGGTGGTTGTACCGGAGGCTGTTCCTGTTGTTGTGCAGCTGCTTCTTCCTCCCTTCCCAGCTGTAACAGACGCTCTTGGTAATCCTTCACAAACCCAGCTAGATACGTGTCTGTCAGAGGCTTCATCATCGGAGCATCCAGATCATTTGCATACAATTGGCAATCCGCCTCTTCACATAACCAGTTAATGAGGCTCAAATGTGGTACCGCTTTCTTTGTACCTGTAGCAAAAATAGCAATGTTGTCGGAAATTAACTCACCAACATTAATCGGGGCACCATCCAGTATTGCTGCCACAGCATGAACACGTGCTAATGGAATTTCAGACGTGCATGAAGTTCCCTCCAAAGTTTGCACCACAAAGGATGCCCAGGCCTTAGGAACCGGCTTGAAGTCAGACTTCAACAGCATCCGTTTCCCTCCTTGCCACTTAGCTCCTTCAACACACAGCTGCAACAGAAGCTCTTCCCATGCCTTATCATTCCAACTCCCACAAGTTTCCCTCCTTCTCTTAACATCGCATTGTTCCGGAGGAACAAGCTTCAACAGATCATTGATAGTGTTGGCATAAAACTCCAAATCCAAAGTCTTGTTGGCTTGCTCAAATATCATACCATTCAGCCCATGCCAATCCCTAGCCGTCAGAGTCTGCTCAAATTCCGGGTTACCGAAAAGTTTAGGAAGCAAGAAGGCTCGCTCTTGAATCACCCTAAAGTGTTTGATAGCCTTGAAACGATCACGAGCCTCTTGGTTGAGGAATCTGTCTATGGAAGGTGGTGGTGGTTGGTTTGAAGGTTTAGGTTTAACGGGTTGTTTTCTTTTGGCGGTGGTTTTGGCCTTTTTGGTTGGTTGGGATTTTTTTCTTGTGTCCACCATGGTTAGGGTTAGGGTTAATGAAGTAGGGTTTGAGAAATTTGTGGAGATGACGGATTTGATCGGATAGATGATGATGGTGATGGTTTAGGTTGATGAAGGGGTGATTAGATGATGAAAAGATGATGAAATTTGGGGAGAAAGGTTAAAGATTTCGCAGGTTAGGGTTCTGGGAGAAATTTGGCAGAGGTTGGCTACTTTTGGAAAAGGATGGAATGAAAATCGTGTTGGGTGTATATATAGGCTAAGAAAATTGTGTCACGTTTGGCCAAAAACGTGTCACGATTTTCCTTTGTAACGGTCAGATTTTGAAACCACCATAATCGTGTCACGTTTGGGTAAAAACGTGTCACGATTTTCAATTTTTGAAAAATTTCTTTCCCAGAAATAGTGTCACGATTTGGCCAACGTGACACGATTTGGCCTGGCAGTAAGGAACACTTTTTTAACTTAGAAAATTTTTGAGACCTTCAGAGGGAGGTAGAATCGTGTCACGTTTTACCCAAAACGTGTCACGATTTTGCCCAGTTTTGGACTTGAAAATTTTTTCTTCCTCTGTTGTTTCAGCTAAAATATTTTTGTATTTTTGATTTTTTTGAAAGCAATAATAAAAATAAACTACTACCTGAACTTAAAGATGTGGGTTGCCTCCCACCAAGCGCTTCTTTACCGTCACTAGCTTGACTGTCAAGGACCCTTAAAGGTCCGTCAGAACAAGTCCTACCCTCTCTTTGGGTAGGTCGCCACCTAGATATGGCTTAACTCTTTGCCCATTCACCTTGAAACTTCTGTCACCGTCTGGCGTGGTTAACTCAACAGCTCCATGAGGTGACACACTCTTGACCACAAATGGTCCTGACCACTTTGACTTGAGCTTTCCAGGAAACAGCTTCAACCTGGAATTAAACAATAAAACTAGTTGCCCAGAGTTAATATCCCTAGATACTAAGTTCTTGTCATGATATCTTTTAGTCCTGGCTTTATAAATGAGCGCATTTTCATATGCTCTAAGCCTCATCTCTTCCATCTCATTAAGTTTCAAGAGTCTTTTCTTACCAGCGGCTACTTGATCAAAATTTAAGGCCTTAATGGCCCAATACGCTTTATGTTCTAGCTCAACTGGAAGATGACAAGCCTTACCATACACTAACTGATAGGGCGAAAGCCCTATATGAGTTTTGAAAGCTGTCCTATAAGCCGACAGTGCGTCATCTAATTTCTTAGACCAATCCTTCTTATTTGACGCCACTGTCTTTTCAAGGATCTGTTTTAGTTGACGGTTAGAAACCTCTACTTGTCCACTAGTTTGAGGGTGATAAGGAATTGCAACTTTGTGCTTGATGTTATACCTTCTAAGTACATTTTCAAGAAGATTATTGCAAAAGTGCTTCCCCCCATCACTGATCAAGACTCTAGGTGTTCCGAACCTAGTGAAAATATTTTTCTGCAGAAAGTTGACCACCGTCTTAGCATCATTAGCAATACAGGGTATCGCTTCAACCCATTTGGTGACGTAGTCAACGCAGACAAGTATATGGAGATAAGAGTGAGAAGAAGGAAAGGGTCCCATGAAATCAATGCCCCAACAATCAAATGGTTCAATTTCAATGATTCCAGTTAGGGGCATCTCATTCCTTTTGGAAATGTTACCTGTCCGTTGGCACTTATCACACTGCTTAACAAAGTCCTGACAATCCTTGAATAAGGTAGGCCACCAGAATCCACTTTGCAGAATTTTTGCAGCTGTTCTTTCCCCACTATGGTGGCCTCCATAAGCTGAGCTATGGCAGTGCCACATAATCTTATTAGCTTCCTCACCTGCAACACGTCTAATTAAACCGTCAGTGCTTACCTTAAACAGATAAGGGTCATCCCACAAATAATGGTTGGCATCCTTGAAGAACTTCTTCCGTTGATGATGGGACATCTCATCCGGAATGATGTTACCGGCCTTAAAATTCGCCATGTCGGCAAACCATGGCCTTACATTCACATTGAATAGCTTTTCATCCGGAAATTCAGCCATAATGGCCCTTTCTTTCTTTGTAACCTCATACTTCTCAAGTCGCGACAGATGATCAGCCGCCACATTTTCGACTCCCTTTTTGTCACGAATCTCAAGATCAAACTCTTGCAACAAGAGAATCCATCTCAGTAAGCGAGGTTTTGACTCCCCCTTGGTGAGGAGATATTTAAGAGCTGCATGATCTGTAAAGACAATGACTTTGGAGCCAATTAGATAAGAACGAAATTTTTCCAAAGCAAATATTACCGCAAGCAACTCTTTTTCAGTAGTGGAATAGTTCACTTGATTTTTGTTCAAAACCTTGCTTGCATAATAAATAGCATGGAAAAATTTGTTCTTGTGTTGGCCTAGGATAGAAGTTTGATCACTAACATTAAACACGCCCTTCTTCTTCTTTTCCGCATCAGCACGGTATTCATTTGCAGCCATGTTCTCAATTAAAGCTTGCACTTCATGGTCAGTCTTCACTTTCAGGCTTCCTCCAGCTGAAGCATCTAAGAACATTCTGTTGTTGGATGTTAGTCCCTCAGTAAAGATTTGAAGGTATTGTTTCTCAGAGAACTCGTGATTAGGGCATCTTTTCAGAAGCAAATTGAATCGCTCCCATGCATCATATAGTGACTCATTTTCCCCTTGCCTGAAATTTGAAATTTCCTGCTTCCTATCCCAATACTTAGACATAGGAAAGTATTTCTCAAAAAACTTCAACTCAAGTTCCTCCCATGTTTGGATGGTTCCACTAGGTAAAGAGAGTAACCAATCCTTTGCTCTCCCGGTGAGAGTAAAAGCAAACAACCTCAGCTTCTTTTGGTTTTCAGTGACCGTAGCTGGAGGTACACAAAACTCACAGGTTTCATGAAAGTGGCTTAAATGTTCATGAGGACTCATCGAATCAGACCCATCAAACTGTTTCTCCTTTAAGCCATTCTGAACAGAGGTCTTGATGTCAAAAGCAACAGGGTTAGCAGGTTGGAAGGTGTGAGTTAGTCGACCACGATTGTTGGCTAAACCATAATCTCCCAACTTAGGCCTTTGTGGTTGATCTCCCATGGTGATATAATTAGGAGAGAGGATTGATTCAGGTTCAACTAGTGTTGAATTAGGTAGTTGTTCACGAACACCCGGTGGAACTGACTTTGATTTGGCTAACCGGACGGTTTTCCGATTAGCTCTTGCAGTTCTTTCGATCTCAGGATCGTACTCTAGGTCGTCGGAACTTCTTCTACCTCGCATAAACAGCAAAATACCTTAGTAGTGTAACGCCCGTTTTAATTATTTAATTTATTATAGAGTATATTTATATGATTTTGTTTGAATTAAGTGATATTTGAGATATTATGTGATTTTTGTGACTTATGTGTTGTGACTTATTTTATTGTTTAATAAAATAAGATTAGAAAATGAAACAAATAATAAGTTGTGGGTTTGTTTTATAATTAGATATAGTTGTGGTCAAAGAGTGGTAAATTGATGATTAGATGATGAAAAACTATACCGTTGACGTAGTAAACTGTTTACAGACATTAGAATAACTCTTAGACACCATTATAGTCGAAAATATGAAGAATTAGGATGGAATTTGGGGTTTGGGGTGAAAACCCTCGTAATCCCGTAACTGTTCTGTCGCCGCTCGCCACGGCGAGTACTCATCCGCTCGCGAGGCGAATATAACAGCTCGCCATAGCGAGCAACCTCCAGAAGTGTTCGCGAGGCGAAAACCCAACTCGCCGTAGCGAGCAACACCCAGGAGCTCGCCAGGCGAATAACCCAACTCGCAATAGCGAGTAGTACCCCTGCTCGCGAGGCGAGCAATCCAGCTCGCCGTAGCGAGTAACCCCCATAATGGTTCGCGAGGCGAGAGATCCCACTCGCCATAGCGAGTAGTCCTGCATCAGACTACCTTTTAGAGTAATGCGACTCTTGTCGCACAATTAGTTATGAGATTACCCTGGTTTGGGAATTAAAGTACTGAGGCATTAAGAAGAAATGTAGGGTTGTTAACTGATAAATGATTCGCTGTTGTGACCTATACATTTGTATATGCTTTTCTGAATCATAAGTGATGTATGTGAATGTTTACGATTTGTTGTTGTTGGAGATGTTGATTGCTGCCATGCTGCCATATTTTATTAATTAAAAACTACATGTGTTTTTATAAGATTTACGATGTTGTAATCCAAATTATTGGAATTCATTTGAGATGTCCTAGTTTAAGAGATTGAGTCCATGCACATTCATCCAGAGACGAGGGCTCATGCCCTAGGAGCTTTTGCTCAACAGCGACGAGAGCTTATTCTCTAGGAGTATTTTTATGCTCAATAGCGACGAGGGCTTATGCCCTAGGAGTATATTTATACTCAATATGGTACCACATGCATGATTAAGATGTCTAAGTTGCATAAGTTGTGTCGATGTTGCATTGTCAAGTCAAACTATTAAGTTGATTTATGATGTTGTTTAAGATGCTACTTGATTGTTACTATGATATATGATGATAAAGTTATGTTGTTAATTGTAATTATTGGATTATATGTTTAATGCTATTGTTATGAGAATCTCACCCCTTCTGCTGGAATTGCCGTCTTGTGGGCAAGTGCAGGTGATTAAGCTTTTGTTGCTGTTGTTGTTGTGAGTCGCTATCCTCACCGTGTCCTTTAGGTGCTCTGATACGTAACGGGATGGGAACCTTTATGTTTACTTTCTATTCCTTACGTATTTGTTTATGATTTAAGTTTGCATTTAATTTATGTCGAGACTTATTTATGAGGCCTGCGTGCCAAAATGATTTGTTAACATTAAATCTTATCCGCTGCGATGTTAGAACAGTTTTGACTAGAATAAATGTTTATTTATTCCTTTTTGAGAATTTAATGAGATGTAGCATTCCGTTTTATATGGCACTCTGATTTATTTAAGAAATTTTGAATTTGGGAAAACGGGGTGTTACAAGTAGCACTGCACAATGCAAATTAAATAATGAACACTGAATCAATTTAGTATTTTTAAACAGAAAATAAATTGCAGAAATCCTAAATTAAAACGCAATTGCCTTGTTGAAATAAATCAACAGTCCCCGGCAACGGCGCCAAAAACTTGATAGAATTTTGGCAAGTGTACCAAATACTATCGAAGTAGTAAAAATATCGTTCCCACAAGGACTGGTTTTAATCTCAAAAAGTCAAACACGTTATTAATTTAGGATGTAGTAAAAGTTATTTGGTTTTGCCACTAGGCAGTAAATTTGTTTAATAGCATAAAACTTAGTAACAGAAAATAAATTGATTGTTTGAAATAAGAGAGAGATGAGTTAGGTCTTCGAATCATCTGAGTTCTCCTAATTGGTCACTGCACCTATTCTTATGAATGGTATTCTAGTTTCACGATAGTTAACAAAATAGTCCTAATCAATCCCTTGAGTTAGGACCCTCTTCTAAGATTACAGCCTCTAATCCCTTAGGTGGTCTAATAATCTTCGAAGGTTTGAAGTACGTTAACCTAATATCACTAATAAAGAATTATCCATTCCTAGACTAATTATAATTATTAGAACAATTCAACTAGGTCAAAGTCGAAAGCTATGGTCAGTAGTCGTTCGTTCTCACCAAATCATATATATATGTGATCAGAATATATAAAGCATTAAGAACAATTGAATTGAATAAAAACTAAATTGTCATTCACAATAAATAGAGTTTCACAGCAACATATGTCAATTAGGGTTACAAAGAATCATCTCAGACCTAACCTCTAATGGATTTAGCTACTCATAATTGAATTTATAAATAACATAATCATTAGAGGTAACAATACATACATGAACTGGTTACAAGGTGAAGAATTCGCCCCTGCAGTCGTCTTCCAGTGTAAAAATCGCACTTTGTTCTTCTCAAATCGTAACCATTGTTTTTAGAATAGCCTTCAGCTTAAATAGGCACAGATATTCGCCTAAAATCGTGTCACGATTTTCCTTGTATAACAAACTTCTAAATTAGGGTTTCTAGAAATCGTGTCACGTTTTGGTCAACGTGACACGTTTTTGCCTTGGCAGAGAGCATGTTTTTGTCTTCTTGAATCGTGCCACGTTTTGTACCAATCGTGACACGATTTGGTCCTTCTTGAATTCTTCAGTTTTTTCTGTTTTTCTTGCTGCTTAAGTTACCTTGTGAACTCTAAATTGTGATTAAAATACATAAAAATTACGTAATGACAGAGTGTCATCATCCAACAATTCTTGAAGTCTTCTATCCTTTATATAGGCGTTGGAAAGAGACGTTGAGTCATCCAGCACATCAAGATGATTTCTGGAAGCTTGATCAATGGTTGTTGATCTGTTGCTTGATATGGTAATAGTCCTTCAAATGCATATTTTGAATTCCATTTCTTTTGAAGCTTAATACCGGTAGACACAGTTGTCAAACTGTACGAGGTAGTGGAGTAGTGGAAACAGAGTTTGTACACACGTACTCTGTACTATTCTGCATTCTTTGTCGTTGAGCATCCCACACTCAAGTTGACTTTGAAGCTAGCCGTTTTTCCAAATGAGAGTTTCTTGTGCATCGTAATGCCTTTAGAAATCCTTCTAAACAGATCTTCAGATTGCAGGCTTCAGACTCACTGTAGCATTTCAGCTTCTGATGATCTTCAGACTCTCTTGGTCTTCAGGTTCTGATAGTCTTTTGATTCTGATAGTCTTCAGACTCTCTTCGACACAGTTTTCAGAATCTCTTCGATACAGTCTTCAGACTCTTCTTCGATACAGTCTTCAGACTCTTCTTCGATAGTCAGAATCACAAGCAACAAGCTTCTCTAGATCTTTGCTCTCAAAATGTTCAAACATAATACTTTCTAAGATATAAATCTTGATTAATATCCTGCATACTTAAACAAATATTAGCATATCCAATTGACAATTTTTAATACCATGTTATCATCAAAACTCAAAACGTGGTATTGCTGAACATCTTTGTTCCAACAGCGAGTACTTTGCTCGCAACGGCGAGCACATGGCAGAGAGTCACCCTCTCTTCGCCACGGCGAGTAATCCCACTCGCCACGACGAGTTAAGCAGTAGGTGTCTCGACCTTTTGTCTTTGAACCTGTTTCTGTTTCGAGTTGGACTTAGGTTTTAAATTAGGAAATTGTTGTTGGTTAAGTAGAGGATTCCAGTAGCTTTAGCTAATAATAAGAGTCTTTCGTGGAAGTTTGATTATGTGCATTATATGCTAAATAGTTGCATGTTGTTCAAGTTGTATTGTTGCATGTTGTTAGGTTGTCATGTCGCATAACCATTGGTCTAAGTTGAGGGCTTGATGCCCTGTTAAGTTGTTAAGTTGTTAAGTTGGGGGCTTGATGCCCTGTTTAGTCGCATTACGACATCCTGTTGAGGGCTTGATGCTCTGTTGGTACCACATGCATAAATATATTGCATATTGTTGAGTTGTCGTTGTGTCGTTGTATTGTTGAGTTGTTGTTGTTGTTGCATTGTCGAGTCGTCATTGTTGCATTGTTGAATGGCCGTTGATTTGTAATTCATTAATAATTGTTAACTGAAAATCACATGAAGTTCTTGTTAATTAATAAATGTTGTAGTCGTATGTTGATTAAATTCTGATTTTGAATTTATTGCTTATTATTAATGAATGTGAAATCTCACCCCTTCTGCTTGAAAATGTTGCTCTTCATATGACACTACACCATTTATCCTTTATAACAACAATCGAAAAATGTTGCCAGAACTATGAAAATCGTTGCCTAAAGGTATAGGAGATGTTTTCCAGGCGTCTCCTATACGAGCGTCGCCTATAGTCTATGGGGACATTTTTTCATGTTCTTTGGGCACAGTTTCTGAAAACGTCGCCTAAACCCTAGGAATAGGGGACGATTTTTTGGGGATTCTGAGGGGACGTTTTTTAATGTTCCCATAGGTTGCTTCAATTAATAATCGTTGCCATAAATTTGAATCTTTAAGAAAATTTTAGACAACATTTTTAGAGTCTCCTCGTAAAATTTTAGAATTTTCCAATTATTTTAGAAATGTGACTATAGCTTAAAGGCAATATTAAAATTGTCAATTATAGCTCAAATAAGATCGAATTTAGCATTACAACCACAAAAGATGTAAATATAATAAAATAGTTCAAGCATTAATTATAGTAATCAAAATGTCAAACATCAAATGATAAGTTTAATGCTTCGAAATATAAGCCTAGCAAAATAGCAAAACTATAGTTCGGACAAATTTAGTGGTTTAACTACAATCCAAAATAAAACACCATCCAACTCGATCATTCAAGTTTATCTTGTAATTCATCACCCTAATCGTCCACTTCAAATTCATCACCGATGTCATCCTCTTGAATTTCATCATCTAGGTCATCCTCCTGAAATTCATCACTTAAGTTGTCCTCAAGAAATTCGTCCTCAAGAAATTCATCATCTACGTCTTCCTCTTGAAATTCCTCATCTATGTCATCCTGTACAACATCTTCATTGATACCTTGCTGCATATAAACAACAAAATATATCAACCATAGATATTGTTGGTTCAAAGGACAATCAAAGACATCAACAAGTGTCGTACCTTGCACAAATAAAAACCAAATCAACAAGTAAAACACAGTCAACATAGCCGCAAATAGGAAACTTGTTTTACACATTTCCCTTCCTTATTCTATCATTACAAGCTCATTTTTAAGTTTCTGCAACTTATGCCATGTTATGCAATAGAGAAATAATATCTTAAGCATGTATGAAACATATATAGCAGCAAAGAAGTTAAAAAACTTGAAAATAATACCTGAACACACCAGCAAGAAGCAGGAACGTAGCAACATAGAGAACCAAGAACGCAACAACCCCGAAAATGCCGTAAACGTAGAACAGTGCTGCAACCATATGTATATGTCATGATTATTAATAAACTTGAGCTATATTATTTGTCAAAAAGGTGCTGCTAGTCGATGATATTTTGCTCAAAAACATGGACAAATGATAATTAATATGTGTGCTAGATGATATACAAAATCCAAACCAGTGATAAATTCATAGATTTCAAAATTCTCTAAACAAAATCTAAAGGCTATGAACCTGGGTTATTCACAAACACCAAGCTAATTTCATAATTGAATTAAATTTAATTCAATTAGGGAATAAGCTGAACAGGCTAAATTTAACATTGTTTCACCTATGGGTCAAATTAAAAATCACTGCCCCTTTGCATAGAGATAGCACAGTTAGACCATATACTAACTAAGCAATGCATAATCAATGAATAATAGGAACAAAATGTGCGACTGACACACATACATATAGATAAATATTTAGAAATGTAATAATATTCAATTAAAATTACCTAGAGGTTTACGAAATCACTCTTAAAAGATTGAACACCAGCAGAAACACCTGAAAAAATAGTAAAGAAATGATGAAGAAACTGAAGTTAACATAGGAAAAACATTAAAAAAATAATAGTATCTAAGAAGCTAAAATGACACAATACACATGAAACAGGGAGAAGCCTTGGTCCCATAACACAATCCCATAACACAATTACCCTGTAAAGCACCGACACGATACAACACTAACACGTTGACACCGATGATAATTTGAGAAAACACGTTGACATCCATAATAATTTGAGAAAACGACACAATTGAATGTAATCATTCCGATATTTTGGACATACAGTATACTTCTGTACAAACAACTACTAAATATAAATATCAAATTGGTAAAGAAAATGTTGAAGAATCTCACCGTATCTATTGAACTCAACGCACTGACCTTTACTAATGCAGACAAACTCAACAAACCTAAGCTAGAATATTTATCAATGAAACTATGATTCAGGGCTATAATAACAGGAATGCTTCAAATCCTTTTCAGAATTTAAAACAATAAAACAAAGTAAAAAAGATAGTTTAGTATGAAAATTGGGTAATTGTTTCATATTGGACCAATTCGATCATAAAACTTCATCTTACATGTTTTGGTAAAAGGATAGTTTAATACAAAATTGTAAATTATATAATTTGGTATGATGATAACTATTAGACACATATAGCTTGTTGGAAAGAAAATCAACGTTGCCACCTACCTGAGGTTTGAACCATCCAATAAACCAATAAATTAATTTGGAGAAAATGCATATGCACCCACCATGAGATAGCCTCACAGTACATCATCATCATCCCACTAATCAATTAGGTCCATTGTGCTACTATTATATACACTTAGCTAACAAACAAAAAAGTGTTAACATCTTCAAAACAAATCAGATCTAATAAAACTACTGCATAACTATAGTTTACCCACTTCTTAAACAACAAAACTAAATAAATCAAGAAATGAAATACAAAAAATACTACAAATTGTAAGATGATGAAGTTAAGAAGGGGCAATATGACATGAAAATCAACAAGTCAGCATTGCAGTCCTCAAAGAGAGAGGTGTAAATTAATTTTTTTTACCGGTTTCGCTTTACATCAGCAATTGCAATATGGCATCATTGTTGTCCCAAATCCAGATGCACAAGGAAGCTTCCACAAGGTATAGAAGTTTGCAGCCAGCACGAGGGAAATAAAGCTAGGCAGTTCAAAGATAAATACCACAAGACAAACACAATAAATTCAAAATGAAGTCAAAATTAAACAACTAAGACCGTAATTAACTTTAAAATTCATCATTTGAATGTTTAACAAAACTAAAAGTTTTGTTTATCAAACAAACTATAGCAATTCAAATGACTAAGTTAACCATTGTAACTTATTTATTTAACCTTAAACATAGTCCAGATCTAATAGTATTAGAACAGAATTTGTTCTTCAAATTTGAGTTAGAATATACTTTTGATATTAAAATAAACAACTAAATATGAAATCAACTAAATTCATTTTCAAAGAATTGAAGGAGTCTAAAGCATACATGTCCAACCTCACGTTTTATGATTTAAGCTCTCAAATGGAGAAAGTGACATTTGTATAAGAAAATGATAACTTAACAATGACAAATGATACTGATCATATATTAGTTAGAACCAAATCAAATTTACTATTTCTTAATATTACACTATAGGGTTTTCTACAAATTGAAAAATATCAAATTCTAAGATGAAAAATGGAGAGAAACTCACCATGTGAAAGAAAAGGGATGAAGTGGCTGCTAACATAAGCTCAGACGCGATAGAGACCTTTCCCGGCGCGGCTACATAGGTTTCCAGCGCGGTGGTTTCCGGTGGAAGTTCTCCGATCAAGGAATAAAGTTAGGGGTTTTGCTGCTCACACCGTGGGGAAGAAGAATGTCAACTTAGTTTCTCCAAATGAGGTTCATGATGGCCGAAAATTGAGAGAGAAGGTGATAAATGGAGATTTTGAAACCTCACTAATCTAGAAATAAATTGGGTGGTTATTGAAGAGGAAGAAGAGAGGAGTTCAATGGTTGTGGTAGTGTTGTCATACGATGCCAGACGGTGGAGTAATGGTGGAACAATTTTTTTGGTGGTGGTGGTTCAATGGAGGAGACTTTTTTATTTCAAGAGAGAGAGAGAGTAAAAATGAAAAAATGGATTAGAAGAAGAGAGAAGGAATCTTACGAGGGAGAGACAAAGGGAAAAGGGGTTATGTGGGTCCATGTGACCACTATAAGACAAGGTTTATGCCCTTGGTAAATTTGCCAGGGTTATTGCTCTTGGCATATTTTCTTGGCAAATTGCAGGATTTCTTGTAGTGGTCCAATTTCAATTTTGCCAGCCCAGCTCGTGTTTCATTACGTTTATGTGCACAGTGTAACAGTCCGATTTTGCGATTATTTGATTTTAATTGTTTTATGTGTGTTTAATCTTGTCCGTGTGCATTTTCATGAGTTTTCGTAATTGGAGTGTATATTGGTAATTTGGACTTAAGTGCATTTTAGTCTTTTGCGATGAAGGGTAACTTAGTAACCTTATGGCAATAGTTTTTTTTTTAGCATTCTAGTTAGAACCATTATCGATTGTAAGAGACTAAGTAGCCGTTACTAATTAATTAGGGCTGATGTTCTAGTTAATTACCGTTAGTGAGTTAGAGTTACCGTTAGTGAGTTAGACTTTGTCATTCACACAAAACACAATAGAGTAGAGAAATAGAGGCTAGGAAGAGGAGCAAGAGAAGAGGGTTGAAGCTAAAGGAGAAATTGAATCTAGGAGCCAAATTGAAGCTTGAGCTAGGATTCTTAGTGTTGGAGGTAAGACGGATAGTTTTCATGCATAATTTTCAAATTTCTCATTTCTACCCTTTTCTATGATTTTGATTAATTGAAATGATTCTATAAATTTGTGTTTGGATGTTGATGTTATGTTTCTAAGCATGAATTATATGATGATGGTGTAATTGTTGTTGAATTAGCATGTCAAAAATGTATGAAAATGGATATTTGAGTTTATGTGAAAAATTGATGAGAAATGAAGTTGTGATGTTGTAACATGTATGAATTCGTGTTCAGTAGATGTTGTGAATGATATATGAACTATTGATAGTTGAATTGTTGAACTGAAATCACTGTTTGTGAATTGGAGATGAAATTTGTGAATGTTGTTGGTGTTTTGAGAAATTTATGAAATTTGTTGAATTGAGTTGATTTGTTGTTTATGATGCATAATTTGAGTTCCTTTAGGTGTGTTATAACCATTATGACCTATAAACACTTTCAGGAACATGTTTTTGGGATTTGGGGGTTTAAATTTGGGTTTTTGAGTGAAGAAGGGTCAAGAGCCATGAGCATCTGGTCTGCCCAGATGAAGGTTCGCTCAAGCGAGTTCAAGTTCGCTTAAGCGAACAGTCATCGGCTACCCAGTTCGCTTGAGCGATTTGTAAGCGAGCTCCAAGCGAACGGGCCAATGCTCTCAACGTTTTGCTCGCTTAAGCGAACCAGATTTCGCTTAAGCGAACGGTGCCCTGTTCAGCCCCATTTGAACTTTGATTTGTGTACCTTGGGGCCTATCCGAGCAATTCTTAATGTTCCTTTCAACTTATATAAACACTGTATACACACTTAATCTCACTGAAACTTCTCGATGATCGGATTGAATCGAATTTGTGAATGCAGATAAATTGCAAAATAGTCTCTAAATGTATACTCTGTTAGTCAATTTAGTCTTTAAATGCAGACTTCGTTAGTCAATTTAGTCCCTGAATGTAAACTCAGTTAGTCACATTAGTCCCTGAAAATTGACTAACAAAGTCTACATTCAAGGACTGGATTGCAATTTCCCTCCATTCAGGACTTAAGTGACTACTCTTTTCTCATTCAGGGACTAAAGTGACTAATTCCCCAAAAAAATTATTATGTTACTTTTTTTATTTTACAAAATAAAGATATATTATTATTATTATTATTATTATTATTATTATTATTATTATTATTATTGTGTTACAAAAGAAAAAGCTATATTTTTTTTACGTGATGTACTGTTAGCTATATTTTGTTTTGATTTTTTTATTTTTTTAAGAATGATTGGAGGGAAAATTTGTATTTTGCTGAACAAGTTTAGAGTGAAGATTGCCACAAAAAATTTGATGTTGTTGAAATTTTTATGAAATAATAGAGTAACGCTCCAAAAGTGTCCCCAAAAATATTTAAGGGGACAATTCATGATGGTTTCCAAAGAAATAATAGAGTGACGCTCCAAAAATGTCCCCAGAAGTATCTAAGGAGACGATTTCTAGGGGTTGTGAATTTATTTCTAGTGACAATCAAAAAACGTTGCCTTAGGAAGTTTTAGGGGACAATTCTTGCACGTCCCCTAAAAAAGTGTTGCCAGAGACAACAAATGGTGTAGTGTGAGTAACTTGCAGGTGATCCGGAATAGCGCAGATGTGAGTTGATCCTCGTGTCGTCATAGGAGTGTCGCTCTGATATGTAACGGGATGAGGAATATCATTTATTATGTTCATCTTTATTAATTACGTAACTTTTTGAAGTTGTTGTTGAACCATTTTGACTGGTATTGGATTTATGTTGATGGTGTTGAGGCCTAGTGTCAAACCTTGAATTTTATAAGTTGATTAAGATTAAGTTTTCCGCTGCGATATTATTTAATTGTTTGAAATCAGGTGTTTGATTTAAAAACGGGTTTTAAACCCTATTAAGTTGAAAAGATTTTTTTAAGTATGAAAATGTGACATCCTGTTTTATGTTGAACTCTGATAAATTATGTATTATTTTACATGTTGGGAAAACGGGGTGTTACAGTTGCTGTATCCGCGTCCATACTCGTTCAAACTTGCGGGTGATTATCAAGCTCAGACCCAAACCCAACAATTCATGTATTTACCCGTCCATCATGAATATTTTTTGTCGGTGCTCATTAGACTTGGGTCCAATTGCCATCCCTATCTCTAGTCCATTTTGTAAGAAACAATGTCAACAAAAATTGATATATTTAGTTCATAGTATAGATCAAATAAAAAGGATAGGAGAGAGTCCCCGTGAGCATAGCTTAGTTGGCATGGACATGCATTAATAGGGGACATAGTTTGAATCCTGACACTCCACTTATTCACCTTAAAAATGGTGAAATCTAGCCACTAGATTAATTGAAGAAGAAAAAAAAGATGGGAGAGGGAGTATTTTGGAAGAATAAATGGAGCAATAATTTGAATTGATTCTTTTATTTTAGCAATAAAATTCTAAGAACGTGACATACGGGTGTGTGTATAGCAGAAGAACACAAACAACCGACCACTACACTTAGGGATGACAATGAGTACCTCATGGGTAGGGTACTACAATACCCTTTCTCATATCCGTATTTGTAAAAAACACTCGTACTTCTGTCCGCACACTCGACAACAACTCTAGTGTCCTTCCTCGTACGAAAAGACAATAAAAACATCTCAATTGAAATAAAACTACACCGAATGTCTACGGAATAAACAAAAAAGTAGGTTTTGCAGTGTCGTGTCAAAGATTCACTAAAATGGCATTCTTAATCTGTTTCGTTGCAACTTTGTTTTAAATCCAAGCCCTAAATTTATTTGTTGCTTCCACTCTTCAAATTCAAGATCATACTCTCAATTCCATGATGAAGCGGAACACAATCTTGTTTCCTTATTCAATAGCTTGCTTCATCAAAATTCTACGCCACCCGTTTTTAAATTTGGTAAAATTTTAGGTTCCCTTGTCAAAGAGAACCATTACTCCACTTACTCCACTGTTGTTTCCCTTCACCAACAAATGGAGTTCAATGGAATTGCATCTAACCTAGTCACTTCCAACATATTGATCAATTGCTTTTCTCAATTATCTCAAAACTCTTTTTCCTTTTCCGTGTTAGCCAACATTCTTAAAAAGGGTTACAAGCCGGATACCATAGCATTGACTGCACTCATCAAGAGTCTATGTCTCAAAGGTGGCATCCATCAAGCATTGCACTTTCATGACAAGGTGGTAGCGCTTGGATTTCAGTTGAACCAAGTTAGTTATAGTACCATTATCAACGGGTTATGTAAAGTTGGAGAAACAAGAGCTACCTTGCAGTTGTTGAGACGTGTTGATGGAAAATTGGTTCAACATGATGTGGTAATGTATAGTGCTATTATCGATGGTATGTGCAAAGATAAACTTGTTAATGATGATGTTGATTTATATTATGAAATGGTTACCAAGAGAATTTCTTCGAACATTATAACTTACAACACTTTAATTCATGACTTTTGTGTTGTGGGTCAATTGAATGATGCATTTGGTTTATTGCATAAAATGATATTAAAAGACATCAACATTGATGTTGTTGCGAATTCGATGAAAAATCACACCAATAAATACTTGATGTGTGGAGCAAGGAATAATCAAGCAACCAATACAAGTGGGTAACAGTTATAATCACAAGCAAAAGTAGAAAATAGCGAGAGAAAATAAGAGAGAACACAAAAGAATTTGTTTACCCAGTTCAGTCCAAATTGACCTAATCTGGGGGAGAGAGCAGCCCTCCATTCCACTATAATGATGAGTAACTTTACAAAAGAGATATCAATGGGTTACAAGAATA
Source organism: Medicago arabica (assembly GCA_946800305.1). Classification (NCBI taxonomy): domain Eukaryota; kingdom Viridiplantae; phylum Streptophyta; class Magnoliopsida; order Fabales; family Fabaceae; genus Medicago; species Medicago arabica. Next base: position 27,642,790 of record OX326966.1, read on the forward strand.
AGTCTCCCGCCTAATTCTACCCAAAGTCTCAATCTCTTCCCGTAACCAAGAGACTCAATCCTAATAGTGTTTCCCAAGGTGAATCAACCCTCAAACCCTAGTGTTTGTTCCAAAGAGACAAACTCTATACAAACCCTAGTTTTGTTGTTGTCTTTCTAAACCCTTGTTTCAGCCCCTCTATCTCTAGGTTTACTCTGATACAAAGCCTATATTTATAGTAAAAGAATCTCTCATAAATTGGAACAAAATCAGGCCCAAAAATAAGATTTGTTTTTCTGTTACAGCGCAAAATCGTGCTCCGATTTTGCCAGATCGTGCTCCTATTTTTTGCGAATGGAAGTGTCAATTCTGGTCCCAAAAATCGTGCTCCGATTTGACAGCTTCAACAAACTTCAATTTCTCCAATTTTGAGTCACTTTCACAACAATCTCCACCTTGACTCTAAATTAGTGATGACGTCAAACCATCAACCACCTTGCTGCTCTTTCCCTTGCTTCCCACTACACCAAGTAGCTCCACAAGTTTACACCTTAACCTCTTCAGCCATCGGAATGTCTTCCGCCTTCTCGAAGGTCCTTGCAGTCCAACTACGTTAGGAATTTTATGTAGTTCCACAAGCATTCACCATAACTTCTTCAACATAGGACATCTCCTGCTTCCTTGAAGATCTACTTGTGCCCAATCACCCTTGGCTTTTAGAGTAATCCACAAGGACACACTTTAACCCCTTCAGCCATCGGAATGTCTTCCGCCTTCTCGAAGATCTTTGTATCAAACTACATTAGGAATTTCAGGTAGTTCTACAAGACTATATCATACTTCTTCAACACAAGACATCTCACGCTTCCTTGAAGATCTACTTGTGCCCAATCACCCTTGGCTTTTAGAGTAATCCACAAGTACACACCTTAACCTCTTCAGCCATCGGAATGTCTTCCGCCTTCTCGAAGGTCCTTGCAGTCCAACTACGCTAGGAATTTTAGGTAGTTCCACAAGCATTCACCATTTGGTCATTTTAATTTGACAGAATTTCCAAGTGAGTCCTTTATGTTTTAAAAGTTTCAAATAGGTCCTTTTAGTTTGACAGAATTCTCAAGTTAGTCATTTTAAGTTTCAAACTAAAAGGATCTATTTGGGTCCCAAGTTAGTCCACTAAATGACTAACTTGAGAATTTTGTCAAACTAAAAGGACCTATTTGAAACTTTTGAAATTTAATGGACTAACTTGGGAATTCTGTCAAACTAAAAGGACCTAATTCAAACTTTCAAAACTTAAAGGACTAACTTAGAAATTTTGTCAAACTAAAAGGACCAAAAGTGGTATTGGACTATTTTGTATATAGTATTTCATGAACACTATACATCTTTGAACTTTATTTTGTTACCAGGTGTAATTCTAAAAAATCTGTATCAATGAAATGAATCAATCTACTACAACTACAACTAAAGAAGAACACACACATGAAACCAATGGATTAGAAAAGAGAGATAAGGAAATAATCATACCTTCATTTCCTAGAGATATTGTGGGGGTCTTCAAACCCTTCAGCGCCGTGCCGAGCCACAATATGCGCAACCTAATTAACAAGAAAACCAATATCTTTTTCTTCAGATCATAGAACTAAATAGAGATCTCTGCAAAAACAAAGAATTGGAGAAATCAAAATCACGAAATACCTCGTGTGCTAAAATCATTGCTAACTTTGCATCACGCTCGATCAAACCGGTGGATACAGTAAACTTCCCACCAGGGAAACTTGCAGCATAAATTTTACTAGGATGATTTATTATGTAAACCTCCCAATTTAATCCATCCAAATGCGACATTGAAGGAGGTGACCTTCGAATTAAACGCAGCCAAAGACGATGCAGAATGGTATACTCAGAAGCAGACCTCATTTTGTTCATCTCTCTATGCAATGCAGTGATAATATTATTGAAAACTTTTGTAACCCTAACACTCTGCGGATGTGTTGGATCATCCAATCTATTCTTCCCTGAAAAAATTTGTTTGAATTCTTGAAACGCCTTCAAACCGACATCCCTCTCTAAATCTATAGACATTGCAATAAAGCAAGTTCGTTTCGTGTAAGGAACAATTTCATAACTTTAAAATTCCAATCTTCCCTTGAATGTTCCTTTTGGCTTTACTTCTCGTTGAACACAGTAAAATCTCCTAATCATGTTGGGTCCATTTCCGGTAATAAATTTGTTTTTGATTTCAACATTATTATTTATTGTGGCTCCTAATCTGTGAGAAACTGAAGAGAGCGCATAAAGAGGTAGCTTTCTCATCTTCAAGAAAATGAAGAAGCTAGGTTAATGGTAGGAAATGAAATGGACAGTAAGTGAGTCAGTACCGTGTACCGACGAAAATTGATCCCCTATTTGTTATTCATCGCATGTTTCTATTTTAAAAACTTGTTTTTTTTTTGTCAAATCAAATAAGCTAGTGACCGGGGCTCACACATGAGGTAGGTGTTCAAAATTCGACCCCTAAGATATGATTGTCCTTATAGCTACCAACTGAGTTGTGCATCATAAAACTTTAATCATTCATTAAGATTTTTGACTTAAGACTTGTGGTATATCGTATTTTAAATGAAACTTTTAATGGGTTTTTTAATTTCATGTGTGTTGATCATTCCACGACATCACACGTAGTATGACACATTGTTAAATAAGTATCGCTTTTAGATATGACTCATACCTATTTTAAGACCAAAAGTCTGAGGAAGGAACTAAAATTGTGTGATCTTATCAAATGGGAAGACCAAAAATAAGGGGATTAAAATTGTGATTAAGTAAATTAAAAAAGAAGGCTTCTTGCTATTTTTGTCAAGAAGTCACACTGCTTTTATTCTTGATTCTATACATTTCCTCTTTCTTGTTTAAGTAGTACAATCAAATGTAAAGGGAAGCAACTGCATCATACTTTTCTTAACTTTAAAAATGTGCTTTGGAGTATTAACTTTGAAAGGAATCAATAAGATGCAACAAAATAAAAAATAAAATAAAAAGTCAAACGAAAATAAAAAAGTTAAAAAATGTGAAAGGTGCATAGAGTTGGATGAAAACAAATCATGAACAAAGCAATTAAACACGATAGAGGAAAAAGAAATTGACATAACAACTGGTCTCATTTTTTCTCTTCAAAATACTTTAAAAATCACTGCCCTCAATGTGTTTGTTTAAAATAAAAATATAAATCTATGTTTTAAGTTATTTTAAGATAGAAGATCGACACTTAGGACTGCAGATGTTATGGTGTATAAATGGGTAGGAAGAAAACATCCATATGTGGACTTGACTGAGGTTTCACCACTTGTTAGATTGGGGGTCGGGATTTTTATGGTTGGACAAACAACCCTAAAAGTTGCGTCAAGTAAATGGTCAAACATAAGAAAGTGTGTTCTGACAATCAACACACTTTTATACCATTTGTTTTTTACACTTCGGTTTTCTAGCACCAAAGATCGTTGACCTTTCACATAGAGTTCAAAGGGTCATGCATAACAATGTCATGTCACATAGGTCCATGAATATTATGTTTACGAGGATTGATTTTACCATCCAAAAAGATCTATCAGCGCAACTTATTACCTTCTATTTATGTGTAAGTAATGTTGTATGGCTCTTTGACAAGGTATGTGTGGGGAAGGGGTACAAACAAATAGTGTCTAATAGAAGAAATCATATTTGGTTTGAAATGTAACCAAGTGTGTATGTGTATATATGCATCAATATGTTTGGTTTTGCTTCGATAATAATTAATTTTTGATGAATTGATTTTGATTAAAAGTGAGTTGCAAATAAAGTAATTTGTGTTTGGACAAATTAATGTAAAAGTTATCGAGTTGAAACATAAATTTATGTGTTAGAATTCATTCTAAAATAAAAAACTACTAACAATAGCTTCACGTAGAATTGTTTTTTAATCCCCAAAATTGATTTCTCAAAAAAACATCAAACATAATTTTATAGAGCTATAATTTCTTCTAGCACTTGAAAAGCACTTCTAAGGCAAGTAAAAGCAAATACCCAAACATGTATGCATATTGACATTTAACGTTGACTAGATTAACAATTATTGATAAGATTTTTAGAAATGTGGTTTCTATTTGTTTACAGTTAAGATAAGATTCTTAGAAAACAAATTTTAGTTTTGCATACAGTAAAAAAAAATAGTTTTACACAATTGTTAAATGATTTTATTTTCAGTTATCCTAAGCCACGTTTTTTTTTTCTATTTGATTTTTTGTTAAAAAAATTATACTTTTTATGATATTTCTTGTTGTTTTTATTCTAAAACACTAGCGAACTTTTAATTAAACTTCTCTATATTAAAATGTATAATCTGCAAAATAATAGAATTTATTAGAGAATAAAAGTTCATTACTCTATTTAAATTAATTAATTACTTTAAAAAAATACAGAAATTATGCAAAAAAGTTATATTGAGAATTATAAAAGTTTCGAATCAAAATAGTTACTACTTGGAAAACACCGAGCTTTAAATCCAAGGGCACATTGAGAATTACATAAATTCTTCAAAGTATACTTTCACAAAATAATTATTGTAGCCCTAAAGAAAACCTTCAACCCCACATCAATCTCTTACATTCTCATATATAGTAAGTGCTTCATCCATTACTTGAACTTGAGCCAGCAATTCTGCTCTTTTTCTTACCTGAGCTTGAAATAACATTTCAGCTCTTTTTTTTCCCTCAGCACGAGCATGCAATACAGCTCTATATTCTACCTCGGCTTGAGTGAGCATTCCGGCTGTAGATAATATATCAGGTCGATGTTGAGTAGAGCGATAATCTGTAAGCATGGAATCACGATCAATGAATTTCTCTAAGACCTTAGGAGCCACGCGAGGATCATAGCCTGCTGATGCAACTAATAGAAGCCCAATGTAATCAGCTTCTTTTTCCATCCTGCATGTTGTGAATAAATTTTGTTATGTCACAAATTTTTAACCATAGTAATATACATTTGAGACATTATCATCCTTCACCTTTCCACAATCAACATTGCATCCTAAAACGCCTAAAATTACACAATTTTCTATTTCAACCAAGAAATGTGCGCTTAATTTAATATTTTAATGTTTAGGTTAGACCTAACTCAACTCTACAAATAAGAGGTTCCTAAAAGTGCAATTGAGAATGAACCAAAGAAGCCATGTCATAAGGGTTGTTAAATGAAAATGGAAAACTTTATATAACATGGTCATAAAATGTATATATTTAAAATTGGCTCGATAACCATTGAAACTGGTATACACTAACATACATTATGTTTCTAATTGTAGAATATCCTACAGGGTTGTTAGAAAAAATCAATAAACCGAACTGATATAACGCAAAGGGGAAAGCTCCTTTCGAGCAGGAGAGGCTCCAGAGAAGAAGAGAGTTTGAAATCAAAGATTTCTTGTGAATTGTTACCTGCTTATTTCATTGTTTGGTGATGTATGTATATACAAGTGGATTTGTTGCCTATTCCTATAATTTTAGATCATGTCACAGGAAATAATAAGATTAATAACAAAAGATAAAAAACTAGGGAATATTCTACACATTGCCATGACAAATTTTTCCTTTATCCTAGCTATCACTATACCAGCTCATACGTTTCACTAGTTCATAACAATGCTGCTGATTCTGTAACAATGCTTCTGGTTTGGCCCGATGAGGATTGGGCCGTATCACGAACAACATCGAGAAAAAATCAAACTGTAGTGACTAACAGTTCTTGAACTATACGAAACCAGTTTGGTTTAGTTCAATTCATGAAATATCGTTGCAGTTCAGTTCAGCGCTTTGGTTTAGTTTTTCTTAAATAGTCCTAATTTCTACCATTTGATTTGGTTCGGTCTTTTGTTTAATTTCCATAGTCCTAGTTATCCTTTGTATAATGTGGTTAAAAAACCCAGTTTACCCACAAACCTGACACAGAAACGCAAGAGAAGAGCGATGAAACACAAAACTCAACACACCAGAGACGACTGCCGGAGATGATACACAGAAATTACCAAACTATCGGTATCCCACGATTAAACTTTTCTTTGTTTAATGTGGCTGATACATTTGGGATATGGCTGAATGGTATAGATACGACACACAATATGGCTGAATGACACATATACGACACGAGATATGACAAACTCCAAAATACCAGAGTTTCAAGTTATATTGTTCCGCTTGATGATGGAACGGAGGAGAGGAGACGGGCACAATTAGTGTTAGCCGTTAAGTAGTAAATTTCTTTTGGATAGTACGAATGGTATGTATTTGCCACTTGTTTTGAAAATTTTAGTAATGTGAATGTTTCTTTATTATCATTTTTAGTTATGTTTATATATTGTGCATTTATATACTAATGTATTTATAATTTAGATTTTTTTTAAAGTATCTTGGCAGTTTGTTATCTTGAATTCCCCGTATTCCTATCAAGTATATGGGCTTCATATGCGAAGATTAGGATTCACAACCCTTAATTTTAAGAGAGGGTCGCGTTTTAAGTTTATTTTTTATATTTGACAAACTCGTCAACTCGCAATTAAACCGCAAGTCTATTCCGAGTCCCTGTAATGCATCCGAGTCTATGCATAAAACAATTCTGCTTGTGAGTAAACTCGTTTTGGGAGGTCAAACTCGTAAACTCGGCCTGGTAACACTAATTGAGCCAAAACTTATTAGTCTTTGACCTAATTTCATGTTTTTCAATTCTCTTACTAGCTAATATTTAATATGCACTCCTATTCTAACCTGTCTAACAAACATTACCTATATATCAATGAATTATTAAAGAACATCACAAAAATTCAATTGTTATAAAGATAAACAATGGAGGAATCATTACCTTTCTTCGAAAGGTCGCCGAAAGAATGAGAGTCTGTAATTATCACTACTATGTCTGAGTTCTAAAAACCACAGATTATGTGTAAACTGCTCAGCACTGTGTCTGGCTACAACATGTCCAACCTAATTACCAAGCAGTAGTGTTAGATTTTATATCTCTTAAACATATTAAACTGCAAATCAATGACCTTGATTGGATAAATAGCTCAATTAAGCACTTTTAGCATAAGCTTTAGTATAAGCTATTTCTAAAACAAAAGATAAAATAAAGTCAATTTGTCATAAATTGTTTCCATAATATCTCTCAAATAGACTCAGAAGCGCTTAGCAAGTAGATAAATTCAAAAAAATTAATCGAAACAGACATAAAGAGTTGAATGAATGCAACGAATACCTCACGTCCGATAAAAGTTGCTATCTCTGCATCACTACTAAAATGTTCAAGCAAACCAGTGAATACAACTATCTTTCCACCAGGTAAACAAAAAGCATCAACAAAAGGCTTATTCACCACCAAAATCTCCCAATTCAGTCCATCCAAATGTGACGTATAAGGTTGCAAAACTTGTTCCTTACCCTTCTGAACCCATTTGTCATCATGTTTCTCATCCTCCATCTGCCAATTCCATTCATTATCAGTCAATGCATTAGGTGTCTCCCTCCCATTTTCCAAACTCAATGTTGTCTTCATCGCATCGAGAATATTGTTCGCTATCATCCCAACTCTTACACTTTATGGGTGTGTTGCCGGCAACAACTCATTTTTAAAGTCTACCTTTATCTTTTCAAACACACAGTCTCCAAGCTTCTTCTCCATCTCATTCGAAACAAGAATCACATGTGTTCGGTTTGTGTAAGGAATAGTTTCCATATTTTGAAAATACAAAGTAATTAAAACACCTGAACCAACAACTCCAAATAAAACAAGGTTAACATTTTTAGGATCTTGAAACCAATCTTTTGCCCCTTTTGGCATAAAATGCCACACATTTTTAGGATACACAGAATAAAATCTCCTAAAACCACTTGTTCCTATTCTCCTAGAAAACCTAGGTGCGAAATTAAAATAGGAGATTGGGAAATTCTGGAGTTAGGCTCAAAGATAGAATTATGAGATGGAAGTCTTGAAGTTGAAGTTGAAATTGAAGGCAATGCATGAAAAGCTTGAACAAGAAGCTTTTCTGTTCTTCTAAACCAAGCCATGAGTGAAAAATGGGAATGAAATTCTGAATTCTCTAACTTAATTGTGTTGTTTTGAAAATTACGACAGAGCTTTGAAACGATTACTGGGGCGAGTCACGACCAGGTCGCTTTCTTTAAGACGTTTCACGGCACTACCTGAAATGTGCAAGGTAGACTATCAACTGTGCGTCTCCAGGATAAAACAGCCCAGATTCTTTTTCTGTACGATTAAAGGCTGCACTGCCTAGAATCGGTCGAGAATAACACCTCTGAGAAGAATATGGTTTTAGAAAAAACCACTCGAGAAAACAAAAGAGGAAAAGAACGATTCGTCAACACAAATCGCGGGAGATGAGAAGGGGAGAAAACCAGAGAAGAGCGTTCGATTCTCGGTTTTGATGTGAAGAATGAGGATCCCAAGCTCTCTATTTATAGAGGGGATTTGACCTCTCCGACCCGGTTCACGACCCGCTCGCGCAAGCCCACGCTCCAGTAACGGTCACCCACGAGGCGGAAACGTGCGGACGTGGATGCGCGTGTGGAGAACGTGGAGGCGTGTGCCGGACTCGGTCTAAGCTTGCAGGATTCTCGGAGCAAAAAGAAAATAATATTCCCGAAACCCAAGCCCGGTCGGTCGGCGGCGTCGTCGTCGCGCGCGCGCGTGTGTTAATATTTTTTGGCATTAGCTCACTCCGTTCACAAAAGTGTGTACCCCAAGGGCACACCCTTGGAGGTGATATCCCACATATATAAACACTACTAGAGTGTGTGATCTATCCAATGTGGGACATAGGATTTTCAATTCACACTTAACACTAGTTTCTCCACTTGTGTTTACAAACTTAACAAACTCACTAGTAAACTCTCTAGTGTTCCAACAATCCCCCACTTGAATTCAAAATTGGTTTCTCAGATTACGTTTTAAACATTTCCTAAAGATTGCTAGTAAACAAAGGTGTGTTTAACACTTGAACCTTTGCATAGTGAGTAGAATTCCGATTAACAAGAGTTGCTTACAGCATTGAACTCTATCTCAGACATAGGACTCACACACAACCTTTTCTTAGGTGTTTTCTAAAAGCCCGTGCGTTTAAGGCCTTGCACGTCTATCCCAGTTTTAACGAATGGTCTAGGAATTCTGCCTCGAAATTCCATAAGAACCGGCCTCAGTTCTACATACGTATAGGTGAGTCTATCAGAAGTACTCCTGTAGCTATGTACTCCACTCCATAAGGAGTATAGATCTCATTAAGAGTTTCTATTATCTCAACCTTCTGTCACTGCAGGATCATGCATTCTCATAGCATGTTCTATCACTTGTGACTAGTTGTTACCCATTGAACCTAGTTCTTGGGATCTCCAGTCATTTAGGTCGGGTTGCCATCACTTATGATCAATAGGCATTAGTAAGTCCCATCCTGATGGATGTATTTGCGACTTTCTCTCTGTTTAGTCCTTTCGTCAAAGGATCAGCTAAGTTTTCATTTGTTCGTACGAAATCTACTCTTACCGTTCCATTCGAAAGATATTCTCTTATCGTGCTGTGTTTTCGTCTTATCTGTCGTCTCTTACCATTGTAGTAACGATTCTCAATCTTTGCGATAGCCGCGGTACTATCACAATGAATCAACACAGCAGGTAACGGTCTTTCCCATAAAGGGATTTCAGATAGCAAGCATCTTAGCCAACTTGCTTCTTCACTAGCAGCAGCTAGTGCTATCATCTCAGATTCCATTGTGGATTGAGCCAGAATGGTCTGTTTCTTGGATTTCCAAGAAACAGCTCCTCCAGCAATGGTAAATATATACCCACTGGTCGCTTTGGAATCATCTGATAAGGTGTTCCAATCTGCGTCACTATATCCTTCAAGCACTGCAGGATATCTCTAATAATGCAGTCCTAGGGTCATGGTCTTCTTCAAGTTTTAGTTTCTTTTTCAGAATCCACTTACACCCTATTGTCTTGCTTCCAGGAGGCAAGTTAGTTAGGTGCCAGGTTTCGTTGGAATTAGAGAATCCATTTCATCATTTATAGCTTCTTGCCATAAGTCAGCGTCAATTGAAGACAAAGCTTCCTTGATGCTTGATGGATCCTCCTCTATTGTATATGCCACATAGTCGGGGCCATAATCTTTAGCTATTCTTGCTCTCTTACCTCTACGAGGTTCTATAACATCTCTTTCGATGTTTTCGTTGCTTGTTCTGATTTCAGAAGGTTGATCAAGAGTTGACTCAATGGTACCCCCACTATTACCCCCACTGTCTCCTGACTTAAAGGGAAATTTATTTTCAAAGAAGTCAGCATCATTTGATTCTATGATCATTTTAGATTTCAGGTCGTAAAACCTATAGGCTTTACTGTTTAAGGCATACCCAATGAATACACATTCATAGGCTCTACTTGCTAGTTTAACTCTTTTGGGGTCTGATTTTCTTACATAGGCAAGGCTTCCCCATGTTCTAAAATAAGACAAGTTTGGTTGTCTTTTCTTCAAAATTTCATAAGGAGAAGTTTTGTTCTTAGTTTTGGGTACTCTGTTTAGCACATAGCAAACAGTCAATAAAATTTCTCCCCACCAGTAAGGTGCTGCCCCGGAATTAAGCATGGTTGCAACTACTAATTCGGTAAGCGTTCTATTTTTTCTTTCCGCTTTACCGTTCATTTCTGGAGAGTAAGGAGCAGTTGTTTCATGAATAATTCCGAGTTCTTTATAATACTCATTGAATGTATGTGATCCGTATTCAGTACCTCTGTCACTTCTAAAACGCTTGATTCTAATATTGAATTGATTTTCAATTTCTTTTACATACTGTTTAAACATTTCAAGCGCTTCATTTTTATTTCGCATTAAAAACACATGTGTGTAATCGGAGCAGTCATCTATAAAAGTGATGAAATATCTTTTTCCATTTCTTGTCAAGTTACCGTCTAATTCGCATAAATCAGAATGAATTAATTCAAAAGGTTCAGTTATTCTGGTTACTGATTTATGATAACTTTTAGTTATTTTCGCTTGACTGCAATATTGACATTTTCCAAAATCGTTTAAAGATACTCTAGGTATTAAACCTAAACCGCTCATATTTGAAATAATTCTTTTATTAACGTGACAGAGTCTAGAATGCCAAATATTAAAATCACACAACATATAAGCAGAAGAAGAAATTTTATTAATATCAATGTTTAACTTAAACATGCCATAAGTGGCGTACCCTTTCCCAACAAAAATACCATTCTTAGTGATGGTGTACAAATCAGCCCCAATGCTTTGGACAAACCCAGCCTTATTCAAAAGAAAACCTGAAACTAAGTTCTTCCTAATCTTAGGAGTGTGCAACACATCCTTCAGTATCAGAGTCTTTCCAGAGGTGAATTTCAGCTCTATATCTCCGATTCCAGCAACATCAGTGGAGTGAGAGTCTCCCAGCAACACCTTCTGATCATCACAAGCAATATATGTTTTAAACATATCTCTGTCATAGCAGACATGGCGAGAAGCACCAGTGTCCACCCACCAGCCATCAGAACCTGCAATCATGTTAATCTCAGAAATCATAGCCACGTAGGGCTCATCAGGCGCAGCAGCAATAGCCAAGTTAGCCTGTGCAGGTCGGTTGTTTCTGTTTCTGCACTTGCGTGCCATATGACCTGCCATCCCACAGTTGTAACAGTTGAAGGGAGGGGCACCGTCATTCTTGGGTGGCTGATGAATCTGGGGTCTTGGATTGTTCCCAGTCTTATTCCTGTTGGAATTCTTATTCATAGGGCGGTTCTGATTCTTAAATTGTTTGCCAGTAGGCTTCAGAACAGCACCTACAGATTTCTTTTTAGTGTTGTTGTTAGAAACAGCATACACTTCTTCATTCTGATCCTGCTTTCTCGCTTCTTCTTCAATACGAAGGCGAGTAATCAGACTTTCAAGAGAGAACTCCTTAGTTTTGTGTCTAAGTTGACTCTTGAAGTCCTTCCAAGCAGGAGGCAGCTTATCAATAATCACAGCAATTAGAAATTGTTCTGGGAGTTGCATCCCTTCAGCTATGATCTCGTGAGCAATTTGTTGCAGCTCATGTGATTGTGCCTCGACGGGCTTATCATCACTCATTTTGAAATTCAGATAGCGGCTCACCGCATATTTCTTAACACCAGCCTCTTCGGTGTCATATTTTTTCTGTAGTGCCTCCCATAATTGTTTGGCAGTATCACAGAGTCTATAGTAATCATACAGAGGGTCTGTGAGTCGATTAAGAATATAATTCTTACAGAGGTAGTCAGTTTCTTTCTACAGAGCAATGTCTATGGACAGCTGTTTATCAGTAACAGCTTTCTCAGCAGAAGAAGCAGGGTCCACTGTTTTATCCTTGTCATTCGCTCCAGCAGGAGTCAAACTCGTAGGTGCCACAGGCAGGGGTTCGTTCAAAACGTAGGCAACCTTTTTAGTGGTTAAGAAAAACAGCATTTTTTTTTGCCAACGTTTGAAGTGGCTGCCTGAGAACAGAAACGGTTTATTAAAATCATCAGCAGCAGTAATTTTTTCAGAACTCATCGTATCGTATTTGAAACGTCTTAAAATTGTTGTTTTGAAAATTACGACAGAGCTTTGAAACGATTACTGGGGCGAGTCACGACCAGGTCGCTTTCTTTAAGACGTTTCACGGCACTACCTGAAATGTGCAAGGTAGACTATCAACCGTGCGTCTCCAGGATAAAACAGCCCAGATTCTTTTTCTGTACGATTAAAGGCTGCACTGCCTAGAATCGGTCGAGAATAACACCTCTGAGAAGAATATGGTTTTAGAAAAAACCACTCGAGAAAACAAAAGAGGAAAAGAACGATTCGTCAACACAAATCGCGGGAGATGAGTAGGGGAGAAAACCAGAGAAGAGCGTTCGATTCTCGGTTTTGATGTGAAGAATGAGGATCCCAAGCTCTCTATTTATAGAGGGGATTTGACCTCTCCGACCCGGTTCACGACCCGCTCGCGCAAGCCCACGCTCCAGTAACGATCACCCACGAGGCGGAAACGTGCGGACGTGGATGCGCGTGTGGAGAACGTGGAGGCGTGTGGAAAGCGTGTGCCGGACTCGGTCTAAGCTTGCAGGATTCTCGGAGCAAAAAGAAAATAATATTTATTTTCTGAGCACCAAAAAATATTCCCGAAACCCAAGCCCGGTCGGCGGCGTCGCGCGTGTTAATTTTTTTTGGCATTAGCTCACTCCGTTCACAAAAGTGTGTACCCCAAGGGCACACCCTTGGAGGTGATATCCCACATATATAAACACTACTAGAGTGTGTGATCTATCCAATGTGGGACATAGGATTTTCAATTCACACTTAACACTAATTTCTCCACTTGTGTTTACAAACTTCACAAACTCACTAGTAAACTCTCTAGTGTTCCAACAATTGTCAATTGCTTAGTCAAAAAGAAAAATCATACGGTTATATTAAGTCTACGTTGCCTATTATAAATTTATAACCAACTTGTTTCACAAGAAATCAAAAATTAATTAAAATATGTTAAGCTAGTTTGGATATACTTGGATTACCATGTGTTACGCTAGTTTGTTTTGTCCACTAAGGATGGTAGTTAGGTGGAACATGTTTTATGGATGATTTAAAGGAAAAATGACCAACTGAATAGTATTTCTATATGGTTGTTAATTTAATAATAATACTTATACTTATTTTAGGTGTATTTGTATATGGTGTTCTAAATGTTTTCACATTTATTATTAAAAAAAAAAAAAATTGTTACATTTTGATTGTTCCTTTCTTTCCAGCCTTTTAATTTCATCCAAATCCGATCTTGAAGAAATTCAAAAACTTGTCTTTTGTTTTTGCCCATGCAAGTAGGCATGCCTAGGTATTTATAGAAGTGGTCAACACCTTTCATCTGAAGGATGTGAAGGATGTTGGACTGGTTAGTTATAGGGACCTTTTTACTAAAAATAATCTCATATTTGGATAGGTTAACCTCTTGGCCAAAGGCCTGCTGGTACTGACCTATGGTATGCTTAATTTGGTTGACCTCCTCAGTGGTAGATTTGCATAAAATTAGGCTATCATATGCAAAAAGGCGGGTTATTTCTGTTGCTCCATTAGCTATTTTAACTCCATGGATTAACTTTGTTAAGGAGCACAAACAACACATCAGCACACAATATATAGAGGTAAGGGGACAGGGGGTGCTGAACAAGTGACTTCAAACACACAAGAGGGGGATGAATTGTGTTCTTTAAAAAATGATTTAAAGTAAGCACTTGGAAAAAGATTTTAACCAAATAAAATAAAGTGCTTATAAAGGGCTTTAATAAAGATGAAAACTAATGATTTTGCGCTAAAATAAATAACAAATAAAGTAAAAGAGATAAAGGGATAGGAGAAAAGGACACAAGAAGTTTATCCTAGTTCGGCCTAAAACACCAAGGTCTACATTTAGTCCCCAAGGAAAAGCCCCTTGAGATTTTCACTAACCTAACTTTTAAACGGAATAAGCGAGTAACCTTTACAAATAAGCGAGCACTCTTCAAACAAAATAATCCTTTGTAGAAGAGCCTCTAAATCCAAGAGATATCACCTCTCTTGAAATTTTGGGATCGCACCCAATACAAAGTAAGAGTTCCAGTAATAAAGTAATACACCAAATGTGTAGATATGATAAATTGAAGCACAAGTACTACAAATTCAACTATGTAGTGTAAAAGAGCTCTCAATAAAATAAATTAGCAAGTATAAAAATAACGAGGGTGATGAAATAATATTTTTCACAAAGTTTTAGTGCAAATATTAGTTGTTCAAATAAGCTATCATAAGATACCTATTTATAGGTAAAAATGAGAATGCAATTGTTTTAACAAAATGATAGCCGTTGGACATAATAGTTAAAACACTAGCCGTTGGCCCTTAATGCAAAAATAGTCGTTATGTAATTGTCAAATATGCAATTGATTAACTATGGCATAGAAGAAAAACTGATTAAAACCATAAAGTGATATTTATACCCAATTTATACTTAATTGTGAATGAAAAAGGAATGTACGTTGCATCACAATTCAAACCAAAATCAATTATGTAATGAATATAGTTTATGCAAAAAGTCAAATCCATGGTCATTTGATTTAGGAAATAATTCAAATCATGCTCAAATATATTTTTGATATCAAAACCAATTATGCAATTTGTAAAATAAATTATAACTTTATATGTAAAAATATTTTTATTCAAAATTACATTTAAATGAAAACTATTGTGAGTGTGTGATTTATTTTCTTGAGAGCTTTTTAACCACTTACAATAAAGTCCTAATATAAATAAAAAACTCAAGACTCAAGACTTGATAGCTCGAATTTTTTTTCCGCTTTTTGCATCATTGTTCTTTTAGGACTTCTGATGACACCTTGTCATTACGTAATTTTTTATGTATTTTGATCACAATTTAGAGTTCACAAGGTAACTTAAGCAGCAAGAAAAGCAAAAAAACTGAATAAATTACAAAGGACCAAAACATGTCACGATTGGTACAAAATGTGACACGATTTGAGAAGACTAAAACATGCTCTCTGCCAAGGCTTCGTGTCATGTTGGCTAAAACGTGACACGATTTTAAGAAACCCTAATTTAGAAGTTTGATTATACAAGGCAAATCGTGACGTGATTCTACTAAAACGTGACATGATTTTAGGCGAATTTCAGTGCCTATTTAAGCTGAAGGCTATTCTGAAAACAAGGGTTACGATTTGAGAGGAGCAAAGTGTGATTTTGAGACCTAAAGACGGCTGCAGGGGCGATTTCTTCACCTTGTAACCAGTTCATGTATGTATTGTTATTTCTAATGATTATGTTATTTATAAACTCAATTATGAGTAGATAAATCCATTAGAGGTTAGGTCTAAGATGATTCTTTGTAACCCTAATTGATATATGTTGCTGTGAAACTCTATTTATTGTAAATGACAATCTAGTTTTTTATTCAATTCAATTGTTCTTAATGCTTTATATATTCTGATCACACATATTTTTATATATATATATATAGGCTAAATTGCATTTTTGGTCCCCTAACTATTTAGGTAGTATCGCTTTGGTCCCTTAATTAAAATTTGATTTAATTTGGTCCCTTAACTTCTCTCTGTTACACATTTTGGTCCTTTGCATTAGTTTTAATTCAAAAACGTTAGGTTTTCTTCATTTTCTTCTAGAATTTTTCTGGAATTCTTGTTGTCGAATGTTGATGGAGATGATATGAAGATGAAAAAGAGGAGAAGAAGATGAAGAAAACCAAACGTTTTTGAACTAAAACTAACGGAAAGGACCAAAATGTGTAACTGAAAAAAGTTAAGGGACCAAAATAAATCAAATTTTAATTAAAGGACCAAAGTGATACTACCTAAATAGTTAAGGGACTAAAATTGCAATTTAGCCTATATATATATATATATATATATATATATATATATGATTTGGTGAGAACGAATGACTACTGACCATAGCTTTCGACTTTGACCTAATTGAATTGTTCTAATAATTATAATTAGTCTAGGAATGAATAATTCTTTATTAGTGATATTAGGTTAACGTGCCTTAAAACTTCGAAGATTATTAGACCACCTAAGGGATTAGGGGCTGTAATCTTAGAAGAGGGTCCTAACTCAAGGGATTGACTAAGACTATTTTGTTAACTATCGTGATACTAGAAAATCATTCATAAGAATAGGTACAATAAACCAATTAGGGGAACTCAGATGATTCGATAGACCTAAACTCATCTCTCTCTCTCTTATCTTTAATGATCAATTTACTTTCTGTTACTAAGTTTTATGCTATTAAACCAATCTACTGCCTATTGGCAAAACAAAATAACTTTTATTACATCCTAATTCAATAACGTAGTTGACTTTTTGAGATTAAAATCAGTCCTTGTGGGAACGATATTTTTACTACTTCGACAGTATTTGGTACACTTGCCAAAAATCTATCAAGTTTTTGGCGCCATTGCCGGGGACTGTTGATTTATTTCAACAAGGAAATTGCGTTATAATTTAGAATTTCTGCAATTTATTTTCTGTTAAAAATATTAAATTGATTCGGTGTTCATTATTTAATTTGCATTGTGCAGTGCTACTAAGGTATTTTGATGTTTATGCGAGGTAGAAGGAGTTCCGACGACCTAGAATACGATCCTGAGATCGAAAGTACTGCAAGAGATAATCGGAAAATTGTCCGGTTGTCTAAATCAAAGTCAGTTCCACCGGGTGCACGTGAACAACTACCTAATTCAACACTAGCTGAACCTGAATCAATCTCTTCTCCTAAATCTATCACTATGGGAGATCAACCACAAAGGCCTAAGTTGGGAGACTATGGTTTAGCTAACAACCGTGGTCGACTAACTCACACTTTCCAACCTGCTAATCCTGTTGCGTTTGACATCAAGACTTCTGTTCAGAATGGCTTGAAGGAGAAACAATTTGATGGGTCCGATGCGATGAGCCCTCATGAACATTTAAGCCACTTTCATGAAGCATGTGAGTTTTATGTACCTCCAACCACCGTTACTGAAAACCAAAAGAAATTGAGGTTGTTTGCCTTTACTCTCACCGGGAGAGCAAATGATTGGTTACTTTCTTTACCAAGTGGAACCATTCAAACATGGGAGGAGCTTGAGCTGAAGTTCTTAGAAAAATACTTTCCGATATTCTAAATATTGGGATAAGAAGCAGTAGATTTCAAACTTCAGGCAAGGGGAGAGTGAATCACTATATGATGCATGTGAGCGATTCAATTTGCTTCTGAAAAGATGCCCTAACCATGAGTTCTCTGAAAAACAGTACCTCCAAATCTTTATTGAGGGGTTAACTTCCAACAACAGAATGTTCTTAGATGCCTCAGCTGGAGGAAGCCTGAAAGTGAAAACTGACCATGAAGTTCAAGCTTTAATTGAGAACATGGCTGCAAACGAATACCGTGCTGATGCGGAAAAGAAGAAGAAGGGCGTGTTTAATGTGAGTGATCAAAATTCTATCCTAGCCAACCAAGCAGCAATGAATAAGCAACTAGAGATTCTCACTAAAGAATTTCATAGCTACATGATATCCAACAAACCTCAACAAGTTGCTGTTGTCAAGTGTGATTTCTGTGGAGAGGGACATGCCAATGGCGAGTGTGTTCCAGAAGGAGGAAGTGAAGAGGTAAACTACATGGGAAACTATCAGAGACAAATTCCTTACTACAATTCAGGGTTCAACAAACATCCTAACTTGAGTTACTCCAACAACAACACCTTGAACCCTTTATTACCAAACCCTCAACAACAACAACAACCAAGGAAGCCTTCAGCTCTAGAGGAGACAATGATCAATTTCATGAAGATGACTCAAGGAAACTTTGAAGATATGAAGAAGAGTCAAGAAACTGAAAGAAAGAACAATGAGGCCTCTAGAAAATTGCTTGAAACTCAAATAGGGCAGATGGCGAAGCAGCTGGCTAAGCAGAACAAAGGGGGATTCTCAGGTAACACTAAAGAAAACCCTAAGAATGAAACTTGTAATGCTATAGAGTTGAGGAGAAAGAAGGTGTTAACACCTCCAGCTCCACAAAACCAAAAGAAGGTTGACACAGTTGTTGAAGAGAAGGATGATGGTGGAGTAGTTGAAAAGAATGTTGGAGAAGAAATAGCTGTTGATGAAAATGAACAAGGCGAAGTTGAAAAAGAGAGTAATCATGGCGTAGTTGAAAATGAAAAGAAGAAAAAAACTAATGAGGAAGAAAAAAATGACAAGTTAATAGATGTTGACTCGATCTTAAAAAAAAGTAAAAACTAACTGCTGAAGGATGAGAACAAGGATCAAGTAATTTCATCTTATGTGAAGCTTCCTTATCCTCATTTGGCTAAGAAGAAAAAGAAGGAAGAAGGACAATTCAAGAAGTTCATGGCACTCTTCTCTCAACTCCAGGTCAACATTCCTTTTATTGAAGCTCTTGATCATATGTCTGTTTATGCTAAGTTTATGAAAGAACTATTAACTGGAAGAAGGAAACCGAAGGATGACGAGAACATTGCACTTTCTGAAAATTGTAGTGCAATATTCCAGAAGAAACTACCTCCTAAGTTAAAAGATCCGGGAGCATTTACTATCCCTTGCTCCATCGAGAAATTAGATGTCGGAAGAGCTTTATGTGATTTAGGGGCAAGTATAAATTTGATGCCTCTTTCAATGATGAAGAAGTTAGGATGTAGGGAGCCAAAACCTACAAGAATGACCCTCACTTTAGCTGATAGGTCAATTTCTTATCCTTATGATATTTTGGAAGATGTTTTGGTCAAAGTTAATGACTTAGTGTTTCCTGCCGATTTTGTTATCTTGGATTTTGCTGAAGATGAAGACATTCCCTTACTCTTGGGGAGACCTTTCCTTGCAACTGGTCGTGCTTTGATTGATGTTGAAAGAGGTGAACTCATGTTAAGATTCCAAGATGAACAAGTAGTGTTTAATATCTTTGAAGCTATGAAGCACCGAAGTGACAATCCTCAATGTTACCGTATCGATGTTATTGAAGAAATAGTTGAAGACAATTCATGTGAACCTCAAACCACACAACCTATGGAGAGAACAATTGTGAATTCTATAGAGACTTGTGACGCTGATTGTAACACCCCGTTTTCCCAAATTCAAAATTTCATAAATAAATCAGAGTATCATATAAAATGGAATGCTACATCTCATTAAATTCTCAAAAAGGAATAAATAAACATTTATTATAGTCAAAACTGTTCTAACATCGCAGCGGATAAAATTTAATGTTAACAAATCGTTTTGGCACGCGGGCCTCATAAATAAGTCTCGACATAAATTAACTGCAAACTTAAATCATAATCAAATACGTAAGGAATAGAAAGTAAACATAAAGGTTCCCATCCCGTTATGTATTAGAGCACCTAAAGGACACGGTGAGGATAGCCACCCACAACAGCAACAGCAACAAAAGCTTAATCGCCTGCACTTGCCCACAAGGCGGCAATTCCAGCAGAAGGGGTGAGATTCTCATAACAATAGCATTAAACATATAATTCAATAATTACAATTAACAGCATAACTTCATCATCATATATCATAATAACAATCAAGTAGCATCTTAAACACAATCATAAATCAACTTAATAGTTTGACTTGACAATGCAACATCGACTCAACTTATGCAACTTAGACATCTTAATCATGCATGTGGTACCATATTGAGTATAAATATACTCCTAGGGCATAAGCCCTCGTCGCTATTGAGCATAAAAATACTCCTAGAGCATAAGCTCTCGTCGCTGTTGAGCAAAAGCTCCTAGGGCATGAGCCCTCGTCTCTGGATAAATATGCATGGACTCAATCTCTTAAGCTTAGACATCTCAGGATAAATTCCAATAATTTAGATTACAACATCATGAATCTTATAACAACACATGTAGTTTTTAATTAATAAAACATGGCAGCATGGCATCAATCAACATCTCAAACAATAGCAAGATCGTAAACGTTCACATACATCGTCACTTATGATTCAGAAAGGCATATACAAATGTATAGGTCACAATAACGAATCAATTATCAGCTAACAGCTCTACATTTCTTCTTAATATCTCAGTACTTAATTCCCAAACCAGGGGTCATCTCATAACTAATCGTGCGACAAGAGTCACATTATTCTAAAAGGTAGTCTGATACAGGACTACTCGTTATGGCGAGTGGGATCTCTCCCCTCGCGAACCATTACAGGGGTTACTCGCTACGGCGAGCTGGGTTGCTCGCCTCGCGAGCATCAGGGGTACTACTCGCTATGGCGAGTTGGGTTATTCGCCTGGCGAGCTCCTGGGTGTTGCTCGCTACGGCGAATTGGGTGTTCGCCTCGCAAACCTTCTGGGGGTTGCTCGCTATGGCGAGCTGTTCTACTCGCCTCGCGAGCTGTTGAGTACTCGCTGTGGCGAGCTGGCTGCTCGCTGTGGCGAGCGGCGACAGAACAGTTACGGGGTTACGAGGGTTTTCACCCAAAACCCCAAATTTCATCCTAATTCTTCCCAAATTTGACTATAATGATGTCTAAGAGATATTCTAATGTATGTAAACAGTTTTGTGCTACATTGGTACAGTTTCTCATCATCTAATCATCAATTTCACCACTTTTGACCTAACTCTTAAATCCTAATTCTCATGAATCAAACCTAGAATTGTTAACCATAATTATGAACTACATGTTCTAATGAAACTGTAATGATAGGCTCACCCTTACCTTAAGAAATTCGAGCAGCAGCCTCTCCGGTTCTTCTCTTCCGTTTTCTCCCTTTTTCCTCCCAAAGCTCTGAATTGTACTTTCTGTACAATTCTAACCTAACTCCCCCCTTTTAAACCTCTTTTTGTTTGTTTTATTTTATCTTATTTCCCCCACAACTATATCTAATTATAAAACAAACCCACAACTTATTAATTGTTTTATTTTCTAATCTTATTTTATTAAACAATAAAATAAGTCACAACACATAAGTCACATAAATCACATAATATCTCGAATATCACTTAATTCACACAAAATCATATAAATATACTCTATACTATATAAAATAATTTAAATAATTAAAACGGGCGTTACACTGATGAAGATCTTGAGGTGAAGGAATGTGTTGAACAACTTGAGGCAAACAAGCAAGAGAGAGGATCGGTAAAAATTGAAGAGTTACATGATGAGGAATCTAAAGGAGTACAACCCTTGAGCAAGGAGGAAAAGAAAAGTCCAGATTTGAAGGTTTTGCCTCCTAAATTGAAGTATGTTTTCCTTAGCAAGGATACCTCTCAACCAGCAATTATAAGCAGCACCTTAACACCTTTAGAGGAAGAAAAGCTAATGAGGGTGTTGAGGGAGAACAAAGAAGCTATAGGATGGTCGATTTCTGATTTGAAGGGTATTAGCCCAGCTTACTACATGCACAAGATACATATGGAGGCTGAATATAAACTTGTGGTTCAACCTCAAAGAAGACTAAACCCGACAATGAAAGAAGTGGTGAAGAAGGAAGTTCTAAAATTGCTAGGTGCTGGTATGATTTACCCTATTTCTGATAGTGCATGGGTAAGTCCTGTTCATGTTGTGCCTAAGAAAGGTGGTATGACGGTGGTGGCTAATGATAAAAATGAATTGATTCCCACCCGCACCGTCACTGGTTGGAGAATGTGTATAGACTACCGAAGATTGAATACATCAACAAGGAAGGATCACTTTCCGTTACCATTCATGGATCAAATGATAGAGAGGTTGGCTGGCCAAGTCTTTTACTGCTTTTTGGATGGGTACTCGGGGTATAATCAAATTGTTGTGGCTCCGAAAGATCAAGAGAAGACCGCATTCACTTGTCCCTTTGGTGTGTTTGCATATAGAAGGATGCCTTTTGGGCTTTGTGGTGCACCAACAACCTTTCAACGGTGTATGCTCTCCGTCTTCTCTGATATGATAAAGAAGAACATTGAGGTATTTATGGATGATTTCTCAGTGTTTGGTAAGTCTTTTCATCAATGCCGGTTCCATTTAGATGTTGTCCTTAAAAGATGCACCGAAACGAACCTCGTTTTAAATTGGGAAAAATGCCATTTTATGGTAACTGAAGGTATAGTTTTGGGACATAAAATAAGTGCTAAGGGCATCGAGGTGGACCAGGCCAAAATAGAGGTTATAGAGAAACTTCCCCCTCCTGTTAATGTTAAAGGAGTAGGGAGTTTCTTGGGGCCTGCTGGTTTCTATCGGCGTTTTATAAAAGATTTTTCAAAAATTGCCAAGCCCTTCTGTAATCTCTTGGTCAAAGAAAATGAGTTTAATTTTGATTCTGAATGCTTAGATGTTTTTTCTTTGATTAAAACAAAGTTGGTGACTGCACCAATAATCATTGCTCCTAATTGGGATTTACCGTTTGAACTTATGTGTGATGCAAGTGATTATGCTGTTGATGCAGTCCTAGGCCAACGTAAGAACAAATTTTTCCATGCAATTTACTATGCAAGCAAGGTTTTGAACGAAAATCAAGTGAACTATTCCACTACTGAAAAAGAATTGCCTGCGGTGATATTTGCTTTGGAAAAATTTCGTTCTTACCTAATTAGCTCCAAAGTCATTGTTTTTACAGATCATGCTGCTCTTAATATCTCCTCACCAAGGGGGAGTCAAAACCTCAGTTGCTGAGATGGATTCTCTTGTTGCAAGAGTTTGATCTTGAGATTCGTGACAAGAAGGGAGTTGAGAATGTGGTGGCTGATCACCTTTCACGGCTAGATAACGAAGAGGTCACAAAGAAAGAGAAGGCCATCATGGCCGAGTTCCCGGATGAAAAACTGTTCGCTGTGGATGTCAGGCCATGGTTTGCCGACATGGCAAATTTTAAGGCCGGTAACATCATACCGGATGAGATGTCATACCATCAACGAAAAAAGTTCTTCAAGGATGCAAACCATTCTCTGTGGGATGATCCTTATCTGTTTAAGGTAAGCACTGACGGTTTAATTAGACGTTGTGTTGTAGGTGAGGAAGCAAATAAGGTTATGTGGCACTGCCATAGCTCAGCTTATGGAGGCCCCCATAGTGGGGAAAGAACCGCTGCAAAAATCTTGCAAAGTGGATTCTGGTGGCCTACCTTGTTCAAGGATTGCCATGACTTTTTAAAGCAGTGTGATAAATGCCAAAGGACAGGTGACATTTCCAAAAGGAATGAGATGCCCCTAACTGGAATCATTGAAATTGAACCATTTGATTGTTGGGGCATTGATTTCATGGGACCTTTCCCTTCTTCTCACTCTTATCTCCATATATTTGTCTGTGTTGAGTACGTCACCAAATGGGTTGAAGGGATACCCTGTATTGCTAATGATGCTAAGACGGTGGTCAACTTTCTGCAGAAAAATATTTTCACTAGGTTTGGAACACCTAGAGTCTTGATCAATGATGGGGGGAAGCACTTTTGCAATAATTTTCTTGAAAATGTTCTCAGAAGGTATAACATCAAGCACAAAGTTGCAACTCTCTACACCCACAAACTAGTGGACAAGTAAAGGTTTCAAACCGTCAATTGAAGCAAACCCTTGAAAAGACAGTGGCGTCAAATAGGAAATATTGGTCTAAGAAATTAGATGACGCACTGTGGGCTTATAGGACGGCCTTCAAAACTCATATAGGGCTCTCACCCTATCAGTTAGTGTATGGTAAGGCTTGTCATCTTCCAGTTGAGCTAGAACATAAAGCTTATTGGGCCATTAAGGCCTTAAACTTTGATCAAGTAGCCGCTGGTAAGAAAAGACTCTTGAAACTTAATGAAATGGAAGAGATGAGGCTTAGAGCATATGAAAATGCGCTCATCTATAAAGCCATGACTAAAAGGTATAATGACAAAAACTTAATATCTAGGGATATTAACTCTGGGCAACTAGTTTTGTTGTTTAATTCCAGGTTGAAGTTGTTTCCTGGAAAGCTCAAGTCTAAGTGGTCGGGACCATTTGTGGTCAAGAGTGTGTCACCTCATGGAGCTGATGACGCCAGACGGTGACAGAAGTTTCAAGATGAATGGGCAAAGAGTTAAGCCATATCTAGGTGGCGACCTACCCATAGAGAGGGTAGGACTTGTTTTGACGGACCTTTAAGGGTCCTTGACAGTCAAGCTAGTGACGGTAAAGAAGCGCTTGGAGGTAACCCACATTTTTAAGTTCAGGTAGTAGTTTTTATTTTTATTGCTTTCAAAAAAAATAAAAAATACAAAAATATTTCAGCTGAAACAACAGAAGAAGAGAATTTTTCAAGTCCTATACTGGGCAAAATCGTGACACGATTTTGCCTCCCTCTAAACTTCTCAAAAAAAAAAATCTAAGTAAAAATTGAGTTCCTTACTGTCAAGCCAAATCGTGTCACGTTGGCCAAAACGTGACACGATTTCTGGAGAAAATGTTTTCAAAAATTGAAGATCGTGACACGTTTTTACCCAAATGTGACACGACTATGATGGTTTTCAAAATTTGACTGTTACAAAAGAAAATCGTGACACGTTTTTGGCCAAACATGACACGATTTTCCCAGCCTATATATACACCCAACACAATTTTCATTCCATTCACTTCCAAAAGTAGCCAAACTCTGCCAAAATTTCCCCAGAACCATAACATACGAATTTCTTAACCTTTTTCACCAAAAATCTTCATCTTTTCATCTTCTTCAACATCCTTTCATCAACGTAAACCTTCCCCATCATCATTCACCTAATCAAATTCATCCAACCTTAAATTCATCAAACCCTAACCCTAACCCTAACCATGGTGGACACTAGAAAAAAACCTCAACCAACCAAAAAAGCCAAAACCACTGCAAAAAGAAAACAACCGGTCAAACCTAAACCATCAAATCAACCACCACCACCTTCCACCGACAGATTCCTTCACCAAGAGGCTCGTGACCGCTTCAAAGATATTAAGCACTTTAGGGTGATTCAAGAGCGGGCTTTCGCGCTCCAAAAGCTTTTTGGTAATCCGGAATTTGAAAAAACACTGACTGCGAGGGATTGGCATGGGCTGAATGGAATGATTTTTGAACAGGCCAACAAGACTTTGGCTTTGGAATTCTATGCCAACGCTCGATTCTCTGGAGGAGGTATGATACGTATGTTCGTGGTAAGGAAATTGATTTCTCTCCTACTGCTATTAATAATTTGTTAAAGCTTGTTCCTCCGGAACAATGTGATGTGAAGAGAAGGAGAGATACTTGTGGTAGCTGGAACAATGAAGCATGGGAAGAGCTTCTTTTGCAACTTTGTGTGGAGGGAGCTAAATGGCAAGGAGGGAAACAGATGTTGTTGAAGTCTGACTTCAAGCCGGTTCCCAAGGCTTGGGCATCTTTTGTGGTGCAGACATTGGAGGGCACTTCTTGCACCTCTGAAATCCCATTGTCACGAGTTCATATTGTGGCAGCAATCATGGATGGTGCCCCTATTAATGTTGGTGAGTTAATTTCCAACATAGCTCTTTTTGCTACAGGTACAAAGAAGACGGTACCACATCTGAGCCTCATTAACTGGCTATGTGAAGAGGCAGACTGCCAACTATATGCTAATGATCTGGATGCTCCTATGATGAAGCCTCTTACAGACACCTACATAGCTGGGTTTGTGAAAGACTATCAAGATCGTCTGCTGCAGATTGGAAGAGAATAGGAGGCAGCAGCACAACAACAGGAACAACCTCCGGTACAACCACCTCCACCTCAACAGCAGTCTGTGGATGGAGAAAAGAGCAGTCAGCAGTTTACTCATGCACCCATCCATCCCTTGGTGCTAGACTATATGTTTGGCCATTCTAACTGGATGAATGAAGTTTCTGATCAAGAGTACTGGAACCGTCCGAGGTTTGGGCATGAATTTTCTGAGATGGTAGCCCTTAACAAGAGGCCTATGACTGGGTCTTTTGAGCGCTTTGATGGGTCCGAGGAAGCTATGGACCATTATTTCGAGGTGACCAGAGGACGAGCTCAAGATCGAGAGCAGGAGATTAGGGCTGATTTTGTTGCTGGAGGTGCTAGTTCCAGGTATCATTTTGGAGAGGATTCCTATGCGGAGGAGAATCCTAGCACTTGGATTGATCAGATGGAGGATTGAGTGGACTACTGATGGTCCAACTCTTTTGATGTTTTTTCTTTCTTTTGTTTCAACACTTTTTCTTCATGTACTTTTAATTTAACTTGAACAATTTTATTGTTTTCCTATTATAGTTCGGTTGTAATTCCCCTATTATGTGATTGATCTTAAACTTATTTATTATTGATGAATTTGCTTGTTTATTTAAATTTTACAATTTGGTAACAAATGTTTGTTCAAGTGGTATTCCAAAAGTTCAAAAGGAGGAGTGACTTGTGTTTCAAAGGCGAAGTGTACGGCAGTGAATGATAGGTAGTCACAACTCCCAGAAATCTAAACTCTGTAAGGTTCATGGCCAAATTTTATTTTTCAATTTACTTATATAAGAGTGTTCCATGCTTTTACATTTCTAGAACTTACATTGTTTCTCTATTGTCGATTGATTTTTGTTATTGCATACTGAGGCGAATGTGCTTGGTCCTGTGAGCCTTTTTGAAGCCTACCCTGTTTATATTGAATTTATATCCTCTTTTTAGCCAAATTGAGCCGGTAGGTTTAGAACTTTTTTTTCGGTGACAAACTACAATTCAAGCTTAGAGACTTTTAGGATTTATCCCCATTTGCTTTACCTGAGTTAGGCATTGTAGAATGTTGCTCAATAATAAGTTTTGGGTTGCTATTGGAATTTGCAACCAACTAAGTTTGGGGTGGGAGTACTAGAGAACAAAGAATAGAACAACTGTAAAAAAAATGAATGAAAAATACACAGAAAAATGGTGTATAAAAAAAAAGAATGAAAAAGGGACATATCATTGAAAATCCGTGTAACTTTAAACTCGATCGTCCCAAAAAGTTACAAATGTTCTCTAGTACCTTTACAAATTGTTGTTTCAAAGGTGAATTAAGGGATTGAATCCATGCTTTAATTTATGTAGGAGTGCCTAACTCATGATTTTGTGCAGCCTACTTATCCAAATATTATCCCACCTTCACCTAAGCCCCGTTATAACCCTTGAAGACCTCAAAGTATGCATTGACATTAATTTTGATTGACGTTTAGAAACTTTTCAAGCTTATGGTAATATGTAGATTGCATGTCGACTATGTGTGAACCCTATTCAAATTGTTGCGTGGAGTTGTGAGTTGGTGGATGATAACAACTCAAACTAGCTCATCTTTAGCTAGTAAGGTGTTGAACTTTTGGGTACTATCGCTTGATCAGGTACTTGTTATTTTACTGTCAATTTTCAATTTCATAAGTAAATTCCTTGAGGACAAGGATAGTTCAAGTTTGGGGTTGTGATGACACCTTGTCATTACATAATTTTTATGTATTTTGATCACAATTTAGAGTTCACAAGGTAACTTAAGCAGCAAGAAAAGCAGAAAAACTGAATAAATTACAAAGGACCAAAACGTGTCGCGATTGGTACAAAACGTGACACGATTTGAGAAGCCTAAAACATGCTCTCTGCCAAGGCAAAAACGTGTCACGTTGGCTAAAACGTGACACGATTTGAAGAAACCCTAATTTAGAAGTTTGATTATACAAGGCAAATCGTGACACGATTCTACAAAAACGTGACACGATTTTAGGCAAATTTTTGTGCCTATTTAAGCTGAAGGTTATTCTGAAAACAAGGGTTATGATTTGAGAAGAGCAAAGTGAGATTTTGAGACCTAAAGATGGCTGCAGGGGCGATTTCTTCACCTTGTAACCAGTTCATGTATGTATTGTAATCTCTAATGATTATGTTATTTATAAACTCGATTATGAGTAGCTAAATCCATTAGAGGTTAGGTCTGAGATGATTCTTTGTAACCCTAATTGATATATGTTGCTGTGAAACTCTATTTATTGTAAATAACAATCTAGTTTTTTATTCAATTCAATTGTTCTTAATGCTTTATATATTCTAATCACATTTATATATGATTTGGTGAGAACGAATGACTACTGACCATAGCTTTCGACTTTGACCTAATTGAATTGTTCTAATAATTATAATTAGTCTAGGAATGGATAATTCTTTATTAGTGATATTAGGTTAACGTGCTTCAAACCTTCGAAGATTATTAGACCACCTAAGGGATTAGGGGCTGTAATCTTAGAAGAGGGTCCTAACTCAAGGGATTGATTAGGACTATTTTGTTAACTATCGTGATATTAGAAAATCATTCATAAGAATAGGTACAGTAAACCAATTAGGGGAACTAAGATGATTCGAAAGACCTAAACTCATCTCTCTCTTATCTTTAACAATCAATTTACTTTATGTTACTAAGTTTTATGCTATTAAACCAATCTACTGCCTAGTGGCAAAACAAAATAACTTTTATTACATCCTAATTCAATAACGTAGTTGACTTTTTGAGATTAAAACCAGTCCTTGTGGGAAAGATATGTTTACTACTTCGATAGTATTTGGTACACTTGCCAAAATTCTATCAACTTCTTTTGTCGATCATCAAAACCAATGTATTCCTGTCAAGGCATATATTCACATTCTCCCCCTTTTTGATGACGACAAACATCTCTTGGAGTGATTTGCTCAATGAAAGGATTAGTACAATAACAATCAAATAATAAAATATATGACAGAGATAAGCGCAAATTTTGCTTCCCCTCACTTTATGCAAACAATTAAAATTTAATCCCACTAAAACATGCAAATCACATAACTCTCCCCCTTTTGGCATTATCAAAAAGTGGGAAAGAAAAAATCATGGCAAGGCATATATTCAGGAAAATTTAAAGCAAAAAATAATGAGAATTAAGTGAAAAGTGTAAACCATTTTTGCTTGTCTTGAATTTACAATTTCTTTTTGGAGAAGAGTATTTTTATAAAGTCTCCACTTGATGCATATCCACTTTCGTGGTGATAATAAGGAGAACTTCTTTTTCTCCCCCTTTCATGTGCTTTGAATAACTTCTATAATTGTACCAATTTTTACATTTTGGTCTTCAAGCACACCTACAAAACAAATTCAAGTTTTGACTTTTGGTACCCAAATCATTTTGGGTCCTTGAGAGTTAGCATTTGGTAAAGCGCCCTTTGGAATCCACTTCAATTTAACATTTATATCATTGTTCTTTCTTATATTACAAATAGAGGATGTATGACCTTCTCTTCCACAATAAAAATATTTAACAAAAGAGGAACTTGAGGTTTTGTTTGGGAGAAAGAATTTTCTAAAAAGTTTTTCATGATCTTTTGGACGATATCTCAAACCGACTTTATTATAAGTTCCCTTTTGATTTCCCAAAATGATGTTCAAGTTTTCTCTCCCCTTTGTGAAATTTGCTAGTGTGTTTTGCAAATCCTCAATTTTAATTTTCAAAAAATTGCAATCAGCACACTTGAAAATATTTTCCTTTTTATTTTCACAAGAGATGCAAGAAGAAACTTCACAAACAAAAATTTGTTTCTCTTTAAGAATATCTATTTTTTTGTTTGAAATATCAATTTTTGATTCAAGGGTGGAAATAGTTTTCTTAGAGGTAGAAACAATTTTTCTAAGCTTAGTTGACTCATCATTTAATTATTTACAAATAGTAAATAACTCATCATAAGTTAAGTCATATTCAGATTCAATAGAGTTTACCTCATCTTCCTCATGGTTTTCCATGAAACATGAATATGCTACTTCATTGGATGAGTTTGTGTCTTTGTCATCCCAAGCGATGTAATCCCTCTTTCCTTTTGTATATCTCTTTTGACTTAAAGGACAATTGGATT
Organism: Medicago arabica; assembly: GCA_946800305.1. Classification (NCBI taxonomy): domain Eukaryota; kingdom Viridiplantae; phylum Streptophyta; class Magnoliopsida; order Fabales; family Fabaceae; genus Medicago; species Medicago arabica. The sequence goes on from OX326966.1 coordinate 27,673,213, forward strand.
TTATGTGACCCTTTTGACCACACTTCTGGCATTTTGGATTGAAGGAAGTTCTTTCATTGATTCTAGCTTTGAGAGAAAGACCTTTCTTTTTCTTTTCACCTTCTTCACTATCAATGAGACAATTCAATTCAAGCTCATGTTCTTGCAATTTTCCAAACAAATTAGCCAAAGACATAAAAGATAAATCTTTAGATTCACAAATAGCGGTCACTTTCGGTTGTCAGTTTCGACTCAAGCATCTAAGAATTTTATTAATTAAATCCTCATTATCGAAAGATTTTCCAAGAGCTCTGAGATGATTTATAATATGGATAAATATTTTTTGCATATCTTTAATACTTTCTCCCGATTCCATCCTAAATAGTTCATACTCACGAGTCAATGTTCATTCTAGCCCTTTTGACCTCGGTAGAACCTTCATGGGTCAATTTAAGGGTGTCCCACATTTCCTTGGCGGTTGTAAAATTTGATACACGGTAGAACTCATCAATGCTTAATAAAGCAGTTATAATTGTAACGCCCTATTTTTATTTGATTAATTGTGGTATGTGATGTTGTGTGATGATTTTTGATAATTATTATTAAGTTGTTTTGTGATATTTGGCGAAGAAATATAATAAGATTTGATTAGAAAAATAATTAAATGAGGATAGTTTGCTAATTAGAGGAGTTTGTTAGGTAAGATTAGGAGAGGCTATAAATAGAAGAGAGTTATAGAAAATTAGGGTTAGAAACTAGAAACAGAGAAACAGAGAGAATGTGAAAATACAGCTTTTGGGAGAAAAGAGGAGAAACATGTAGAGTTCTGTAAAATCAACCAATCCAAGGTAAGGGTGGGACTAACCTTCTTTAATCCTAAGCATATGAATTATGAAATAGATTTGGTCATGTTGTTGTTAATTTGTGATGTCGAAGAAATTAGGGTTAAATCAAATTAGGTTGCTAGAAACCTAGATAATCCGTTGAATTAATGTAAAAAGTTGTTGTTTAGGTTGTAGTTAATCAGTAGCTGATGTTTCCTATTAATTTTGGGAGTTGGGATGTCAAATATTGGGTTTTTGGGGTAAATTTTGAGTTGTTGTTCGTACTGTTCGTCATCATGTTCGTCGTCGCTCGCCACAGCGAGCAATCACCATCGCATCGCGGGTTGTAGACAACTCGCAATGGCAAGCACCTTTGGTCGCCTCGCGAGTGACCCCAGTTGTCACTCGCCATAGTGACTGTATTGCTCGCAACGGCGAACTCTTGGTAGGGAGTTAGGCCTTCCTCGCCACGGCGAGTTGGCCAGTAAGCGTCGCATCTTGTGTCTTTTCACATATTTATGTTTCGAGTTGGACTTAGGTTTGGATATGAACTTGTTGATAATTAAGTCGTATATTCCAGTAGTTGTAGTTGACATAAAAAACCTTTTGTGGATGTTTAATTATGTGCATTATGTGCTATCGTCGTTGCATTTGTGTCAAGTTGCCTTGTCGCATAACCATTGGTCGAAGTTGGGGGATTGATGCCCTGTTAATTTGAAAAGTTGGGGGCTTGATGCCCTGTTTAGTCGAATTACGACATCATGTTGAGAGCTTGACGCTCTGTTCGTACCACATGCATAATTATATTGCATATCGTTGAGTTGTTGTTGTTGTTGTTGCATTGTCGAGTCATTGTTGTTGCATTGTTGAATAGTTGTTGTTGCAGTTCATTGATAATCGGTAACTGAATTTATATGAAGTACTTGTTGGTAATTAAATGTTGTAGTTGTATGTTGATTAAATTCTGATTTTGAATTTGTCGCATAACCATTGTCTTCTCACCCCTTCTGTTTATAATGTTGCCTCTACGTGGGTAACGTGCAGATAACCAGGAGTAGTTGTTGATGTGAGTTGATCCTCGTGTCGTCATAGAAGTCTTGCTCTGATATGTAACGGGATGAGGATAACTATTTATCTTTTGTTTTTCCTTATTACGTAACTTTTACAAGGAGTTGTTGGACCATTTTAATTTGGTATTTTTATTAAGTTGGTGATGATGAGGCCTAGTGCCAAGTTTTGGACTAATAGTTGAACAAATTTTTCCGCTGCGACCTTATTTTAAATATTATAAGCAGGTGTTTTATTTGAAATGGTGGGTTTTAACTCCACTTACGTTGAAATGATTCTGTAATAAAAGTAGTGTGACATCCTGTTAATGTTGAACTCTGATAAATTTAAGTATTATTTATATGTTGGGAAAATGGAGTGTTACAATTGGTATCAGAGTAGGTCGGTCCGTCCGGCCAAGTAGATTGAGTCGTTTGTGTCGAGTGTTAGCTTAATTCTGTTTTGAATTTCCTAACCTGTTCCCGTTATGTAGTGAACTGAGATGGCTGGAAGAAACGATGCTGCCCTCGCTGCTGTCTTGCAAGCTATGGCTCAAGTTGTTGGGCAACAACCTAACGCTGGTGGTAACAATGGAGTTCGGATGTTGGAGACTTTCCTGAGGAACCACCCACCTACCTTCAAAGGCAGATATGATCCTGATGGAGCTCAGACTTGGCTCAAAGAGATTGAAAGAATTTTCCGAGTCATGGAATGCACTGCACCTCAGATGGTTCGTTTTGGTACGCATTGTTGGCTGAGGAAGCTGATTACTGGTGGGTTAATGTTCGTCCGAATCTGGAGAACGATGGTGAAGTCACTTGGGATATTTTTAGGAGGGAATTCCTGAATAGATACTTTCCAGAAGATGTTCGCGGAAAGAAAGAGATTGAATCTCTGGAGCTGAAGCAAGGTGACATGTCAGTCACCGAGTATGCTGCTAAGTTTGTTGAGCTGGCTAATTTTTATCCACACTACACCGCTGAGACTGCTGAATTATCTAAGTGCCACAAGTTCGAGAATGGTTTGTGTGATGAGATTAAACGCGCAATTGGGTATCAGAAGATCCGTTAGTTTTCCGAGTTGGTGAGTAGCTGCAGGATTTATGAGGAAGATACCAAGGCTCATTATAAGGTTCTAAATGAGCGGAAGAGTAAGCACCAACAAAGTCGTGGTAAGCCTTACAGTGCTTCTGCTGATAAGGGCAAACAGAAAGTGAAGGATGAGAAAAGGCCAAATGATGAGAAGAGGACTTGAAGAAGAGATGTTCCTGCTGAAATTGTCTATTTCCGATGTGGAGAAAAAGGCCATAAGAGTAACGCTTGTACTGGCGATGAAAGACGATGTTTCCGTTGTGGCAAGAAGGGGCATGCAATGCCAGATTGCAAGCATGATGAGATGATTTGTTTTAAGTGTGGTGAAGAAGGACACATTAGTCCTCAGTGTCCTAATCCTAAGAAGGAGCAAGTTAGGGGGAAAGTATTTGCTTTGACTAGCACTCAGACAGTTAATGAGGATCTTCTGATGAAAGGTACATGTTTTATTAATAGTACTCCATTAATTACTATCATAGATACTGGTGCTACACATTGTTTTATTGCTGCTGATTGTGTTTCGAAGTTGGGTCTTGATGTGTCTTTTATGAATGGGGAACTGGTTGTCGAAACCCCAACTAAGGGTTCAGTGACTACTTCTCTTGTATGTTTGAAGTGTCCTTTGTCGATGTTTGGTAGAGACTTTGTCGTAGACTTAGTATGTTTTCCGTTAAGTGGGAGGGATGTGATTCTAGGTATGAACTGGTTGGAATATAACTATGTCTATATTAATTGCTTTAGGAAGACAGTGTGTTTTTCCTCTACCGAAGAAGAAGAATGAGGGACTGAGCTCTTGACTACTAAGCAGTTGAAGCAGTTGATGAGGGATGGAATCCCGATGTTTTCTTTGATGGCATCCTTGTCTAGTGAAAATCAAGCAGTGATTGATAAGTTGCAAGTAGTGTGTGAGTTTCCAAAAGTTTTCCCTGATGAAATTCCAGATGTGCCGCCAGAGAGAGAGGTAGAATTCTTAATCGATCTTATCCCAAGCACGAAACCTATTTCTATGGCACCTTACCGTATGTCAGCTTCTGAATTAGCTGAGTTGAAGAAGGCAGTTAGAAGATTTACTTGATAAAAAGTTTGTAAGACCGAGTGTTTCACCTTGGGGAGCGCCCGTGTTATTGGTTAAGAAGAAAGATGGCAGCAGGAGGTTGGGTATAGACTACCGACAGTTGAATAAAGTGACAATAAAGAATAAATATCCGCTTCCGAGGGTCGACGATTTGATGGATCAGTTAGTAGGTTCTCCTGTGTTCAGCAAGATTGATTTAAGGTCGGGTTATCACCAGATCAAAGTGAAAGATGATGATATTCAGAAGACAACCTTTAGGACTCGTTACGGACACTGTGAATATAATGTGATGCCTTTTGTAACGCCCTATTTTATTTAATTAATTATTTTATTAAATTTGGAGTCTTTTATTAATTATTTAATTAATTGTGATATTCGTTGATATGTGATGTTGTGCGTTGATGTTGATAATTATTATTATTAAGTTGTTTTGTTATATTTGGTGAAGAAATATAATAAAGTTTGTTTTAGAAAAATAATTTAAGTGAGGATAATTTGGTAATTAGAAGAGTTTGTTAGGAAAGTTTAGAAGAGGCTATAAATAGGAGGGAGTAATAGAGGGTTAGGTTAGAAACCAGAAACAGAGAAACAGAGAGAACGTGAAAGTGCAGCTTTTTGGAGAAAACTGTAGAGTTCTGTAAAATCAACAAAATCCAAGGTAAAGGTGGGACTAGCTTTCTTTAATTCTAAGCACATGAATTCTGAAATTTATTTAATCATGTTGTGGTTGATTTGTGTTGTTTAAGAAATTAGGGTTGAATCAAATTAGGTTGTCAGAAGCTTAGATAATCCATTGAATTAATGTAAAGACTGTTGTATAGGTTGTAGTTAATCAATAGGTGATGTTTCTTATCAATTTTGGGGAGTTTGGATGTCAAAAATTGGGTTTTTGGGGAAAATTTTGAGTTGTTGTTCGTGTTATTCGTCCCCCTGTCCGTCGTCGCTCACCACAGCGAGCGATTATCCTCGCCTCGCGAGTTGCAGATAACTCGCCATGGCGAACACCTTAGGTTGCCTCGCGAGTGACCCCAGTTGTCACTCGCCACGGCGAGCACATGGCAGAGAGCCACTACCCCTTCGCCCCGGCGAGTAACCCCACTTGTAACACCCCGTTTTCCCAAATTAAAAATTTCATAAATAAATCAGAGTATCATATAAAACAGAATGCTACATTTCTTAAATTCTCAAAAAGGGAATAAATAAATATTTATTCTAGTCAAAATTGTTCTAACATCGCAGCGGATAAAATTCAATGTTAACAAATCGTTTTGGCACGCAGGCCTCATAAATACATCTCAACATAAATCAACTGAAAACTTAAATCATAATCAAATACGTAAGGAATAGAAAATAAACATAAAGGTTCCCATCCCGTTACGTATCAGAGCACCTAAGGACACAGTGAGGGTAGCCACTCACAACAGCAACAACAACTAAAGCTTAATCACCTGCACTTGCCCACAAGGCGGCAATTCCAACAGAAGGGGTGAGATTCTCAAAACAAAAACATTAAACATATAATTCAACAATTACGTTTAACAGCATAACTTCATCTTCATATCTCATAACAATAGTCAAGTAACATCTTAAACAACGTCATAATTCAACATCATAGTTCAACTTAATAGTTTGACCTGACAATGCAACTTAGACTCAACTTATGCAACTTAGACATCTTAATCATGCATGTGGTACCATATTGAGTATAAATATACTCCTAGGGCATAAGCCCTCGTCGCTATTGAGCATAAAAATACTCCTAGAGCATAAGCTCTTGTCGCTATTGAGCAAAAGCTCCTAGGGCATGAGCCCTCGTCTCTGGATGAATATGCATGGACTCAACTTCTTAAATCTTAGACACCTCAAAGGAACTCCAATAATTTGGACTATAACATCATAAATCTTATAACTACACATGCAGCTTTTAATTATTAACAAATCATGGCAGCATGGCAGAAATCAACATCACAAACATAGTACAATCGTAAACATTCACATACATCGCCTCTTATAATTCAAAGAAAGCACATACAAATGTATAGGTCACTATAACAACTCAAGCATCAGTTAACGGCTCTACAGGTCGTCTTAATATTTTAGGGCTTGATTCCAATCCAGGGGTAATCTCATAACTAATCGTGCGACAAGAGTCGCATTATTCTAAAGGTAGTCTGATACAGAACTACTCGCTATGGTGAGTGGGATCTCTCGCCTCGCGAACCATCACAGGGGTTACTCGCTACGGCGAGTTGGGTTGCTCGCCTGGCGAGCTCCTGGGTGTTACTCGCTATGGTGAGTAGGTTGTTCGCCTCGCGAATCTTCTAGGGGTTACTCGCTATGGCGAGCTGTTTGACTCGCCTTGCGAGCTGATGATTTACTCGCCGTGGCAAGCTGTCTGCTCGCTGTGGCGAGCGACGACAGAACAGTTACGGGTTTTCGACAATTTTCGCCAAAAACCCCAAATTTCATCATATTAATCTCTAAATTTGTCTAAGGTGATGTATAAAGGTTTCCCTATGACCTGTAAACAGTTTTCTACAACATTGGTACAATTTTTCATCATCTAAACCTCAATTCCTCACTTTTGACCTAATTCTCAAATCCCCAATTCTCATGAATTAAACCTAGAATTTGTTAACTATAATCATGAATTACATGTTCTAATGAAATTGTAATGATAGGCTCACCCTTACCTTAGGAAAATCGAGCAGTAGCCTCTCTGTTTCTTCTCTTCTGTTTTCTCCCAAAACTCTGAATTGTACGTTCTGTACAATTCTAAACCTATTTCCCCCTTTTAAACCTCTTTTTGTTTTATTTTATCTTATTTCCTCACAACTTTATCTAATTCTAAAACAAACCCACAACTTAACATTTATTTTATTTTCAAATCTTATTTTATTAAACAATAAAATAAGTCTCAACCTTCATAAAATCACATAAATCACATAATATTTCAAATATCACTTAATTCACACAAAATCATATAAATATTATCTATACTATATAAAATAATTTAAATAATTAAAACGGGCGTTACACCACTCGCCATGGCGGGTTAAGTAGTAGGTGTCTCGACTTAGTGTCTTTGAACATGTTTCTGTTTTGAATTGGACTTAGGTTTAAATTATGAAGTTGTTGTTGATTAAGTAGTGTATTCCAGTAGTTGTAGTTGACGCGAAGAATCTTTCGTGGATGTTTGATTATGTGCATTATATGCTATGTTGTTGCATGTTGCTCAAGTTGTATTGTTGCATGTTGTTTCCAGTTGTACTGTTGGATAACCATTGGTCTAGGTTGAGGGTTTGATGCACTGTTAATTTGTTAAGTTGGGGGGTCGATGCCCTGTTTAGTCGCATTACGACATCCTGTTGAGAGCTTGATGCTCTGTTGGTACCACATGCATAAATATATTGCATATTGTGGAGTTGTTGTTGTGTCGTTGTATTGTTGAGTTGTTGTTGTTGTTGCATTGTCGAGTTGTCATTTGTTGCATTGTTGAATAGTTGCTATTTGATAACTGAATTTACATGAAGTTCTTTTCAATTAATAAATGTTGTAGTTGTATGTTGATTAAATTCTTATTTTTTAATTTATTGCTTATTTTAAATGAATGTGAAATCTCACCCCTTCTGCTTGAAAATGTTGCTCTTCATATGAGTAACTTGCAGGTGATCAAGAATAGTGCAGATGTGAGTTGATCCTCGTGTCGTCATAGGAGTCTTGCTCTGATATGTAACAAGATGGGGATACCTTTATGTTTCGTTGTTTTTCCTATTACGTAATTTTTTTTAAGATGTTATTGGACCATCTTTAATTGGTATTTTTATTAAGTTGATGATGTTGAGGCCTAGTGCCAAGCTTTGGATTAAAAGTTGAATTTTCCGCTGCGACTTTATTTTAAATATTATAAGCAGGTGTTTTATTTGAAATAGTGGGTTTTAACTCCACTTACGTTGAAATGATTTTGAAATAAAAAGTAATGTGACATCCTGTTTTATGTTGAACTCTGATAAAATTTAGTATTATTTTTATGTTGGGAAAACGGGGTGTTAGACCTTTTGGTGTTACTAATGCGCCGGGAGTGTTTATGGAATACATGAACCGTATTTTTCATGCTTATCTGGATCGTTTTGTTGTGGTGTTTATAGATGATATTCTGATATACTCCAAGTCCGAGAAGGAACATGCCGAGCATTTGAGGATTGCTTTGCAGGTGCTGAAAGAGAAGAAGTTGTACGCCAAGTTACCAAAATGCGAATTCTGGTTGAACAAAGTAAGTTTTCTTGGTCACATTATTTCTAGTAGAGGTATTGTTGTGGATCCATCTAAAATTGATGCGGTATCGCAATGGGAGACCTCGAAGTCGGTTACCAAGATTATGAGCTTCTTGGGTTTAGCAGGTTATTACTGGAGGTTTATTGAAGGATTTTCCAAGTTAGCACTTCTGTTAACTCAGTTGACTTGTAAAGGCAAGGCTTTTGTGTGGGACGTTCAGTGCGAAAATAGTTTTAACGAATTAAAGAAGCGTTTGACGACAGCTCCGATTTTAATACTACCAAAATCTAATGAGCAATTTGTTGTATACTATGATGCGTCTAAGTTGGGTTTAGGCGGTGTGCTTATGCAGGATAATAAAGTAGTAGCTTATGCATCAAGACGGTTGATAATTAACGAACGTAATAATCCTACTCATAATCTGGAGTTGGCTGTAGTGGTTTTTGTGCTTAAGATTTGGAGACATTATTTGTATGGTTCTAGATTTGAGGTGTTCAGCGATCATAAGAGTTTGAAGTATTTATTTGACCAGAAAGAATTAAATATGAGACAGCGAAGGTGGCTTGAATAGCTAAAGGATTATGATTTTGGGTTGAATTACCATCCGAGTAAGGCTAATGTTGTTGCAGATACTTTACGTAGGAAAACTTTACATATGTCTGCTATGATGGTTAAAGAGTTGGAATTATTAGAACAGTTCAGAGACTTGAGTTTGGTTTGTGAAGTGTCGTCAAAGAGCGTGAAACTGGGAATGTTGAAGATCACCAACGAATTTTTGGATAGTATCAAAGAAGCTCAGATAGAAGATGTGAAGTTGGTAGACTTAATAGTTGGAAGGAATCAGACTGATGATGGTGACTTTAAGGTTGATGATCAAGGAGTATTGCGATTTCGAAATAGGATTTGTATTCCTGACGATGCTAAGATGAGAAAGATGATTCTGGAAGAAAGTCACAAAAGTAATTTGAGTATTCATCCGGGAGCTACAAAAATGTATCATGATTTGAAGAAGTTGTTTTGGTGGTCCGGGTTGAAGCGTGATGTGGCACAATTTGTTTAAGCATGTTTAACCTGTCAGAAGTCAAAAGTTGAACATCAGAAGCCTGCTGGATTATTGACACCTTTAGATGTTCCAGAATGGAAGTGGGATAGCATATTCATGGATTTTGTGACTAGTTTACCGAATACTCCAAAGGGAAATGATGCGATTTGGGTAATTGTGGATAGACTGACGAAGTCGGCTCATTTTATTCTGATCAACATTAGTTTTCCTATACCTCAGTTAGCAAAAATCTATATCCGTGAGATTGTGAAGCTGCATGGTATTCCAACAAGTATTGTATCAGATAGACATTCAAGATTTACTTCTAGATTTTGGAAGAGCTTGCAGGAAGCGTTGGGTTCTAAGCTGAATTTGAGTTCGGCGTATCATCCACAGATTCAGTCGCTGAAGGACTTGTTAAGAGTTTGTGTGCTTGAGCAGGCAAGAACTTGGGATAGTCATCTGTCATTGATCGAGTTCACTTACAATAACAGTTACCATTCTAGCATTGGAATGGCATCGTTCGAATCGTTGTATGGCCGGAGATGCAGAACTCCGTTGTGTTGGTACAAGTCCGGTGAGAGTGTGGTACTAGGACCTGAGATTGTCCAACAGACTACTGAGAAGGTTAAGTTAATTAGAGAAAAGATAAAAACGTCGCAGAGTAGGAAGAAGAGTTATCATGATAAGCGTAGGAAAGATCTTGAGTTTCAAGAAGGAGACCATGTGTTTTTGAGAGTCACTCCTATGACCGGTGTTGGACGAGCGCTGAAATCGAAGAAGTTGACTCCAAGGTTTATTGGCCCGTATCAGATTTTGGAAAGAGTTGGGAAGGTTGCGTATAGAGTGGGTTTACCACCGCATCTATCAAATTTACATAATGTATTTCATGTGTCATAACTTCAGAAGTATGTTTCAGTCCATCTCATGTGATTCCAAGAGATGATGTGCAAGTGAGAGACAACCTCACGATCGAGACCTTACCAGTGAGAATTGAAGGCCGTGAAGTGAAGAAGCTAAGAGGCAAGGATATAACCCTTGTCAAAGTTGTTTGGGAAGGAGCGGCTGGTGAAAGTTTGACGTGGGAGTTGGAAAGTACGATGTTAGAGTCGTATCCAGAGTTGTTTGAGAAAGGTAAATTTTCGAGGACGAAAATATTCTAAGTGGGGGAGAGTTGTAACACCCTATTTTTATTTAATTAATTATTTTATCGAGTTTGGAGTCTTTTATTAATTTATTTGATTAAATGTGGTATGTGATGTTGTGTGATGATTTTTGATAATTATTATTAAGTTGTTTTGTGATATTTGGTGAAGAAATATAATAAGATTTGATTAGAAAAATAATTAAATGAGGATAGTTTGGTAATTAGAGGAGTTTGTTAGGTAAGATTAGGAGAGGCTATAAATAGAAGAGAGTAATAGAAAATTAGGGTTAGAAACCAGTAACAGAGAAACAGAGAGAACATGAAAATACAGCTTTTGGGAGAAAAGAGGAGAAACCTGTAGAGTTCTGTAAAATCAACCAATCCAAGGTAAGGGTGGGACTAACCTTCTTTAATCCTAAGCATATGAATTCTGAAATAGATTTGATCATGTTATTGTTAATTTGTGATGTCGAAGAAATTAGGGTTGAATCAAATTAGGTTGCTAGAAACCTAGATAATCCGTTGAATTAATGTAAATAGTTGTTGTTTAGGTTGTAGTTAATCAGTAGGTAATGTTTCCTATTAATTTTGGGAGTTGGGATGTCAAAAATTAGGTTTCTGGGGTAAATTTTGAGTTGCTGTTCGTACTGTTCGTCATCCTGTTCGTCGTCGCTCGCCACAGCGAGCGATCACCCTCGCATCGCGAGTTGTAGACAACTCACCATGGCGAGCACCTTTGGTCGCCTCGCGAGTGACCCCAATTGTCACTCGCCATAGCGAATGCATTGCTCGCAACGGCGAACTCTTGGTAGGGAGTTAGGCCTTCCTCGCCACGGCGAGTTGGCCAGCAAGCGTCGCATCTTGTGTCTTTTCACATATTTCTGTTTCGAGTTGCACTTAGGTTTGGATATGAACTTGTTGATAATTAAGTCGTATATTCCAATAGCTGTAGTTGACATAAAAAACTTTTTGTGGATGTTTGATTATGTGCATTATGTGCTATCGTCGTTGCATTTGTTTCAAGTTGTCTTGTCGCATAACCATTGTCTTGTCACCCCTTCTGTTTATAATGTTGCATCTACGTGGGTAACGTGCAGATAACCAGGAGTAGTTGCTGATGTGAGTTGATCCTCATGTCGTCATAGGAGTCTTGCTTATGTTTTGTTTTTCCTTATTACGCAACTTTTATAAGGAGTTGTTGGACCATTTTAATTTGGTATTTTTATTAAGTTGGTGATGATGAGGCCTAGTGCCAAGTTTTAAACTAATAGTTGAACAAATTTTTCCGCTGCGACTTTATTTTAAATATTATAAGCAGGTGTTTTATTTGAAATGGTGGGTTTTAACTCCACTTACGTTGAAATGATTCTGGAATAAATGTAGTGTGACATCCTGTTAATGTTGGACTCTAATAAATTTAAGTATTATTTATATGTTGGGAAAACGGGGTGTTACAATAATGTTCTTAGCTTTCAAATTGTATTGAACCTTTTCTTTTTCATATTTGGTCCAAAGAGGTCTTGGTTTATTCACCACAACATTATTTACTAAATGTGTAGGAATAAATGGACCATTTTCAATAGCATCCCAAATATCACAATCAACTCCCTCAATGAAAATTTTATTTCTCTCTTTCCAATAAGCATACCTTTCACCATCAAAGTGCCTTTTTTATGATTTGGAAGGACTAATGTCCTTTGCCTACGTACCCGTGAGGGATCAAAACCTCGTAGTTCAGGGTAGAAATTTCGTTTGATTTGTTTTGTATTTTTTATTTGTTTTTGAAAAGGTTTTAATATTAAAAGAAAAGACTCAAGGTAGAATTAATTTGACTGAAGTTTGATTAAGAAAATAAAAATAAGAGGGATCACTTGACTTGAGATTCAAGGTTTATTTTATGAAAATATTTTTGTGAATTAAACTAAATTTAAAACTAATGGAACAAAAAATAAAACATAGGAATTTTGTGGTGACGTTGGATCACCACAAAAACCTTTAACCTAAACTATGTATAAAGCATAAAAAAGGTAAAAAGACACACACACACACACCGTTTTTATTCATGATGTTTACAATGACCTAGGATACATTCTAATTCATGTGCAATAAAAATATAAATGACGAAAATAAACAAATATGCATGAATAAATAATAAACCTAAACTAAAAATGCATGAATTATTTACATTAGCCTAACATACATTCTAAATCCCATGTGATAAAAGTAAATGACAAAAAATAACTATGGACAAATAAATGAATGATAAATATGCAACCCAATCTAATAAATATAAAAATAATAAAGTGCAAAAGAAATAAAAAATGCAAGAGAAGTTAAAATGTATGAAGAAAGAAAAATAAAGAAAATGAGATGCAAAAGGGGGTGCAGGCAGTAAGCAGGGGTATGCAAATGTTAAAAAAAGAATTGGGCCTTAAAGAGCTAAAAGGGTGCAGATTAAATCCAAGCCGTTTGATTGAAATCATACGTCCTTGGTTTGATCTCAAGATAAAGTATCATCGGTTATCGGATTAGGATCTGATGATCAAATGGGACGAGTGTGCACGTTTGTGTGTGAACCCTCGCACACAAAATCGAAATGGCTTATAAATACCCAACCTTTCCTTTTTTTCTTTCATTTTCTTCTTTTTTTCCTCTCTCTTCTCTTTCTCACTCTAAAATTCTCTCCTTTGTTTTCTTTCTTCTTCTCCGACGTGGAGAAGGTCGGAGAGTTTTACCGACGCAGTGGTCGGCTCCCAGATGCAGCGCCGCCGCCGCCGGAAACCTCCTTTTATTTTATTTTTTGATTTTTTCGAACAGTTTCTTCCCTTCTATTCGATTCTTAACCCAAAAATCTCAAACAAAATTCACAAAGGCTTGGACCTAGAAACAGAAGTAAAACAAAAAAATACTACCTTTTGATATGAAATCGGCTCGGCTTATGTGTTTGGACCGACTTGATTTGGTCTTGATCTGGTACGAATTTGGAACAGTCGCATGGTAATGTTGTGTTTGTGAAGCGGTGGACGTCTGGTTGATGAGGATGACGGTTTCGTTACTGTTGGTGTGTGTTACGGTTTTGAGGCTTCACTGGTTTGGATTTTGAGATGTATGGGTGTTTGTTGTACGATGGTGATGGCTTGGTTGAACGATTGAGTTTTGTTGTGATTGTGGTTTGTAATGGATTCGATTTTGAGATAATCTTGATTGGTAAAGATGATTTATAGGTTTGGTTGTGATTGGTGTTGCAATTTGTTTTGATGTGTATGTGATGTTTGTATTGGAAAATATTGTGTTTATGTTACTGGTTTCTTGCAGGTTATGATTGTTTGTCTTTGAAATTGGTTCACGAATTGGCCTTTGGGATTTGCAGATTGTTTTGTGGATTTCGGCCCCCTCAATTGTGTATGCTGGGTTTTTGTTTTATATTGACAGGTTTAGGGTTTTTAAAAAGAAACTGAATCCCTTGGCTTGTGGAGAAAGAGAACGTATTTGTTCTGAACTTTGGCACAAAATGTGACGTGCTGGACAATATTTCTCGACATTGATTGTTTTGGACTTATCTATAACTTAAAAATAAAAATAAATAAAAAGCGATAAATACTAATAAATTAAAAATTAAAAGATAAAAATGATGAATAATAATAAAAATAAATAAAAGATGGAAATAGATTGAAATAAAAATTAAAAGGACTAATAATAATAAAAAGTGTGAAGAGGGCCTGAATCGGAACCAAAAAATGAGGTATTTTAAAATACCTCTGCCGAAATTTTCATTGAAAAGACAAAGAATATTCAGGGTCAGACGGCGTATGAATGTAGGGTCTTAGGTCAAAAATTGGGGTATGACAAATAGGTTTCAATATGTTGGCTATGGTTTTAGTGATATTTTTTAAGGTAACATTGCATAGGGAAATAGGGCGAAAATCACTGGGATGAAGGGGGTTATTATGCTTTAGGATAAGGCATATGTTAGTGTTATTGAAAGGGATGGGGTCAGCATTATGGTTAAGAACATCTAAAGCTGTTTTTGTCAACTCCTCACCAATAATATCCCAATATTGGTGATAGAATAAAGCAGGAAGGCCATCAGGGCCTGGAGCAGCCAAACTCTTCATGTCTCTAATAGATGAGAAAACTTCCTTCATAATAATTTTTTGGTCTTCATCCTTTGTCCAGACTAATTCAACTTTTGGCCGGAATTTTTGGATATGCCTGCAATGAAAGTTAGTAGAAAAATCCAGCATAATAGGACAGTGATCCGAACCAAACCTAAGTAAATGGGTATTATTGTGGTTGGGGAAATTAGAGGTCCGCCCTTTAGAGGTTACGTATCTGTCTAATCTAGCCTTAATGTGGTGATTGTTCTGTTGCTTATTGGCCCATGTGAAATCATCCCCTTTGTAAAAGGTCATGAAGATCACATAGGTTCATGGAGCTTTGGAATTTTGTCACAATAATACTATCAATAGGGTTTCCCCCTAATTTTTTACTATTGTGAAGAACAATATTAAAGTCCCCAAAGACCAGCCAGTTTGGGTGGGTATTAATAGTAGAAAGATCAGTGATAAGATTGCAAGTTTTAAACTTATCATGCTGCTTAGAGTGCGCATAAATCTCAGTCCCCCTCCACTTAATATTACTATCATAATTATAGGCAATAAAATCAGTATAGTTCAAATCATAATGCTTTATTTCAATATGAATCATATCCTAATTCCAAAGCAACGCTAAACCACCAGATTTGGCTTTACCATTGGATGTACCATCAACAATAATTGACTGGTACACATCCTTAAAAGAAGCTAAAACATGAAAAAATTTACTGGTTTTTTTGGTCTCCATAAGAAAAATAATGTCAGGTTTAGAATCAGAGATGAGCCCCTTAAGGGTTCTGACTGTCACGAAGTTACGTACCCTTCCCCTGACAGTTCCATGATATGATTTTCATGGCTCCTGGCTGGCCTGCTTAGCAGGACTTGCCATTAATTTGTTTTCCAAAGATAGGTGCTCAACTTTCAATCTCTTAGCAGCTAATTCTTCAGTTTGTTCTAGGTGTCCATATGATTCATATGTGAAGTTTTGTGTGGTATGTGCAGGGCTGGTCATCATTGCTTTGTAGTTGAACCTGCTGTCTTCATTAGTAGCTTGATTTACTTATGTATTATGTTGGTTTTCATGTTGTCTTTTCATATTTTTTGTGAGGAGTTCTTCATTAGGAGAGTCCTTAATTTGTAAATCAGCCAGTTGGGAGAGGGGTTCTTTAGGAACAGGTGGACTATTGTTACCAAAATTTCTACCTTGTGTAGGGTTGCTTTAATATTTTATGTCCTTTACATCCATGATTCTTCTTTCATAGTGAAATCATCTAATCCAGGGTCCTAGAGGGTTCAGGTTACCCATTTCAAGAGTTGGGTTCGGACATCACTTATCTCCATGACCAATTAGACCATAAGTGAAGCAAACAAGGGGTAAGTTTTCATACCTATAATCAATCTAATTAGTACCATCAACAGGGTTACCTATATGGATTCCAGTAGTGAGGGGGTTTTTGATGTCAATCACCACCTTGATCTTAACTATAATATTTTTCCCGGGGTATTCATAGAGTTCTATTAATTCAACTTTTGCCATTAAAGCACTTAGGCTCTCACCCATCAATTTGGTCTTGCAGTGAGAAGGTAATCCCCATAGTTGGACCCAAACCGGAATTTGATCAAAATTGATGGATTTAGGATCTTCTTTTTTGTCCCATGCTTTTACCACCAACCAACAATTTCTTAACATCCGAGGGTTGCCAAGCAAGATTCTGTCTTGGTCAGATTTTTTCTCCATAAAAAACTGGTGTAAATTGCCTTATAATTCCTATATTTTTAATCCTGCAAGTGCGCCCCATATGTTTGTGAGGCCAATGTTCATGGCACTGACCGGGACTATCTTGTTAGAGATGATTTTACCTAAAAGGCTTCTCTTGCATGTCTATAAACCTTTCTGGATGATGTTTTCAGGGTAGACAAAGAACCCAGTGAGGGGGCTAGCAGGTGATCAGTTTTAGTAGTGTGACTGTTGTTTTCTGTGCTTGTAGGAGTAGAGATGTTGGGTGTGTTTTGGAATAAGGATGATGTCTTTTGGGGAGTAGGCTCTGGAAAGAAGGGCCATGACTGGATGAGGGGTGGTCATAAAGGATTCTCATTGTAGTGTCTTCGACGCAAGCTACAACAAATTTGTTCTTGTGATGATCTTTATTATTTCTTGAGAGACTCAAGTTGTTTGGGTATGTAGATGTCATGATTCTCAGGTAAAGGAATGGTAGAAAGAAAGAAAGAGGATGAAGCAACAAACTATGATAAGTTATATTATAGGTTAGAGGAAAAATAACGATAAGGTACCTAACAAGATCTAAATCATCTATAGAGGGAAAAACAAAGTAATCTCAGAAAACTAAGAAGAACAAGAAAAGGAGGGTGAAATAGGATAACAGTGTTGGAACAAGGGTGTTCAGCAATACCACTTTTAAGTTTTGATGATAACAAAATATTAAAAATTGTCAATTGAATATGCTAATATTTGTTTAAGTGTGCAGGATCTTAATCAAGATTTCAATCTTAGAAAGCATTATGTTAGAACAAATTAAGAACAAAATTCCTGGGAAGTTTGTTGCTTGTGATTCTGAAGTTCTAGAGAGTCTGAAGAATCATCAGAAGCTGTTTCGAGAGGTGCTGAAGACTCAAAGAAATCTGAAGAACCAAAGAGCGTCTGACAGTTCTGAAGACAGTCTGAAGAGCTACAGAGAGTCTGAAGACTGCAACTGAAGGCATTTCGATGCATAAGAAACGTTCATTTGTAGTAACGGCTAGCTTTAAAGTCAACGTAAGCATGGGATGCTCAACGACAAAAATGCAGAATAGGACAGAGTACGTTGTATGAACTCTGTTTCCACTACTCCACTACCTCGTACATTTGGCAGCTGTGTCTACCGGTAATTCGCCTCAAAAGGAATGGGATTCAAAATCTGTATTTGAAGGACTATTACCATATCAAGCAACAAATCAACAACTATTGATCAAGCTTCCAGAAGTCTTTGTGATGTGCTGGATTGTCTCAATGTCTCTTTCCAATTCCTATATAAAGGATAGAAGACTTAAAGAATAGGTTGAACTCTACAACTGAAAAACTACGCTATCAAGCTATTGTATTCTCTCTGAGTCAAGCCAAAAACACATCAACAACTTAGGAAATTCTTACAAATTGTATATCCTAGAATTTCTAAGTTAATCAGAAAACAGAGTCTCTTTGTTTTGTAATTGGAACACGTTTGATTGTTTATCAAGTGTTCAAACTCTATTCAATTTTCTGTAAATTGTGTAAGAAGTCTCTTGGTTGTGTCCTTGAGCAAAGAAGTCTCTTAGTTGTGTCTTTGAGCATTGGAAGTCTCTTGCCTGCGTGCTTGAGCATTGGAAGTCTCTTACTGTGTGTTTGAACAACTTGTAATTGTTAATTACATTTTAGTGAAACTCTCCTTGGAAGTGCAAGGGGGACATGACTACTTCCGGTTTGTGGAAGGAACCTGTATAATTGCTTGTGTTCTCTCTTTCCATTATCTCTTTATTATTTCCGCTGCGACAGACTCTGGTCTTCCATCAAGTCCTGAACTCTTTCATACTCTGATCCTGGAAAACAGATTCTTACTCTTCAAGAGTTGCGAAAAATTTAACACAATTCAACCCCCCTTCTTGTGTTTTTCTCACCTTCAGTTGGTATCAGAGCTCCGACTCTATTGTCATAACACTTAACCGTGTAACAGTAAAGATCCAAAGAAAAACATGTCTTCCGGTGAACCTTCTACTTCTGGTGGATCCAGTAACAACAATAAGAAAGCTGATTCTGGAAAAATTCCAAAGTTTAATGGTGATCTTGAAGAACTTTCTTGGTGGAAAACCAACTTCTACAGCTATGTCATGGGTCTTGGTGAAGAACTTTGGGACATACTAGAAGATGGTGTTGATGACTTGGAACTTGATGACGAAGGTGCTGCTATTGATCGTAAGAAACACATTGCCGCTTAGAAGAAGAGCTACAAGAAACATCATATCATCAGAGGAGCTCTTGTCACAACTATTCCAAAGTCTGAATAGATGAAGATGAGTGACAAATCCACTGCTAAAGTCATGTTTGCTTCTCTTTGTGCAAACTATGAAGGGAGCAAGAAGGTCAAGGAAGCTAAAGCTCTTTTATTGGTTCATCAGTATGAGTTATTCAAGATGAAGGAGGATGAAAGCATTGAGCAGATGTACTCAAGGTTTCAAACTCTAATATCTGGACTTCAGATACTGAAAAAGAGTTATATAGCTTATGACCATGTTAGAAAGATACTGAGGAGCCTACCCTCTAGATGGAGACCAAACGTTATTGCAATTGAGGAAGCTAAAGATTTAAAAACCCTGAGTGTTGAAGATCTTGTCAGTTCTCTCAAAGTTCATGAGTTAAGTCTCAATGAACATGAATCTGCAAGAAAGTCAAAAACCATTGCTTTAAAGTCAAAGGGAAGATCCTCAAAGGCTCTCAAAGTTGATGAGTCTGAAAATGAATCTTCTTCTTCTGAAAGCTCTGAGGAAGATCTTGATGTTGCTAAAGAAATGGCTATGCTTTCAAGCAAAATGCAGTACCTGGCCAAGAAGAACAAGAAGTTTCTAAGTAAGAGGAGTGGTAAGGGTTTCAAGAAGGAAGAACAGAAAGGTTGATTTAACTACAAGAAGCCTGGACACTTTATTGCTGATTGTCCAGAGTTGCAGAAAGAGAAATCCAAATCTAAGAAGCCAACCTTCAAATCAAACAAGTTCAAGAAGCAACTCAAGAAAAGTCTGATGGCTATCTGGGAGGATCTTGATAATGAGTCAGAGTCTGATGAAGATGATGTTGATGGTGAAGCTAATGTAGCTGTTGGTTTAATGGCTACAACTGAACCAATTGAAGAAGCACCTAATGCTGAATCAAACACAGACTCTAGGAGTGAGACTGAGGTATTTTCTAAACTCACAAGATCTGAATTAGTTGATTCTATCAAAGAACTTCTTGGTCACTATGAGACCAAATCCACTGAGTTGAGGAAAGTCAAACAACAGCTTGATAAGTTGTTGAAAAAGCATGACTCAACTATGTCAGAGATGGACATTTTAAAGAAAGAAAATGATTCCTTACTGATCAAGAAGTGTAGCTGTAAATACTTGAGTGAGTAGGATGCTGCTCTACAAGAATTTATTGCTACTGGAATTGATAGATCCAGGGTAGCATCTATGATCTATAGCACATATCAGAACAGAGGACAAGGTCTTGGATTCATTGGAGGCAACTCAAATGAAGTGATCCTGAAACCTGGTCCTTATGGCGCCAGAGAAGCATTGAAAAGTCACTTTGTGAGTGAGTCTGAAGAAGTCAACACAGTGACTCATTCATAACCTAAAGCTTCAAGTTCTAAAGTAATGACAAAGTCAAAACCACAGAACCTAAAGCCAAAGGTACTGAACAACTTTGAACCTAAGGCTTCAAGGATTCAGATTCTGAAGAAATCAGATTCTGGTAAACAGACTCTGAAGAAACCAGAGTCTGAAAAACAAAAGCCTAAGTTTCAAAGAAGAGAAACTATGAAAGGTAAGTTGGATCCTAAACTAAAAGGTTATGAACCTAAAGTTTGGAGGAAAACAATACCAAGGACCTCAAGACACACAACACAAAGGGGATTCTATGGCTCAAGGACTAACCCCAGAGGACCCATAAAGATATGGGTACCTAAGTCTGAAATTGTTGATAATGCAGGTATGTCTAAAAGGACAAGAAAGGCAGAAGGCCTAGTACCTGGAAAGTGGCTGCTCGCGACACATGACGGGAGAAAAGTCTATGTTCCTAACCCTGACCATGAAATACGGAGGAACTGTGGGACTTGGAGGAAACCAGACTGGCAAAATCATTGGTACTGGAACCATTGGTAATTCTCTAATCTCAATTAATAATGTGTGGTTTGTAGATGGACTCAGACATAACCTATTGAGCATAAGTCAATTGTGTGACAGTTGTTATGATGTTTTGTTTAATAAGAACAACTACACAGTAGTCAACAAGGATGATCAATCCATAGTTTTCAAGGGGAAGAGAAGAAACAATGTTTACAAAATTAAATTCTCTGAGCTGGTTGAGCAGAAGATAGTTTGTCTTCTATCAATGGGTGATAAGAAATGGTTGTGGCACAGACGGTTGGGACACGCAAACTGGAGGTTAATCTCTAAGCTCAACAAGTTGCAACTAGTCAAAGGCTTACCAGACATTGACTATCATTCAGATGTTCTCTGTGGAGCATGCTAGAAAGGGAAAATTGTTAAAAGCTCTTTTAAACCAAAAGAAATTATTTCTACCTCCAGACCCTTGGGACTACTTCACATTGACTTATTTGGACAAGTCAGTACTGCATCCTTATATGGAAGTATATATGGATTAGTCATTGTTGATAATTACAGTAGATGGGGTTGGGTTAAGTTTTTGAAATCTAAAGATGATTCATATTCTGTGTTTAGTAAATTCTGCATCCAAATACAATCTGAAATAGAATTGAAAATTTTGAAAGTCAGAAGTGATCATGGAGGAGAATTTGAAAATGAGCCATTTGAACTTTTTTGTGAAAAACATGGAATTATACATGAATTATCTGCTCCTAGAACTCCACAACAAAATGGGGTTGTAGAGAGAAAGAACAGAACCTTACAAGAAATGGCAAGAACCATGATCCATGAGAACAATCTGGCTAAACATTTTTGGGCAGAAGCAGTAAACACAACATGTTATGTTCAGAACAGGATCTACATCAGACCCTTGTTGAACAAAACAGCATATGAACTCTTTAAAAGCAGGAAACCTAACATATCTTATTTTCATCAGTTTGGATGTACATGTTATATTCTGAACAATAAAGTCTATCTAAAGAAATTTGATGACAGAATAGTTACGAGAATACGACAGTTTTCACCAAAAATCCCAATTTTCACCATGTTTCTCCCCTAATTCAACTACAATGATGTACAATGGTTACCTATGATTTGTAAACAGTTTTCTACATCAATGATACAGTTTCTCATCAATTAATCATCAATTCACCACTTTTTAACCTAATTCCCAAATTCTCAAAACTAATCCTACAACTTGTTAAATGCAATTAGATGAATTACAGACTGAATAAAATTGTATGCTAGGCTCACCCTTACCTTAAATTATCGGACAACAGCCTCTCTTCTTAGGTTCCCTTCTTCTCTTGTCTTCTCCCTTTTTCTCCAAAAACCAGTTGTTTCACGTAAAAACTATTCTCACCTATTTTTCTCCTATTTATTCCTCAACCCTCTTTATCTTATTTCACTTAATCCCTCATAACTCTATCTAATTCCAAAACAGCCCCACAACTCTATATTTATTTTATTTTCAAATCTTATTTTATTAAACAATAAAATAAGTCACAACACCTCATAAAATCTCTAAAATCACATTAAATCATATAAATATATTCTATACTTTATAAAATAATTTAAATAATCAAAATGGGCGTTACAGCAGGACTCCACCATCCGTTCAGAAGTGCTTTTGTTTCAGTCAAAATGTTAAATTCTCGTTGGTCTGGTTTTAAATGATAGTATCCAAGTGCCAATGGAATGAGGTCCATACCTTGACACTTCAATACCATCATTTAAACGAAGCCAACAAGAATTTAACATTTCGAATGGAACAAAGGCACTTTTGGACGAATGTTGGAGTTCTGTCATTTAACAATTTTGAATTGCCACATCCAGAGTAACACAATTGTTGTAGTTGGAAGGTGCATTCCCTACCTAATCACGACCGCCACCTAATCACGATCTTTTGGCGGAATCAGACTTTTGATGATATCTTCAGTTGATCTCACCAACATTGCTCGCATATCGATCCACTGGAACATGATGTGCTCCCAAAACATGGTCGTCACGTTTTCGTCGTTCGTCAATTCTATCCAAGTGAATGATACTCTTCCATCGTCGAGCGTTGGACGTTTATACCGAACATATTCCACCTTCCTTGTGTCTCGGGGGTTGACTCCTTTGTTGAATTCATCCAGCTGATCCTTGAGACCTCTTAGCGTTATACAAAGACACTGAACCTTCAACCTCTGAGGTTCTCCGCCGTTGAATTGTGCACGAACGTCGATCCACCTGGCCA
This sequence comes from Medicago arabica, assembly GCA_946800305.1. Lineage (NCBI taxonomy): Eukaryota > Viridiplantae > Streptophyta > Magnoliopsida > Fabales > Fabaceae > Medicago > Medicago arabica. Next base: position 27,695,918 of record OX326966.1, read on the forward strand.
TTGTTTCAAATCTACACAATAAGAAATTAAAAATAATCAATGAAAATTCTCTAAAACAAACCCTAAATCTAAAATAATTCTCTAAAACTCAAAACCTACAACATAAACATGCAAACATCTAAACATTGAAGCAACACAGGTCATTTTCATGTAAACATTGTATGATTTCTTGCCAAAAAAACCAATATTTAAACAAACCCTAACCCTAAAAAATTTCTAATTTAAGAGAAAAAATCTAACATATAAACATAAAAGGTTAATGGTGTTTGATTATGAAAACTTACTTGTTATTGGAGTGTTGTTTGATTTGAACTTGAAGGAATTTTGGATTTGGTGATTTTAGAGAGATTTTGGAGAATTTTTCAGATTTTAGATGAGAAATGAGGAAATGAGGTGTTCTGCCTTGTCTTAGATAGGACGTAGCGTGAGTTAACTAATGCACAATTTTACACGTGCGTTAGTTAACATGCGCAGGGGTAAAATTGGCATGGCTGTAGGGTGGGAGTATTTTGTGCAGAGTAAAGAGCGGTATTCAAACTATTTGCATACCCCTACTTCATACTATGATCCAACGATCTTTTTTTTTTCACCGCAAATATCCATGGTATGAAAAATTATGATGAGAGACTACTACCTTGACTTTCATTTCAATATAAAATACTACTTAATCAAAATTTCATTTTTTACCTTGTGTTTTGCACAATTGTTCGTTGCTATTAGGGGTGGGAACAGGTCAAGCCGTCCGACAGGGGCCTACGGCCTAGCCTATTTAAAGCCTAGCTCAGCCCAGCTCGTTTATTAACAAGGTCAGGCTCAAGCTTTTTATAAGGCTTATATAATTAAACAGGCCAGGCTAAGGCTTGCAAAAAAGCCTATTAAGCCCGTCAGGCCGGCCTATTAAGCTTTTTATATATAATATATCTTCCATTATTGATATTTTTTAAGTTTTTTTCTTAAACACAAGCTTTCATATGATTGGTTATTTAGTAGTTGATATATTAGTGTTATTAGACCTTCGTAAGAATTCATTATTTAGTAGCTAACATATCTGTGTGCTTTAGGCCTTAATAAGTTATGGCATATTTAGGAGTAGGCTTACATGTGTTGCCTGGCCTTAGAATAAAATAGACTTTTAAATAGGCTTTCAAGCTTCATAACGCCTTTAAAAAGGTCAGGCCAGGCCTCGAAAATGAGCCTATGACGGATAATAGGCCAGGCTCAGGCCTATAACTTTTAAAGTAGGTCAGGCTTAGACCTTACAAAGCCCGGTCCGGCCTAGCCCATTTCCACCCCTAGTTGCTATAGACATTTACAAGGTTTATTCTATGAAGACACATTTTTTAGTTTCCTAAATCTCTTGATTCATAAACATAGATATATTACAAGAGGTAATCATCAACATACCTCAAATAGGATTATCTCCGATTAAAGAAATAAACATTTACAAGGTTTATTCTATGAAGACACGGTTTTTAGTTTCCTAAATCTCTTGATCCATAATCATAGAAATATTGCTGGAGGTAATCATCAACATATCTCAAATAGGATTATCTCCGATAAAAGAAATAAACAAGAAAATGAAGAGAAAAAAAATTGCACAAACAAGAAAATGAAATATTAGCGAGAAGAGATATATTGAATATTCTTTAAACATTGCATTGCTTCCCACTTCACAAGAATCATCAAAATCTACCTCTTAACATAGTATAATTAAGAATAACATGTTGCATAAATATTTTCCTCTTATATGCCAAGTTTCCCTCCAACCCTTTATTGATCAAATATATAAGCTTTCAAAGCTAGGGACTTCATGACTCAAGCTTTAGAGACAAAGTGTTCTGCCACAAGACGACGCAAAATCTTGCCAGTGGCTGTCTTGGGCAAAGAATCAGTAATGAAAACCTTTTTGGGAACTTTAAAAGATGTGAGATTCTTCTTGCAATATTTTAGCACCTCTTCAGCATCAATGTTTGATCCTTCTCTTGGAATGATTGCACAATGTATCTGTTCAAAGGTATAACATATTAACAACATAAAAGTTAATATATGGATGTTATAAGCATACTCCGAATATAATAATACTATACCAAATAGAACAGTATTCAATGAACCTAAAAATTAGTTTTTTTGTTTATAAATATGACAGGAGGGAGATAATAGTAATCCAAACAAAAAAAATCTACAACGATTTTTAAATCTTTTCATTGCCCTTATTTACTCAATTTTTCTTGTTGCAGTTAAAACAAAAAGTTTAATTTTGATCCAAGTAAAAAGAATATATTTGAAGTCAAACACTTTCAATGATTGAAAGTGTATAATTGACAATGTCTAAACTAATTACTAAAATTTGTAAATAATGAATTTTTTAAGTTTATTTTCAAGATATTAAAAACAATTCAGAATATATTTTTTTGTCATTGCATTGAGAATCACGCAAACACATATGGGCTGTGAGTTGATGCTAGGTAACATGTTTTCCTTAATAAGAAAGACATCAAAGAGATTTATGAAATATGATTTCAATAATACACGAAATGCTTTTGAAGTTATCATCATCAATAATAGAACAACAGTTTCATGTGACACGGTATTGTGATGTTAAAAAAATAAGAATGGAATATATTGTCAACCAGAAGAGTTTTCTTGTACGCCACATCTTGTAAATATAAGTCTCACTCGAAACAGGATTCCCTGCTGTTACAGTAGGGTGCTGTAATCGATTACAGCTGTATGATCACAATTGAACGATCAAGATTGTTTTAACTAAAATCACACTGTTTCAATCTCAACCGTTTGATCTGAGATGAACAGTTGAGATTTGAAACTGTGTGTAACTGTGGTCGTTTTCTACGGTAGAGAAACCTATCCATCTTATTGCATGTTTGGTTCACTTTTAGGACGGTTATAATTTGAAGTAAAGATTTTTATACTTAATTTTATTGTGTTTACTCACTTTTATGTTACCTTATGCAAATATAAGTCATTTTATATTAAACTTACTTTTTAACTAAAATTAATTGCATCAAAATCATTATCTTACTGTATAATCAATCATTTTTATATTAACCCGAAGCAGAGTGTATGATATTTGAGTGATGAATGTAAAAATTTCAGTACCACAAGAACCATGAGATCAATTTGGCTTTTAGGTAAACGTAGGAACTCACTCATGCAAAAATTAGAAGTGACAACAGTACTATATGTAGTGACTATGGAACAAAGTTTGCTTGCTATTATTCTTGTAAATTATGAGTACCTTTCATGTGATATCTATTGGGGACTTAGGACAAAGTTGCATGGTGATCAATTATCGAAAAACATGTTACATGATGATCAATAACTAGAAATGAATTGATATCACTCAAACAAAACAAAAGAAAACTGGAAATAGTAGGACCAGATATACTCTAGCCAATTGTTCAAAGTTGGATTGCGAGCATCTTCAATAGGGAGTCTTTAATGGTTCCTTACTTAACAATGATCACTCTATGTTAAAGACCACTCAATGAAAGAAGTAAAAAAAAGAGTTCTTATTAAGTAATTATACAATGACTCTCTCTCTTAAGCAACTAACTGTTCCATGTTTAACAAAAATGGTTAATTAAGTAAATGGTCCAGGTAAATATTCAAATTTTTTTTTAATCCTTACAAAATAAAATCATATTTTTTAGGTCCTTTAAAATTTTCCGTCAATATTTTTAGTCCTTGTAAAATTTTTCCATCAACATTTTTAGTCCTCATAATTTTTATTTTTTTTTGAAGAAGCTAAAATGAAATATATAACCACCACAAAAAGTTCTACCTAGCATAAGGCATGCCGGTAGAAAAAGAGTTTATACACTATTTACAAGGGTCGTCTAAGTCCCCATAAAAATTTTACGTCAGCATTTTTGATCCCTAAAATATTAAAGGGAAATGTTATGGGAACTAAAAAATGTAATTTTATTTTGTACGGATTAAAAATGATAGACATTTTGGTCATCTCTTCTAGGGTCTAATGTTTGAAATAAGAAACTAAAGTGTTTTATGTTTGTAACTCAAAGGACTAAAGTATGAAATTTAAACAACTTAAGAGACCAAAATAAAACCGATAAAAATTAAAGGACCAAAGTGAAACATTAAAATGACTTTATGGACAAAAATATTTTTTGTTAGAAAATGCAGGTAACCTTCACTACTAGATCAATAATTGGTGAGAAGTATGTATGTGTGGAAATTAAATACTAGTACGTATAATTGAATTAAATGAAGATGTGTCATGCAAGAAAAAACATTAAAACGAGAAAAAGACAAACCTCTTCACCGTATTTCTCATCTGGCACTCCGAAAGCAACTGCCTGAGCTACATCTGGATGTCCCAGAAGGACAGCATCCACTTCAATTGGTGATATTTTCTCTCCTGAAAAATTGGTAAGACAAAATTTAGAACATCTAAACCCTGACCTTGCAAACATTATCTGTAGTAGCTACCAACTGAGCTATACTTAAGGGATTATTAGAAATCGTTTAAAACTGTGTAATAAACAAATTGCGAACAAACGAAGTAAATGTTATATGCTGTCTTTTTTAGATGGAAGAAAGAATATATTAAATAAAAATAAAGAGATAAGGAGACATTAGATTTGATCTAGATAAAACCTAAACTGAAATGCATCCAAATAGACCAACCATAATCGATCTTAAAAATATTCACTTATCACAAATGCAACCCAACGAAGTTTAAATTTGAAGAAAGATCAGCCGTGAACACCATAACAAAATTCAAGTGCTAACAGCTGCTTCCTAAACACATCATCCAAAGTGCCAATATGCTGTTTGATATGCATGGCTAATTAATAGTACATCAATTTTGTTAACAGTACAATATATAAAAATTATACCAAGTAGACCAACCATAATTTATCTTAAAAAAATTCAACAATCACAGATGTTACTCAACGAACTTTATATTTAGCAAATGGATCAACCACGAACACTATATCAAAATTTCAAGTGCCAACAACTTCCTAGAAACACCATTCAAGTGCCAATATGCTGTTTGATATATGCCATTCACCATAGCTCAAATAGTAGAGGTACATTGCAATATGTAACAGGGGTTCAAACTTCAAATTTCTACTATGAATTTTCAATTATTAAACTATTTAAAAAACATAGAACAGTTGATTGTTTAGGGGGTACCCTTGATTACTACCCCACTTCTTCTCCAACGTGTCTTTAAAATCAAAACTTAAAAACCATCACTTTCAATCTATTAACATTGGATACACAGTCAGCTCAAGTAACGTCGGCACCATTAATACTTAATAGTCTTTATGATAACATGTGTCCCTTAGAGAAAAAAATTTATGTACCATGCTGATATTCCTCAATTAAAAAGTAGCATGCATATATTAATTAAGATGTGCTATGCTAGGTAGGTGGCAAAATAAAGAATATAAAATAAGAGTGAGTACCTAAATTTTTTTCTTTTTTAAAGAAGTGAGTGCCTACTTTTGTTTCTAACAATTTCCCCGCAGACAATTTAGACTGATAAAAAATTATATCAAATTAATCTTTAATATGTTTAAACTTTAAATTACAGTTAAATTAGTTAGTTTCTCAGTTATATCTTCAAAAAAAATCATATTTATATTATATTGAGTTCGAATCAATTTATCTTCAACTCAATTTTTTTTAATGGCAAAGTGATAATATATATAAACAAGGAGGGATGAAGTCCCAAATAGTACAAAGATAGAGTAATAAAAACTGAACACGAGAGGGCCAACAGGAGCCGGGCACTGTGTACCAGAGGTGCTCCAGAAAAAGAAAACAAAAACACCAAACTAAAACCACACTCAAACATGGTAAGGCAAGAAAGAAGAAAAACTAAACAAAAAGAAAACACCTGCTCGACAAGCCGGACAGAAGCAGCTGAGGACCTAAACCCACAACCCAAACTTTGTACAAGAACGGACAGGTTGCGCCTCCCACTCGTATAAGGAGCAGAGGCTGACAGAATTCTGCATAGTGTCCATAGTGTCCTATGACTATAGGATCTTGCATTTAGTGTAAAAAAGTTTTAAGAGAAAGGTTGGAGGGATATAGTAGTTGTGATGGGAAAAACAACCTAAAAATAAATTAAATGTAGGGACTACATGATTTATAAACGTAGCCAATTCAAACAAATATCAATGATTTTTCTATAATATCTTCATTTTTTCTTTTCAAAATCCTGCCAAAACTACAAATCAAATTTTTCTATTAAAATAAAATATTAAAAAACAATCTATTTTAAAATCAAACATCATTATTTAAAAAGAACTTTGAAAACCAAAATAATATAATTATATAATAAATAATAAGCCAAAAAATAAATAAGTATCATACCTCCTCTGTTGATGAGTTCCTTAATCCGTCCCACAAGATGCAAATACCCATCAGAATCAAAGTAACCAATATCACCGGTATGAAACCAACCAAACAAAAATGCTGCTTTATTAGCTTCTTCATTGTTCTTATACCCTTTTGTAACATTTTCTCCCTTAATACAAACCTCACCATTAACATCAGCCTCCAAAATCCGACCCGATTCGTCCAAAATAGCCATTTCTTGACCTACAGGTTTTCCGACCGACCCGGCTTTGTGGGGTCCGTCTTCTGGCAAAGGATTTGAACACATCAAATGAGTAGCCTCAGTCATAGCATAGGCTTCCAAAACGGGTGCCCCAAATGCCTCCTCCAAACGACCTAGTGTCAAATATAGTTATTAGTATTTAGTTAAACGAATAGTTACTTAGTTAGACTAGTTATTTCCTCCCATCACTATATACAGTAACAGACCCGTGAATTTTTTTTTGTTTGGTGAATACAAATCCAAAAAATTTAAGTAGTAGACAATACACACACATATATATATATATATATAAAACATTAATATCTAGAACTAACTAACAAGTTTTATAAAACATAAATAAAACAAAAAGTAACATCCAAAACAACAATTTCTAAACTTTTAAAGTTGTAAGCATTTGTCCTTTTTAAAAGTCTTTTCTGGTTACCATCCTTTTTAAAGGTTTGAATTCACCAATTTCCACCATATAAGCACCCTTTAGAATTCTACTTTTTGAATAATGTTAACAACACATCGTTTAACATTCATTTTCTAATATATAGATTAATATTTATATGTGTCATCAAATTATCATTTTGATTTATTAAACTAATGTTACGGGTCTATATTTGTTTTTTCAAATAGTTAATATGCATAAATAAGGTGTTTGGAGTTCAAACATCAATTATACAATATTATATTATTGATTATCTTTATCAACTAACTTACACCCACAAAAACTGAATGATTATATATTTATTTATTTTTTAAAAGAAAATGTGTGATTTTGTTTAAATTTAAAATAAATACTTAGTCAAAAATATAAATAAAAGTGTTTGGATATACACACATAAATAAAAAAAAATTAATAAAGAATATAACTAAATAATATGATTAATATCTTCGTTATCCACACATTTTTTATTTATATTTAAGTTAGACTATCTTGGACAAGTTTGACTTGAAAAATGTTGGTATATTACTTGAAAGATTAAATGTTGAAAGAAAAAGAGAGAAAGGCATAGAAAAAGTAACACATACCAAGAATAACCGGAGCCAACGAAGCACTACAGCTACGAATAAACCGGAGTTTCGGGTAAACCGGTTCCGGGTTACTTTGATGACGGTCCAATATGATCTGGTGTATGGTAGGAACAGCGGTGTACCATGTAGCATTATATTGAATCATATCCTTCCAAAACGTTGAAGCTGAGAATCTCCCCGCCGCCGGCAACGCCACCGCACCTCCGGCACCGAGTGAACTCAGCAACCCAGCAATCAACCCATGAACATGAAAAAGCGGAAGAACAATCACCGTCGAATCCAACTCACTGAGCCGGTAAACCGATTCAATGTTTCGAACCGATGAAACCAAATTGTGTTGGCTCAGTGGGACCCCCTTAGGCCGACTTGTGGTTCCTGATGTGTGGAGAAAAAGTGCCACGTCGGATGGTTCGTTAATGAGTTCTGAAACTGAGTTTGCTGACTCGGTTTGGTTCAGCGAGATTGAAAGTTTTGTTTCTTCTTCGGTTTTGTTGAAGGAAACCGTACCGATTGGAATGTTGAGCTTTGAAGCTGCGGTTTGTGCTGGGTTGTTGCCTTCTAAGGGTGTTAAGAGAAGCTTTGATTCTGAATCGGAGAGATAAAACTCGAACTCTTCTGATGTGTATGCTGCGTTTAATGGTGCTGCCGTGGCTCGGACTCGAATCACGGCAAGGAACATGATAACATACTGAAACAAAAGATTTCAAAAATATATTAATTTGTTTCTTCTATGAAAATGTTTGATATGATATGAATATTATTGTTGGAGATTGAATTTCTCGTGTTTGACAACAACACCTATTAAATTCATTCTAACATTTTCATACCAGAGACAAATTAGTAGTTCCTCTACTATAACTAGTAATTTGTCCCTCGTATGAAAATGGTTGATATAATATCTGAGTATTATTGTCGTTAAACTTTGACATTTTCATACGAGGGACAAATTACTCGTGACGATTGATTTGTCTTTTATTCTCTATGGGTAATGTATTATATTTCAGAGATTGAATCGGATTGCAAGAAAATTATAAATATTAAATTGAGTCTTGCAAAACTAGAAAGAAAGAAAGAAAAATATAAAAATTGAACAAAAATAAGAGAATCTATGAGATTATGATAAACCTCGATGGTGTTGGGGAAGGTAAGAGCGACGACATCGTTGGGTTTGATTCCAGCGGAGATGAGATGATTAGCAGCGGATTCGACTAACTCATGGAGGTGGGAATGGGTGAGGTCGAATTTTCCGACGACCGAGATGGCTCGACGGGAAGGGAATTTTTCAGCGACGGATTGAAATAATCCGGTGAGGGTGGTTGCGGTTTCCATAGCTGTTTTTGAATGAAGAAGATGTTTGTGGTGATGAATATGAATAGATGAATGAAAATGTTTGTGGGAATTATGTGATATTTATAATGTTTGTTTGTTTTACATACAGAGACGTGGTCACGTGGGATGTGGTGGCAACTAGAGGAAATTGGTAGGTCATACGTGGGATGTTGTTTATGCCTAATTCTAATGTATGACACGTCAGATTTATGTGTTATTTTGTTATGATTTTTTTTTTTTTAGCAAATTTTGTTATGATTATTATGTTGCAAAATATCGTGGTCAATATTTTATGAGCATTGATTGAATAGATAAAAAAAAATTGACATATGTTAATATTTAATAATATAAATCTAATAACTTTTGGTTAAGGGAATCTAACAACATTTTGGTTAATCAAAATCTAATAACAAATTAGTTTCATCTTCTACATGTAAATTGGAAGTCAAAACTAGAAAAAAGTGTTGTCATGCATGAAATACTAATCTCAAAAATCGAGTGTCCCCAGCGTCTGAATGACTTTAGACCAATCTCTATGGTTGGAAGTCTCTACAAAGTTCTTTCCAAAGTTCTCTCCAATAGTTTGCGAAGGATTATGTCTAGTGTTATTACTAAAACACAATCAGTTTTTATTTATGGTAGACAAATTCTTGATGGTATTTTCATTGTTAACGAGATTGTGGAAGATGCTAAGCGTCTGAAAAAAGATTTGCTCTTATTCAAGGTCGATTTTGAGAAGACTTTTGACTCCATTGATTGGTCCTACCTTGAGTAGTCATGAAAAAAATGAACTTCCCTACCTTATGTCGTAAGTGGATTATGGAATGCATCAGTACAGCCACAACTTTTGTCCTCATTAATGGTAATCCAACAGATGAATTCAAATTTGAACGGGGGTTGAGACAAGATGACTCTCTTTCACCCTTTCTATTTTTAATAGCAGCTGAAGGTTTGAATGTCATGATGAAGACTTTAGTAGAGGCTGGCCTATTTTCTGGCTACAAGGTGGGCGCCAATAATCATGTTTCCATCACTCATTTACAATTTGTTGATGACACCTTGTTGATTGGGGAACGAAGTTGGGCTGATATTCGATCTCTGAAAGCTTTGCTTCTTCTCTTTAAGGAGACATCTGGTCTTAAGGTGAACTTCCACAAAAGTATGTTAGTTGGTGTTAATATTCATGGCTCTTGGTTGGTTGAGGCAGGCTCTGTTCTTAATTGTAAATTGGGCAGAGCCCTCTTCCTTTATTTGGGGTTGCCTATAGGTGGTGATCCTCGAAAATTATAATTTTGGCAACCGTTCATTGATCGTATTAAATCAAGGTTACCGGGTTGGAAGAGTAGAAATCTCTCTTTGGGTGGTCGTTTAGTTCTCCTAAAGTCTATCTTGTCCTCTCTTCCGGTCTACTTTCTTTCCTTCTCGAAAGCTCTCGCAGGTATCATTTCTTCTATTGAATCTTTATTTAACTGGTTTTTTTTGGGGGGGTGGGTGTGACGAAGTTAGGAAAATTTCTTGGATTAACTGAGACACTATTTGTTTCAAAAGGAGGAAGGCGGTTTAGGAGTGCAGAGGATTAGGAAATTTAATTTGACTTTACTTGGTAAATGTTGTTGACGGATGCGGATTGAGAATAAGAGTTTGTGGTATATAGTTTTATCAGCCAGATACGGTGAGGTAGGAGGTAAAATTCCCAAGGAGGAGAGGTTTAACTCTGTTTGGTGGAATAATCTGATAAATGTTAAAAATGGGGCTGGTGTGGGAGGTGGGCGGTGGTTTGGTGATAATTTGGAGCGAGAGGTAGGAGATGGTGCCCAAACTTTATTTTGGTGGGATCCTTGGATTGATGGGTTAGTTTTGCAGAATAGTTTCAATCGCCTTTTTGATCTTGCTACTAATAAAATGGTAACGGTGGCTGAAATATATTCTCTTGGGTGGGGGGTTGAGGGTGTAGCTTGGCAGTGGCGGTGTCGTTTGTTAGCTTGGGAAGAGGAGAAGGTGCGGGAGTGTTGTGATATTTTATCTAATATTGTTTTGCAGCCTACTCATCCTGACAAGTGGATTTGGCACTTACATGCTTCCAGCAGTTATAATGTCACAAGTGCTTATAGCATTTGTTGACATCAACCAGTAACAACTTGACGGTTACTTACATTACTGAAATTTGGAACAAGGAAGTGCCCCTGAAAATCAGTCTTTTCGCTTGGCGCTTGTTACGTGATAGACTACCAACAACAGACAATCTAATCAAAAGACACATTTTACATCCGAATGCTCAGTTATGCGTGGGTGGATGCGGAACGATAGAAGATGCAAAACACTTGTGTGTGGGTGATTTGGCTTGAAAGGAATGATCGGATCTTTCACCAAAAAGAAGCTTCTTTTAATCATTTGCTAGATAAAGTTAAGCTCCAATCTTACTAGTGGCTGAAGGAAAATCGTCCTAGTATTGTTTTCTCCTACAATTCATGGTGGTTAAATCATTTACCTTGCTTGGGAATATTTTTGTAACAGGGCAACATTCTTTTTTGAGCTTGTTTTTGGCTCCCCGTTTTCGTTATTACTTTTAATTGACTCTTTCAACTGGGGTTTTGACATTCCTTATGCTGAAATCTCCAGGCAATAATATAATCCATTTTAACTTCTTAAAAAAAATGCATAAAATACTAATTAGTTAATAAAATATTCTTCTTTAATTTATTAAAAAAAAATCTTCTTTAATGAAAAAAAGTATGTAGTAACTTTTTTATTATTGTCGTTTACATTGTAAAGGTAATATATTATATTATTATAGCTTCCACGTTAATCCTCAACTGTTTCTTTGAATTGATTTTTTCTTTTAAGACAAAACATAGTACATTTCTTTAGGTGTATTTTTGTTTTGCACTGGCTAGAAGTTAAGTGTAAGGCCTAAAGGTTCATGTAACACCCTAAACTCGGTAGGTGTTACATTGTGATAGGTTGTCCACAAAGGATAACCTGCTTCACCGCTTAGTTATAGATTCTGATTCAAGGTTGTGCGTGGTGGTTGTGGTTCTCTAGAAACCTCCTCTCATTTATTTTAACATTGTGGCATTTTTGAGGTAGTTTGGTACTTTATTCATCGTTGGCTTGGTGTCTCTTCGATGCTCCTGAATTATGTTGCAGGTCATTTTAATCAGTTCAGTTATGCGGGTGGTGCTGCCTCTAAGGTGTGACACTCAATTATGCATCTGATTTAGTATGCTAGCGTGTGGGAAATTTGGAAGGAAAGAAATAACAGGTTATTCATCGGTAAAGAATGCTCGACATTACATATAGTTAATAAGATTAAGTCACTTACCTTCTTGTGGTTGAAGGCGGAATTTGCTTCTCTTCCTTTTAATTACCATGGTTGGTGGCTTTGTCCGTTCACAATGTTGGACATGGGCTAGTGGTTATTTCTTTTTCTGTTTTTTGTTCTATTTTCAGTTTCCCCTTTTGTACATATTTGTTGTGACTCTCTTGATCATTCTTGGTACACATTGTGCTAGGAAGGACATTTTGATTTGGTAATATATTCCATTTTAGCCTCTTAAAAAAAAACCTAAACCCGAAATGCAAATCATGCAATAAATTCAAATAAATACAAGAGCTCAAGATGCTACAACTTCGTTTTCTCAAAACATGCATAATTTTCAATTTCAAAATCTCGCAACTATTAGGTGGTATTTTCACCAGCCTAATTTAATGTGGTCAACATTACTTGACTTTTACTCTTGCAGGAATCAAAGTCTTTTCTTCAATCAAAGGAGTTCAACGAGATGTTGAACTTAGCATAAGAAGTCTCGAAGCTTTGAAGTTCGACAAGATACGGAGCAAGAGGCAAACTCGTCGAAGTCAAGCAACTGCCGTTGAAGCGGAAAGATTCAAATTTCAAAAGAGAAGCGGTTTCCTCAAGGGAAAACGTGGGAGACAAGCGGTTGTCTACATGGAAGGAGTGTTGATCGTGGGATTAGTTTATTTCCACTTATTTCCTATGTATAAATTATAGTTTTCCATGAGGAAAACGGGTCGCAAATCACCTATACAGAATTCTAAAACACTCGAAGTATCGGCACGAGAGAAAAGAGTCATAAAGAATGTATGTAAAGGATTTGTCGAACCTCCTTTATTTTTAATGCACTTGCATTTGTATTTTTTCTTTTCTTTAAGTTTCTGCAATTTAAACTAAATGCACCTTCATCGCTTTTAAAACCTGTCGAAAGACGCCACACAGTCTCGTCCCGTTCGTTAAGTAACCTACGAACTCGATAAACGCACAACAACAAAATGTACAACATGGCCTAGGATCTCTGGTTTGGTCCTTCTAGTTATAATCAAAACCAGTCGGTGTTTGTTTACCAAAAACACCAGTAAACAGCAACATAAGACAATTAATATAAACATCCAAAACAACATGTAATAATCCTCAATACATGAGTAACAAAATCTCATCACCACAATATAGTTTCCAACATCTAATCATAATCTCCACAAATAAACTTCAATCAACATATAAATCCAATAAAACATAAATGTCGGACACCCTAATCAGAGCCTATCTAGACTCTAGGTGAAAAGATAAAACGAGGAAGCATGCATGCTAGCCCTCAAGCATCAAAGAAAAGCAATCAGCTCAATTCTGAAAATCACATACGTCATTCAAAGAAATGACGCGGTGGTCAACCGAATGACCATTAAGGGGTTAGATAATATTCCACAAAATAAACATAATCGGATAAAGCATTCAAGGCGTTAAATAAATACACATGTACATATTCAACATCCCTAAGATATTAACTTCACATGAATATTTTCACACCACCATCATAGCATATTAATAAACACATACAAATTCACAAATTCACATCATTACAACCTTCACCGAAATTTCACCAATGCACATATTCAACAAGTCATGCATTCAAGTATAACACAGTTCGCCAAATTCAAATGCATGCAATGTTCAAGACATTTCTACATACATGTGGTACCAATATGATTTCGAAGATAATTTTACCATCATGAATCCACTAACGTAATAAATACCATCAATTACGTTCTTCACCAACTAATGTAATAAACACCACCAATTACATTCTTCATCAAAAGACTCGACATGATTATGGGTGCATGGATTTACAAGCAAAGACTCAACAATGCACAATTCACCAAACTATATTATACAATCTAGGCCATCATATAATATCTTCACCAAACACCACCATTTGCATTATCAAGTATTTACATCAACACAATCAACAAGTCATAATTCAATAAGAGTCATCATTATATTATCAAGTTAAAATCACTAAAAGGATCATCATCATAATCATCATCAACAATTAACACTTCAAAGAAACAATAACAATCCACAATCACATTTTGCATCAAAGACGGACAACTAACTACATCATATTAAACACCCAACCATCATTAATTCATTCTTATTCTATCATATTATTATGATTACAACGCCGTTTGCAAGTTATATGATCATAAAACCTCATTTTGACAAGTTCGTCTATTTTCATAAAATCGACCATTGTAAATTTTATTCTACAAAAGTATATTGTATCTTCTAAAGGATCAGATTCTGAAGTCAAAGACTCTGAATGAGTAGCCTTTGAAGGTTATCAGACTCTTAAGGACACATCAGACTTGTCGTCTTCTAAAGGTGTCACTATCAGACATAGATAATACACTTTGTCCTCTTCTGACCATGCACATAAATGGACAAAGAACTTCAAGGACAATTGGAATGAACAGATAATTGAAGTTTCCCTTAGTGTTATGTTTATTTTGATGATGTTTGATTAGGCTAGGTTCTAATTATTTTTTATGATGTTTATTGTTTTTCTTATAGTAGCTACCATATGTTAAAGCACCTAGGAATCCATGATCTTAGGTTCCTACAATGTATCTTGTGTGTCAAGTTAGTGTCAAGTTTTATTGAAACTTCTTTTCGAGTTATATGAATCGATTCATGATTCAATTCATTGGTGTTCTCAGTTTTATTCTTGGTTGTTCGTGACATTTTTAATCGTATTATGTACACCATAATTTGTATCATGTTGATTTGAATCAAAATATCTTCAAAACCCTTGAATAGATTCAATTTTCCTATATGCCCTTGTGTTTGGCCTAGTTGATTTGTATCAATATTCTTTGATTTGATTCAATCTTCATCTGTGCTTCAGTGATTCGATTCATTCCCTTGTCTATACAGTCTTGAATCGTATCAATATTCATCTAAAAAACATTTGATTTAATTCATAATTTTTTTAGTCGTATCAATCTTCATAGCTTCAGATTTTCCTATTTTTGCATGTCTTAATCAGTTCATACTTAGTGTGAGTCGAATCATGCCGTAATTTCTTCCACAAAAATTTCACTTGTCACTCATGTCTATATATAGCTTCTTAGACACACCTTCCAACTCACTGAATCAATTTTCAAATATCACTCTTGAGTCTCCGACTCTCTCTCTCTCTCTCTCTCTCTCTCTCTCTCTACTTGTTCTTGAGATTAAAAACTTTATCTAAGATCTTTGTTGAGTTTAAGGAATAGATTGCTAGGATGTTATAGGAGTTGTACATTAGTTTCTTTCAAGGGACATGATTGAGGATCAAGGGTCTAAAGGAAAAGAAGGATTTCTTCATTATTTTTGTATATGATTTCATTACTTGAAGTTATCTTGATTTGGTTGTGAATTCATTTGTTTACTTAACCTAATCTCAATTACTTTAATTGAGATTCTTTCAAATTCAATTTCCTCAAAATCAAGTTCAAAGTTACCTTGAAGGAATTGACGCATATACCTTGCGTTTATTGTTGTTAGTATGATTTGTTATTAATAGGTTTGGTTTAAGGTTGTTTAGTTTTGGAATTTGAATGTATGTGTATTGGTTATTGATTTGATCCATAAGATTAATTATTTGAAACTCTCAATTTAGCTTTGAATCTTATTTGTTACTCATTGTCTTAGTTTTGTTATCATCATCACACACAAATTCAATGGTCGTACTCTTGTTAATTCACGCTTTCGCAAAACCTTTTGAAAAACAAAAAACAATATTCACTCCCCTCTAGCTCACTTCCTAGTTTGTCATATAGATTAACAATAATTCATTTTGAAGCAAAGGACTTTCAAATGTCTTTACAACGACATTAACCAAATCAAGAAACATTCTAACGTCTATGATAAGATTCTCAAAGACTTTAAATTATGTGTTGGGACCTCTCCAAGGTCTATCATTTTTATTCGCTATTTAAGGAGCTGAAGACTTGAAGAAATGAATAAGACTCTACACATTTTTTAAAATGTCTTTACTCTGTCAAATTTAAAAGCGCATTTGAACTTAGAATTTCTTACAAACTTATTATCTTAGAAATTATTAAGTCTTAGAGTCTACTCTATTTTGTAATTGTTTACACATCTAATTGTATATAGATGATAGAGCATCATATGATATTTTTGACTATGTTTTTAGTATTTTTCTTTGCATTTGAGAAATTCTTTAAGTCTTAGAGTCTACTCTGTTTTGTAATTGTAATTATTAAACTTTGAAAAAACTATAATTTGATAAATGATTTGTAGTTATGATCAATTTATATAAAGAATCATATTAAAATCATTCAAGAAATCATATGATCAATTTTATTAATTTATTTAACATTATTGTTCCAGTATGAACAAGAGGAATAGATCACAACAAGTGTTCGTGATGTAAACTTCAAGTTGAAGTATGCCCTTCTTCCATATGTTCTTTCTCCATTTGGATTACAATTTGCAACCTCTAAAAATACTCAGATTTCAAAGTAATGCAAAGTGTAAGCATGTAGCAAGTAAATTGAGTTGAATGAGTGGTCATACATGTTTTGCACCCTCTATTTATAGAATAGTTGAACTCGTGTAACAACTCAAATTTCTAATATTTTTATTTTGAACCCCTTTTTTATACGGTTGTGTTAATTATCAGATGTACATATTTTTAGACATAAATAGTTAAAATGGGCGGACTTTGTTTTTATAAATATAAATCTATTTTGAACTGTTAGGTTTGTAGATATGTGCTGGCTACATTTTGTTAAAATAAATAGTTCTAGTAAGATGTTAGACAAGATGTCTTAACATGTTGGTACGACATCATAGTGTGCATTGATCCGCTTACTTGGAGATATATTTTAAAAGTGAAGATTTGATTCACGTGGATTGCTGCCCAAGAAGCGTGTGATTCTAGAAGCTGCAGAGGCCGGTTTATGCATTGTCGTATTTCCTAAAGTGGATGTCATGGCTTTTAAGGAAATAATATATTTGCTTCTATAAAATTGTGAAAATTGAATATATGATTTGGTCTGCTGATTCTTTAGCCTATGACGAAAATGCCCATGCTGCTGAATGGTTGTATAAAGGAAGACTCAAATTCTTGTGAATGGTTGAAGCCATCATATCAAAGAAAGAGTCTTTTAGGGTTTCATGTCTTTGTTAAGCCTTGTGCTTTATTGTACACCTCTCTCATTGCTGCTATTTATTATCAAAGCACATAGTTGGTTTGTTATAATTGAGTTGTATTGGATCAAAACCATCAATTGATAAAATAGTCTTATTTGGGTTTTTGAGTCCTTATTTGTGAGCCACTCTTGTATCACATTGATGCATAGAGCTGGACTCTATAGCTGAGTAGTAATTCTTAGAAATCACTCGAAGCTTGTAAGCACGAGTTGATTCGTAGGATTGGGATAATGTCTCCATTTTTGATAATATTTCAAGGACGATAACTGGATTTGTGATTAAGAGGAAGTGAGGGGAGGTTCTCATATCTAGGACTAGAGAGAGTCTTAGGTAGAAATTACAGGGTAGTGATTAAGTGAGAAGACAATGAATTGGGTATGTTCACGTGTGAACCGGGGGTGGTTTACATAGTACTTTGAATTGATACTATTTTAGTGAATTTCCTTCTTGGCTTGGTAGCCCCCAGATGTAGGTGAGGTTGCACTGAACTGGGTTAACAAATACCTTATGTTATTTTCCTTCCTGCACTTTACATTAAATTATTTATTATTGTTATATGTGCTGTTACGATGTCTTGACATTGCAGTTTGTCATTTCCGATGTCCTGACATCGTATACGACATATGTCCTCTACGATTTCAGAGAATGTTCAAAAATTGATTAGCGTGGGAAGACATGATTATACTCCATTTCATTTAGTGTGTTCATGTGTACTTCTATCATAAATGTGCCATTTAAATGGCTTGCTCGGACTAGGTGTCCCAAATTTGGACATTTGTTTTTTTCTTCTTCTTTCAAACTAGGATAGATTGGTATATAATTTTTAAAAGTGGGTTATTTTGATAAAAAAAAAGCTCCTAAATGAAATGGCGTGTTTGACTTATCTTTTTTTTTTTTTTTTTAATTTGAAGAATCTATGGATGGTTAGAGGGTGGAGGAACGGTTAGACTGTGCTATGGGTAATTCGGCATGGCTTCAGTTATATCCGGAAGTAACGCGAACTGGTCTTGTTACTTCCAACTCTAACCATAGCCCAATTATCTTGGATGGTTCCCCTACTTCGAGACACCAATACAATTACATATTTAAGTTGAAGAAAAATTGGTTGCAAGAGCCATAGATTGAGGAGATAGTAACATATGGCTAGAGAGCACAAACACCTTTGGAAGTAAGGGAGAGAGTTTACAATTGTGCTACCAAGCTCCATAGTTGGGGAATCAAGAAACATGCATGCTTTAAAGACGACATCAACCACTCTGTTCAAACTTTGGTATCAACAACCCACGGTATACATAAACGTTAGAAGAGGATGCACGACTACTTATTCAGGAGGAGGCATTTTGGAAACAAAGAGATAAAATGCACTGGTTGAAAAAAGGTAACTTAAATACTAAGTTTTTCCACATGTCGGCAGTTTCTAGGAGTAAAGTGATGCTGTTACCAAGCTAGTCAACGACGGATGGGTTACAATTACAAAGCAAGAAGAGTTGTGTGACGTTGCACAATGTTACTTTGAGGGTTTGTTTGCAACAGACAATAGTAACCATCCACCAGTGATTGATATAGTAGCAACGAGTTTCCAAGGAAGACAATGTGATGCTCACGACCCTAATTAAAAAGGATAAGTTGAAACATGCGCTTTTCTAGATGCAACCAGATATCTCGCCAAGTCCAGATGGGTTTAATCCACCTTTCAATTAGAACTTTTGGCACGTGTGTGGTGGTGATATATTTCGGGTTGTTGTGCCTTGGTTGGACCGTGGTTTTTTTTCCTTGACCCTCAATGAGACTAATATTTGTCTTATACTTAAATGTGACATCTCAAATAATATGAAAAATTTATGTCTTATCTCGTTGTAATATTCTTTATAAGATGGTTAATATGCTTATTGAAAATCGGTTGAATAGGTGCTTGGATAAATGTGTTTCATCTGAATATTCAACTTTTGTGGAAGGTCGCTAAATTTTTGACAATGCACTAATAGCCACATAAATTATTCATACAATGAAGTGCAAGATAAAAGGTTGGCATGTGGAGTGGGTGAGATGAATGATGATGTGTGTCAGCTTTGTGACTTATGTTGTTCTGATGAATTTTGATCGTGTCGGACCTATAACTCCAGGGAGAGGATTGCAATAGGGGGACCTCTTATCTCTTTATTTATTTATCATGGTCATCGAAGGGCTCTCCACTTATTCATAAGGTCGTGGGGGAAAGTGTGTTTCATGGCGTAAAAGTCTGTCCAGGCGCTACTTTGGTCTTGAAGATAAATAATATCACAAGAAAGGGGGGTTTGAATTGTGATGTAATAAAAATTACCTATTAAAATTTTCTCAAGCAAATGCATTAGTAAATTAATAGGAAATTAAAATAGTGATTGTGTGTGTATATATGAACAATATAAATATAAATGAGACAGGGAAGAAAGATCACACAAAAGAGCTATCTTGGTTCCCCCAACGTGGGTTAGTCCAGTCCCCATAATACTTGTGAGATTTTCCACTAGGTAGTTGAGTTATGACTTAATCTCAACTCCTTCATTCTTTTAGATCTTTCTGATCTTTACAACAACCTTTTTCAACCTTCACTCGGTCAAGTCACTTGATTAAAGAAGATTGAAGCTAGGTTTTGTTTATATAGAGGAAGATGAACAATGCAAGGTTTTTGAGAAGAAGAAGAATCTGAGAGAGAGAAGAGAGAACGAGGTGGTTGGAGAAAGTGTGAAAAGTGGTGAGTGGCGTAGAGTGGTCTAGGGAGGAGTGAGATAGCATAGGCTGACTCTTCATCTCAGCCGAAATTGTCTTGGAAATGAGGAGAAAGAGATGGCTATAGTGTACTTGGAAAGTACAATGAAATCATGATAATCATTGTCCAGGAGTTAAAACTGAACTTAATCAGTTGGAGTTTCAAGAGAAAAGTGGTGATGCCATTCTTGTGAACCAAGGGGAAAAATGAAAGGTTTCTATATTTTTTGTTTTAATTTAAATAAAGATAAAACATTTAAAAAGGTTTTCTAATAATTCTTAATTTTTCCTTAATAAAATTAAATCTTTCCTCCACAAGAGGTTTTGTAAAAATATCAGCTAATTGATTTTCAGTGTCAATAAATAAAAGCTCAATTTCCTTTTTGTTCACATGATCACAAATAAAATGATGCTTAATTTCTATATGCTTTGATCTTGAATGTTGAATGAGATTTTTTGATAAATTTATAGCACTAGTATTATCACATAATATTTGAATATTTGCGTACCTGAGAGAGAAATCTTCTAATTGATTTCTAATCCATAGTACCTGAGAGCAGCAGTTTGCAGCGGATGTGTATTCAGCTTCAGTAGTAGAAAGTGCTATGGTGTTTTGTTTTCTGCAACACCAACTGATCATGGCTTCACCAAGAAATTGACATGCACTGCTTGTACTTTTTCTTTCTATTTTGTCTTCGGCATAGTCAGCATCACAATAAGCCATTAGATTAAAGTGAGATTCTTTTTTGTACCGAATGCCTATATCTGTTCTCCTCACAAGGTATCTAAAAATTATTTTAACAACAATGTAATGTGATTCTTTGGGAGCTGTTTGGAATCTAGCACAAAGTCTTACTGCAAAGACAATGTCAGGTCTACTTGCAGTTAGGAATAATAGAGATCCTATCATTCCCCTGTGTTCTTTTTCGGGAAAGGTTTTTCCATTTTCATCTTTGTCCAGACTAGATGATGGATGCATAGGAGTATACTTGATTTTGGCTTCATTCATGTGGTATTTTTTGAGAAGATCTTTGATGTACTTTTCTTGACAAATAAAAATACCATCTTTTTGTTGTTTAATTTGTAAACCCAAAAAAGAATTTAAGTTATCCCATCATGCTCATTTCAAATTCACTTTCCATGAGTTTAGAAAATGCATCACACATTTTTTCATTTGTAGCTCCAAAAATAATGTTATCCACGTATACTTGAACAATTAATAAATCATCTTTATTAATTTTTCGAAAAAATGTGGTATCAATTTTTCCTCTTGAAAAACCATTTTGTAGTAAAAATGTGTTTAACCTTTCGTACCAGGCTCTTGGGAATTATTTAAGTCCATAGAGAGCTTTGGTTAGTTTAAACACATGTTTTGGTTTTTGTATGTTTTTAAAACCTGGAGGTTGATGAACATAAACTTCTTCATTTAAAAAACCATTTAAAAAGGCACTTTTTACCTCCATTTGAAAAAGTTTTATGCATTTATGAGATGCATATGCAAGAAGAATTCTTATAGCCTCCAATCTTGCTACTGGAGCATAAGTTTCATCATAGTCAATTCCTTCTTGTTGATTGTATCATTGTGCTATTAGTCTTGCTTTGTT
Source organism: Medicago arabica (assembly GCA_946800305.1). Lineage (NCBI taxonomy): Eukaryota > Viridiplantae > Streptophyta > Magnoliopsida > Fabales > Fabaceae > Medicago > Medicago arabica. The sequence goes on from OX326966.1 coordinate 27,717,750, forward strand.
TCTAGTAACTTTTCCTTCTTCATCTAATTTTTTCCTGAATACCCATCTGGTACCAATAATTGATTGGTTCTGAGGTTCAGGTACCAAGGTTCATACTTGATTCTTTTCAAATTGAAGTAATTCTTCCTTCATTGCCTCAACCCAAGATTCATCAATGATTGCATCTTTTATGGATTTAGGTTCTATTTGTGATATCATTGCCAAGTCATTGTTCTGAAAAGATCTTATTGTTCTTACATCATCATTGCCAAATCTGACATGCATACTTTCTTCCAAAATTCTTGTTCTCAGATTATACACTCTATAAGCTTTTGATGTGGAAGAGTATCATAGAAATATTGCTTTGTCTGATTTTGAATCAAATTTTCCCAAGGTGTCTTTGTTGTTCAACATGTAGCAATAACATCCAAAAATATGTAAATATGCAATGTTTGGCTTTCTTCCTTTCCAGAGTTCATACGGGGTTTTGTTTAAAACTTTTCTTATTGAATCTCTATTCAAGATATAGCAAGAGGTATTTATGGCTTATGCCCAAAAATATTTTTCTACATTTGATTCATTTAGAATAGTTCTTGTCATTTGTTGCAACGTTCTATTTTTCCATTCTACAACACCATTTTGTTGAGGTATTCTAGGACAGGAGAAATTGTGAGAGATCCCATTTTCATTGAAGAATTGTTCAAAAGAGGAGTTTTCAAATTCTCCACTATGGTCACTTCTGACAGATATAATATGGGATTCTTTTTCATTTTGAACTTGTTTGCAAAAAGTTTTAAAAGTTTCAAAAGAATCATATTTATGTTTTAAGAATAAAACCCAAGTGAATCTGGAAAAATCATCAACGATCACAAAGCCATATCTTTTTCCACCAAGACTTTCTATTGAGATTGATCCAAATAAGTCTATGTGTAACAGTTCAAGGGGTCTTTTTGTTGAAATAAAATCTTTTGGAGGAAAACTACTTTTGACTTGTTTTCCCTTGACACAAGCTTCACATATCTTATCTTTCTCAAAATTGATCTTAGTTCTCTTACTAGATCCGGTTTTGAAATTTTGAAGATTGTTTCCATACTTATATGTCTAGCTCTTTTGTGCCAAATCCATTTATCTTTTTCAAGTGATATAAAACAGGATTCAACAGGGAGCTCATCTAAGTATAAAACATAAACATTTTTATTTCTTGATCCGGTAAACAAGATGTTTCCTGAAGATTCTTGTCTTACTTCGCATGTGTGAGGTTTGAATGTTACTTCAAGACCAGTGTCACACAGTTGACTGATGCTAATTAAATTGTGCTTTAAATCTTCTACATATTGAACATTTTCAATTTTTGCAGAATTTAACTTACCAATAATTCATTTACCTTTGATTCGAGCTTGTTCATTGTTACCAAAGGTAACTAATCCTCCTTCTTTCTCGATGAAGGATAGGAAGCTTTGTTTATCTACAGTCATATGTCTTGAGCATCCACTGTCCAAGTACCAAGGCCTTTTCTTGACTGTCATGAGACATTCCTGCAGTAGAAGTTAGTAGTGTTTTGGGTACCCATATCTTTTTGGGTCCTTGATGGTTAGTGTCACTTTTAGGAAAACCTTCTTTATGAAATTTGATAAAATTTGCTTTAAGCGCGTGTTTCGTTTTTTGAAAGGCCAGTTCTCTTTCTTTTCTATAACAAATTTTTTCTAAATGTCCATATTTTTTACAGTATGTACATTTATATCTTTCTGTTCTTTTTTCAGGAATAAAAAGATTTCCGTACATCTTTTGCTTATGATTTGTTTTAAAACCTATGCATGTTTTATCAAAAGCATTTTTTTGTGCTCCTATGATATTTTGAAAAGTTTCGGTAGATTTCACAAACTTGGTAATCATTTTCTAATTTGTGAACATTTTTCTTTAACATTTTGTTTTCTTCTTTAGATTCATCCTTTTGACAGAATTTTTGAGTTTGAGATTTTTGAAAAATTTCAAGCATTTTTTCCAAGTCTTGTTTTTCCTTTCTAAGTTGATTATTTTCATTTCTTAATTTTCACAAGTTTGTTCAAGAATTTGTGAACTATGAAAAAGATTGTCAAAGAGATATTCAGTTTTTTCACAAGATGAGCAAGGTTCAAAATTTACCTCTTATGTATTTGCCATTAGGCATAGGTTTGCTTGTTCATCTTCGTTTGTTGATTCTTCTGGTTCATCCCATGTAGTTAAGAATGATTTCTGATTTGATTGAAAGTTGTTTGGTTTTCTTTTGAATTGAGGACATTCATTTTTGTAATGTCCTGTTTTGTAACAACCATAACAAGTAACTTGACTTTTGTCAATTTCTATTTTGTATTTTCTCTTCTTGCTGGGAAGCTTCTTTTGTTTTGATCTCTTTTTTGAATCATTCTTTGGTGTTTTCTAGTAAGAAGAACAATTTGTGCTTGTTCTTCTTCTTTATCTGGTTCTTGTTGTTAATTTTCATGATTCATTTCTTCTTCTTGGTTTTGCGTTTCTTGGGTTGTTTTGAACGCAATCATTTTATTTTTGCTTGAAGATTTGTCTTCTTGTAGAAACACTTCATGAGCTTTTAAAGATCCAATGAGATCTTCTATTCTGAGTTTAGTCAGATCTTTTGCTTCTGTTATAGCGCTCACAATATGTCTTCGGGATTTCGGAAGACATCTTAGAATTTTTCTTACTCTATCATGAATCGAAAAATTATTTTCAAGAGAACGCAACTCATTCATAATGATGGTAAACCTTCCATACATTTCATCTATGGTTTTAGTTTCCTTCATTTCGAATAGTTCATATTTTCGAACACCTATGTCAATTCTTGTTTCTTTCACATGATTGGTTCCTTCATGATGTATCTTTAACATGTCCCACATTTCTTTGGCAGTTTTTCTTTCTTGTACTCTATCAAATTCTTCTCTGCTTAAAGCCATGGTTAGAAATAATTTTGCTTTAAAATTTAATAGAACACGTTTACCTTCCTCTTATGACCAGTCTTCTTGTTTTTTTATGTTTAGATCTTCATCGTACGGAATGTAGTTTCCATTTTCTACTACAGACCACATATGGTTGTCTTGTGATTGTAAAAATAGTTCCATTTTATCTTTCTAGTAGTAGTAACAGCACCTTCAAAAAGAGGTGGTCTCGATGCAGATCCTCCTTCACACATGAACTTAACTTTAGACATTTTGTATTCTTTCCTGGATTTTTTCTCCGTACACTATTAAGTGCTAAGATCTTAGAGCCGGACTCTGATGCCAATTCAAGATAAATAATATCACAAGAAAGGGGGGGTTTGAATTGTGATGTAATAAAAATTATCTATTAAAATTTTCTCAAGCAAATGCGTTAGTAAATTAATAGGAAATTAAAATAGTGATTATGTGTGTATATGAACAATAAAAATATAAATGAGATAGGGAAGAAAGATCACACAAAAGAGCTATCCTGGTTCCCCCAACGTGGGTTAGTCCAGTCCCCACAATACTTGTGAGATTTTCCACTAGGTAGTTGAGTTATGACTTAATCTCAACTCCTTCTTTCTTTTAGATCTTTCTGATCTTTACAACAACCTATTTCTACCTTCACTCGGTCAAGTCACTTGCCGTTACGAGGAAGAATTTTTACAACCTTTGTTCTTCCTGCACAACTTCAATTTCTTTGACAATGGTAAGTGATTCGAAAAGTATTAATCTTTGTGAAAGATTTAATACATAAAAAGTGCAGCTTGCTCAAAACAAATATATAGTTGCTTGATTGATTTGTAAATAAAAGAGGTTCTTGATAGATGTAAGCTTTTGTTCTTTTGCTCAAAGGTTATCTTTTCCTCTTGCTGTAGACTTCTATTTATAGGAGAGGAACTCTTGATGACTTCTTTCTTGCTTGCAGCGCAAGACTCAAGTGAGTCTTTGAGATGAAATTGATTTCTGAAAGTTGAGATCGATCTCTAAAGTTGCAGAAGCTTTCCTTTGTACTTTGTTGCTTGCTAAGTGAGACATGAGCTTTGTACAACTCATTTCTTTTTCATTCCTGCTGTAGCTTTCAATCTTGGGCCTAAAGACAAGGCTTTTGTGGTACTAGGTGGCTTTCTTTGCCATGTTGTGAGGTGACCATAAAGAGAATTATTCAAAGGATCATAGTTGCAATTTGTCTTACTTTCTTGATGTGTTGTCGAAAATATAGTGGTCCTTCTCATGCCAACCTTTTTTGCACATGATATTAAATATGCTCTTTTTGTTCATATGCTTAAATGTAGTAAACTCTTATAATAAAATATCCCTTGCCAAGACATATCTTATGCTTCACAAAATTATTGCTTCCTTAAATGTGACATTCTCAATACTTCTATATTCCTTGTACACATTTGGCTTGTATTGATTGTAAGTCCATATTTGAGACCAATGCTTGAGATCAATCTCTAAATCATAACTTGGTGCTTTCCTTGAATTCGCATAATGTTTTTATACCTTTAGCTTAAAAAGAAACACTCAAGAACACATGTTATATCTCAATTAAAATCAGAATTAATAAAGTTTAATTTAATTAGTTTGTTATCTTTAAAACAAAAATAGAGATTTAGATTTTATATCAACAGCTCTCACATCTTTTTGTGAACGATCGCTTCTTGTTTTGCAGGGACAATGTCATTGAAGTATAAACACTCTAAAAAATCCTTAAGGTGCACGAGGAGGTTGTCGGTCAAGAAATAAATTTGTCAAAATTTGAGGTCTTTTTTGGGCACAACATAAGCCAATAAGCCCAAGAAGATTTGTCACATATTCTCGTTGTTTGACATGTTATTGGAACCAACAAGTAATTAGGACTCCCTTCAATGATTGATAGGAACAAAGCTTATGCTTTGTCCAAGACTGGTAAGGAAGTTATGATCCAGTCCGTGTTGCAAGCTATACCTTCTTATATTATGAGTGTTTATGTCCTTTACGATTCTATTATCGTTAACATAAAAAAAAATATTACTCAACACTTTTTGGTGGGGTGGTAGTGGAAATGACCGAGGGACCAAGTGGATGGATTGGGACCGTTTGGCATGTCCAAAGGAGCTTGGCGGTATGGGATTATGTAATTTCAAACCTTTCAATCTAGTTATGGTCGCAAAGCAAGGCTGGAATTTTCTGAAGAATCTTAAGTCCCTAGTAGTAAGAATTTTCAAAGCTAGGTATATCCCTCGTACTTCTTTCCTAGATGCGTAAGTTGGCTTTCTCCCAAGTTTTGCATGAAGAAGTATTTGGAACTTCCGTCAAATTTTGTTAAGTGGTTGTAGGTGATCGATAGTAGCGGGAACACGAATTCGTGTGATGCATAATCCCTGGCTTCGAGATAATCAATGTGGATGGGTCCCCTTGTGCCAATATGCAAGTGGGTATAGTTTGCTTGTTTGTGATTTAACGAGTCTCGATGAACATTTATCATATGTTACTGCGATCGAAGATATGTTTCTAGCATAGATCGCTCATGTAATAGTTGGCACACCCCTGTTTGAGCCTTAGGTGGCTTACGATAAGCAATTTGGAACAATGGCATGAAGCAATACATTTTTGGTTTTAAAAAATTCAATCAATCCAATTTCAATTACTCAAATCAAACTTAATTTTGATGGATTCGCTGTCAAAATTGGGGAGATAACATGTCTTCTCGTCAATTTCAGCATTGTTTCATTATTGAAAAAAGAGAAGACATTAATCAAAGATTTGAGTTTGTGGTTTCTACAGTAACCAGAAAATTGAACGAACACGGATTTAAGTTTGTTTTTTCTAAAACAATCAAGAAATTAGAGCATTTCGTCGCATATATTGTCCCGTTGTGATATGTTTCCGACTTTACTGCCATATGTCCCGTCGTGATATTATAGGAGGTCTGTATAAACTCATTATAGTTAACTTGCAAAACCCGATTTATTCAACTCAAAAACGAAAATTCATTTATAAAATCAAATTTGGATTTAAAAAAAAATACATTTTCACTTGATTATTGTTCCTTTCTTCTGAAATTATCTTCTCTATGACATAAAGCACCTACCGCCACCGCCTCTTTCTTCTAATTTTATGTTTGAATTATAAATTTTAATTGAAGTTATATTTTTAGGTTTGAAGAAAATCCCAATTTTTTGTTCAATTTATCCTTTAAAATATAGTTATAGATAGAATTAAAAAAGTTATGAGTTTTGTATCAGAATTGTTGAAGCCGCAGTCGAAGGGTTGTGGTTTATGATTGTTGCTTAGATTATAGAACGGGTTGAATTTTTTTCTCCAGAATTGTTGAAGCTGCAAGAAGGGTTATAAGTTAAGAGTGATATTTAGAATAAAGAAATTTTTGGTTTTTGAAATTTTGCTACAGTAGAAGATATAAAGGCTTAATTGATCCGTTAGTCCCTTAACTTAATTCTTTATTTTAAAGTGGTCTCATAACTAAGAAGCGTCTCAATTTGGTCCCTTATATTTGTTTCCGTAAGTCAATCTAGTCCAACTCCGTTAATTCTAACCCCTGACATGTAAGATAGTCCAACATTGAAGGTGGTCTACCATAGACCTTATTAGTCTTTTTAATTTTAACCCTTTGATTTTTGTCTATAAATGAGAACACTTGGATCATGCATGTCTATGGTATTTTATAGTGAACCACCAACAATTAATTTCTTTTCTCTTTCTTCATCTTCTTCCTTCCATTTCTTCTTCATCTTCAACAACATCTTCATATATCTTCATTAATCTTCAAACAATAAAACCCAGAAATAATAAAAATTAAAATTTGATTATCAGTTTCAAAACAATACAATTAAATTTTTCATATTTTTCAAAACAACACAATTAAATTTAATTGAATATCTCAATTCTTCAAAACAACAATCATTAGTTCTTATATGAATTTTCACAACACAATTGAACAACAACATTTTATTTAGCAACTAAATTAAATTAAACAACAACAATCTTTTTTTTGAAGAAAAACAACAACAATCTTAAAACCCAGAAAAATGTTTTATTAATCAGCTAACCATCGCTCTGGCTCTTTTATATCACGTATCCTCTTTTCACCCAAATCTGAAATTGTAAATCTGAAAATGCAAATAAGAAGAATTGGGATATTCTATTGGATTTAATTTTGTTGTGTTGTTTTGAAAAACAAAATCCCAAATTTTCTTTCCAAAACAAATCAAATTGTTAAAATGAACACCAAACCGAGTCATGGTTCCGGCGCATGTGCAAAAGAAGTTGTGGTTGTGAGATGTGAAGAGATTTGCATGTCTGGTGGACTCGTTAGGCAGAAAATAAAGTACACGAGGTTTCTTAGGAACAAGATGAATAGCAAACCGAGTCATGGTCTTATTCATTTTAACACAAATGAACTAGTATTAAGAATTGTGGATGGTTAAAAATCATGCTTTGTATATCTTTAATTAATTCCTGCGTTTTTGTTCCTGTGTTCTTTCCGATTAACCAATTCAATTCTACCTTCTTATTTATTTTATTATTAATGTGATCTAATTAATTTGAGATTTTAGTGAATGGTAAAGGATCCAATTAACATAATATTAAAGATGATGAAGATCAAGAGGAAGAAGAGGGAAGGAGAAAAGAAAAGAAAAGAAAATTAGATGTTGGTGGCTCACTGTTACATATAATGGACCTACAATCAAATGGTTGAAATCACATCAAGAATATTAGACATTAGAAAACTAACGGAGATGACTAAAGTAGGTAACAGAAGTATATATAAGGGACCATACTAAGACTTTTTATAGTTATAGGACCACTTTGAAATAAAAAATTAAGTTAAAGGACCAGGTGTTCAATTAAATGATAAATTTTTTATAGGTTTGAAGGTAGAGATGAAGATTTAAGGAATGTGATGACATGAATGAATTTGTTGGGACCTATTCATTACAAACTCAATACTTAAAAGCTGAAAATGAACTTGATTGATATGAATAATAAATGGTTAATAAGTCTTTACCCCCTGTAATATAGGTCATTTCTGATTTTCCTTCCTCTAAAATAATTTTTTTTGATTTACCTCCCTCTAAAATATTTTTGTTTTAATTTACCTCCTAATAGGCCAAACAAAAACCAATTTTTTTTTTCAAGAAATTTTCGTTTTTGTTTGGCCCATTAAGGGGGTTAAATCAAAACAAAAATATTTTACACGGGGGTAAATCAAAAAAATAATTTTACAGGGTGTAAAACTGGAAATGACCTATATTACAGGGGGGTAAAGACCTATTAACCCAATAATAAATAATGGGTTAATAGGTCTTTACCACCCCCCGGTAATATAAGTCATTTCCAGTTTTACATCCTGTAAAATTATTTTTTTGATTTACCCACCTATAAAATATTTTTGTTTTGATTTACCCCCCTAATAGGCCAAACAAAAACGAAAATTTCTTGAAAAAAAATTGGTTTTTGTTTGGCCTATTAGGGGGTAAATCAAAACAAAAATATTTTACAGGGGGTAAATCAAAAAAATAATTTTACAGGGGAAAACCGGAAATGACCTATATTACAGGGGTAAAGACCTATTAACCCATAAATAATTATTTTTTGTGATAAGGACTTGCCACATCATCGGTTAACGGCCAACTCAACATTTTTTTAACGAAAAGTAAGCTGAAGGGCAACATTGCAAACAATTAACCGTTAAATGATGAATATGAAAAAGAATAACTTAAAATCCTATCTGTTACAAACTCAAATGACTCCTGGTATAATTTTTCCTATAAAATAACCATTTTCCACTTCAACTTTTTGATAAATTTTTTCTTCTCACTGTTTGAACTTTTCCTTGTAATTCAAACTCAAGTTAAGAATTTTCTTATCTTGAGTTTGATGAGGATGTTACACCGTAGGTAAATTGATTAGTAAAGTTAGTTATATAAGTAAAGTTGGTTATAAAATAGGAAGTTAACTACATCAACTAGCTCTAGAAATAAGATTACGCATTTTATCATTACGTATTATCAATACAAGACTCCTCAAGCGGATTACACTTGCTACCATTTTTTTTTTTGGGGTACAAATACTTTCTACCTTTCTATTACATTGGATTAAATTTAGAACCGTAAAATTGTCTGATTAATGATTTTTACATTGATAATGCATGAAAATTAAACTAAAAATGTCTTTCTTTTTGTCGAATATTAGCTACTATCTTTCCACGTAGTATTATACATATGCATGTAAAGGAAACGATAAACAAATTGAATTTTGATTCTTTAGATAGAAAAGAAAAATGCAACTACTTAAAGTAGAATTTGCCGTAATGATTTGGCTTGACTGGATTGGCTTAGGAGGAAAATGGCAAAAATGAGTGTGACAAAGTGGCAACTATGGAAGATAAAATAAATAATAAAAGTGTGCACCACCAACTATTAGTATTGGAGAAAGAAACAAACTGAGGGAGGCACATCTGTCTGTTTTGTTTTTTTATCGATAATAATACCAAAGGCACGTGTGGTTTTCTTTGTCTTGTTTATCAAGAGTTAAACTGAATCCATGTCTTTCTATTAATATTCTCCGTTTCACAATATACGTTGTTGGAGAATAATTTTGTTTTACTTTATTTTATTTGTTATTCTTCAGTTTCAATTCAACATTAATTATTGATTTATTAATAATATCCTTATATATTTATTGTAGAAAAAATAAATAAATAAATAGGATATTATATAAAAAACACAAGTAATTTCATCAAAAATAACAAAATTTATTTGATTTCATGATATATGTAATTTCTTCAAAAACGATAAATATTGTGAAACGGAGAAAGTTTAGAATGAACCTGTAAAATAAAGATATGCTACAATAAAGTTGTTCTTATACCTTTGCTTTGGAGATTTCTCTTCTTTGTTAATATAACCATTTTTTATTGTTAAATAAAAAATAAAGTTGTTCTTATTCTTTCTCTTAGTGAAAAAGAAAGAAACCTTGTATGAATATAGCTTGCCTCTAAGCTTAAAAGTGGTCATATATAATTTTGCATTCGAATTGTTAAAGATAGATTAGATGGTTTGGAGAAACTAAAGAAGAAAGTTTTCGACCATGACACACTTAATAAAATGTTAAATTAAGTCCCGGCATAGAAAATATGTTATTGCTACAACTTTATTGTGAAAACAAAATTTCATTGTCATACAATAACATCGAGTAAAGTAAACAACCTTAACTATATGATAATTTAACAATAAAATCGAGCAAACCAATCATTAATTATATAATAATTTAGTAGTATAACTAAAAAAAATGGTTGAATGCACTCAAAGGTATAACATGTTAGAAGAGCTCGGGGTCGGATGATATCAGTTTCGTGTTTCTTAAGCAACTTTGGAATGTGGTGAAGGATGATTTCATGTGTTTTGTGTAACACCCTGTTTTCCCAAAGTAAAAATTTCTTAATAAATAATCAGAGTTTCTCGCATAAACGGAATGCTACATTTCTAAAAATATCAAAACGGAATAAATAACAATATATCCTTCATAAAATAATTAATCATATTTATTCAACACTTCGCAGCGGATAAAGATTCAAATCAACAAAAATAGTTTTGGCACGCAGGCCTCATCAACACTTCTCAACATAAATTCAACTGATAACTTAATAACATTAAATCATAATCAATACGCAAGGAATAGAAAATAATTATAAAGGTTCCCATCCCGTTACGTATCAGAGCACCTAAGGACACAGTGAGGGTAGCCACTCACAACAGCAAACAACAGCTAAAGCTTAATCACCTGCAAGTTACTCATATGAAGAGCAACATTTCCAAACAGAAGGGGTGAGATTCACAAAACAATGACATTAAACATATAATTCAACAATTATATTTAACAACATAGACATCAAATACATTCACAACAAAAATCATATAACATCTTAATTAACATCATAATCATCATCATAATTTAGCATCTTAGTTAAACTTAATAGTTCGACTCGACAATGCAACTTCAACTCGACTTATGCAACTTAGACATCTTATTCATGCATGTGGTACCAATCTAGGGCATAAGCCCTCGTCGCTATTGAGTATAAATATACTCCTAGGGCATAAGCCCTCGTCGCCATTGAGCATAAAAATACTCCTAGAGCATTAGCTTTCGTCTCTATTGAGCAAAAGCTCCTAGGGCATGAGCCCTCGTCTCTGAATGAATATGCATGGACTCAACTTCTTAAACCTTAGACATCTCAAATAAACTCCAATAATTTGGATTACAACTCATAACCATAGGACGACACATTCCTCTTTTAATCATTAATATATAGCAGCTTGGCAGCACATCAAATATTCCAGAGTATAGTCACATCATAAATAATCGCACATTTCATCACTTATAGTTCACAAAGGCATATACAAGTATTTATGTCACTACTAACAAAAGCCAAACATTAATTAATAACTCTACAGGTCGTCTTTAATATTACAGTAACACTTAATTCTAACCCAAGGGTCATCTCATAACAATTCGTGCAACAAGAGTCGCAGAATTCTAAGAAGGCAGTCTGATACAGAACTGCTCGCTATGGCGAGTGGGATCTCTCGCCTTGCAAGCCATCAGAAGTCACTCACTGTGGTGAGTTGGGTTGCTCGCCTAGCGAGCATCAGGGTGCTACTCGCTATGGCGAGTGGGATTGCTCGCCTCGCGCGCCACTATGGGTTACTCGCTATGGCGAGTGGGTTTCTCTCCTCGCGAGCTGATGAAGAGCACTCGCTGTGGCGAGTTGATTGCTCGTTGTGGCGAGCGATGACAGAACAGTTACGGGGTTACGACAATTTTCACCCAAAACCCCAATTTTCATAATATTCCTCCCTAATTTCGACTATAATGATGTTTAAGGGTTACCTTATGGTCTGTAAACAGTTTTCTACATCATTGGTACAATTTCTCATCATCTAATCATTAATTCATCACTTTTTGGCCTAATTCTTAGTTTCTAATTTCTCATGAACTAACCCTATAATCCGTTAACTATAATCATGAATTACTAGTTCTAATGAAATTGTAATGCTAGGCTCACCCTTACCTTAAGAAAATTGAGCAGCAGCCTCTCTGGTTCTTCTCTTCTGTTTTCTCCCTTTTTCTCCCAAATTCTGAATTGTACGTTCTGACAGTTTCTAAACCTAGGTTTTCCCCTTTTTATGTTTTCTAACTAATTTATCTTATTTCACTTATTCCCTCACAACTCTATCTAATTCTAAAACAGCCCCACAACTTAAATATATATTTTATTCTCAAATCTTATTTTATTAAACAATAAAATAAGTCACAACACCTCATAAAATCACATAAATCATATAATTCACACCAAATCATATAAATATTCTCTATACTATATAAAATAATTTAAATAATCAAAACGGGCGTTACATTTTGCAACATAATTTCATCGCAACAGAAGGCTACGAAAGGGGATTAATGCAACTTTTATTTCTTTAATTCCAAAGGTGGATAGTCCACAAAGGTTACATGATTTTCGTCTTATATCATTGTTGGGTTGTATCTACAAGGTGTTGGCCGAGATTCTCACTAATAGATTACGTGTTGTTATAGGCAAGCATATTTTGGACGGTATTTTGGTGGCAAATGAGCCGGTTGACGAGTCTCGTCGCCTTAAGAAGGAAATACTGCTTTTAAGGTGGACTTCGAAAAGACGTATGATTCGGTCGATTTAACTTACTTGGATATGGTTATGAAGAGAATGAATTTTCCTACCCTCTGGAGAAAGTGGATGTCCTAATGTGTTGGAACGGCTACAACTTCGGTTTTGGTCAACGACTGCTCCACGGATGAATTTTCAATGGAAAGAGGTCT